>CANSNZ010000928.1:2443750-3802500 GCA_947646795.1 Beta lomatogona | reverse complement strand
GAGAGGAAAATCTTTTATAGCTGGGTCAAGCCCATCTAATCCAAGCTAAGACTTGTGCCACGCATGACGCATGTCCTCTCCTCTCCTACAAGTACTCATGCTCATGCATTAGGGTACTATACGTTCACAAATATACACAAGTACACAACCTCATACAATATCTCTTAGAATCCAAAGAGTTGACTTAGGCATATAGGAGAAAGCTTCCTCCGAAAAACACCTCCAGGCTCTAGTATTCTCCTTTTTAGGCACCACCATAAAGAGACTTGAACTCCAAATTGGCTCACCAGCAACTACACATCATCACAACTGTTTCATTCATTAAATCATTCAACTTCTCTCTCTAAATACTCTGCCTTCTCTCTAAACACAAAGCACCTATCTCATCTAACCCTAGGAACTCGCCGGAGTTCCGGCGCCGGGTAGATTTCCGGCGGGTTCTCCGGTGGGTTCCCCTTTAGTTTCCTATTTAGATTTACTGCCTTTTCCATCTCTCTTCGCGTTTTTTTTTCCCTAGTCGGGTTTGTTCTTCGGTTTTTCCTTTCTCCAGCGGGTTTGCTCTAGTGTTATCAGGGCGGCCTCCGGCAACGTCAGTCCATCGGCATCGCTTAGTTTCCCCCTAGTATTTCGTCTATCTTCGGTCTCCCCTGTTTCGTGGTCTGTTTCGTGGTCTGTTTCGCTAGGTCTGGGCTTCCCCTCCCCCATCCCCGTGGTATCTCGTTAGTGCTTCCCCTTCCCCCTCCCCGATTAGCGTTTCATAGTATAGGTTGGGCTTCCCCTCCCCCCCCTCTTTAGTGTACGATCTTCTTTGGGCCTCCCCTCCCCCTGGTTTTCAGATTAGGCGTCCCCCTCCCCACTAGTTACAAAAGTCAAGTTGTGCAACCTCTTTTCCCACTCCCTTTAAGTTAATTATCTGCATTCTGTTATTTAATCCTTGGTTGTATTAGTATAATTTATTTACTTGTTATCTTAACCTGCTTGGTACTTTTGTTAATCACTAGAGGTAGTCTTTGTCTTCAAAATTTTGGATCTTGGTTTTGGAGTTGGTTAGGGTTTGCGTGGTAAGCGATTTCATGGATGGGGCTTGTATTATCCAATTTTGAAAATCGGATAGTTCTTCGAGATCTAACAAGGGTTAGATTTCAATTTACCTTGGTAATGATTTTTTTAATCATTGTCTCCTCAAAATCATATCTGAAGGCGGCTCTCCAATTTGTTAATTGGATTTATAGCGCGTCAACTCATTTGAGCTTCTCATCAAAGGAGAAGCCGGAAATACCCTTCCAACAGGGTATTGAGTCACAAAGGAATGTTACTCTTCAAGGAAGCCCGGTTGTAAAATCCCATGTGACCAAAAGGTCACGGGGATTGGTCCGGTTGCGGGATCATAATCTCGCTGTTACTTTGTTGCTCCGCCTCTGAAATCAACCCTCTCCTTCCTTTCCCTTCGTCAGGGTTCTGGCGATGGTTATCCATCAGCAGAAGAGTTCCACGACAGTTATCAATCATCTCAGACCTCCAGATCGAGCAGTTCTATCCTAATTTAAGTTTAAGTTATTTATGCTTTTGCAATTGTTCTGTAAGAGCGAGTATCGCTCAGTTTAGTTTGGCTTGTGTTTGTTTGGTTGTATTAGCGATAGGTTGTACTTCTGTTTTTTAATTAATACAAATTAACCCGTTGTCAAAAACAAAAAAAAAACAAATGTTTCATTGATAAACATTAACTATACATAATACTAAGAATTACATTATCACGATTCCTGTCAATTTACTACCTTTATTCTTTTTTTGTTGATTAAAATTACTGTACCACAGAAACCAAGGTAAAGGAGTAGAGAGTTGGCATTTGGGAGTTTATGTAAGAAAAAGTAGGAAAGAGAATGTGATATGCGAGAATTTGTGTAAGAAAAAGCAGGAGAACAACAGTAATCTATGTCGAGTAGGAGAGTACAACTTGAATTATACAATCGGGTGTACCATGAGCATAGTTCACCCAAGGCTATTTTTTTTTGCTCATTGCTCATTTAGATGTCTAAATACCCATGAGTGTACCATACTCATGGTACACCCGGTGTATAATGAATACTCTCGTAGGAGAGTGTGCTTTGTGGGAATAAAGTGAAAGTGTGACAACAAAAAGGAAAGGATACATAGGAAAAGTGTAACCCCAAAAAAATAAAAATAAAGAGGAAGTATACAAAGGTTGAAGATATTACTATTACTAGTACTCTATAAAGGGGAAATGGAAGTCTCACAGTGTGTATAATTAGGTTCAACTGCAATCTAAATAGATAAAGAAAACCTTGTGAACAGAAATGTCATTGATTATATACAACTGTGATAAAGATTATGCAAATTTCAGGGACACAAAATCTGATAGATTAGGTGTAGTGTAGTATGACTCAAGATGCATTGAAGGCTCACCAAGATAAATCACGGACAAACTTCAATTCTATTGATGTATGTATTTGATCTTCATGCATAATAAGCCAACTCGACTGTACATTTCTGCACCAAATGACCAAATTAATCACCATGAGATATGCTCTAATATTTTGTTTTCCCTGTTTATCCCATGTTTGTTTATAGGTTGTAAGACAATCAACAAAATATAATGTGATCTAAAGCTTCAATGACTCTTACAAACACCGGGAATTCCTGCTCTAGCGTACCTTATGGAGAGACTTTCTTCAAAAGGCCTAATAGTTGCTTAAATTAACGTCTAGTGTTGGATTTTCTAGGAAGGAGTAGAATGACTAAATGCGCCACCAAAATGAACATTATATGTAATGAACATGCCCTCCAAAATAATTGTGACACCAAAGAATAATAATTTGACATGTATATTTACAAGTGGACATTACAATTGTTAAAATGACCGAATTGACTACCACAATAGAAATTATGTATTATGAACAAGTACAGTTGTTTGGGCCCAATATTTCCTGGGCCCAGTTCTTGCGCGGAGAACCATCAAAACCCCCAGGAAGAGGGAACAGGGGGACTTACCGGATGGTTGCCCTAGCCTCAGGACGCCTGGGGATCTCAAGCAAGGAGCAAAAAGGCTCATTGCCTGAAAAGGCAATATAGCCAAAAAGCCCCTTTGAGGCCCATCTCATCAATGTTCCCTTTATGGGGATTCTCAAGGCTATAAATACCCAATGTCTCATCAATGAACAGGTAATCAATTCTAGACCAACTGCTCAATACCTACAGTTAAGCATCCTAACTGACTTGAGCGTCGGAGGGGCGATCCCGAAAACAACCCTGGGGTAGTCTAACTCTCATTCTTGCAGGTCTCCACGGCGCCCTTCGAGCACTCGGCCGTCGTCAACGGCACCTCGGTTCTCTTCTTGACCGACTCCCCTACCTCACAAGTTTTTACCCGAAACAGGTTGGCGTCGTCTGTGGGGATAGTCAAACAAAAAGCCATGGCCAACGCTCGGAGATCCCGTCGTACCCAACCACCTCCAAATTCACCACCTCGAGAAGAGAACCATACTCTCGAGGTAGCTGACGAAACAGCGGGCAACCCTCGCATGGCTCCCGTGCTCTCAGAAAGAAACCAACACATCCTCGAGGAGGTAGCCCCTCGAGAGGCAGCCAGCGCAGCTCACCAAAGACCGCCTCGAGAGAGAGGAAACCCTCCTCGAACAGAGCCCCCTCGAGGTGGGCAACCCAGTCCAAATCCCGTCACCCAACAAGACCTACAGCAGTTGGCAAAGCGCCTCAACGACAGTCTCGAGCGGAATCTCAGGGCCCTCGTCTACAGCCTCCAGAACGGGGGGGAGGGAACCTCCAACAGGCCCCCTATCCCACGACTCACTATCGGGCAGGGCGGACGCAACTCTCCAATCGACGGCCCATTTCCACAAACGTCAACTCGTGCCCCCCAGGCTCCCACTCTAGCCGCTCGAGCTCCTTCTAGAGACCCCCCTAGCCGGAGGGATGCCAGGCAAATCATCATCGAGCGATCCCTCAGGAGCGGTCGTCGGGATGCTCGTGAAATCTTAGACGAACGTCGGGCTTGACCGCAACAGGAAAGAGTACCACCCTCACACAACAGCCAGGGGAGGGAAGAATCTCGACAGTGTGAGAAAGGGCCTCGAGAGCACCAAGAGGACGAAGCCAGCAGTTCTGTAGCCAACACAGAATCCGACACCCACTTCGGAAACCTCGGCTTCATCACGCCCTTCAGCGAGGAAATCATGCGAACTCCTAACCCGCGAAAGGTGAAGGTTCCCCCTATCGAGCATTATGGGGGAACAACAGACCCCGTCGATCACCTAGCTGCCTTTAAGGCACAAATGAGCGTACAGACGGGGAATGAGGCCGCTTGGTGCAAATTCTTTCCCACCACACTCAAGGGGCTCGCGCTCACTTGGTTTACGGAGTTGCCACCAAGCAGTATCTCGAACTTCGCGTCCCTCGAGACGGCTTTCAAGCAAAATTTCATCGCAGGGAGAAGGCACCAAAAGACCAGCATTCACCTCATGTCGATAAGACAGCGTAGAGAGGAAGACCTGGCAGACTACATCAAGCGGTTTAACGAGGAATCCCTAAAGGTCTCGGATCTACAAGATAGCGTGGCATTCACAGCCTTGATGTCCGGTCTCTACCCGTCAAGCCGATTCAAGCTAAAGCTCGCAGAAAGCGAAGCTTCCACTTTCTCTGAGGCAATGAACCTCGCCCAGAAAATAATACAAGCCTCTGACATATGCAAGAAGCATGATGAACCTAACTCTATCAAAAGGAAGAACGACTATGGGACTCGAGGTGACCTCCCTTGAGAGGCCCCTCGGAGGGAAAAAGAGAAAAAACCTCGTATCGAAGACAACGGCTACATCCCCAATACAACCTCAATCGAAGGGAAATATATCTCGATATCAAGGAGAAATATACCCTGCCGAAGCCGACACCCATCAGAACTTCCATCAACAGAAGAAACAAGAAACTTTGGTGCGAATACCACCATGACTGCGGGCACACCACTCGCGACTGCAGAGAACTCAAGAGAGCACTAGACAAACTGGCACATGAAGGAAAGTTGAATCGATATCTAAAAAAACCCCGCAGAAAAGAAAAAGGAGATTCGAAAAGAGAAAGAGTCAAGGAGTGAGGAAACAGCAGGATTCATCAGTGTCATAGCCGGAGGGTACGCTTCGGGTGGCCTGACCAGCCGCTCTCGAAAGAAACACCTCTACACCCTGAAACATGGGACGGCGGACTCAAACAGAACAGCAGCCTGCCCCACCATGACCTTTAAAGACAGCCATCGACCTATTCAAGCCCCACACGATGACCCCCTGGTCGTCGAAATGAAAATTGCTAACCTTAGGGTAGGGCGAGTGCTCATAGACAGCGGGAGTTCGGCGGATATCATCACCATGGACTGCCTGGCGAAACTGAAATACCAAAAGAGCGATCTGCTGCCCATCGGCCAGCC
Organism: Beta lomatogona; assembly: GCA_947646795.1. Lineage (NCBI taxonomy): Eukaryota > Viridiplantae > Streptophyta > Magnoliopsida > Caryophyllales > Amaranthaceae > Beta > Beta lomatogona. Next base: position 3,797,054 of record CANSNZ010000928.1, on the reverse strand, counting down.
ACTGGTAGGATTCGGGGGACAGTCTGTCCACCCCCTCGGATCAGTCAAGCTTCCTACGCGAATGGGGGAGAAGGGTAGAGGGAGGAGTGAACTCATTGAGTTCCTCGTGGTCGATGTTGATCTCCCTTACAACGTCATCATTGGGCGTCCCACCCTCATCAAAGTTAAAGCTGCCATCTCGACCTACCAGTTGCTCCTGCAGTTCGAGGTCGATGACGGGAAGGTTGCTCAGTTATTTGGAGATCAGAAGTCTGCCGGGAATGTTACGTCAACAGCCTGAAACACCAACCTGACGCGACAACAAACAAGAGAAAACACCCCGAGCCTGAAGAACCCTTCCCCACAATGGGAATCTATGCCGCCAAGAACCCTAAACGGTATGAGAGACCTCGACCCGTGGATGGGGACGAAGAGGTATGTATCGACGATACAAGGGAGAGGAAGATAAGAATCGGCAAACAAATCCCCGACAACATTCGGACTCAGATCATCAGTGTCATCCGCGAGTTCCAGGATGTGTTCGCCTATACAGTCGACGAAATGCCGGGCATCGATCCTGAGATCATGGTACACCGCCTTAATATCAAAGAAGGCCATCGGTCAGTGAAACAAAAGCTAAAGCATCAGGGTGCCGAGAGAAGTAAAGCGGCGGCCGAGGAAGTAAAAAAGCTGCTCGCCGCAGGTTTCATTAAGGAATGCCAGTACACCGAGTGGCTTGCTAATGTGGTACTGGTCCGCAAGTCGACTGGCTCGTGGAGAATGTGTGTCGACTTCACGGATCTGAACAAGGCTTGCCCAAAGGATGACTTCCCCCTTCCCAAAATCGATAGACTTGTCGACTCAACGGCTGGGCATGCCCTCTTCAGCTTTATGGATGCCAACGCAGGATATCACCAAATCCCCATGGCAGAAGAAGATCAAGTACACACAGCATTCACCACAAACTCAGGGGTTTACTGTTATAAGGTGATGCCGTTTGGCCTCAAAAACGCAGGTGCCACCTATCAGCGCTTCGTCAACAAAATGTTTGAAACTCAAATAGGAAGGAATGTCGAGGTTTACGTTGACGACATGATCGTCAAAAGCCAACAAGAAGAGAAGCATGTGTCAGACCTTAAGGAAACCCTTTCCACCTTGCGCGCCCACAACATGAAGCTAAATCCGAAGAAGTGTGTCTTTGGCGTTAAAGGGGGGAAGTGCCTCGGCTTTCTGGTTGACGAAAGAGGCATTGAAGCTAACCCAGACAAGGTTCAGGCCATAATCGAGATGAAGAGCCCTCGAACCGTCAAAGAAGTCCAACGCCTAACCGGCTGTATGGCGGCACTAGGACGGTTTCTATCTAGGTCAGCGGATAAAAGCCTGTACTTCTTCAGAACATTAAAGCAACCAACCTTCGCCTGGGACCAGCCCGCGGAAGAAGCCTTCCAACAGCTGAAAGCACACCTAGCCAGCCTTCCTAAGCTCGTCTCTCCCTTACTAGGAGAGACGTTGTTCGTGTACTTGGCTGTGTCAGAAAATGCGCTTAGCGCCGTTCTTGTTGCTGAAAGAGAGAAGAACCAGCACCCCGTCTATTTCATCAGTCACGCCTTTCGAGGCACCGAAGCCAAATACCCCCCAGTCGAAAAGATGATATTTGCCCTGGTAATAGCCACCCGCAAACTCAAGCCATACTTCCAAGCTCACCCCATCAAAGTGCTAACAAGTCAGCCTCTTCGAAAGATAATCGAGGGTAAGAATCAATCGAGCAGGGTCACGGATTGGTCCAATCAATTGTCGGACTTCGGCATTGAGTTCGAGCCCCGCCGGGCAATCAAGGCCCAGGCGCTAGCCGACTTCATCGCGGAATGCACCTCGAGGGCCGAGCCTACCGTCGAAGGCCCCTGGGAATTATTCGTCGATGGATTGTCCTCCAAAGCAGGTTGCGGGGCAGCATTGTTGATCATCGATCCCCAAAAGAACATGACGGAATACGCCGTGAAATTTGCCTTCACCGCTTCGAACAATGAAGCAGAATATGAGGCCCTCTTGCTCGGGCTACAGCTCTGTAAGGCGGCGGGTGCCATAAACCTCAAAGCTCACTCAGACTCCCAGCTCATTGTCGGACAAGTGACGGGAGAATTCGAAGCCAAGGAAGACAGCATGAGAATGTACCTCATGAAAATCAAGGGAAGAAGTGAGCAATCTGGCAACCTTTGAAATCACCCACATTCCAAGATTATAAAATCAGCAGGCAGATGCGTTGTCGAGGTTGGCCAGCTCCGCCGATGATCTATCACCCCGCCCCATAATGTAGGAGGTACTTAACTCCCCCAGCATCAATAAAGGGATAGTGACCCTCGACCGTAGCCCTACCTAGATGGACAAGTTGGTGACCTTCGCAAGGGATGGGGTATTGCCCGAAGACGAGCTAGAGGCAGAGAAGATAAGAAGGCAAGCCCGATGGTTCGTGTTCCACGAGGGGCAGCTATACAAGAAATCCTTCACCCATCCACTCCTTCGGTGCCTAACCCCGAAGGAGGGGGATTACATACTTCGAGAAATACACCAGGGAGCTTGTGGAAGCCATCAAGGCGCCAGGACTATCGCCGCTAAAGCCCTTCGAGCAGGGTACTACTGGCCAACATTAAAGGAAGATGTCTCGAACTTGGTCCGAAAGTGCAAGGAATGCCAGATGCACGCCAACCTGCCCCATCAACCAGCAGGCCCCCTCACTACAATCCATGCCCCTCTGCCCTTCGACATGTGGGGCATGGACCTGCTAGGGCCTTTTCCCCCTGCGTCGGGCCAGCGGAGCTTCTTGTTGGTCGCAGTCGATTACTTCACAAAGTGGGTCGAGGCCCAACCGCTGGCCTACATCACCGACAAGCAAGTTCAGAAGTTCATTTGGCGTAAACTGATAACTCGATTCGGCGTCCCTCGAGTCCTCATATCAGACAATGGGCGACAATTCAACAGCGGCCCCACGAAAGAGTATTGCTCTTGATTCGGCATCGAAACCAGGTTTTCCGTTGTCAGTCGACCCCAAACCAATGGTCAGGCTGAGGCCGCCAACAATGTAATTCTCAAAGGATTGAAAACCATGCTAGAAGGGGCCAAGGGCTCATGGATCGACGATCTACCTGGTATATTGTGGTGCACGAGGACAACAGTTCGAGAGGCCACAGGACAAACACCGTTCAACTTGGTATATGGGAGTGAGGATGTGCTGCCAGTCGAAGTAGGCATACCCTCGTCACGGATCACTTTCTACGACTATAACAACAACGCGGAAGAGAAACGTGTCAACCTCGATCTCCTCCCCGAGAGTCGAGGTAACGCACTTCTCAAGGCCATCTCCTACAAATTCAAGATCACCAGGCTCTTCAACCGACGAGTCAAGCATCGAGGTCAACGATTGGGTACTCCGGAAGTTCGAGGCCACCGGAAGGGAACCTCGCCTTGGTAAATTACAGCCTAACTAGGAAGGACCCAACAAAATCACAAAGGTCGTTCGATCAGGCACATACCGCCTCGAAGACCAGGAAGGCCGCCCCTTGCCTCGTCCTTGGAATGCGGACAATCTTCGAAAGTTCTACGTATAAGCTCTGGGCCCGCCTTCGAAGCAGCACATTTTACAAGTTCTAGCCCTCGAAATTAGGGGCATCTACTATATCTTTGGCAAAATGACGAGCCATCGTTTGTAAAGCTGTCTCAGCAACGTTTGTAAAACATCTATCGAGTAGTAATATATCTATCGAGTTGTGATACATCTACGGAGTTGTAATCAGATTGGCAGCAAAATTTTCCAATACAAAATCGAAGTGTGCGCCTTAAGTATACGCCTATCGGATTGTAATATACCCCTCAAGTCGTAGTACAGCTATCGAAGTCATATCAAACATGGACAAAATTTCAAAGGCAAAAACTTGTTTAAATAAAAGCACATCGATGAGCAAAATAGTAAATTTTATTAATGAAGAGAAGTACAAGCCATCGAAATGGCAAACTTACACACATAAGGAACATCTAAAGATTAGAACTAAAATATAAGGGTCTAACATTAACCCTTGTAGGAGCCAGAAGGAAAAAAGAGAAAGATGAGGGAGGTGGAATCATGGGTGCACACCCTCGAGATCGGCAGCGGCAAGAACCTGGTCCTCGACCTGAGCGGCCCCCACGTCGTCCTCTCCTCGAGGAGCCTTAGCATCCTCTTGGGAGAGGGCAGCGACTCCCTCCTCAACCTCCTGCCAGGAAAGGCCAGGAGACAGCTTCTCAAGGACGGCTCGAACGTCCTTAAGAGCCTCAGAGCGACCGACCTCGGAAGCTTGAAGAGAGGCATCCTCGAGAAAAATCCTCCCGGCCTCAGAGAGCTTCCAATTCTAGATGATCAGCTCCCGACAAGCAGTCGCCTCCTTGACAGCATCAGTAGCCCTCTTGTCGGCTTTCTCCGCCCTGGCCAAGGCCTCCTTCCTGTCCTTCGAGGCCTGACGATGCCTCCTGCTAGCCGAGTCCCTCTGCTTAGTGAGGTCCTCGATGGTCTGCTGGGCCTCGGCCATCTTCTCCTCGAACTCCAGCTGATCCTTCTTAATAGCCCCCTCAGCCTCAGAGAGCTTCAGCTCAGCAATCCGGACTCAATTGGTGATGGAGCTTCTCTCATCGAAGGACATCAGGTCCTTGACTCCAGCAGGGGCACTACCCCGAGGACGGTGCGCCAGGGCAGAGACCCTGATCGAGAGCTGCAGAATACAAAGGCGTAAGCAACAAATTTACCAAGTAAAGAAGAATGGAGAGAGGAGCAAGCACATACCTCGACAAGAGTAGCCTTCAGGGCTTTGAGCTCCTGACTGTCAGTACCACAGCAGGCCACCTCATCGGCAGCCGTCACCAAGAAGGCGGAGGCTCTTTCGAACCTCCCAGCAAGGTCAGCCCTTGAAAGGGCAGAAAAGGGCACCGCAGCAGTCGAAGGGGACGACTCCTCGACCTTCGGCCTCTTCGCTGAGGCCTGCTGCACCCCAGGCGAAGTAACAGGAAAGATAACCGGAAAAGGGATCTTTTCCTCAGGTTTAGCCTCGAGGGGCTCCAGCTTCACAACAGGAGCAAAGGGAGGAAGGGCATTTGTGACCGAAATTATGGTCACATCCTCTGTCGAGGACGCTGCCTCGAGCTTCAAGGCCTTCGAGGCATCAGGCAACCTCGGACCAGCGGAGGCGGAATTCGAGGCCAGCTGGTGGCGCTTGGCCGCTCTAAGAGCCTCAGGAGTAATCATTGGACGAGACATCGCAAGATAGGCAAGGAAGACGGTCGAGATTGAGAGTCTAGAGAGGGATGGTGTAGATGGTGTAATGACAGCGTTGAAACGTCTTGTACTTATAGAAGGAAAGGGGATTGCGAATTCCAAGGTCGCAATAACTGCCCTCATGGGCCTCCCAAAAGCAAAAGCCCAACATCCAAAGGGCCTGCTATGTGCGCAGGGCCCAAAGACCCCCATGGCACCCAAAGTATGTTAAAGACGGTCTTACCCCCAGTGCCAGAAATTATCCAAGTCCAGGGCTAAAGAGCACCGCCCCACTTCGAAGCCTGGTTCTAGTGAAGAACTTTGTTTCCACGAAACGATATGGCACTCGAGCAAATCATACTCGAGCAAACCACCCTCACGAAACTCGAGAGGCGACCCCTTGCAGGCGCCAATGGAAGATAATGCTGTGTCAAGAGTAGCAACATCCACACAGAACATAAAAATGACTCGAAGGATAATTTGAGACGAACGACGAAAGCTTCTCATTACAGAAAAGATTAAAAAGATACATCCTAGAGAGTTCATAAGCTAAATACAAAATAAGCTAAATACAAAATCTATTCACGGCTAAATACAAACACCTACTCAGCATCATCAGAGCTGCTCGACAGGCTACTTGATGAAGAAAGAGAAGTCGAACTGGAGGAGTCACCGAGCCCGTCATCACCGTGGCCTTGATCCTCTTCATCCAGGGCATCTCCACCCTCAAGAAGGGCTCTGGCCTCAGAAGCAGAGCCATCGATGCCCTCAACAGGAGCCTCAAAGGTTGGGATAGAATCAGCCTCCAAGTCAGCAGACACGGCGGCTTCATATTCCTTCTCGACCAGGGCCCAGTCAGTCGAGGGAGAAACCCTGGCCAAGGCCTCCCGCAACCTAGCAAGGGTAACCTGTGTCGCCACTTTTGCCCCCTCGACACCCATGTCGGCAGCAAAGTCCCGACCATCTTGGGAGTTCTGCCACTCGAGAATGATCTTCTCCCTAGAGGTCGAAGACTCGCCTTTCGACGAATCGATTTGCCTCTTGATCGAATCACGTTGGCTCTGGGCATCCTGGATCTTTTTTCTCCATCCCTCCTCCCGAACAGTAAAGTTGTTCTCCTTCTCCTCGAGGTCCTTTTGAGCAGCCTCAAGCTCGAGCTTGTAATTCAAAGCAAGCTCCCTCAGCTGTGCTAAATCCTCCCGGAGCCGGCGGAAGCCGATGGTATGTCGATGACTCATAACGGCCATTCGAACTGAGCACTGGAAAGACAAAACAACATGATTAAACAGAACTTTACAACAAGGTGGAAACTTGGCAAATAGAAAACTCACATCGATCCAGGAGGCATGAAGCCTTTCGACTTCCTCTTCCTCGGTGAGAGCTCGGCAGGCCTCTACATCGGCCTTGGTCAGAAAGCGCTTTAGTGCCAAGTCAAAACGCCGGGCTTTCTCGACCCCAGAGAGTTCAGTGAAGGGCTTCGAAGTCTGGTCCGGATCCTCCGTCCTTGCCCTCTTCCGGCCGGGGGTCTCCTCGTGCCGTGGAGGCTCTCCCTGTGCCTCCCCGACCTTCGAAGTGCCCGCTGTCGACCTAGAGGGAGGTTCAACGATCACTGCTCTCCCTCTCTCCCCCAAGACTTGGGGAGGCACGATGGCCGCCGCAGAAGGAGGACGAATACGAGGCCTCTTCACCGGATCCTACCAGGAAAACAAAAGTTAGAACGTAAAACAAAAGGATTGATAATCAGATCGAGAGGTGAAAAGTTACCTTGGGAGGACGAGGGACTCGAGTTTCCCCCCTCGACACCTTAGAGCGTATCTGTTCCTGAACCCGCTGGTTTGCCGTCAATCGCCTCTGCATGATTTCGCTGAGTTCTTGATGAGCAATAACTGCACAAAACAAACAATAGTTAGCCCATGATACATGTCGATCAAAGCAAGTACACCTAGCTACAAAAGCCCTACCCTTGGGATAAGCCGGGCTCAACCCCATCGAAGAGAGGAAGTGTTCGTCACTCAGGTCCTCCGCACTAGGGCCCTAGTTGGTGGGGACCTGCTTTCGATCGCCATTAACCATCGAAGTAATGGTCTGACAATAAATTGCAACCCTTGGCTCGTCCTCCGACATCCAAGGCGCCGACCTATTCAAGGCCATGTTCGGACCTTCAAGGCAGGGAACAACTGGGAAGTCCCACTGCTCTGCTCGATATATGTACATAAACTCCGTACGAACATTCTGTTGGTTCGAAGGCATGGTCCCTACGATCTTATAAGGGAAGCACGCTTGGAATGTGTACCATCCTTCACCATTCGAGGTTGCCGACATCACAACCAACTTCATCAAGTTCCACCAAAGAACCAGGGTTGGCTCGACCGCCATCATATCGCATATAGCGAGGAAGCCAACTATCGAGCCAACACTGTTGGGCATCAACTGACAAAGGGCCAAGTTATAAGTACGCAACACCTCCACAATGAAAGGGTGGACGGGAAATCTCAACCCCAGCTCGAGGTAGGCCTTGTATAGAGCAATACAGCTCGTACGAGGAGTACGAACGGTCTCGTCGGGCTCAGGGATGTAAAGGGCATATGGATGTCGAATCCAATACGACGTCTCGAGAAAGCGCAGGTTGTCTAAAAGAACCTGCATGAAAGGCCCTCGAACGAAGAAATGTGCAATGCCCTTGCACTGAGTCCGAGCCTCCCCCTCTCCTCCACTCGTACTGGCCTCATGAGAATGATCTTCATTGCTGCCCTCCATTACTCGAACGACCTGGCCATCGAGAAGATGGTCTAAGTAACTCCTAATTGCCCGAGGGCAAGCGACAGTTACTTCGTATGGGGGATTATTTATTTCCTCATTCCCATCACACATTATTGAAGCCCCATTGCTCGAGCATGATAATGCGTCGAGCACCCGCGAGGGATCGGGACAGTCTAATGCTACGGACACCACGGGCACCCCATTTATTAGCACTCCGTCGAACAAAGGCTCGAGTGGCGCAGGAGGGGTGTCCGAGCCAGACGAAGAACCCCCGATATTTATCAAGGGGAGATCTTGTCCAGGAAGGTCCATTTATTAATAAAAGAAAAGGGGGAAAGTGGGTCGTACCTTATCAGAAATACCTTCGTGATCTCGCACCTCGAAGAAGAACGCCGATTGATTTGTGTAACCTCGACGAGAAGATCTCTTGCGCAGTGAATCCAAAAGAAACGTGAATGAGACAAATGACACGGTCCCCCCCTATTTATAAGCAAAAACCGTGCAAAAACGGTTGGTATGTCGCGGGTTTGGGAACCTCCTGAAGGTAGCAAAGCTGACATTTGGGCCCTCAATCAGGCCCAACAATCGCCTTAGCTAGAACCGCGAACCTTAGTTACCTGACTAGTCCATCCCAGCTCAGTGGATTGACTAAATTCAGCTCAAAGACCTACAATTAGGCACCTCGCCCAGATCGAGCGAGGGATACTCCAAGTCACCTCAACTATTGGAGTCGGTGCCCGTCAAGTGCTACGGCATCGGAACACCCCTCGGGGCGCATAGGGCCTATCGGCCCTCACCACCCCAGAGCGAAGGTTCAGCGATCTCTCAAAGAGCTCAACAAATATCTACCCAGCGTCCCCCAAAGGCTGCAGCACCTAACCCCCGAGTTACATAGGGCTCATTAGTCCCTGAGACATCTCGAGCGATGTCGTGGACGCCCCTCGAGGCACGTGGGCTCACCAGCCCCTGGGACATCAAGAGCAAGGTCATGGACACCCCTCGAGATACATGTGGCTCATTAGCCCCTGGGACATCTCGAGCGAGGGCATGGATACCCCTCGAGATACATGGGCTCATTAGCCCCCGGGACATCTCGAGCGAGGTCATGGATGCCCCTCGAGATACATGGGGCTCATTAGCCCCTGGGACATCTCGAGCGAGGGCAGGGATGCCCTTCGAGATACATAGGGCTCATCAGCCCCTGGACAATCTCGGGCTAGGGCATGGATGCCCTTCAAGATACATGGGGCTCATTAGCCCCTGGACCATCTCGTATGAGGTCACGGACGCCCCTCGAGATACATGGGACTCATTAGCCCCTTGACCATCTCGAGCGAGGTCACGGACGCCCCTCGAGATACATAGGGCTCATCAGCCCCTAAGGCATCTCGAGCGAGGTCATGGACGCCCCTCGGGATACACGGGGCTCATTAGCCCCTGAGACGTCTCGAGCGAGGTCATGGACGCCCCTCGAGATACATGTGGCTCATTAGCCCCTAGGACATCTCGAGCGAGGGCAGGGATGCCCTTCGAGATACATAAGGCTCATCAGCCCCTGGATAATCTCGGGCTAGGGCATGGATGCCCTTCAAGATACATTGGGCTCATTAGCCCCTGGACCATCTCGAGTGAGGTCACGGACGCCCCTCGAGATACATGGGGCTCATTAGCCCCTTGACCATCTCGAGCGAGGTCATGGACACCCCTCGAGATACATAGGGCTCATCAGCCCCTGAGGCATCTCGAGCGAGGTCATGGACGCCCCTCGGGATACACGGGGCTCATTAGCCCCTGAGACGTCTCGAGCGAGGTCGTGGACGCCCGTCGGAGTCCATTTGGCTCAATAGCCCCTGGGGGCATCTCGAGCAAGGCCCTCGAGGTCCAGGTTAGACTTTCCGCTAGATATACGATTTTCGGGGAGTCCTCTCTCACACATCTCGCGTGGGGCTAATGTTTGGGCCCAATATTCCCTGGGCCCGGTTCTTGCACGGAGAACCATCAAAACCCCCAGGCAGAGGGAACAGGGGGACTTACCGGATGGTTGCCCTAGCCTCAGGACGCCTGGGGATTTCAAGCAAGGAGCAAAAAGGCTCATTGCCTGAAAAGGCAATATAGCCAAAAAGCCCCTCTGAGGCTCATCTCATCAATGTTCCCTTTATGGGGATTCTCATGGCTATAAATACCCAATGTCTCATCAATGAACAGGTAATCAATTCTAGACCAACTGCTCAATACCTACAGTTAAGCATCCTAACTGACTTGAGCGTCGGAGGGGCGATCACGGAAACACCCTCGGGGTAGTCTAACTCTCATTCTTGCAGGTCTCCACGGCACCCTTCGAGCACTCGGCCATCGTCAACGGCACCTCGGTTCTCTTCTTGACCGACTCCCCTACCTCACAAGTTTTTACCCGAAACAATAGTCTTCTATAATTTTAGATTCTACAAGTACACCGTACAATAGATACCTTCTAACGACTCTTTTGCCTTCCGCCCTGCTTTTTTCTCTTCTTTCTTTTTTTTTGCTTCAGCTTTTTTTATGTTTCCTTCTCTAAAAGTATTTGATAATTTTTGGATGTTGTGGAGGCAGATGGCCGTATACTTTCAGCACCAGTGCAACTGTGCAAGGTGTGGACGTCCATGCTACGCGGCATGTGCAGATCCATGAAGGACTGCGAATTAGGATGGAATTCACTTGACTGAGGCAGTTTTTAAGCATATAGCAATAGGGTTGTTACATAGTTCTTTGTGTTCTCCTTCGCTTAAATCAACTCGTGTTCGAGGAACATTGAACTCGGTTGTATTTGTTCCCGTCAAAAAAAAAAAAAAAAAAAAAAAAAAATAGAACCTCGGTTGTATTGAATTATAACCCAATTGCCCGTCAAAAACAAAAAAGTTATTACCCAATTGAACATCAGTCAATCTATACTGCACACATCAAATTACTGACTTTTGGGGGGTGTAAAAGAAAAACAGTTATCGATTTACCATACCTAATCTGGACAGACACAATAGTTCACTGCGAGCTTCTAGTACACTAGCGTCAAATGCACGCAATGCGTGCGTAAGCGGTTAAAAATTAAGTTAGTGATACAGTTAATTATCAAATTAGTAAAACAATTAGGATTTTTTTTTCTTTTTGGGTGTGCACTTCCTCTTCCTTTATATATATAGATATTCAACATGAAGGCTATTAGAAGAGTATATTGCTCCCATAGTCTTAATTTCATGAAACTTCGCCAACCATAAACACAAGAAAATCAAACCCCCAAATTGAAGTCGCATAGTTGACAATGATATACTTTCAAGAATGTTGTTAGAGGGTGCAGACGGATTGTAAATGAATATGGCATACCTGATGGCTGGAGGTTTCCATCAAGAAGCTAAGAAAACCACACTGAGAGCAATAGAAGAAAGATCAAATAACTTTGTGATCGAGTATGATTCAAAGTGGCACACAAAGCATGGGTGAGGGAGAAAATTATTCCATGGATTTGGGTTTTCAAGCCCAACGATTCCAATATATTTAACGGGCTTGGAGACATGTTGCGGGTCTCGGGCTAATAAAGGTACGTGAAGGAAATAGAAACGAAAGAAGAGGATCCAAAAATTGGCAAACAAGCAACGGCACAGGCGGGTTCTTGGATGCACGAACGGGCACAAGTAGAACTGCAGCCAGGAACTTGTCCCACGTTTAGCCCAGGCGGGCAAGCTTACACCCAAAGCGCGCGAGTCTTTGAGATTGCAATTTTATCTTTTTTTGTCTTGTTTTGATATTGTTTCCTAACCATTATCTTATGGAAAAATTGACAAGAACAGTCTTAATTATGGACGTTCCGCCAATTTCAGTCCCAACTTTTGATTATTATTCAGTGGTCCCAACTATTACTCATTTTTTACAAATATGATCCTAGCAGGTATATGACCTGCTACAACAGGTAAAACCACCCCTACCCTTATCCCCACCATTCCAGCCACCCCAAAACCACCATGCTATCAAAAACACTACCACCCTGCCGCTAGAACCCCACCCACCCGAAAAGCCCGGTCCACCCTTAACCCCCCACCAAAGCTCCCCTCAAAACACTTAAAAACCCACCCAAACCACCACCCATCGCGGGAATTCACCGAACCCCCCACCAAAACCCACACCTCCTGCCCATCTTCACATTGCACCTCCTCTATTGTTCCTTGCATCTTCTTTCTCGCCTCACAATCGCGCCACACCAGCATACCAAACCTGGCCATTAATTCTCCACTAGCACACCGCCATGACTCCATGATTCTTGAACTATATTGAGCTGAATTCATAAATTTAGCTGAATGAAAATCAAGGTAGAATTATCTCTAACCATTTAATAAGGTGGAATAATCATCATCCCTAGCCTCATACATTGCATAAAACGTTGCAGTGAAGCTTCACTCTAATACATGCCCCAACACTCAATTAATGACCACTGTAGCAATCCGCCTATGTTCCTCACTCCGTCGTTGAAGCGTCCTCCAACTATATGATCATGATGTCACTCATTTCCTCAGTTTTCAAAACATCTTATACTATTTGTTCACACATCGCAACTCAAAGAATTCCTAATAAAAGCAAATAATATCATTCGTAATCACAAAACTAACTCAAAAAAACTTCATTCCATTGCCTCTAAAGTTAAGACAATCAAAATGCAACTGAAAATTAACAATAGAAATAAATAGGAAAAATGGATCAGAATACCCCCAACTTTGGGCGGTCCGCTTTTAATACCCCCAACTATGGATTATTTTTAAATACCCTCAACTTTGGGGGTGGTCCGCCAAAAATGCACCATTTACCTGTTATGACCGGATGAACTGGTAAACCAAAACCCCTACCCCCCTCTACTCATCTCTCTCTCTCCTCTCCTCTCCTCATCCCCACACCCCCAACCCCCCCACTGCCACCTTCCCTCACCACCATTTCTCTCTCCTCCCTACCACCTTCGTCACCACCTTCACTCCCACCAACAACCACCTCTGATTTCTCCCTTCTTTGTCTGTTCTCGACCACCTTCAACAACTACTGCCACAACCAGCCGAAAACCACGGCCACCTTCGATCTCCTCCATCGTCGGATCTCCTCCCTCTTCGCAATCTCTTCACCTCCATCCACCAAATCCCATCTCTGCTACTTCACTCTCACTTTCTCTTTCCTCTGCTTTCAACCTCTCTCATTTTCTCTTTTCAAAACTTGGCCATGAGATTAGGAAGACACAATCACAAACATTCATCATCTTCTTCTTCTTCCTTGAAATTCGTGATTGTGGTATCATTGCTTGCTTTGGCAGGTGCAGGTGTGATTTACGATCTTTTATGGGCGTCTTCTTCATCTTCTACTTTTTCCGCTCTTCGTTACGTCGCTGATAATTGGCCTCTTCAACAATCTACTGTTAATCTCCCCAATGTTAACCACACTTCTTATCTCAAGGTCTGTTGTTGTTGTTCGTTTCTTTCTCCTTTAATTTTTTTGCCCTAATTTCTTCATATTTAGTTGGATTTTTGAGAAACAATAACATTGTTAGTATTTTGTTATTTTCAATTGTAAATTATTGATTTCTTACTTAAATTGGTGCGCATAGTTGAATTAAACTGGAAAACGAAAGTATTTATGATATAGTATTAGTTCAAAGGTGGTGGCTGGGGTTGGGGGGAGGGGTTCAAAGGTGGTGGGCGGGGGTGGGGAGATTCTCGGTGGGTGGTCAGGGGGGGATGGGGTAGAGGAGATTATGGTGGGTGGCTGGGGTGGGGATGGGGTGTGGGGCTGGTGGGAGGTCCTGGTAGTGGTGGGCGGGTGATATGCCCAAGTTATCCGATCTTTTTGTGGTATTTTAGGTACACTTTGCTAAGGGATTTATTCATAATGGTTAATGTTTGCATATAAATCGACCTTAGCGGAAGTTCGGAATTTTGTATTTATTGTTGTTAAAGTTGTAAGTTCCGAGCTCTTGGAAGCATGAATGGTTGGAACAACTCCACAACATCGTCTCACCAACCAAACTCCACCGTGCGCCTAAGCTAAGCATCACCGCAAGCTCGCCAAGCCAAACCAAGCTCGGCAAGACAAAGCAGAAGGCACCGCACCAAGCGGCCAGCCCCGCCCGCAAAGATCGCCCGCCAAGCTCTCGCGCATGCTCGCCCAGCGCTCACGCCCAGCAAGCAGCATAACGCAGGTCGCACCTCGCGAGATTTCTCGCACCTCGCGACCTGCTGCTCGCACCTCGCGAGATTTCTCGCACCTCGCGACCTGCTTGGTTTGGCCCAGTTCTTCAGCTCGTTGCGAAGGCAGTAGCTCATCGCACGGTGCGACCAGACTCGCACCTCGCGACCCCTAGGTCGGTCTAATTGTCGGCTGATTTTTGAGCTTTAGTATAAATATTAAACTCTATTTTTGGACCTAGGGGGCAGCAGCCACAAGGAGAGGGAGTCTCCAAAACTCCACTCCTCTCTTGTTGTCTTCTCTTTTTAGTTTTTATTTTCTAGTATAGTTTTTGTAGATTTCAATTATGGGATTGGCTTATGCTATGCCGATTGTAGCTTGAACCGTTCTTGAACGAGATTAATATGGAGCTTCAAGCATTATTGTGAGATCTTTCCTCTCTACTTAGTTTCTTTGATTATGGTTTAATTTCTATGATTGCTTTCTATGGTTTTTGCATAATTATGCTAGGAACGTTACTAGTTTGATTGTGTAATTAATCTAATGCTAGATTTAAGAATAGAATCGGATTGTTTTATTCTTTTATCAATTGGTAGCAAACTAGGGAGTAACTTAGATGCGGATCGTCTTGGTTATTTCTTGGGGAAATTGAATAAACTATTGAATGTTTATCGCTTGTATGACGTTAGCAGGTCTATTGGTTCTCTGTGTTTATTGCTGCTATTGGATTGAACTTAGACGCTATCGGACTAGGTTATCCTTTAGTTAGGGTTTTATAGTCACGCTGATCGTGCTATTCAACTAAGAATAAGGAGAATGCGAGATTAATTCTCGACAATAGATAATTATGGAAATAATTAGAGTCGAGGTTAAATGATCGATAATGAATTGAAGTGGATGTTAATCGGATTCAAGATCTTCCTATATTGATTTCTCGTTTTGTTTATATGCTAGTTAGTTTTAGTTTGTTCGTAAATCTACTTGAAACCCCCCTTTTGTAATTAGGTTTCTCGGACCTTAGCTTAATCTAGGTTTTGAATCACGCTGAATATAGAGCTCGTCCCCGTTTCCCTGTGGATACGAACCTTACTTCCCTTCTACATTTAATTGTAAAAGAGAGTAGGAGAAATTTTATCTTTGGCCGGGTGGCGTTCACGACAAACGTGGCCCGCCAAATTTTGGCGCCGTTGCCGGGGAAACGGTGTTACTTGTTTGTATTTAGTGTGATTTTTGAATGGAATTGCTTGTGCTCTTTGTTTTTGGTTGGCCACTCATATAAAGAATTCCCTTTTTTGTTTTAGTTTCTAGTTTTCATCTTCCATTGAACTCTATGTATTTCACTTTTGTATTTTGGACAAGAAGCATGGAACTTGTTGCTTAAACTCTCTAGGGAATGGTTGATTGAAGCTTTTGACGGTTTATTGTATGATTTACTCTATATCTTGGTTATTTTCTAGCTTTAAATATTTATATTAATGGTCATGACTTGGATTAGCTAGGAGTACTACTAGTTGATGTTTGTTGTTGCCTTAATGCTAGGTTTGGGATATAATCTGATGTTATATGCTCAACCATGTTGTAGTAAGCTAGGTATTAACGATGCATTGCAAGAGTTCTTCACAATCAATTTTGCAGGTACTTGAAGTGGAGATTGACATGGAACCACCATTGTCACACATGGAGCACAACCCAATGATTAAGCTTAAGGTACTAAGTCGAGCTCACTACTTTAAACAACAGCGCTTCTCGGGAGGCAACCCGAGACCCCTCTTTATTTTCTTTCTTTTCCTTTATTTTCTCATCAAATTTCCACCACCACAACAAATTTTATTTCACCCACCGCCCACCCACTAAAAAGATCCACAACCAATCTTAATCCGCTTGCAACCAAAATCCACAAAAGAAAACCCGTTGGGAGGACTTCAATAGCTAGGAGTTGGTAACACTAGAGGATTGAGATTGTTAATGTATCTTTTCGATCTCTTGAGCTAGGTGAAAATCTCACAAATTCAAAACTTTTGAACTTGTCATTTGTTTGAGTGATTCGAGGGAGAGGGTTGTGAGTTGAGTTGTGAGATTTGAGTTGGTGTTGTTACGAAATTTGAGTTTGACGGATTGCTTTTCATGAGTTTTGAGCATTCGATCTTCGATTTACCCGATTTTCAAATTTCCCCCCCATTTTCAGTTTACTTTTTCTTTTAATTGTCGACACATTGAGGACAATGTGTAGTTTAAGTAGGGGGGAGGGTATTCTCATTCTCATGTATCTATGTTGTATATATTACTTTTAATTTGAAATGAAAAATGAAAAAAAAATAAAATAAAAAATGATGATGAAGTGAATCCCGCTGAGTTGAAAACCCGCAAGGGCGGGCGACTCGGGCAAAAATTGGGGGCTCGGATAGGTCGAAAACCCGAAAGGGCGACCTATGCAAAAAAGAGCTAGTTGAGCGGGTGAGTTTTGTGAGCCGAAAAAAGAAGAGAGATGAAAAAAAAAATTGTGAGAAGCTAGGATGAAAACCCGAAAGGGCTCCTAGGCAAAATGAGAGATGAAAGAGAGAATTATATACTTTGAAAACTCATTTGCCGGAGATGGTGTCATAAGGTGGAAAGCATTTTCGGGTTGGGTTGGTTATTTCATCCTTGATTTTGTGAAGATTTATGTTGGCTTTCACATTCTTTTGGTTGATTGTTTTTGGGAGTAAGCATGGAATTTATCCCTTTTTGTCTTTGTTCCATGGCTTGCTATTCTAAATTAGTTGTAGTAGTAGTAGTTTTAGTTTATCTTTTGAGGTTTTAGGCGAGCTGTCATTTTGATTGTGACGTTGGAGTGAGTTCAACTCCTTTGAGATCCTTCAGGATTTGAGCTCACATTTTGGTTGTCGTTTGGTTATTATTGTTGTCGCGTCTTTGTATATTTCAGGTGAGCTTGAATCTAACTGTGGGGGAATCATCATCCCTTACGTTTAGGTTTTGAGCGTATTTTGTTAAGATGTGATGATGATGATGTAGTTGATGGGGAGTGTAGGTTGGTGTAGATAACTTGGGCGATGATTTAATTGGTATTTCTCATTTTTGAGTTTACTCGAGGTCGAGTAAAGTTCAAGTGTGGGGGTATTTGATATGCCCAAGTTATCCGATCTTTTTGTGGTATTTTAGGTACACTTTGCTAAGGGATTTATTCATAATGGTTAATGTTTGCATATAAATCGACCTTAGCGGAAGTTCGGAATTTTGTATTTATTGTTGTTAAAGTTGTAAGTTCCGAGCTCTTGGAAGCATGAATGGTTGGAACAACTCCACAACATCGTCTCACCAACCAAACTCCACCGTGCGCCTAAGCTAAGCATCACCGCAAGCTCGCCAAGCCAAACCAAGCTCGGCAAGACAAAGAAGAAGGCACCGCACCAAGCAGCCCGCCTGCCAAAAGATCGCCCGCCAAGCTCTCGCGCATGCTCGCCCGGCGCTCACGCCCGGCAAGCAGGCATAACGCAGGTCGCACCTCGCGAGATTTCTCGCACCTCGCGACCTCGCTGCTCGCACCTCGCGAGATTTCTCGCACCTCGCGACCCGCTTGGTTTGGCCCGGTTCTTCGGCTCGTTGCGAAGGCGGTAGCTCATCGCACGGTGCGACCCGGACTCGCACCTCGCGACCCCTAGGTCGGTCTAATTGTCGGCTGATTTTTGAGCTTTAGTATAAATATTAAACTCTATTTTTGGACCTAGGGGGCAGCAGCCACAAGGAGAGGGAGTCTCCAAAACTCCACTCCTCTCTTGTTGTCTTCTCTTTTTAGTTTTTATTTTCTAGTATAGTTTTTGTAGATTTCAATTATGGGATTGGCTTATGCTATGCCGATTGTAGCTTGAACCGTTCTTGAACGAGATTAATATGGAGCTTCAAGCATTATTGTGAGATCTTTCCTCTCTACTTAGTTTCTTTGATTATGGTTTAATTTCTATGATTGCTTTCTATGGTTTTTGCATAATTATGCTAGGAACGTTACTAGTTTGATTGTGTAATTAATCTAATGCTAGATTTAAGAATAGAATCGGATTGTTTTATTCTTTTATCAATTGGTAGCAAACTAGGGAGTAACTTAGATGCAGATCGTCTTGGTTATTTCTTGGGGAAATTGAATAAACTATTGAATGTTTATCGCTTGTATGACGTTAGCAGGTCTATTGGTTCTCTGTGTTTATTGCTGCTATTGGATTGAACTTAGACGCTATCGGACTAGGTTATCCTTTAGTTAGGGTTTTATAGTCACGCTGATCGTGCTATTCAACTAAGAATAAGGAGAATGCGAGATTAATTCTCGACAATAGATAATTATGGAAATAATTAGAGTCGAGGTTAAATGATCGATAATGAATTGAAGTGGATGTTAATCGGATTCAAGATCTTCCTATATTGATTTCTCGTTTTGTTTATATGCTAGTTAGTTTTAGTTTGTTCGTAAATCTACTTGAAACCCCCCTTTTGTAATTAGGTTTCTCGGACCTTAGCTTAATCTAGGTTTTGAATCACGCTGAATATAGAGCTCGTCCCCGTTTCCCTGTGGATACGAACCTTACTTCCCTTCTACATTTAATTGTAAAAGAGAGTAGGAGAAATTTTATCTTTGGCCGGGTGGCGTTCACGACAAACGTGGCCCGCCAGCGGGTGGCTAGGTGGTGGTTGTAGTGGAGGAAGAAGAAGTAGAGGATGGAAAAAAAAAATTACCTTGTTAACAGGTTACAAGTCGTCTGGGTGCATTTTTGGCAGACCACCCCCAAAGTTGGGGGTATTTAAAAATAATCCATATTTGGGGGTATTAAAAGCGGACCGCCCAAAGTTGGGGATATTCTGATCCATTTTTCCAAATAAATATAAACATAGTGGTGAAAAAAAAAGATGAAAAATAAAAAAAATAGAAATCCTCCATAATGTAGTGAGCAGCAGTACGATTGCCCGAGAGCGGCCCACTGTACGGCGAAGTAACCAAGAGTATCAGACTCAAAAATTGAACAATTTTCCCGCTCCACTAATCTCTGAATTTTCTCCATATCACCATATGCGGTAGCTACGCAAACATCGTCTTTCAAACTCTCATCATTTTCTCTCTCTACCATTGAAGTTGACGATAATAAAGCTGCATCAGTCGCGGTCACTGGCGTTGATCGGTCTTCTCTATCGCAAGGGGGTTTCGAAGGTAGTAGGGGAAGGGGGAAGAGGAGGGCTGACAAGGGAGGGAAAATGAAGGAGAGAGAAAGAGGAGGAGGGATGTTATAACCGGTAAAATAAGATAATAAAAAGAAAATGTAAAACCGATCACCAATCCACTGGGACCATTTTTGTAAACAATGAGCAACAGTTGGGACTGCTGAGAAATAATCAAAAGTTGGGACTAAAAATGACGAAACGCCCATACTTGAGACTGCTCCTATCAATTTTTCCTTATCTTATTAGTATTAGTTTTATACATTTGTACTAAGAATAGGGTTTCCCTAACCTCTATATAAATAAAGAGGGTTGGGGTGCTTATTTCAAAGTGTGGAAAAGAGTAGTCTAAGTTGAAATTGCAAATTACTTTTTGTTGCTCATAGAACTTAGCAAACTTGTGTAAGAGGTTTTTGCCTACTTGATAAGTGAGGGATTTCTATAATACAAAGTTTTTTACCGTTATTCTCAAATCGCACCTTTATTATGTGTCATTGATTCTCGTCGTCGTTGTAACTATTTTGCTTTCGCTAGTACCTTACACGTGTAACATTGGCTTCCATAGTACCAGTAAAGACAACACATAAATATCAAACTTTTCATGCATCACAGTGCACATAAGATCATATTTTGCTTTAGGAAGGGGGAGGGGGTTCAAAAATCCGCAAACCTGGTGCCTCTTAAATTGGAGATTACACATGAAGCTCCTCACTAGAGGAACAACATCAGAAACTATCCTTATCCTCGGAAGAGAGCACAATCTCAGCAAGCGGGGAGGATCGTTCAGACCTCAGTAATTTCTCACCCAGATCAAAAAACTCGTTTTCCCTAACTACAGGGGGTCTACTGCACATGTACTCTTTCCATAACTTTGTTTTGATAACACAAAGCTTCTTCATAACTTTAGCCTCTTTCAGCAATCCCTGAATAACCGTAGAAAAATCATAATACTTCAGATCTGGAAGCATTCCAACAATCTTCACAGTCCCTAGGCGCTGCTTCAGACAATTGATGTTGTCATAGCGAGGTGGACAGTACCGATATCCAAACGCACAAAGAACTGGTTGTGTAAACTCAAACTAACAAAGTCAAAAATATGGGAGAAGAAAAATTAGATGCGAGAACCTACACAAACCAGAACTTCTTGAAACATATACAAAACCACATCACGCTTCTATGAAGTTACCCTACAACAAGGCATATTAAGTGCTAGTAAGCATTCTTGTGAAACAGACAAAATGGTTAAACGTTTCTCCCACGCATACAAGTTGAACAAAGTAGTTATGTAGCATGGACTAATCGTAAGTGTCTGAAACTCAGGCACAAGATATGAAAGTCACAAGGCACTTGCAAGATTAACCATAAAAAACCACAAAGATTACCTAGTATGCATATTGTTTCCCCACTCACGCAGCATAATCAGAAGTCAAAATGCACAAGACTATTATCCCAAAGGGACTAATGCACTATGTTCCAGGAAATTTCATGAAGGAGTGATGGTTATTGTTATAAAGGACCCTTCTCAGACACCGACTTGAGCTCTAACAATAAGTATTTCCTAAAATCTGAATCAATATCATACCACCCAATATTTTCTGCAGCCTCAAGCCCATTCTTGTATTAGGTCTGTGTACAGTGTACTATCTCTCACCTCACTACAGCAGGCAGATACAAAATTCTACTTTAAAGATCTCTATGAGTCCAGACTGCCTTAGACCCCAGCATCTAGTTTCAAACTCAATGCTAGCCTATCTGTAAGTTACTAAAAACTGCAACAAGTAGAAAATCATTGGACCATAGAAAACTGTCGAACTGGAGAGAATTTAGAATCATACATGCGTATATCTTGACATATCAATTGTCAGGGCTTCTAGCTCTGGACAACAATGAAGCATGCTCACTATTCCCCTTGAACACCATTTGGTCTTGTTATTTGCCTTGAGAATCAGACTCTTACAAACTAAAAATGGGGAAGGCACTGGATTGCTGATGTTCGACGAAAACACCTTCAAGAATTTCAAGAACAAAATGTGAAAGTCATATATAAACAATTGAAAAGTACAATGATAAACACATTGGAAGAAACCAGCAGTATCTTAAAATTACAGATTTTATCAATTACGACTTCCAGCTTCTTTTTTCTTTTTTATTCTGATAGATTTGCCTTTCATCTTTTGCTAACACACAATCTTCACTGATTATATTCACTCAACAATTTTCCAATCTTCAGAAAAAGAAAAAATTGAATACACCAAGCATACATTTTAAAATTTCTCGACCGAGGCAAGACACTATGTAGGACAGATTTAGCTCAACCATGAAAGGTGCAGCAGAAACGAGCTGCCTAAGCAAAATGGCAAATATAATTGCTAGTGCATCAAACTGGTGACTTATCCTGGCACAGAAGACAACGCAATTAATACGAACAGGTAGCAAAATTTTTGCTCTAGGTTACTGATAATGAAGAACAAATGAGCGTCTGGAAGCATTGCGCAAAGATCAGTTTACCTAAGAGGGTCATTTTTGTCCTCTTATCTGTGAAGCTCGGAATCGGCCAGCCACCCTGCCGTACTGGTGTCGACACGACACGACACCGGTGCCGACACGGAATCCGGACTGGACGCGGGGAGGAGAAAGTGGACGCGGCATCGATTACCTGTAAACCCTAGATCTGAAAATTGACCTAGAAATACACGCTTTTATTTCTTAAGATATTGGGGCTTTTACTCGGGACGGTGAGTCGTTTACAATGGTCTAAATTTCGTCATCTTACCGGCCACTTCTCCGGCGACGGTAGAGGAGAGTGAGATGAAAATTGCTGCGTGCTGCTGTTCTAGAAACCCAGAGGGTGAAGATCTCTTTTTTTTTTGTATCTAATAATTTAATGTGACGGTGGGAAACCGGAAGGGGGGAGTTAAAAGAACCACGTGAACCAAAAAGTGAAAAAGTAAAGAATTTTTTCCTTCAATAATGCTAAAATGGGTATTAATTCCTGAAATGTGCCGAAGTTTAAATTAATTCCCTGGGTACCGTCCACGTAGGACAGCACGCGAGAATTTTTTTTTTTTTAACAAAACCGCTACTCCAAGTAGCGGTTAATACCAATAATGTAAAGTTGACCGCTACTTCAAATAGCGGTTAAATGATGTCCTTAAGACAAGTTAAAGGCATGCATATAAACCGCTACTTCAAGTAGCGGTTAATACCAATAATGTAAAGTTGACCGCTACTTCAAATAGCGGTTATATGATGTCCCTGAGACAAGTTATAAAAGGGATGTATATAAACCGCTACTTGAAGTAGCGGTTTACTATGAAACAAAAAAAAAAAAAAAAAAAAAAAACTGTTTGCTGTTTTCAAAAAAAACTCATATACTGTTTTCAAATAACTTGAAGTTAACCGCTACTTCAAGTAGCGGTTTGCTTTGAAAAAAACTATTTTATGGCGTGCCGTCCTACGTGGACGGTATCCATGGAATTAATTTGAACTTGGGCACATTTCAGGAATTAATACTCATTTTAGCATTATTGAAGGAAAAAATTCAAAAAGTAAAGCAATAAAACTGGCCTATTAAATTCAAGAAGCAGTACAGCAGCAGACAGCTGTACTACATTACATTTACGCCTTTTTGTTTTTTTAGGAAACATTACATTTACTGATTTACACCTCTTTCTCTTCTCTCTCAAAAAATAGTAAACCTTTAGCTTCTTTTTCTCTTTTACTTTTTTTTTCAATTATACTAGAGCTTTTGAAGTTAAATCTGTAAAATAATATTTCCTAATACTTAACTGCCGTGTCCCCGAGTCCATATTCAAAATTTGGACTCTTCAAAAAAGAGTCCACGAATCCTTAGAATTAGAATTAGAATTTGAAGGGTCCGACACTTGGACCCGTACCCGAGTCCGACACCCGTACCCGAGTCCGAGCATCCTAGCCTCTTATCAGCAGGCAGTAAAGATATTAAGACAATCACATTGAGGAAACATGTAAAACCATTAGAATGGAACCCGAATCAATGAAAGATAAAACAAAAGAATCGTATAGAGCATGTGAAGCAAAAGCACCAAGCCCCCAAAAGGATTGACTTAGAGGTGTTTTTGAAAGACATGGGGGACTTTTTTTCTTTCTTGGGAGTGAGAGAGTAATCGATCTGAACAGCCAAATGATATATAAATACTATCATTATCAGCCTTTCTTTTCATTTCTTATTTTCCTAATTTTAACTTATTTCCATTATCCTATTTCCATATGCATATGATGCAGCAGCAACAACTACTCTGCTTTCCATCAAAGAAAAAGAATAACAACAAAAAAAACCAGCTACGTGGCTCACTTCCCATCTACTATATGCAATGTTGTATAAGAAGAGAAGCGGCAACACAGAAGTTTATTGGCATCCTAATGCCATTTCTGGCAAGAGTGATGGAAGGTGCTGCTGAGACTACTGAAATGCTGAAAAATGTAGCCTTACAAACTACTGCAACCATAAAACCAATATAGCCAAAATGTAACTTATATAATGTCATGTGTTTCCATATGAGAGAAGTCTATTATGAGACAGCCCTAATCACCTCGAGTAATCCTGTTCAAGTAGAAATTTTATTTACCTGGAGGCACCAGGTTCGCAAGGTCAGTTTCTCAACATGACATACACTGGCTAAGATGTCTATGACCATAGCTTTTTGCTCCTCAGAGTAGCTCTTCTTACTATCATCTGAGTAGCAGGTAAAATCGAGACATGCCTCCACCAAAGATGCTAAATTTATTGTTTGAAGCTTCTTGTAACCCATAGAGCCGGTGATAACAAGTGACTTAATATAAGGGGCTGAAATTCTCAGGATCCTGCCATGCACGTTCTTCCAAGATCGTAAATCACCATCAACAACAAGTTCCTTCAAACCCACGTTGACAATGTCCAGATTTTGATACCCATAACATTCGACCAACTCTAACCGCTCTAAAACAAGACAGCCCACCAATACTTTCGCCAAAAAAACATCATTCAAACAAGCTCTAGAAACTTTCAACTTTCTCAAAGACCTCCAGATAATACGTTCACCACAAGACTCAAACTTGCAATGTTCCAAGTTCAAATTTTCAATCGTATTATTTGTGTACAGGAAACTAGGAATGTCATAGTCATACCTCATATCACTTAGGCGATAGAGCAATTCAAGCTGTTTGACCCTGTGATTAACAGCGAAAAACACATATGAATCAACTTTCTGCTTATGCCTTTCCCAGTTCAAATTCAGGAGGGAAAACCTCTGGATAACAGTGGAATTGTAGAGGATCAAAATATTATCGACAAAGGAGATGAAGTGATCCTCATTTCTAAAAGTAGACAGTTCGAAGCGAAAAGCGAGGGTTGGAACTGAAGCCCAAAGATGGTTCCACCTTTTCGAAAGTAATCCTGTGCACATGGCATCTCTGAGTGGCAGAAGCGTCAAAATGTGATGCAGTGTATAGTCAGGCAAGTCACTGATGCGATCTTGTTCTGCTTTGTTCACGGATTTTTCGGATAAGAGAGTTTTTTTCCGTTGAAGCATCAATCGTTTCTGCATCAATCTCTTCTGGATGGATATCCCATTACCGTAATTTCCACTTGAGGTTGAAGGTGCGGTATTCATCTGATCAGACTGGTCAAGTTGGTGCTTCGAAGTGAATGGAGCAGATCCGAGTATAATTTTGGCTTGAGGTGAGGCTCGCTTGAACCTCAACAAGTTCCGTAATATCTTGAAGGAATATCCTTCTTGACCAAAATAACACCGCCGTGCATTGGCAAAAACTTTAACTTTATGAAATATCATATAATTCAAGGCCTTTGCATTTTCTAGCAGACACTTAACTAATTCAATCACTGATTCTGAAAAGCCCACAATCTTAATAGTCTTTAAGCACTGGGAGACCACAATCCTCCGAGTACTCCAGTAGTTCTTACCGCTGATGTTGAATAGCTCCTTAAAATCACTTGCCTACATGATTGAATCCAAAAGCCATGAGTTTCTGCTTGAAGTCCAGTTTCTTTTATGTATCAATTAACAAAAGGAAAGAAATAACATGTAAAGCTTTCAGACTTTAAGTAGAATATATCATCTGAAGGTAAAACCGTAAAACTACCAACAAATAAAGGAAGATACCATCTAAACTCCACTTCTAGATGATCGATTAATCACTAGTAGAAGGACGAGAGTAAGTAGTAATCTCCAGTGAGAAACTTCTATGAGAAACACTGAATAAGGGCTAAACATAAACACAAACATCGAAAGGGCAAATAAGGTGATGGGAGATGCACACCACCTAAAAGTCTAGGTATTAAACTTAAATCTATAGAAAGAGGGAAACTTTGAGCAGTACTAAATAAACCCCACATGCATAATGCCATATGAAGGAAATTTTTCTTAGCAAAAATATCATATGACAGTCAATAGTAACAAATCAACACCCTTAGCATGGTGGGCTGGGTGAGGGTAGGAAGCTCAAAAAGCAATTTAACTGTAAAATATATTTATCAAAGTAATAAAACCTGCACATGAGAGCGTGAAACATCAAAAATCAGCTGCTCTATGACGGGCGAGGTTCCCAATAAAATAGCAATGCCTGGTAGATCCTGTCTATAGAGGTATGTCTCCAAGACCAAGCGCTTTCGACTTGAAATGAAGATGGGTAAATGCTGCAATTCGCATGTTGAGAGAACCTAGTAGCATACAGAAAGGCAATAGTAAATCAAATTTTTTGTATAAGATCCATGGAGCAAACTACTAATCACATAACAGGCATAGCTTTAATTACTGCATTTAGACAAATAAAAAATTTCAACGTCAGGTGAAAATAGTCAAAAATAAGAAAAATATCAAGAAAAAGTACAACAATCAGCCTATACATTAGATGTTGTCAATTGTGAGTACACATCTTATTATGTTAAAGTGATACCAGTAATATAAAGAAGCAATTGCATGGTCTCTGGTATGGTTATGTTAGAATATACACTAACCTGAACCATCCAACTTCCCAGAGTAAGATTCTCTGTGGAACTAACTTTTTCCATGAGATCCATTACCATCTTCTGGTAATCTTGGACTCTACACTTGTACTCATTGCCCTCATATTCCCAGCATCCCAGCCAAAATGTAAGCTTAGCATGAGCCAAAGACGAAACATTCTTTAACCTACACTTCTTCCCTTTCATGTAACCAAGAATATCCAAGGACACAAGACTGGGGGCATTAATATCCAACCAACCATCAGTTCTTACTTCCCAGTCATGAGAATGATAGCTTCCATAGCCATTTATTATCAGTCTCTTCAACCTTCCAGAGTTAATATCAATGTTATCAAATCCGGCACATTTCTTCAACTTTAGGGACTCCAAGAAAGGACTACCAACAAGAAGAGCCCTGAGAACCTTGTTATCTAATTCGTCACATGTTATATGTAGATGCTTGAGTGCTCTCCAGAAGACTGACGACTGATTAGGAGCAATACGACAATGGGGTATATTCAATGTTGTCAAAGAGTTGCACGAGTATATGGTTTGAGGCAGCAGGAAATAAGGAGGATTCGTGTTTCGAAATTTGAAGACGAGTTGATCAACTTGCTTAGTGAGAGCAGTCTTTAACCAGCTCGTAACTGAAGGTTCCATGAAATCTTCATACAGTGATTTAAGGACAAACTTGTAGATGACAGAAGAGTCATTTAAAACCAATGTTCTATTGATGAAATTTGTAAATTCCTGTAGGGACCCCTTGCTGCTGTCATAAAGATATATGAGGGCAAAGATTGAGATCCAACTGTAGCGCCATCGCTTGGCCAAGACACAAGTTCTTACTCCATCCGTGGTAGGCATGAAGGATAGGATGCGTGTGATGACTGAATCTGGCAATTCGCCGATTCGATCTGGGCGATCTTTTAAGTGTTTCATTGGTCTCCAGAAATTGTGTCCACGAAATCTGTAATAATCATCATCTTCTTCATCGTCGTCGTCACCATCGTCATCGTCGTCGTCGTCATCATCATCATCATCTTCTTTTTCATCATCATCGCCATGACCATCATCACTAGAATCACCGTCATCATTAGCATCACCGTCATCATCGTCATCTTCATCTTCATCATTATCAGAATCATCATCATCATCACTAGCATCACCATCGTCGTCGTCATCATCATCATCATCATCATCATTAGCATCATCAACATCACCACTACTTGCACCTCCACAAAGACCACAATCATCATCATTGTCATTAGCATCACCATCATCATTATCATTACCATCATGAGCATCATCACCACCACTTGCTCCTCCACAATCACCATCATTGTCTCCATCATCATCATCCTTAGTATCATCATCATCATTAATGTCATCATCGTCATCATTAGTAGTAGAGGTGTCAAACGTGTCGTGTGATGTCATGTTCGTGTTTGGTCTTGTGTTCATTTCGTGTTGTAGATAAAATTTATCAAAAACTATGTAAAACATAGGATAATTGAATAATATGACAAAATGATAAATGGGTCGTGTTCGTGTTGGTTTCGTGTCGTGTCGGATCGTGTTCGTGTCTTCTCTGAGTAACTTTGTATTCATGTCGGTTTCGGTCGTGTTGTCGTGTCAGAGATTGACAGCTCTAATTAGTAGAAGTGCATATAATCGGATGGCCGGTTTTTCGAGTACCCACTGATATGGTACCCGCTTTTGCGAGTAGTTAATTATGCGACCCGTGGCCCGGCCATTAGGTTTGGTTCATAGGGTACCCGGATTGAAAAATAGTCCGTCACGCCCATAATAACCTGTAACTACAAGTGTTAGAAGATATGATCAAAAGTATGATATAGGGAATCTGTGCCATCAAACAAAAACGAGCAAATGCCAATTGACATCATAAATGCTACTAAATTAACTAGGTGCTATACTTTAATTATTAGTGATACCAAATTAAGTTTTAAATCATAACTAGGGTCAAAACTCAAAACCATATAGAAAGGTTAAATGAAATTCCTGTAAACGTCTATGCACTGATACAAGCTAATAGAATGTGCAGAATTTTACAAATTGAAGATACATTTTGACTAACTATACTCTTATCAAAAATTGCCTTATCTGATTCTCGTGAGTGAAGAGTGAATGAGAGAGAACATAGTTTTACCTCATTACAGCAGCGTAGGTTGAAGGATAGGAAAAACGACTTTTTCAAAACATTAAAAAAGGGTTAGCGCATACCCACTAGCATCAATTATCCGACCCATGACCTAACAATCTTCTCGGGGTCGGGACCCGCCCCATTATAAACAAAAAAATACCCGGATTTTAAGATGGTTAGTGGGTCAGGTATTCCGGGTCCGTTTTTAATAAAAAAAACATCACTAATCACCACCTCCTCCTCCATAATCACCATTGTTGTCTCCTTCTACTTCTTGTGTTCTTCATCATCTACTTCTTCTGCAACCTCGTCGTCGTCCTCTTCTTGCGAAACACTTCTTTGTTCCACCTCCATGAAAGCAAAAAGGTTCCCTGGCTTAACCAATCACCCCCGGTTTATCCACATTAACCTAAATATACGAACCATGCTTCTAAGTTCATATCATATGCTAGTTACAAAGTCCGTGCAATACATGTGTTACATCATATTCTACTCTTATCATATTTTTATAGTAAAATAGTTATTATTTCTCTATTTGTTATAGGTTGTTACTACGCATGGCCGCATGGGTTAAAAAAAAGAATAAACAATGTACTTTTATCTATCTTAAAATTATATTTTATCTAAATGATATATTGATCTTAGTTGAAGGCATAATTCGAGCACTCTCCGGTAGTATTAAGATTATAATACTTTGAAACCTGAATCAAAAGTTTACGCAATTTTTGCGAGGTTGTTTATTTATAATCAAGTTATAATTTTTCATTGAAAAAATTGTCAAGAACAATCAATGCTTTAGCCCGTCCGCTAAACATAGTCCCAACTTATGGGATCATCATCGAAATTGGAGACTGTTTGACCGATTAAAATAATCGTTGACTTTTAATTTTCTTCCAAAATCAATTGTTTAATGAGTCAAAAAATAAAATAAAATCTAACCCAACCACCCCCACCCAGTGCCACCGTACCCCCTCCCCTTCCTTGCCAGCGCTTCCCCATCCCAGCGACCGTGGGAGGGAAGTGGTGCGGGAGGAAAGTGAGGGGGTGGAGTATTAAGTTTTTTATTATTTTTAAAAGTTGATTTATAATTAATTAATTAAACTAAAGTGATTAATTAACTATATTAGTTATTAATAACACAACCATGGAAACAAAACTCGGCCATTACGTAACGAAACGGCCGTTATGTAATGGATTTTGAACTTAACGTTATGCGAAATGCCGTTACGTAACGCCGTGATGAAATGCACATCCATCTCGCCGCGTTGTCCGTTATGACTAGCCGTGTTAGAGCGTTTTTTTACCCGTTACGTCAGTTACTTTACCAGAATTGACCAAAAAAGAGAAGGGAAAATACACATTGTAGCACAAAAACAATAGGCACACATCAACGAAAGGAGAAAAATATGTGGTAAGCTTTCAAGTTGGATATTTTATAGGAGCTGGCATCAATTTATATTTATGATAGGATATGAATATTATGTTTTAAGTACTTTTTTATTCACCATACGTGTAACTCAACCATATGATAGCTTTGGTCAAGATAAGTAATAAGAATACTTATTAAACTTCAAAAATGCAATTTCGAGGTTGTGGATCTAATAGTGTGAATTTTTTGTCAAAAAATTCACACCGTGTTAGCCGCGATTTGTTTCTATTCGACCGTTACGAGCCGTTCCCCCGTCATCGCCACCGTTACCGCGAACGCGACCGCATCCGCGATTTTCTTCCTTAAACACAACTAAGGCATAAAACATGTAGTTGCTGAAAATTTGAGTAGATGCACTCCAAAGTTGGAATTAATGTGAAAATATCCAAAGGTAGGACTATTTTCAGCAGACGAACTATAGATGGGATTATTCCTCTATATGTACATTTCTTTATATAATTATTTTTAAATTTAAATTTTATAAACTCTAGCATGCAAATCTTAGTTGGCTCTCTCTATGCTCCTAAAAGTTCATCTTTCATATAGATACTAGTTATATAGCCCGTGTGCGGGTTAAAGTCATATCCTTACTATAATCAAAATTTGATTTCTACTATGATCATATTTCTTATAATTATATAGATATACTCTTATTATAATTGCATCGTTGTTGTATGCTTGTGTGCATGGCTTAAAAAGGAATAAACAATATAATTTTATCTTATTGTAGAATATACTTCAAGCATTCTTCAATGGTATAAAGATAATTATAGTATCGAAATTTATATTTAATTTATAGAGTACAATATTCTTAGATTATTTATTCATAATCAAACTCTTACTTTTATCATCCAAAACTCTTTGTCCATATGTTAATATTTGTAGATTCTATTTTTTCATTTGAATCATAAATATGTGATATGAGGTGGCAATGTCTATGCTTTGTCTATGCTCTGGACAAAGAGTACGATATTCTTAGATTATTTATTCATAATCAAACTCTTACTTTTATCATCCAAAACTCTTTGTCCATATGTTAATATTTGTAGATTCTATTTTTTCATTTCAATCATAAATATGTGATATGAGGTGGCGATGTCTATGCTCTGGAAAATCTCCTCTTCTATATAAGTACTAGGTTTAAAGATCGTAAGATGCACGAGTTACAAACATATTCTTATAAATATAATCAAACTTGTCTTTCCACTATAATCAAATTTCTTATAATAATATAGCCTCACTCTTGTTATAATATCCTTATTCTTATATGCCCTTATACCTAGGTTAAGAAAAAAAAAAAACAGTAAATTGTTGTTCATCTAAAATATAATACTATATTTATTGGTCGTGTAAATATATGATAAATGAGTTATTTTAAAGCTTAGTTGAGCCCTCTCTAATAGTATAAAGATTATAATATTTTGCAACACGTATCAAAGTTATACTTAATTTATGTGGCAATATTCTAAGGTTGTTTATTCATAACCAAAGTGTAATTTTTTATTATCTAAAACTCTTTTTTTGTAATCTTATCTTACACTGATATATTTTAAAAAAATTAATCTTTAAAACTGTGACATGGCAATCTTAGTTGGTGAAAATTCCTCTTTTATACATAGTACTACTTACAAAGCTCGTTCTATGCACGACTTACAAATTTACAATCATATTTCTATTATAATCCTATTTCTTATAATAATATAGTCCTACTCTTATTATAGTTTCTTTTTCAGCTACATGCTCATCATGCAAAAGTTAAAAAAAAAAAAAAATAGATAATGTATTGATGTTCATCTCAAATTTTACTTTATTTTTGTCTTGTATTACCTCCGTTTCCTTTTGTTTGTCCAACTTTCTATTTTCATCCGTTTCTTTTTATTTGTCCACCTTTCCTTTACCTTTTTTGTTCATTGGTCTCACATATTTCTTTTACATTTCTTTCCCTCCTCTTACCCTTTACCCCCACATGACAATTACATCCTCTTTTCATCATCCTTCTTACTATTTGTAGCTACAATAAAGTAGACAAACAAAAAGAAACAGAGGTAGTATAACTATATGATAATGGGTCTTATTCAAAGTATATTTCAAGCACTTACCAAAGGTATAAGATTTATAATATTCTAAATCACAAATCAAAATTCAAAAATTATACTTAATTTATGTAGTATCACATTCTTCGGTTGTTTACTCATAATCAAACTCTACTATTTAATAATCAAAATTTTTACATGCATTAATTATCTCTATAAATTTTATTTTTTATATATTAATCTTTAAAATTGTGATATGACAATCTTAGGTAGTGTTCTCTATGCTTCCAAAAAGTTCATCTTTTAGTTAGATACTAATTCGAATGTCTATTCGAATGTTGTGTTGGATTAGCAATGAACCTGAAAAATTTTAAACCCTAAAAATTAGGGCCCAATATATGGCCAATTTCCTATTTTAGTATTTATGATTTTAAATCATATGATATAATATAACAGCCCAGATTTTCCCGACCAGCTTACAAAGCATTAAGTGCAGCGGAAGATATTCTGGTCGAGCTAACTCGGACTATTACCATCACACTCACCGAACTACATCGGAGAGTATGGAACTATAATCCCAACTATATTCAATTTAACTTAATTATTACAACAATGCTCAATATAAAATGCTATACAAAGATTAGCAATTTCCTATCAACTAACATTAGAACCATAACTCATAGCATTCCAATTCCTTAATTATTGAATAACAATTATTATTCATCTAACTCAATTAAATAAGAGTAATTCGATTACTTCTTCTTAAACAAGAACTCACAAAAGGCTAATTAAAATCCCTTCATTAGTGGTAAACTAACCTAACATGTTTGATTCCATAACAGACTCACCAATAAGAACGGAAAAAATCAAACTAACTTCGCTCACAAATGAAACTATTTGAACTAGATGCTTTATTCTCCATCATATTGAAAATAAGGTTCAATTACAGACATCCTTTAATAACAAATATCACCTCCATCCTATAATCAAATTACTTAATTCCAAATTAATAAACTATATGATAATGTTATAAATTAATTCGATACATATTCACAACACTAGCAGTAGCATATAACCAGATTTTTGCTAACTTGATACCAACAATCAAATATGAATTAGGCAATAAGGTTCATCATCAGGTTTCAACCCAATAATCAAAAGATCAATGTTCAAATCATTAATTCCATGTAAATTTATCAACACTAGCAAGAGTTCGGATCTTCAACCCATTCCTTTGCAACATGTGCAAAATTCAAACTCAACCAACAACATGAACATCACAGTAACATTTACAGTTCATAATTAACTGAACTTAATGGGTAAAGCAAGTTGGTTTAGTACCTTGGACAACCACCAAAAATCGCGGCAGCAAGGTGAGGAGAGAGGTCACAACGTCCCGGCGGCGGCGAGACAGTAATACCACCACAGCCACGCAACAGCAGCAGGGGCGACACATGCAAAGATAAGAAAAGGGGCACCACAACTCCGGCGACCAACAACTCCAAGAAACGGCAGGACCACGATGGTTGCACCACCATCACGCTGAAAAGAGAGACGCTACAGCAGCACCGCTGACCCACCGCTAACCCGCAACAACCACAGCAGCAACGAAAGGAAAGAGAGAGGAGAGAACAGCGCAGAATCTCCGGTAAGCTCGGTAAAACGCCGGCGAGGCGACGACGCAGGTGAGCGAGAGAAACGGAGGGGTTGACGGGGAGGAGAGAGAGAGAGAAAGGGTTTTTAAGGGTTTTGGGTTTTCACGGGGGAGATAAAGGGTTTTGGGGTTTTGGGGTTTTGGGTTTTCAATGTATATTTAGCATTAGAACATAGATAAATTACAACACAACAAATTCAGCTTTCATAACTATATTTAAATTAAAATTTAAACTTCATATTACTAAATATATCTCATAAAATTAATATATTAACTCAAATAAAATAAGAATATTCAACATATAATTAAGTTAAAAACTATAATTAGTATTTAATAAACGCTTTTAAAAATAGACCTGTTACATATAAGTTGTAAAGAAAACTTATTTTTTTTTTTGAAAGTAAAATTAATTCATTAATAAAAGACTCAAACGACATCTACAATAGAAATCAGGAATAACAAATACATAACAATTTTGAACAAATAAAATTCAGAACTTGCAAAACCACGATCGTTGTGTAGTAGATCTAACAATTCTGCATACCCTCTTCCACATCGCTGTTTGATACAACCTTCAACTAGGGGATCTTTCGATAGGCTGTAGTTTTAAAATAGAATTAAATCTGATACCATTGATTGTAATTGTAGATCTGAAATCTGCTTCGACATCACATAATTCTTCATCAATGATCCAAATTTACGATAATTCATCTAGAAACAAATGAGTAAACTAAAGTTTCTCCCAAGGAGAAGAGAATAAACCATTTCTTTCAAGGGAGAAACAATCCTCTGTTTAAAGAAGGAAGTATAATTCAAACAAGAACGAACATAAACAAAGCTAAACAACAATGAAAATTAAAATTAAGGTCGATAAAATCAATGGAAGCCCCTTTGAAATTCCCTAATGGAGGTTATTTTAGGCCCCGTTCTTTTGAACTTATTTTCACTGAAATTAAATTAAATTAAATTAAATTAACTGAAATTAACTGAAATTAACTGAAATTAAATTAAATGAACTAAAATTAAATTAACTGAACTGAAATTAAATTAACTGAACTGAAATTAAATTAAATTAACTGAAATTAACTGAAATGAGATAAACTAAACTGAATTGTATATTTAATTTTTAAAATAATAATTATCGATAATAATCAATAAGTATTAACATAATATTATCAATACTTATTATTATAATTATTATTATTATTATTATTATTATTATTATTTATTATTATTATTATTATTATTGTTATTATTATTATTATTATTGTTATTTATTATTATTATTATTATTATTATTGTTATTATTTATTATTATTATTATTATTAATTATTTATTTTAAGTTAAGTTAAGTTCAACTTAATAATAATAATAATAATAATAATAATAATAATAATAATAATAATAATAATAACAATAACAATAAATAATAATAAATAGAAAAATAATAAATAATAAATAATAAATAATAAATAATAAATAATAAATAATAAATAACAATTAATAAATAATAAATAATAAATAATAAATAATAATTAATAAATAATAAATAATAAATAATAAATAATAAATAATAAATAATAAATAATAAATAATAAATAATAAATAATAAATAGTAAATAGTAAATAGTAAATAATAAATAATAAATAATAAATAATAAATAATCAATACTAATAAATATTAAATTATAATTAATAATAATATTAATAAATAGTAATAATAAATACTTATTAATATTAAATTATAATTAATAATAATAAATAGTAATAATAATAATAAATAACTAATAAATAACAAATAATTAATAAATAATGATAATAATAATAGTAAATATAATAATAATTATAATAACACTAAATAATAAATAATAATAAATAATAAATAATAAATAATAAATAATAAATAATAAATAATAAATAATGAATAATGAATAATGAATAATAAATAATAAATAATAAATAATAAAGAATAAATAATAAATAATAAATAATAAATAATAAATACTAATAAATAATAAATTATAATTAATAATCATAATAATAATAAATAGTAATAATAATAATAAATAACTAATAATAAATAATGAATAAATAATGATAATAATAATAGTAAATATAATAATAATTATAATAATACTAAATAATAAATAATAATAATAATAAATAATAAATAATAAATAATAAATAATAATAATAATGATAATAATAATAATAAATAATAATAATAATAATACATAAAAAAAAAGTAAATAATAAATAAATAATAATAATAATAAATAATAATAAAAATAATAAGAATAAGAATAAATAATAATAAATATAATAATAAATAATAATAATAAATAAATAATATAATAATAATAATCTTAATAATAATAAATAATAATAATAAATAATAATAATAAATAATATAATAATAATCTTAATAATAATAAATAATAATAATAAATAATATAATAATAATAAATAAATAAATAATAATAATAAATAATAAGTAACAATAATAATAAATAATAATTAATAATAAATAATCATAAAAATAATAAATAATAATAAATAATAAATAATAATAATAAATAATAATAATAATAATAATAATAATTAAAATAATCAGAATAAATAATAATAATAATAATAATATTAATAAAAATAATCATAATAAATAATAATAATAATAATAAATAATAAATAATAATAAATAATAATAATAATTAAAATAATCAGAATAAATAATAATAATAATAGTAATAAAACTAATCATAATAAATAATAATAATAATAATAATAATAATAATCATAATAAGTATTAAATAATAATTATTATTATTATTATCATAAATAATAATAATAATCATAATAAGTATTAAATAATAATAATTATTATTATTATCATAAATAATAAAAAAATAATAATAATAATCATAATAAATAAAAAATTATAATTTAAACATTAGATAAGATTGAACTAAACTGAAATTAACTGAAATTAACTGAACTAAACTGAAATTAAATTAACTGAACTGAAATTAAATTAACTAAACTGAAATTAAATTAAATTAACTGAAATTAAATTAATTGAACTGAAATTAAATTAACTGAACTGAAATTAACTGAAATGAACTGAAATTAAATTAACTGAACTGAAATTAACTGAAAATAAGTTCAAAAGAACAGGGCCTTAATCATACAAAGAGTAATTATGTTTATTTAACAAACTCAAAAATCACTTTTCTGGTTTGCATATTTTGTTTTTGGCTTTTGGTTTTCTAAAAAATGAAAACTAAAAAAAAAAAACGATAACAAACAAGCTCTTAGTTTCTGGTTTTTCAGATTTCAAAAATATCATTTACTAATCCTAATTTTAATTTAAATTAGGGGGTTTCTTATAGGACCAACTCGACGATTGGGTAAGTACTTTCAAACCAGTTGTATAATGGGAATTACTTAGTTGGGTAGGGGTAGTCATATTCAATGATAAAATTCTTGTTTAATTTATCCACATTTCTCACTCAGGCACCGTTTGATTGCGTGTAAAACATTTTCAATGTAAAATAATTTTCACAAAAAACAATTTCAATGGAAAAGACAATTGTAAAATTACAATAGTACAGAATCGACGATTTGCGTCTGCCTATTTGCGTCGCACCCTCGAAGAAATGACGCAAATTGACAATTTGCGTCGAATAGCATTAAAAGTCCGATGCAAATAATCTCACCAGAAGAGTAGGAGAAGAACATATGCGTCGGACCCTCAGGATAAACGATGCAAAAACAACTATCTGCGTCGGACTCGGCGCTCATCCGATGCAGATGGTTGTTAGCCAAATGTATGCAAAGAGCACTATCTGCGTCGGACGTTGCTGACATGTGACGCAGATAACTTATCTGCGTCGCATGTCCTTAGGGTCCGACGTAGATGACTCCACCCCCCAAGTATCCAAACTACAGCCAAGCCAAGTATCCAGCTTACAGCCAAGTATCTACGCAGCCAGGTATCCAAGAGCAAACACTATCTGCGTCGGACCATAGTGCTTGTGCGACGCAAATGGGCCTCCACCACTATTTGCGTCGGACCCACGTGCACTGTAACACCCCGATAATTCTCTCATTTCAGAAATAATTTTTTTATATAAAACATAGAGAATTACCAAAGCATTATCGCCTGTGTGATAACGTATCGGCTTATTCAGAATTTTGCAGCGGAAAACATCTAACTAAACTCCATACTTTATCATAAATAAATAAATAAATACTTTAAAATCAAACATTCGAAATATGTCTACTCAAACAACTTATTAAAGTACGTTCCTACTAATGCAGAAAATAAGATATACTAGATTACACAAGCTCTCCATTCCCAGATTCCCAATGATGCACATCTGCGAACCTGTAGATGTCAATGCTCTAAAGAATCTGCTCACCAAAACTGGATTATCACAGGATCAATAAGACAAAGCCATGATCAACAAATACCAACAAAGCACGTAATCAGCAAAGCTGAGTACTACATAACAACACATTAACATTCGTAACATGTTACTACGAAATAATAAACAGGGATAAATAATGATATAACAATATAACATTCTGCAGATAACTTCTACTGAACTAAACTTTAATCATCTTTTTATTACTTTAAATAGAATAGTTATTGGACCTGAGTTGTCTTATCTACTAATGATTTCATTAAGAAGACGAAATACGGGAGCTACCACGTATTCCAGAAATGACCTGCGATATCGAGGAACCTTTGCTAACAGGTAATAGGGATGGTGATCAATCCATCTCCCGTAAAAAGCCATGGCTCGCTCACCATGTACCCCAACTCCTAATGTCCAACTCTAGACGTGCACCAGTCTAAAGTCTATAACTATCCTCGTTACATTTTACGTTCTTTACAAGTTATTACTTGTTATGACACACATACAAGCAACACAGAAATACAATTCAAACATTCACAACTGAACTTCTTTTATCTTAGGATTTAATAAGTGATCACAACTTACAACCCAAGACTTACTTTCTTTTAATCTCAACTTTCTTATTTGTTGAACCTAGCCAACAATCAAACTTACCTTTAAAAGGCATACTTATCAACTTACCAAATAAGGCCCACAGTCCTCATAAAGTAGTGAAAATAATACTTGTAAGGGAACACATGAATAACTTAAATCAATCTTAATAACATATTAATTCCCCCATGTGAATTAATAAATAAAGTTCTCATCCACATGCTTGCATCAATAAATCCATACAAACATGTCAATTCTTTATTCATAATAAATCTCATAATTAACATGCTTGCACATAAGCATAAAAGATGTAGAAATCAATCATACTAGAAATCACATATGAACTTATAAAGTTCCTATACATGATACTACAACTTTTTTTCCTCCTTAAATCATGATACTAATCACATAGCACACAGGTATGTACGTACCTTGTGTAGACAAATTGAGAGGCCACTTTTCTACTCTAAAAGTTGCCTAGGGAATAATCTCCGCCTAACAAAATACAGAACATTGGTATATCGATATACCAATAAATTTACAGCAATAAAACTTCACTTAAAAATGTGTCAAAACCTTTTCTAAAATTCTTTTGACACCAAAGATTAAATATTTCAAACCCTGAAATATGGTACTACTAAAATAGGCTTTTAAAACCTCAAAAATCAAGACTTTAATATTTAAATCTCTCCTTGAACATAAAATATTAAATCTGAAATTTTTTTGCTTAATAATATGAAACATATAATCTGAAATAATTAAAGATACAATCTTTAAACAATAATTTAACAAAATAATACTTTGAAATATTAGATCAATATATATGAAATCAATATATAAGAAAACGAGGAAAAGAATCAAAAGAAAAAGGGAGAAAAAGAGTGAAATACCGAAATCGCGAGTGAAATAGGGCAGCAAAATTGCGAAACTTGCAGAGGCCATAACTGATAGAATAATAATCGGAATCGAGTGATTCTTGAGCGTAAGCTCAATAACTTTTCGAGATCTACAATTTCTCAGAAGGAATTTTTGGCTAAAAATAAACGGAACTATGAGAAATCTGGACAATTAGATTCGGGTGAGATAAAAAAACGAGTGAAGGGAGGGAAAGAGGAAAGAAGAATTAGTGGAAAACAAAAGCCAAATCTGAAAATATGAATCATGGAAGGTTTAATGAAGTATTTATAGGTTCCCTTTCCCTAATCCTAGTAGAATTAGGAGTACATAAGAATAAGAGTCTTATTAGGAAAAAAATTACTCCTTTGGGCTTTCAAATGGGCTCAAATGGCTACAAATTGGGCTCCTCAACCCATAAGCTTAATTTAATAATTAAATATACTTTAAATACTATTCTTTAAATAATTAAAGTTCCACTTAATGAAACATTTAGTTAATTTAAGAAATAAAAAAAAACCATAAAACTCTTTTAACTCCTCAAAATAGTCAAACATTAAAATAATTCGACTCATAAAATATTAAAATCATTTATAAATATACATTAAATATATTTATAAAATTCATAAAATTAGGGGGGATTACAGTCTACCCCTCTTAAAAGAAGTTTTGTCCCGAAACTTGGGCAAGAAAATCAAAACTTTTAAGAAAACTCTCTTTCAAAACTTTAAAGTAGGCAAACTCGGAGATATTTGCGACACAACATGTGTACACTATTCCCAAAATAACTTGACTGCGCCACATAGTGGGCACTAAACTTTGCACCAACATGTGCAAAACTCAAAATGAAGCATAAAAATTTGCAAAAATACCATAAAAATGGACCAAAGCGCGAAATTCTATCGCATTCTACCCCTCTTAAAGAAAACGAGTTACGCCCTCGTAACTCACCTCAAGGAACAAGTCTGGATACCTCTTTTTCATCTCATCTTCGGCTTCCCACGTTGCCTCTTCAGACTCGTGGTTAGACCAAAGTACTTTCACGATGTGGACGTCCTTATTGCGTGTACTACGCACTTTCCTGTCGAGAATCTTGACAGGTCTTTCCTCATATGTGAGGCTACTATCGATCTGAATCCGTTCATGCTCTAGGACATGACGCTCATCAGGGATATAGCGTTTGAGTTGGGAAATATGGAACACATCATGCATCTTCTCAAACTCCATTGACAATGCCAATCTATAGGCTACTTTCCCAATTCGCTCTAAAATCTCATATGGGCCTACATACTTAGCACTTAACTTGCCCTTTTTCCCAAATCTCATGACGCCCTTAGTGGGTGATACTTTCAAGAACACCTTATCACCTATAGCAAACTCATCCTCACGTCGTTTCAAATCAGCATAACTCTTCTGCTTATCTTGCGCAGCTTGGATTCTAGCCTGAATTAGTCTGACATTCTTGACAGTTT
The DNA here is from genome assembly GCA_947646795.1 of Beta lomatogona. Lineage (NCBI taxonomy): Eukaryota > Viridiplantae > Streptophyta > Magnoliopsida > Caryophyllales > Amaranthaceae > Beta > Beta lomatogona. The sequence goes on along the minus strand of CANSNZ010000928.1, from coordinate 3,756,017 downwards.
CCTCAATAAACTCTGTCCCCAAGACTATATTTTCACTGAAGTCATTCCAACAGATGGGACTTCTACACTTCCGTCCATATAATGCCTCAAAAGGTGCCATCTTAATGCTTGACAGTTTCCTCAATAAACTCTGTCCCCAAGACTATATTTTCACTGAAGTCATTCCAACAGATGGGACTTCTACACTTCCGTCCATATAATGCCTCAAAAGGTGCCATCTTAATGCTCGCATGATAACTATTGTTATAAGACAACTCAATCAAGTCTAATTGGTCCTCCCAACAACCTTGAAAGTCAATAGCACATGCTCTCAACATATCCTCCATAGTCTGGTTAGTCGTCTCAGTCTGACCATCAGTCGCAGGGTGAAAGGCTGTACTCATCTTCAATGTTGTCCCAAGATTTAATTGGACCTTTTTTCAAAATTTCGTAAGAAACCTAGAGTCACGGTCAGAAATGATATCCTTTGGAACTCCATGTAGTCTCACCACATGCCTAATGTATGTCTTAGCAAGTTGCTTCTTTTTCCATGTCTCCTTAATGGGTATAAACACAGCGGATTTGGTCAATCTATCCACAATAACCCAAATAGTGTCGTTTCCAATCCTCGTTTTAGGTAAGGCAGTCACAAAGTCCATAAAAATAGAATCCCACTTCCATCCAGAAACCTCTAAGGATTGAACCTTCCCCATGGGTCTCTTATGATCTATCTTCACTTTCTGATAGGTTAGACACTTAGACACATACTCGGCTACCTCTCGCTTCATATTTGGCCACCAATAGATACCCTTAAGGTCCTTATACAACTTGTCACCCCCAGGGTGCACAGAATATGGAGTATTATGCCCCTCATCCATAAGGCGTCTCTTAAGGTCATTACATTTTTGTGGTACACACCACCTCCCTTTAAACCTTAAACTCCCATCATCATGAATCTTAAAGTCAGCTTCCTTACCTTGCCTAATTTTCTCCTTGATCTTATCTAGGTGCTCATCCCCAACTTGACCCTCTTTGATCTCATCGAAAACTGACAAACCCAAAGATAGAGCGCTAAGTCTTGCCTCACTTTCCCCAGGATTTAAGAGTTCTAGGCTCAGCCTTTGCATATCTCGACACAACTCCTCAGGGACTATCAAGGTACTCAAGCTATGACTCGATTTTCTGCTCAAGGCATCAGCAACCACATTTGCTTTCTCCTCATGATACTGGATGTGTAGGTCATAATCCTTAATCAACTCCAGCCATCTTCTTTGCCTCATATTCAAGTCTTTTTGAGTGAAAATGTACTTCAAGCTTTTATGGTCTGTGAATATCTTACAAGTCGCTCCATAGAGGTAATGTCTCCAAATTTTCAAAGCAAACACTATGGCAGCTAACTCTAGGTCATTGGTAGGGTAATTAGCCTCATAAGGTTTCAACTGACGCGACGCATATGCAATTACCTTCCCATTCTGCTGTAGCACATCCTAGACCATTCTTCGAAGCATCACTATATACCTCAAATCCCTCATTCCCATCAGGTAGGGCCAAAACAGGTGCAGAGGTTAAACGATCTTTCAAAATCTAAAAGGCTTCTTCACACTTTTCACTCCACTCAAATTTTGACTCCTTTTTCATCAAATTGGTCATAGGCCTTGCTATCTTCGAGAAATCTCTCACAAATCTCCTATAATAGCCAACTAGACCTAAGAAACTTCTAATATCTGACACGCTCTTTGGAGTTGGCCACTCACTCCCAACTTGAATCTTAGCAGGATCTACTGAGACTCCTTCCTTAGACACATAGTGACCCAAAAACGCTACTTTCTCTAAACGGAACTCACACTTAGAGAACTTGGCATACAATTGGTTTTTCCTCAATGTCTCCAAAATGATCCTCAAGTGCTTATCATGCTCAGCCTCATTCCTCGAATATATCAGTATGTCATCAATGAAAACTACCACAAACTTATCTAGAAACTCATGAAAGATCCTATTCATTAAGTCCATAAATATAGCAGGAGCATTGGTTAACCCAAATGGCATTACAATGAACTCATAGTGACCATTACGCGTTCTAAAGGCAGTCTTAGGTACATCCTTATCAGCTACCCTCAATTGATGATATCCTGAACGTAAGTCAATCTTTGAGAACACACTCGCTCCATTCAACTGGTCGAATAGGTCATCTATTCTAGGCAAAGGATATTTGTTCTTGATGGTTACATTATTCAACTCCCTATAATTAATACATAGTCTCATGCTTCCATCCTTTTTCTTCACAAACAACACAGGAGCTCCCCAAGGTGATGCACTAGGCCTAATATAACCTTTATCCAATAGCTCTTGCAATTGCATTTTCAGCTCACTCATCTCAGGAGGTGCCATTCTATAGGGTGCCTTAGATATAGGTGCAGTTCCAGGAACTAAGTCTATGGTGAACTCAACAACTCTCGCAGGTGGCATACCTGAAATCTCACTTGGAAACACATCCGTAAACTCGTTCACAATTGGAACATCCTCAAGCTTGACTTCAACTTCCTTACTCACATCCTGCACACTACAGAAGAATAACTCACACCTCTTTCTCATTAACTTTCTTACTTGCATAGCAGAGATAACTCCAAACTTCTTAGGTTTCCCAAAGCGTCTATAGGAGGTCAATTTTCCCAAAGGGTTTCTTAACACTACCTTCTGAATCTCACAGTCGATATTGGCCTTGTAAAGACTTAACCAATTCATCCCAAGAATCACATCTAGGTCTCCCAAATTGAATTCTATTAAGTCAGATGGAAAGTCACAGTCTCATATCTTCAAAGGCAAATTTCTAAACAACTTGGTACACTTTATGATCTCTCCAGTAGGAATACTGATAGATAAGTCAATTTCTTCATAATCTACTAACCCCAATTGAATTTCCTCAATCAAACCTTGCTCAAATCACTGAGCCTTTGACTCCTCAGTGGCTATTACCTCAAGTGCAAATCTAGACAATGCTATGAACTTTCTATAATACTCAGATATGGTCATGCTCCTCATCCTAAGGTTGATAAACTCTTGGGCCTTTAGTTTCCTAAAGAAAACAGGGTAAAAAATTTTCCTCTTAAAGTAGTAATGAAGGATTCCCAATTAAACTCTTCCACAACACTAAGTCTATTTCCATTTTCTTTCCACCATAAGTCAGCCTCATCTTTCAGATACAGTACAACTTGACCTACTTTCATACCTTCAGGACAGTTCACAACCCCGAAAATCTTTTCAAACTCCCTAATCCACTCTTTAAGAAGGTAGGGTCAGCTTGCCCCTTATAGTACAACGATTTAATCTTAGCTAGTCTCTTATACATGTCCCCGTCAGAATCGAGACTCTCAATTCTTTCGTGAGTCAATTTCTCTGCCAATAGGCGAATAGCAGAAGCTAAGGCATCATTGTTGTTTGACACTCTACTTCGCGATTGAAATTTAACGTAACTCTACTTTGGTTTCGATTCACACTTACTTGCCATTTCCTACGAAGACAACATTTGATTTGACCATAAAGATCGCATCAACAAACAATTTCTCATGAAGTTACTATAACACTAAGTTCACACATTATGAACCATAACAATCATATATTCACACATGAATAAATAATCACATAAGGATCAAATCAAACCAATCATAATAAATAAAATATTTCCCCTTTTCACGTACTAAAATATATTCTCACTCAACTCAAATAACTAAATAATAACTTTTATTCCTCGAACGATAACAAGAATATTTTCCAATCCAAAATAACCAACTTATTCCTCAACAATATAAAGATGCTAAAGAAGGAAATTTAAACTATTATAGCTTGATTACTTTCCAACAACTAATCTTAAAGCATAAATAAATACTCTTATGGAGTTACATTATCATTCCTATTCTTATTTCCTTTATATTTTCATGGAGTAACATTTCATCTTCAAAGTCTACAGAGTCTTCACTATAATAATAATAATAATAATAATAATAATAATAATAATAATAATAATAATAATAATAATAATAATAATAATAATAATAACCTGAATTCCTAGATCTAGTAGATCTTCGAATCCTGTTGGGTTGATGTCCATTTTCATCCATCTCTAAATCACTAACATCGCTCAGATAAGGTCTCCAAGTAACATTGTAGATGTCCTTTCAGGTTTGCGCTCTAGTACGATCAAACTCTTGAATTACTTCATATATAGCTAACAGGGATGCCTACTTTTAACACATAACGCATAATGCCCTCTAAGCTAGTGTAGCTATCACTTCCAGGCTCATGACATCGAACATTCTCATTATCACTCAATACCATTGGGTTATGATGGCTTCCTACTCTATTAACTTGCCTGGCAATTCTATTAACTTGCCTGACAGACATGGTTAGGAATCTATAACAAATAAATTAAACCTATTCCAATGGATATACTTAGTACGCTCCATGTACGCATTCCCAAAAATAATAATACACAAGTTGCCATTAACATCATAAGCACAAGAATATAACACTTAGCAGGCAAGAAAAATACAAACAGTTTGTAGGGAAGAAAAAAAATAATCATGAATAGTTAGCAGGGAAGAAAATAATAATCATGCTGAACTAACTATTCAATGCAGGCATATAATATTTCTATCCTATATGCCCTTCCTATACTACCCATTCTCACAATGCAACAAGTAAAACTTTAAAGGCAATAAAAATAATGCATACACTCCTAATAATATAATAATAATTAAGTGTCGAACTATCTAAAAAAAAATTTCGATTAATAAAAAAAATTCAGACTTATAAAATTCAAAAGAGGAAAACAATTCAAATTTTTTTTCTTTAAAAAAAAATTTCGGAATCCTAAAATTTTCGAATTATCACAAAAATTCAAAATAACAAAAAAATTTCGAGCAAATAAAAATTTCGGACAATGATGAAAAAAATCGGACCCCTAAAAAAAATTTTCGGTCCTCTGAAATATACATATAATAATATATTCCTATAAGTTTTTCAAAACGAACAAGTAGGAGCAAATCTAAGAGTTTATTCAAATAACTAGTAAGTTAGTTAGGCGCCTAAAAGTTTTGAAAATAACCTAAAGCTCCCAGATACCACTTTGTAACACCCCGATAATTCTGTCTTTTCAAAAATACTTTTTTTATATAAAACATAGAGAATTACCAAAGCATTATCGCCCGTGTGATAATGTATCGGCTTATTCAGAATTTTGCAGCGGAAAACATCTAACTAAACTCCATACTTTATCATAAATAAATAAATAAATAAATACTTTAAAATCAAACATTCTAAATATGTCTACTCAAACAACTTATTAAAGTACGTTCATACTAATGCAGAAAATAAGATATACTAGATTACACAAGCTCTCCATTCCCAGATTCCCAATGATGCACATCTGCGAATCTGTAGATGTCAATGCTCTAAAGAATCTGCTCACCAAAAATGGATCATCACAGGATCAATAAGGCAAAGCCATGATCAACACATACCAACAAAGCACGTAATCAGCAAAGCTGAGTACTACATAATAATACATTAACATTCCTAACATGTTACTACGAAATAATAAACAGGGATAAATAATGATATAACAATATAACATTCTGCATATAACTTCTACTGAACTAAACTTTAATCATCTTTTTATTACTTTAAATGGAATAGTTATTGGACCTGAGTTGTCTTATCTACTAATGACTTCATTAAGAAGACGAAATACGGGAGCTACCACGTATTCCAGAAATGACCTGCGATATCGAGGAACCTTTGCTAACTGTAATAGGGATGGTGATCAATCCATCTCCCGTAAAAAGCCATGGCTCGCTCACCATGTACCCCAACTCCTAATGTCCAACTCTAGACGTGCACCAGTCTAAAGTCTATAACTATCCTCGTTACACTTTACGTTCTTTACAAGTTATTACTTGTTATGACACACATACAAGCAACACAGAAATACAATTCAAACATTCACAACTGAACTTCTTTTATCTTAGGATTTAATAAGTGATCACAACTTACAACCCAAGACTTACTTTCTTTTAATCTCAACTTTCTTATTTGTTGAACCTAACCAACAATCAAACTTACCTTTAAAAGGCATACTTATCAACTTACCAAATAAGGCCCATAGTCCTCATAAAGTAGTGAAAATAATACTTGTAAGGAAACACATGAATAACATAAATCAATCTTAATAACATATTAATTCCCCCATGTGAATTAATAAATAAAGTTCCCATCCACATGCTTGCATCAATAAATCCATACAAACATGACAATTCTTTACTCATAATAAATCTCATAATTAACATGCTTGCACACAGGCATAAAACATGTAGAAATCAATCATACTAGAAATCACATATGAACTTATAAAGTTCCTATACATGACACTACAACTTTTTTCCTCCTTAAATCATGATACTAATCACATAGCACACAGGTATGTACGTACCTTGTGTAGACAAATTGAGAGGCCACTTTTCTACTCTAAAAGTTGCCTAGGGAATAATCTCCGCCTAACAAAATACAAAACATTGGTATATCAATATACCAATAAATTTACAACAATAAAACTTCACTTAAAAACGTGTCAAAACCTTTTCTAAAATTCTTTTGACACCAAAGATTAAATATTTCAAACCCTGAAATATGGTACTACTAAAATAGGCTTTTAAAACCTCAAAAATCAAGACTTTAATATTTAAATCTCTCCTTGAACATAAAATATTAAATCTGAAATTTTTTTGCTTAATAATATGAAACATATAATCTGAAATAATTAAAGATACAATCTTTAAACAATAATTTAACAAAATAATACTTTAAAATATTAGATCAATATATATGAAATCAATATATAAGAAAACGAGGAAAAGAATCAAAAGAAAAAGGGAGAAAAAGAGTGAAATACCGAAATCGCGAGTGAAATAGGGCAGCAAAATTGCGAAACTTGCAGAGGCCATAACTGATAGAATAATAGTCGGAATCGAGTGATTCTTGAGCGTAAGTTCAATAACTTTTCGAGATCTACAATTTCTCAGAAGGAATGTTTGGCTAAAATTAAACGGAACTATGAGAAATCTGGACAATCAGATTCGGGTGAGAGAAAAAAACGAGTGAAGGGAGGGAAAGAGGAAAGAAGAATTAGTGGAAAACAAAAGCCAAATCTGAAAATATGAATCATGGAAGGTTTAATGAAGTATTTATAGGTTCCCTTTCCCTAATCCTAGTAGAATTAGGAGTACATAAGAATAAGAGTCTTATTAGAAAAAGAATTACTCCTTTGGGCTTTCAAATGGGCTCAAAAGGCTACAAATTGGGCTCCTCAACCCATAAGCTTAATTTAATAATTAAATAAACTTTAAATACTACTCTTTAAATAATTAAAGTTCCACTTAATGAAACATTTAGTTAATTTAAGAAATAAAAAAAAGCCATAAAACTCTTTTAACTCCTCAAAATAGTCAAACGTTAAAATAATTCGACTCATAAAATATTAAAATCATTTATAAATATACATTAAATATATTTATAAAATTCATAAAATTACGGGGGGATTACAGTTTACCCCTCTTAAAAGAAGTTTTGTCCCGAAACTTGGGCACGAAAATCAAAACTTTTAAGAAAACTCTCTTTCAAAACTTTAAAGTAGGCAAACTCGGAGATATTTGCGACACAACATGTGTACACTATTCCCAAAATAACTTGACTGCGCCACATAGTGGACACTAAACTTTGCACCAACATGTGCAAAACTCAAAATCAAGCATAAAAATATGCAAAAATACCATAAAAATGGACCAAAGCGCGAAATTCTATCGCATTCTACCCCTCTTAAAGAAAACGAGTTTGTTAATCAATAGTCAATAACCCGCAAAGCACTTGGTAAACCCCCCTAAAACACTTCGTAACGTAACCCTTCTAAAATAGTCATTGTGTGTGCGCCACACAGTTTGTTAATCGTGCGGCAAGCCACACACAAGACTTCTTGTTTAAGGCTAGTTATATGAAGTAGTAGATTTTAACGAACTCCCCCCCTTCACATCAAAATTTCTCACACTTGACTACATCTGATTGTTACTCGTACTTGTTTTTTCAAACATAAATCTTTCACCTAAAACCCACGTCATTCCACGGACAGCCAATCCCAACTTGCCACCGCCGCATCCACCGCCGCCTCCACGACGCCATCGCTCTGGTTCCCCATTAAATTAGGTATTTCTTCATAAATCCTTTATCCCTCTTTCTACTTTACATAGGTTCCCTTCAGTCCTAACTTGTAACTATTTCATTTGTTTTTCAGAAATTGAAATCCAATACTATTTTATTTTATTGGTGTTTTAATTACTAATGTTGGTTGTTTGCATTAACTATGTCATTCCCATTTGTCATCTTAAACCCTTTCAAATTCCCTGAATTGTCATTGTTATTCAACTCAAGTTATTTTCCGAAATTTAGGATTAGTAATGAGTTATAAGGCTTTAGGGTTGGATGGTTTGGGCTGGAGATTGTGACGTTGAAGCTCCGTTTGATAGGATGTAGAATATTTTCACCAATTTCATTTTTATATTGTTTGGTTGACAAAGAAGTGTAAAACCATTTTCCCTTAGAGTAAAATTATTCTCTCAATTATGGAAACCCATTATTTGTTCAAAATGAAGAGAAAACTCTTTTCCTTCTTTTTCCTTACCTTTCTTTTACACTCCTCCCACTACCTCCTTACTTTCCCTTTTATTTTTCTTTTTTCCACCATCTTTCTTACATGGTACAAAACAATGGAAAACTAATACTAGTACATAATTGACGATTTGCGTCGGATGCGAGGCTCCCATTTGCGTCGGACATGGGTCCAACGGCACAGCTCTCGACGCAAATCAGGATACATGATCTGCGTCGGACAAGCATGCGACGCAGATTTCTCACTATTTGCGTCGGATCCAGACTACCACGTGACGCAAATATCTCTTGGGCTGCTAGCTGCTGTGCATGCAGGGCTCCACAATTTGCGTCGCACCTTGCTCTATATGCGACGCAAATGACCTGCTATCTGTGTCACACATTGAGCAGCATGCGTCGCAGATGGTAGCGCCCTGCAGCCACAGCGCCAGCAGCCCAACTACCATCTGCGTCGCATGATGCTCAATGTGCGACGCATATAGTAGGTCATTTGCGTAGCATATAGAGCAAGGTGCGACGCAAATGATGATTTTTGGGGTTTTTTTTTTCTTTTTTGTGTTTTTTTTTTCATATACAAAACCTTACAACTTTAAAACTAAACGAACATTATATTAATAATTATGAGCAGAAAATTCGGCAGAGTCTCCTTTGTAATTTGGACAACCCAAGAAATCGTTGGGAGAATTTTGCATATATAACCAAAACCTGTTCCAGTACATCTCAAAGCAACCAATATTGCAATCAATTGCAATCAGGCAACCAACAAGGTTCAATCAACAAAATATTATTCAACCTATAAATACATATACTAACTAGTTAGTTTGCAACTTTGACGACCTCTACAAAGTATTTTGCAAAAAGTTCTCTAAGTTCGTCGATTTCAGTTGCGGAGTATGGCTGAGGACTTGGTGGAAAATCCTAGAAATATATTAAATTAGTTAATATACTTGAAAATTCTATAAGTATAAATAACGAATTTACGACATACATATACCTCCTGTAAATTATCTGAATCATAGTGCATCCGGACGATTTCAAGCATGTTTTTCATCACGAAATAGCCGCATTCCACTCATCCCGATTGTTGAGCACACTACACCAAATTTAAGATATATATATATATATATATATATATATATATATATATATATATATATATATATATATATATATATATATATATATATATATATATATATATATATTAGAATCGAAAATAAAATCCTAAATAGAATTATAAAATGTGTATGAAATACAAAACATAAGAGTTTTACCGGGATCATTATCCAAGACAATTTAGTTCCTTTATTGGATCCTTCAAGGCGCGTGAAACTTGTATATGCACTAAGTATAGAAATTTTGTAACAATTAATTACTATAAACATTTGTAAATTATTTAAAATATCATAAACTGCATGTAAATTAATTAGGAAAAATTGACAACAGAGGTCTCAACTTTGGGTGATAATTTTTAAAAGGTCTGAACTATTGATTAACCTGTGTAGGTCCCAACTTTAGGGGGTCTTAGCTTTTAGCAGGCCTCGACGACTTAAAACTGAAGATTTTTTTTTAAATCTCACCTAATTCCTACATCCCTCCCTCAATTAACCCTTCTGGTGTGACCCAAGTTTTACAAGTGATGACCTATTAAGCCATTTTCAAGTCACTAAGGCCCGCTAAAAGTTAAGACCCCCTAAAGTTGGGACCTACACAGGTTAATCAATAGTTCAGACCTTTTAAAAATGATCACTCAAAGTTGAGACCTCTGTTGTCAATTTTTCCTATATATTAACATGTATAACAACTATGAACTTACGTATTCAGCGGCATCTTGATAGCTAATTTTCTTTCTCTCTGTAGCGAATCAAATATATATACCGCTTTCTTAGATAGACAAATGACAGGAAGAATCCAATGTTCCCTAAGGCATGAAACAAAATGTGATGCTCATATAACCACAAGTTCATATAGATAAAACAAAGAAAAGATTAGTTTAACTAACATACTTTTGAATATACGAACATAGGATGAAACACATATTTTGATTAGCTTTCATTGTACTTGCCATGTAGTTCATCACGGCATCTGGTTCATTGCGTATCATGGTCGCCGAAATCATACTTGGACACATGAAACCAATAGTACCCTCTTGTTCAGACTCCTCTTCCAAATACCTACACTCCAAATACTTATACTTAGAAGAAACAATAAAAATAAATATCAATGTTAATAGTTTAGAGTTAGAGAATTCTCACATCATAGATATTTGCAAAATGGATACATTAAGCCATGCTCCCGTGGGAAATTGAAAAACATCTTGTCGCGAGAGAATGATCATCTGATCACTATCATAGTTGAAGACGATACCCTTCATAACTTGCATACTAAAAGGCTCATCTGAGGGTCGGTTGCAAAATAATCGGTGCATATCCTTGACAATATCATCCATATCCTCCAGTGATAAGTCAATAAAAGGATCTATGTACCTATGTGCAGACTCATCGATGCAAAGATCACTACCAACTAATTTTTTTTTCTTCTTCTTCATCCCACCTCCCTCAGGCAAATGTTCCTAATTCAATTCGACTTCTTTTTAATTCATACTATATATGTATATAGATTATTTCATATATCAATCAAGCTTACGTAGTATATAAATCAAGATATTAAACATAAGTTACCTGATTATCTGAGACTAACAATACCAACTCTTTCGGCCAATCTATCAATGAACCCTCAGCTTGACTGAGTTTCACGATGTATGGAGTAGGTAGTGGAACTGGAGCATCTGCGTAGTCCGGAAAAAAATTATCAACACTCACTTTTACGGCCGTAGGATGTGATGATGACCCCAGTTGTGGATGAACGGTACCCTCAGCTACAATGATCGGCCCCGAGACATCTGCTAATGCCAAACGACATGGAACTTGACTCTTAACATCCAATGAGAACACAATGTCATTAATTAAGGCCTTTTAGAAGCATAATATCATAATCTTAGAAGATAAAAATAAACTTATACCTGCAAGTTCACAAATGGATCATTGCCCCCCGAGTGACAACTACTAGGATCAACTGAAGTGTGAGGACTTCGGACCGGCGCTTCTTCCCTTGTTTGATTTGGTACTTGAAGACCTAATTGCGCCGCAAAAGCCATCAAACTTTCTTGAACTATTGCATCTATCTTCGAGTTCATCTCTTGCATTGTCTGTTCTCTAACTCTTTGGCTCACTCTAGCCTCGAACTCCTGCATCTCCTCATCATCCATGCCCCTACCCTTTCGAGCAGTACTACTCCGATCAGGATCTCCCCAAACAGATGTAATCCCAATGCTACGCCCAGCTGTTAACACACGCCCAGGACGGTCTTTCCTCTGTAAAACACGTGATAGAGCATCATCCATCCGACCTGGAACAAACTCTCCTTCCTTTTCTTTCCTTTTCCAATCATCCTGCGTCCAATTAAAAAAATTCATATGATTAGTAGAATACGAGTAATTAGACAAGAAAATATGATAAAATTTGAAAAATGCTTACAATGGACCCTTTTATCTTTTGTGTTTCTTCATTAGGGAAGAAAATATTTCCTTCCTTATCTTTTTCGATCTCGAGAGAAGCCATGGCAAAGTTCGATCCGACAAGGAGGAAAAAACTGAAGATGTGGATGAGTCAACAGATGATGCTGTAGATGATGAAGGGATATACCCTTTTTTTCCAAAAAGGAATCATCTTCGCATATGACTTTTGACCCAGAAAATGAGGATGAATGTTGGCAGCCTGAGACTTTCTTGCTTTTTCACTTTTAGCCTAATATAAAAACAAGTAAATAGTCAATATTCACAACATAAAAAATTGATTATAACATATTATGTGACTGTAACGTACATATTATATACCTTAAACTCATCAGAGCTACACTTTGTCACAAATTGCTTCCAAATCTCTTCTGTGATGAAAGGATAGAGCACATACGGTTGCTTATCATTGTTAGGCCCCTTCCTCGTTTTTGTGATCCATCGAGTCACCAATTTTGACTTGAAATCCCTCCACCGCTTATCACAAGTAGTCAACACATCTCGTTTCTTCCTCGCATCCTCTTGTATTCCAAACTCTCTCTTCAATATACAAAATAATACACGATTAGTAACTAATAAACAAGATCTCAATTAAATTAAAATAATTGATTCTTAAAATACATGGGTTACTTAATTTAGCATCTTCCCATAAACTATTTTTAAGGCCTAGTGGAACATCATCCCAACTATCGTACAAGATCGACACTTTGCTTCTACTGATTTCACCCCAATGTGTCTTTTACGCACCAACATGCTAGCTCCCCAATCGGACGCATCAACTCATCCCACTGAAGTACTCTTTGAACCCCGGGTATGGAACGAATCCCTTTTGTAGGACCTCTAGCCTTACTCACTCTTTTATTACTACTACCTCCATCAGTAATCTGGGCCTCAAAACGTGGCTGCCGATCATCTAATGCATCATGCATTATCTCATCTTCCATCACTACAGCTGAAACCAAATACAAATACCAACCAAAGACATGTTAGATTCATAAATGAAGTACTACAAAATTATTTTAACAATGCATTAAGTATAGAAAATTGAAGATTATAAACAATAGTAGTTGCAATAATATTACATAAATTACCTATTAATCAGTTTTTTCTTTGACAACGTAAAATCCCTCATTATGGTCTTGACGAATGTAATTTGGGTCCAAATCTTCCCCTAATGTACTTGGAATGACTACCGACGAAGTAATAACTTCATTAAATTGTGCATCGTATTCTTCTTCATCGTGTACATCATCAATTCCAAGTATTCTCCTTTTTCCTTCAATGACAACAGACCATTTCGAATCGACAGGGTCAACCATGTAGAAAACTTGTTTTGCTTGTGATGCCAATATGAAACTATCTTCATGATGCCCTAACCGGCTGAAATTGACTAATGTAAAAAAGCCATGTTCATCCTTCTTTAAACCACGACGAATATCAACCAACTTGCATCGGAAAAGCGGAATCTTGAAGTCAACGTAGTCAAGTTCTAATATCTCTTTAATGAACCCGTAGTAAGACTTCATTGTCTCAACAATTGTTCTATCCCTTCTACTTGTATACTCTGATGACAAAGCCCCCAACGTAACACCACTGTTTTGCATCGTGGATTTGTCATCTTGCCGCTTAGTGTAAAATGAATAACCATTGATGTCATACCCTTCATAGGAAAGAACTTGCATCTTTGACCCATATGCCAACCATCTCAACGTATCCGATACATCATTTTTTGGGTCAGATAATTGGTTCATAACTCGTTCTTTAAACCAATCAACGAACGAACGATTATGCTCAATCACCAACTCACGTTTATTTTTCAATGGATACTGACTAAGAACAGTCATGTGCTCATCTAAGTAAGGATGAACTTGTTTAAGATTTTCTAACACTAAATATTCTGCTTTTCTTTTCAACTCTCCATCAAGACACAATATTTTTTTTATCAATGGTACCACAACCATCTAGTCTTCCTTCATGTCTAGATTTTGGCAATCCAATTGCTTGTGCACGTGCTAAATACTGACTTACATATTCAGATACTTCCTCTGCAACTGTACTTTGGACAATACTTGCTTCTGGTCTGGCTGGATTCATCACTTTGCCCTTCAAAGTACCCATATGTCTTTTGAAAGGCCACATATACCTCATACAAACGGGCCCACAAAGTTTAATTTCTCGGAGAAGATGAATTATCAAATGAGGCATGATGTCAAAGAACGATGGTGGGAAGTACATTTCAAATCGATACATCGTCTCTATTACATCAGCTTGCAAGTTATCTAGAGTGTTAGGATCAATCAACTTGCTAGAGATAGTTCTGAAGAAGAAACACAGCTTTATTACCGTGTATCTTACTTGGGAAGGCACAATTCCTCGTATTGCAACAGGTAATAAATGTTGCATCAAGATATGACAATCATGAGATTTACGAATTTCAAGTCCTTCAGTGAGACAAGGTTTCGAAAATTTGACGAGTATCCAGCAGGGACCTTTAACCTATGCAGAGACTCACAAAAACTCGTTTTCTCCTTCTTAGACAAAGTGTAGCAAGCTGGTGGAAGATAATAGCGTTGTCCCCGCTCCTGAGGTGCTAGTTCTGGTCTGTCCATTTCAGCCATGTATTTTCTAGCTTTAACTCCATCCTTTGTCTTCCCGGGCATATTCAACAATGTTCCGACAATGGCATCACAAATATTTTTCTCGATGTGCATTAGATCAAGACAATGTCAGACTTCTAAACATTCCCAATATGGGAGGTCCCAGAACTTAGACCTTTTCTTGTATAAGTTCTTTGAGATACTTTTAAAGGGCTTGCCAAACACTGTTTTAATATCCTTTACCCGCCTAGAAACCTGTTTTCCACGTAAGGGTACATGGGCTTCTCTCATCTCTATTTTTTCGTTGAATAACTTTTTCTTCTTACGAAATGGATGATCTAAAGGAAGCCATGTACGATAATGCTGGTATACATTCTTCCCACAATGATGTAACCGCTCATCAATCATATCCTCATCACAAATAGGGCATGCCTTTGCTCCTTTAACTGTATACCCGGACAAATTCCCATAAGCCGGGAAATCATTAATCGTGCAAAATATCATGGCACGTAATGTGAATTAAGTTTTCGCATGCGCATCGAACATCGAAACACCTTCATCCCACAACAATTTCAGATCTTGAATGAGTGGGTCAAGATACACATCTATGTCGTTTCCGGGTTACTTAGGACCCGAGATAAGAAGCGATAGCAGAATAAACTTATGCTTCATACATAACCAGGGGGGCAGATTATAAATGGTCAGTAGAACCGGCCAAGTGCTATGCTGGGTACCTAGGGTGCCAAATTGGTTCATCCCATCTGTACAAAGTCCAAGCCTAAGATTTCGAGGTTCTTTACCAAAACTGGAAAACTTTCGGTCGATATTTCTCCATTGCGGAGATTCGGCCGGATGTCTAAGCATCCCATCTTTCTTCCTCTCATCCGCATGCCACCTTAATTATTTATCATTATTTTCATCCGAAAATAAACGCCTAAATCTCGGAATGATTGGAAGATACCAAAGAACCTTCACCGGAGTTTCTTTCTTTCTCACCCCTTCATCATCCTCCTTTGTCTTGTACCGAGACTCTCCACACCTTGGACACTCACCCAAATCCTTGTAATCATTTCGATACAGCACATAATCATTTTGACATGCATGTATCTTCTCATAATCCATGCCTAATGGACACAACAATTTATTTGCCTCATAAGTAGAGTTGGGAATTTCATTCCCATCAGGTAGCAATTCTTGTAAAAAAGTGAACAACTCACTTAGACTTTTATCTGTCCAACTATGCTTCGATTTCATATTGAATAATGTAACGATGCCAGAAAGTTTAGTGAAATTCTTACACCCCGGATACATAGGTTTGTCCGCTGCACTTAAAATATTATCATACATATTCGGACGATCGGTTCCTTCATCCTCCAAATTGTGCAACATCTCATCTACCCTATCATTCTCATTATCCACCATATCATTCTCATCATCTACTCTATCATTATCATTATTATCCTCTCCTTTTTTGATATCAACCTCAACCTCATCATCAATGTGATCAACATGCAAATCATCACACAAGCTAGTGGAGCTCATACCCTGATCATAAAACTCTCCATGCCATGTCCACCTAGTATAGTTGCTCTTAAACCCACGACGAATCAAATGATCCTTAACTTGATCCACATCACGATACTCCCTAGAGTTATTGCAATCACAACAAGGACACAAGACTAACTTTGACCCATTCTGCGATTGATGTTCTTACGCAACCCTGATAAATTCATCAACCACCGTCCGGGGTCGTTGATTTGTACGGATCTTGGATGATACGAGATCAAGATAGGTTTAAATTGCTTTCTTAGGGTTGTTGCATGGTTTTACTTTACTCTTAAAGTAGAGGTTTTACATGTAACCAAAAATATGTTTTTTATTATTATTGTTAGTTAAGTTAGTTAGTTAAAGTAGCTTAATTAATAAAGTTCCGAAAATCAGCTTGTAATTCATTTACTTAGGCTCCAAGTAGATGAGTTGTCATGAGTTGTACTTAGGAAAGAAAGGGGAGGGAATGCCGTGTGCTTTTTGTAAGATTTATGGAAAGTTTTGCAAAGCTTTCCTAAATCACTAGTTTCCTTATTTTGGTGCTAGATTTTAGGCTTAATTTTAGGAGAGAGTTTCCTTATTTTCTTCTATGATAGGCGTGTGATTGATGTACTTGGGGAGCAAGGTTTTCTTACTTCTTCTTCTATAAATACATGCCTAGTCCTATGAGGCTAAAAAAAGAATTGATTATTGAAATTTCGAACTTGTTAGTCTTTGAAGGATTGGACGTATTTTCCAAGACTTGATTGTTTTTAGGGAGTGAACCTAAACACAAGACCCTTAGTATTAGGCGAGTGAAACCTAAAACTAAGCGAGATTTGAGTGAGTTAGTGAGTGAAGCTAACAAACTTAGTCTCAAACATATCCTAACTTGAACCTTTGGTGAGTGAAGCCATTGAATTAGAGTTAGAACCCTTAGGGAATCATAAGTGAGTGAAGCTTGTGAGGAACTAAGCTAGATTCCGTTCACGGAATCATATCAGTTGGTATCAGAGCTTTGGCATCTAAGTCCCTTTGGTGCTTAGTCGTTCTTGGAGAAGAAGAAAGAAGAAGAAGAAAATCGCCCGCAACAGACAGATTTTTTAGGTAACTTTGAACGACTCGTTCTCCCACATACAATCGAATTTTTGGGTGATTCTTGAGCCTATACTGGACTACTATTTGTATACTTTATTGTCCTAAAATTTCGTAAGATTTGAAGTTGATTTGCTATATATTCGAGACTGATCTTTCGAACTGGTCTAAAACCGGGTAAATCTGGAACAGTTCTGGGAGAATTTAAACTGCAAATAATTGGCTGAGTATTTGTTGATGAAATTTTGGTCGAGTGTTCCAGACACATAGGGCTATCTTGTGTTAAAATTTCATGAAATTTTGAGGTGTTTTACTTAGGTTTTAAATCTCGAACTTTTAGTGAAATTTCTGGGCAGTTTACTGGAAAGATTGCAGTTGGTTGTTGTTGTTTGGTTCGTATGGATATATTTGATTTACCATATGATGAACTTCGTGAGAGGTTATACATACAGCCTATGGGTCGTTCTAAAATTGTAAAAGCACTCCGTGAGGGATTAGGGCATGCTTTACATGATCTTTTTGCGGAAATTGTTAAACCTGTCGAATATTCTCCATGCCATACATTGGAAGCGAGTGCTACACCACCTTCTCATGTTGAAGATGAAGAAAAGATTGAAGCTTTTTCTTGTTCTAAGGATAAAGATTTGATGTTTGAAGTTTCTCATGTTGAAGATGAATTCAAAACTGAATCTTTGGATTGTGCAAATAACAAAGATCCATCCTTTGACATTCAAGATAATTTAAAGCTCGACCCTTTGGCTTGTACAACCATCAAAGTCCCGATCTTTGATATTCCATGTGCGAAGAAAGCTACAAAGCAGCGTGGGGTACTACATTATGAAGCATCCTCTACTGATTTTTGTTGTCATGATGTCATTATTTGTCATACACATCCACAAACCTCATGGATTCCACTTCTATTTCTCATCAGTGTACTTGTTCTTATGGTTCATGGTTATCGTGCGTGGATGATTGCTTGGTTACATCAAAACTTGAGACAAGTTTTTTTCAAGAAGGAGAGAATGATACGAGATCAAGATAGGTTTAAATTGCTTTCTTAGGGTTGTTGCATGGTTTTACTTTACTCTTAAAGTAGAGGTTTTACATGTAACCAAAAATATGTTTTTTATTATTATTGTTAGTTAAGTTAGTTAGTTAAAGTAGCTTAATTAATAAAGTTCCGAAAATCAGCTTGTAATTCATTTACTTAGGCTCCAAGTAGATGAGTTGTCATGAGTTGTACTTAGGAAAGAAAGGGGAGGGAATGCCGTGTGCTTTTTGTAAGATTTATGGAAAGTTTTGCAAAGCTTTCCTAAATCACTAGTTTCCTTATTTTGGTGCTAGATTTTAGGCTTAATTTTAGGAGAGAGTTTCCTTATTTTCTTCTATGATAGGCGTGTGATTGATGTACTTGGGGAGCAAGGTTTTCTTACTTCTTCTTCTATAAATACATGCCTAGTCCTATGAGGCTAAAAAAAGAATTGATTATTGAAATTTCGGACTTGTTAGTCTTTGAAGGATTGGACGTATTTTCCAAGACTTGATTGTTTTTAGGGAGTGAACCTAAACACAAGACCCTTAGTATTAGGCGAGTGAAACCTAAAACTAAGCGAGATTTGAGTGAGTTAGTGAGTGAAGCTAACAAACTTAGTCTCAAACATATCCTAACTTGAACCTTTGGTGAGTGAAGCCATTGAATTAGAGTTAGAACCCTTAGGGAATCATAAGTGAGTGAAGCTTGTGAGGAACTAAGCTAGATTCCGTTCACGGAATCATATCATTGGATCGAACTGTTGTACAAGTCTTTAGAATAGATTTGTGTTTTGTAAAACCATGCGTTATCTGTTGCGTCAAACTGGATAAACTTATTTGTATATTGTTTATATGCTGTATATAATTGGCAGTAGGAGAATTAGAGTTGTTAGGCGCAAAGTATTAGTTTATAGTAGTGGTATTTGTTAGGAGATGTTAGATGTAGGTGATGGTTGATGTATGAAGATCAGCGTGTGATTATGAGGATACTGTTGTGATGTGGCGCATAAAGAGTGTAGGTGAATGAATTTGTGTTTGGCGGTGGAGTATGGATTAATGGTGCCGAGAGATTTTGAGGGTGAAGCCGAGAGTGTTTTTGTAAGATAAGTGCCGAGTGTTTTTGTGTCTTTTCCGTGAGATTGTTATTATTAAGCCGTGGAATTATGAGAGATGTTGGGAGAATTATATAGTGAAGGTAGGTTTAGGTAGTTGTATTGTAATAGGTTTCCGAAAGTTATTAGGTGTCTAAAGATTTTTATTGTAAAAAGATTAAAAAAAAGAGTTAGTAAAAGATATTTAAAATCACTTTGGAAAAAGATTATTTTTATTGAAAAAAGTTTTAGAAAATAGTTAGACAAAAGATATTTAAAAACAATTTGGTAAAAGATTATTTTTATAAAAGATCTTTTTATTAATAAAACTAATCAATGTAATTAATTAATTCTATTAATTAAATTGGGCTAGAAAAGGGGTTTCATAAAATTGGGCTTTCATAAAAACTATTTTTAAAAGGTTTTTTACAGTGAGCTTAGTAAAACTAGTTATAGAAAAGGTTTTCGGAAATGGGTTAATAAAATGAGTTAGAAAATGGATTTGGGCTTAAATTTTTTTATTTTAGACTCGTTATTTATTCTTTCCTCGATCCGGACCAATTGGAGCAGGGTATTGGTCATCATAGGGTACTAAATGGGGAGACATGATTATGTGTCTACAGCCGTATGTGGCAAGATTTCGAACCATCCCTAACTTTAGTGTATTGGCAGGGGATCCCGGGTCACCATAGAAAAGCTAGAGTTGGGGGGTGTGCACACTAGAGGTTATTTTATGGCCATTGGATTAGTAAACTGGCATGGTCTCCCGGGTTTACATTGATATGACTAGCAGGGACTCCCGAGTATATCATTTTTATAGTAGATTGGCGGGGTCTCCGGGATCTACTCAGATTTATGGATTTGATAAGTTGTGGTTATTATCTAAAGATGCTTACAATTTATATAGTAATTGCTTAAAGTTATGTAGAATCTAGAACACATTGATTCATATATGATTGTTGTGTGATTGGAGGTGTAAAACTTACCTATGATTCGATCAGGATTCTATTCTTCTATGTGGTTTTACATGGTGATATCTTACTCAACATATTGTAATGTAATTGAAAATCTAAGTGTTATGAGCAATGAGTGTAATTAATCCGGCTTTGAAGTATGAAAACTTTGGGTTTATACTAATTGTATGGATATAGATTAACCAAGAAAAATAAGAAAAGGAATATTGAGATACAAATATATATGAGAATTTGAGTGGCACTAATGTTTTTCTAGACTATATATATATATACACACACACACACACACACACACACACACACACACACACACACACACACACACACACACACACACACATGTGCTTCTCTAATTGTTGTTGTTGTTTAGCATGGATTGTCGGCACTCAGCTTTTGCTGACGTGTGTTGTATTTGTTTGTGTTTGTGTTTGTTTGTTCTTTCCCTTCGGGTTTGAACATGTGATGACCCATGTACTTTGTACAATGGCGAGCAGTTGATACTTGATGTCTTGTTTATTGCTCTACTTTTTTATCGTTTTTAGTTGGTATTATAGTTGTTTTTGAGTTAGTTTAGGTTAGTTTGTTAGCAATTTCCTTAATTTATCGACTTATGATAAGCTAAGCAAAGTATATGTTTTTGAAGATTTATAGATGAAAAAACAATAAGGAAAATGACTTTGGGATGGGGTATCCACCAATCAACTCATTCACAAACCAAGCAATCACAATGGGAATCAACAATGGAGATCAATTGAGGGAAATTGTTCATCCATTGGTACTCTAACCACTCTCTCGAGCTAGCTAGATTGGCCTAGTCTCTTACCGAAGACCTATTCTCATGGCTAAGGCATTCAACCAAGCATATCCACAAACATGATGAACTTAAAGAAGCAAACTAAGTCCCCTAGGCTAGGTAGTCCCTATTCTCATGGTCCTTCAAGCCTAATAATCAATTTGAGGCAACCCCTTAACTTCATTTCTCGGTCTTTCACTAAGGGTACCTAAATTATGCTCCTATGATGGCGAATCACACAACATTCATGAAAAATGCCAAATCAATTAACCAAAATTATCCCAAGTCAAAACCCAATGTTGGATTTAGAGGTTCATGAACTCATTAATGGCTTCAAACCCTTCCCAAAGAAATAGCTACTCACAAATTATAAAAAATTATAGACTAAAAGACATTAACAACTATTAACATGAACTAAAACAATAATCTAGGATGAATAAGTTAATAGAGTGAGAATGACATTAAAATAAGAAAATAAAGCAATAAAATATGAGAGAGAGTAAGAAATTCTCATTAAAGTTGCAAGGAGTCTCTAAATCTTCAAGTTTCCTTCTTAGATTCTTCAAATTCCAAGCTTTCAACAAGTTTCTCTCACTTCTCTCTCTAGAAGATGAGATTTTCTCTCTCCTAGGGTTTGAAGAATTTCAAATCTCCATTTATTAAAATATAATGTAAATTAGCTTGCTCTAAAATGAGAATAGTTTGCCTTATATAGTTCTAAAATAAACTAGGGATACCCCCGCCACTAATACCCCTGCCCCCAAAAGTACTCCCCTTCCCCAGCCACACACTCCCCCGCCCTTTGACGCCGATACTGATACCTTTGATGGCTAATGTCGTGGACTTGTGCCCCACTACCACCTGCCCCACCCCCGAAATACCTCCCTCCACCCCCGAAACACCTCCACCACCCTCGAAATCACCATCGACACACCTGCCTTACCCCTGAAAAACCTCCACCATCTTCGAAACCAACCCGAAATTCTAGAAGAGAAGGCGAGAGCAATGGGGAGGATGCGGGGGGACCGGGATTGGGGGTCGGAGGGTGAGCGACGGCGATAAAGGGGTTTCTAAGGCTGCGAGGTGGGGGGTTGGGAGAAGGTTGTGCGGGGGGGTAGGAGAAGGTTGTGCGGGGGGGTGGAGGTGGGGTGGGGGCGTGGGCCGGGGATAGGGGCAAGGGGTGGGGGTTGGGAGGGTGGGGGTAGGCTTGGGGTGGACTGGATTGGTGGTGGGGTTGGGACAGGGATGGGGGCTACAGGTGGCGGCAATGGTGGCTGGATGGTGGTGGGGTGGCAGGGGAAGGAGAGGAAGGAGGGAGGAGGGAGGAGGGAGGAGAGAGAGAGAGACTGAAAGAGGATGTAGAAGAAATAGGTCAAAATAAAAATAAAAAGGAAAAATAAGGGTTAATTCGATTTTTCACTTGTTTAGCAAGTCACCGGTCCACTAGGACCACCAATGTAAAGGGGGGTTAAAGTTGGGACTGAAGAATAAAAAATAATAGTTGGGACTGTTTTTGTCAGGACGACCAAAGTTGGGACTGATTAAATCAATTTTTCCTATAAAAAATTAGAAAAGTTAGAAAGGATATATGATGAAAGAATGAGAAAAATGGAAGAATATATGAAAATCATACATAGTAATACTAAACAAATATTAGATAAATTTTACAGAGTAGAAAATAATTTTAATAATGAAATACAAAATCTTAAAATAGAATATAATAATAGATTTGACAAAATATAAGAACAACTTATACTTAATATAAAAGATAAAACCGACATATCTGAAATTCATGAATCAGATGAAGAAGCAATAAATATTATTAATAACACTACATTAGAAGTCCTAAATACTGAAATCAAAAGACTTGAAGTAAATAATATAGAAGAAAATATTGAAGATTTTAATTCCGATCAATCTAGTCAAGAGTTTAGATATTCAAACTATTTAGAATCAGATTTTAATTCAGAAAAAGATAAAGAAATTAACGTACTTACTGAAGATGAAGATTACTATTATATGGAAACTAGTAGACACTATACCTTAAGAAAAAGATATTATAATCGTAACAATAATAATAAATTTAACGAACATATATGGAATTATCGAAGTAAAATAGAAGATAATTATACACCAAAAGATAATCAAATAGGAGAAACTTTAAATTTAGATTGCTCGATAAATGTTGATTTAGATATATAAAATTGGGTAGCTAAAATAAATGCAAAGTTAATAGAAGCAAAAATACTAATTAGCATGGCATCTAATTATATTGAAGGAACAATAACAGGAATAGTTAGAAATTGGTTAGCTTATATAGGAACAAATGAACAATAGACAAAACAGAGCTAAGGAGTACTAAGATAGAAGGACAAGAAATGACAGAATCAACATAAATGTTGAGAAAATATGAAATTGCAATTAGAAGAGAATTTGGAAATTTAAATGCTGATTTAAACATACAGAAGCTAAAAAAGAATGTAGTAAATCACAATTATATAAAATGGAAATATGTTCTATATGTCCAGAAGATTTAAATAAATACAATTGTACTTTTCAATTAAATTATTATGAATTAGGAAATGAAACACCTAAAGAATTAGCTATATTTAGAAAATTCTATTTTGAAAAACTACCAATACCTATAAATGCTATGATACAAGAAGCATATGCCAAAGAACCTAAATCAGGGACTTTAGGAGAACAAATATAATTTTTACAAACTTCGCATAAAAACTATTGTATAGAAATTAATAATCAAAAAGCATTTAGAAAACAAGCTAAAATAAGTAATTGTTGTGAAAAATATGAAATACCTAAATTTAGATGTTATAGATTAAATAAAAACCATAAAACTAGAAAACCAAATTTAAGACAAAGAAGGTATAAAAGATTTAAACCATATGGAAAATATAGACATAAAAAGAAATCGAATAAGAATTACTTTGTTAAAAGGAAAATTTACAAGTATGTTAAAAACCCCAAAAAGTGTAGATGTTATAATTGTGGACAAATAGGTCATATAGCAAGAGAATGTAGAACTAAAGTAAATAAAAATACAAAAGAAAATAATAAAAATCTTCACAATATTAATTTTATTGAATTACATATAGCGGAATATGAAATAGGAAAAACTAATATACCACCAGATGAAGAAATATATGTTTTAGAATATGAAACGGATAGTAATGAAATAAATGAAATCATGAATAGTGAAGAAGAAGATAACACTGAAACGGATAGTAATGGATAAAGAGTTACAGGAAGTTGATTATGATGAAGATATTACCCCACAACATAAAGATCAAAGAGCTATTTTTGATCTACAAAAGTTTAATAAATTGAAACATGAAGGATTTACTTTATCTTCAAATAAGATATTTGAGAAAAAATATGATTTATAAAAATATTCAAAAAAGAAAAGAAACAATAATTAGTATTAGCAGATAGAGAACATGTTATAGATATAACACAAGTACAAGGTAATACAAAAGTCCCATTAATAAAAAAAGAAGTACTAAACGAGGAGATAGAAAAAATTACTAGATCTTTAGGAAATAAACCTATAACATTTAGATTTGTAGAACTAGCAGCTACAGAAATAATAATAAAAGCATGTTTTAAAGAAGGAATAGATACTCCATTGGAATTAGAATTAGCAGATAATGGAATTAAAGAACATATAGAAAAGGCAATCATAGCACAACTCAAAGGAAACCTCATTTATCAAAAAGTAAGATTTATTATTAAACCAAATTATTCAATAAACTTAACTGATATGAATATAGAAAGGGCACTAATTTTATATTGGAAATTAGATGGAATTAATATGATTAACGGATCAAAAGTTATGACTGTACAATGCAAAAATGCTTATATATTAACCAACCAACATTAGGTATATAATAAAAATAAATTGGGACCAATAACTATAGACACCCCTTTTACTGAACTCCTTTTACCAATAAATAAAGGACTGGATTTATACTCTAAACCAAGTTTTGGAGAATTAGATATAGTAAAAAAAAGATTAAGTGTTTCTAAATCCAGAAAAGAACAAAAAGATCAATCTATCAAAATAAAATCACAAGAAAGTTATGTAATAATACAAATTGGAGAAGAAAATCTAAAAGCAAAAATAGATATTAACTCAAAAAATAATCTAATTGCATTAGAAAATGTATCAAATAAAGTAATATATCACAATGAAATATTTAAAGGAAAAATGACTCTTACTACAAAAATTGCAACACAAGATATAAATATTGAATATGTACTAACCTTAAATGATAAAATTATATTAGGAAAAGAATTTTTAAATAAAGTTAAACCGTGGAAAATTGAATCAGAATACTTTGAGTTTGCTTATAATCAAATCCAATTCAAGACTAGAATAATCAATGACTAATTTATTATCTAGCTTAGAAGTAGAATTAGAAGAATTAAAGAAAATACGACAACAAATAGAAATAGCTAAGAGAAAAAACATATAAGTCAAAGACTGCAATACCTAATATGCGCAGGATGCCATAGAGACAGTATAAGAATGTTAGTTGCAAAAGAAGGAAGAAAGATAAGAGAAATAATAGTGTTAGAACAACAATTAGAAGATAAGAATGATGAATTAACATTATTTAATAAAAATAGCTCAAAAAATCATTGAGTTTCAAAAGGAAATAAATACTAAGAAAGAATTACAAAAATTCCTAGGAATAGTAAATCAAGTTAGAGAATTTATTCCCAAACTATCACAATATACTGAACCACTAACTAAGAAACTAAAGAAAGACTACGATTTCAGATAGGAAGATACTGATACAAAAATTTTAGAAAAAATCAAAGACTTAGTCAAAAAATTACCAAAACTAAGTTTTCCTGATGAAGACAAAGAATTTATATGGATAGTAGAAACAGATGCTAGTGAAACCAATAACGGTTATGGAGCAGTATTAAAATACAGATATAAAAATGATAAAAAGGAAAATGTTTGTCGATATCACTCAGGAACATTTAAGGCAAATGAAATCAATTGGGATATAAATAAAAAGGAATTAAAACAGTAAAATATGGAATCAAAAAATTTGAATGTTATATAGTTTATAGTAAATTCATAATTAGAACAGATAATAGAACAGTTAGAAGTTGGTTAACCCAAAAACTACAAGATTCCATTACAAGAAAAGAAATAAATCGAATAATAGCAGACATCAATCAGTATTAATTTTCTATTGAATTATTAAAAACTAATGAAAATTGTTTTGCAGACTATCTCTCAAGAAATAGCTCAACAACTGGTTCTAGAAAATCAGGAGCTCAAGATACAACTCAAAAAGTTAATGGAAGAACTCGCTTCAATGAAAAGAGAAGCCACTTCCAGTAATCCTAGTATGGAGCAAGCAGATATTGGCACTCGCCAAAAATATAAAAGCCGAATTATTACGAAAAAAGTTAATTCTCCTTCCTTGAAAAATATGTCCCTACAAACTTATTACCCCAATCAAGCCAATAACCCTTCACCAGCAATCAATGAAATAAACTTTCCCAGCCTAGTACCAGATACCACATCCTTCAGAGAGAAGCTAACTTTAGGAACCAAACAAACTATATCTCCTACGGTTCGCCAATATATAGATAATTTCTTATTTATTGCTAACAAACTAAATACCGTCCCAGAATTTACCACTAAAGACCGCCACGGGGAAATAGAAGGAGGTTATGTTACTAACCCCTTAAAAAAGATAAACGAGTTAATAGCATTGCCTGGTTGCAATGCAAATTTAATTAAAGCAGCATATGATTATGGCCTTCTTAATTCAGTATATACACTAAAAGGAGAAGAGCTATCATCAATTCCTGTCATGTCTTTTACTTTATTCAAAAACAAATTACACCACGAGCAAGATCTTTCCGAGTAAATGGATTTTGACTACTCACACGTCTAATTCCGTAAGAGACGAAGGAGATAGGATGCAAATAAGTTAGGTGTGCAAAAATGGACGAAAATCCGAGAAGAGAGAAGAACTCTTTCTCTTCCTCTCTAAGGGTTGGGCGAAAATGGGGGTTAGAATGCAGAAAAACCTGATTAATAACCTCATTAAGCAATGGTTTAAGGAGTGATTATGAAGGGGGTTAATGTTGGCAATTGATGGGTGATGAATGGGGAGAGGGGTTGGCTCTTCATATTTTGCTGGTTACAAAGGTGAATGGAAGATGCTCATCCAAGCCAACACCTCCTAATTTTCGTACATCATGATAGAACAAATGGGCTTGCGAATTTGTTACATTGGTCGGTCCATAAAATATATTTAACGCTTAAGATAAAATCACACGTTACTTCAATTTATAAAATAAAAATTACTAACAATATTTTAAAACAAATACGATAAATATATACACTTTAAATTAATAAACACAACCACATAATGCAACAACTATATAATTATACATGTTCAAAATAGTCTTAATAATAAATTATTTTATATTAACGGAAAATATCACTTTAATGTAAACAAAAGCCAAAATAAAGAGTGAAAATTACGGGGTGTTACAATCACTCCCCCTTAAAAGAGTTTTGTTCTCAAAACTTAGAAAGAAATAGGAGACCAAAAGAAGATACTTTTGATAAAGAGCATTAAGAAAACATAAATTGATGGATCTTAGTTTAAGAACTAAACAACCCTGCGACCATAAAATTTTGATAACTCAAACATAAATTTATTTTGAAAATCAGAAAAGAACTGTGTAGTAAAGTAGCATGGTAACAACCAACATTTATAAATGTGGAAGAACCAAAGACAAGAAGAAAGTTTAAGGTAAATACGTTTGCAAGATCAACTATGGGAACAGAAGTAGGAATAAATCATTACGTAAAATTGTAAAAGAATAAATTCGATCATACATAAATATTTTTAGAAAAAGAAATGAAGAAGTAAAAGTTCGTAAATCGAAAACCAAACCAATTGGAATAGAGAGATAACCACACAGACTTATACTTCACTTAAGAAATAAGAAAAATAAATTTAACAACGACAAAATATTAATTAGGCGATAATTTAATAAGGTACGAACAACACTTATAAAATTTGTCAAGTCGACAGAAATGTGCATGGAACCACCCATTACAACCTAGTATCAACAAAAATAATATTTGAAAGCCAACTTATCAAATCGACATTAAAGTTTACCGGAATCACCCAATATAAACTTAATATCAACTCAAAAAGGAAATTAAATTATAATAGTCAAAATGTGTCAACTTATTAAATTGACATACAAGTCAAAGGAATCACCCATTATGACTTAATGTCAACCTAAACAAGTTTTAGATTTCGGCTCAATACAATTTTCTTTTCAAAGAGTATAGCAAAATATTGACAATAACAAAACTTGAATATCAAAATATAATTCTAATATAAGTATGAAATTTATTAAGAGCAAAGACATAAAAGATTATTTGAAATATGAACTCAAGTTCGAAAGTTTTGTAAATGACAAAAAACAAACAAGAAGTACTAACATAAAACCAGCACTTAGTTGAAAGAAATAGACGCTATATATCGTCTCACATAATAAAATACACTATTAAGCAACCATAAAAATAGAATAACAGCAATGCACTATGCATGACTATGTTAAAATGAAATAAAAGTTTATTTTTAAAATGCACAACACAAAACAATTTAAACGCGCAACTCAACCCCGAACTAGAGGGCTGTAAATCACTTCGCTTTCGCAGCGCACTCTGATAACGAGAAAGGTTACATGTAGGAGGCCCTGCAAATAAGATTAGCAAACTTGGTAGACTAATTCCACCAATAAACAAGTAACTATACATATTATATATGCTCCACAAGCATGAGAGCATACCACATTCCATAAGGCTTTCTCTTACTTACTCTACCCATCTTTCTCTCATTATAGCGAAACTACAAAACTTAATTCTAAACAGATTTTATCTCCTAAGGCTAACTAATAATTCTAACGAATCATTAGCAACTCTTTTTCAGAGTTTAGGAGCGTTTTGCTTTGATACCAACTGTAACACCCAAGAAAATCAAAAGCGGAAAAGAAAAAGAATTAATGTATTTGATAGGACCATGCGGGAAACATCGTCTTCTGGGAATGTCACTACTACAAGAATAGTGTTTAAATAACTAAGTGATAAAAACAAAGTTAAATAAATACTATAAACAAATTAATTACTTAGATTAAAAATGAAATGAGAAAACTATCTCAAACTAAAAAGAAGTCTAGAACTAAAACACCTCATAGATTATTTCTCACATCTCAACCCGAGCCCAAAATCAAAGAAAATCCCCATCAACAAAACCCGCAAAAATATACAACAAATATCCACAATCAGTGGGGAGTAACTAACAGCTCTCCCATCCCAATATAGGATTCAAATAGCAATTTTAAGTAAAGTTAAAATAAATGTTATTATACAGCAACATGCTTCTAATAACAATAAGTAAATCAACAATAATGAACTTAAGATAATCATACAAGATCCATAGCATAAGCCTCCAAAATAATTAAACAAAATAATATAATAGGTTTTGAGAAAGAGCATAACGCCAGTGGATCGCAACCTACTTCCTAAGGTTTGTCAGTCCGGATCTTCAGACAACCTATGGGCTTACGTTCCCTACTGCATGTGTCTAAGAATGGTCAAACTCCCGATGCAGGATAGTACCCAGCTCAGTACTTCCCAACCTCTCGGACGACAATAATTAACCTAGGTAATACCTCTAAATCGCAACCTAGGTGGTTGGCATGTTCTTTACGGGGGACTACATCTATCCCACCGGATATCTTAATCTCAATAAAATATTTCTACAAATAAATACTATAATTTATTCATCAAATATAAATAATAAGGATGCCCTTCAGGCCTTACACCTAAATCAGCAGAAACTAGGATCACAATCCAAGAGTCTCAATTCAACAATATTTAATCTTCTTAAAGTAATAGTGATAATAATACTAATAAAAATCACTTCGCCCAACCAAAAAGAATAAATACTCTTTAAAATATAATTATACACCAAATACACAATAAAATCAAATACTCCAAACTAATACACTCTCGTTGTCTGAGTTTGGGTACAAGGTTAATTACAACGTTAGTTATAATACCCGGTACATAACTCTTGGCGAAACGGTACTAAAGACAATATTATTCTCCCTCGAGTACTATATCGTCGACAACTTAGATATTGATTTATAAAAGTACAACATTATTATACTCTCAATTTAATTACAAACAACAATACCATAATAAAAAAAAAATAAGACACTCACAATATAACTATAAGTAAATATATCATTCAACTCAATAATAAAAATAAATAAATAAAACATGCAACCATTCTTCAAAAAGCTCCATATAACAAAATTTCACTTCAAAACAAGTCTTAACATGCTTCAGCACAACAAAGTACGCCTTTTGAAACGGTTTTTAAACATATGCAGCAATTTCAAATAGACATAACTTTCAGACTAAATAGTATTTTTAAGAAATTCGAAATGCATGTTAAAGCTTATCTCAATAACTTTACAACAAGTAGTCATAAGCTCAATTCCGAGGTAAAACGAGTGAGATATGACACTTTGAACATACACTGTCCAGACTGGTCGCGGGTCATGAAACAGCCCGCGGGTCGTGAAACAGCTTGCGGGCCGCGAAAGGCCTTATGTTTCTTTTTCTTATGCACAACAGTAGGTATGCTATTTCACCCAAACTTTCACCACATATACTCATACATCAAAACGAAATATACCCAAGCCAATATATGATTATACCATAGAAATTAACTAGTTTAACATGAGGATTAACATAAAACATAAATTACATAGCCCCCAAACACAATAATTCAACATATATTAACTATTCTAACATGATTAATCACAAAATACGCGAATCATAGCCCAAAATAAATAATTTCCAGATAACTAAAACCACAAGAATTCGTCCAAAACCACACGCAACCTTAAACAACATTCAACAAACAAGCTTAAACATAATTCTAACATCATGCTACCAATTTTTCAAAAATTCCTAATACTTTCATGATAATAATACATATAACATCACAAGCATAACATTAGGCATGAAGAATAACATTTTACACAATCCTAACATGATACTAACATGAATAAAAAAATAGCAAAGAACAATTCTAATAACACCCTAGCATACTTCTAAGCCTAATAACACATATTCTACCTAACTAATATAAATCCTAACAAAACCAAAATCACTACTCTAATTCTAACGCGCTAGAAGAGATGCTAGTTACCTTGATTTTAGGTGGAGAATAAAACTAGAATGGCAAAGAAAGAAGAGAATAACATTGCTCCCGAAAACTCCAAGAAAACCGGATGGGTCGTCTGTTTGAAACAGGAACTGCTGTCACGTCTTTTACTTTATTCAAAAACAAATTACACCATGAGCAAGATCTTTCCGAGTAAATGGATTTTGACTACTCACACGTCTAATTCCGTAAGAGACGAAGGAGATTGGATGCAAATAAGTTAGGTGTGCAAAAATGGACGAAAATCCGAGAAGAGAGAAGAACTCTTTCTCTTCCTCTCTAAGGGTTGGGCGAAAATGGGGGTTAGAATGCAGAAAAACCTGATTAATAACCTCATTAAGCAATGGTTTAATGGGTGATTATGAAGGGGGTTAATGTTGGCAATTGATGGGTGATGAATGGGGGAGGGGGTTGGCTCTTCATATTTTGGTGGTTACAAAGGTGAATGGAAGATGCTCATCCAAGCCAACACCCTCCTAATTTTCGTACATCATGATAGAACAAATGGGCTTGCGAATTTGTTACATTGGTCGGTCCATAAAATATATTAAACGCTTAAGATAAAATCACACGTTACTTCAATTTATAAAATAAAAATTACTAACTATATTATAAAACAAATACGCACATTAATAATAATAACAAATAAAATTTTGAAATAAATATATACACTTCAAATTAATAAACACAACCACATAATGCAACAACTAAATAATTATACATGTTCAAAATAGTTTTAATAATAAATTATTTTATTTTAACGGATAATATCACTTTAATGTAAACAAACGCCAAAATAAAGAGTGAAAATTACGGGGTGTTACAATTCGTATTTTAGTTCGATGCGCACAACCTTACCACTTTTACCTTAATCTGTTGAGTCCGACGCAAGGGTTTGTTCACATCAAGGAGAATTCGCACTCTCCTATAGCTACCAATTTGTAGTGTGTTTTCCTCTAACTCCATAACCTCCCCCAAGCTTGAGGCCACCGCTTTTAGATCTGCATCTGATCGACAGTTTAGGGGCAGTTTGTAAATCCGTACCCAAAAGGGAGCCTTCGAGAAATTCATATCCTCCGGTTGTTCGTCTCCTTCCACCTCCTTAAGAAGCAATAGGTTATTTTAGAAACACCAAGGGCCTCCTTTTAAACCCTCTCCTTATCTCTCTAAATAAGAAACTGGAACCCAAACAGGTTGTGCCCTAAAGGGCGTCTAATCAATTTGTCATTCATAGTCCACGCCTGTGACATAGTCCGTTTGAAGGCCGCAATGTGAAAGGGGCGATTGGTAAGGAGTTTACCAATCAGCAGTGGCGAGAGTTTATCGTCAGTTTTCGGGTTTTCAATTCCTCCCAGGTCGATAATGTCCCCATCATCATCTTCCAATCGCAATTTCGAGCACTGTGCTACAATTTCATCAGCCATCTTGCCGGAGAGAATCACCGTAGCGGTGAAGGGATTCCCTCTCTTTCAAGGGGAAAAAAACCCTAATTCTCGAGAGAGAAAATGGAGTAATGGGACCTATTAATTAGGTAATTTTATGAGTATATAGTGTTCATACTCCACATTTAAGAAGATAGGCATGGTATTCAACTACTATACTACATTATGTATAAGAATTATTATGTCCCAAAAAGTGATTTTTCAAATAATGTTTGATTTGTCTTTGTCTCAACTTCATTTTTTGGTGAAGTTAATTATTGAAGCACGACCATTTTCTCTTTCTAATTATACAACCTTTACAACTTGCTCCAGGATTACATTTTTTTAATTACAAGAGTTATCTAACATTTGCATCTAGCAATTAGGCAATTGGCAGTGGGCAATTTCCCCTTTAGCAGTAGCAAATTTGCATGTAAAAAAAGGATAAAATTTTCCCAAAATACATAATCACCAAAATATAAGTAGTAAATTAAAAAAAAAATTAAAAATTGAAAATTTATTGCTTTTTTGTGCGAATTCTTTGAACAAAGCTAACCTCTACTTAATTATGCCCTCTTATAATCAATTAAAGCTTAAAAATAAATGTTTTATCTTAGATTTCAGAAAAAAAAAATATTACTAGATGCTAAAAAAATTTATATTTTGAAATTTGATTTTTTTTTTTCCTGTAACCAAGGTTTTCCTTTTTTTATAATTAAAAATGAACATATATGAGAAATCATCATCATTAAAAAATTATCATAATTGATGGTGATACTCTTATTTGATTTAGGTCCCAATAACAATTTAAAATTACCTATTATCTCCAATATAATGGTGAGATTGTTATCTACTTTCAATATGATATAGACTTACATGTTCACTGTTAATACCTTTTTGTGAGTATCAATAGTCACTTTTCTTATATTATTAGATAATCCACAATGTTATTATATTTATTTAGAAAAGAATCCAATTTTTCTATAATATTTCAAAAAAAAATATTTTATTTAATGTGCGTAATATAATTTTTTTTTGGTTCATTTTGTTTTTAATTGTGAGTCTATTTTTACACGACTGAGACAAGTAAATCTTATTAATGTAAAATCTGAAATTAAAATATCTTGTGCATTAGCACGGATACAATCTAGTTTAAATTACTACATATTACATAGCTATATTGATAAAGAGCTTGTTCTCTTCAGCTAAAAATAGTTGAGCTGAACTGAACTAACTTAACTAAACTAAAAATAATTGAACTTAAATGAATATTGAAATGTGAGAGTAAAAGTATTGAGCTGCGCTAAACTATACTAAAAATAAGTTGGGGGAGAATAGACCCTAAGTTTTTGATTAAACTTACATAAATTTGTTTATTGATTAGTGATGAATTGGTTATACAACAAATGCTAACCATATAAAATTATCTCGTATGTCAATATTATTAACAAAAATGCGTGAAATTAGACCACTTTTTGGTAAGATTAGGTCTTGATTCTTGGAAGATGTTTAATTCATTATGAATTTTTCCTTTGGCATGTGTATATTTTGTCTAGATTTAATAATTATTCTGTGTTATTTTTATTCAACTTATTTTCCTAAAATATTTTGTATACATATTAACACCTTGAAGTATTATGATCACAAATTTGTAAGGATCATAAATTGTTTTCTTGATATAACTTTTTTATTTGCTCTTATGTAGAAATATGGTAATCGTATTAGATTTTTTCTATGAATAATATTAAAAAATGACCAACAATTCAATATCATTGAACCCCGTCAAAATAAAATTCATAATCGCAAAATGCACTCATACTATATACAAGACATGTTTGCAAGAAAAATTACATAATAAATAAAAACAATAAAGGCAAGCATTGCCTATATCTACTAAAATAAGGAACATAATTTTGCAATTATGTACTTCATGTCTTAGTTAATCAAAGGTTGAACGGAAGTACAAATCAATCACAAGTAGAGATGTCAATGGGTCATGGACTGGATCCAAACCCGCATGGACCCGACCCAAATATAAGGTCTAGGTCCAACTTTTTTTGAACAAACAGGTTTAGGAAGTCTAGGTCCCAGAGAGTACGGGACGAGTCTGAATTTGGGTCCGGATCCACATAAGTCAGACGCGACCCATAGACCCATTTAAGCTTTTATGAGTTACTTTCAAATTTTGTTAAGGCAATGCTTTTATTGATAATGTTGTAAGTTGTAACATTTTTAAACTTTTATGAGTTATTTTTTAGATTTTTGTTAAGACAATGCTTAATCCATGATTGTGCAAAACTATAAAGTAGGGTGAAATAATTTATTAAATTTAAAAACTTAATTAAAACTTAAAATTGAGAAGGACCCATTATGGAACCTAGAAGGACCCTTGGACCCTGGCCTCTGGACCCAGTAGGCCCGGGTCGAGTATGGGTATAAAAAATTCACGAGTATGGGTCTAGGTGGACCCGATCCAGACCCGACTCATTGCTATATCTAATCACAATCACTCATTGTTGTAACTTGTACGTAGATAATTTCTTCGTGAACCAACTTAGTGTGAGGAAGAGACATAAAAGATTTGGTGATTTTATTTTGGTTTGACATTTGCAAATTGTAATCCTAAACATTAAAGCATTTCATTACTGCAGTTTCCAATAAAATGGAACAAAACATATTGTTGATAAAGATATATTATCTTAACTATGTTTTCTTGATATGTTCCTCGAAGAAATTTTGTGATAGAAAATGATTATATTTTATTGATTTTTTTAAATTTTTGTAGCATTAGAACAATTTGAAAAACACTTAAAACAGGACCCCATCTATAAGGGATATTATCTTAGATAACCCTAACTTATATGCCTTTTTCCAATATAACCCTGACTTTGGCAGCCCTGTCTCCGATAACCCTGAACTTGGTTTTTGTCATTAAACTGGATGGAATTAGAGACGACGTTAAGTAGACCCTAACTTGGTTTGACTTTTGCAAAATTCATGTCTTTCTCTCTCTTGTTCTTCATCTCTTCTCTCTCTTGTTCTTCATGTCTTCTCAATCATTCATCAATTTTTCCCAAACTCATAACAAAATCCAGATTTTTCCCAAACCCATTTACCCAAAATCATAAATTTCCAACATTCTTTTCCAAACTTTATTTAATTTGACCCAGTTTTTTATTTTTTTATTTATTCTGATGATTTTATTTTTTGGGTCTTGATTTACAAGTTTGATTTCAATTCTTCCGCAGAGGAGAGAGAAAGGGGAGTAAATGAGGATGAAGTTGCTTTCGATCATCAAATTCAGGTAATATCAACAAATTGTGATCGGGTACAGGATTATAGGTGCGTCATTTGGGCCAATAAATTTGACAGTAATAATCAACCCACAAAAGAAAACAACCAAAAAAAAACATAACTTCAAGATGGGGTTTTCAAATTAACCATCTATAAAAGCCATTGTTTTACGGATGAAAAACAACAACCATTTATATTTTAAGTCAGAAACTCGCCGGAAATAGCCCTGAAACTCGCCGGAAAACGCAGCGCAAAAGGGCCTAGCTTCACTTTCTCTCTCCTTTGTTTCGGGTTTCTTCTCATAGCACCACCTGCTGCCCCACCGCAGCCTTCTGACCACCGGGTAAACCGCCGCACCACCACTACTCTCCACCCGCTGCCTTCATTCGTCGGCCACCTGCACCACCACAAGTGTCTTCCTCGCACCCTCATTTCTCTCGCTCAACCCCAAGCGTCTT
The DNA here is from genome assembly GCA_947646795.1 of Beta lomatogona. Classification (NCBI taxonomy): domain Eukaryota; kingdom Viridiplantae; phylum Streptophyta; class Magnoliopsida; order Caryophyllales; family Amaranthaceae; genus Beta; species Beta lomatogona. The sequence continues at coordinate 3,719,157 of CANSNZ010000928.1, read as the reverse complement.
CCTCGCACCCTCATTCGTCGGCCTCCGGTTGATTTTAATGGTGCTTAATTGAATTGGTTTATGTTTGATTTCAGTTTTTAGAAGAGATGAAGAACAAGAGAGAGAAGAGATGAAGAACAAGAGAGAGAAAGAAATGAATTTAGCAAAAGTCAAACAAAATTAGGGAGTACTTAACGCCGTCTCTAATTTCGTCCAATTTAATGACAAAAACCAAGTTCAGGGTTATCGGAGATAGGGCTGCCAAAGTCGGGGTTATATTGGAAAAAAGGCATATATGTCAGGGTTATATGAGATAGTATCCCTTAAATCAAAGTTACTCTAGCTAGAGCTCACCAAAACCTAAATTGAGCATTCTCATTTAATCCCTCAAACTAATCCCTTTCAAAATTCAAAGTTAGAATAAAGTAAGAAATCTATATTAATAAGAAATAATGATGATTAGTCAATTAGTGTAATATCTCTTGATAATTTTCATTACTAAATAAATACAAAAAATAAGAAAATTATGTACTACTTGCTTACCTTTCCAAATGATTTACATTTTTTTTTTTTTGAAAAATAGCTAACTCGTTAATGGTTGCCAAAAGAAAAAGAAATTACTTATCAATGACGCTGCAAAATTCAAAATCAATATGAATTTTTTGATACAAATATCACGTGCGTTAGCACGGGGACAATCTAGTAATAGTAACGTCGAAGTAATAAGCCTTCATAAATCCATAAAATCAATAATTAAAAGTTAGCTATGGAGGTAGAAGGGATAATTTAGGCATTATTTTGTAAACCTCAAAAAATCAAAATAATTAAAATGAATAACAAAAAGTTGGAAAAATCTAACTTATGTTCTCACCGAATCAAAACAAACAAATCTTATTCGACCTTCCCTCAAAAAAAAAAATCTTATTTCGGCAGGGGCACGATCCCAAAGGTCGGGCTAGCTCATGGATCGTCCCATTATACTTTGTCCTCTTATTGACTTAAATTTTCATTATCTTCAAATTGTTAGTAAAATATATGGAACACCAATCATACATATATAAGTAAAGTAACTATTTTATAACTGTATGAGAACTCAATATATCTATATATATTAAAAGACATGGGCAAGAGTTGCAATCCGCCATGTGCCACAAGACAGAGCTCTAACCATTCCTCAACCATACTATTATTGCTTCATTCATCAAAATTAATGATGATATATGAATGGAAACCAAGATTTAAGGGCCTATTTATTATCATTTTTCATTTTTTTTGAAAACCAAAAACCAAAATATGGAAACCAGAAAAAGTGATTTCTAGTTTTTTTTTTGTCAGTTTTCAAAATAAACATGATTATTATCTATATGACAGATTTATGATTTTTTTACAACTTCTACCATATAATTCTAAAGTCATAAAAACCAAAAATAAGAAGCTGACAGTAATATAATACCGAACAGGCCGTAAGTTGTAATTTTCAAAATCCATACCGCGGGGGTATCGTCTAGGCTTGATACCAGTTAATAATGGAAAATAAGTACTAAACAAAAAACATTGCCTTGATCTGGCATGAAATTAACGGGTTAGTTGTTAAGTGTGCTCATGAGAAGCTACTATCAGGCAGGACGAAGGCTATTGGATTGGGCTAGCCTAGAATAATCTAGAGGTGGCAATAGACAGGTTTGGATCTGCCTTCATCGGGCTTTTCCCTTGTTTGGATCCATTGCATTTTCAGGGCTCGTGTCGTGACCTGTCAAACCAAGTCAAAACCAGAGCCCCAACATGACATAATCGGGCTGGCCCAAGACAGTTCATGGTCCAGCCCTTAATACTCTGTGCTTTTTCCAATGTAAAATGACATTATCGTCGATTTTTAGGAATGTTTACCAAGAACCAATACACGTACAAGCAAAAATAGCCATTTTACATCTCTTTAACAAGTCAAAGTATTAAGGGCCTATCTTCTTCAGCTGAAACAACTGAACTGAGCAGAGCTGAGCTAAATTTAACTGAACTGAAAGGAGCTGAGTTAAATTCAACTGAACTGGATTGAATTGAATTGAATTGAATTAAATTAAATTGATTTAAAAATGAATTGAATTGAATTGTAATTGATAATAAATAATAATTAAACAATAATAAATTATTAAATAATAATTATGAATAATTATAAAGATCCATAATAATTGATAATTATACATAATAATTAATGAATGATGACAATAATATTTTAGTTGTTATTAAATGATTATTGTAAATAAATAAATAATGGTAATAAATAATAAATTAATAAAAATTAGTGTTAATGATTAAAAATAATTACTTTTATTATTAACATATTAACACTTGATGATGATCATATAATAACAATAATTTTTTAGAAGTAAATTAATAATATTATTATTATAATAATAATAAGAATTATTGATATGATAACAATAATTAGCAATAATAATAATAATTGGGCTGCACCGCTCAAAATTGCAAGCCAAACTGTTTTACTGTGTTTTGGGTTGGTTTATGGGCTCAAAAAAAGTGGGTTGGTTTGTGCTCTTGACTAGACGTGTCAAAAGTCGATGTTGAGTCATGTAGTGTTTTGATGATTGTAAACAAATGATGATTATCTAACTAACGTGTGTGTTTGAGATGTGCATATTACATTAACATGAAACAAGTCATGGAAGGTTAAATATATCACATCATGAAGGACTTCCAACAAGTGAAGTTCCTAAAAGAGTTCCTATAAGGAACACAAATAGAGCGGTTCCTAGGTACATCCTAAGAGGAACATTGAATATGAAGTTCTGGAGCAGTTCCTGAGTGGGAGCAGCTTTTCAGAGTTGAAACAAGAAGTTCCTGAGCAGGAACTATGAGTGCGAAGTTTCCTTTAAGGAACTAGCACATCGAAGTTCCAGAAGTGGAGCTATCAACAAGTGGTTCTTGAGTTGGAGCACCATGGAGCATGAAGGCAGAAAATATGAGTTTATTTTCTAGGATTCATGCAATTATGTGGAAACGTGAAAGGTAATGGAACAAGGTCAAAAGGAACTCTTAAGGTCAAAAGGAACTAGTGGAACTTAGAGTCAAAAGTATTTAAGAGTCAATAAGTCTGATGCATATTATTATCTTAATCTATAGGAATTTATTTAGAGTTTGTTTCTTAATAAATCTTTACTTGGTTAATTATTTTTAGATAATATGCATTAGTTGTTTTAGGATAAGTTTTAGTTTTTGGAAAATAAAAGCCTAGATTTATAATGCGTATAATGAGTTTTTGTAAATAAACTGTAACAGACATGCTGGTACTATTAATCTAAGTTAAAGGAACGACGTAGCAGTTAAAGGAACTAGGCGTGTAAAATATTGTGCAATGGTTAAAAGGAATCTGTTGAGTTTTTAAAGGCTAAATTTTAGGAAAATGATTTTATGTGGTTTAGATCTGATTTAAAAGGAAATCCTTTACAGATATTATTTGATAAAAAGATTTAATTTTGGTTTTATTAATTAAAATAGTTTTTAATTAAAAACCAAACTTTACATACGGTTGCACAAGTAAATGCTAGATTCAAGGAAGCAGTATTAATTTGTTACACACGTTCAAGATAAACGTGGATTTAGTGGTAGATCATGCAGCTTGTTCCTCAAGCTAAGGAACAATATGGGTTAATGCTTTAAACCACTAACTCATGATTAATCCCACGTTCATTTTAAATGACTGCTATAAATATACAAGTTCAATTAAGTTTCAAATTGGCTGACTGGTATTATTCCATAGGGTCTGACTTGTGTCATTCCATAAGGTTTGGCTTAAGGAATAATGTTACAAAATAATTATATTTTTTATTCCCTGTTTTGAGTCAGTTCCTATGAGTTCCAAGTTCTTACGAGTGCCATGTTCCTTTACAGTTCTTCAGTTTCAATATACTAGAGTTAAACCCAACTATCAAGCGTTTGTACTTGAGTTTGGGGTTAAAGGGTTTGAGTGAACTCTTGTAATTAATGGGGACTTGGTTTTCTTGTATGAAGTTCGAGTTAGAAACTTGAGTAAGTTCTTGTTGTGTATGCGTAGACTTAGGATGAAGTCTATCTAGGGGTGAAGGGTTTGAATAAACCTTTTGTAAAGAGTTGTGGGAACTCTTGAAAGACTTAGAGTTAAGTCTAGAGTATAGAATGGAGATTGTGAGAGAGTTAGAGTTCCCAATGGAGCTTGTGAGAGAGTTGGAATTCCGAGTGGAACTTGGGCATGTAATAGGTTGTAATAGATGAGGCTCCCTATTATAGTGAAGAGTTTAAATCCTGAGGAAGTCGTGGTTTTTCTTCTTGTATTGAGACAAGAAGCTTCCACGTAAAAATCTATCTTGCACGTTCAGTTCCTTATTGCTTATGTTTTAAATTTCGTATTATTTGGGCAATAAGTTCCACACTACAATTCATCCCCTCCTCTTGTAGTGTTCCTTCCGAGTTAACAATTGGTATCAGAGCCGAAAATCGGTGATAAGCAGGAAACCCTGCCGAGTTAAGTTCCTGCAAGAAGAAGGAACCCGTACAAGAAAGGAACTCCACCCTACGTCATTCAAAGGAACAATTGGAAGCTGACTTTTTATTATCAATTTAAAGTTACTCAAGGATTATCAACAACCCCTTTAATATAAGTATCTCTTACTTGAGATATTCTTTATACGCATACATTAATTTGGAACTTGTTCCTTATATCATTTCTAGTAAGATTGTTTTATTTGTCTTTGATGTTTTTATAGCAATTTTGGATAACTTTAAAACTATTTTCTAAAGACAAAATTCAGATTTCCAATTTCTTTAAAATATCAAAGAATCAGTATACTAGAAATGGTTCAAGGAACAAGTTATATGGAACATTACATATTTATGTCTCTAGAACTTGGTTTCTCATCTTTAGGGAAATCCATTATTTTTGGCATGTTATATTGCGCTCATACTATTCTTCATTTGCTAAATGATAATGTTATTACGCATCCTGAATATTTAAAGTATATCTTATGTCAATACATGATGTTCCTTGTTAGTAGTAATATGTGCATCATGAATATGGATATTTATGTTGCTCTTACTAACAAGAAAGGACCCAACAATTTGGGTACCAAAAACCAAGAACTTGCTTATTTTGCAGGTCATGTGAAAGGAACCTACATCTCTTGATGTAGAGGTTGTTTCTAGAAAGTAGTTCAAGGCATGAGTTCCTCTCACTACAAAAGCTGGAAAAAGTATGTAAAAGGTGAAATATATTTCTAAGAAAATTAGGTAATAATCTTTGCATACTACTATATATCAGATATCTTGGTCATTATTATTATCAAATATGCTTTTTAATATCCCTTATAAATACATGATTGTAGAAGGTTATGAAAGAGAAGTTGTTTTATAGTTTTTACATATATATGGATTATTTCAATCTAACTTCTCTTCAAGTTTTGTGCAAGTATAATTATATTTTGTAGGTTTGACTATGGAGATAATTAATATTGGTAAAGGAACTTGCGGATGTAATAAGAGAATGATCATCAGAAAGAAACAGACGTATTGGCACAACTAAAATGAACCAAAGGAACTCTAATATAGTCATAGGAACATAGTACTTAAGCATGAATCAATAGATCTATTAACTGATATTCACTTTCTAATGATAATAGAAGTTTAAGGCTAGAATTTAGGAAGGTTTTAAGGAAAAATATATTGACTAAGTTAAAACATTTTAAGAAAATCTTTTTGGTTATGGAAAGATTTTATTATGTTTGAAAAATTAAATCTTTCATATTTAAAGAAAAATCTTCTTAGATATTATTAAAAAGAACTGAAATTAAACTTTTATTTAGGATAAGAGAAAATAATAAGAGATCATGCTTAACAAATTCCTAGAATTTAGGAAAGTGGGATACTGGATATAACACAATTAATTGAACGTAGACCTGGTAAAGTTGGTCCTGATCCGAAAATCCGGCCTGAAATATCCGATTCGTGGTCCGATCTGGGTCCAAACCAGACGGTTCGAACCTTGGTCCGAATCCGAAACTATCTGGTCGGGTCCGAAATAATCTTGATCCGAAACTCATTCGAAATCTGAATGATCCGATATGATCTTGCTCGATCCGAAATCAATCCGATCCAAAGGTAACCCGATCCCAAAGCAATCAGAAATTATTGGCTTCCATTAGTCTTTGATACGAAGTACCCGAAATTGACCCGTTTTTAAAAAAACACGATTATCACAACTACTCTTTGGCACAAGTTTTGACTATGCAAAATAGTTATGTATATATTTAGAAAGCATGAAGAGTAGTAGTTCATATATACATAACAAAAGCTCATAGTCAAAGAAACCATTAGACCAAAAAGAATAATAACTCCAGACATAATAATGATGAGACAATCCACCATCCGATCCACAACCGTCCAATTCGAAAAGCATCCCAATCCGATGATGATCCGAAACATAATCCGAAATTCGGTCTGATCCAAAAACGGCCCGGTCCGAATATAACTTGATCAGAAAATGGTCCGATCTGAATTGGCCCGGTCCGAATCCGATCTGATTGGTCCGATTGCCAGGTCTAATTGAACGTATACAAAGTGACGCATGATGTGCTTGTTCCTCAAGCTAGGTGACTTCAATGCAATCATGAATATGGATGAGATATTGGGTCAACCAGTTAGAGTAAGGGAGATTGAAGATATGCAGCAATGTATGGCTTTGTGCAAGCTCATGGAGTTAAAGTCTTCTGGTCAGTATTACACATGGAATAATAAACAAGAAGGGGTGATAGAGTGTTATGTAAGCTTGATAGAGTGCTTGGGAATGCTGAATGGTTTGATTTTCCTGACCTTTAACAGAAGTTATAATCCTTCTTGAGGAGGAATATGATCATTGTCCTTTGCTTATAAGGCCATTCCCTGAAGATACTAGCTAGAAAGAAACCTTTTAGGTTTTTTTAATATTTGGTGCCAAGCACCTCAATTTCAGGAGATAGATAGTAAGCCATGTTTAGCAGCATAATATAGTAGGTAGTAAGATGTTCCAAGTGGTGAGCAAGCTTAACTTGCTGAAGAAAGACTTAAAGCAATTGAATGAAGTTCAGTTTGGAGATGTTTCAGTTATGAATTCCCAAACTTATCATAAAATGATTGAAATGTAACAAGCTTTGCATATCAGACCTCGGGATATACTATTGAGAGCTCAGGATCAAAAATCTAGAGCAGCTTATCATATGGCTTAAGGAACTATACTCAATTCCTAAGCCAATTAGCTAAGATCATATGGCTTTTAGAAGGTGATGATAATACAAATACATTCCATCATAGCATCAAGTTGAGAAGAATTCAGAATAGGGTTAATTCCATTAAAAAAAGAAGATGGCACTTGGGCTTATAACTTTAGCAAAAGTGTGGAAGCTTTTATGGATTTCTCCCACAATCTTTAGTACCAACCCAACAAGGAGAGTAGAATCTGCAATAATATGTAATCCCCCGTAAATTTATGAATTTTATAAAGATATTTTAATGTATAGTTATATATATTTAAATATATTTTAGTATTTAAATGATTTATTTCTTCAAAAGGTTGACTATTTGAAAGTCAAAGGAATTATTTTAATGGTTTAAAGAAGTTAAACATTTTTCTAGTCATGCTTTGAAAAATATTTGAAAAGCTTAAAACACTTTTTGGATTTGGAAAAGGATTCCTAATTGGGCATGAGGAACCCAAACACTAAATTCATCAATAATTAAACTCTAGTTTGAGCCCAGTCACCTTTTCCTAAGCCCACAAGGAGAACCTATATAAACCCCCATAAACCCCAATTTTTCCCACACAACTTTATTTTCTCTCTCCTTCCTCCCAAATTTCGGCCTCCCTCCTCCTTTTCTTCCTCTCTTTCCTTCGGCACTCCTCTTCGGTTTCTTCCTCCTCCGTCGACGGCGCAGCAGCTGCTGCCACCGCCGACCACGCCGGCGAGCCGCCAGCACCCACGGCCTTTGGTTGTCGCGCATCTTCTTCCTCCTTCTTCCTTTGCTTTGGTTATTTTCTTCCTCCTCAAGTTATTTTAAATGCAAAGTTTGTGTTTTTAAGATTTGTTTTAATATGATTATGTTTAAAGGTTATAGTTTGATGATTTATTTATGAATCTAAGATTTTATAATTTATGTATTAAAGAAATAAAAAATCAGATTTACTTATTATGTTTAGATTGGATTTTTAATTATCAAAGCATGAATTTTTAGGGTTTTAAAGGTTGAAAAATCATAGTAGTATATTATAGTTTATGAAATTGAGTATTCCTATGACTTTAAATATATTTAAGTATGTTTAAAAAGAGTTTTAATATGTTATATGATGCTGGAAATTTAAAGAGAGTGTTGATGATGGAGTTTTACGATTTAAACATGGGTTTTTGAGAGTTTTAACAACTAGTATAGTAGTACTATACTAGGAGGTTTTGAACGGGTCGATCCTCTCCTCCCGTTTGTTTTAGCAACTTATCCTAAGGTCTCCTCGCCAAGAGCTCCCCGGTGATGACAGAGGAACCAACCCGCCTGCTGGGGCGGGGCGGCTTTTTTAAACACTTTTAATGATGGAAAAGGTTTTTAAACACTTTTAGGAAGGGTTGAAATATTTTATTATTGCTGTAAATTTATAAGGGATTGATTGTGGATTTTTATTGGTTGTTTTAGGCGGAGAATTCTCTTTAGGCGACTTTTAAGGTTGTGAAAGTGGCCTCTCAATTTGTCTACATAAGGTACGTACATACCTATGTGTTGATTGGATTAGTATAATGTATTGGAACTATTGTTAGTTCATATGTGATTTCGATTAAAGTTAGATTTGCATGTTTTGTGCCGTTGTGTGAAACATGTTGATTATGATGTTTATATTATGTTTTTATGGAAGATTGATGCAAACATAGATGATTTGGGAACTTTATTTTATTAATTTACATGGGGGATTAATATATATATTGGTTTGGATCATGATTGAATCATGTTGTTCCCTTTTGATTATTTTATTACTCTATAAGGACCGAGGGCCTTATTTGGTAAGTTGAATCATTATACCTTTGAAAGGTTGTTTGGTGGTTGACTTGGTTCAACAAATAAAGGAAGATTGGATTAAAGTTGGAATTAATCTTGGGTTGTTAAGTTGTTGTTGATCACTTATCTAATCCTAAGATAAAAATGGAAAGTTTATGATTGTTTGATGATTATATTATTTGTGTTGCTTGTGAGTTATAACAAGTGAATAAATTATTAATCATGTAAAGTGAAATGTGGATAGCAATAGCTTTAGACTTGTGCACGTCTAAAGTATTGGACAAGTATGAGTTGGAGTACGTGGTGGTAGCCCATGGCTTTTCCTGGGACCAGATTGATCACCGTGTCCTATTTTTATTTAAAAGTTTCCTCGATATCGTAGGTTATAGGAATACGGAGTCGCGCCCGTATTTCGTCTTCCAAAGGGAAGGCTGGTTTTAGTTAGACAGCTCGTTCCATTGACTATTCCATCTAAAGTAATTAAAATATTGGTTGTGAAGTTTAGTTCAGTAAAAGTTATCTGCAAGGTTATTATATTATTATTTATTCCTGCTTATCGTATATTATTATCATGTTAGGATTATTTATTTGTTATTATGTAGTACTCAGCTTTGATGATTACGTGCTTTGTGTGTGTATGTTGATCATGGCTATGCCATATTGATCATGTGATAACCCTTTTGGTGAGCAGTCTCTAGGGATCAATAGTGCAGTGTCCATCTACAGGTTTGAAGATGATGCATCATGGGTTCGGGATTGGAGAGCAGTGTAGATTATTTATCACACTTTGACTTTTACCTTTTCGTAGTTGACTTTGTCTATTGTCGTTGACTTTGACTTTTGTTGGTTTGAATTTTAAAGTTGACTTTGTGGTTGACTAAGTTTTATTTATAAAGTTTATTATTATGCTTTCCGCTGCAGAATTCTGAATAAGATGATACGTTTTCACACGGGCGATAATACTTTGATGATTCTCTAAGTTTTATCTTAAAAAGGTATTTTAGAAAAGAGAGAATTGTTAGGATGTTACATAATAGCTAAAGGATGTGTGTTTAATACATCTCAGCAACAAGAGTTAAATTTGGTGTAAGGTTGCTCTTTTCTCAATGCCTGATGATAAGTCACCAGGGATAGATGGTTACTCTATTTTTTTTTAAAGAAGCTGGGACATAGTAGGGCAAGATGTGGTAGATGTTATACAGGACTTCTTTAGACATGGAAGTTTTTTGAAGGAGATTAATATTATTGTTATAACATTTATTCCAAAAATTAAAAGCCCTGCTGCTAGCTGTTGGTGATTATAGGCCCATTACTTGTTGTTATGTGATTTATAAAACAATCACCACGTTGATCTGTTCCAAACTTGGCAAGATACTTCCAGAAATTATTTCCCAAAGTCAGGGAGCTTTCATCAATGGAAGACGTATAATTAGTAATATTTTATTATGCCAAGATCTTGTTTAAAAGGTTTGGCATAAGAGGAAATCAAGTTAAATGGTTGCTCATGAAGGTGAATCTCAGGGTAGCTTATGATTTAGTGGAGTGGGAGTTTGTTCAAGAGTTGTTGATTACTTTGAAGTTCCCTAGTCATTTCATAAGGTGCATTATGGCCTGTATTTCAACACCCAAAATCACCCTGCTTATAAATGGTAACACTAAAGGTTTTTTGAAGCAAAGAGAGGCTTCAGATAGGGGGATCCTATGCCCCCTTGCTGTTTGTGTTATGTATGGATTACTTGACAAGAATCCTTGCATATAGTGGATAATTGCATGAGTCAATTTTTTCACAGGATGTTCATCATTAAAGGTGAATCATCTTTGTTTTGCAGATGATTTACTTTTGTTCTGTAAAGGTGAAGCTAAATCTACTTATCTAATGTTGCAAGGTATAATTCTATTCACTTAGTCTACTGGGTTACAGGCAAACAAAAAAGAAGTATGCATTGTATTGGACATCCATGGATGAAGATGAAGCAATTAGGATTGAGCACTTCTCTGGTTTTGTTAGAGAAAATCTTCCTTTTAGGTACTTAGGAGGACCCATCAGTTCTAAGAAACTCAAGGCAACTGATTGAGAAGCCTTAGTGGAGAAAATGGTTTTGAGAATAAGAATGTAGAGCACTAGAAACCTATCTTTTGCTGGGAGAGCTCAGTTGATTAATTATGTGCTCAATAGTTTTATATAACTACTGGGCTCAAATCTTTATTCTCCCATGTTCTGTTATGAATAAAATCAATGAAGTTTGTAGGAATTTTTTTTGGAGTGGTGCTACTGTAGGAGAGAAGATTGGTCATGTGAAATGGGAGTCATTGTGTACTCAAAAGAAGCATGGAGGCCTAGGCTTTAGGAATATTAAAACCTGGAATAAATCTATAGTAGGAAAGTTAGTTTGGCACATTAGGTGCAAGAAGGATGAGTTGTGGGTTAAATGGGTTCATGCCATCTACATTAAAGATGGGAATTGGTGGGACTTTCAAGCTCCATTAGGGGCTAGTTGGGTGATAAAGCATCTTTGTCAAGTGAAAAATGAAATACAGCAGGTGGGTATGCAACAACGGAGTGCTCATAGTCATTACTCCATTAGCAAAGTGTATGAGTAGTTGACTGGTGAGTTGCTTAAAGTCCCATAGGCTAATGGCATATGGAACATAATGTCCTTACCCAAGCATAATTTTATTGCTTGGTTAGGAATTCATAACAGGTTCAGAACAAAAGAGAAGCATTTGTACAATGTTAGTCCAGATAATCTTTGTTGCTTCTGTGGAACAGTGGAAGTGTTGTTGAGACTCATAATCATATTTTCTTTGAATGTACCTTCAGTAGACAGCTTCTAAATAGCATGCTTAGTTGGATTGGAGTAGAGCAGAGAAGAGATCCTTGTCCCAATGGGTTAGTTGGGCAAGAAGGACTTGTTCAGGAGCAAAAATGAGAAAACAAGTGTTGTGTGTTGTGATAAATGCTACTGTGTATCAGGTTTGGAAATCCAGAAAAGATGCTTATTGAAATTCAAAAGTGAATAGAATTGAATGTATAGTTAAAGAGATCAAATGTATAGTTAAGCATAGAAGCAATTTTTGTAGATCATCAAAATGGAGTTCTGGGGATAGAAGTTGGATTACAAGTTTGTAATTTTTGGCCTCTTGTGGCCAGATTCGTTTCTCTCCCTCTTTGGGAGTTAGGATGTTGATGTTTTTTTTGGAAGATACATACATATTACTTACCAAAAAAAATCTTGCGCAAATCTTTTGTAATAGCCAGCTAAACCCATATAACTTCGTACTTCAGGAACATTAGTTGGTCTAGGCCAGTCCAGTATCGTTCTTATTTTCTCGGGATCTATAGACACACCTTTCTTAGATATGATATAACCCAAAATGATAGCTCCTTAAGCTAAAATTCATACTTTGACAGCTTGACATATAACTGATTTTCTGTTAACTTATCAATTACTTTCCTCAAATGCTCCTCATGTTCGTCCGTGTTCTTAGAGTACACTAAAATATAGTCAATGAAAACCACAACAAGCTTGTCTGAGTATGACCTGAAGATGCGATTCGTTTAATCCATAAATACAGCCGGTGCATTGATTAACCCAAAAGGTATAACCATATTGAGTTCTAAAGGCAATCTTTAGGATATCCTCAGGCTTGATACGAAGTCGATGGTAACCGGGTCTCAAATTTATTTTCGGAAAGACTTTTGCACCTCAAAGTTGATTAAACAAATAATCTATACGGGGTAAAGGATACTTATTCTCAATTGTAATCTTGTTTAACTCCCGATAATCTATACATAACCTCAAACTTCCACCATTGTTCTTCACATACAAAACTGGAGTTCCCTAATGTGATACACTTGGTCGTATATATCCTTTTTCAAGTAACTCATCTAATTATTTTTTCAACTCTTGTAGCTCAGTTAGGGGCCATCCTATATGGTGCCTTAGAAATAGGGGTTGATCATGGAATTATCTCGATGCTAAAATCTAATTCCCTTTGTGGAGACATACCAGGTATCTCATCTGGAAACACATTTGGGTACTCAAAAACCACAGGTATATCAGCTATGGAGGCTTTAAGGGCATTTAAGTCTATGATACTACAAAGGTACCCAAAATACTTATACATAGGCATCTTGGGAGCTCTCAAACCGGAAACAATTTGGATATGGATTTCTCTCACAAACTTTTGCTATGAAACTCTATGCCCATCAGGTTCTTTAAGGGTCACACTCTACTTAGCACAATTGAAGTTAGCTTCATATTTATGCAACGCATCTGCCTGGTCTGTCAATATTGCGTTTGGGTATTTACCCTCGCATACACAACGACCAATCTCTAAACACCCACGAAAATATATCACAATCCTCATGGGAGACAAGGGCACATCCAAGAAGCAGTGACTTCCCATGAATCTCGGATGATTAACGCCCACACAGATTGCAAATGGGAGCTCAGACTCATTAGTAAGATAAGTTGAGTCAAAACACACTACATCACCAAAATCCTCATATGATGCCCTACTTCTAGCATCTACATACCCACAACACATCTTGTAAGTAACCATTATTATCAAACCTATGGGGTCATTTGTCTGCATCTTCTCAAAATAATCATTCATCGCATTTGCATCGTCATCATCCATTTTTAATCGCTGCTCCTTCTGAACAACATGTCCCATATCATCCATGGTTATTGGCATGCTACGGAATTTGTCTTGTTCGTTGGTCATGCATGCCCACACTTTTGAAACGAGAAGACCGCACTCATAATCGTTCATTCCGCCTCACTTTAGGGTTAAAATACTTCATGCAGTAGTCTTTTACAAGAAATGCCTTACTAGGTTTAGGAGTATGGTTCACATGTTCCAACACAACTTTCTTGATTTTCCATTCCCCCTCACCATTCAAACTTATGTACACCATTGCAGGGCACTCATAATTTTTTTGACTTCCTTTTGACACTTCTTTCATTCTCCATAACAACGGCACTTCCTCCAACCTCCATTGCCTTTGCCTCTCTCTTGGATACCCTAATTACTCGCATATCAGAATTCCCAGAACACTCACAACTCTATATTGTTGTCCTCTCTTTATTATCATTTGCTACATTAACACCTGATAAACCTGCATTATTCAACCTTTCCGGTGTATTAAACATTTGTGGTGACTCTAATAACCCTTTATCAAATCACCTTCTCCTCATTGCACTAACTTTATTACTACCAACAAATCCACTCTCTAAAAGGGACAATGATGTTTACTGGCATTCAACCGAATTAAACATATAATCTTCATCAGCACCACGTAGACTTCTATTTAGAGGTGTGCACCGGTCCTGGACTGGAACCAATTGGACTAGCAGACCAGAATCCAAGGTTTCCTTGGACCGGATACTCGACCAGAATTTTTCCGATCCTGTGTTGGATCGGTTTTATGTTTTACACCTTTAAAAATTAATTTTTATAAATTTTTATTTATATTACATAAATTTTGGCTAAAAAATTAATTTTTAAAAGAAATTTGGTCGCCAATCCACGCCGGAATATGTGATTTTCATGACTCGAGAACCGAACCGAATTTTCTATCCGATCCGGTCCGAATTTTCTATCCGATCCAGTCCGAATTTTAGTCCCAGTCTTATTTTGCACACTTCTACTTCTATTAGCCACCACATAATCAGAAATATTTTCACTAGGCTTCTCTGCCATTTTTCTACTAGACTAGTTTGTATATATCACTACGACAATGTTGCCCAATTAACTGCTTTTCAAAGTTCGTTATCATCCAATAAGTCAATAACCCGACCTGTTTAATTTTCACATTATAAAACTGTAAAAACTTAATTAGCATATTCTTTGTGCATAGACTCAACATAATTCATGAAATAGATGGCCTGATAAAGGTTTGAAAGAGAATGACAAAAAAATGTATCTGTCAAATTTATATGTAAAAACAATTTGCTAGGAAGTTTCTATCATATGATGTGATCATTCATATGCCAAAAACAACCATCTAAATAAAGGGAAAAACAATGTCTTTTCCCAAAAATCGCTACATATACCATTAAAACTATCATAGAAAGAAATCACAATGTCTTTGCCCAGGATGCTAACGAAGAAAGTGTTAGTTAGGAGAATTCTTTTTATTGCTTGAACTAAATGGAGTTCATAGTGGATTGTAATATGGATCCATAAACTGTACAATATGATTAGTGCTATGAGCACTGTTCACAGTAATATAGATCCATGAACTGAGAGGAGAGAGGAGAGAGGAGAGAGGAGAGAGAATTTTAGGGTTTATGATTTGGGGAAGTTTGGGGGAATTTTTTTAGGGTTTAATTTTGAAGAAAGTTTGGGGATGTGGCATGTGAGATCACTGAAGAGAGAGAGAGAGACAGTCAAAGGGGAGAGAGGAGAGAGAATTTGAGGTCTAAACTTGGAATAAATGGCAGAGGCAAGCAAGAAAGCCCAACACATTTTTTATTTTTACTGAGAATAAGCTTTTATCTAACACAACCCATTTATACCCAACCCTCTTTATTTTCAACACAACCCGTTTATACCTGGCCCTCTTTAAGACCAACCCTCTTATAAATGGGCTGGATAAGGGCTGAAAACGGGCCCCCGAACAGTTGAATACCTCTAAATTACTTCTATATGTTAAGGGTATTCTTGCAATTTCATTTTGCACATGTTTTTTTCTTCTTCTTTTGGCATTTGACGATAGTTTAGAATAAACTAGTCTTATATATACGCAACGCGTGCAAACTGTTTTTCCATTTTGTTTGTCAAAAAACTGATATTCAATTTAAATTTGGTATTTTTATTTATTTTTCCCCTTTCTTCGTTTAATAAAGCACTTAGGCTCTCTTCTTTTGGACGGAATTGAAGTGAAATGAACTGAATTTGTCTGAACTGAACTGAAATGAATGAATTAATGAAAACTGTGAGACGAAACTTTTTTTTTGAAAGAGAAATTTCATTAATTGAAGGCCAAACGACATCTCCATAAGTATTAAAGAAAAACAAGATATAATCAGACAAGATCAAATCAAATTCGTCTTCGAATAAACTACAATGAACCAGATCGAGCAATACAGTGTTGCCCCCTTGTATTTGCTGAATCACGCATCTATTGATGGGAAAATCTATCATTCTGACATAGTTTGGGGAATAAAATTCTTGATTTAACCATGTTGTCCACATCCGAATTTCCAATACTTCGATGTTGATGGTCTTGAACGTCAACCAATAGGAACAATTTCTCATACTCATTTTTAAACTTCCACGTGGGAAGAGAATAAAACCAAACTCCAAACTCCCATGAAAGGAGAGAAAGAACCCAAAAATTGGGTAGAAAACTCTCAAAAAGAGAGAGAATGGAAGATTATTAATAACGAAAACAATGAAAACTAAAAAAAAAAAGAAGTATTGGGGGCTTACCACCATCAAAAGGATGATGGCAGCCCCAAACTAGAAGAAAATGATTAAGGTTTTTTGAGGAGGAAGAGGATAGAGGGGAGAGGAGGAGGCTAGGGTTTTTTTTCCCTAGGTATGTGAGAGGAAACTAACTGAACTGAATTGAGATAAACTGAACTAAAATGAACTGAACTGAACTGAACTAAAATGAACTGAACTAAAATGAATTGAACTGAATTTGTCTGAACTGAATTTTTATTAATTCAGGCTTCGTTTGGTAGGGCGTAAAACATTTTTCTTGAAAACTGTTTTCCTCTATTTTCAATTTTACATTGTTTGGTTTACAAAAGAGTGTAAAACCATTTTCCCTTACAGTAAAATTGTTCTCCCAATGATGGAAAACCATTTTCCCTTCAACATGAAGGGAAAACCATTTTCCTCCCTATCTCTCTTGTACACTCCTCTTATTACCTCCTTACTTTTCCTTTCATTTTCCTTTCATTTTATCAATTTTCTTACATGGAACCAACGGAAAACTAATTTTGGAATTGTGTTTTTCATTGTAAATTATTTTCTATGAAAATCATTTTACACCAAAAATATTTTTATGCGCTACCAAACGGAGCCTCAGTCCAAAAGAACAAATCCTTAATCTATCTCTATTATTTTTTCTATTTTTTTTTTTGATATCAATAGAGATACTTAGGCTATGTTCAGTTCACCTTATTTTTGCTTATTTCAGATCAGATCAGATCAGATCAGACCAGATCAGATCAGATCAGAAAAAATAAGTTCAGATCAGATCAGATCAGATAAGTTCAGATCAGATCAGATCAGATCAGATAAGTTCAGATCAGATCAGATCAGATCAGATAAGTTCAGATCAGATCCGATCAGATAAGTTCAGATTATGCTTATATTTAAAAACTTATTATTATTATTATTATTATTATCATCATGATTATTATGATTATTAGTATTACTAATGCTATTATTGTTATTGTAATAATTATTATTATTATTGTTGTTGTTGTTGTTGTTATTATTACTACTTTATACAATTACTATTACTATTAATATTACTATTTACTAGTACATTTGTTCAAAAATATTATTATTATTGTCGTTGTTGTACTTATAAATTATTAATATTGGTAATTATTATTAATATCGTTGCTATTATTATAAATGTCATTGATATCACTATTTGAAGCTATTTGTGTTCAAGAAGAAGAATGTTCTTTTGGCATTTGTAAGTATTCTTTTTTATATTTATTCTAGTTAATAATTTTGATATGTGATGTTCTTTTTGATGTTGTACATGTAACGAACATGGCAATAGTATATGATGTTTATTTTTAAAAACAATTTTGGTAGAATAATATAAATTATATATTACTAGTTTATATAAGACATGAGAAGCATGTGATAACCTAATAGTGTTGTCATCACGTTCAAAATTTTCCCTACAAAGGATTTCAACTTATCTTTAAAAACAAAGTTTATATAGAACAAGACAACGATATAAGAAGAATATTTAACCATTTTGTTCAAGATCATATGATTATATATATTTATAGGTTTATTTATAATAAAAAAGAACAATTTATTGATATAACAAAGAACATGTTGTTAGTTAAATCCAAACATGTCATCAATATAAAAATAACATCTATCTTTTATTTTAAAAATGTGTTCTTTAAATAGATCTTGTATGCTCTTTCAGTATATGTTCTTTTTTTAATATAATTATATGTTCTTTTCATTACTACCTAAATTCTTATTATTAACGGACCTTGAACATGAGTGTTCTTTTATTTTTAATTTTTTTGGGCCCCTTTCGGGAATCCCGTGGTAAGATGAATTTTCTCTGGACTGCCCTCGCACAGAGCCACTCACCTAAAGACCCAACAAGCCCCAACCCCCCTCCCTCACCCACAATAATATTGAAATATATGCTTCCACCAAGATTTGAACTTGGTCTTCCATGTGGGAGGTAAGAAGCCATACCATTGGACCCAAGAGTCTTTAGTCTTTTATTTTTAATTATATGTTCATATACTAATGTGCTCTTTTTCAAAAAAAAAAAAAAATCTAATTATGCTATAATAATAATAATAATAATAATTATTATTATTATTATTATTGTTATTATTGTTATTATTATTATAATATTATTTATATTATTATTATTATTATTATTGAAAGTTGTGCATAGTAATAAAATGATAGTAATAGTAATACTAGTAATGAAATACAAAGTAATAATAATATTAGTAATAATATGTTTTTTAAAAGATAAGTTCAGATCAGATCAAATTAGATCAGATCAGTTCAGATTAGATCAGATCAGAAAAAATAAGTTCAGATCAGATCAGATCAGAAAAATAAGTTCAGATCAGATCAGATTAGATCAGATAAGTTCAGATCAGAATATAGCCTTAGAAAACTCGACTGAACCTCAAACGGAAACCAATTAGTCCGCCATTACATTAAAATTTTCAACTTATCCATTAACGCCCAGAATTACGTTATCTCCTTTGAAGCAATTTCGCTCTATATCTGTTCTTCACCGATCACTCTTTCGCCGAATTTGGGTATTGCAATTTGTTACTCATCTTTTTCGCTTTTTTTTCTAGGGTTTATACGATATCAAATTCGTCGCATTTTGTTTTGGATTCTTGTTAACATTAATTTGGGTGTTCACCCTACCCCCTCGAATTTTGCTTTTCTCTCTCCTAGGTTTTATACTAAATTTGAAGTTATAGTGATTTCTCTTAATTTCTTGGCGGTAGATGGGTTAGGGTTTAGCCAATGGGTGCCATAACAACAATTAATCGTAAGCGAGCAGATGAATGTTTAAGCTTGCACACTCCATCTCCATCATTTAATTCACCTCATTATTTTTATGATCGTAGTAATCAATTTGATACCCATATAGCAAAAAAACCTAGAATTTCCTACATTCAAAGCGCTGGAAAGTTGATTAATTCGGCGCAGAGTGTCGTTCCCCGGCTAAGGCAGTATCCAGAACCAGGGAAGCTGCGGAGGGAGGTCCATGCGCCTTGTAGGCCGAAAGGATTTGGGCTTTTATCCGGTGGATTGAAGTGTGAGGATAGTGGGATTCAAGGGAAGGTTGATATGGGGAATACACTCCACAAAATCCTGCGCAAGTATGCGGAGGCCAGAGACAATGCAGTTGGCGTTTTGCGGTATGTAGGAAAGGATAAGGAGGTGATTGATGTGGAAGATGAACCTGAGAAGGAAGATGTAATTTCAAAGGGTTGGGGAGAGGTTGAGATTGTAGAAGATGGGAATGAGATACAGTCAGTGGTTTCTGACGGAAATCGAGTGCCAGAGGGTGTCGAGGCACCAGAAAGTGGTGCTATTCAGGCTGCTACGGTGGAGGCATTAGATTTGACCAATGTTGAGAATGCTGCTAAAGTGTTCGGCTCAATGTCGCTTGGTCGTGAGGCATATAAAAAATTGCTGCATAATGTGGACGCATATTATTCTCCTCGGTTGAGCAGTTTGGATTCTGAAATCAAATTAACAGAGGCGCGGTTGCAGTTCCACCAGTCTTCGAAGAAACAAGAGGAGCTGAAAAAACCAGGGAAGGTGGATTTTCCTTGCTATTGCTCTGCCTCTAACAAGTCTTTTTCTAGTTGTCGTACAGTTTATGTTTGGTTTGTGGGATAATAAGGCTACTGACTTTTTTCCCTATGCAACTGTAGGATTTGTTGCGTGAGCCTTTTGTGGTCCTCTCAGAGGAGGAGGAGAGAGAAGTTGTGCGTGCCTTCTCTAATTCTAATAGGTATTAGCTCAAACATGGATTATCTGGTATCTTATGGTAGCTTTTCTTGTTTATCAATTGTTGTTTGCTTCCTGTGCAGGAGAAAGATACTGGTCACACACGAGAACTCCAACATCCAGATTACTGGTGAAATGTTGCAGTGCTTGAGACCAGGTGCATGGTTGAATGATGAAGTGAGTTGCATTTTTCATAATCTTCATCTTCTTCATCTTTGGATTAGAAGGATATCAGCAATTTTTTTTTTTGACATTTTCCCCCTCTTTCTCCCTGGATTGCAGGTCATCAATGTTTATCTGGAACTGCTGAAAGAAAGGGAAAGAAGAGAGCCGAAGAAATTTTTGAATTGTCATTTCTTCAATACATTTTTCTATAAGAAGGTGAGTATTATATTTTTAATTTTCACAATGGGCATCTATGGTGGTTTTAGACTTTCAATTAGACTATTTAGTCTGGATTTAATTTTATGCAAGAGTTGTTTATAATTCTATTATGTAGACATTGTTTGACTGTTGGCATTGTCACATATGCTTGTAAATTATGGGATACTGGTTAATGGCGATAGTCAGATAAAGTGTGTTGAAGAGCAGATCAGATTGTGACAAGATTAGCTGATGGATCAGCCAAACCCCGAATTTGTTGAGGGTAATTTGTCCATAAAGTTGCTAGATTTAAGTTTATATATTCTTATTTATACTTCTGAATAATACATTTTCTCATTTTGAGAGGGAATATAAACTATGGATTCAGAGATGGCCTGGGCTTGCTCTATGGATCTATCAAATTAAGTACGATTGTACAACAAACAAGAACAACAATAAAAAAAATGTGCAGATAAGAAAATGAAAAATAGGAATGGTGAAAAAACCCAGCTCTAATTACCACGCTTCCTTTGCTAGATGCTCTATGAAAAGAGTTTGGCAAGGTGATGGTGCGAGTTGTTAAATCAAGCATGTTTTTAAAGATCTGCTCAGTTTGAGAAAGCTCTTGATCTCTGTGTCTCTCTAGCAAAGGAATTTTTTTTTTGAAGATCTGATCTAGACTCCTGAAAATGTGTCCGTTTCACCTGTGCCTCGAAGTTATGATCCATTACTGTCTCTCCTGCGTTGTTGTAAACATATTGTATGCCTGAAAGCTTCGTTTGGCCAGTGTAACTTATAATGCTTCGATGAACATATACTACGAAGATATTATAGCTCTTAACGTCTTAAATATAGCATGTGAACAAAATTTTTATGGTCATGGTTGTCAATATTTGTTCTTTCTCGCCACCAACTTTTTTTCTTTGGAATTATTGGGCGACTGCTAAAAGTTTGAACTCAATTCCTACTTTTTCCTCTTTTTTCCTCATGAGGTGGTATGTGGGTAACTGCAACTTGTGGAAAATTAATTTATGTACTGTGTAAGGCATCCCGATGTTACATGTTTCGCTGTCTGTTCTCTCCTCTAAGTTGTTTTTAAAGAGAAGTTTCAAGTAAAACTTGTCAGATTTTCAGTGTCTATTACAAGAAGCAGGTTGTGCCTTGACAGCAGAACCTAGTGCATCGGATGCTTTGAACTGTACCTGATCCGGGACTGATATGAAGTAGGAATTCAGAATGATATTACTTGGACTTGTGCAGGGAATCCTTTTTTTTGTACTAATAGGATAATGCTGTTCAGTATATTCTTAACACTGATCACTACAGCCATCAGCCCATCATCTGTGGTGAAAAGGTCTCTCTGTATGAAACTATAAGTTCTTCCTTCTGTATGAAATATGCAAGTGTTGAATCTGAAATTTGGAGCTGATATAGGTATAAATTACATTGGGCATTTGCTTCCTGAATCCTAATTGCCTGTTGGCAGGCTTGGCAGTATATTCTTGGTTTGGTCCATCACATTGTCCATCGAAACTCCAAGCTCTGGCTACCTTATATGTTCATTGTTTGTGCATTATTATCTGCGCATGGGGTTCCTTTGGCAGTGTCATACACATCATTCCCCACTCCCCAGCGAGTTGATGCTGGATCACTCTAAAAGGTGTCCTCGAATCATTTGTCAATATTAATTGCCATCTATGCTCACGTCTTTTGTTGCACGAACATATGTTTCTGCTGGATTTTTTTTGAAGCTTTCAGTAAGGGACAGACCTGGTTGCATGGCCTTGATTAGTGGCTATCACTGTTTTTGTGGAATGCAAGGAAGAACATAGGTTCTAGTTGCTATAGCTACTGAAATGAACATGATGGTTTTGTCTGGTGGATCAAAGTTTACTAGTTTCAAGAGGCTTTAAATCTTTGTGACCTTCCAGCCCTTGTTGCCTTTTCTCATTTTAGGTTTCTTTGCTTCCACAATGTGTGATTACAGTTGCATGTATTTGGTGGGATCCAATGGATGTTTGATTTTTATGATTCTGTTCATGGTTCGTATTTATATTGATGTCACTTATATGATTCGTCTCATAGAGAAGATATTTGAACCAGTATCTGAATTGTGGTTGAGATCTGAATTGAGCATTTGTTGTGATTGCTGCAAATAGAAGCTTTAATCTTTGTGATGGTTGCAATTTCTTTAGCCTTTGTTGCCAAATCTTTGCGGAATGCAAGGTTGAAGCATACTATACTGCAATGTCATGCAAAAGGTCGCAATCGATGAAGTACAGATTTTATATTGGCCTCTTATTGGCCCGTATCAGCCTTCTATTGGCACATATTTACCTTTTCTTGGGACTGTGGTGGTATTGTTTGATATGTAATAGTCCTCTACGACTTGTTTCCTCTATACTTTTGAAAATGGAAATTTCGTCTTTACTTTGTCTACAATTGGTTTTTTTGACCTGATACGCTTTAAATTGACTATAACATGTGAAAAATTTCTTGCTTATGATTATGAATACAGCTTATAGGTGGAAGAAATGGCTATGATTATAAGGCTGTTAGAAGATGGACCACACAGAAGAAGCTTGGATATGGACTCGTGGAGTGTGATAAAGTAGTTGACCTCACTCTCATTTCACTTGGGTTCTCTATGCATTTGTGTTCACTGACCTATATGTGCAATAATGGCAGATATTTGTTCCTATCCACAAGGAGGTGCATTGGTGTTTGGCAGTCATTAACAAGAAGGACAAGTCGTTTCAGTATCTAGACTCACTGGGTGGAAGAGATTTTCAGGTTTTGAGAGTATTGGTATGTATTGCTGTTCGTGTTTGTTGTATCTTGTGTCCAAAATTGGTAAATTGTTTCTTTTTTTTTTTAACCCATTACGGTAGCTTGAAAAACCAAGATGAGTAATATGATGTTTGTGTCAAATAAAAAAAGGAGTGTTGCATGTGGGGTTTGTGTAAGAAAAAGAGTGTTGCACTTGCATCAGCTAAGATAAATTCAGCTTTTTTTTCTTTTGATAAAAAGGAAAATTAAATGAGCATATACCCAACGATGGTTTTCAAACAAATATATACCGAATAAGTAAATGTATAACATCATACCCAACTATCTACAATATCAACAAATGTGCACGAAAAGATCTTAATTAATTAATTAACTTCTAAATAATCCTAACTAAGACAAAAAAATAATCAAAATACTAAATTAACTCTCTTTCTCCCCATTTTGTAACCTTCCGTCTGCAATTCATATTAACGTCACCACCTACACCCTCATTGTCGGTATAACCATCAACCACCAATCTCTATTCACTACCGTTGAACATTTTGTCGTCATAATCAATCGTGGCAATCACAGCCGTCCGACTCATTGTCGGAAAACAACATTGCCCAAAAAGGACTCGGTGGTGTCCATTTTTAAAAGGATGCTCGGTGCCGTCCGTTTATTAAAAAAAGTCATTTTGAAGGTTAAAATCGCTCGTTTAAGATTTTCTCGGAACTCGTGCCCAAAAATTAAGGGTCCGCAAACTAACCTAGGTTGCACAACTAACGGACATTTAATGGTAATCACTAGCTAAGCCTATGGAATTAAAATATACAATAATTGCGGGCTAACAAAGAGAAAATAAAAATAAAAAAAGCAACCAAAGAGAAAAGTTAAAAATTGGGTGCTATCGAAGAGACTTTCCCTTATTTTATTAATGGAACGCGCATTCATCCCTTGGCAAGATATGTTAGCCAGAAACCCTATAAGACCTTGCATATAGCATGCATTTGTTGCCTCTTTGTCGACCGCCTTTCTGAGTGCTTGGCTGCCTTAATCTATATGAATTTATCTTGTCTTGACCCACTCAAAGAATCTCCCAAATCTTATCTTTCCAATAATTAACGACGTCTAGTGTGAACCAAGATTCTCACTCACTTGCACCGTCACAATCATCCACTTGTCTTGGACCTTAACTAATGGTTGAAATTTGTCATTCAATCTGCATATGAGAGAGCTACGCACTGCTCTCGGTTGACTAAGTGAAAGAACCTCGGATTTGACAATGCCAACTCACACACATGCCAGTTTAGTCTGCTAGGTTTCTTCTGCTTGGTTTTTTTTCCCTTTACGTGTGTGTGTGTCTGTGGACTTGTCACGTCAGTCCCACTGGGAGGATTGGGGCATACTATTTGAAGGAATAATGAGTGGAACGAACGAGAAGAAATGTGCTTCTAATCTTGTTACTATTATTGATGAAAAATTGTTGGGTTGCAGTCAGACATAATTGTGTATCAAGACCTAATTACGTGTTGTTTGATAAACATTGTTTTGTAGGCTCGATATTTCGCGGATGAAATGAAGGACAAGAGTGGGCAGGAGATTGATGTTGGTTCATGGGAGCTAGAGTTTGTTGAAGACCTTCCTGAACAACAGAATGGGTAAGTACAAGATTATATTGCCAGATGATCCTGTTTCTGTTCCTGTAGTGGCACGGTTCATTTTCATGCATGAAAAAATATCTTGGGTTTTGGCCTGTACATTTATTGGTTAGTCTCTGGAAGATTTTATTATTTGCATCTATATGCTGTACCTACTTTGCAGCTAGTGTATGATTATACTACCTCCGTTTACTAATAATTGTTACGCTTACCTTTTTAGACCGTTTCTATTTAATTGTTACACTTTCGT
This sequence comes from Beta lomatogona, assembly GCA_947646795.1. Lineage (NCBI taxonomy): Eukaryota > Viridiplantae > Streptophyta > Magnoliopsida > Caryophyllales > Amaranthaceae > Beta > Beta lomatogona. The sequence goes on along the minus strand of CANSNZ010000928.1, from coordinate 3,693,849 downwards.
TTCATCCTTATATGGTAACATGTCACATCAACTTTATACACTTTTCTACCTCATATGCCCTACCACCCATTTTATTAATCCACCCAAAAAACTTTCTACCTGAAACTTTTCTCTCTTCTCCAATATTTTAATGGTTCTTTTACATTTCCCAAAATCAAATATGCTTTTGTTGTACTTCTGTCCTTAGTTTTAAAAGGCGCAAGGCGCACCGAGGCGCAAGTCGAGAAGCGCACCGAGGCGCAAAGCGCAAGGCGAAGGCGCACGCCTCCCGTAGGCGAGGCGCACCTTTAGTGCCAAAAAACTTAGCAATAAAAAATAGATTTATTGTAATAATTATAGCAACATAAATATTTTATTAAAGACCCATAAAAGGATATAAGAAAACATAGTTTATCGCTAGAATATCGCACCAAGTCAAAGTACTAAGTAGAAAGAAAAGCAAACAAACTTTTCAAGATTCTCCATCAATAAAGCTGCAATTAAATGATTCCTAAAAAAAACTACAATTCAAATGATATTCCAAAAAACTAATTAATTTAGGAATAATATATAATATAATAATGGAAACATAAAAGCCTAATATAGTCACTGCCTCTAAAAAAAAAGAAATTTTTGTTTTTGAAAAAAAATTGCTTAACTCAAGTCATACAATCACTCTATCACTCTGACTGCCTCTATAATAAAGAAATACAATGAGGGAGAAGAAAGAAAGAGGAAGGGAAAAAAAAAAAGACAAAAAGGACGAATAAATTAAGTCAGAAAAATGATAACAAGAGGGGGAAAAAAAAGAAAAAAGAAAAGAAGAGATAAATCCCTAAAAAAAAGAAGAAGGGTCGAGATAAATCCCTCAAAAAAAAAAAAAAAAAGAAGAAGAACGACAGAAAAGAACGACAGAAGAAGAGAACGAAGAAGAGAAGAAGAGAAGAAGAAGAGAAGAAGAGGACGACAGAAGAAGAAGAGAAGAAGACCGATAGAAAAGATAACTTACCTGGGACAATCGACCACCGGCGAGGAGTCGGAGAGAACATGGCGGCCACCGGCGACAGACGACCACGAGCAAGAAGCAGCACTGCACGCTCTCCAATGGTGGATTTTTGGAGGTTCTTTTGTTGTTGTTGTAGAAATTAATTCATCATCTTCTTCTATTATTATCTGTTCTTTTTCATCTTCTTCAATAAGTATGGCTTCGTCGGTGAAAGACCCCTTCAAAACCCTAAAAAACTGGATTTTTTTTTTTGAAAAAAAGAGGTGGTGCACTACACGCGCGCCTCAACCCCGAAGGCGAACGCCTTCTGCGCCTTACGCCTCTTGAAAAGGCGCACAAAGCGCACGCTTCCTTGCGCCTCTCGTTGCTCGCCTCGCTTGGGTTGGTCGAGGCGTTTTTCTCGTCGCCTGAGCTCGCCTTGCGCCTAGGCGCGCCTTGGGCGCGCTTTTTAAAACTAAGCTTCTGTCATGGTTATTTCAGAATTGTGAAGTGTAACAATTATTTGGAAATGGAGGGAGTATTATACACAGTCAATTTTTATGTTTGCTTCATGTTCTTTTTTTTTTGCTGTCCCCTGTACTTTCTTTTCTTTGGAAATTGATGCTTGAGTTTTATTTGAAGAAGGATGTCAATGCTACTATGAGAAAGACAAGTACATATTTTTCGCATTGGCTGGTTATATGTAGAGAGTGAGACGACTAATCTTTGACCCATGAAATGCATAGGGCTTTATTTTGTTCATATACGTCCTTTTTTTTTTAATTGCACCATTTAACTTTTGGGGGCACTATTCATCAACCAACTTTGAGTATATTCTCTCACTACTATATAAGAAAAAACGTAGTCAACTTTTTATAATTTTTACATACGCAATTAGAGATATTAGAGATATTAATGTTCAAATAAGTGCGTTAGAGTTCTTGAAAAAGCAAATGGTGTAACTAAAAAGAGAAGTATATATTAGGTAATGGTAGAAAAGGAGAGATAAGTTTTGGTATCGATTGGGTAAGATTACTCATGAAGTCTTGGTGGTTTTGGATGAGGAATTGAGGATATCAAGTGGTAATGAAGGTGTCAATACATTGTATTTCAGAAGCGTTCTACTTAGGGTTGCTTTCTTTCCCTCCCTTGAATCAAGAAAAGAAGCAAGACGGCGTAATGATGTGTGTCCATATGGGTTTGTGTTTCGAAAGATCACTAATAGACTGGGTTAATCGGACTCGTTGGTTTACCCCTCCGTATCCATGTCGACACTACCCGACCTGACTTTGGTTCGGACACGGAATACGGGTTGGAACGAGGTAGGCGAAATCGGACTCGGCCCTTCTGCCTCTGGTGGCCATGGCTGGCAGTCGAGTGTTCTCTGTGCTTTCTTCTTTTCTCTCTTCTCTTGTATCTCCTTTTGTGGTTTTCTTTATGTCTCTTGTTTCTCTTCCTACCTTCCTCTCCCTGAATAACTGTTGTATTACTTGGCTGGGACAACTGAGGCAAGGCAGTATTCTTGGTGAATTGGAAAAAAAGTGAGTATTTATGCGGGCTTCAACTAATAATTTTGACTTTTTATATTCTGTGGGCCCCCTTTTTATGTTTCCCTGTGCAAGTTCGTAAGTAATTTGTTTTAATGATATATCATTACTGTATGTGAATTTCCCCTGCAGTCATCATATTTTTCTTTTTCCTGTACACAATATAGTTGGAGGAACTGAATAAGCATACTTTTTTCACAGGAAATTGTAATTTTACGGGAAAAGGCTATTTATAGCTTATGTTTTAAAAAGACTAAACATATTTCCAAAAATCAAGAAATTCAGTACTAAAACTGTAAAAGTTCTTGTGTGTCCAAATCCATGATTTGGACCCCTTTAAAATGTGTCCTCGAGTCCTTGATTTGGATCCGTATCTGTTGGACACTCGTACCCAAGTCCAGGCATCATAGCTAATGGATACTCTGATATCTTGACAATTAGAAGTAGCTATCAAGTAAAAGTTCATTGAATGAAGGAGATGCGGCATCTTATGTTATTTTTATTTATAATTTACTTATTTGGGGGATTCTTTGCATGTTTGTAAGGGATTTTGTTTGTTGTAAAACTTCCTTGTAAGTAGTGGCTGTATAAGAGGGCATGAATCAATTAGGTTGATAAAGTAAAGGATTGTCTAGAACTTTGTGAGCATGATTGTCCATGCTGTTGTTCTAATTTTTGTCACTGAGATTTGAAGTTGTAGTTAATATTTTAATCTTTACTTTTGAGATTAATGCCCAAAATGTTGTGTTAAACTATTGGGGGATGGGGTGCTAAATGTCCACATAGGCGTAGAGTTTGAAGGATTATTGTGCTTTCCCTAAACTTTTGGAACCTACCTTACTAAAATCAGCGCATTGACAAGTGAATTTTAAATTGGGATCCATTAATGAAATTCGTGGATCATTTATCAAAATTGGGATTACTCATGGTGTTCTTCATCGCATCTGGTTACTTTATCCAATTCATTTACCAAATGATCTTGTGCTGTTCTCCTGGAGCTAAACTATTGCCCTTAGGCGTTGTTGGTTTCATCTTGAAGAGATTTCTTTTTGGCTAGTTTCCAAGCTGTAGTGAATCAGTTTCTCTGCTAAACAAAACCTTCTTGAAGATGCGTAACTATTATTTGCAGAAAGCACCGATTCAGTTAGGAGGTGAAGTTTTGCCATTTAGGAAAGTAGAAGCAGCAGGAAGCATGGGAAATACCGCCAAAAAGTTTCCAAAGCTGAAAATTTGCAGCCATTAAGAGCCAAAAAAGGGACAAAAAAAATATGAACTCATCACTTACCTTACCCATTTACCCAGGTACCTGCTCACCAAAAATCTGCTACTACGGAGTAAGTTTTGTTAGAGATAGCTAGAGGGAAGAAGGAGGGCTTTTCGCTGATCGAGAAAGACTAATCAAAAAGTTGGAAAGTGTTTTTAATGTAACTGTACGGGGAAGGAGAGAGGTTGAAAGAAATAAAATATTGGGTAGGTTTCATGTGTCAGGGTAAGAGGAGGGATAGGAATGGTCATTTCATAAAGTAGAGTTTAAAATTTCATTTTTATGAGAGATAATATATCATCGACAAGCTTTTACAAGTCTTGTAGAAAAATATAGCATGCATGAGAACTATATTTAAAATGCCAAAATTTTGAAAAAATAAATAAAAAGGGAGTATTGCATGGGTTGCAAGTGCACCTAATGGCCATCTCCAATTCTCCATTCTCAAAAAGGCAGGACCCTCTATGCTCCGTCAGCTCTTTCGGTGGAAACACGGGGTTGCTTTCACGCGTTGCAATGGGCGAAGAAACGTGGCTATCAATCTAATTCTCTTCACACGACTCTGAAATTTTGGTCTGATCGCTACAAAATCCACAAACTGCGGACGTCTCAGTCAGATGGACCATCCACGACATCCCTACTCTAGGGCAAATGACGCAATGGTGCACAGTTACTAAGGTCTCGCGCACGCAAGTTCAACAAGCACACGACCTAACTGCTCTGTCGACATTGCCCTTATTATAGCTTCTTCTATGTTTTTATTTCCTTGCAATTTTCTGTGATGTCAAAAAATTTAATAAAAAAATAGGATGGCCGAATCCTCATTTCTGAAACCTTTTCCGTTTTCATGCTACCTAGATTTGTTCTAGCATAGTAGCATACTAGCATTCACCCCTCATACAGGTGTTAGGGGCCCAGGAAAGTATATGCAGCTCCCAGCTTCTCATATTTTGCTCTCTTAAGAGTGGGAGTCCTAGAGTTAACCGTTTATCGACGGAAGAGCTTTGGGGGAGGTTTTGGGTTGAAAACAATCACTAGTTATGACAGGAATGCTTACCTCAAATGAGACACCTGGACTAAGCTCGACGTTGCTTCCGTTATGTGGGTCTTGTTATGGCCTTTGGCTGTGTATCCTGCATCTGAATGATCTGGCTATATTGAAAACTAATCACCTCAGCTGCTTTGCAATTTAGTTTTCTGCTTATTGAGAGAATAGATGCCCATCTGAGTGATCATCTTTCCTGATTTAAGCTCCACTCTAGGTGAGTAGCAGAACATGTTTTCAATTGTAGTCCCTTCTTGTGCATAGAACTTTCACAAATTGAAAGTGGCCACTGGGTGGCATCATCATATGCTTGGCTTTGGTTGCCTTGTATTTCTCCGAGTATTCTTATGGTCCATATCTCCCAACTTGGAAAATTTAAGGGGTTGGCTCTGTCAAGTATGGAGACTGCTTTCCAATACCATGTATTGCAATTCAAAGGCCACTTTTCTGGAATGGTGGTTCTTGCCTCCTCCCTTGGCATGCTTCCATTTTTTTTTTTGTTGATCCTCGTTCTCATGTTTGAGTGTTTAGTTGCTGTTTTGGCTTTTCGCGTGAGATTTTTGCTCATCGTAGTCGCCTCCGGGGTATGGACCAAAATTTTATCATGAGCATTGCGACAAGATGCAAATATTCTTCATGTTGCTGTTTCTTCTGGTCCATTATTTGTCTAGGCTACTTGCCTTTGTGGATCAAAATGTGCTAACTATGCAAACAAGAATTAGAGTAATAGACACTTCATAGAGGACCATATGTCAATGATGGGTGTGATGCGCATATTGAATATAGAGGAGCCAAAGTTCCGAAAAGTCAATTAGTGGATTGTATACTTCTATGATCAGTAATATCATGTTCTTTGTCACCCTAATTGAGCTTCTGGTTCGATGCCCCAATCACATATGCTCTGGCCAGGTTCTACTTTTCAGCATGGAGATGGGTAGCTGCTTTTGTGGCATTTTTTTCTTGTTTGTCATCAACTAAACTAGCTCTTAAGATGTATGGTGTTCTTCGTCATTCTTTTAAATAGACTCTTGGGCTGGAATAATATTTGGCTTTTCAGACAACATTCTCATAGCTATTTTGTTGACAGAATAGGCTAGGCTAGAGGGGCAGCGTCAAAAAATTTGAAAATTTTGATCCCATCACATTTGTGGCATTGTGGAAAACGTTTTTATTTAAAGCTGTCCACCAATCATCTAAGGAAGATCAGAGCCTTCTTAGCTTTTAAATGATGGCACCTCAACTCCCTTGACTTCCTTTGATGATGATATTACAAGAATCATACTTGTCAGTAAACCTTGTAAAAGGGGGTATCCTTTGAGATTGAAGTCTAGGAAGGGAGTTTAGTTGATACTTAAATCCAAGTTTTTTTTTTTGACATGGTTCATTCAAAATAATTTGTTATAATGTGTCCCACTATTACTAATATCGTATGGGAAAAAGGATGTCAATAGTAGTTTGTGTATAACACAATTTACAACTACTGACATGGGTGGATTGAACATAAGAATAGTTATTTATCTCAACAATCTGATAGTATATTTCATTACATAATAGAACTCGAATGCTGCATTCCTTGAAGATAAGAAATTCTTGTTCCCATATACATTCTGCATATTGGAATGTTCCACATTTTAAGCATTTCTGTTTTCTGGAGCTGTCTGATGACATGATGTACTACTGAGGATGGGGTGATAGAATGATAGTACCCGAACTTCTGGAAAGCTGTGTGTACTTTGTTGTGTTGCGAACATCTTAAGTGGATTCATTAGTATTACCTAGCAAGCGTGAGCATTTGAAACGTCATGTAATGCCTTGTCACACTTGATATCATTATAATATAAAAAATTGTTGATTCAAGATCTTGCCTTTTGTTTCTTTTGGCTCTACTTTGTTAAGAGAGTTCTCTAATAAGTAGAATATTTTCATAAATGATGATTAAAGAATTATATAAAGAATTGAAAATTTAGTCTTCCATCTAAATGAAAGAGAGGAGGAGCGAGTCATGTTGAGAATTAAGATAGAGATAATCCCATAAAAGTTCCTGAGGCATATTTTCGAAATGAGGCCGATAAGATGTTGTTAGGGATCTATAGAGGAAGAGACATTGACAACCGATCACTACCCAATGTGGATCCCACCCACCTAGTGTGTGGCTTAGAGAGTTCAAATGTTTGCTGTCTTGCTTTGACTTTTGGAGAAGTATTATTGCATCAAGCCAGTGTGAAGATGAAAATGCAAGTAAACCTTATCTTAAACCAGTATAAATCAGAAAGTTGTTTTCATGTGGAAAGTTATATACAAATGTTGGATTTCTTGGAACTTGGTGGCTTGTCTATTGACAATGGTGACTTATCGAAGACAATACTCTATTGACAACTATTCAAGTGTGAATTTTCAAGTATTGGCTTCAAGCCTATATCTTAAGTGTTGTATTCAAGCGTTTTGGGTTTCTAAATCACCCAAGCGAAAAAAAAGTATTACCTTTTCTGGTATTGAGTTTTCTTTTTCCAAATGGAGATGCTGTCTCTCTCTTCCATTTTGTTCTTTCAAGGAGTGAGGTTGCTTTAATCTTCGCTTCTCTTAGATTTTTGGGATTTTAATTGTTTATAGACACTTTAACTCAAGTCACGTTCTTCTCTGCAATAGGTTTGATTGTGGTGTGTTCATGATCAAATATGCCGATTTCTATAGCAGAGGCATGGGGCTCCATTTTTCCCAGGTACGGCACATTCTGGTTTGTTGGCATTTATAGTATGCATTTTTCCGCTCCTTTTATGAATAGTTATATGATGATTTTATTCCTAGCGTTTGGGTTATCATATAATATAATAGTGGGGAATGTCTGAACTGCTGATATTTGAAGTTATGCATCAAATTAATCATCCAAAAATAGGTTGATTCTTCGAGATCAATTATATTTATTGAACCTCCAGAAGCAGTCTGCTATTGATGTGAACTAAAGAGCATGCTATGGAGCATATGTGGCCGATGACACTTAGATATTGGCACCAGCCCATCCAGATGTATGCTGTATTGCTGTCTTAATATATAACTGCAAAGTGGTTGAAATTAATGGGATTGGCAAAAAGACTGTTCCCGAATATCCCCCGCAAAAATGTTTTAACTTTACTTGCACGGAAGTAGTTTCTGGTCATTCTTACCTCGATTTTACAAAGAAGTCGTCTCATTGTGAAGATAATAGATAGTATGAATATCAGAGATTATGCTGCATAAATTTTAAATTCTACTTAGGCTTTAGCTGGATAGTTCCCAAATATGGTGATGGTAACATGGAGGCCTGGAAATACTTTGTGCCTAGTGACAACTATCTTCTTTTCTGTTGGTGAATGGTCATTGCAGAAGTGACTCGCTGTAGTAAAGTGTTTTTTTGTATGTGGAATATTATTTAAAAAGTACCACTGATCTGACCCAAAACAAAATATAAAATTGATATCTTCATAAGCCAATTACTTGTCGCATTAATTATTATCTTATTACACTCTCTCTCCTAGCTTTCACGTGTGATAAACCTACCTTAAGATAACAAATAAAGATTTAATGAACTCTCTCTGCCTCCTCTTCTCAGGATTCAGCCTATAGCCCTATACTCTCCATTAATTTCCACTTATAATACCAGATGCGCTATTTCTCTCATTGTCCTCCTTGGATACACTATCAATACTGCCCAGCAAAACTGATATCATATCTCAATTTTTTCACAAATTGCACATGACTTTCCACTATCTATCTTTTCATGGACTTGCTCTCGAAGACCCCACCATGAGAAGGTAATTTGAACAGGTGTTCATGGTTGAGATTCCCTTCTTAAAACATCATGTACTATGAAATTTTTTGCTAGTGTTGGGAATGTTTCGTTGTCGTTTAAACCATGTTTTTAATTGTTTTTATTTGTCAAAAATTTCAGACATGGATGCGTCGTTTTGTGCATGAGAGATTAGTATTGCTGTGATGGAAATACCTAACTCTTCACTTGAAACAATGATTAAACAAAATACTTTGAATAAAATATAACTTAGATACAATCACGCGTCCATCAAAAACATCCCCAAGTTTCTTGTCTCCTTTGCTCCTCCTAAGGCAGGATTCCGAACTGCCTTTGTCTTCTCTTTGCTTCCTCACCACTCTCTTCTACCCTTCTTCCTATTCTTTTCCCATTTTTTTTTTCTCTAAGAGCATGTACAATGGGGTTGGTCTTACTTGGTCTAGGAAAAGTAAGACTAGTTTTTATTTGGTTTTACCATTGGGGCAACTAGCTCTTGCAATGGGTTGGTCTTGTCTGCGGGCCTTGGATGGCGTGCATAGCAACGAATGGCGTGATGCCATGTGTACAAGATTCCTTTATTGTTGCTGTTTTTTTGTTATGTACAAGATTGTTTTCTTGTTTTGAAGCAAGTAAAAAAAATCAGCCTATAATTTTTAATCTGTAAATTGAGCCCAAATTTGATATATTGTACCATATCTTTTCCCAACCTACTTTTCTTTCTAATCACTTTCTCCTACCTAAAATTATTAAAATGTGTATAAAATGATTAATATATCACTAATTAAAACATGAATACAAATTATCTACTCTATATAAGAATAAAAACATTTTGCATAGGAAAGAGAGTATATGATGGGGCATAGCAAAAGTAAGAGAGAGAAATAGAAAAGCCAAGTAAGACTAGCCCACCTATTGTGAGAAAAAAAACATGAGTTGGTGGGGAGTTAGTGGGATGTGAAGTGTAAGAAGGATGAAAGGAGAGAGAATGGAAAAAATACAAAGACCAACAAAAGGTCACCCACCCATTGTACATGCTCTAAGGTCTGCTAGCGCTAAGCTTTATTTCTTCAAATAGCTATGCTGTGCTTCTTCCTCCCTCTCACAAGGTGTCGCACCTGCTAGTGTATCAATCAAATGGTTTATGCAAGTTTAGAGTTGGCAAATATGTCGTTCGAATCAGGTTCACTTCAAGTCATATTTGAGTAATGAGACTCTCTTCAGACTAGGGTCAATTATAGGTCTGTTATTATATTATGGCAAATAGATCAATGAATCAATCTTTCTCTTTATATATCGGGTCGGGTCAGTTTCAGTTCTAGTCAATCTTTAGTTTGTAGTGCAATTAGGGTTTAAGTTAGGTGATTTAGGTTACGTCAATCTTGCGAAGCTTAGATTCTTTCAAGTTTACCATCAGATAGGGATCATTTTTCAATGAAAGGTTATATAAGCAAATTGCTTAGTAGGGGGTAGGATGACAACTGTGATTAGTAAGAGTGATTAGTTCTCTCTTTCTTTGACTGTTGTGTTAATCAACTTAGGGTTAGTGATGGATTGAAAGTACTGCCTCATCTGTCACCAGCTGTGAAGGAGTAGGTAGAATGGGACAGCTGGGAGAAGGAAGGTGGAAGAGAAAGGGAGGGAAAGAGATGTGGGTGTACATTGTGTTTCTTTGCTGTTTTTCCTTTCCTTTTTTATTGAAAAATTGTCTTGAAGTTTTATGAATACAAAAGCTTTCTTTCTTTACATTCAGCTGCTGAATTTGTATATTTACTGAAGTTCAAAAGTGAGATTTTCTTTGGGTTCAAAATTATATCAGGAATTAGTGTAAAGCAATTATTTGTAGTCTACTTGTCCATAATCGTTTGCTATGGTTTGAAAGTCATCAAGATAAAATTAAGAAAAGATTTAGATTTATATTACATGTAATTCAATATGTAGGGCATGTGAGGCTGTTTCGCACAGATGAAGAAGCATTTAAATGCAAGGGGCTAATTGACTCTTATGTTTACATTGAATATTCATTGGCCACAAGAAGAGAAAAGGAGGAAGAAATAGATTATATAGCATTGTATAATGCATTGGTTTTTATTGAGTGGCTTACATTGTGAGACAAAGTTATACATAAAGGATAGGGGCATTAGTGGATACTTGATTATTTATTGCGTTATGAGGAAACTCGCAACTATACTGGCACAACCCAAAAGGGAGTAAACATGATACTAATAATCTGCAATGGAAGGTTTATCATTCTTTCTTGTGTAATGCAAACCCAAAAAGATAATGTGAATTTACTGAATTTCAATTTACAATATAATTTGAATCCTTCCTTGAAAGTAAATACAGTAATTAGTTAACATTAAAGGCTGATTATGGTTCCTTGTTAGAGACTTTTATGGAGAAATGTTAAATTAATTAGGCTCTATTGATTCTTTCATCAAGGGTCTGTGTGGCTAAATTCAGCCGCAATTGGAGGGTATTCCTGAATATTTTTTACCTCTGGCTTTGCCCTTACTGGTAAATAGCTACAAGCCTACAATCTCTATTGATGAAAACTTTACATATAGGAACTATTGCTTTATCATTCTTCATGCTATTGGGGTCTCTTTGTGCTTTCCGCTGGAAGACGTGCTAACTCATGAAAAGCTATGTCTGAGAATGTCATTGCTAATGAATCTTAATAACTGCATGTATATCTTTTTTTCATCCAGTGACCATTTTCTGGGGATTCTTGCGCACAGCATGAGACATGGGAGACAAGATATGGTCCAGGGAAAAAGGGGGGGGACTTTGAATAGGAAATTTTGAGGTACTAGAGAGTGAAGAATGAATTGTTGAGTTGCTGTGTTGGTGGACAACCCTTATTTTGGATCACTGCATGATCTGTTGTTTAAAGCAAACCTTTGAGATTTGGGCCTAGGGGTTTTTTCCAGGCCTGGGACATGGGAGAATATCTAATGGTCTTTTTTTTTTTTTTTATTTCTGTATTCATCACAACTTCAGATATCAAATCATCTGAAGATAAATGCTAGATTTGACATGTTATTGCCTTTGGATTATGTGAATATACACCAGTTTACTGCTTAAGTGATGGTAAATCAACTTTCGATAGTAAATGTTGGTTAAAAAAATTGAATTTCCCTTGCCGTCCGCACCAGCACATTTGTTTTCTGTGTATATACACGGACAAACTTTTGCATTTTATAGTGCGTAAGCAAGCTGCTGGTATTTGAATTTCTTTTCTTCTTGTAGGAAAACATGCCCTACTTTCGTCTTAGGACAGCAAAAGAGATTTTGAGGCTCAGAGCAGACTGATATGCATGATCCTGTGGGTTAAGTGATGTGATCTATTCGCGAATGTTCTTTCCAGCTTGATGTCGGCAAATGGGATTTCAAAGAGGTTCCATTCACTTTGATTGAGATGGGCTAAGAGTTTGGAAGTCTGGGTTTATTAATGGAGTGGATGGTGCAGAAATTTACAGAGTATTGCATTGTGAGTTGACTGATAAGCTTGTACATATTGTGTAGCTGCTATTCTTGCTTACCTACAACTCTGTCTTCCTCCGTTCATCTGGCCTGGTATTGTCCTTTAGTTAAAGGTGGATTGTAATTTTGCTCACCATGCATACTGAATGGATATTCAGTTTTTCAAATATCATCACAGTAGTTATTGTATCAGATAAGTAAATGCCTCCTTCAATATCATTCTTTTTTTCGTTGCTTTTTTCTTATATATACTTCCTCCGTTTCTTTTTAGTTGCAACACTTTTTTTTTCCACAAACTCCAATGCAAAATTTGGGTAGGAGAGATGTAGAGAGGAAAAAAGGAGAGGGCCCCATGTGATTGGAGAGAGATAGAGAGAAAGGAAAAGGAAAAGCAAAAGTAGAAAGTGTTGCAACTAATTAGAAATTTCCCGTTTAGGAAAGTGTTGCAACTAAACAAAACGGAGGAAGTATATACATCTTTTTATTTTAACTTTTTTGGGGAAAGAAACCGAAGAAGGGGCTCAGAATTAAGCTTGTTGAACGGCATCTTTGATCTTCAGTCCTTTTTAAGGCTTTGGGCTTTTAGAAGTGGTGTACCTTTCTCTCACATTATCTTCTGATTCTTGTTAAGTTATTCATCATTGAATAAAAAGGTCATGTTTTCATCACTTTTCGATTGTGGAAGGTCAAAGGTGAACTTCCATATTTGTCAGCGACAATCAAACAATCAGAAGGAATGACAAGGAAAGGTAATTTTCTGGACTTCTACTAGATAATTTCTTAGGGTGAGTACTCTTCGCTTGAGAAACGAAAACAAGTTTCATGAATATCCCCAGGTGAAGCGGATTCGTAAATTGCTGAAAGGATACCAAGTTGACCACTTCATATAGGTTTAACTACGTAGTCTCGATAAGTGGTTAGAGTTATCCTCCATAGTGGAGCAGAATCTACATTCCACCACTTCAGTGTTTGATGCCTCGTCATCTAAGGATTTTGTTAAAGCAATGTCATTCGTGCCAGAGCTGCCACTTGGGTTGTAATGGCAATTTATAATGAAAAGAGAAAAGGGAAGGGGAAAGAGACTGTATATCATAAATTGTCAGTTTCTTAATTTAACAGACAATGGTATATATATATATATATATATATATATATATATATATATAAAAGCAAGGGTGTGCTGGACATTCACAATAAAAACAATTATAACACTTCCTCTTGAATGTCCATTATCTAAAATGATGCGTCATAATGCGCATGAAATGTTGCTTCACTAAAAACCTTACCAGAAAAACCCAGTGGGAAAAACCATGGTTAAGGGAAAAACAGTGTAGCGTGCATTTACTCTCTCTCATGCTTACATAAAGATCTTTAAGACGGCGCAATTCAAGTTGCTGAATTAACTTCTTAAATGTAGCAGTAGGAAGCGCTTAGTAAATAGATCTGCCAATTTTTCAGTTGATCGAATCTGCATGACATTTATATCTCCATTCTTTTGAAGATCACGAGTGAAAAAGAATTTTGGTGAGATGTGCTCTGTTCTGTCACCTTTGATGTATCCCTCTTTGAATTGTGCAATACAAGCTACATTATCCTCATATAAAATTGTCGGTGCTTCTTTTTTGGAGGGTGAACCATAATCTTCTCGTATATGTTGAATTACAGACCTTAACCATATACATTCACGACTAGCCTCATGGATAGCTAAAATCTCATAATGGTCAGAAGAAGTAGTTGTAATAGTTTGTTTCATAGAACGCCAAGAGATGGCAATACCTCCACAAGTGAAAACATAACCAGTTTGGGATTGAACATTATAAGGATCAGATGAGTACCTGCATCTGCAAAACCAATCAAATCTTCTTTGGGTGGACTAGTAAAGAATAAGCCCATATCTTTTGTACCTTGGAGATAACGAAGTACATGTTTAATTCCATTCCAATGCCTTCGGGTCGGATATGAACTAAACCTTTGCTAACAAATTCACAGCAAATGATATGTCGGTCTTGTATACTGACAAGGTACATCAATGCCCCTATAGCACTTAAGTATGGTACTTTAGGACCAAGAATCTCTTCATTATTTTCCCGAGGGCGGAAATGGTCCTTCTCCACATCAACTGATCTTACAACCATAGGGCTACTTAAAGGATATGCTTTATCTATAAAAAACCTCTTAAGAATCTTTTCCGTGTATGTTGTTTGATGCACAAGGATTTCATTCTTTAGGTGCTTAATTTGTAATCCTAAACAAAATTTTGTTTTTCCAAGGTCTTTCATTTCAAATTTCTTGTTTTAGCACTCCACTGTCACTGAAATCTCTTCAAGAGTTCCAATGAAATTCAAATCATCAACATACACTGCAATTACAACAAATCCTGATCCAAATATCTTTATAAAAATGCATGGCTAATAGGATCATTCTTATAGCCTTCTTTCAAAAAGTTTTCACTGAGGCGGTTATACCACATACGTCCAGACTGTTTCAATTTATAAAGGGATTTATTTAATTTGATTAAGAATTGTTCTCGAGAACCTAATTTTATTGCTTATGGCAACTTAAATCCTTCTAGGAGTTTCATATAAATATCATTATCCAGTGGGCCATATAAATAAGCTGTGACTTTATCAATTAAGCGTAAGTCAAGTCCTTCTCTTACTGCCAGACTAATTAGATATCCAAAAGTAGTTGCATCCACCACATGAGAGTATGTCTCTTCTCATAATCAATACCCGGTCTTTGTGAGAATCGTTGTGCAACTAATCGCTCTTTATATCTTACAACTTCACCCTTTTCATTTCGCTTTCGCACAAAGACCCATTTATATCCCACTGGTTTTACACCTTAAGGTATATGGACTACAGGTCCAAATACTTCTATTTTTGTAAGATAATTGCAATTCAGCTTCAATTGCTTCTTTCCACTTTGGCCAATCATCTCTTTTTCTACATTCTTCAATAGACTTTTGTTTCATGATCCTCATTATCATTCATAACATCTAATGCTACATTGTATGCAAAACATCATCGACGTCGATTTTATTTCGGTTCCATATGATTCCAGACATAATATAATTTGTTGAGATCTCTTCGTTATCAGGTACCTGAATTTCTTCTTCAGTCATATCTAAAGTCTCTTCAGGAAATCTTTCAAAATGAGTTGCATCCTCGATTTGACCATCATAAACTACTGCTCTTTTCCTTTTACGAGTATAGTTGTCTTTGGAACCGATTGGTCTACCATGCTTCTGGCGTGCTTTAGACTCATTATCAACTTTAGTTTGTCCTTCGGGGATCTCAAGTTTTAATGGAGCATTTACCACTGGTATGTATGACTTAGTCACTCTTTTTGGGTCAATAAAAACGTCAGACAATTGATTTACTAAACCTTGTAAACGTATTATCTTTGACTTCTAGTTCACATTATTTAGTACCATGATCAAGATGAGACAGTGATAATTCATTCCAACTAATTTCTTTTTGCAGCTGTTTGTTTTCACCCCCTAAAGATGGAAAATCTGATTCGTTAAAATGACAATCAACAAAACGAGCCTTAAGAAATCCCCTGTGGTTGGCTCAAGGTATTTGATTATTGATGGGGTTCCAAATCCAACATATATTCCCATCCTCCTTTGAGGACTCATCTTGGAGTGTTGTGGTGGAGCCATTGGAACATAAACTGCACATTTGAAAATTCTAAGATGGGAGATATTTGGTTCCTGACCAAAAACCAATTGTGAAAGGGAGAATTTATGATAATTTGTTGGCCTAATGTGAATCAGTGCTGCTGCATGTAATATAGCATGTTCCCAAGCATTGATTGAGAGTTTAGACTTCATAAGTAATGGTCTAGCAATTAATTGAAAACGTTTGTTTAACGATTCTGGAAGACCGTTTTGTGTATGAACATGTGCTACAGGATGTTCAATATTTATCCAAATGGACATGCAATAATCATTAAATGATTGAGAAATAAATTCACCAGCATTGTCAAGACAAATAGTCTTGATAGGAGTATCTGGAAATTGGGCTCGTAATTTAATCATTTGAGCAAGTAATCTCGTAAATGACAGGTTGCGAGTTGATACCAAAGATACATGTGACCATATAGTCGATGCATCGATTAAAACCATAAAATATCTAAATGGTCCACATGGGGGATGTATTGGCCCACATAAATTCCCTTGTATACGTTCCAGAAAATTGATAGATTCAAAATTTATCTTAACTGGTGATGGGCGAATTATGAATTTGCCTTGTGAGTAAGCAACACATGGAAAATTATGAGAAAGAATCTGTCGGCTTCTCAGTGAATGTCCACAAGAATTCTCTATGATTCTTCGCATCATTAATGAACCGGGATGGCCTAACCGGTCATGCCAAACTATAAAGTTATC
Source organism: Beta lomatogona (assembly GCA_947646795.1). Lineage (NCBI taxonomy): Eukaryota > Viridiplantae > Streptophyta > Magnoliopsida > Caryophyllales > Amaranthaceae > Beta > Beta lomatogona. The sequence continues at coordinate 3,677,366 of CANSNZ010000928.1, read as the reverse complement.
AGTATACTTCTGATTTACTATAGCATGTGTTTCAATTGTACTAATTTTCGTGTAGTACAAACGAGTGGAAAATGATGGTAATTTCTCCAAGATAAGTTTTGTGCCTTGGGCTATGCTAGTGATTTGAAGGAATTCATTATTTCCTTCACTAATTGTCTCAATATGATATGTATTAATGCGAATATCTTTAAAATTTAATAAATTCCTTTGAGAGACAGGACAATATATAACGCTTCATTAATTTCAAATTTCGTTCCCCCAAGCAACAATATATTTGCTTTTCTAGAGCCTTCTATAATATTTGTGCTACCCGATATGGTACTCACACTAGTTTTTTCTTTATCATCATTTGAGAGAAATATTTCTTATTTTTAAGTATAGTATGAGTAGTTGCACTATTAGCAAAGCATAATTCTTCACCATTGGTTGCCAACTGAACTTAGTGGATATTCATATTCTTCAAAGAAATAAAATACTTGTCACAAAATTAAGCATATCCAAATCAAAGATGATTAAATACCTAAATTAATTTAAACACCCTATATAATACAATATCTTACAAAGCATATAAAAACATAAAATCATACTACAACCATAAAATCATACTACAACAAGAAGTTTACAAAGTAACAACATAATTGACATAGGTAATCTATACAAGAGCTCTAGAAATGAAAATTACACAAACTATTAAGGTTTAATTATTCCCTTCAGGGGTAGTGAAGAAACACACCTCTATAGTCGTGTTAGGCATGTGGACGAAGCACCGGAAGGTGCTGGGTGTGCCGACGACGAGGTCCTTGAGGGATCTGGGCGTGTGGTTGAGGCCCCGGAGGAATCTGGAGGGAGTGTGGAGGATGGAAAATGGAGCAATGGGTCGAGGGAGACGCACAAAAATTCCTTCTAAAAATTGCAAGATTACGTGACTCATACTGTAGTGAAAAAGGAAAGTCCACCTGATTTGCCCTCTGCTTCATCAAAGTCCTCAGGTATTCCCTATTCTATTACACCACTACTACAAAATGCAACTCCACATGAAGGCTGCTCCCCCCCCCCCAGAACAAAACAAAACAATTCCAGGGGGCAAAAAATTTGATGCAATCCTGCAAAACAGCAGATTAAATCACACAACACAATTTCACAGGAAGAAACCAAAACGAGCAGCATAACTTCCATCACAGGATTGTAGCAGACTGACAACCAGAACAAACAACTCCAGCAGATTAGACCCTTGTAGAACTGAACAGCTACCAGCAGATTAGAATCTGAACAACTAGTAGCAGATCAGAATATGCTAACTGGAACTGAACATCCACCCTTGTAGAACTGAACAACTACTATCAGATCAGAATCTGCTAATTGGAAACACACTACAGGCTCACAACCAAAACAAAGAACTCCAACAGACAGCCCAAATTGAATTTAGTATTAGGTTGTTTTCTTGACTGGGAAAAATTGACAAGTTGACAACAATAATCCTAATTATGGTCGCTCTTTTAAAGGATAGAAATTAGAAACATGTAGATCAACGACAAAAATCATAACTTTATAAGACGAAAATTAAAGGTTAGATTTTAATCACAAGCCCAAACTCAGAATTCATTTGATACTTGTATATCTTTCAATTGTTGACAATCGGTACCCTCACACATTTTGACATTTTGTTACTGGTACAAATTCAACTGAGTAACAACCAAAAGATTTCAGTGAGGGGAAAAACATAACTACTTCTTCTTCTGGTCTAGAAGACAACTTCTACTTCCATGTTAGATCCACTTTCACCCCACTCAACTTTGATCCCCCCTTCATCCAAATGGGAAAAGAAAGAAAACAGAAGAGAAGAGTGGAAAGAATGAAGCCATATCCATGTATGCCCCGCATTCTTCCTCAAGCAGTATCTTCTATATGAGGCATGGAATTACAATCATATTTGACATAACATTCTTACCGAGGCTACATGTATACTTACTTAAGTAGTCTCAAGTATTAACTCAGCTTAGTGAACACCAATTAAACAATATAACTTTATTACATTACTCCATTTATAGTCATTGAACTGAAATCCTTTATTGAACACATCTTCAATAATCTAATCCATAGTTAGGTAAAGTAACTCCAATAGTCTCTGAATAATTAATAATAATTAGTTGAACCTTTCTCCAACTTCATGTGAGGTTACTATTCTTCCTTATAACATCATATGACAACTCTAGTCGAATTGTATACTCCTTTTAGAAACTAATTACTCATGAATACACCTCATTATAGACTTTAATCTAGTTAATCATCTTCCAAGAATTATACTCAACCAATTTTAGCAAACCATTGTAGTTATAATTAGAATATTATAATAAGGCAACCAAGTTAATTCACGTATAATAATGATGATTGGTTTATATACTTGGCTTTTGATTAGTTTTTATGATAGCTTTTAGACTAGTTTAGGCTAAATTGCTTCCATTTCCTTCTTATTGTGCAATATTCCTCCTTTGTGCTCTTTCTTTGGGTGCTTAATTTTATTTTAGGATTTAGGAGCAAGCTTGGAGGACCTTTGCACAAACCAGAGGTAAGGCGTTGAAGAATCGGGGCATCAAAGGACTCGAATGAGGAGAAAAAGGAGAGAAGGGGTTGACCCGAGGGCCCAGGTCACCTGACCCGATCGGATCTGTCCAAACAGCAGCCCAGTCCTTCTCACAAGAAGACCCGCCCGAGTAGATTAAGTGACCCGCCCGGGTTAGCTGACCTAAGGGCTCGGCTAACCTGATCCGCCCGCGTCAGGTTTGGAGCTAATCAAATTCACTCCTGATCACATGGCCCGCCCGGGTCGTTTGAGTGACCCACCAGGTCAGGTCCATCCGAGCGCTCGGGTCGGGGCACCCGCCCGGGTCGCTGGGTTTTCCGAAACTTATTTCTTTGCTTTGCGATTTTCGTACGGGGGCTTTATTGTAATTAATCTTGTTTTATTTGAGGACTATATAAGAGAAACTCCTCTTATTTTAGGTTAGGCTATTTTTATTTTGAGATTAGAGAGATTTAATTTTTTTTAGCATTCAAACTTTAGAAACCTAGGAGAGAGAAAGTTGAGGTTTGAAGCTTTTGAACTCCATTTTCAGATTTATGCAAGCTTAAAAGTTGGTAATTTCTTGTTTATTTCATCTTTTCTTTCTCTAATCTTGCTTATTTCATGCTTTGTTTGCTTAGATCTTATTTTATTAGTTGATTATTTTCCCTTTTTCTCTTTCCTCCATAGTTATGGTGATGAAGTTATTTCAAGTTTTGCTTTGCTTTATTTCCATGATGTGTGAGTAGTTTCCTACTAGGGGAAGGGATGTAACCTTCATTTGCTCTTTGGATCCTAAATCTAAGTTAGGGGGTTAATATTTGGGGTTAAACTTGTTAATCAAACTTGCTTGATTTGGTTTGTTGGGTGCTTGATCACCACTTGACTTGCATATTTGGAATTCCTAGTGAAGGATTGAGAGATGAAGCTAGGAATAGACTAAGTTTGGTTGCTAGACTAGGACGATTTCCATGAAAATAGGTGTTTTCTAGTTTAGGGAAGCTTGATTAATCATGTTGTTCTTGATTTGGCTAGATTGGTTGCTCATGGCATGAGAATTAGTCATGAGTGACTAATCAAGATCTTCTTATTAGCTCGAGAGAGTAATTAGCTAGAGTTCCTATGTGCATGATTTTTCCCTTGTGATCCCCCATTTGTTTCCCCTCAATTTTGATGATTGGATTCTTGGATTGAGTGTTGACGAATCCCCTAGTTCCTTTATTCTTGATTTATCCTCTCATTTAATTTGCTAATTTGTTTTGTCAATCATTTCATATTTATTTTAGATTTGTAATAGTTATTAATCTCTCAAAAACCCCAAAAATAGATTCAGCTCATCGTAATTAGCAAATTAATCTTTGCTTAACATCACTTCCTTGTGGATTCGACCCTATACTTACCCTATATTGGGTAGTTTAGGTTATATTTGGCGAGTTTACAACAAGCCCGTCAAATTTTGGCGCCGTTGCGGGGGAACTAACGGTTAACATCGTTTCTTAATTTGTTAGTTTTGAGACTAAATCACATTTCCTTTTTTGTTTACCTCTTGGTTGATTGACTACTTGTGGGATTTGTGCCTTGTTATTTGCTAATATTCTCCTTAGTTGTGTTGGTTGCATGCCAAGAAGGTTAAGGGGTGATCCTACTATCCCTATCGATCATAATCTTGAGAACACATTGAGGCAATTAAGGAGGATCTTTACAGAACCAACGGTACAACCTTCAATTGTTGACCAACCGGTAGAAGAACCACCATTTGAACAAGAATCATCTTCTTCCTCTACTTCTAGCACAATGGGTGATGAACAACCTCCTAGAGCATTGAGGGATTTTGGACATCCCGAGGCTTTTGAACTTAAGAGTGGAATTCGTCGTCCTACCACAACCGCTAACTTTGAGTTCTCCCCACACTTGATTCGCGTGATTATGCAAGAGCCTTATGGAGTTATGACTCATGAGTGTCCTCTTGAGCATTTGGCTAACTTCTCGGAGTTATGTGCCACAATCAAGCAAAACAATTTAACTCAAGAGTTTGTGAGGCTCAATCTCGTTTACTTCTCTCTTGTGGGTAAGGCCAAGAAATGGTTGCAATCCATTCCGGAAGACACTTTGACTACTTGGGAACAAGTGACCGTGGCTTTTGTGGATGAATTCTATTCTCAAGAGAAGACCTCCGAAGCTAGGAGTAAGATAGCTAACTTCACTCAAGAGGAGGATAAGACACTATATGGAGCTTGCGATAGGTTCAAGGACCTTCGAACATCTTGCCCTCATCATGGTTATAGTCAATGGATGCTTATGCAAAGCTTCTATGATGGTCTTCTTCCTATGACCCGTGGAAGCCTTGATTCGGGAGCGGGAGGCCTACTAACAAAGCTTCCGGTTGACAACATTGAGCCTACCATTGAAGTGGTAGTAAGACACTACTCTAGGAGGAACTCTACTAGAACCGCAAACAAGAAGAATGTAAGCAAGGGCTCCCTCCTTCTTTGAAATATGCTTTTCTTGGAGAAAATGAGACTTACCCCGTGATTGTCAATTCTATAGTCAATGGTCCTTCTCTTGATAAACTCCTTTGTGTTCTAAAACAACATCAAAGTGCCATTGGGTATATAATTGATGATCTCAAGGGTCTAAGTCCCACCTTGTGTATGCATCGAATTCATTTGGATGATGATCAAGCCTCCTCTATTGAGCCTCAAAGAAGGCTAAATCCTAACATGAAGGAAGTGGTAAAAAAGGAAGTTTTGAAACTCCTTGAGGCGGGGATAATCTACCCGATCTCGGATAGTAGGTGGGTTAATCCCGTCCAAGTTGTCCCAAAAAAAGGAGGAATGACCGTCATTAAGAATAACAAATTAGGTGAACTTATCTCCACAAGATTGGTAACCGGGTGGCGAATGTGCATTGATTATCGTAAGTTGCATAAAGCCATCCGGAAGACCATTTCCCCCTCCCTTTTATTGACCAAATGCTTGAAAGATTGGCGGGTCATATCCATTTTTGTTTTTTAGATGGTTATTTGGGGTTCTTTCAAATCCCCATTCACCGTGATGACCAAGAGAAAACAACATTCACATGTCCATTTGGCACCTTCGCTTATCGAAGGATGCCATTTGGATTGTGCAATGCTCCTTCTACTTTCCAAAGGTGTATGACCGCCATTTTTTCGAACATGCTTGAATCAACCATAGAATTATTCATGGATGACTTCTCCGTGGTAGGTTCCTCTTTTGACATTTGTCTCTCCAACCTTCAAAAGGTTTTGGAGAGATGTCAAAAGATAAACCGTGTTCTTAATTGGGAAAAATGTCATTTTATGGTTGAAGATGACATAATCCTTAATCATAAGATCTCCTAAAAAGGGATTGAGGTGGATAGGGCTAAAATTGAGGTTATTGAAAAATTGCCTCCCCCAACTTCGGTGAAGGGAGTGAGATGTTTTCATGGGCATGCGGGCTTTTATCGCCGCTTTATCAAAGATTTCTCAAAAATCTCAAAGCCGCTATCCAATTTGCTTCAAAAAGACTTTGAATTTAAATTTGACAATAACTCTCAAAAAGGCCCTAATCTTCGCCCCCATAGTGCAAGCTCCGGATTGGAGCTTGCCTTTTGAACTATTGTGTGATGTTAGTGATAGCGCAGTGGGAACCATCTTAGGGCAAAGAAAAGAAGGAAAGCTACATGTGGTCTACTATGCAAGCAAGACGCTTGATTCGGTTCAGAGGAACTATGCCACCACGGAGAAGGAACTCCTAGCAATTGTGTTTGCTTTTGACAAGTTCCGGTCATATCTTGTGCGCTCCAAGGTGGTGGTATACACGGATCATGCGACTATCAAGTACCTCATGATCAAGAAGGATGCCAAGTCACGTTTGATTAGGTGGATTCTTCTCGTTCAAGAGTTTGATATGAAGATCAAGGACAAGAAGGGCACCGAAAATTCGGTTGCCGACCACCTTTCTCGCCTTCCCATGAATGATTTACAAGGCTTCGAACTTCTCATCAATGATTCTCTCCAAGATGATTTCCTATATGACGTGAAGGCGATGTATGCTCCAATTGGTTAGCGAATTTTGCTAACTTTCATGCTAGTGGAGTCATACTAGATGACCTTAGCTACCAACCAAAGCGAAGGTTCATGCATGAGGCGAAGCACCATGTGTGGGAGGACCCATACTTGTTCAAGAGGGGGGTGGATGGTATTTATCGGAGGTGTCTCCCGGATGATGATATTGAAGATGTAATAGGGATGTGCCATTCATCCCCATGTGGTGGTCATATGGGAGCCGACAAGACTGTGGCAAAGATTTTGCGATGTGGATTATTTTGGCCAAGCATGTTCAAGGATGTTTAGGGATTTGTCAAGGCTTGTGATCGGTGCCAAAGAGTTGGCAATATCTCAAAGAGGCATGAATTACACCACACAAGCATCTTGGAGTTGGAAATTTTTGATGTTTGGGGGATTGATTTCATGGGTCCTTTCCCCTCATCCCTTGGTAAATGCTACATCTTGGTAGCGGTTGATTACATTTCTAAATGGGTTGAAGCAATAGCCTCCCATACAAATGATGCCAAGGTAGTTCTGAAGCTATTCAAGAAGGTGGTTTTTCCCCGTTTCGGAGTTCCAAGAGTAGATCACATTTCGCCAAGAAATAATCCAAAGCCCTTCTTGCTAAGTATGAGGTGCATCACAAAATGGGCCTCTCTTACCACCCCCAATCTAGTGGTTAAACGGAGATATCTAATAGAGAGGTCAAGCTCATTTTGGAGAAGACGGTGAATCGATCTCGAAAGGATTGGTCTTCCAAGTTGGATGATGCATTGTGGGCATACCGCACGACCTACAAAACTCCTATTGGCATGACACCATACAAGCTTGTTTATAGGAAATCGTGTCATTCGCCCGTGGAATCGGAGCATAAAGCTTATTGGGCCATCAAGGCTTTAATTTTGATCTTCAAGCTTCGGGTGAAAAAAGGATGCTTGATATTCATGAGCTTGAGGAACTTAGGAAGGATTCTTGTGAGAGTGCCCCGGTGTACAAAGAGAGAACAAAGGCTTAATAGATCATAAAAGGGAGTTTATGGTTAGTGACAAGGTTCTTTTGTTCAATTCAAGAATGAGGTTGTTTCCGGGAAAGCTCAAATCAAGGTGGAGTGGTCCATTTAGCGTGCAACAAGTATTCCCACATGGTGCGGTTGAGATTTACAATGATGCAAAAGGGTGTTTCAAGGTGAACAGGTAAAAGACTAAAGATTTTTTATGATGGTGCACCTATTCAAGAAGCATACTCTATTGCTCTTGAGGACTACTCCCCTCTCGATGATTGAAGACATATGGTAGTCAAGCTAATGACTTAAAACAAGCACTTAGCAGGAGGCAACCCGTTTTTCTTATTTATCTTTATTTCTTTTTTCCCATTTCATTTTATTACTATTGGAATGATGGCTCTTTAAATATTATGTGTCTTGTGGATTACTTGTTGTGGTGATTTTGTGATGTATCGTGATTAGGATTAGTTTTGGAGAACTTTGGAGCAAAGAAGAGTGAAGAAAGAAGACAGAAGGGCCAAGGAAGAGCTGACCCGGGTGCCCGGGTCGCTCTTGGCAAGATAAAAAGGCTCCCTGATCACCAGACCCGCCCGGGTCCCCCTCTTGGGGTTGCTCGACCCGAGCACTCGGGTGAAGGGACCCTCCCGGGTCGGAGTCATGGAAAAAAAAGAGAAGGGAAGCAGTTTTTTTTCACTTTTTCTCACCCACCCTACCTAGTTATGGGATTTTGATTTTTTTAGCAACAAGTGGTTCAAAAAATGGAGAGGGGGACATAAAAAAGGTATAGACAAGTGGGGGACGCAAGCTCAAGTCAACAATCTCAATGAGCATCGAAGAAAAACGTCTCGGGGCTTAATGCCCCCGGTGAGTTTAATGATCTTGAATTCCCTTTCCTTAAATTTGGTAATTTAGAGTATTTCACTAGATTTCAAGCCCTTAAGGTTAAAGAATTTGCTCCCACCCGCTTTGTTGATGAATCTTTGCTTTCATTATGGGGAATAAGGGGGGATGTTAATAATATTGCAAATGGACTACATTTGAAAAAAGTGTTAACAATGAGAAAGAAAACCTGTAGATGCATAACACTTGAGTTTCTTAGCTCTTTGGAGGTAACCGGAGAGAAACGACTACAATGCTCAACTGGAGCTGAAGCCGTTCTCCATTTTCTGTTAGGGAATGTTGCTTGCTCTATGGATATTTCTGATTTTGTGGATATTTTTGGTTTAAGAATTGAGACGATCACCACACGCACATCCTGCTTAAATATTTCTGATTGTTGGTGCAACGTAAGTGGGTCAAAAACATACGAAGCTAAAAACGCGAATGAATCACTTATCCACCAACCGACTATCTGGTACTTCCGTAAGTTCTTAGGGAACACTATTTTTAGAAGGAAGGACAACTCAAAAGTAAGTCAGTATGACCTAATTATCATAGGTACTTACCTATGGAGACTTAGTAAGCTGAACATACCTTTGATGTTTGCCCAACATCTCCAAAGGTAGGCACCCCAAAGACTCACAGACGTGGGTCGTTTGTTGTGGGCGGTTTGATTACCACTAGTACAGAAATGACAAATTTGCGTCGGACCTGGGACCCCCATTTGCGTCGGACATTGGTCCGACGACACAGGTCTCGTCGCAGATGGGAAGAAAGGATCTGCGTCGGATAAGACACGACGCAGTTAACAAGACATCTGCGTCGGACACACTAAACGTGTGACGCACATGACTCATCCCCCATGCACCCACAGCAGCCCAGCAAAGCACCATCTGCGTCGCATGAAGAGCTGTATGCGACGCGGTTGACACGCCATTTGCGTCGCATATAGCTCTTCATGCGACGCAGATGGTGCTTTGCTGGGCTGCTGCTGGGCTGCTGCTTGGCTGCTGCGCACTTACATCTGCGTCGCACATACCATACATCCGACGCGCATAGCTTGTGGATTTGATGATTTGGCTTCTGTAATGCGCGTCGCATGTTTTGTCTGTCCGACGCACATAGCTAATTTTGCGTCGCACTCGAGCTAAATACGACGCACAAATGGAGTCTTTTGCGTCGAGTCCCAGTTGCATGCGACGCAAATGATGTCCCCATTCACTTCTGCGTCGTTTTTCCTGTTGTGCGACGCACTTGGGGAGACGCAAATCGTCGTTTTTCTACTAGTGTACCGCCATTACTAAGCATTTTGGGGTTCGCCCTTGGACCCCGAGTTCCAAGGGCCAAACCACATAAACCAACAACACTTACATGATGCGCGTTGGTTTAGTGTGGATGGAATTAGTTTACTTGGAAGATTGGTAAAACGCCTTCCATCCAAATTCCAAACCGCAACCTTACCGGAATCAAAACAGAGCAAGAAACCTACATCATCTTGGAAGTCCCGGAGGAAGGCCCGAAGATCCGTACCTAGCAAAGGCGGGATCCCCATGAGCATGCTTCCTCCTCTTCCGCCCCTCCCCCTCCTCCCCAACCCCATCCCACCTATGTTCCCGACTATGCCCCTATTTATGCCCATATAGATAGGCGGTTTGATAGTTTTCAACAAAGATTAACCAACTTTCAACAAGAGATGCGGGATAGCTTTTCCCCCATATTGCAATTCTTTCTTGATAACAACATGGTTCCTCCCGCCACCCCCTACCCCTCTTATATGTAACCCCCGCCTCCCCCCGAGGGGGACGAGGACCTAGACCCTTGAGTTGATCCTTCTCTCCACCCCCTCCTCGATTGTTCTTATTTTCACACCGAGGACGGTGTTTGGTTTGACTTGGGGGGTATTTTCATTGTTTGGGTGGTTTTTACTTTTCGGGGTAAGTGTTAGGAGACCCTTGGTGAATGGGCCAATGCTTGTTGAATGGGCCAATGCTTGTTGAATGGGCCAATGCTTGTTAATACTCCCTCCGTTTCTTTTTAATTGTTACACTTACACTTTTCACGCATGCCAATGCAAAACTTTGAGGATATATATCTCTAGTTTTGTATTTGTAAAAATTATAAAATGTATATATTAATAAAATATATACTAAGACGAATCGAACAAGATCTCACATGACTATGCTTTTGTTCAAGTATAAATAACAAACGAGGGTCAAAGTGCAATTTGTGAATAATGAAAAATGTCAAAGTGTAACAATTAAAAAGAAACGGAGGTAGTATGTGTTAAGCCATGATTTCATTTTTCTTATTTGTTTGCTTCCTTAGTTTTTAAGAGAAAGAAAAAACAAAAAATCAAAATTCATATATTTCAAAAAAAAAAATCCAAAAATAATTTTTCTTTCCTTTTTCATTTTCTTACTTTATTTTAGCTTTCTTTCTTCATTTCCTTTTCTTTTCTTTCAATCTTTGTTTTTAGTTCAAACAAAAAAATAATAATTGAAAAAGAGCAAAAATAACCAAAAAAAATTGAAAAACAAGGAAAAAAGAACAAAATGAAGTGTTAGTTTTAAATAAAAATTGTGTTTTTTTGCCCAAGGAAGATGCTAGTTGATGATATATGTGGCTTCCTTGCTTTGACTTTGAGTATATATGTTTAGAGGCATCTTTTGGAAGAGTGTGAGCATGGGTTGTGGTGTTTTAGGAGGTGATTAATCTTGATTGCATTAGAATCTACCAAAATGAAACTAATGAATGCTCAATTGGATGCCTAGTCTTGAATCTTGACTAAGTTGCTCATACTTGGATAATTTTAGCTTCAAATTTGCGGTCCCTTGTGTCCCTAACTATACTCATCATGTCCCAAAACAAAGCTGTACAAGAAACTTAGTTTTTATTTCTTTTTGTATGCAATAAGTGGCACAAAAAGCCACAAGTTCTTATGTCTATCTTTAATGAGTAGTTACTTCACTTTTGTATAGAAAAAAATTCCCATAATAAGAGAAAAAGAAAAGCAAAAACAGTAAAAAAAGACGTGAAAAATGAAAAATAAATTGAAGAAAAATGAAAAACACAAAAAGAATAGAAGAAATTCAATAAAATAGGTCAATTTGTGGATGCCTCCCACACTTGGTGCTATTTTTCATAAGTTTCGAGTAGAGTGGAGTCTAAGGCCTATTTGTGTGTCTAGGGAAGATGGACTAGCGGTTTAAACTTCTATAACACTTGAAGGGCCCTAAGTCTTTTGGATAGCTAGGTGTTCCTCTAATGAGCGAGTAAAAAGTCTAATTAGGTGTCCTATTGCAATCTTGATTAGCCTCTTTCTCTACCAATATGAGTACACTTGGAAATTAGTTGTTTTGAAAGTTGGTCTTTGTCTTTGCTTGTGAACCATTTCGTTGCTAGTGGAATTGGGCATAAATCTTGAATGTGTTGAATAAATGGTTGATGAAAAACTAGAGTTGTGGGTTTGAAAACTCATTGGAAACCCTCGTGAGATCCCAATCGCCCTTTAGAGCGATCAAGGGGTTTAAAGAGCTTGTTGCATGTGCTAAATGCAATCGTGATTCCTACGAAAATGAGTTAGTGTAAATTTTTTATCCTTCTGCCTTTTTCCTTTCTTCTCCATTTTGTTTTCAAATAAATTTTCATTCTTCTACTTAAATTTTGTTCTATTTTGCTTGAGGACAAGCAAAGATCTAGCTTGGAGGAGTTTGATGATTGGTTTATATACTTGGCTTTTGATTAGTTTTTAATAATTTTAATGATAGCTTTTAGACTAGTTTTTAATCGTGATTCCTACGGAAATGAGCTTTTCCCCCATCTTGCAACTCTTTCATGATAACGACATGGTTCCCCCCGACACCCCCTACCCCTATTATATGTAACCCCTGCCTCCCCCCGAGGGGGACGAGGACCTAGACCCTTAAGTTAATCCTTCTCTCCACCCCCTCCTCGATTGTTCTTATTTTCACACCGAGGACGGTGTTTGGTTTGGCTTGGGGGGTATTTTCATTGTTTGGGTGGCTTTTACTTTTCGGGGTAAGTGTTAGGAGACCCTTGGTGATTGGGCCAATGCTTGTTAATACTCCCTCCGTTTCTTTTTAATTGTTACACTTACACTTTTCACGCATGCCAATGTAAAACTTTGAGGATATATACCTCTAGTTTTGTATTTGTAAAAATTATAAAATGTATATATTAATAAAATATATACTAAGACGAATCTAACAAGATCTCACATGACTATGTTTTTGTTCATGTATAAATAACAAACGAGGGTCAAAGTGCAATTTGTGAATAATGAAAAATGTCAAAGTGTAACAATTAAAAAGAAACGGGGGTAGTATGTGTTAAGCCATGATTTCATTTTTCTTATTTGTTTGCTGGAGTTTTTAAGAAAAAGAAAAAACAAAAAAATCAAAATTCATATATTTCAAAAAAAAAAAATCCAAAAATAATTTTTCTTTCCTTTTTCATTTTCTTACTTTATTTTAGCTTTCTTTCTTCATTTCCTTTTATTTTCTTTCAATCTTTGTTTTTAGTTCAAACAAAAAAAATAATAATTGAAAAAGAGCAAAAATAACAAAAAAAAATTGAAAAACAAGGAAAAAAGAAACAAAATGAAGTGTTAATTTTAAATAAAAATTGTGTTTTCTTGCCCAAAGAAGATGCTAGTTGATGATATATGTGGCTTCCTTGCTTTGACTTTGAGTATATATGTTTAGAGGCATCTTTTGGAAGAGTGTGAGCATGGGTTGTGGTGTTTTAGGAGGTTATTAATCTTGATTGCATTAGAATCTACCAAAATGAAACTAATGAATGCTCAATTGGATGCCTAGTCTTGAATCTTGACTAAGTTGCTCATACTTGGATAATTTTAGCTTCAAATTTGCGGTCCCTTGTGTCCCTAACTATACTCATCATGTCCTAAAACAAAGCTGTACAAGAAACTTAGTTTTTATTTCTTTTTGTATGCAATAAGTGGCACAAAAAGCCACAAGTTCTTATGTCTATCTTTAATGAGTAGTTACTTCACTTTTGTATAGAAAAAAATTCCCATAATAAGAGAAAAAGAAAAATCCAAAAACAGTAAAAAAAGACGTGAAAAATGAAAAATAAAGTGAAGAAAAATGAAAAGCACAAAAAGAATAGAAGAAATTCAATAAAATAGGTCAATTTGTGGATGCCTCCCACACTTGGTGCTATTTTTCTTAAGTTTCGAGTAGAGTGGAGTCTAAGGCCTATTTGTGTGTCTAGGGAAGATGGACTAGCGGTTTAAACTTCTATAACACTTGAAGGGCCCTAAGTCTTTTGGATAGCTAGGTGTTCCTCTAATGAGCGAGTAAAAAGTCTAATTAGGTGTCCTATTGCAATCTTGATTAGCCTCTTTCTCTACCAATATGAGTACACTTGGAAATTAGTTGTTTTGAAAGTTGGTCTTTGTCTTTGCTTGTGACCCATTTCGTTGCTAGTGGGCTTGGGCATAAATCTTGAATGTGTTGAATAAATGGTTGATGAAAAACTAGAGTTGTTGGTTTGAAAACTCTTTGGAAACCCTCGCGAGATCCCAATCGCCCTTTAGAGCGATCAAGGGGTTTAAAGAGCTTGTTGCATGTGCTAAATGCAATCGTGATTCCTACGAAAATGAGTTAGTGTAAATATTTTATCCTTCTGCCTTTTTCCTTTCTTCTTCATTTTGTTTTCAAATAAATTTTCATTATTCTACTTGTATTTTGTTCTATTTTGCTTGAGGACAAGCAAAGATCTAGCTTGGAGGAGTTTGATGATTGGTTTATATACTTGGCTTTTGATTAGTTTTTAATTGTTTTTATGATAGCTTTTCGACTAGTTTAGGCTAAATTGCTTCCTTTTCCATTTGTTGTGCAATGTTCCTCCTTTGTGCTCTTTCTTTGGGTGCTTGGTAAATTCAGGATTTGGGAGCATGCTTGGAGGACCTTTGCACAAACCCGAGGCAAGGCGTTGAAGAAACGAGGCATCAAAGGACTCGAAAGAGGAGAAAAAGGAGAGAAGGGGGTTGACCCAACGTCCCGAGTCACCTGACTCTCCTGGGTAAGTCCAAACAGCAGCCCAGTCCTCCTCACAAGACGACCCACCCGGGTCAGCTAACTCGAGGGTTCGGGTTAACTTATCCCTCCCGGGTCAGGGTTTGGGCCAGCCAGATTCACTCCTGATCACACGACCCGCCTGGGTCGTTTGAGTGACCCGCCCAGGTTAGGTCCACCAGAGAACTCGGGTCAGGCGGGTCGCTGGGTTTTCCAGAACTAATTTCTTTGCTTTGCAATTTTTGTATGGGGGCTTTATTGTGATTAACCTTGTTTTATTTTAGGACTATATAAGAGAAACTCCTTTTATTTTAGGTTAGGCTATTTTTATTTGAGATTAGAGAGATTTAATTTTGTTTAGCACTCAAACTTTAGAACCCTAGGAGAGAGAAAGTTGAGGTTTGAAGCTTTTGAGCTCCATTTTCAGATTTATGCAAGCTTAAAAGTTGGTAATTTCTTGTTTATTTCATCTTCTCTTTCTCTAATCTTGCTTATTTCATGCTTTGTTTGCTTAGATCTTGTTTTATTAGTTGATTATTTTCCCTTTTTCTCTTTCCTCCATAGTTATGGTGATGAAGTTATTTCAAGTTTTGCTTTACTTTATTTCCATGATGTGTGAGTAGTTTCCTACTAGGGGAAGGGATGTAACCTTCATTTGCTATTTGGATCCTAAATCTAAGTTAGGGGGTTAATATTTGGGGTTCAACTTCTTAATTAAACTTGCTTGATTTGGCTTGTTGGATGCTTGATCACCACTTGACTTGCATTTTTGGAATTCCTAGTGAAGGATTGAGAGATGAAGCTAGGAATAGACTAAGATTGGTTGGTAAACTAGGATTTCCATGAAAATAGGTATTTTCTAGTTTAGGGAAGCTTGATTAATCATGTTGTTCTTGATTTGGCTAGATTGGTTGCTCATGCCATGAGAATTGGTCATGAGTGACTAATCAAGCTCCTCTAATTAGCTCGAGAGAGTAATTAGCTTGAGTTCCTATGTGCATGATTTTCCCCTTGTGATCCCCCATTTGTTTCCCCTCGATTTTGATGATTGGATTCTTGGATCGAGTGTTGGTGAATCTCTTAATCCCCCTAGTTTTATTCTTGATTTATCCTCTCATTTACTTTGCTAATTTGTTTTGTCAATTTCATATTTATTTTTGACTTTGCAATAGTTATTAATCTCTCAAAAACTCCAAAAATAGATTTAGCTCATCGTAATTAGCAAATTAACCTCTGCTTAACCTTACTTCCTTGTGGATTCGACCCTATTACTTACCCTATATTGAGTAGTTTAGGTTATATTTGGCGAGTTTACAACGAGCCCGTCAAATAACGACCTTGAAGACTATCAATTCATAATTATAGATCTTACTATATTCTCAATATGTCACATCTCAAAACTCCATAAACTACTAATAACACTTATCATTTCTTATAGCTTTTGTTTATAAACAAGAAAACTAAGTTTATATTATGTTCACAATAGCTATACCAATACACAATTTGACTATAAACTCATATCATAATTTCATATAGCAAGTTTAACTTAATTCTAATATGATTAACATCCAATAATATAATTAAGATCTTTTTAAAGTAATTAACAACCCATATCCACTTAGTAAACTCATATATTAACTTACTTTAGTGAACGTTAAGCACTAATCCAACTTAACTATGTATATTAATCTATTTAGGAACAATCTGTTGTTACGTTAACTAAAGTCAATTTATAATTAGAATAACAATAATCTAATTTATGAATGATTAGACCACATCATACTCAATTATAATCTCCAAGATAAATAGAACTTTATCTAATCTCAAACTTAGCCGGAACCCCATTATCTAATCACTTTGATAATTACCTCCATAACAATAATTAATCAATAGCTACCCATCCTCACTAAATTTCGGATCAGGAAATTAATGCAATGTACCTTTCTTAATACAACCTACTATACTAATCGAACAAATCCCACAAATAGAAACTAATTAAACTAATTCTACAACTCCTAAACTTAACTTCATATGAACTCCAATACCAATTTTATAACTGAAATTTGCAAACTAAGAGACATAACTAAACTTGGAAAATAAAGTTCAATTTATTAACTGATTCCACTGTAATTCAACAAAATAAAACTATAGTATGAATATTCAGGTAAAGAAACAGTAAAAACAGAACACATAATTGAGACATATGAATCAGTTCAATAGTTCGTAAAGCACGTGAGCAATTCACGTACATCACTAATAAAAATTAAGTCAAGCAAGAAATTATATTTCATATTGTACAATTAATAAACAACCATAAACAAAGAACAAACAACCAACTGAATACTCACTTAACTTCCATAGAGGTAAAAGAAGGAAAATTAGATGCAGCTCAAAGGGGAACCAAATACATCTCACAATAAAAGAGGGAAAGTACCTTTGGTACATCACCGAGAACACCAACACACAGCCACAGGACGCCGGCAGCACCGCGCGACAAACACGAGCAGCGCAATAGAGCGGAGGGAGCATCGAAACTCTGGTGCGAGCTCAAGAAAAGGGGGAAGAGCGGGAACAGCAACATGCGGGTGTGGCTGCACCACCACCTAGTAGCAGCACCAGCAGCAGCCGCACAACAACAACGACAGAAGGGGGGGAGTAGGGGAATAACTAGGCCTGGCAAAAGCTGACCCAACCTGATAACACAAACCAACCTGAAATAAGCGGGTTTGGGTTGAGATTTTCGACCTGATTACACACCTGAACCCGACCTGAAATTAAGTGGGTTAGGTTAAGGTTTAAAATTTTCAACCCGAAACCAACCGGAATTGACCTGAAAATAAGATGTCCAACGATTTGTATTATGGGCTTGCCCAACTATTTCGGCCCTAATGAAAAAAGGTCAACAATAACCTTGAATGCCCTAAAAGACACGGAGTTAAGTGACCTAACCCGAACTCACTACTACTCTCTATAATTTGAGATTCCGCCTCTTTTCTCTCTCTTCTCTCTCAACATTTCTCATTCTCTCTTCAATCTCTTAACGAAATTTGTTAAAGAAAATAAAAAATATATAATTTCAAACCACCATTCTTAGTTCCTGATATCTTTCGATTGAGTAAGGTATTTATTCAATTTTTCTTTCATTTTTTTAAATGCAAATTTATTAGGTTTGGATTTCGGATTTTAATTAATTTTTTTTATTTGTTTCAGTTTGAGGCTTTGTGCAATTGCTTATCACTTTGAGTGACTTGAGGTAAAATGAGTTCTTATCTCTTTTATTTTCTTATGGATTCATTTGTATTCAATTTGCATATATGTTATTTCAATTTTTTTATTTTTCTGTTTGTAAATCGTTTCCCTGTTCTCATATTCTGATTTCAGTATGTGTTTTTGCTCTATTAATTTGTTTTATTTCTCTGTTTGGAAATCGTTTCCCTGTTCTCATATTCTGATTTCAGTATGTGTTTGTTTCTCTGTTATATTTATTTGTTTGGAAATCGTTAATTAAATATTAACTTTGTTTATCTCTGTTGTGGCAAATATGGATCCTCAACTTGAGAATTTATGAGGGGTCGTGATGAAGCTTAAGGTGGAAGATATGCCAAGTCCAAGTGCGGGAATAAGCTTCGACTTTAGTGCAAATGCTCATCATTCAGCCTCCAGGCCCTCCACTATGCATGCGTGATCTATAATTAAATAATTTAGTGTTTGTTTGTTACTTTGTAGTGTTTTAATTTTATTTGAACTTTGATGTGGTATGTTGTCTGTAAAACCTTTGAACTTGATGTGTGTAATTCCTTTGAACTTCATGTGGGTTTGTAGACTTTGTATAAGTAATCGTGGGCTTGTAGACTTTTTACACAAGTTGTATGTGGGTTAACAGATTAGGGACAACCTGAAAATTTTAAATCACATCAGGTTGGGTTGACCTAATAACAAACTGACCCAAAAAATAAAAAAGAAAACCAGGTCGAAACAGATCAGGTTGGGTCAACTTGAAAAACAAGCATATCAGGTTAGGTTTAGATTTTCTGACCCGATTCTTAAACAGATCAGGTGGGAAATCAAGGGCTTGTATTGGTGGGAAAGGGGAAATAAGGGGGTCAACTTTGATGAGAAAAAATAGAGGGAATTTTGGAAAGATAATATATGAGTCATTAATTTTTTATTCAATGGTTGATATTGCTCAAACTCTACCTTGTAGAGTATTTTTAGAACTCTAGAGGATCCAAACACCCGAGGGGGGGGTTGGTTCCTCTAATCAACAGAAAAGAAACAAAGGGGATTTGGGTTATCCAAAGTGAACCAACAAAGGGGAAAAACAAAGATGGAAAGCCGCTTTATTTTCCCATTTGGCTAAATACAACTCAACAATTTATAAATAACTAAAACCCAAATTAATTTTAACGATAATAATAACTTCATAAAATTAAAAAAATAAACGGTTTTTTCACCAAATACCCCTGACAAATAAATTTATTCACCAAATACCCCCACTTTTTTCAAAATTCACCAAATACCCCTGACCTTTAAAAAAATTCACCAGATACCCCTGACATTTCAAAAAATACCAAAAATGCCCTTTTTGGCTAACGGACGTTAGTTCTCCGTTAATTAATTAACTAATTAACCTAAAAAACGTAATTAAACCCTAATTAAACCTAAAAACCCTAAAACTCTAACTAACCCTATACCTAATTAATCCTAAAACCTAATTACCCCACCCCAGCCCCCTCTTCACCCCACCCCAGGCCCCCTGACCCCAACCCCCCCCCCCCTCCCCCCCCACGCAGCCCCTCCCCCTCCCCCACGTAGCCCCCGGCGCCTCCCCATCCTTCACTATCGCCGGCGCACTCGTCCCCCTCCTCCTCCCTCACTCTCGTCGGCAGCCCACAGCCCCTCCTCCCCGCACTGCGCAATTCCAATCTCCAAAGAAGTCGACCTTCTCACTTCTCGGCACCTCCTCCGTTTCTTTTTGGGGTGAAACGAGGGTGGGAGAGGGGAGAAACGAGATTCGCTTCGAAGGGGTGGGGGAGGTGGAGGCACGGGATTCGAAGGTGTGGGAGATGGGGAGGGGACGCGCGGCGGGCTGGGATGGCGGCGGGGAGAGGGGGAGGGAGCGAGTTCGCGGGGGAAGGGGAGGGTGAGGAGGGCAACCGATTTCTTGGGGGAAGGGGAAGGGGATGCGGGGCGGGGTGGTCGGGAGGGGAGGCGCGGCGGGGCCGGGGGTGGTCGGGAGGGGAGGCGCGGCGGCGGGGGAGGGGGAGGAGGGAGGGGGAGGCGTGAGGGAGGTCGAGGGGAGGGGGCTGCGTGGGGGGCTGCCGGGGAGGGGGGTATGTGTGGGGTACGCCGAGTGGGGGGGAAGGGAGGGGGCCTACGTGGGCTGCTGCTGGGGGGGAGGGGAGGGGGTGGGGGGGTTGGGGGTTGGGTGGTGGGGTGGTGGCTCTAGGGTTGGGGTGGTGGGGTTGGGTTAGGGAGAGAGAGAGTTAGGGTTTTTAGGTTTACTTAGGGTTTAGTTAGGTTTAATTAGGGTTTTTTTAGGGTTAATTAGGATTTTTTAGGATTAATTAGGGTTAATGACTAACGGAGTTAACTCCGTTAGTCAATAAGGGCATCTGGTGAATTTTTTTAAAAGTCAGGGGTATATGGTGAATTCGAAAAAAAGTGGGGGTATTTGGTGAATAAATTTATTTGTCAGGGGTATTTGGTGAAATAACCGAAAAATATATTGCAAGCAAGACAAAGAAAAATAATACTCCAACCCAAATAAAATAAAGAATATGTGAAACATAATTAACTTAATAAATATAATTAGCATTTAATAAACGCTTTTAAAAATAAGCCTGTTACACCCAATAGTCAAGTCAGAAATGTCAATCTACATTAGCCTGATGCTTCAAGAAACGATGATGAAAGATCAAAGACAACGACGAGGAAGGCGAGAGAGAACCAAAACGCAGAGGTAGGAAGAAAGTGTCTCAAAGGGTTTTGGGTGAACAAAATTGTGATTTTTTTTTTTATTTTTAACTTGTTTTAGATACTTGACAAAAAAAAACCATTGCAATATCTCATCAAAATATTAAGAGAGCAAAAATTGTTGCAATAAAATAGTCATAATATATATATAACTGTTGCAATAGTTTTCTATAGCAACGTTTTTCCAAAGTCAAAGTCTACTCAAATTAATAATTATTTAGCTGTTGCAATAGCTATGATATAGCAACGTCAGTAAAACTGTTGCATAAAAGGGCATTGCTATAGCTCTATTTTGTAGTAGTGCACATTATGTTACTTGTGAAAAGTTTTCTGACAAACATCGCAGATATCTGGCTGCTATTACTGCAGGGAACCCTCCTAAATCTTTTAAGGAAGTTATGAAACATGAAATATGGCATAAGCCATGGCTGCAGAAATTAAAGCTTTGGAGGATCAAGGCACTTGGGAATTGCAACCCTACCTCCAGGCAAGAAGGCGTTAGGGAGTAAGTGGGTGTATACGGAGAAATATGATGAGCAAGGAAAGTTGCAGCCATTGAAGGCCAGATTGGTTATATTTGGCCATCATCAGGTAGAAGGTACTGATTATAATGAAACTTTTGATCCTGTGGCAAAGATGATGACTGTTCGTACTTTTCTTGCTATTGCTGATGTGAAAAAATGGGAAATTCATCACATAGATGTGCATAATGCTTTTATTCATGGTGATCTAGAAGAAGAGGTTTGCATGAAGATCCCTCCTGGTTTTACCCAAAATAGTACTAATCTGGTGTGCAGGATGAAAAAATCTTTGTATGGTTTGACGCAGGCCCTAGATGTTGGTTTGAAAAATTGGCTACTACTCCAAAAAAACTATGGTTTTAGGCAGTCTTATTCTGATTATTCCTTGTTCACGTTAACAATAAATAAAATTCAGCTGAATGTGCTTATATATGTTGATGATATAATTATTGCATGGAATGATCAGAGAGCTTTACGAAACTTCAAGACTTATCTTGGAAAATGTTTTAAGATGAAAGATTTGGGTGTTCTGAAATATATCCTAGGCTTGGAAGTTGCCAGGGGTCCTCAGGGAATATTTATGAGTCAACGAAAATATGCCATGGACATTATTTCTGAGTGTGGACTGCTTGATGCCAAACCTGTAGATTTTCCTATGGAGCAGCATCATCAGCTCGCTTTGGCTGATGGTCCATTAATGGACGACGCAGAGCAGGTGCGTTGTCTGATGGGCAGGTTGATTTATCTTGCTGTTACTAGACCTGATTAGGCGTATTTTGTTCATATTCTATTATAGTTTATGCAGGCACCTGGAGTACTTCATTGGGAAGTAGCCGTACGAGTTGTCAGATATTTGAAGAAAAATCCAGGACAGGAAATTTTATTTCGTTATGATAATACTCTTCGTCTGGAAGGGTGGTGTGATTCTGATTTGGCTAGTTGTCCACTTACCAGACGTTCTTTGAGTCGATGGTTTATTTTACTGGGTTATTCTCCTATTTCCTGGAAATCTAAAAAGTGGTCTACTGTATCGCGTTCCTCTGCTGAAGCAGAATATCGTTCTATGGCTGCAATCGTGTGTGAATTAAAGTGGCTTAAGCAATTACTAGGTGATCTTGGGGTTCAGCATCCTGCAGGGATGCGTCTATATTGTGACATTCAATCTGCGTTGTATATTGCTAAGAATCCGGTGTTTCATGAGCGCACTAAACATATTGAGGCTGACTGTCATTTTGTTCGGGATGCCGTCACAGATTGGCTTATTACTCCTTCATACTACCTCTGTTTTTATAGTTAACCCGTTTCCCTTGGGCACACATGCCAATGCACTATTTCAAACCTTTATATCTCTAATTATCAATAAGCAAAAATTACAAAAAGTTGATATTATGAAAATATACATTGAGATGAATCTAATAAGATCCCACATGACTATATTTTTCCTTCAGTACAATGAATAGTGTTAAAAGTCAAAACGGGTCATCTAAAAAAATCGGAGGAAGTATGTTCCTGCAAAGTTCCAGTTAGCAGACATTTTTACTAAGGCTCTTGGTAGGACTCAGTTTGAATTTTTGTTGTCCATGTTAGGCATTTGTGATTTGCATGCTCCAACTTGAGGAAGGGTGTGGGTGTGGGTTAGGACTCTATAGACCTGGCAAAGTTAGTCCTGATCCGAAAATTCGGTCTGAAATATCCGATCCGTGGTCCGATCTGGGTCCGAACCAGACAGTCCGAACCTTGATCCGAATCTGAAACGATCCGATCTGGTATGAAATAATCTTGATCCGAAACTCATCCGAAATCCGAATAATCCGTATGATTTTGCCCAATCCAAAATCAATCCGATCCAAAGGTAACCTGATCCCAAAGCAATCCGAAATTATTGGCTTCCATTAGGCTTTGATCCGAAGTACCCGAAATTGACCTGTTTTAAAAAAATGATTATCACAAGTACTCTTTGGCACAAGTTCTGACTATGCAAATTAGTTATGTACACCTTTAGAAAGCACGAAGAGTAGCAGTTCCATATATACATAACAAAAGCTCATAGTTAAAGAAAACCACCAGACCAAAGGAGTAAGAACTCCATACATAATCAAGATGAGACAATCCACCATCCGATTCGAAAAGCATCCCAATCTGATGATGATCCGAAACATAATCCGAAACCCGGTCAGATCCGAAACGGTCCGGTCCGAATGTAACTTGATTCGAAAACGGTCCGATCTGAATTAGTCCGGTCCGAATGAGATTCGATTGGTCCGATTGCTAGGCCTAGGACTCTATTTATGAGTTAGTTATGATTTAGGATTTGTATCCTAATTAGACTTGGAGTAGGACTTTGTCCTTAGGATGTATAAATATATTTTATGATGAATGAGAAGGGGATGATGACTTGATTGAAACTTAACAACTAGATATGACCTCCAAATAACAGGGGTCAAGGTTGGCCATTGAGAAGATGGGGGATAAGCTTCATCGTCGAGAGGGAAACTTACAGCCTGGATCACCAGCTAAGGCCCCTAAATGGCCATTCAGTGATAAAAGGAGGTAGGAGTGTAGAGGCAGGCAAAGGTTTTCCTAGAAGCAACTATCCTTGAAAATGTCCGTAATATCAATCCCTCAAGAACTACCCAAGTACAATAAATATGAATATACTCTATAAATCATCAGATTTCTCTCCTCTAATTCCTCTTGCTGTCGTTGTGATTTACATAAAAGTTTGAAACTTCCCCTATTCCATTCATTTGTCTTTAACTCAATTTTCCACTAACCATTGCTTCCCAATCTCTACTAATTCATGAAAAATCAAAGAAAGCTATTTTTTGGTTTTTTTAAAGACAAAAAAAAATTCCAATCTAAAATTTCTAATTCAAAGATGTGTTGGACTTTTTTTCATTTGCAAGGGTTTTGTGCATAGGGAAAAGAATTATCATTCAATTTGGGAGCATTTTTCGAATTTTCGAATCAACAATGAATTAGAAATATCTTATCTGGGAATTTGGGGGAAGAAGAATTATTATGTTGTTGGTTGCCGAGTTGGCGATTGTCTACTCTGCAGCCAGCCACCTGGTACTGGTACTACACTAAAGTTGAGTAACCAACAACTGGTACACCGCCGAGTCACTAACCGCCCATGGCACAGACGCCGAGTCGCCAACCGCAATTTCAGTACGGCAGCAGCAACTTCCCTCCACGGCAGTACGACGCCGAAGCGAGTCGTGCACCAGCTTCCCTCCACCAGACCTTTCACGCCTCCCCAATTTCAGGTGAAGCTGTGAAGATCCTAAACTCCGAATTCCTTTATTTTGGCTTTGTGTTGTACTTTTAATGAGGGTTATTCGTTCTAGAATTTGTATTGGAAATTAAGTATTTTTTCAGGGGAAAAGTTAAGCTAGCATTAATTCAGAGATAAAGTGTCCATTAGTACATAGGGCGCCACCTCCGGTGGAGCATAGTGATCCCATATTTGTTCAAAAGCAAAAGGCACTAGCTTAGCTAAATGATGGGAAATAAAGTTACCGTCCCGATTAACATGACACCAAATGATAGAAGAAAAAGAAGTACAATAGGAGAGAATGTCATGAAGGATAGTATCGAGGTCCGAGAAAAAGATGGCACTCTTCGACAAGCGATTAATCACAACTTGGCAATCCGATTAAAAAATGACTTCTTTATAGCCATAGCACTTGCCAACCTAACCGCCATTTCAATAGCTTTTGCTCCAACAATCTCGTGGGTCCAATAGGCTTTGATGCGCCTAGTTGCTGCAAAGAGGATATCCCCAGCTCCATCTCAAGCCACAACATCAATCCAACCCAGCCATCCACCTCGAGAGAAGCATCAGCATTGAGCTTCACTATGCCTGGGGGTGGGGCAAGCCATTTGTTTGGGCTTGTAGCAGACTTCGGCACAAATGAAGGTAGATACGAGAGGAGTATTGGTTGTACTCCTCCACCAATCGATTGACACGAGCTAAGATGACATGATTAGGTCCACGTACCTTGGAAGATCATCTTGTTTCTCTCACCCCAAATGCACCAAGCCAAGTAAACTCCTTTCATGATCACTTTTTTATCCATCTTTCCCCAACTTTCAATTACCTTACACATGGAAATAGTTGGGTTTACACCCCAGATTGTTGCACAACCACTTTCACGCTAAAGGTAAGTAATGCGTGGGTACTCAAAGACCACACGAGCTGCAGCTTCCAGACCCCCACAGCCCCATGGACCACCTCATCTTCAATCAAATTTAATGGTGGGGAAGAGCACGAGTTGGCAGCGTGAGAGTGCCGAGACGCCACAAAAAATGTCAGACTTTTGGGATCGTCTATACCCCAAATAACAACCCAAGCTTGATAAAAAATATCAAGATTGTTGTATCCTTTCCCAATTATGTATGCCTTTTCATCGAATATAGGCCATTTTTGGTCAAAACCCATGTTAATTCATCCAAGGAATGACCCGAACTTAAGGGAATTGCAAGGATATATCGCTCATTAAAATGTGCTTCAATGAAATCACTATCCCACTCTCGGTTTTGAACCTTCATCAAATCATCCACCCATATAATGCCATCGCTGTGCGAGCTAGTAACAAAATGTCCTTCTTCATCGCCAACCGAGGATAGTCATTCCAAAACCCTATGTTCCTTCCATTCCCAACTCTCCAAATACAACCTTCTTTAACAAGTGCCTTAGAACACCATATGCTTTTCCCTGAATAGCTACAAGAAATGCCAAGAGACGCATCACGAAAATCGTTGTTCAGAAAATACTTTGCCTTCATAATACGACCAAAGAGGGAGCCTGGTTTGCGAAGAGGCGTCAAGCTTGACGCCCAAGGAGGGCATCATTGAATACAACCAAGTCTTTAAACCCGAGTCCACCAAGACACTTGATAGTGCTCAACAAATCCCAACTCTTCTAATGAAGTTTCTGGTGAGAAGCATAACTCCCTCACCAAAAACGGGCCATAACAGAATGGATATTTTGTATCACAGAACTAGGGAGCTTGTAAACAGCTATAATATAGGTAGGAATGGCTTAGATCTCGGCTTTCAGAAGAACATATTTCCCGGCTCTAGACAACAACTTGTCCTTCCAACCTTGGAGTTTCTTCCAAATTCTATCAACAAGAGACTAAAAATGGATTTTTTTAATCTTCTTGCAATAGAGGGGATACCAAGGTATTTATCATGTTTCTCCACTTGCCGCATCTTAATAATTCCCATCAACACTTCTTTTTGCTCAACGGTAACTCCTCTGCCAAAAGAGACTTCCGACGTTTCATAATTAATTTTCTCCCGGATGCTAACTTATATTGGTTGAGAATATCAACTATCACTGTGCGTTCCTTTACGGTTGCTCTTGTAAACAGAAATTTGTCAGAGATTTCGGGGCCACTACGTCTGGCCTTAGCACCATGGATCAATTTATCATGAACCTTATTCTGAATCATTTTAGATAAAGCGTCAGCAATCATAATAAATAAATACAGAGAAAAGGGATCACCTTGGTGGGGACCTTTAGTAGGAGTAATCGAACCATAGAATCCTCCATTAATAATGAAGGAATAAGAAACCGATGAGACACAGTCCATGACCAGATTCACCCATGTCCCATCAAAACCCATTGTCAATAGGAGTTTCCGGAGAAAGCCCCATTCCACCCTATCATAGGCTTTACTCATATATAACTTCATAGCAATAGTGACACGCTGACTTCTGTTACGGTTTTTCATGGAATGAAAAATTTCCATAGCCATAAGTGCATTATTTGTAATAAGAAGGCACGGAACAAAAGCACTCTGATTCTCCGTAACAATTGCAAGGAGAAACTCTTTAAGGCAAATCACTAAAGATTTAGAAATTAAATTATAAAGCACATTACAAAGAGTAATAGGGCGAAACTCAGTAGCAACAATGGGGTTTTTAACTTTTGGGATCAAAGCTATATTAGTATTATTAATACAACTAGGAGAGGAAGAGCCATGCAAGATGCTACGCACAAAATGAGTGACATCATCACTTACTATAAGCCAGAACCTGTGATAAAAAAAAGCATGCAGACCATCAAGGTCCCAGAGCCTTGCAAGGGTGCATTTGTTGGAGTGCTCCAAAAATATCATCTTTATTAAATGGTCGGAGAAGATGCTGATTACAGGTATCAGACACAACAGGGCTAACATGCTGCAGAATCGCATGAAAACTCGACTCAGAGGGGCATGTGGAGGTGAAAATGTTACTAAAATAATCCCCAAATATGATTTCAATCGACACCTTATCCTCCTTCCATGCACCAGTACTGTTATACAAACTAGCAACATAATTTCTTTTTCTTCTTTGGGAAGCTTTATAATACTTTGTGTTTCTATCACCATCACGCACTTTCGAAATCCAAGATCCTAAATACTAGTAGGACTCTTACTTTTCATGAAGGTCATCCAGACGTTTTTCATGTTCAACACACTCAATACAATTTTCATCTAACATTAGCTGTTGTGCAACATGAAGCTACTTCTCGGTTTTGCTAATTTGCTCACCCAACTTCCTGAATTTTACCTTGCTCCATCTTCTAAGTTCATAGACTATCCTTTCAATTCAGTCAAAAACAGGATCTCCAGCAGTGTTCTCTCAAACCTGACGCATCAAAACTTCACACGAATCATCTAGTAACCAGCTTGTTTCAATACTTCACTTATAATTTTGGCAACGGGTTACAATGGCCGAGTGATCGGATTTGTATCTAAGAAGATGTTCAACAAGCATATTAGGGAACATGTCCAATCAATCAGGTGAGCAAATGAACCCGTCCAAACGCTCCCGTATTCTAGTTGTAGTTGTGTTACCCCTTTCCTAAGTGTACTAGGACCCAGTATAACCAAGATCCCAAAGCGCCAAGTCATCAATAGTTTCCGGGAAAGCTAAAATGTTTGGCCTGCTTCTCTCAGCACCCCCTTCTTTTTCACTCGGATACAAGATCTCGTTAAAATCGCCACCAAAAAGAATCGGCCGATCAGTCTCAACAAAGAGATGAAGAACCAAAACCCAAGTCTTATATTTTTCTTCTTCTTTTTGCCAATCGTAAATGCCAACAAAGCACCAAATTTTATCACCATCCTTAATGTCGCCACATATATGATGTTGAGAGAAAGAAACAATAGTACATTTTATTTCCTCCCTCCAATATACACAGAGTCCTCCACCTTTTCCCCTACTAGCCACTCCAGAAGCATTTTTATAACCCAAACGTTCCTTCAAAACTTCAGCTTGCTTTTTTAATATAGTCCCCGACAAGAAGATAATGTCCTATGCAAAAGAAACACTCCATCTCCGGAGTTGTCGAACTGACCAAGGGTTACCTATCCCTCAGCAGTTCCAACATAAAGTACTCATAATGCTAGACGGGATTGGCTTTGGCCAACCTCCGCCTCATGATTGAAGTTTGGTTCATTTGTTGGGTTCAACTTTGTGCGCTTTTTAGCTCCTATAAATTCATCACACTCCATAATAGTAGCATCATCAACAATCCTCTTTTTCAAAAAAGCATCAATATCAGTCTCCATGTTTTGGGCTAGCCCTTTATCCTCCAATGAACCCCCTATGAAACCTCTTCCAACTTCGAATATGCCCCTGCCCTTCCTTCATGCTTGAAAAAACAAACTCAGCTTAGTTATTAATAGGTTCCCCTGTGTCAGGTATGATAGGAGGGGGTGAATTTGGGTTTTGTGCATTGCTTTGGATTGAGGGGATGTCGGGGATAAGCATGGGGGTCTTATTGGACAGGCGTGGAATTTTGTGTGGATTCTATGTGGGTTATTGGTGGGGAGTGATTCGGGTCAGTGAAAGTGAGTGTGGGAGTTTGGGGATTGATTAGGGGGGTAGGAGCATTTGATGAAGGTGGAGATAGGATTATCATGGCTAGGAGTAGGGAATGTTGGATGTGAGGGGAGATGGGCAGGGGGTAGCAGTAGGTTCAGCAGCTTTGGTAGGCTCGGGGGTAAATAAAACCTTGTTGTTCGACCGGAATTTTTCCACCTCCTCCTCCACCTTTTTCATACACCCCTTCCTAAGCGTTGCCATCAGGTGTATTCCCTAGTGAAATCTCTCTTAACTTGTTTCTATTTCTTCGGAACTGCATGACAGTCACGTTTTGAGTGACCCATAACACCACAAGCAAAGGAAAAAAGGGGCAATCTTTCATACGCAAAATCAACTTGAATCTCCCGGCCTTTTTTATCTTTCAATTTCCGAAAACGACGTGAGGGTTTGGTGCATCAAGCAGTACTTTTACTCTCCTATATCTCTCAATCCCTATGACATCTTCTTCAATATCCAAGATTTCACTTGTAGTCCTAATTGAAGCGCTAATTATCTCATCACAACGATAATCGAAGGGATTATTTTTAATACGAACCCAAAACGGGGAGTGAGTGATTAATACTTGATCCGGTTGTTCTTCACCATCAGTCTCTTTGAGAAGGATCAACATACCATCAAAGTACCAAGGACCGCCCTCCATTGCCTTCGCCATGTCACGCCAGTGAAAAAGATGGAAAGCGTAGAGATTAGGGCTAAGGACTCTGATTACTAATTCATGAGCAGGAGCCCATACTCCAGTGATCGTTCGCTTGAACGCATCTACGTTATAGGATCATTCTGTCAAAAGTTTTCCAATCACACTAATGAAAGTTTCGAGTTCTCCAAGTTAGGGTTCAAAGTATCGAGGTCTAAAACAACTTCCTCCTCTTCATATATGGTTACTTTAGATACTATGTTCGAGATCCCTTCAGCCATCGCCAAAGAGAGCGCCGCCGAGGCCAAGGGCGAACTCAATAAGGAGGGTTCTTTATCGGGGTAGAGAGGATTTCCTGTCTTTCAAGGGAGTCTTTCAGGTAAAACTTTATTCACCTATTGGAAATTAAGTATTATGTTGAATTTCTGGAGTATTATGTATTTAGGTTGATTAATTAGGGTTATTTGTTAAGGAATTTGGTACAATATGAATTTATTTAGTTAACTAATTTTGTTGTGTGTTAATTGCTATGGAATGTGGTTCACTGGTTTAATTTTATGCATTAGTGGGTTGGTTCAAATTAGTGAATTAGGTAATTACGAAGGGTAACCAGATCAGATCCGTTTTGGACCCGAATACCCAGTACCTGGATCTGAGTCATGCTTTTATAGACCTGGATCCTACATCTGCAAACGGATCTGGATCCGGTCTATACTGACCCGATCTAGATCCGACCCATTGCCATCTCTAGCCACAAGTAATTATTTTTTCGAGGTAGGCTATGCTGGTGGTTTTCATTACTCGAACTGAAAAATGGCGGGTAGG
The DNA here is from genome assembly GCA_947646795.1 of Beta lomatogona. Lineage (NCBI taxonomy): Eukaryota > Viridiplantae > Streptophyta > Magnoliopsida > Caryophyllales > Amaranthaceae > Beta > Beta lomatogona. The sequence continues at coordinate 3,646,971 of CANSNZ010000928.1, read as the reverse complement.
GACGATCCCATCCAAAAATACAGCTCTCTATGTCGAGTCGAGCATGGCCAATCTTCGGGCCGATTTTTTTTCGCCCAAAACTAGAGGTGACAAACGGGTCATAATTGTCTGTCATTTCGGGTCAGGTCAATTTTGTGGTCGGGTTACGTTTGGGTCGGGTGCAGGTCCATCTCGGATCCATGAAATTTCGAGTCAGGTGCGGGTTTGATGAATCGGGTCAACGCTGTGTCGTGTTAAATCAGTTCGGATTAATTTGGGTTGAGTCGATTCGGGTAAGGTCGACTTTCTTTTCTAGCAAATAAATAAAACACATATAAGAGTAAGTTCTAATTTTTTATTGGGTTTAGTTATCTCACTTCGTGTTGACTGATAAATATAGTTCATGAGTCAGAGTGCTTTGTGATTATATTTTATTCAATCTCATATTCTTAATTTCATTGCTCATAAAGAATCAAACATAAGACCAGAAAGATAAGTTATATTTTGTGAAAAAGAAATGTTGATGAAAATCATTCAAAAAATATATATTAAATCAAACATAAAAGTAATGGTGGTGAAAAATATTGCATTCTTGTTTTCGGGTCGGGTCAAGTTCGGGTCATAATTGTCGTGTCACTTTCTGGTTGGGTAGATCCGAGTCGAATTATCTTCGGGTTGGGACATATTCGGGTCCATTTGTTTTCGGGTCGGGTTATTTCGGGTTTCATTTCTATTACGAGTAGTCACTATTTCGGGCCAAAATCGGGACGGGCCAGATTTTAACTAAAAATTCAGTTTTGAACTATCTAAAGCTTGTCGTCAAAAAATTAAAATTTGGCCCTAAAATTCTGCCCAAACCTGGCCATTTTTTGGGACATTCCCACGGGTCGGGTTGACCTTGATGAGCTCTAGTTCAAAATGATAAGACCTCTATTAATACAAGAAAAATTGTTAATTGTCAACTTCGAAAACCCAAGTTACTAGTCTTAGAACCAATAACTGAAATTCCAAAAATTCTAGATCAGTCATTACCAACATACTTAATTATATTAAATGGAGGATGAAAATCATCAAAATGGATTGGAGAATGAAATGGGAAGCATGTAACATACTGAATGAGCAAAATGTATGAGTATGATTTTATAATCTCATACTTCCTCTGTTTTTTCTAATTGCACCTTTTTTTTCACGTTTGTCGAGACACTTTTTTGAACATCAATATCTCTAATTGCGTATAAGTAAATATAATTTTTTTCCAAATGCAACCCATTAAATTGGTCACTTTGTTAATTAAAGCCCTTTCATTTCAATTGCATCCTCAAATAAATCAAACACTTCTAAGTTGCAGCCAAAAAGACATGAATATAGGTTAGATTTAGGCTGCAACTTAAAAGTGTTTGGCTTATTTGAGGCTGCAATTGAAAAGATTGAAATGATAGGGTTGCAATTAACAGAGTGGTAACTTTAAAGGGCTGCATTTGGCAAAAAAAATCCAAGTAAATATTTGATATTTGGAGTCCTTGCATTGAGACGATTCTAACATAACCCCACTTGTCTATTTTTTATTTATTATATATATGAGATGCGAGATAGCTTAACAAATTGGTTGATGAATAGTGCCAAAAACGAAATGGTGCAATTAAAAGAAAACGGAGGGAGTATTCTCATGGGTTCACAAGTATATATAGGACTACGTACATTAATAGTCTTTCACCATCCAATTAGTATACTATAGACATGTCCCTATAGAGAGCATTGTTTGCGCGGTAAAAAACACAGCTTTTAGAACAGCAAATGCTACCTGAATTAATGAAATGGACACGGAATAAACATTGAGCCAAATCTAATGAACACGGACAATCTCAAACCAAATCCAATAGAAACGGGCATGGAATGAACATGAAGCCAGATCCAATGAACACGAACAAATTCAAATTAAAATACTGGTTTGACAGCTACTTTCTTCAGTAATACATTAATTACACCATACTCTTTCATTTCTATAGCACATTTACCCAAAACCTTTATCGCTCTTCCAAACTCTCTAATTTCTCTCTCTTCCAAACTCCCCAATGTATTCGTTTCCTCCTTCCTTAATTCTTGCTCATTTAAGTCCAACCCTTGTTCATTTTGCTTGTTGTCCCTCCATGTTCATTTATGTATTTTGAGTTGTTAATGTGTTTCTTTGTGTTTACTCATTTGTAGAACTTGTCGATTTGTCTTATGTAGACACATAATCATGTCTCCCCAATTTAGTACCCAACGATGAAACATATCGTCGTCCTACTTGGTCCGGACCGAAGAGGAACAATCAAAAGCCTTATCTGAAACCCTTTTTGAGTCCAAATATATTTTAAACCCCATTTAAAAGACAATCTAATTTCAAAGTCCAATTAATTATTCTTGATAGTTAATTTATTTTAAAATATATTTTTTATTAAATTAGTTTTATAAAATCAGATGTTATGATTTTAATTCGTTATTCATGATAACTTTTCATAAAAGATAGGTTAAAACGGTTACTCCTATTCAAACAGATTTAAAAGATAGGTTAAAACGATTTAAATTATTTGGCCGTTTTTTTTTTTTTTTTTTTTTTTTTTTTTGGCAATTATTTTATCCTTTGATAAAATCTATCCTTTTGAAATCCGAAATTAGCTATATTTAGGAATAAAAATCTAATTTTTGAAATATCCTTTAAAAATTAATTATCCGGAATAATTCATATTAAAATATTAAAATACAATTGATTATCATGAAAATTAATTGGTCCTTCAAAATCGGGCTTGGATTTGACAAATAGACTTTATATTTTCGAAATGCTTTTTTGCTTAGCTCATTCGAGTGCTCTTCCTTTGGACTGGACCAATTAGGACGACGGTATTTTTCATCATTGGGTACACAATGGGGAGACACAATAATTTTGTATCTACATAAAGTCTAATCTTTCATTATATATTTTTATACATTATATGCATGCCTATGTATATATTGCTTTCATCACCCTTCATATGTTTAATTTTTCTAATCAAAGACATAAATAAATGTTCTCATGCCTAAAAAGATAATTTGGACAATTGATTTAGCAACCTAGTGATTTTGATTGCATAATGAGCAGATCACAAAAATTAGTCTTTTGCTTCTTTAATAAACCAACATAGATTTATTTTTTAGAATACTTAAATAACATATTGTTTGGTTGTTTAATTACATAAAACAAGAACATGAATCGTATAATTAGAGGCCAACAATAGGCGAATTTGATTCATGATCATATCCGTACCTGTAGGCGTTTTCTTAGTGTCTATGCAGGATGAGCGCGTATTTGACTACCTCGTTGTAAAGGTTTTGTTTTGGAATACGTTTAGAAAAAAAGAACTCGCCAACAAGTCTTTAAAGGAAGACACATAAACCTAATTGGATATTGGAAAATCTTAGGGACACCATATATCCAATGTAGATTTCCCCGTCATGACTCCATGAATGATCAATGAACCAAAGATTAAATTCAGGGGTGAGGGTACAAATATGATTAAGAATCAAATTCACCCGATGTTGGCCTCTACTTAATACGATTCATGTTCGAGTGTTATGCGATTAAATATTAATGGGGTTTGGTTAAGGCCTGAAAGGATCCATGATTAAGAGATTGATCCCACGCTTCGTATCTTTGCTAAAAAAGATGGCCACATGTAGGACGCACTCTAGTCTCTTGTCAGGAGAGAGAGAGCAATGCCATATGGTCGGGTAGGTTTGCTTATGACTAAGATCCAACACTATATAGTTTAGGAAGCTTTTTAGTGGGACAAAGCGCAAACTTTCGGGGGGTGGCTCATGCATAGAACACACGCTAATGAGGCAAGGACATAGAACTTATAGTGGCCCAGAAAAATAGTCCTACATATGCAAACTGTAATAGTCTTGATGGCTCAAAAGCAAGTGCAGAAGGTAGTTAGGATGATGATTGTGGTGGTGCTTTTTAGTGGGACAAAGCGCAAACTTTCGGGGGGTGGCTCACGCATAGAACACACGCTAATGAGGCAAGGACATAGAACTTATAGTGGCCCAGAAAAATAGTCCTGCATATGCAAACTGTAATAGTCTTGATGGCTCAAAAGCAAGTGCAGAAGGTAGTTAGGATGATGATTGTGGTGGTGCTTTATGCTAATTAGTAGGACTATTGTCGCCAACGCACAGGAACCACCGCTCTATATTAGTGCGTAGTGTTGATCGACAAGGCGGGGGAAGATCGGGATCTGTCTACGAGTATGTACAACTCCAATCCTACTCAAGTGACTCGCAATGCTATGAGATCCACCAATATGCAAGTTCAATATGCATATAATTGCTGCCTTTTTATCCGTTGTCGTCATGTCCCTCACCGTGATTAATGAGATAATAATTAAAAAGGGAGTTTTGTGAAGAAAGACATATCCTAATATCAATGGTAATACTTGTTCATCTCCAAAATCCACTTTTGTATTGAAATTAATGAAGAAAAAAATAGAACATATATCAGGGGAGTAATTGTCCACTACCATTGATGTTGGCATACACACTTTGCAAAATTACATATAAATATATTACAATTTCTATAATTTTATATTGGCTACTAAACCCACAATGACATTACGTGCCTTCTTCCTCTTCAATAGGATCGGAGGGTCCCATGATTTCATATTGTTTGGTTACATTATGTTTTTGCCTTTTTTTTTTTTAATTTCAACATGTCTTGTAAGGGTTGTCTACTTGTCTGCCCTCAGGTGTGCCTACATAGTACAACTGCACAAGTTAATAGTTATGACTTTTGGGTTAATTGTTATAGTGAGTCAATAGTTATGATTTTTGGCTTAATTAATTAGTGGAAACGCGTAACTAATGGATGAATTGAGAATTTTTGCTAGGCTTAATTAATTGGTTGTAGTGCGTAACTGATTAGTCTGTAAGTTTAACGTCTGTTCGTCTTTTTTAATAATGCCATAACAAAAGAACCAAAATGATGTCGAAAATATCTAAAAGGTTTGAATTTGGACATTTTATACTCATTTTCTTGGGAGGAAATTTTATACTTGGTTCCTGAAATATTGATGTAGTTTCTTTTTTGCTTTATCTCTAAAGTATTGCAAAATGAAACTTTCATTTTCATTTTCAAATTATGCTTTTGTTTCAAGAACTGGTCAGTTTGTACAAACCTAGGCGAAACCACGCTTCTTGCTTCATGAAATTAGACCTGCATAAAGCATATGGAATAGGCATTTATAAAGGAAATGCTTCAGGGTTTAGGTATTCTTGAGAATTTTACAACCCTTATAATGACATGTATCTCGATATCTCTACACCTAGATTCTATTTGATGATATATGTACATTATTCTCATATTAGTGCGAAAAGAGGGCTGAGGCAAGGGGATCCACTATCGCCCTCTTTTTTTGCCCGCCTATGTAGGGAGTATTGTTCTAGAGATTTGAAGTTCATTGGCCAGAAACAAAGGCTTCAATATCACCCTGGATATAGAAGCATGCAACTAAACCATCTGTGCTTTACGGATGATATTCTAATGTTTTGCAAATAAGTATGTTCCTATACTCTTTAGAGGCTTCCAATTATTCTTTGAAACTACAGGGTTCATGGAAAACAATTAATATCCGTGACATGGATGAGCAAGAACTGGATGAAAACATCACTGTTACAAACTTCAAATTGGGAAACTACCTTAAATGGAAAAATTGATGGGAATAATCCCATCTTTGGGCCGTCTTCTTAAAACAATCCCACCTTTTGATTAATTCAGTATAATCCCACCTTTGAGCCACATATTCTTAGATCGGTCCATTACCTTTTAGTGACTTGCAATTGCAGGTAAAAACCCCCACGTGTTAATAAATGTAATTAACAACATGCTTTTTCCCCCTAATCCCCAATTCCCTTTTACATCCCCTTCTTGAAGAAAACTTCTTTCTATTTTGCTTCGATCATTCCCACCTTCTTCATGCTCTTCTCCATGTCATCTCTTTATATCCTCTTTGTCATCCGAGTGGATTACGAGATTAAACCGCAAAATGAATTAAAAGAAAAACAGATGTAAATGGCCTAAAAAAATACAGAGAGAAGGATTTAGTTCACAAAAGAGAGAAACAAGGATTTGCAAAAAAACCCAAGTCTTTGTAAATTTGACTAAATTCATCCATTCCATCACTCTGTTTCTAAGTCATTTCTAATTGCGCAAAAGAGATGAGTTACATTTTCAATCTTCCCATAACCCTTGCTTGCAAATTACAACTCTCTTTGGATTCATCCAGATTTCCATCTTAAAATTTCATTTGTCAGACATAATTTGAGAATTTCAAAATAAGATCCTTGGCAAATTAAACATTCTTGACAAGTTCTATGATTGGAAAATATGATCTTCCACAAATTGAAGGGAGAATCATAATTGGAGAAACTCAAAAAAAAGTAGTGGGTAAATGAATGTGAAACTGCTGTTGTTTAATTGATATGTAGAATTTAAGAAGAAAGAGAGATTACATGGATGATTGCTTGGATTTACCAAGAAGTCGGATATCTTCTATTGCAATTGGGATTCAATTAAGAGATTGATTTATAAAACTGAGTTAGTAATACTATCTCATCTGCTAACTCAACACCAAAAATAATCAAAAATTCATGCTATATCAGCATGCCAAGACTCAAGCAATCAACTATCACTCCTAGTGGGCAAGTTGTCATTAACTTACAAAAAGTCAAAACCCATCTCCTTTTAAAACCTTACAAAAATCTCGGCTTTGAATTTAAAAATTTTGGAAGTGCCCAAATGAGAAAAAACTGAATTTTGATGATGAGTTTCTCATAATTTTTTTGATGCAATGAGTTTCTCATAATTGATTGTAGATCTCAGCGTTTTGTATCTAAGTTGATGATTGAGGGAAGGAAATTGGAAACTGGGGCGATTGAAAAAAATAAAATGAATACTTTTTTAACTTGTTAGAGCAATTACTGTGCAAAGAGAGAGAGAAAGGATGAAATTGCTTTTGGTTTACCGGTTCATCTGGTTACAAGTTAACCTGGACCAATCTAAGAAGATAAGGCTCAAATGTGGGATTATACTGAGTTAATCAAAAGGTGGGATCGTTTTAAGAAAACCGCTAGAAGGTGGGATTATTCCCATAAATTTTTCCTAAAATATATGGGAGCCATTAGCTCAAAGAAGCTGCAACTAGTTATTGTGAAAACTCATTGAGACATGGAGCTCTAGTTATATTGTACTGATGAGCGCGTGCGTCTACTAGGCTCAAACTTTTATCCTCCCTCACAAAATTTTGAAAGAATAAACTCCAACTGAAGATCCTAACACTATATAATGGTTTAGTGCCTATGCTAGCACATGACAACGTTATGTGGAATGGAACAATCTATGCCTATCCCAGAATGCTGGTGTGGACTAATATTAGGATCATTCTTCAATGGAATCAAGTTGTAGAGTGTAAACATAAATGGGAATTCGAAAAAAAGATAGATAACCTGTTGGTCAATGGTTGCATGTTTTCATATGAAGGACAAGATATGGACACTAGTATTCTCCTGTGTCAGCAAGCTGGACTGGGAAGCACATCTGTAGAACAAAAGCTATCAATAACCCAGATCACAACTTCAACCAATCTTCTGAAGGAATATGTCGTTAGACAACCCAACAATTACTAAATATAAATAGGAATAATATTATGAAGATAATAAAGTTAGTTATTCTAGTAATCGTATTTTCTTGCTAGAAAATAAATATGATTAATTGGACAATATTAATTGGGCCTATAACTTAAATAATTAGTCCTATGAGGTCATACATTGTAGCACAAGTTGGACAACGCAATCCAAATCCAATTAGGATTAGGTTGGGCCGGTCCTAAGGGGAATAGGAGGATAATTAGTTCTCCTAACTAGCCTATAACTCTTCTATTATATATAGGATATAATATTAGGGTTTAGGTGATCAATTCATTAAGCAGTTTTTTTTCACAAGAGAGAGAAAGTGAAACCCTAAAACTATTCCCTCTAAACCGGCGCCTATACCATCAAAAGCAAGAGATTTCTTCTCTTCCGTTCTAGCAAACGTTGGTGTTCAACTGGTGCTCGTGGACTGATTAGAGGAGCAACACTTCGGGCTCTCGGATCTTCAAAGCTTGGATACAAAAGGGAAATCATGCTTCAAAGGATTTACATCTAATCTCTATTGAATGATTCATGTGTTTGATTATGTTTGCGATCTTATGATAGATGTTAGGAAATTGTTTCCTGAAATTCCGCTATATGCATCTATATATTCCTATAGTGGTATAAATGTTGCCTAATTCATAATATTCATATGATCAAGTTATTGTATGCAAAGTTATTATTTTTATTCAATTAAGGGAGGATTTATTTATGGCTTGAATTTGCATAATTGATGTTTGATATTAATTGATTGAAAATTGTAAATAATTGATTTATTTGTGATTTATGCTCAAATAAGTTTATAAAGTTCCGAATTTTTTTTATCATGGACGAAATAAATTTGTTAATTCACTCCAAAATTTTCGGTTTTTTATAAATATACTTCCTTCGTTCTTTTTCTATTGCAACAATGAGATTTTTACACTATTCACTCACCACCCTTTCACTATCTCTTGTGATTTTTACGTACAGAAAAATATAGTCATGTGGGATCTTGTTAGATTCGTCTCGATTTATACTTTCAAAATATCAAATTTGTATAATTTTTACTAAAAAGTGATTAAAGATATTAATAGTTAAAGGTGTGTATTGGCAAGCGTGAAAACTCTATTGTTGCAATAAAAAAAGAACGGAGGTCGTATTTGTTAGATTTAAGATTATTTAATATTTAATTTGATTAATCATTGCAATAATTTGTTAACAATTAAAGATTTGATTTTTAAATTGTTAAATAAATCTAATGTCCATCACCAACATAGATCTTGAATAATATAATAGCTGGAAATAATTTTCGGATTTTTCCCGCCAATTTTTGGATTTTTATCATATTATTTCTGAATTTTAGTTAAATTTTATGTTTAATTTGATTATTCATAAATTTTAAGGATAACAATTAAAACAATTGATTTTATTTGTTATGATAATTCAGTAGATCACCCTAAATATTATTTTCGAATTTTTCAGATTTTAATTGTTAGTTTTCTGAATTTTTTGGATATAATTTGATTTTTGCCTTAATTTTGAAATTTTTTGTTAGAATTAATGTTTAATATAGATTAAGCATTGAAAATCTAATCTTAACAAATCTAAAATTTTGCTTGAGTTTGTTAAGTGATTCAAAATTATTGCCATAATTTTTGGATTACTAAACCCTAATTAAATCCAAATTCTTTAAATAATCGTTAATTAAAGTTTAATTGAATTTTTGTAAATTGTTATAAAATTCAAAGAATTTGCCCACCATGGCTGGGTGGCCCCACCTGCATCGGTGGAGCCAAGGTGGAGGGCGACATTGGGTCGGCGTCAACAGGGATGTACATGGGCGGCACTGGCGGCAGCCAAGCATGTGGTGCACTTTTGAAGTGCGCAGCGCGTGCTGCCAGTGCTGGGGCGTTGCTCTCGGCACCGGCTAGCGACAAGGGGCTGAACGTCGCGATCGGTGGTGCGCGACTTGGTGGGTTATCACCGGTGGCTTTTCTTTTCACTGCTGATTGCGGGTGGCTCGTTGGTTTTGGCGAGCAGTCGTGAGTTTTGTTGGTGAAGGCTGGTTTCGATTCCAGCGGGGATGCTTGGTTGGCTATTGACTGGCAGCCTTGTGCTGCTGGTCAATGGTCAACAAGTCAAACTTTAGTTAAATTTTTTTTTAATAAAAATCTGATTTTCCTAAGTTGAGCATAAATCCAAAAAATCCTATTTTGCAAATTTGTGAATAATAATGATTATTGCCATGTTTAAATAAGTAATTGAATTAAAAAATTAATGTTTCCTAAATAATTTCTAGCTTAAATTTGTTAAGTTTTATAATTATTATGGTAAGTTTTTTTTTTTGGTTACTAAGTATTATATAAGCTCAACAAACATTACAACCTATCACCAGGAAAAAACCCAGCCAATCAACTATACAAATGCTACTGGTAACAAACACTAGAGCACAGAACCAAAACAGAACCATTACAAATTCTGAAGCCAACTAATATCCCTATCCTCCATGTTTTTGTGTAATATATTCCCTACTCTTTGTTTGATTGTATATTGTATATGCTTTACAACCTGAGCAACAGATCTAACTTGCATATTCCACAGAACATTATTACGTTCTTGCCAAATATTATAAATAGTGGCAATGATACATGCTCTTTTCACTTGTTTCCTGAATTTGCTCCCCTTACATCTTCTCTTTGTCCAGTCTAAAAGCCTTGTGAGATCTTTAGAAGTGGTAGATATACCCAGCCATTTCTTCACCATATTCAAGCATTGTCTACTGTAGATGCAATCAAAAAATAGATGCTGATGATCTTCTGTTGCCATGTCACAAATTAGACACATGTCATTGTCAATCACACCATGGAAGCTAACTTCCCCCTTGTTTGAAGTCTCCTATGCATTGCCAGCCAGCATATGAAGCTGTGTTTGGGAACATTATGATGATCCTATACTTCTATACACCAGGGTAGTTTATCACCTGCAACATGCATCTTCTTATACAAATCTGAAGTATTGAAAGAACCATCTGTCAACCAGCTAGTACCAATCTGAGCACTGATCTCTTGTTTACTTTTGCAAATAAACTTCACAGCGCAACTAGCAGAGGGAGGGGCTGTAAATTGAGACCAGTACTGCTCTTTAATGTACATAATAAGTACCCACTTCACCCATAAATAATCATATTTTTTTGAAATGTTCCACACCTGCTTGCCAACCGTAGCTAAATTCTAGTGCATCAAGGATCTAAAACCCAGACCAAGTTTAGCTTTTGGCCTACAGACATTGTCCCAACTCACGTATCCAAGCTTAGGACTGTTGCAAGTCCCAATCCAAAGAAACGCTCTACAAATAGCATTGATTTGGGTGATAACTCCTCTAGGAATGAGAAAGATTTGTGCCTAATACACACAGATTATGGAAAGTTTTATTTGCTTATTAATTGTTAATAAGTAAATAGTTTGTGTTTATTTTATTTTGATATTATAAATGCGTGGATGTTTAATGTAATATGTATGATATTATATTTTTCATGTGATGACTAGTATGGCTCAAATTAGGATAGTAAATACGACATGCAAATCGTTACATTTGAATGTAAATTAAATACGATCTGCGAATCGTTTGTATTTTTGTAACTTTATATTTTCGTTATTTATTTAATTCAAATTATGTAATCAAGCATGAGGATCCAAGGAGTTTCAAGGATGGTGATCCATGGAGATTCAAGAGAAGTATCATGAAGATTAGTTATTTTCCTAAGTTTAGGGGCCATACCATATCATTTTAATTATTGCTTTTATTACTTTTTGCATTTATTGTGTTTAAATGCTTGCTTCTAAGTTTGTTTGTAATAATTGATTCATGTGTTCATTACTAATTGACCATATTAGTAAACTTAGGTCCCCAAAAGTAATATTGAGTTTTAATTGCTTTTCCAAACAACACCTGTAAAGCCTTAGATCATGAGTAATAGGTTCTGCCAAACCAGGGTGTTGCTCATATTTCCGGGGATAGTAGGGTAGGTTTTTGAAACTTGAAGGTTAATGTTTGGTTTAACTCAACAAAATCATCAAAAGATAAAGTTTTGGGTTTTGAAGCTAAGAGATAGGAGTGAACAAGGAGTTGTTAACCTATCTACCAAGAATTATAATTAGTTATAATTAGTAAAGTGTTTACTTACCTCAACTACTATAAATTGAAGGTAGGGCCAAAGTCCGTTTGATTGTAGTGGGAGGGAATCTTGGTTATTCCTTTATTCAATAGGGGATTTTCATTTTGAATAAAGGGTAGTGGTTAATTAAAAATTGTTTAATTGTTGCTTTCTTGATAAACATTGATTGAATCTTGCTTTATTATTTGTTGTAGTAATCATGTCTAGAAACAATAACAACAATAACAACATAACAATTCTACTTGTAATTTGCGCTCTGTCCTTTCAAAGGACAAATCGAATGCTGAACATTTCACTGCAAGTGAAAGGGACATGTGAATCGTTCTCAGAACTGAAAAGTTAAACAACTTTCACATGCAAGAAGATGAAGCAACGATGGAAGATATGCATGAAATGCTAACTCAAACCGAGCGAAACATCCCTAACAAGCCAGGAAGAGAACATAAGGATGTTCTTATGGTTAGTAACGGGCAATCGCTCAATAGGATTGGGATTGCTATTAAGAAGGACGAAAGCAAACAAGTTGCCAAGTCTGAAACTTCTAAAAAGCAAAAGACTGCACCAAAACCAAAAGTTACTGATGAGCACTATTGTTACACCTGTAACAAGGTTGGTCATTGGAAGAGTAGTTGCCCCAAGTATATGAAGGAAAAGGAGTTTCTAGTTCAGATATGTATGTTATAGATGTTAACTTAACAACTTATGCTTCTTCGGTATTTGATACCGCTTGTGGATCGCACATTATTTGTAATATGCAAGGCCTCAAAAGAAGTAGAACATTAGGAAACGGAGAAGTAGATCTTCGTGTTGGAAATGGAGCACAAGTTGCTACATTGGCAGTGGGAGTATATAGCCTACTTTTACCTTCAGGATAGTTTTAGAACTTAATAATTGTTATTAAGTTCCTGCTATCACAAAGAACATTATTTCGATTCCTGTTTTGGATTCGTAAGGTTTTTCATTTATCATAAAGGACAATTGTTGTTCTGCGTATTTGAATGATATGTTCTATGTCTCCGCTAAGTTATCATATGGTTTATATGTGCTAGACTTAGAAACCCACATCTATAACATAGACAGCAAGAAACATAAAACAAATGATTCAAACCCTACATATCTATAGGCATTGTCGATTAGGCCACATAAGCTCAAAGCGCATTGAGAAACTGCATAAAGATGGAATTCTCAAATCATTTAATTTCGAATCATTTGATACTTGTTAGTTTTGCTTGATGCGGAAAAAATGATAAAGTCTCCTTTCACAGGTTCAAGTGAAAGGGCCAATGACCTTTTAGCCTTCATACATACGGATGTGTGCTGACCTATGAGTACGTTGGCTAGGGGAGGGTATACTTCATTACTTTTACCGATGATGTAAGCAGATTTGGATTTGTTTATCTCATGCGGCATAAGTCGGAATCCTTCGAAATATTTAAGGAATTCCATAATGATGTACAGAACCAACTTGGGAAGAAAATTAAGGCATTGCGATCCGATCGTGGTGGTGAATATTTATCTCAAGAATTTAGTGATCATTTGAAAGATTGTGGAATACTTTCACAATGGACTCCACCAGGAACACCGCAGTTAAATGGCGATTCTGAAAGAAGGAACCGAACCCTACTTGATTTGGTTCGATCAATGATGAGTCTTGCTGATCTTCCTATTTCATTGTGGGGATTTGTACATGAAACAACGGCATTCACACTTAACATAGCACCATCGAAAGCAGTGGAAAATACACCATATGAAATATGGGTTAGATTGTACCAAAATTGTCTTTTCTAAGGATATGGGGTTGTGAAGCCTATGTAAAACGTTTACTCTCTGATAAGCTTTCACCCAAATCCGATAAATGTCTCTTTGTGAGTTACCCAAAAGAGACTAAGGGATACTACTTCTACAACCAAAGCGAAAACAAAGTGTTTGTTGCTCGTAATGGTTTCTTTCTGGAAAAAGAGTTTATTTCTAGAAAAACAAGTGGGAGAAATGTATATCTCGAAGAAATTCGAGATGAGCAATAAATGGATGAGGTTAACACCTCATCAGAGGCGGCCCGACATGAAAATGATTAGGAGGCGGTGCATTCAATTCAAGTACCTCCTACCGTCGCACTTGGAGATACTCCATACGAAGTCACTCAACCCAGTGAGGTAGAAACTTCTTCTGTTGTTCCCCAAGGTAGGTCTAGTAGGACCATCATTCCGTCAAAGAGATATAATGATTTCCTTTTGACTGAAAGTTCTGAAATAACGATTTTATAATCAGAAGAACCTACTAGCTACAAGGATAGTCAAGACTCCGTAAGATGGTTTGAAGCCATGAAATCTGAAATGGATTCCATGTCTGAAAATCAAGTATGGGACTTGGTTGATTTACCTGATGGGGTATAAAACCCATTGGATGCAAATGGATTTTCAGGTTGAAAACAAATAAGGAAGAAAACATTAGTGTTTTCAAAGCAAGGTTGGTGGCGAAAGGTTTCAAGCAAATTCATGGTATTGACTATGATAAAACCTTCTCACCAGTAGCCATGTTGAAATCCATTAGGATAATCCTTACGATTGCTGCCTTTCATGACTATGAAATATGGCAGATGGATGTCAAAACTGCTTTCTTGAATGGGTTCTTGAAAGAGGATGTGTACATGACAGAACCTCACTGTTTTGAAGATCTAGAAAATCCAGGAAGGGTATGCAAGCTTAAGAAGTCCATTTATGGACTAAAGCAAGCATCAAGGAGTTGGAACCTTAGATTTGATGAGGCAGTCAAGAAATTTGGCTTTCTCATAAATGAAGAGGAATCTTGTGTACACAAGAAGTTAAGTGGGAGTAGTATTACTTTTCTGGTGTTGTATGTGGATGCCATACTTCCATAGGAAATGATATAACCATGCTTGAGTCAGTCAAGGTATGGCTTAAAAATTATTTCTCTATGACAGACATAGGAGAGGCAGAGTACATATTGGGAATAAAGATCTATAGAGATAGATCGAAAAGGCTTATCGGACTTAGTCAAGAGACTTATATTGATAAGGTTCTTGCAAGGTTCAAGCTGAAAAACTCCAAAAGAGGTTTCATTCCCATGCAACATGGCATAACACTTGGCAAGACTCAGTGTCCTTCGAGTCCTGATGAGGTCAAGCGTATGAGTAATGTTCCCTATGCTTCTGCAGTAGGATCCATTATGTATGCCATGATATGCACTCGACCGGATGTTGCATATGCTTTGAGTATATGCAGCAGCTACCAGTCAAATCCAGGAGATGCACACCGGATTACATCGAAAAACATCCTTAAGTACTTGCAAAGGACTAAGGATAATTATTTGGTTTATGGTGGAGATAATGAGTTGGTTGTTACTGGATACACCGATGCAAGCTTCTAGAGTGACAAAGATGATTTCCCATCTCAATCTGGTTTCATATTTTGTCTTAATGGAGGAGCTGTGAGCTGGAAGAGCTCTAAGCAGAGTACCATCGCGGATTCTACAACAGAGGTTGAGTATATTGCAGCAGTTGATGCAGCAAAGGAAGTTGTTTGGGTCAAAAAGTTCATTAGTGAGCTTGGTGTAGTAGCATTGAGAATGGCATTAAGCTGTATTGTGACAACAATGGTGTCATTGCTCAGTCTAAGGAACCCAAATCGTATCAAAGGTCTAAACATGTGCTAAGGAAATTCCATCTTATTCGAGAAATCGTTGGAAGAGAAGATGTGAAAGTAAGCAAGGTTCATACTGAGGATAATATAGCAGATCCTCTGACTAAACCACTTGCCCAACCTAAGCATGAGTGTCATACTAGGTCCATGGGGCATAAGCATATGGGAGAATGGCTTTAGGTTGTTTACTTCATGTTTACAATTGTAAAGACATTTATTATGCTTTGAATGTTTATCAATAAAAATTCGTTTCTTATTTATTTGTTTGGTTTAGTATTAAATAAAATGTCCAAATAATTTGTGTTTCCAAATAGGATTATTGAAAACGTTTTGATAATGGAACCCTATAAAGTGAACTGAAATCACAATTTATTTAAAGTCCCTAGTCTAAATCACTAAATTGGACATAAGTGATTTATTTAAAAGACTAGTATATAACTAATTGATAGCGCAGTTCCATGGGCTAGGAGACATAGAGATGTCTAATTGATTATATGGATGTCTAATTGATTATATGGATGTATACTTTATACATTGAAACTTGACCTAATTAGATTCTAAAAGTAGAATCGAACTATTATATTTAGCGGATTCCTTAGACATGAGTATGTCATAATAACCATAATATAATTAGTTTAACCTTGACGCTGTTAAACGCCGCGCCGTAAAAGGAGGTTATAAAGGCAGTGATCAGGTGGGCTAAGAATTGAGTGGGAGTTATTGTCATACAAGAGAATCCTCCTATAAAATAGTAATGGTGTCTCTGGGCCTCTTCATGAGCGAGAACTGGAAAATTGCATGTCCATGCGGAATAGGATTAAAGAGTTAATCCTTATTTGAGCAGTTCGAACTCATCGATCAAGTAACATAAATTTGAGAATAACATGGTGTTATCAAATTTGGCATTAAGTGACTTAAGGAATTTAACATTGCGCTCTTGTCTTCGGACAAGTGGGAGATTGAAAGAATATGTCCTTAGACATCCCGGCAATTACTAAATATAAATAGGAATAATATTATGAAGATAATAAAGTTAAATATTTTAATAATCTAATTTTCTTGCTAGAGAATAAATATGATTAATAGGACAATATTGATTGGGCCTATAACTAAAATAATTAATCCTTTGAGGTCACACATTGTAGCACAAGTTGGAGAACACAATCCAAATCCATTTAGGATTAGGGTTGGGCCGATCCTAAGGGGAATCGGAGGAGAATTAGCTCTCCTAACTAGCCTATGACTCTTCTATTATATATAGGATATAATATTAGGGTTTAGGTGATTAATTCATTAAGTAGTTTCTTTTCACAAGAGAGAGAAAGTGAAACCCTAAAACTATTCCCTCTAAACCGGCGCCTATACCATCAAAAGCAAGATAATTTCTTCTCTTCCGTTCTAACAAATTTGGTGTTCAACTGGTGCTCGTGGACTGATTAGAGGAGCAACACTTGGGGATCTCGCATCTTCAAAGCTTGCTTACAAATGGGAAATCACGATACAAAGGTTTTACATCTAATCCCTATTGAATTATTCATGTGTTTGATTATGTTTGCGATCCTACGATCGATGTTACGAAATTGTTTCCTGAAATTCCACTATATGCATCTATATGTTCCTACATCCTCACCTCAGCTTATTCCTCTAATAAACGTGTACATAAGCAAACTAGAAGAATTAGAAGAAAAGAATAGCTGGTGTAGTTGATTTTGGAAAAGACTAACTATTCCCAAACACGAATACATCCTAGAAATTGCTATGCACTCCATCCGTCCATTATTGTTTTCTCCATATACATTGTTGGAGTCAAAGTTTTTTGTAACTTTGACCGTAAATTCACATTGATATACTCCTTCCGTCCCTAAATAGAGTTCCCATTTTTCCATTTATGTATGTCCCAATAGATTTTCCATATCCTTATTTGGTATGGGTCCACCAATTATAATATTATTTAGCTTTCAATAAAGTGACCCACATTATCTCTCCTCAATAAACAATTCATGAATAATGTACCAACTTTAATTTTTAATTCTGATTTAATACAACTGAGGTTCCACTTATGAATTCTCCTTAATACTTGTGCCCAAAAGAAATAGGAACTCTATTAAAAGGGACGGAGGGAGTATAATAATAAAAAAAACATTATCATGTGAGATCTTGTAAATTTCTTATACACTTAATTTTTAGGAAAAATTGACAATAGAGGTCTCAACTTTGGGTGATAATTTTTAAAAGGTCTGAACTATTGATTAACCTGTGTAGGTCCCAACTTTAAGGGGTCTTAACTTTTAGCGGGCCTTAGTGACTTGAAACTGGCTTAATAGGTCATAACTTGTAAAACTTGGGTCACACCAGAAGGGTTAATTGAAGGAGGGAAGTAGGAATTAGGTTAGATTTACAAAAAAATCGTCAATTTTAAGTCATCGAGGCCCACTAAAAGTTAAGACCCCCTAAAGTTGGGACCTACACAGGTTAATCGATAGTTCAAACCTTTTAAAAATTATCGCTCAAAGTTCAGACCTCTATTGTCAATTTTTCCTAATTTTTAAATATCAACTTTTTAGAATTGGAAAAATTGTCAAGAATATGCCAACCTTTGGCCGGCCTTTTCAAAATAAGTTTAACATTTTGATTAACTTATAATAAGTAAAGCTTATGGAAATACCTACTTTAATTGGGTGAAGAAACCTACGACCTAAATAACAAGTCACCACCGCCTGTAAAACCCCTAAAAACCCAGCCTCACCTATTTTTTCTCCCTCTCCCACCATCACAAAACCACCACCACCGCTGCCTCCCCTTAACCCTATAATCGGCCACCACACTCCATGCTAACCATCCACCGCCCAACTCACCACTAAACCCACCTTATCATCCCCAAACGCCGAAATTCCGCGCTCCATTGAAGGACCTCCACAAATTAGACTAACACAAAGGATGTTTGCTTTCTCTCTCCTCTTTGAATTCACATCATCAACTACCTTTGTGCTGGATTTTCTACTTGAAGATCGAAAAGATGACGACAAGCTTAGAATTTTGAGCTTCAGTTTCGAATTGAAGAACAAACTTCGAGGGGACAAGAACAACATCGAATTCTGAGAATGGTGCAGGCTCTCAAAGATATGAAACACCCCCATCTTTTCCCCCTATATATATTCTTAATATTCTGGTTCGCAGAAGTACCAATCTGAACTTCAAAAAAATAGACAATTTCAAAAAGCTTTAATTTTGCAAAAAAAATTAGAAGAGTGAAATGGGTGAGGAAAACTCTATCAATAGTGAGTCTTTTGATTTGAGCTCTCTTCTTTCTTCCGAGGAGAGAGATTTTCTCATTCGCACAATGGTGATCATGTGACCTCTTCTCTATGTTTCCTTATTTTCTTATCATTACAGATTACTTTCTATAGTTTAACAATTTGTTTAATTTCATGGGAAATTATGAAAATTTACCTATTTGTGTAACCCCCCACAATTTTATGAATTTTATAAATATATTTAAAGTATTTAAATAATTAATTTCTTAAAGTGTTGACTATTTTTAAAGTCAAAAGATTATTTAATGTTTTTAAATAATTAATATATTATTTGAAAGTTATTTGATGATTTAATTATTTTAAGTTGTAGTGTAAAGGATTTTAAAAGATGGGTTAGAGGAGCCCAATTTAACTCAATCACCCAATCAACCAATTTTAAAAAGTCCTAACACACTTCCCTAAGTCCACAAAGGGTTAGCTTTGCAAACCTATATAAACCCCATGAGAGCCCAAAAATCCCCACACAAAATTACACCCTAATTTTCTATTTTCTCTCTCCCCACTCGGTTTTATCTTCTCTCTCCTCTCCCTCACCCGGCGTTCTCTCTCCTCCTTCGGTCAACCCTCGGCTGCCGCAGCAGCCACCACCACCGGACCACCGACAGCAGCACCGGCGTCCCTTCTCTCTCTCTCTCTCTTGCCCGTGTTTTCTCTTTCTCCTCTTGGTTTTTCTCTTCCTCCTCTATATTATTTTAATGCTTAAGTTTAATGTTTTAAGTATTGATTTAATGAATTAATAATTAAAGTTTGTATCTTTGATTATTTAAATATTAATTTCAGATTATATAACTAGTTTAGTGAAGGAATTAAAATTTCACATTTAATATATATGTTTAAATTAGGTTTTTAAGCATGAAAGCATGGATTTTTTATATTTTAATAGTTAGAACTATAGTACTACGTTATGATTTATGAAAATTGAGCACTTTAATCTTTCTAACCATGTTAAAGTGACTTTAAAAAGGTTTTAAAGATATTATAAGTTGCTGGAATTTTTATTAGCACACTTATGTTGGATTTTTAAATATCAAAACATTGATTTTTAAGGGTTTTGATGACTAGTATGGTAGTACTATACTAGGGGCCACTAAAAGTTGAAGTTTTAATGTTTAAGAGGGTTTTAACACTTTATAAGAGGGTTTAAAGTATTTTAATGTTGCTGTAATTTTTATTAAAGTATTAATACTTGGATGTTTTGGTATTTGATAGGCGGAGACTTTACCTTGAGTGATTTCTAAGGTTGAGAAAGTGGCCTCTCATATTGTCTACACAAGGTACATACATACCTATGTGTTATTAGACTAGTATCATATCATAAGGATAGGATTGTCGTAGTATCATGCATAAGGAATATTTTATAGTTCATATGTGGCTTATATTTCAATGAATTTGCATGTTTTATGCCGTTGTATGAAGCGTGTTGTTTATGATATGTTTGGTTAGGATGGTTGGTTATTAATTTAAGAATGGGATTCACTAGTGGAAAAAAATGCTTGTGCTACTTATCAAGTGCTTGGGTTGAGCTTGAAAACGGAGCACATGGTCTTCATTTCTTTTTTGAAAATAAAAAGGATCTCAAGTGCTCCGATTGGGCCGAAAAACGGAGCACTTGAGTATTCTATTCGGCCCCAAAACTCCCTCCCTCTAAGTCTTGCACCCGCATTTACTCTCTTCCCATCTCCAATTCCTTTGTTGAACTTGAACCCCTCTCTCTATCTCTCTCAGTCTCTCTCCTTCCATCTTCTCTCTTCCATTCATGGGGGGTCCCCTATCCGGTTCCCAGGGTTGTGACGGAAACAACCAGCAAACCAAAACCCATCCCACTTCCCTCGTCACTCTCGTATCTCTCATTCACACATCGTCCTCTTCCCAAGACCCAACTCAAAACCCTAATGCGAGAGCAGACGACATCACGGCGGACGACTGCCACGACTCCTTGATGATGGAGTGACAGACACAACCAACATCCTCTCCCCCTTCTCTCACGGTGGCAGGTAAATTTCTTTTTAATCTATTTTTCTCGATTTCTAGGGTTTTTGCGAGATTCTTGCGATTGTGTTTGAATCGAATTTGACTTACTTTTAGATCTAAGGTTTAGGTTTTGATCTTCTCTTTGTTGTCGAAATTGTACGTGTTTACTCAGAAGTCTTGATTAGTGTGTTTTTGTTGCTCTGATTTTGAATTTTTTTTAGGATTTATTTGTGAGTTGGAAATAGTTTGTGATTATGATGAGATGCTAGTGTTTTTTGGTTTAATTTGATGTTGAGTTTGATTATTGCAGTGATTGAAGTTGAGAAATGGCAAGTCGATTGTAAGAAGACGATAAAAATGAGAAAATCATGATTCAGACCCAAAATTTTCGCTCTTTAAATGATCAGTCATAGAACCCTAATTTTTTGTAGATCTTTCGGTTTTGGCTCAAGTGACTTTCGAACTTTTGCAATCCTAAATAGAATAATAGAATCATTTTAGCCTTTAGGGTTTCTTTTTTAATGGACAAGATATTTCCTGTATTGTTCTTCATATCTCTGCTTCTTTATGCTAAACTTTCTTTTTAAAGGGAGTGAAATTATGATCTGCATCTTTGAGACATTATGATATGCATCTTTAAGTTACTCCATTGGTCATTCAAAACAACCCTAAATTGATTATCATACTGCCCTCGGCAATGAAATTTGTTATTGAGCTATATAGAACTATAGATTGTGGCTGTTGGTAGTAAAGACCAACGTTTTTATGGCTGTGAATGTTTAAATAAATTGCAGCTGTGCTCTTTAATGCCCATGATTTAGAGCCAGCTAATGAACAATTTATGGCCCTCGTATGCATGTCTTGATATTTACACTTTCATTACAGATTGAAGAGTTCAAAAAATTTGCTGGTCAGCCTGATGCATATCAGACCATATGCTCTAAGTTTGCACCCTCCATCTTTGGCCATGACGATGTGAAGAAGGCTGTGGCTAGCCTTTTGTTTGGCGGATCAAGGAAGGTACATTGTTAATTTGATATTGATCTTGTTTTTGCCCTTGGTTGATGAGAATATGGCCAGCTCTAAATTTGTGGGTGGCATACACCATTTTTTGTGGTTACAGATATTGCTAGATGGTGTTAGGTTAAGAGGTGACATCAATGTGCTGCTATTAGGGGACCCTTCTGCTGCCAAATCACAAGTACCTTTTCATTCTCTGATTATGCTATTTTCTCTCGCTCTCTTATGCCTATTTTTAGTGTTTTTATTCAACACGATAAATGAACCCATTGGCTAATAAAGCTACTAGTAGTTATATCACCATATGAAAAGAAAAACTAATTGTAGTCACATTTGCTCAATGAAGTTTCTGAAGTTTGTTGAGAAGACAGCACCTGTAGCTGTTTATACTTCGGGTAAAGGATCTTCAGCTGCCGGTCTCACAGCTTCTGTGATTCGTGACAGTGGTTCAGTAAGTTCTCAACTTCTAGAAACATGAATGCCGTCATATTTCAGTCAACCTAACTATCATACATATAAGTTGAAGCTTTAGCTCATTATATTCTGAGTTCCATTTCATGATTGTGACAAAACTTGTTCATGACCAGCGTATTTATGTATTTCTTGTGCTGTTAGTTTCTCTACTTCATCTACATGATAAATTGTCCTGCGTGCCATTCCAGCAATTTGATTTCCTTTTGACTTGTATGATGATCAATTCAATGATATCGTCCGACTCATTTGAGGCATTTTTGTTGATAGATTGCCCATACTAGAAGAAGATGACGTACTTCGGCTGTTATGGTGGTTACCACAATAGATGACATATTGATATGACTATGTTTATTGTGTTTTCATGTTCTTAATGCTATGTTTTCTAGCTCTAGCCTTGACAGGAAGATAGTTGCAGAACTTGAGGACAAAAACAGGAGAATAATCTAGAATTCGACAAGAAGAAAGCCTAAACTTAGATGTCACTCTCTCTACTTGAATGACTTGGAACTTGAGGAATAACTTTTTTTTTTGTTTTATTTGATATTATCTCTCACTTTGTAAGAAACCAGTCAGTTGTCTCTAAAAAATATCCTTGAAAAAGTCAAATGAAACAGTTAATGTCGTGGTTTCAGTTGGAATTTTGCCTTGACAAACATTTAACTTCAAATTTGTTATGATGCATACCAAAAAATCAACCAGTGCTGCAGCAAAGATGGTAGATTCAGAGAAGGATGGCTCTTCGACTGGGGAAGCAAAAACAAAAATGTCACTGCTAGGTATATCTTATATCTGCACGCCATTAACGTTTTCTACATAGTGACTTAAATGCTTCATACAGGTTTAGTGCATTGGAAAATCCCTAACATACCAGCCATTTAATTTACATGAATGAACAATAATATGAGTAGAAGTACCATGAGCATCTGCCATTCAATATAACCTCTAGAGCTTGAATTTTTTTCTCCGTTGTATGACAGTGACCTAGTTTGGCGAAGAATAAATTGGATAATATTTAGTGTCTTTGGGGCACTTTTGCATATCCGTTAACTTTTGAAGTCTAGTACTGCCTTATAGTACAAAGTATTCTAATAGTGCCATTTGGAAGTAGGGATGGAGACTGGTTTCACCCCATTTTTGGACTTTGCAATTTTTCCAGAGCTCATGATGAATGCAAAGGTTAGTTTTTTGCATGAATTTATCTACTGATACTTTCTGTTATGTCAAATATGTTTTCTTAGAGGCAAAGTAATCAAGCAGTTGCATCTTTCTGTTATAACTAATTGAATCAGTGACATAGGTTCTTATAATTATATTAGAAGCGTGATGAAGCATTTAACAAATAGGTGTTCTAAACTTTGAATTAAGGGATTGTTCGAGAATCAATTTACAGAATTTTACCACCGCTATCATGTAGATTTAAATTCATATTGCCTCCATCATAATGATATTTACTTAATATTCTTGTCTTTTCTTAGACTTTTATATCTTGTAACTATTTGGAGTGGGAAGAAGATGCAGATGAGTTCATAAGCAAGAATTTACCGTCTGATCTGGTAGGATATTTTTTTGTCTCTCTCTAATCTTTTCTTAGTTTGAGTTTGATTCAGTGACGAGGGATTGCATTTACTTTCAGGAAGAAATATCTGGGTGGAGGCAGGATTTATTGACAGCCAGAAAAAGTGCAATGAATCTACTGGTGTCATTTTTATGTCAAAGGTCAGTAAAGATGCTTTCTTCTTTATTTTGTGAAATAAGATTGTATTCTTCTTTCTCATCGATTCAGGATCAAAGACCAAAAATCGTATCTTATCTCTTAATTCTTGCAAGGGCCTTCGATGGCGACTAATAATCATAGTTTTGTGTCATCTCTAACACACAAAAAGGGTGAAAAGAAGAAGGGATAATTGCTAGTGCTTCCTTCTCTGTCGAAGTTTCCAATTCCTAGTGATTTAAATGCTTCTAATGGTATACCGGATAAGTAAGTTATTGATTACCATCGTTGTTTCGCAGTCCTAATCTTCAGTTGTATCCACTCCCCTGTTCCGTGCTTAATTATTTGACCATGTAATTGTAGAGTGTTACCATGGTATCCTTTTATGATACTTCTGTTGTGACAGTATAATGCTTATTATAGATTCTCATATGGATTGGGTCTGCAAGCCTTTGTTATGATGTAATTGTAGAGTGTTTGTAATTATTTTTTGTTGATGAAGTTAGTGTTACTGCTATGAGTTATGCTTCTTATATTAGTCATTTGACTGCACATGGTCATGTACAAATAGCCACTCAAAAATATAAAAGAGTAACTTATGCATGGGTGTACAATAAGCTTATTGTGGGCATGGTATTATTCCAACTAGTGTTGTTGTATGCTTGCTGCTGTACAACAACAACAACAACATTTTTTTTTATTTAAAAAAAATATGTCAAGTGCTCCGGTTGTTAGGAAAAAACCGGAGCACTTGATTCACAAGTGCTCCGGTTTTCTCTTATCAACCGGAGCACTTGAAGAATTTTGAACATATACAATTCTCAAGTGCTCCGGTTTTTAAGACAACCGGAGCACTTGTATATTCAACCGGAGCACTTGATAAATACTCAAGTGCTCGTATGGGGTCTGCTACGGGTCAAATATGGAGCACTTGTATGGCTTTTAACCGGAGCACTTGATGTTTTTTCTACTAGTGGATTATTATTGGATTAATTGAGTTGTATGATCACAATATTTAAACCTAAGAAAAAAATGGGAATTTTGTGTATCCATGACATTTATGTTGGTTGTATTACTTTGTGAGTCTCCACATCGAATAATTTATTAATACTTAAAGTGGAAAGTGAATAGCAATAAGCTTTAGACTTGTGCACGCCTGAAGTGTTGGACTAGTATGAGTTGGAGTACATGGTGGTAGCCCATGGCTTTTCTTAGGACCGGATTGATCACCGTGTCCTATTTTACTTAAATTAGTACCTCGATATCGTTGGTCGTTGGAGTACGGAGCCGCGTTGTACTTCGTATAAATTGAAGACATGGTTTGGTTTGGACAACTCTATCCATTGACTATTCAATTTAATTATAATTAATCTATTGGTTATGAAGAATAGTGAGTCTATTATTTCGTTATATTATTATTTATCTCTGAGTTAAAGTTTATTAGTATCATGTTAGGTTTTATGTTTTGTTTACTATGTAGTACTCGGCTTCGCTGATTACGTGCTTTTCTATGTGTCGATCATGGATGTGCCTTATTGATCCTGTGATGACCCTTTTGGTGAGCAATCTTTTAGGATCAATAAAGCATCAACCAATTCAGGTATGAAGATTATGCATCATTGGGTGTCTGGGAATAGTGGAGCGCTTGTGCTTAGACTATTTTATATTTTAAATAATTTTGGTTTAAGATGTTGTGGTTGACTTTTAAGTTGGTGTGACTTTTGGTTTGGTTTTGGAGTTGACTTTTTGGTTGACTAAGTTATTTATATTTTCAAAGTTATTTATTTAATTCCGCTGTAAAATTCTGAATAATCCGATATGTTATCACAACTGCGATAATATTTTGATAATTCTCGATGTTTTTTGGGAAAAAGTTATACTATAAATTAGATAATTGTCGGTGTAACACCCCCGCCAACCCGAACCCTTTTTTATTTAATAAATCTCGAGATGGGGGAAAACCACGAGGGATCGACTCAACGGGCGTGCTACCGCCGAATCTATCTCCTTGGAAATAAATGCAAGGCTAGATTAAAGCATACTAAATTCAAATAAATTAATCCTTACAACCAAGTATATCGTTCATTAAATATTACTAATTACTTAAGTGTTTTAGAGTTCCAGCGGAAGCTAAATCATAAGCGAAGTGGATGAAAACTCTAAATGATCTCCCTTTGTTCCCCCTCCTCGATCACCCACCTGCACAAATACATTGAAAAGAAACAAGAGAGACAAGCTCCCAAAAATAAGAAAAACTGAGTAATTCCAACTCCATCCCGTAAAATACTTAAGTTGAAAATACTTTGTAAAATAGTAGGTTAATAGGGTTAGAAAGCATAGCATATATACACACATATATATACAATGAACAATCACATACTTAATTCAATTAATCCAGTTATTTAAGGAGAGGAAAGAGAACGCCAGTAAGCCGGGGTTAATCCCCTGTAACCACTGACATCAACATTGTAGGCCGGGGTGAATCCCCTGTAACCACCTACGGATAACATAATGGCCATAATAACAGAGTCCCTAGTGTGCACACCCCTTCTACTTGGATCACAACAAGATAGAAGGAAGACAAGTAACAGAAAATAAGCATAGTAACCGGATAACTTGTAGGTGGCTGCTGAACCTCCCATACAGGGCAACCTGTTCATCATTTCCCTCCGATATTTCACTTTAAGTGATTAATAGCTTTTAATTCAACTCATCACATAACACATGTACACATATGCGTCAATTCATTTAATCAAGAGTGAATACACTTATTCCAAATCCAGAATTTGATTCATACATAGCTTAATCCGAGAGCCCATTCGTATTCATTATCATGACCGTCATTTGGTTACATTGATTAACTCATGATCATCCAATTATCACATGTTCTTGATAATTTCCAACTTTCACTCATAATTCAATATTAATAATATAGTAATAATATAAATGGTAAGAATAACGATAATAATAATAATAATAATAATAATAATAATAATAATAATAATAATAATAATAATATTAATAATAATAATAATAATAATATTAATAATAATAATAATAATAATAATAATAATAACATTACTAAATGACATTAAACGATGTTGATAACAAGAATAAAAGATTAGTGATTAAGTTGCTATTATTGACGGCGTTAATAACGTTATAATAATAATCATCATTGTCATATCGTCCGTTATACAAGTCATTTCATTTGTCATACTCATTCATCATGCATAATCCATAACTATAAACCATGCTCATAATCCATATTCTAATTCACATAGTCACATAATTATTTCGTTTTATTCTAATGGGATCTACGTTTAGATGGACATCGGAGATTACCTCGTGACGCGTGCCCAAAAAGTTAAGTTCACGAACGGATTAACACTCTTGATATTCATCGTCTACGAAATCGGAGTCTACAATAGACACTAACAAGATCTAAGTTAGTTACCTAAATAAACCCTTTTTGCATATAAAGTAAACAATTTAAATAATTCAAATAACTTACAGAATTCTTAATGATTTTAAGAGAGTTTATAAATCAAAGTTTATTATTTATGAAATCATTTTAAGTACTCAAGGATTACTTCAACTTAGGTTTTCTTAACCAAACATGATTTTTTTATAAACTCATAAAGATTAAGATACCAATCAAAACCAATTAATCAAAATTAAACATTGTTTTACTTTTTAAAAAAAAGTCAAAGCCATTTAAAAAAGGGGGAAAAGGAAAGTTTACTGATTTCAAGAATCATTTTAACAAAACAGAAAAAAAAAAAAACGAAGAAGGCAAGAAGTCAGGGGAAGGGACGAATCAGGGAGAAAGAGGAGGGGATTGGCGCTGGTGGTTTTGATGGTGGCGCACGACAAAACTCAGGCGAGGACGATGGTTTCAGGTGGTGGTTGGGCGCGGGCTGCCATCAGGGAGCAGCAGAGGGTGACGCGAAGGGGAGGGTGTTTGGGCTAGCGGTTGTCGGCCGGAATTAGGCCTGGCGGTGCAGGTGGTTTGCGACTGGGCGCGGGTTCTAGAGAAACAGTGAAAATGTTAATGGTGGGTTGCAATTTTATTTTTAATTTCCAAAACAAAAATCAGAAATTAAGAGAGAAAGGAGGAAGATTCAAGCAAACCTTTCAAGTTTGTTTGCTTGAGCAATTTGGTTGAATGTGTTTGGGTTGCTATTTATAGAGCAAATTTTCTGAATTTGTGGAGCTTAGTCAACCTCCATTAATGGAGGAAGTATGGTGTTTGAGATTCAATTTTGACTATTGGGTGATTTTACTCCTAAAATCCGAGATTTGTGGATTGAGTTCCCGACAAGAGCTGTTGAATTTGTGCATGATTATCAAAGTTGGTGCTACCGATTTTTCCTTACTTTTGTTGTTGAGCTTGATTCATGGGTGAGGGAGAATGGTGGGAAGAAGAAGATGGTTTTCTGATTTCTTTTTTTGTTTTTTTTTGCATTTGTTTTCTTTTTCCTTTATTTTTGCTAAGTAGTTTGGCTTGTGGCTTTTGGACAAGGTATTGGACATTGGGCTTCGTTTTACATTGTTTGGGCTTCAACATGGTTTAGTTTAGGGTACTTGATTAAACAAAGTGGAACTTCAATAAAAATGGTCCCTAATTAAATTATTTAGAAATAATGAAAATGAATAATTAGTTTAAAATACATTTCAATAAAATCATATAAATAAACTCATTAAATAATTCAAAACTAAATGAAATCATTTTTAAAATTAAATTATCAGAAAAAAAATTTAAATGGAAATAATATTAAATCTTAATAAATAATAAAATAAGCTCGGAAAATTCGGGGTATTACATCTACTCCTCCTTAAAAACAAAGTTCGTCCTCGAACATTAAAGTTAGATATCGCGATACTAGCGAAATATTAGTTCTAGGCTTTGTTAGTATCACACTCGGTCCCCCTTAAGGAGTTTCGTCCCCGAAACTCGATAATCGTACCTGCGTAAAGAGTTCAGGATAAAGCTTTTTCATATCATCTTCCGCTACCCAAGTTGCTTCCTCGGTTTGATGATTAGACCACAAAACTTTGACTAACTTTATTGCCTTGTTCCGGGTATTTCTCGTTTTGGAATCAAGGATTCTAACAGGACGTTCTTCAAAGGTGAGGGTCTCATCTAGCTCAATGGTTTCAGGTTGGATAACATAGGAGGGATCGGGGACATATTTACGAAGTTGAGACACATGAAAGACATTATGAACATTGGCTCACTCTGTGGGCAAGGCTAATCTATAGGCCACTTCCCCAATTCTTTCGAGTATCTCGTAAGGTCCGATATAACGAGGACTAAACTTTCCTTTTCTACCGAACCTCATTATTCCCTTGGTTGGTGAAACTTTCAGCTACAATTTCTCTCCAACTGCAAACTCTAAATCCCGTCTCTTTTGATTGGCATACGATTTTTGTCGATCCTGAACTGCTTTCATACGCTCTTGAATCAACTTCACCTTGTTGGTAGTCTCTTCAATCATTTCTGGTCCCAACATCAACGACTCGTTCACATCGCTCCAACATATAGGACTCCTACATTTCCGTCCATACAACGCCTCATAAGGAGCCATTCCTATGCTCGAGTGATAACTATTGTTATACGAGAGCTCAATGTACATCAAATGATCATCCTAATATCCTCCGAAATCCATTACGCATGCTCTCAACATATCCTCCAAAGTCTGAATGGTTCTCTCAATTTGCCCATCTGTTGTTGGGTGAAATGCTATGGTGAATTTCAATAGTGTACCCACGGCTGTCTGAAGCTGTTTCCAGAACTTAGATAAGAATCTCGAGTCCCTATCCGAAACAATGTCCTTCGGAACACCATGTAGCCTAACCACCTTATTAAAGTAAGCATCCGCCAATTGTTTCAACGACCAAGTATCCTTCATTGCCACGAATCTTGTCGTCTTAACGGTCCACTATTACCCATATTGCATTCTTTCCCGACCTTGTATTCGGTAACCCCATGATGAAATCCATAGAGATAGATTCCCATTTCCATCCTGGCACATCCAAAGGTTGCAATTTCCCTCCAGGCTTCATATGCTGTATTTTCACCTTCTGGCATGTTAAACATTTTGCCACGAATTCGGCTACCTCTTGCTTCATCCTAGGCCACCAAAAATGTTTCTTCAAATCCTTATAAAGCTTATCTCCTCCTGGATGTATGGAATACGGCGAACTATGGGCTTCCCTTAGAATTCTCGTCTTGAGTTCCTCGTCATGTGGCACACACAATCTCCGTTTAAACTTTGCAACGCCATTGTCGTCGATCTCGAACTCTGGTGCTTGACCACTTTCTTTCATCTATCTTAACTTGCTTAACCACTTATCTGCAGCTTGTTTCACCCGAATCTCCTCAAATATGTCCGGTCCAACAGGAAGAGCATTCAACTGAGCTTTCACATAACCGGGCTCAACTATTTCCAAACTCAATGTCTTGATCTCTTCACACAGTTCATCTGCCAAAATCAACACGTTTAGCGAATGAGCACTCTTCCTACTCAACGCGTCAGCTACTTTGTTCGCTTTTCCCTCTTGATACACTATCTTCAAATCATAGTCGTTTATAAGCTCGAGCCAAAGTCTCTGTCGCATATTCAACTCCTTTTGCGTATACAGATACTTCAAACTCTTGTGATTTGTATAAACCTTACATTGCACTCCATACAAATAATGCCTCCAGATCTTGAGGGCAAACACGATTGATCCTAGCTCCAAGTCATGAGTAGGGTGATTTTGCTCATGCGGTTTGAGTTGTCTTGACGCATAGGCCACTACCTTACCATGTTGCATCAAGACGCACCCAAAACCTTTCTTTAAGGCATCACTGTAAACTTTAAATCCTTCTACTCTAGAGGGCAATGTCAATACCGGGGCTGTTGTAAGTCTCTTCTTCAGCTCTTGAAATGCTTCCTCACACTTATCATCCCAATGAAATTTTGTTCTTTTCTTCATCAGGTTAGTGAGAGGTTGGGCCATTCTCAAAAAATCTTTCACAAATCTCCGATAATATCCAGCTAAACCCAAGAAACTCCTTACTTCGGTGACGTTCTTAGGTTGAGGCGAATCTGTCACTGCTTGAATCTTCGATGGATCTACGGAAATGCCTTCTTTTGATATCACATGACCCAAAAATGAGACTTTTTCCAACCAAAATTCACACTTCGAGAACTTGGCGTACAATGCTTTTCTCGAAGAATCTCCAAGACTTTCCTCAACTGAGCCTCATGATCTTCTTTATCCTTCGAGTATACCAATATATCATCGATGAACACTATCACGAACTTATCCAAGTATGGCTGGAAAGTCCTATTCATGAGGTCCATAAAAGCTGCAGGCGTATTAGTGAGTCCAAAAGGCATGACGGTGAACTCATAATGGCCATATCTCGTACTCCCTCTGTCCCAGAATACTCTTTACACTTTCCTTTTTCATCTGTCCCAGAATACTCTTTACACTTCTTTTTTTTGGATATGATCCATTATTATTTTTAATCCTTCTACCTTTAACAATTGGCCCAAACTCTCTCTCCTCCAAATTAAAAAATACCTCTCCTACTACATACCAACTCTAACCATTGGCCTACACACTCTCTCCACCAAATAAAATAATACTACTTTTACTACCTACTAACACCTATCACATCTACTTTTTCAATAAAATAACAATTGATAACCAAACAACAACTTATCATCTAAAACTACGTGCCCTGATAAGTGTCAAGAGTATTCTGGGACGGAGCGAGTATAAAAGGCTGTTTTTGGGATGTCCTCTTCAGCAATTCGTAATTGGTGATAACCCAACCTCAAATCGATCCTGGAAAACACTGTTGCACCTTGGAGCTGATCGAAAAAATCCTCAATTCTCGGGAGCGGATATTTAATCTTTACCGTGGCATTATTCAACTCCCTATAATCGATACACAACCTCAAAGATCCGTCTTTCTTCCGAACAAATAATATCGGGGCTCCCCAAGGCGAAACACTAGGTCGAATGTACCTTTTTTCCAACAATTCCTCCAATTGCACCTTCAATTCTTGCATTTCTGCAGGTGCCATTTGATACGGAGCCTTAGAGATAGGTCTTGTTCCCGGGGCTAAGTCGATCTTAAAGCTCACTTCTCTGACTGGCGGCATGCCAGGTAGCTCTTCGGGAAATACATCCAGAAACTCCTTTACTACCGGAATTTGAGTCAGCTCCTCGTTTTCCACGCTTACGTCCCTTACTTCGCACAGGTAGACTGGGTAGCCTTTTCTAAGATAGGTTTGAAGATTCAGGGCGAGATTACTTTGACGTCAGGCTGGGAGGTTATGCCCTTATAAGATATCCTATTTCCCTTTGGTCCTCTAAGAGATATTTTCTGGTTATGACACTCGATTTTGGCTTTATACTTAGCTAACCAATCCATTCTCGAGATAACGTCAAAGTCTTTTAGGTCACAAAAGGATAAGATCGGTCGGTAATTCAGTACCAGCTATGACTATAGGGATACTTTGGAAAAGAGATTTACAAGAAACAGTTTCACCGGTGGGCATGGCTATATTGGCTCGAGAAGACTGGGTAGACTTGAGGGGATACTTATTAACAAAAGTGTTAGAAATAAAAGAATGAGACGCTCCAGAATCAAAGAGTACATAAGCAGGGTTTGAGTTTACGAGAATTGTACCCGTCACAACATTGACATTGGTGTCAGCTTCAATTCGGCTCATGACATTGTTTCTTCCATTGGTGTAGCCTCCATTGCCATTTTTTCCATAGTTTCCATTTCCACCTGCAAAAGAGCGGTTGTTATGGTTCCTATTCTGTGCAGCATTTCCTCCACTGGGGATGTTGTTATTGAAGTTTCGAATTCTGTTTCCACCTCCATTCTTACCATTGTTCCCATTTGGTCCATTTTGAGCTTGCTTCTTGGGACAGTTGAACGATTTGTGACCTACTTCTCCACACTCGAAACACTTGATTCTTTCACCTTGACAAGTGAACCTTGGATGGCTCTTGGCACACTTCTTGCAAACAAAGTTCTATTGGTTCCTATTTCCTTGTTGGGCCTGTTGTCCAGAATTTTGATTGTTGCGGTTGTTGTAGCATCCACCATTTTTATTGTGGTTTCCACCATTGTTGGGCCTTTTGTCGTACCCTTGGCTGTTGCTGTTGCTGGCAGGTTCCTTCCTTTTGTGTCTACCTAGCACCTCTTTCTCACGCTGTAAGATTCTCTCCAGGTTTGAGGCCTTAGCATACGCTTCCGCGAAAGTAGTAGAGATGCTACCTCCCATTCGAGTCTGAAGATCATACTTAAGTACGTCTTCAAACTTCTGAGCCTTAGTTCGTTCATCTGGCACTACAGTCGGGCAGAATCAGGCATACTCATTGAATTTCTGAGCGTACTCTTGCACACTCATGTTATAACTCTAGTTAAACCTACTAAACTCATTGTACTTATGCCCACGAATGTGCTCGGGGAAGAATCGAGCCTTAATCGCTACCTTAAACTCTTCCTAGTTAAAGTTCTCTTGAGCTTTAACAATAGGTCCTACACTTTCCCACCAAGTATCGGCATCTTCATGCAGATAAAAGGTTGCTTGGTCTACTTTCTGGGCCTCAAGCATTGATAAGTGCATATATTGCTATATTTTTGGTCCCTAAAATTAGTTTTATAGTTGTCTTCTATGTGTTACTTAATAACTTTTATTGACTTTTATTAATAAGTGGGTTATTTATGTCCATATTATATTTTATTGAATAATTAGCTTAAATAGTTTGTTATTTTATTATAGGTGATTTACACTAGTGGAAAAAACATCTTGTGCTACTTGTCAAGTGCTCCGGTTGACTAATCAACCCAAGCACTTGTGAATTTTTTTTATTAAAATTTTCACAAGTGCTTGGGTTGATTAGTCAACCGGAGCACTTGAAATCAAGTGCTCCGGTTGAGTAATCAACCCAAGCACTTGTGAATAAGGGCTCCGGTTTGTCAACCCGAGCACTTGGTCTATCTAATATCAATTTTTTTTTCACGCTCCCTCTCTGTTTATAATCTTCAATTTTAATTACTGTCCCCAATTTTCTCTCGGCTCCCTGTTATGGCTCTCTCCCTTACCATCAAACTGGTTATCTTTCTCTCTTCCCCTTTTCACTGTAGATCTCTACCCTCACTTCATGGTTCTTCTCTCTTCACATATGGCCATAGTCACCATTACCCTCATCACCATCGCCGAACTCCTCCACCGCTCATTACGCGACCCTTCATCTTCTCCGAACCCTTCATTACTCCCACTCTCTCTCCTCTGTCCACTACGCCATCGGGACCTCCGCTCATTTACGCGACTTCACTACTCTCTGGTCTTTCGTCTCCTGCCTCCGTTCTTGCGATTGGGCCCTGCTCCATTAACGTTCACAATCATCATTTAAAGGTACGTTCTTCGTTTACAATATTATATGTTGATTTGAATTTTTGTTTAATTTTTTGGCATTTATGTAATATATTAGTCTAGGGTTCCGTTGCGATTTGGATCTGGGGTGTTGTGATCTTTGCTTTTGTTTTCAAAACTGTTCTAGGGTTTGTTGTTTTCGTCACTTTTTAGATCTGATGCCTTGATGTTGTTTTCGTTATTTTTTTATCAAATTTCGTGTAACTTTTGTTGTTTTCGTTGGTAGGAGAAGAACTCTCAGCTAGATGACTATAGTTGGTAACTTCATTTTACATTTTAGTTTATCTCATGCCTGAAATACAGACCTATTTGCTCTAGCTCACTTTCGGTTATATAATTTTGTCATTGGCATCTTCTAATTCGGACTTTTGATGTTTCTGTCGAAGTCTTAGTTCATATATTTTTTTCCATAATTTGTAATGTTTGTGGTGCAATAAACATGTGTGCTAGTTATTTTTTTAGGAGTTCTCATATTGGTGTCTCACTATAGTCGCAGGTTTCTAGCTTAAAGTTGCTATTTTAGCTTGTCCACTTTTGTTTTTGTAGTCTGTAGCCTTCTGTGTTGGACTTTGGATGTCCATCTTGAGAAAAAAAAAAGTTGTATAATCTGATTGATACTTTCGACTTTTGCTTTCTTTACTTTGAGTTAAGTGTTACTTCTAGTGGTCTCTTAAAAGTCTCTCTATCTTTTGACTAGTTTTAGCTTCAAGGCGACATCGTTCTATATGGATCTCGTAGGCCCAACATAAGTGGAATCTACACTGGATTGTTGTTTACTTGGTGAATTAAATATCACAGTGGTATTCTTACTCTTGTCTCTTCCCAACATCCCTTTTTTCATGAACTACAATTATTAAAGTTACCCAATTGATAACATCATAATGGAGAATAATAGAGTACATTCTGAATGATGTACCGAATTGCACTGTGTTGTTCATGCAACAAGTACATGTCTTGTATAAGCTGACTTTTAATATGGTGGTTTTGGCTGAAATTTGTCCTTTCACTGTGTCTTGTGACTCTTCTTAGATTGCTAATGGTATGTTAAGTGGGTAATGCGACTAAGAGTTGCACTTAATGTTGCAAAAGCCTTAATGTTGTGGAAGCCTTAATGATGTAGGATCATCGAAATCCAGCAAATCTCGATTTCTCTTACATTATGATGCAAATATGTTGGTCTCTTTATGAGTTCCACACATCTACCTGATTTTTGAGTTTATGGTGGCTATTGTAGAATGGTGATCCTAAACTTTCATGTTTTAGATTGATGAAAAACAGTAGGGACGGAAAAAAGTTATAGCACCAATGTTGACAACACTCCTAGAAATGGTAAGTACTTCTCAATTTTGGTTATCATATTATCGTTTTGTTTCTCCACCTCTCGCCATCTCACGTCTTATAATTGATGCCATATGGTTTGGAACCCTTGAGACTCATGGATTTACGAGGAATAGAGTTTGGATTGTGGGGGTCTCTATTTGGGGGGTTAAGGGTGGGAACTATATAGAGAATGGCAAAAGATTTTGGAAGTGTATTAGTTCCTTGTTTTGCATGATTTCAAGGTTCACTCAATAATCTATCTTAAATTAACAAACTACAACGCTTGAAATTTGCTATAATTGCCACATTACGAATCAAATATGAAATTCTTTACCTTTGAAAGTTCTTCCTCTCTGCAGTTTATATACAAGAATGAAATATTGGAATGAGAGACCCAGTTGCAAATACCTAAGTTTCCAGCACTTATGATGTGTCGTTAAGTCTTTGGGATCAATTTAGATTTAAATTCATGTTATAAAGTAATCGAATGTTGGTCTGCGGTGGCGGTTGAAATATAGGATGATTGAGATGATTTACGCTAGTTTTTTTTTTTCCTTTTAATCAGCCTTGCCAAGATGTTTACTTCGTTGAGGAAAATACAGAAAGAAAAGGGTGTAGACCCTACTGACTTCGAGGAGTCGGTTGCTCAGGTAAACTTTCGCTTTTCGATATTGTTTATTTGATTTGATGAGCATCGATGCACATGTAACTAAGAATTGAGCTTTGTTCGTTTTGAAGGCTTTTTTTGACCTTGAGAAGAACAACAAGGATTTGTCAAGTGATTTGAAGGATCTGTTTATCAATTCTGCTGCGTAAGGACTGCATAATT
Organism: Beta lomatogona; assembly: GCA_947646795.1. Classification (NCBI taxonomy): domain Eukaryota; kingdom Viridiplantae; phylum Streptophyta; class Magnoliopsida; order Caryophyllales; family Amaranthaceae; genus Beta; species Beta lomatogona. Next base: position 3,610,377 of record CANSNZ010000928.1, on the reverse strand, counting down.
TCTATGTTCATGTCTTGTGATTTATTTGTTTGCGTCGATGATTGATGATATTTGCTGTGCCATTATGCAGTCAGGTTGACATTTCAAACAACCGCAAGGCTGTTGTTATCCATGTCCCCTACAGATTGAGAAAATCTTTCCGCAAAATTCACAACCGGTTGGTGAGAGAGCTCGAGAAGAAGTTCAGTGGCAAGGTAAATCTAACTTACCATGTTGCTGTTTTAGATTGCTGTCATTTTTTGTTTGCTATAGACTTGGGTTTGTGTTTGGATTGCTCTCTCCTCAATGGTACTCGTCGGCTAGATGCCGCTGCTCTGGTGTTCCTACCGCCGATGCCACTCCCGTTGTTCAAGATTGTATTTGGGTTTGATGTCTCTATCGATGAAGTGCCACGACCTTAAAGAAGCTAAATATAATTGATTGAGGGTTTTCCTAAGGAATTGAAGGAAGGGGTTTCTTATTGTTGAAATATGCATCCTATCTCTCTCTAGTACTCTTTCTTTAAACTAGCTACTTCTAAGATGTTGTTATTGTGACATTTATTTTTCTACTATGTTTATGTTGATAATTGGGGATTTTTGTATTTTTTTGTCTTGCTTGGATGTTGAATTTCAGAATTGCTGATACAGGTTGCTTCTTTATATTCTTTTTTACTGATTTATTTTGATTGTTTATGGTAGACGGTAGATTGCAAGTTTGACAGGTTTATTCTAAAACCATTGAAGAGGAGGCTTACACCTTTGCTTCTGCTTCCTCCAATGATGAAGGAATCGAGATTCTTCAGGTTTATTCTAAAGAAATCAGCAAGTGGATGCTCGATGCTGTCAAATCAAGGCGTCCCACTGAGGTCGATTCTGATCGTGCTACTGATGCAACAAGTGAGGATGTTTCTTCTTCCCCGTTGATAATCCATTTTCGTCTTAGTTTTTTTTTGTCTTCTTTTGTCCTTGTTTGCTGGTTTAGTTAACTATGGATTTGGTGTTCATATATGGTTGTGTTGTGACCAATTATTATGATCTACATTCTATGTGGTGTTGTTAGGACTATTCTAGATCTTTTGTGTTTCTTTATTCATGGAACCTAGTATTCTTGACTTGAATTTTGGGGACTACATGGTCTTGTTATAATTTGAGTATTTCTTCATGCTAGTAAAATGACTAAAAGATCTATTAGTACTTTGTTTATATCAAATTTCGTTGGTGGAATGTTGTAATGACAAGTTCCATACTTTTATTGATTTAAATTAGCATGTGGTGCTGGAGTTATTCGCGAGAAACTTTCCAAGTCTACTACCCTCTATTAAGTAGATTGTGATCAAAGTCATTAAGCTTTTCTCGGATGAAGTTGTGCTATACTGCTATATATATTCTATTTCTTTAAACTTGTTTCAATTTAGAATGTCAATCTCCTATTACAGGAGAAGCTTATGTTTCCAGAGTAAGTCATGGGACAGCAGATAGTGACCATTGCCAAGGCTTATATCATTATGTTATTGTCCAAAATCTGCTTGTCATGTTGATTATGAAATATACGGTTCCTTTGTTGATCTCTTGTTCGCCTAGATTGATTCGGATTAGGACTCTGGTCCTCTAGGTTGTTATATATTCGTTTTGAGGAATAGAAAGAGAACACGACTTGATTGAAACTTAACATGACGACTGAGTATCACTTTGGTTCTCTAGTGCCCAGACATGATAATGCACCTCCTTTAATCTATTAAGCAATGACTCTTTCTTGTCATGTGCCTTGTTATACATTTTGTTTCCATAATTATCACTACTTCTGTCTCTTCTTTAATTACTTAGAACTAGATGCTAATTCAGCCAACTAGAACCTAGCATGCGAATGTCTTGTGAAAGGAGATAATACAGCGTATTACAATTTACATTCGTTGTTAATTTCTTGTAGGTTTAGAATATGTATGATTGTTTTCATGGTGTGATTTTTCTGCTGTCCAAGTTGGTGACGATGAGCTCTATTATACCTCGCTATGGCAAAAGTTGATGCAAATATCTAAATTTTACCTCCTGCTACTATTTGTTTTCTAGGACTATGTAAATTGTGACAATGTTCTATTTGGTACTCCTATATGCTTGCTGAAATGGGACATGAGTTACTATGAAATATTTGATGGTATAGTAGTAGAAAAAAAATAATGTCTTGTCATGGTCTTGTGAAGTATCAGTTTTATTAACTAAATATAATTTATTATAAACATGCAATTATTTGTCTGCTCTTATCTCATCACAAGAGGTTATGTCTAAATGAACTACAACAGTTTTGAGTGAGTTCTTGAAGCTATTTTCAGAGGTTAGCATAATTATTTATTAGGGTGCATATCCCCACCATCACCCAGTAACTGGATTTGGTGGTGTTATTTTCTTTGAAGGAGCTCAAACATAGAATTTCTTTATTTTTGCTGACAGAAGAACTAATTAGTATGAGCTCCTTCAGAAGCTATTTCCCAAGAAGCATGCTGTAGAAATACAGCGCAAATTTTTTTTTTATAAAAAAAATTACGTCAAGTGCTCCGGTTGTTGGGAAAAACCGGAGCACTTGATTTACAAGTGCTCCGGTTTTCTCTTATCAACCGGAGCACTTGACGTATTTTGAACATATAAATACATCAATGCTCCGGTGTTTAAGACAACCGGAGCACTTATAAATTTAAGTGCTCCGGTTGAAAACCGGAGCACTTGATAAATACTCAAGTGCTCGTATGTCGTCTGCTACGGGTCAAATACGGAGCACTTGTACGGTTTTTAACCGGAGCACTTGATGTTTTTTCCACTAGTGGAACCACCCACTGCAATCTAGTACCAACAAAACAATATTTGAAAGCCTTCTTATCAAATCAACATTAGAGTTTATTGGAATCACCCAATATAAACTTAATGTCAACTCAAAAAGGAAATTAAATCAAAACAGATAAAATGCGTCAACTTATCAAATTGACATACAAGTCAAAGGAATCACCCATTATGACTCAATATCAACTCAAACAAGTTTAAAATTTAGACTTATCAAATTGACATACAAGTCAAAGGAATCACCCATTATGACTTAATATCAACTCAAACAAGTTTAAAATTTAGACTGAGTATATAAATTTCGTTTTCAAAGAATATAAAACAGATCAGTCAAAACCAAAGAATTAAATAAGAAGTATTGAAAACAACCAAAATTTTGATATGAAATGAGAAAGCACTAAATATTTAAACAAGAAACAACAAATAGTAAACGAGATCCTTTCACGTATTTGAGTTCGAAAAAAAATAATGCTAATAAGAAAAGTAAATTAGTAAGTAAAATAAAAGTTGTTGAATGCTAACCTTTAAAACAAAATAGTTTACATCTACTTTTCAAACTAACACCAAAACAACTCATTAGGGTACTTTTATTTTCAAAGACTACAAAACTTATTACCATAATTAAAGGCTAAATAAGGATTAACATGAAAAATAAAAATATTAAAAGGAAAATATTTATAAATATAGATGGTCAAAGACGGTAAGAGAAATTTGAAGAATATCTTGAAAGACAATTTCAAAACCCCTTTCTTATTCCAAACCATTATAAAACAATTGAAATTAAACGTTTTTCAAAAGAGTATATCAAAATATTAACAATAGGAAAATTTAAAAGTCATAAAATAACTCTAATATAGGTATGAAATTTATTAAGTTCAAAGATCTAAAATATAATTTGGAATATAAATTCAAACTAGAAAGTTTTGTAAATAATAAAACAGATACATAGTACTCACATAAAAACAACACTCAATTGAAAAAGAACAGAAAATATATATTGTCTCACATAATAACATATACTATCAAGCATCTAGCAAATAAAATAAATGCAATGCAACACACAAGACTATATTAAAATAAAATCAAAGCTTATTTCTAAATTGCAAAACACAAAACAAATTAAACACAACAAAAACCGAGAAGGCTATAAATTACTTCGCTTTCGCTGCGCACTCTGATAAAAGAGAAAATAAATTGCATTTAAGAGGCCCTGCAAATAAGATTAGCAAACTTGGTAGACTAATTCCACCAATAATACAAATAACTATACATATAACATATGCTCCATAAGCATGAGAGCACATCACATTCCCATAAGGCTTCCCATTACTTACTCTACCCATCACACTCTCATTATAGTGAAACAACTAAACTTAATTCTAAACAAATTTTATATCCTATGGCTAACTAATAATTCTAAAGAATCATTAGCAACTCTTTTTCAGAGTTTAGGAGCGTTTTGCTCTGATACCAACTGTAACACCCCAGAATTTCAAAGCGGAAAAAGAAAGAAATTAATAATAGTATTAATAGGACGATGGCGGAAACATCGTCTTCTGGGAATGTCACTACTACAAGAATAGTGTTTAAATAACTAAGTGATAAAAACAAACATAAGTAAGTACTATAAGTAAATTAATTACTTAGGTTAAAATCGAAATGAGAAAACTATCTCAAACTAAAGAGAAGTCTATAACTAAAACCCCTAATAGATTATTTCTCGCATCTCAACCCGAGCCCAAAATCAAAGAAAATCCCCATCAACAAAACCTGCAAAATATACAACAAATATCCACAATTAGTGGGGAGTAACTAGCAGTTCTCCCAGAACAAAAGAAATCAAAGCATGATTCAGACATAGATTAATAAGAAAGGAAAGCATAAAGTCAAGTCAACTACAATATGCATCCACTTCCATATAACTCACAAATAACGCAAATGAATAATAAATAGCAAGTGAGTTGGATAAAAATAACTAAATCATCTCAAGAGTACTTTTATAAAAATAAAATATAGGTAAAACAAGTTATTGAGTCAGTAACCGAACGCTAGTGAATCGCAATTCACTTCCTAAGGTTTGTCAGATCGCAATCTCCAGGTCAGTCTATGGGCTTACGTTCCCCACTGCCTGTGTCTAAGAATGGCCAAACTCCCGATGCAGGGTAGAACACGCAGAACTCCCTGACCTCTCGGACGACAACAATTAACCCAGGTGTACCCCTAGTTCGCAAACCAGGTGGTTGGCATGTTCTTCACCGGGGACTACATCTATCCCACCGGATGTTCTTATCTCAAAAATAAAATCATAATTCATAAATATCATCAAAGTATCATTCAACTCAAAAATATTCGTCAAAAGGGATGCCATTACAAGTTTACTATGCCAAAGGAAGACAAGTAGACAACAAGAATGAAAGAAGAAGAAAATAGTACAAGCCCAAACCAATTACACGTGAGAAATAAAAAGGAAGCAAAATTTATCTTGTCTCTTACTTCACATCTCACTGGCAACTTCAATCAAAGAAAGTAGGAAACTTTCTTCCTTCCTTCATCTATTAGAGCAGAGTAAAGTAAAATAGGAGATTTTCTTATTTTCAATTCAACGACCAAATCAGCAAAGGAAATGGAAATTATTTCCTTGATTCAAGATTCTTCACCGAATTCAAGAGTCTAATTTAGGGAATATGGAGCATATGAGATTGTTTCTTTTCATCTCTACAAGTAATTTCCAAAAAAAAATCGATAAGTGAGGATTTCTCAATTGGGTATAAAAGCCCCTAATTTCTACCGAAAGAGGACACACAAGCATAGCAAAATTGAGGGTCGTGAGACTGAGTTAGAGCACAAGATTGATCCAATACTAGGAGATTGAGTTGTATTGGAAGGCGAGCGAGCGGTATCGACGGCGAAATCGAGCAGCGGCTGTTTGGTCTAACGTCTATCATAAGTTCTCCCAACTTTACTCCTTAATTATCTAGTTTTGTGATTGAACTTGTTGTTTATACTTGGATTAACTGAATGAAGTATTATTTTTTGAATTTCCTGATTTGTGTTTCATCAATTAAACACTGAGTTTGATTGTACTTCATTATGGAGTTTGGTATTTATTCAATTCATATGTTCATTTGTTTGAATTACAAAGTTTAATCTTTATACTTGTAGTAGTGCACGATTACTTGTATGAAGTATTTAAACTATGCTAAATTGCTATTAGGCGTGGCGTTTAATAGTCGTTTAGAGTCAATGACTTAATATAGCTAGTGTGAGCAGCTCATATCTTAGTTTTATTAAGTATATGAATTGATCTAATAAAACAAGTTTATTGGGGTTGGTTAAATTTTAGCAAGATTCTAGGTTTCTAGTGAGCAATATATCGAATAGACCACGGGAATTCGACAACCTAAATGCTGAACTGAATATTGAAGGAGACTATAAGAAAGGGAAGAAGAAACTATGATGTCTTTAGTTACTCAATTATCGAATTAAAATGGTGTCAGCTTGCTTGATGTCACTTGTAAATAGTAGGTTAGTAGTCTTTTTAATTAGTTTAAGTAGTTCTTCGCAACGAAACCCCCCTTCAATTGTATATATGTAAATAGCGTAGATAGTAGTGTAACTTTGTATATAATATTTGTTTTCCGAACTTAGTTAAACTTTGATTTTAGTGAATTAGTTAGTCTCTCTGTGGGATCGACTCTACTTATCCTTTACTATGTTTATATTTTTGAGGTTACGATAGGTATTATAAATTATTAATTTGTATACGCAAACGACATGTATCAGGCGTACCCTTGGCCGTGAAAATCTTTTCGAAATCTCTTATCCAGTTCTCGAGAAGTAGTGGGTCTTCTCTCCCAACGAAGGTTGGTGGTTTCAAAGCGGAAATCTTTTTCGCCATTGCAGCTTGCAGATCATTTCCATGGTGGTTGTTGTTGAGCTGGTTTTGAAGGACTAAGCCAAAGCTCTGAGCTAGTTGCTCGAGAGTCCAAAGTCGTGCTGCAACTTGTTCGGGAGTTTCGGCCATTTGGTTTTCTTGTCGCCTTGCTCTAGATCGCACATAAACATATTGCATAAGCTACCTGCGTTATTCACATTGGTATTCTACCATTTACATTGATTCTTATATAAAGGCTAATTCACATAATCATGGCTCATACCATTCATTCATTCATTCATTTCATACTCAATTCACATATCAAAAGTTCATCATTCATTACTCCAAAAGTGCCATAACAATTTGTTCCTAGTAGCATAAGAGTTTTCAAATAGTCAAATAAGCATTAGTCGCACCATCCTTAACTAAGTTAACAAGTTAATTGGTCTTTTAAGACCTTAATTAGAAATCTAAGGGTCAGGGCTAGATATTTGTGTTTCTAGTCAGTATACTCGGATGGGTCCTCGTCTTCACCTTCATCTCCGTCTCCATCTCCATTGAGATTTACAATGGGTGAGGCAGGGTTGCTTCCTACTTCTTCATCGCCACTATCGTTAGGTTCCTCGTCATCAGTGGGTAAGTAGTCATTAAGCCACTTGGCCCTAGCATCAAGCATTCTTTTCTCCAGGTAACTCAACGTGAGATACCACTTCCCTTTCAAGGTGTATCGTTCATAGTTTGGCCTTCCATATTTCAAAACATCAGAGTATTCGTTCTTAATTCCAGCATAAGGACCATCGTTAGAAGAGTGTGAATCAAAACATCGGCCTGTTTAGGTGGCGTGAGGTAATCTGAATGCCCGTAGCCTTCATTGAGGTGGTAACACTTCATTGTTAACCGTAACATGTAAATATAAGCTGAAATAGACTCTCCTACCCTCATCCTTAGAAGGTAAGGTCCTTGACAAGGGGTTCTGGTGCATTTCCTGGCGGTCAAACGTGTCTTGGCCATCTAATAAAATAAAATTAACAATTAATAAGTACCTTTAACGAGTACTTTCATACATGTACACATAACCCATTCGTACCCATACTAAACCCTTACGTCATATTTTAATCCTAATTCATTTTTCCTAAATATTTTTATTATCTTGACTTCCTAAACCAATTTTAGGTTTAAACCTAATTGATTCATTTTTATTAATTAGTATATTTTAAAAAATTTAATCTTTCCCTAGTTAATCTAAACTCCGCTCTGATACCACTTTGTAACACCCCCACCAACCCGAACCCTTTTTCATTTGATAAATCTCGAGAAGGGGGAAAAACCATGAGGGTTTGACTCAATGGGCGTGCTACCGCCGCACTTATCTCCTTGGAAATAAATGCAAGGCTAGATTAAAGTATACTAAATTCAAATAAATTAATCCTTACAACGAAGTATATCGTTCATTAAATATTACTAATTACTTAAGTGTTTCAGAGTTCCAGCGGAAGCTAAATCATAAGCTAAGTGGATGACAACTCTAAATGATCTCCCTTTGTTCCCCCCGTCGATCACCCACCTGCACAAATACATTGAAAAGAAACAAGAGAAACAAGCTCCCAAAAATCAGAAAAACTGAGTAATAGTTGAAAATACTTTGTAAAATAGTAGGTTAATAGGGTTAGAAAGCATAACATATATACACACATATATATACAATGAATAATCACATACTTAATTCAATTAATCCAGTTATTTAAGGAGAGGAAAGAGAACATCAGTTAGCCGGGGTCAATCCCATGTAACCACTTACTTCAACATTGTAGGTCGGGGTCAACCCCCTGTAACCACCTACGGATAACATAATCGCCATAATAACAGAGTCCCTAGTGTGCACACCCCTTCTACTTGGATCACAACAAGATAGAAGGAAGATAAGTAACAAAAAATCAGCATAGTAACCAGATAACATGTAGGTGGCCGCTGAACCTCCCATATAGGGCAACCTGTTCATCATTTCCCTCCGATATTTCACTTTAAGTGATTAATAGCTTTTAATTCAACTCATCACATAACACATGTACACACATGCGTCAATTCATTTAATCAAGAGTGAATACACTTATTCCAAATCTAGATTTCGATTCATACATAGCTTAATCCGAGAGCCCATTCGTATTCATTATCATAACCGTCACTTGGTTACATTGATTAACTCATAATCATCGAAGTATCACATGTTCTTGATAATTTCCAACTTTCACTCATAACTTCAATATTAATAATATAGTAATAATATAAATGGTAAGAATAACGATAATAATATTAACGATAATAATATTAATGATAATAATAATAATAATAATGATAATAATAATGATAATAATAATGATAATAATAATGATAATAATAATAATAATAATAATAATAATAATAATAATAATAATAATAATAATAATAATAATAATAATAATAATAATAATAATAATAATAATAATAATAATAATAATAATAATAATAATAATAGTAATAATAGTAATAATAGTAATAATAGTAATAATAATAATAATAATAATAATAATAATAATAATAATAATAATAATAATAATAATAATAATAATAATAATAATAATAAGGGATATTATCTCAGATAACCCTAACTTATAGGCTTTTTTCCAATATAACCCTGACTTTGGCAGCCCTGTCTCCGATAACCCTGAACTTGGTTTTTGTCATTAAACTGGACGGAATTTGTAACGCCGTTAACTATGTTTGACTTTTGCTAAATTCATCTCTTTCTCTCTCTTGTTATTCATCTCTTCTCTCTCTTGTTCTTCATCTCTTCATCAATTGTTCCCAAACTCATAACAAAATCAAGATTTTTCCTAAACCCATTTACCTAAAATCATAACAAAATCCAGATTTTTCCCAAACCCATTTACCTAAAATCATAACAAAATCCAGATTTCCTCCAATGGGTGTTCTTAGAAAAAATAAAAAAATTGTGTTATTGAACACCTCTGTCCTGTTCTTCATCTCCTGTCACATATCTTCATCTATCAAACCCAGAAATTTCCCCTCAAAATACATCAAACCCATAAAGTTTCTCATTTCAATCTCATCTTATCTTATCTCAAGTAGCACCGGCAAGTAGCAAGTAGCAGCGGCAGAACACGGAGAAGAGTCGCCGGAGAAGAAGAAGAAGAAAGGGTTCGGACTCCATTCTCTCTTCGACCTCCTATTCTAGGAAGCAACCCAACAAAATTTCGGTTCGACCTCCATTCTTCCACCATAGTCGAAGCCCACTGCACTACCACCATAGCCGACACCTTCGAAATTCCAGCAACGTGAAAACAGAAGCAAGGGAAGGGGAGGCGAGCTCCGGGCAGCAGCGGCAACATCTTGTGGCGGGAGTCGGGGGCAGCAACAAAGCAGAGGAGGGGAAACTCGGGGCAGCAGGTGTACGACGGGGCAGCAGCGGCAACGTCTTGATTTTTGCCTTTTCTCTTCTCTGATTTCTCATTTCTTGAATTTTATTTTGTGGCTTTTTGTTCTGTGATTTCTTGGATTTTTTGAATTTGTGGTGTAATTAAGTGATTTCTTGAATTTGATTTTGTGGCTTTTTGTTTTGTTTTGTTATGTTTTGGATTAAAGTTTTGATTTGGAGAATTGATTGAGAAAAAAAAGAGAATGATGGGCTTGAGAAGAGATGAAGAACAAGAGAGAGAAAGAGATGAATTTCGCAAAAGTCAAACAAAATTAGAGAGTACTTAACGCTGTCTCTAATTCCTTCCAATTTAATGACAAAAACTAAGTTCAGGGTTATCGGAGACAGGGCTGTCAAAGTCAGGGTTATATTGGAAAAAGGCCTATATGTCAGGGTTACCTGAGATAATATCCCTAATAATAACATTACTAAATGACATTAAACGATGTTGATAACAAGAATAAAAGAATAGTGATTAAGTTGCTATTATTGACGGCGTTAATAACGTTATAATAATAATCATCATTGTCATATCGTCCGTTATACAAGTCATTTCATTTGTCATACTCATTAATCATGCATAATCCATAACTATAAACCATGTTCATAATCCATATTCTAATTCACATAGTAACATAATTAATTCGTTTTATTCTAACGGGATCTACGTTTTGATGGACATCGGAGATTACCTCGTGACGCGTGCCCAAAAGTTAACTTCACGAACGGATTAACACTCTTGATATTCCTCGTCTACGAAATTAGAGTCTACAATAGACATTAACGAGATCTAAGTTAGTTACCTAAATAACCCCTTTTTGCATATAAATTAAACAATTTAGATAATTCAAATAACTTAAAGAATTTTTAATGATTTTAAGAGAGTTTATAAATCAAAGTTTATTATTTATGAAATCATTTTAAGTACTCAAGGATTACTTCAACTTAGGTTTTCTTAACCAAATTAGATGTTTTTTTTAAAGTCATAAAGATTAAGTTAATATAATTGTAAGATACCAAACCAAACCAATTAATCAAAATTAAACATTGTTTTGTTTTCAAAATAAAAGTCAAAGTCATTTTAAAAGGGGGAAAAAGGAAATTTTACTAATTTCAAGAATCAGTTTAATAAAACTGAAAAAAAACGAAGAAGGCAGGAAGTCAGGGGAAGGGACGAATCAGGGAGAAAGATGAGGGGATTAGCATTGGTGGTTTTGATGATGGCGCACGGCAAAGCTCAGGCGGGGACGATGGTTTCAGGTGGTGGTTGGGCGCTGGCTGCCGTCAGGGAGCAGCAGAGGCGCCGCGATGCAGGGCAGCAGAGGGTGACGCGAAGGGGAGGGTGTTTGGGCTAGCGGTTGTCGGCCGGAATTAGGCCTGGCGGTGCAGGTGGTTTGCGGCTGGGCGCGGGTTCCAAAGAAACAGTGAAATGTTAATGTTTGGTTGCAATTTTATTTTTAATTTCCAAAACAAAGATCAGAAATTAAGAGAGAAAGGATGAAGATTGAAGCAAACCTTTCAAGTTTGTTTGCTTGAGCAATTTGGCTGAATGTGTTTGGGTTGCTATTTATAGAGCAAATTTTCTGAATTTGTGGAGCTTAGTCAACCTCCATTAATGGAGGAAGTATGGTGTTTGAAATTCACTTTTGACTATGGGGTGATTTTACTCCCAAAATTCGGGATTTGTGGATTGAGTTCCTGACAAGAGCTGTTGAATTTGTGCTTGATTTTCAAAGTCCTCTGACATGGAGTTGGTGCTACTGATTTTTCCTTACTTTTGTGGTTGAGCTTGATTCATGGGTGAGGGAGAATGGTGGGAAGAAGAAGATGGTTTTCTGATTTCTTTTTTTTTTTTTTTTTTGTATTTGTTTTCTTTTTCCTTTATTTTTTCTAAGTAGTTTGGCTTATGGCTTTTGGACAAGGTATTGGACACTGGGCTTGGTATTACATTGTTTGGGCTTCAACATGGTTTAGTTTTGGGTACTTGATTAAATAAAGTGGAACTTCAATAAAAATGGTCCCTAATAAATTATTTAGAAATAATGAAAATGAATAATTAGTTTAAAATACATTTCAATAAAATTATTAAAATAAACTCATATAAATAAACTCATTAAATAATTTAAAACTAAATGAAATCATTATTAAAATTGAATTATCAGAAAAATAAATTTAAGTGAAAATAATATTAAATCTTATTAAATAATAAAATAAGCTATGAAAATTCGGGGTATTACAGTCTGGGTGTTACAATTTGTTTATGCACTTTGTTGAACCCTAGTTTTGTTGATGACAAAGGAACAAGATACAAAATAAGTATTGAACTAACAAGTTGTTAAGTGAATGGATTTTACAAGGTATCAATGAAAGGAGCAAAGATAATACTAAGTCAAAGAAGAAATCAAGTTTGGATTTTGAAGAGTAAGTGAAGATGTTCAATGATTCTATACTGGAGAAGCATTGGAGCAAGAAGATCAAAGCAAGGTTTTTTATTTTTAGTTCCAATGTAAAGGAACGAGTAAGAATGGTAAGGAACCGTGGCAATTTAAAAAGAGAATGAGCGTTTGTTCCTTTTAAGGAACAGACGAACTGGCACTGTCATAATAAGTTAAAGGAACTAGACATAGGTTGAAGCAGTACAACGATTAATAATGTCGTTTGAGTATTTTATACCTTGATTCTAGGAAACCGTTTTATTTAAGTAAAAATCTGATTTTAGGGAAAATCTTTTTAAGGAAAAGATATTATTTTTTATTAGATAATGAAAATCCTTTTCGCTTCTAATGGAAATATTTTTAAAGATAATATTTTATAAAAGGATTTAATTCGGTTTTATTAATTAATTATATTTGGTAATTAAAATCATATTTTGATTATTGGTTAAGTGGATGCTAAAATAAAGGAAGCAGTATTAAATTTAACCCACGTTTGTATTAGATCATGGAGATCATGGGTACTAAAAAGGAACGTGTTCCTCTAGTTAGGGAACATCATGGGAAAATGTTTTTACCACTAACACATTATTTAATCCCACGTTCTAAGTAATCACTACTATAAATACTTATATCTAATTAAGTTTCAATTTCTGTCTAACTAAGTGAATTAGTGAGTTTAACTAAGTAAAGTGTTAGTGCCTTCATTCTCTCATAGAAGCCATTTGTTCTTTGCCTTCTTACTCTAATTCCACTAAGTTTATTTGATCAATTGTATTTTGGTTTTGGGGTAAGGGGGTTTTGAATGAAGTCCTGTAAGAGAGAAAGCTTTGAGTGAAACAAATTAAAGTGAGAAAACATCAAGTGAAGTTAAGAGGAACAACTGTTAAGGGAACAGTTATTCAGGAACTTGAGTTTAACAAAGTTGTTTGGCCTAATTAGTGAAAGTGTCGAGTTTAAAATCCCTAGTGGTCGAGGTTGTTTCTTCTTGTTGAGTCCAATAAGTTTTTCCTCGTAGAAATCTCTTGTGTTCCTTTAGCTTGTTTCTTTGTTTAAGTTTTAGAATTCCGTAAAAAGTTACGTTTATTTCTACACATACAATTCACCCCCCCCCTATTGTATTGTTCCTAGTGAAATAACAATTGGTACCAGAGCAAGAACTCACGAAAAATAGGAAACCCTATTGAGAAGAAGATCCAAGGAACAATGAACTCCACCGAGAAACTTGGGGAAGGTTACTCTACGCAAAGGCCTCCTGTGTTCCATGGGAAATTCTATACATACTGGAAGAACATAATGGAGATTTTCATCAAGGCCGAAAACTACCAGGTCTAGAGAGTCATTGAAGTTGGTTATTTTAAGGTCACAACTACTAATGACAAGAATGAGGTAATTTCTAAACCCTTCTCTGAATATGACAAAGCTGACTTTGAAAAAATGGAAGTGAATGCTATGGCTGTTAAACTTTTGCATTGTGGACTTGGACCCTATGAACACAATAGCATCATGGGATGCAAATCCGCAAAGCAAATATGGGATTTACTTGAAGTAACCCATGAAGGAACTAATGAAGTCAAGAGATCTAAAATTGATTTACTAATGAATTAATATAAACTGTTCTCCATGAAGGCTAAGGAAAGCATACAAGAGATATTTAGTCGTTGTACTATCATTATTAATGAGTTAGTTTCTCCTGGAAAGTTTATTTCATCAGAGGAACAGGTTCAAAAAGTTCTTAGGAGTCTTCCTAAGGATAGATGGATGGCTAAGGTCACTGCTTTGCAAGAAACAAAAGACTTCACCAAGTTCAACTTGGAACAGCTTGCTGGATCACTTATGACTCATGAGCTCCACCTGGATACTGAGTATGGTGAAAGCTCTAAGTCAAAGTGCATTGCCCTAAAAGCATATGATGAAGATGCCTCTGACTCAGATTAAGAGGAAGCATCTCTCATGGTCCGAAAATTTCGAAAGATGTATAGGAACATGAAGAATAGGAACTTCAAAGGTAAAACCAAAAAATTTTCTAACAAAGCTGCTTGTCATAAATGTGGTAGTACATATCACTTCATCAAGGAATGTCCACTTTGGGAAAATGACAAGACCAAAGAAAGGAACAAGGAACGTTTCGCTGAAAGTAACAAGGAAGCTAAAGCACCTTTCTCTAAGGCGAACATTCGAAAAGCTATGCTAGCAGCTTGGGGAGATTCAGAGACTAAAGAGGAAGAGGAACAACAAACTGAAGAAACTGCAAATCTTTGCCTCATGGCAAACACTGACATATAAGAAGATGAAGAAAATGTTGAGGTAAGCCAACATATACTTGAATCAGACTTAGATGGAAAAGCTAGGACTGAAATTTATGATCTTCTTTATGATGCAATTTTTGAATGTAGAGATGAACGTGAAAAACGTGAACAAACTGAACAAGCTGCTACAGTTTGTAAAGAACATATAGAATGGCTTAAGAAAATGAGAACGGATGTTGAGAGTAGGTTCTTTGATTTATTTGATAAGAACTTAAAAATCAAGGAACTTTATGAGAATGTGAAAAATGAAAATTATCTAATCAATTTAGAAATTTCACACATAAAGGAATTTCTCCCTGCTCTAAGTTCCTTTGATATAAGATCAACTCCTTTGAAAAGTTACAGATCTGAGATCAAAAATTTGAATAAAGAAAAAATTATCTTAAAGGAACAGATCAGTAATCTTAAGAAGGAACTTGTTGTTGCAAGGAACAGAGGCAAAGTGATGGTTGTTCCTAAGTGGATTGAGAAACCACTAAATAAAAGAAAAGAAGGTCTTGGTTTTGAAAAGCACAAGAAGAGGAACAAGCCTAAGAAGTATGTCGACCTACCTAGTGATAAAATTTGTATGTATTGTGGAAAGATAGGTCATTACATAACTCAATGTCAACTAAGAACTGGAATGATTGGCAAGAATGTGAAGTTAAGCAACATGAAATGGGTTGCTAAAACTAATGCTAGTCAAGAACAGGAACCCACGAAACAAGGGGTTCCTACAACTAACAACTAGTTGATTTTTGCAGGTTGGAGTGAGGGGGAACAACACTTGGTATCTTGATAGTGGTTATTCTAAGCATATGACAGGAGAAAAATCTAAGTTTCTCTCACTCTCAACCTATGAAGGTTGAAGTGTGACTTTTGGTGACAATAAGAAAGGTAACATAGTTGCCATGGGTAAGGTTGGTAAGTCACTATCACATTCCATTGATAATGTATTTCTAATTGATGGTTTAAAGCATAATCTCTTAAGTATTTCCCAATTCTATGACAAGGGAAATGTTGTTAAATTTAATAGTGAAAAATACTTAATCGTTAACATTAACTCTAAGAATGTCATCTTGGAAGGAACAAGGAAAAGGAACACATATATTGTGGAATAATTGCTTATTGCTGTGGTGGTATTGCTGCGGTTTTACCCATACGCAGCAATATATCACGTAAAAAGAAAAGGTAAAATATAAAATAAAGATATTGCTGCGGTTTCGGCCAAAAACCGCAGCAATATGGTTCCAAAGGAAATTTTTTGAAAAAAGTTGACTTTTTGACCAAATATATTGCTGCTGTTTCTGGCAAGAGCCGCATTAATATATTAAAATAATATTAAAAAAATAATATTTTAATATATTGATGCGGTTCTTGCTAGAAACTGCAGTAATATGTCTGGTCCTTTTTTTTAGATGCCCGCGTTTTAATTATAGGAGGCACCCAACCAACTAGGGTTTCTTTTTAAACCCATTGCGCCGTTTTCGGTCTCTCTCCTCACTCCTTCAACAGTTCAGCTCCTTCCTCTTTCTCCTCTCTCCTACTCCCAATCATCTTCGTTCTTCAACTCTCACCCTCTAGGCTCGCGTTCGTTCGTTCGACGCCCACCCAGCATAGGCTCGCGTTCGACGCCGCCTCGGGCCGTCGCCATTTCTCTTCGTCGTTCGCTGCATCATCGTTCGTTCAAGCTTGGTGACGTCTTCGCCGTTCTTCATGCTTATCGTTCGTTCATTCGTTTCCAGATCTCGCCGGTCTTCATCCTCTCATCATCTTGCGACGTCTTCGCCATTTCCCTCTCTCATTTCAGATCTGCGATTTTCATTTTCCTCTTCGTTCATTTTTTTTAATCTAATTTTTTGTTAATTTTGTAGATCTAATTTTCGTTCTCATTTTTTTTCGAGAATTTCCTCTTCTCCGGCGAGTTTAAGTGTTTTCCGGCTAATATACGACATGTTCTCTTATCTTTTTCCTTTCATTTATGAAAATTTGTCCTTGTTGATTACCTTTGATTTTTCGGCAGATTTGTTTGTTAATTTCGAGTTAAGATTTCATATATATAATTTCTACTTATTACATGTATTGTGGTTGTTGTTGATTAATTTGGAGATTTGGACTCATTGTATATTTGTATTATTACTTGTTTGTTTGTTGATTTCGGGTTATGCTATTGTTAATTTCCCCTCCTTGTTCTTCACGAAAGTTAATACTTGTTGGCTTTATTTTTATTTCTGGTTTTTCGTCTTGAGAATTTTTGAAATTTGCTTAAGAGTCTTAAGGATGCTGTTATTTCAAGTTTTGTGGATAGTACTCATCTTTTTTCAATTTAATTTTTTTTGTTAATTTTGTAGATCTAATTGAATATGTATTTTAGGTTTATGGTGAATTAAATTAATTTGTATATATTTTTTTAGATCTTATATATGTGTATTTTTTTCATTATAAAGCTTATAAAGTCAAATGTATACTGTTGTAGTTATGTAATTTGTCAATTAATTTGACGCTTGAATGAATTCCAACAAATTTGGTTGTGGTTTTGAAAATGTTGTGTGGGTATAGACGTGTAGTACTAATATATGACATTATAAATGTATACAATTTTATTTTATAAAAAAAAAGCAGTCTATTGCTGCTGTTTTTACCAACAACGGCAGCAATAGGTTACTTTTCAATTTTTTTTTTCTTATTGACACTACCTATTGCTGCGGTTTTGGGTAAGAACCGCAGCAACAGGTGTAACATATTACTGCAGTTTTTGCCAGGAACCGCAGTAATAGGTTAATTACCTATTGTTGCGCCCTTAATTGTTGCACGGCTAAAACCGCCGCAATAGGCCACTTAATGACCACAGCAATAAACAATTATTCTACTAGTGTTGATCTTGTTCCTAAAAACAACTTGACATGCCTTAGTGTTATTAAAGATGATCCACTCTTATGGCATAAGCGTCTAGGACATGCTAGCTTTTCATTCCTTGACAAACTTCGATCAAAAGATCTTGTTTTGGGATTACAAACTTAAAATTTCATATTGATCAAGTTTGTGATGCATGTGCCAAGGGAAAGCATATTAGATACTTTTTCAAATCTAAAATTGTTGTGGCCACCACAAAGCCATTGGAATTATTTCACATGGATTTGTGTGGACCCATGAGAATTCAAAGTAGAAGTGGTAAGAGGTATGTGCTAGTTATTGTTGATGACTACTCAAGATACACTTAGGTTATTTTTCTCTGTAGCAAGGATGAGACTTATGATGAGTTCTGTGTCTTTGCTAAAAGAGTTCAAAATTTGAGTGGTCATAAATTAATGCATATTAGATCCGATCATGGTAAAGAATTTGAAAACTACAAATTTGATGACTTAAGCAGAGACCATGGACTACATCACAATTTTTCTGCCCCTAGGACACCACAAGAAAATGGTGTTGTAGAAAGGAAAAATAGGACTTTGGAAGAAATGGCTAGGACTATGTTAATTTTTTTTTTTGGTAAGTAATAAGTAGATTAACCAAACAAACATACACCTATAATGAGATTTCGCAAGGAAACTCAAACACCACTAGTTGGACAAGCCCAACCTTTACAGATTTTCAATCCATTCTCTATCTATGATGTTTACCTTGTCACTAAGTATCTGTACAATCCTATTCTTAACTGTATATTTGATCTCTTTAATTGTGTGATTAATCGTATACATATGATGCTCCCATAAGGCAAGGTTCCCATTCCTCCAAATCAGGTAAACAGTAGCTAGAATAGCAGCCATAACAACCTGCTTCCTGACAGCGTTCTTCTTACATCTGGATCTCAACCATCTGCACAGTTGGGGAAGATTCCTATTCTGCCAGCAAATCC
This sequence comes from Beta lomatogona, assembly GCA_947646795.1. NCBI lineage: Eukaryota > Viridiplantae > Streptophyta > Magnoliopsida > Caryophyllales > Amaranthaceae > Beta > Beta lomatogona. The sequence continues at coordinate 3,591,645 of CANSNZ010000928.1, read as the reverse complement.
CAAGCCATTCCAGGATCCCCTTAATACACGCTTTGCTGAACACACACTCAAAGAAAAGGTGGTTCACATCCTCAATGGCCTGTAAATAGATGCAGCACCTGTCATCAGTGCATATACCAAACTGTTTCAGTCGTTGTTTAGTTCTCAGCCTACCTTGATCTACAATCCACATTATGAAACGATGCTTAGGGACAGCATAGCGGATCCAAACAAACCTCCCCCAACTAACTTGATGATCAGTAGCACACAACGCCTTATACTGACCACTAATGCTGAATTTATTATCCACCAGCCGATGGCTGCTTTGAGTTCTCAAAACCATCTCATTTTTTGCCTTGCAAATGAATTTCCAAACCCAGCTAGAAGAAGCAGGTGCAGTGTAAGAACTCCAATTGCTACCCTTGATATATACACTGTTAACCCATTTAACCCACAACGTCTCTTTATCCTGAGCCACCTGCCAAGCCATTTTGCAAACAGCAACAATATTCCAGCTTGTGATATCCCTAAAACCCAACCCACCTGCTTTCTTAGTTCTGCATACCTTCTTCCAAGCAACCACCCCAGGCTTAGAATCATTGTGCGTACCTGACCATAGGAAGCATCTGCAAATGCTATTCACTTCATCCAGAACACATTTTGGAATGATGAAAATTTTCCCCCAGTACACATGCATACTAAGTAAAACACTGTTAACCAGTTGAGCTCTGGCAGCAAACGAAAGGTGCCTAAAGCTCTAAAGTTTAATTCTACTCACCATTTTGTCAACAAGCCCTCTGCAATCCTTAGTTTTCAGCTTGTTAGTGGAGATGGGCACTCCTAGATATCTGAATGGCATATCCCCACAAGTAAAACCACTCACATCAGTGACTCTGCTAATTTCATCAACAGACATACCAGCATAAAAAAACCTCAGATTTATTTCTATTTACATCCAACCCAGAAGAATTAGAGAACATTTGAATCCCCTGCAACATAGTGTAGATGGAACAAAAATCTCCATTGCAAAAGAGCAACAGGTCATCAGCAAAGCACAAGTGGATCAGTTTAAGCTCTTTGCATCTAGCATGAAACTTGAATCCCTCAATCTCACCAATATACCTCAGGACTCTATCAAGGTAGTCCATACCAAGTGCAAATAACAGGGGAGACATGGGATCGCCTTGTCTCAACCCCCTGCTGGCACTAAAAACCCCCGTAAGAGCACCATTTATCATAATTGAAAATTTGGGAGTCCTGACACATACCATAATTAACTCCACAAAAAAATCAGGAAACCCAACCCCAAGCAACATTTGTTGAATAAAATCCCAGCTGACAGTATCATAAGCTTTCCTTAAGTCTAGCTTCATCAGACAGCTAGGCCTTGTACTCTTCCTACCATACATCCTCACCAAATCCTGACATATCATTACATTGCTTAAGATGCTTCTCCCAGAAACAAAGGCTCCTTGACTGGGTGAGATGATGTCAGGGAGCACCTTATTAAGTTATACACTAATTATCTTAGGACTATGTTAATTGCTAGTGAACTTCCAAGGAACTTTTGGGCTGAGGTTGTTAATACTGCTTGTCATATAATAAATCGTGTCATGATGAGACCTATCGTGAACAAAACTCCTTATGAGCTTTATTCTGGTAAGAAACCCAATATTACACATTTCAGAATATTTGGTTGCAAATGTTTTGTTCATAATAATGGGAAAGATAATCTTGAAAATTTGATGCAAGGAGTGATGAAGCAATATTTCTAGGATATTCATCACATAGTAAGGCTTATAGAGTTTACAATAAAAGAACTATGTATGTTGAAGAAAGTGTACATATAATCTTTGATGAATCTGAGAACTTTAATCCAAGCAAGCAGGTTGATGACTTTGAAATAGGCTTGGTTCGTTCAAATGAAAAAGATGCAGATTCAATTGAGGAAGAAGGAATAAAAGAGGAAAGGAACGAAGAAGATAAATTTTATGATAACAAGGTTGTTCCTATTCCTCAAGTTGATGGAGTTGTTCCTATTCCGTCTAAGAACGAAATTGGTGAAGGAACTGATTCAACACTTGATGAAAGAGGGACAAATGAACAAGGCTCCTCATCCTCTCATGAAACTCAAGAGGAACAACCTATTCCTATAAGGGAGTTTCAACCAAAACCTTGGAGACATCAAAAATCACATCCAGTGGAACTCACAATAAGTGACATATCCAAAGCTACGCAAACTATATCTCAGTTAAGGAATTTTTGTGCATTTCATGTGTTCTTATCAATGATGGAACCAAGAAATCATGAAGAAGCCTTAACTGATTCTGATTGGATCACTGCTATTCAAGATGAGTTAAATGAGTTTGAAAGAAATAAGGTATGGCATCTAGTTCCCTCTTCTAAACAACAAAAAGTTATTGGCTTAAAATGGGTGTTTAGAAACAAACTAGATGAGTATGGAACAATTGTAAGGAACAAAGCTAGACTTGTAGTAAAATGTTATAATCAACAAGAAGGAATTGACTATGAAGAAATCTTTGCTCATGTTGCTAGACTTGAGGTCATTAGAATACTAATTGCATTTGCTGCATATATAGGATTTAAACAGTATCAAATGGATGTCAAATGTGCGTTTCTTAATGGCTATTTAAATGAAGATGTATATGTTGAACAACCCCCTGGATTTGAAAGTAATGATTTCCCAAACCATGTCTACAAGCTTGACAAGGCTCTTTATGGGTTAAAGCAAGCGCCTAGGTCATGGTATGAGAGATTATCTAAGTTCCTTTTAGAAAATAATTTTAAAAGAGGAAAAATTGATAAAACTTTGTTTCTAAAATCGACAGGATCTGATATACTTCTTGTTCAGATATATGTTGATGACATTATCTTTGGAGCAACTAATGAGTCATTATGCAAAGAATTCTCAAACCTTATGAGTAATGAATTTGAGATGAGTATGATGGGTTAGTTAAATTTCTTTCTTGGGTTACAAATTAAGCAAACAGAAAAAGCAATAATCATTCACCAACAAAAATACATAAAGGAACTGTTAAAGAAATATGGCCTCGAAAATTCAAAGATAAATCACACTTCTACGGGAACTTCAACTAGACTAGATGAAGATTCCATAGGAATAAGTGTTGATCAAACAAAATATAGAGGCATGATATATAAATTTTTGTATCTAACTGCTAGTCGTCTAGACATAGCTTTTAGTGTTGGTTTGTGTGCTAGATTTCAAGTAAATCCCAAGGAGTCTCATACTCTCATCTAACAGCAGTAAAGAGAATTCTTAGATATCTCAAAGGAACATATGATTTTGGACTTTTCTATCAAAGAAGTGACACATCTGAATTAAGAGGATATGCTGATGCTGACTATGCTTTATCCACTGCTGAAGCAGAATATGTAGCTGCTGCTGCATGTTGCTCTCAAATGCTTTGGATAAAACAACAACTTTGTGACTTTGGAATAATCTTTAATTGTGTTCCTATTTATTGTGATAATACAAGTGCCATTATTATTTCAAAAGATCCAGTGCATCATTCAAGAGTTAAGCATATACATATCAGACATCACTTTCTAAAAGAAAATGTAGAAAAAGGTTTGATTAAACTTGAGTTTTGTCAAACTGAAAATCAGATTGCTGATATACTAACCAAGCCTCTACAAAGAGAAAGATATGAAAAATTAAGGCTTGAGTTAGGTTTAATAAAACTTAAGTAATTGTTCCTATTCCAATCCCCATGTCTGAATTGATTCGTCTTACTCTATGTGATCTTAAGTGATTGTGATTAATTGCCTAAGACCATTGCAAATTAAAATGTTCAAAACATAAACATGGATTCAAAGGAATAAAAGCCACTCACAAATGTCACATAATACTCCCCTTATTATTCCTAAGTGATAGAAACATGCATGATTTGATGAATGTTAATAATTAGTAAAAGTTGTTCCTATAGCACAAGTTCCTTATTTTTCTTTTTCTTTCCATAAATTAAAAAGTCCATAAATATCAAAAATCCAAAAATCCCAAAAATATAGGAATCAGATTTATCAAGTCTTGATTCATTTTTTTTCTTTTCTTTTATTTTATTTTATTTTTATCTTTTTAATTTTACGCGTGTAACTCTTCATTTACTGTTACATTTTTCTTTTTCTTTCTTCTCTTCCAAAACCGTGTTCCTTAAACGCTTCAACTTCACCATTGTTCATCTCCTTCACACCTCTTCGCACCACATGAAACCTTAGTTTCTCTTCACCAAATGGCAAAAACCTCTCTCAATTCACCTTTTCCAAAAACAAAAACTCCCACATACTCTCAAATGGAAAACCCCTCTTCTCCATCCAAAACCCTAGAAATCGAAAATTCTCAAGAAACTAAAATGGTGGTACAAGAGCAAAAATTGGAGTCACTAAGGAGAAGTGTGAGAAGATGGAAACTGATTGGGGAAGATGATGAAGAAGCCATCCCTGAATCAGTTGAGGGGGAAGAAGAAGCTATGCCTGTTCCTTCCAAAGGAACTGATGCTTCTTCCTCCAAGAAAAGAGTGGAACGAAGTGATTCGAGGTATGTTTTAGGATTTTGTGTCGATCTAGAGTGGGCCAAGAAAGTTCAATTCAATGAACTACTTGAAATTCTAAAGGAACAAGGTATGGAATACCTGTTTGAAACCGCATATAATAATGCCTTTGTTCCTGTATCTATGGACGAGTTTTGTGCAAACTTAATCAATAATGACGGTGTATGTACTACTGAAGTTAGGGGGAAGAAAATTTAAATTTTCCCAAGAAACTTTAAGAAAAATATGGGAAGTTCCTTGCAAAGGAACTGATCTGCATTTTAAGAGGAAATGAACTGTTTCCTTTTCGAATTTCTCTCAGGATGACATTGTTGAATCCTTTGGGGGAACTGCTGGCCAAACAAAACTCAACCACAATCTCCTCTTTCCTGTCCATAAAATATTGTTTAACCTTGTTTGGAGAGCACTTATTCCTCGAATTGAAAAGAGGAATGAGGTGGGTCTCCTAGATATGTGTTACATGTTTTGCCTTGACCACCACATCCAAATTAACTTTTCCTCTCTGTTTATCCAACACCTTACTCATTGCATAGAGAATCATTGTGTTGTTGGCTATGGTGCTTTGATCACCTCTCTTCTCTCCCACTTCAAAGTCAAGACCACTGGTTGGCCTACCTTAGGAATTAAGCAAGGTAATATAATGAATGAGAAAACTTTATATGGCTTGGACCTCTCTGTCCAAGATGGGGTTTTGACTTAAGGGAGGATTACTTCTAGTTCCTCACACAAGAGAAAACTACCTAAGGCAGTAGAGGAGGAACCAGTGGAAGTGATTATGGAGGAACAAGTTCCTACACCCACTTAACCAAAGGAACAGCCACCCAAGAGACGAAAAACAGTTGCTAAAAAGCCTACCCCTCTTGTTCCTAAACGTGTTCGACAAGGCTCTAGGCTGAGAATTACTAGAACTGCACATGTTCCTTCCAATGAGGACTCTCCTTTAGTCCTATCTGATGAGGAGGAACTACCTAAAAACTCACCTAAGTCACTAACTCCTCCATCTTCACCAAAAATACCGATTACCTTAAACACCATCCTTTCCATTTCTCCCTCATCCTTTACTGTTCCTTCCATTTATGAATAGATGAAGGTTGCTGTAAATGAGCCTAACCATTTCTCCTCTACATCTACTGACCTACCACCACAACCTCCATTTCTTCCTTCCCTTTCCACCACCACTTCACCTTTTATTTCTCTCACAAGAACAACAGGACCATCCCAAGCCAACACCCCAGTTTCTCCACCTAAACCACCCACTGATTTTGGTTCAAAGGGAAAGGTTTAAGTTCCTTCGGATGAGTTTGGTTGGGTAAATGAGGTTTGTCTCCCTGCTCAACATATGATCAAGTTCTATAATTACCTTCATTGGACTCTGGAAGATAAAACGGATAAGATGATGGGTCTAATGAAAATCCTTAGTGATACGGTGATAGAACAACAAAAGAATATGGAGATAATGGCCCAAGCAATCAACACCCTAAAACATCAACTGGATGGGCATCATGGAGAGGTTATGAAGAAGTTAGAGGAAGTGGTTGAAGACGAAGTAGTAGAGGAGCACAACTCCCCTTCCCTTCCTAATGTCAAGTTCCCATTTCTCTTAAAGGAACATGACCTCTTCCCTTTTGTTTCTTTTATTTTCTTTTCTTCCTTTTTATCTTTTTGTACTTTTGTGGAACAAGTGTTATAAATACAATGACTTTTGCTATAATTGTCTTCGTTTGTGATTTAATTGCATAATTTCTTACTTGGAATGGCTAGTATTATGTGATTGATGTTTGAGCAAGTCTAACCTTTGAAATTTCTAACTTAACCATTTTTTTGTGCTTATTAATGGTCTAAAGGTCTTCTCAATCTCAGTCTTCCCAAAATCACCAAGCGTTTGATCTTTTTGACGACGACAAAGGGGAAAAAGATATCAGGAACAAACTAAGTTGAAAAATTGAAAAAATAAAAAATTTAAATCCTTAATCTACCTTAATAAATTTATATAAATTATTCTCTTTTTCATTCTCTTAAGTTATTTGTTGTTTTCCTTAGTTTGTAACTTTGTTGTCATCATCAAAAAGGGAGAAATTGTTGAACCCTAGTTTTGATAATGACAAAGGAACAAAGATACAAACTAAGTATTGAAGTAACAAGTTGTTAAGTGAATGGATATTACAAGGTATCAATGAAAGGAGCAAAGAGAATACTAAGTCAATGAAGAAATCAAGTTTGGATTTTTGAAGACTAAGTGAAGATGTTCAACGATTTGATACTGGAGAAGCATTGGAGCAAGAAGATCAAAGCAAGGCTTTTTATTTCTAGTTCCAATGTAAAGGAACGAGTAAGAATGGTAAGGAACTGCGGCAATTTAAAAAGAGAATGAGCGTTTGTTCCTTTTAAGGCACAGATGAACTGTAACTGTCATAATAAGTTAAAGGAACTAACTATTAAAAGCAACTAGACATAGGTTGAAACAGTACAACGGTTAATAATGTCGTTTGAGTATTTTATGCCTAGATTCTAGGAACCCGTTTTATTTAAGTAAAAATCTGATTTTAGGGAAAATCTTTTTAAGGAAAAGATATTATTTTTTAGAGTTTTTTGTCAGAAACAACCTTTTAAAACCACTTTTTTTCAAAAAACAACCTTTTAAAAGTTTTTTTGCAACTTACAACCTAAAACCAAAATTTTTTTGCGAAATGAAACCTAAAACTAAATTTTTTTGCGAAATGAAACCTTTTACTGGAATTTTGTCATTGACTGTTAAATATTGTGCGTTGACCGTCAGTTGCACCCTCCAATCTCTCTCCTCACTCCATCTCCCTCCCTGAACACCAACCCCATCCACCACTCTCCTTCATCCTCCTTGCAACCACCACGCAAACCACCACTCTCCTTCCCCCTTTCCCGAAATCACTACCGCCACCACCCTAACCTCCACTTTCCTTCCTCCTCCCCGAAATTTCCACCGCTAACCTTCCCTAAAATCATAAAAAAAATCAAAATAAGGGATAGAGAAAAGGGGTTAATACCAACTGACACAAGCATAAGAGGAGAGAGGAGAAGGGCGGTGGCAGCGAGGAACTGGAAGGCAGCAGGCGCGACGGCAGAAGGCCGACGACGTTCTTCAGTGGAGGAGTGACGAAAAAAGCAGCAGTGGGGCAGACGAAACAGCAGCGACGCAACCCAACACTACCACCACGAAGAGGAGTGAGAAGACCGAGCAGGGGAACGAAGCACAGCAGCAGCAGCAGCACCGCGCAAGGGGGGTAGGGGCGGCTCCGGCGAGCTTGGGACGCCGGCGAGGCAATAGCGCGGGGAGGAGTGCAACTTTGATTTTGGGAGGAGGTGGGAGGGGCTGGTTGAGGGGGATGTTGTTGGCCGGTATGGTGATGCGGCTGGGTTTACAAGGAAGGATAGGCGGACAGTCGGTGGTGGTGGTCGGCTGTAGGGCCGTGATTGTAGTCGGGTCTGTGCCGGAGAAGAAGAAGGCCTGAGGTGAGGGTCAATGAAAAGTTAACGGTCAAAGGCAAAAAGTTAACGGTCAATGACGGAAAAATAGAAAATGTTTCATCTCGCAAAAAAGTTTCAAAAATGGTTTCATCTCGCAAAAGAGTTTCAAAAAAAGGTTGTAAGTTGCAAAAAAAAAAAATTTAAAAGGTTCTTTTCGCAAAAAACTGTTTATAAAAAGGTTGTTTCTGACAAAAAACTCTAGTTTTTATTAGATAGTCAAAATCCTTTTCGGTTTTAATGAAAATATTTATAAAGATAATATTTTTTAAAAGGATTTAATTCGGCTTTATTAATTTATTATATTTGGTAATTAAAATCAGATATTGATTACTGCTTAAGTGGTTACTAAAATAAAGGAAGCAGTATTAAATTTAACCCACGTTTGTATTAGACCATGGAGATCATGGGTACTAAAAAGGAACGTGTTCTTCTAGTTAAGGAAAATCATGGGAAAATGTTTTACCACTAACACATGATTCAATCCCACGTTCTAAGTAATCACTACTATAAATACTTATGTCTAATTAAGTTTCAATTTGTGTCTGACCAAGTGAATTAGTGAGTTTGACTAAGTAAAGTGTCAGTGCCTTCATTCTCTCATAAAAGCCATTTGTTCTTTCCCTTCTTACTCTAATTCCACAAAGTTTATTTGATCAATTGTATTTTGGTTTTGGGGTAAGGGGATTTTGAGTGAAGTCCTGTAAGAGAGAAATCTTTGAGTGAAGCAAGTTAAAGTGAGAAAACATCAAATGAAGTTGAGAGGAACAGCTGTTAAGGGAACAGTTGTTAAGGAACTTGAGTTTAGGAACTCAAGGTGTGGCTCGTGAATAGAATTAGGTTGTAACAGAGTTGTTTGGCCTAATTAGTGAAAGTGTTGAGGTTAAAATCCCTAGTCGTCGAGGTTGTTTCTTCTTGTTGGTCCCAAGAAGTTTTTCCTCGTAAAAATCCCTTGCGTTCCTTTAGCTTGTTTCTTTGTTTAAGTTTTAAAATTCCGCAAAAAGTTACGTTTATTTCTACACATACAGTTCACCCCCCTCCCCTCTTGTATTGTTCCTAGTGAAATAACACTCTTTTTTTTTGTTGGTTTTTTGTTTCATTTGCTGGTATGTGTGATAGCAATTGGACAAAATTTTCTCCCATTTTTGGTTAAAGATGGAAACAGTTGCATCGCCTACTATAGGCTTGTTTTTATTTCGTCTACGCGGTGTGAGCGCGTATTAGATTTGACTACCCCATTGTTAAGGTTTTATTGAAAATATGTTTTTGACAGAAGTCGCCAACAATTCTTTAAAGGAAGAATCATAAACCTAATTGGATATGTGAAACCGCAGGGACAAATTGTGGGACTTATCCAATGTATATTTCCCCGTCTAGACTCTATAGATGGTCAAAATGAACCAAAGATTGAGTTCATAACAAATTTAGAGGGTGAGGGTACAACACAGTCAGGAACCATGTTGCCCATTGCTGGCCTTTACTAATTATCGATTCATAACAAATTTTATGCCAAATAATAATCATATAATATTTTATACACCCTAAAAATATTTAGTCTAGGTTGGTTCAGGAAACACATAAAAGACTAATATTAAGTGATATGTTATTAAGCAATCAATATTACAGGGAACCTAACAAGTTGTCCAAATTATCTGATTAATATTAGAACAATTCTTTAGGTCTTGATTAGCAAAAATAACATGTGGGTGATAAAAGCAATAAATCAGGACAATCATATAATATGAATAGAATAATCAGGCAAGCATATAATAATACATCGATATGAATAATAACAATAATAATAATAATAATATGAATATAAAATAAAGTATAGAAAAGGGATTAGAATATATAGTAGAACGATTATTAATTCAAGATCTACATCATGAATAAATTGTTAATAACTTCTAGGCAATAACTATAATTGAATTATTCAAGGATCCTCATGAACTATACCTATGCAGCTTAGGTTGAAGAGCGCAACGATCTTTAGGCGGAGCAATCGCGGAACCAAGAACGTAGTATGATCAGAAACTGGAAAAGTAATTGAAGTATTTGTGTTTGAGTGTTCGTAATTTAATTCGTAAGTATTCGAGAGTTTTTGTGTTCGTGAAAATAAATCGAACTCGTACACATGTATACGTGTATTTAAAAAGATAATAATAAACTTGCATCTCACACAGAGTATGCGCCAAGCGCAGGACTCTGTGTGACTCACATACCCACGTGTCAGTCGCTCATTGGCACGCCTAACGTGGTCTGGCCAATGTGCTGGACGCACCGCTGCGTCCAGCGCATATTCTAGTTTTTTATTAAACATGTGCTTTGAAGATACTTTGCTATCCTTAAAATCCGGAGATTGAATTTTACGGAATAAAAATTTGATTTGTATTTAAAATATTTATCAAAGATAATAAAAACATTTATAAAATTATTTATTAAAATAATAAATATTTAATTGGGCTCTTAAAACACTTTAAATGGACTCAAAATATTTTATGGGCTTAAAATACAATTAATCATCATGAATAATTAATTGGGCTTTAGAATATCATTTCGAAACACAATTTTGGATTGGTTCTTTGGATTGCTCTTCCGTTGGGTCGCGCCAACTAATACCGCGGTATGTTTCATCATTGGACCCTTAAATGGGGAGACACGATTATGTGTCTACAGAGCCCCCACTTTGACTGAGGTTCAGGAAACCGAAAGTCAAAGTATACGGTGTCAGAACGAAGAACAATTCTAAACGCTCTGCAGTTTAGAACTGATCTATGTACATCGATCTCTGCAAAACAAAGTTAGTATGCAGGACAATAACTACAAGCAATCTGATTACCTGCAGAATAAGATGTTAGCAGATAGGTGCAAACAACTCACGCAATAATGCACATAATGTTGCAAATAATGCAAACTTAGACTCTCTCAGGATGTACAAGACGCTATGAAAGGATTAAGGCTATGCAAAGCTAAGGAAGATGACACGTCATGCAAGGTCAGTGTTATGCAAGACTAGGATGTATGAAGTGTAATGCAAGGTCAGGGTTTTGCAAGGTTAGAAGATCTGGATATGTAGAGAGATAGATTGATCAGATATAGATAGAATGATTTTCAAAACTATTTTTAGTAAAGAATCGAGGTCCATAAACGAGATCCGCAGATTACAACTTTTCGGGAGTTTGATTTGATTTGGAGGAACCACCGCATATATAGGAAACCCCCATTTTGGGTGAGCTTGACTTGAATTAGGCATCTCGAGCCTTAATTCAAATGTACTTAATCTGTCTTGAATCGTTCAAATTCTTCATTGGGGATTCTTCTTTGGGAAGTGATTTAGGCAAAGTCAGATAACGCCAGAAACCATGGAATTGTCAGAGAGTCCTTCAAGGACAAGGAGAGTTTGGATTGAAAAATAAAAGGTTTAAATTTATGACTCATATAAATGTAGGTGGGAAAAAGGCTTTGACGTAGCTAGGTTCAGACTCGAGTCTATGTTGGGATCTAGAAAGAATATGCTCCTAAATTCTAGAAAGTCAAATCATTAGACCTTGACTAATTTATTTTTATTAAAGCGATCGGACCTCGAGATGAAGATTCCTACGTATTCTTGCGGAATCAGACCATTCATAGTTATGGGTCTGATTTTTTTTATTTATCATTTTTTTTTGTGCCCTAACTTTTGCCTAGGCTGCCCTTTCGGGTTTTCAACCTAGCGGGTTGGACATACCTTGGAGAAAGAGTTTAGGATTGATGAAAGGTTGAAAGGTTTAAGGCTTGAGGTTTTAATGAAGGTTTAAGGTAAGGATCATGGATTTGGATTATATAGGTTAAAGTTTTTGATGGATTGAAGGATTTGAATGAAGAGTAGAACTTGTGTGTAAGCCCCCTAGCTAGACTTTTTATTTATTTGCCTTTGACTTTTTCTTTTTTGCATTTTTTTCTTTTTGTCTTGTGTGTTTTCTTTTGCTTTTTTTCGCACTTTGAATTTCTTTCACTTATTTTTATTTAACCTGGTATTGATAATTTTTATGTAGTAAGGCTTGCACACAAGTTTGGTTTAGGGTATTGGAAGGCTTGAAGGATATTTGTAGAGCTTTGATTTTGAAAGGATTATTTGGCTAATGATGGTTTATGGATGATGGAGGGAGAGAGGAATAACTCCTAATCCAAAGTATGTCCTTTTCTTTATTTTTCTTCATTATTATTTTTTATTTCAGATCTCTTTTTATTATTATTATTAGTCAAGTTCATTAGGTGATTTAAGTTTCATCATTGAATTAGAAGCATAAATAAAATGATGGAAGGCCAATGAAAATGAAAATGCAATTATTTTATTAATTAGAAATAAATAGAACAAGGCTGATTAGAAATAAAATCATAAATGGCATAGACTCGAGAGGAAGGGAAATGAAGGAGTTAGGGGAGGGACTCTCCGACTCAACCTAGGAAACTAGCATTAAATGACCATGCCCAGGAGTTATTTAGGCTCTGCCCAAGGGGTTGCCGCTATTGCTGACTTTTGCTGCAGGCGAAATTCGTAAACTACCGTCTTCAACCATATCCTGTAGAGCATGCTTCAAAGTCCAGCATTGTGATGCCATATGCCCATGTCCTTGATGGTACTTATAGTAGGCATTAGGATTCCATTTACTGGATCTTTTCTCAGGAGCGGGGTCTGGAGTAGGGCCAAGAGGCTGAAGTGCTCCTTTGCATGAAGCCTAGTGAAGGCTTCTTCTAGAGTCATGCCCAATGGAGTGAATGTTCTTTGAGGCCCTTGATAGCCTCTCTTTTCAGTAGTGAGGGCATTGATGTTGTTGCTTTTAGAGGTAGAAGGATTGTTATTACTCTTCTTGCAAGAGTTGTAGTTGGAACCCTTGTTCTTGTTGGCTTGTACCTCTTCTCAATCAGCAGGCCTACCTTATAGAGCTTCGTAAATGACTCTGTGGGTTGGAATTTGATATGATCCCCATACTTAGGCTGCAGGTTACGGATCACCAGTCGGACTTGATCCTCTTGAGATGGCCTGTTAGTCATTTGTGCAGCTTTTTCCGTCCATCTGTTAAGGAAGGTGACAAAATCTTCGTTGGAGTTATGTTTAGTTAACTCCAACTCACGAAGGCCAATGGGAAGCTGAGTGTTGTATATATATTGTTTGTGGAACTCTTCCTTGATATAGTCCCAATCATTCAGCTTGGTCTTATTCAGTGACCTGAATCACTTGGTGTAGGCGTAGGATTTTTGAATTCCTTTAATGCCTACACGCGGTGTGAGCGTGTATTAGATTTGACTACCCCATTGTTAAGGTTTTATTAAAAATACGTTTTGAAGTCGCCAACAATTCTTTAGAGGAAGAATCATAAACCTAATTGGATTGATACGGAAGGGACATCTTAGGGACTTATCCAATGTAGATCTCCCCGTCATGACTCCATAGATGGTCAGGAACCAAAAGTGAGTTCGGGGGTGTGGGTACAATATATTCAGGAACTATATTGCCCATCGTTGGCCTCTACTAAATAGCAATTCACAACAAATTTTATGCAATAGAACAATCATATAATATTTTTATACACCCTAAAATAATTAATCTAGATGGGTTCAAGAAACACACAAAAGACTAATTATTTAATGACCAGTTATTAAGCAATCATTTTACAAGGTTCCTAATAGGTTGTCCAATTTATCTGAATTAATTAGAACAGTTCTTTAGGTCTTGATTAGCATAATAATATATGGGTGATAAAGGCATGCAAGGCAATCATAATAACAGGAGCATTATATACAGAAAACATAAGAAAAGAGGTTAGAATTTACAAAAGGACCACGGTTATTAATTAAAAATCTACATCATGACAAGAAAAGAGTTAGTAACTTCAATAAAATAAATATTATTATTCAAGAGCCCTCAGGATTATACCTATGCGGTTTAGATCGAAGAGCGTAGTGACCTTCAGTCGAAGCAATCTTGGAACCAGGAATATAGTAAAATCAGGAACCAGAATCGATGTAGAAAATCAAAAGGGTTTTGTATTCGAAGTGTCTTTCGGAGTTTTTTTAGAGTATTTGAGTGCATAAAAGAAATAATTCAAAGCTGTCTTTGATTCGGGAAATCAGCCCGTATTTATAGGCAAACAAGCGCGTGCATTTGACACACACCCTGCGCCTGGCGCATGCCTACGTGGCAGGCTCGAGGACACGCGCCAGGCGCAGGTTGGCCTCCTGACGTGGTCCGTCCAATTAAAACATTGCACATGGAAACGCGTTTTTGAAAAGATAAATTTTTATGTTGCGTCTCACACAAGACATGCGCTAGGCGCAGGACTCTGTGTGAGTCACAAATCCAGGTGTCAGGCGCTCATTGGAGTGCTTGACGCAATACGCCCAATGTGCTGGACGCACGTGGCGCGCTGAGCGCAGCCGCCGCGTCCGGCGCAAAATCCGGAATATTCGAGAATATTCCTTTTTTAATGTTACGCGTGCTTTTAAGATGCCTTTTTTATCCCAAAAAATCCGAAAATCGAATTTTCCGGGTTGAAAATCTGTTTTATGGGTAAAAGATAATAATAAAAGCTTTTAGGAAAATATTTATCAAAACAATAAATATTAGAAAAATATTCATGAATAACAAATATTCAGTTGGGCATTCAAAATGGACTCTAGAAAGCATTTCACGGATTGACCTTACAATTAATCATCATGAATGATTAATTGGGCTTTTATAATATTATTTTAAAAGACACATTGCCTGGTTATTCGGACTGCTCCTCCATTGGGTCATGCCAACTAAAACCGCGGTATATTTCGTCATTGGACCCTTAAATAGGGAGACAAGAGGTTTGTAAAACCGAAAGTCAAAGTATACGTGTCGGGACAGAGAATGACTCTGGATGCTCTGCAATCCAAAATCACTCTTTTACGCCAGTACCTGCAAAACAAGTAAAAGTTTCAGGAACAGACATATACGAAACAAATTTGCAAAATAAATGTAAGTTTGCAAAAATGAAATGATATGGGTGAAAAGAAATCATGAGCTATTATGGTCCGGCTCATGTCGGGATAGAGCTATTATGGTCCCGCTCCAGGGTGTTGGTGACGTGTAGAGCTATTATGGTCCCGCTCCGGGATGTTGATGATGTGCAGAGCTATTAATGGTCCGGCTCACGGCAGGATAGAGCTATTAATGGTCCGGCTCATGACGGGATAGATAATTTGTGAAGCTATTAATGGTCCAGCTCACGACGGGATAGAGCTATTAATTGTCCGGCTCATGACGGGATAGATAATTTGTGGAGCTATTAATGGTCCGGCTCACGACGGGATTGAGCTATTAATGGTCCGGCTCATGACGGGATAGATAATTTGTTAAGCTATTAATTGTCCGGCTCACGACAGGATAGAGCTATTAATGGTCCGGCTCATGACGGAATAGATAATTTGTGAAGCCATTAATGGTCCGGCTCACGACGGGATAAAGCTATTAATGGTTCGGCTCATGACGGGATAGATAATTTGTTAAGCTATTAATGGTTTCGCTCCTGGGTAATGTGTTGTGATGATGGTCCGTAGACCTAACGGTTTTCCGCTGTTAATACTCCTGAGTACTTGTTGTCTCTCGAGCAAGATTTGCGTATAGTGTAGCATGTTGGAGGAATGGCGAAATTGTATTTTTGTTGCGGATTTGAAAATCTATTAGTTTGTCGCGCGTAATGTCGTAACGAACATGCGAATTCATTTGGATTTATACGTGTGGGCCCCACTTGACTAAGAAGCCCCCAAGCGTGTTTGTATAGGATTTTGCGCCAGACGCTGATTCTTGCGCTTGACGTGTAACACTGCGCTTGGCTCAGTTATGCGCGTTAGACACAAAATTTGATGACGCGCCAGGCGCGCGTGTCGCGCTGGGCGCAGGTCATTAAATGACCTAAAAAGACCGGCGCTGCTCTTCTTCCCCATTTCTCTTCTTCTTCGCCGTTTTTCTTTCATTTCTCTCTCTCTCCTCAACCCAACTCCATTTTCGGAAATTTTGAAGCTTGAAACTCCTTATTTCTTGAGCATTTCTTCAGATCTACTTGGAAGGAGTGATTATTTTTGCTTAATTATTATTTTTGCGGTATTTTTGACGTTTTTTGAGTGATTTTCGATGGGCTTGGGGTACGAAAATTTTCGAAGTCTTTGACCCCGTTTCCAGGCCGTTTTCCGGTGATTTTCCCGGCGATTTTCGGGCGGTTTATTCTCAGATCAATTATCTCTTGCTTCTTCCTTCTTTTTTTTTTTGTTTTTTTTGTTTTCATCTGTTTTCTTCTTTTTTGTTTCAGGCGATTCGCCCCTCTTCTTTTTTTCTTTTTTTTATTGGCTGGTTTTTTATTAGGTGGAGCGCGCCATTTCCGGCGAGTTTCCGGCGTACTTTGGCGATTTCCCGCGAACTCCCGGCGAGTTTTCCGGCGAGTTCTGTTGTTCTTCGCGAGTTTGATACTCGTTTCATGTGAGTTCGTTGTTCAATAATTCTGTAGATCATGAATCTAGAATTATATCGTTTAACATAATTTCTAAATCTGGAACTTAGAAATATGTTTAGGGAATTTTGCATGTGTGATGATTCTTGAATGATGGATCTTGGAATCGAGATTCGCATAACTTCTAAATTTGGAACTTAGGAACATGCTTAGGGAACTTTGACTGTATGATGATTCTTGGATCATGAATCTCAGAATCAAGATTAGCGTAGTTTCTAAGTTTGGAACCTAGAAATATGCTTAGGGAACTTTGAATGTGTGATGATTCTGCTGGTAGAAATCATGCTTTAGGCAATTCACGTTTGTTGATGTGTGACATGGATTCTGGGAATCTCATGTAGTAGTGACGCTTTGAAGCGTGTTGTTTTTTCGTTTACCGATTCATGAAATCTGGTAGTTTAGAGTCGGGAACTCTTTGATTCTTAGTTCCGTTTGTGATGTTCAATCCGGTTAGCATGTCGTCGGGAGAATCAGGCGGGGAGGACGATGGTAGAGTAGTTTCTGAATCCAGGAGGGCGTGGAAGGCCGTGGGGTGGACTCCCGACCAGTTGTACTTTCATCCGGAGCATCATATTTCACATCGCCCGCTCTCGGGCATCGTAAGTATTGTTCGTTATGCCGACTTCATTTCACACGATAGCCTAGGCATTTGATTGATTATTCTTCTTACATTTGCAGGACGAGGGTAACACTCGTCATTTTGGGACCTTTGACTTTACCTGGCTCAGGAAAGCCCGAAAGGTTCGAGATCGAGTTGTCCTCATCGAGCAGAGTGGTCTGTCCTCTTGTCTCGATGTTTATGAGAGTATGGGAGAGGTTCATTCCTCTCAGATTGTTGTTCGAGGTTTGTTGGAGTGGTGGTGGGATACTACCAACTCCTTTCACATGTGTCGTGGGGAGTTGACCATCACTCCGCTGGATTTCTCCTTGATTTTCGGCTTGTTTTTCACCGGCGTCCAGGTGCCGATAGGCGAATCGTTGCCGTTCAAGTCGGCGGTGGTCCGAGGTTTGATAGGCCCGGTTGCCGATATGCTTCCTCCGAATGCGTCTAATGCTCCCCGGTCTAAAGTGGCTAGAGGACTCATCCTTCAGGGGACTACTGAGGAGCAGAAGGTACGCATTCTATTGTGGTTGGCTGTCTGTGGCCTGTTGCGCACTGACAAGGGATCGCGCGTCTCGACGCGATATCTGCATCCCTTGAGGGAGTTGTCTCAGGTGTCGACCTATGACTAGGCCGAGCTGGGCTATTGCAATCTCTTGTACTGCATGCGTACTGCTTGCAGGCAGTTGGGTGACGGTGGACCAGTCTCCCTTTTTGGTCCATGGAGACTTTTGGAGGTATGACTCTACACATCGTCTATTTTTTTTCTTTCGTTACCTTGATCAGCACTAAGGTAATCTTATTGTTACAGATTTGGTTGTAAGAGTCTTTTCCGGGATTGGCCCCGGAAAGGGTTCGTGACCCTACATTTCCTGCCGGCTTGTCTTGGGCGGGGCGCGGAATGACTCGGTACGGTGCTGTAGAGAGTGTCCGGAAGGCTATCCGGCGGGTTAAAGACGACAAGGTAATCGTAGTGAATCAATCTTGTCCCTTGGGTGTATGTAATAGGTGTTAACTTTTCTTTGCTTTTCAGGTTACCTCTTATCCTTGGGCGTCGTTTCCGCAGATGCCAGCTTGGGCTCATAGGGCCCACATTCTGACTCGCGAGAGAGTCATTTTTTATGGAGAGTCATACCCTGTTTGGTATATGGGTGAGAGGGTGACCTGTCAGCATGACGGGACGAGGCTATTACTGGTGCCTCATGACCCCCCCGTTACTATGATGGATAGGGTTGCTCTCGTTCAGGCTATCGAGGGAGGGGCGACGCTTCGGGTGAGCTATCACGACTTTGTTTTTCGTGATCGCGATTACCAAGCTGTCCTTTTGCCTCGCTTGGCTCCTCCTGTCAAGTTCAACGAGGTATGTACATTGAGTTTGTTTGTTTTCTGTTTACTTTGACATGATCAAAGTATTGAATGTTATTGTTTTCTTGCTTTTGCCAGGAGGCTGCTGTGGCTCGTATCTCTTTCGTTCCGGATCTGAGAATCCGGTATACTGGAGATTTCGGGCCTGTTAAGGAGATGATCGATGTTGCCCCAGAGGCAGAGCAGCACGCTGTTCGTGCTATGCCGACCCATGTGAGCTCGGTAAGTGTTGAAAGTCAGGAACTTTCATTATTCATCTTGCTTTGTAGTGACTCCTGTACTGTTTATTTCCAGGTTCCTCGGGAGACTCTCGTTCAAATTCTCCGAGTGGTCGACTCGCTGAAGCATGGGATGGCCAAGCTGAAGAGGAGCATGTCCTGCCGCCGCAGCGACGCGTATAGCCAGGTAAACTGACCCATTGCGCTTTGGTTTTATTTGTTTTTGTTGTATTCCTTTTGCTAATGCTTCGTGACCTTTTGTGCAGCGCCGCCCTCAGGAGAGTGGGCCTCGTCCCGAGGCGAGGGGATCGACCCAGTCTAGGCTTTCGACTCATACTCCTCTAGAATCGACGTCTGAGAGGCCTCCGTCGGGTCCGTTTACTGGGCAGTTTGGCATTGGCAGCATGGGTTTTATGGGTGCCCCAGGCCTAACCCAGGCCCTGGGCCTTCTCCGATGCGGATGGAGCAGATGCAGCAGATGCAGATGTTGCAGATGCAACAGCAGATGTTGGGGATGCAGCAGTTGTATCCGACGCGACCGACTCAGCCAGTGACTCCCTTGATGCAGCCTGGGATTGGCTATCACGTGGGTGAATCGAGCGGGGTCCGGATTGAAGAATCGGAGGACTCCTCTTTGAGGGAGCATTATTTTATTCTTGTTTACCTGTGGCCTGCACTTTTGTTACAATGTGTTTTTTTTTCATGTTGATATGTATTGCGTCTTTTTTTCAAACATTATGACCATTGGTGTTGTTTCTTTTCCATGCTTATTAGTGAGACTTTGTTAGCAGTGACTCGTATTCTAAAATGCCATGTATAAATGCAATGCGACTGACTCAGTTTAAAGCAAGTTTGAATGGAGCGTAGCCGACCTTCTCCCAACAACAAAAAAAGAAAATGAAAATAGAAGAGCGAAAAGGGTTTGGGCGGGTGGGTTTACAAAAATGGGCTGAAAATGTGGACATTAAGTAAGAAAACATTTTTTTTATCCGAAGTGGAAGGGGAGTGGCCCGAAATCTTGTGAGAGATCATAATCCGATGCGGCATATGTGAAATGAGATTGTGCGCTAAGCGCGTGTTTGCGGCGCCTGGCGCCTGATCTTGCGCTGGGCGCGGGTTTACAGCGTCTGGCGCGCCTTTGTGCGCTCGGCGCAGCTTTAGCGTATAACGCGTTTTTCGTCTGGAACGGTAAGTCCGAATCCGTTTAGAGTTGAGAAGCGAAGTCGTTATAAACAGGCGAATATGTACGTTTTTTCAGTATTACGAGTTCAATATTTTTCTTTGCACTTTTCTCTGTAATACTTTGCTGCTACTTTTGACTGTTTGCCATTATTGGCGTCCTTGAGGTTTGTTCAGTTAGACTATAATTTCCTTTTTGCAGCTGTTAGTTTTTGGGATGTCACCAATCATTGTTTTTGTTTTGGGAATCACGAATTAACGATTTTGCCTGAGGAATTTGGTGCTATAATTGGATGGCCCTGTAGTCAATTACCCTGTGTCCCTAGTTTGGAGGAATATTTTTTTAAAGACTTCGATAGGTTCATGGACTTAAAGGGCTCAAATATGTCCGAAATCGTGTATGGTAGGAGGGTTAATTTGACTAGGCTAGCTCCATTGTATAGTCCTCCTACTAAAAGGGCTAGGCAGACATATCGTATGCGGGCGTTGGTATTTTGCCTGCTTAGCCGTTTTCTGTTTGTGAACGGGGACAATGGTGCTGGTTTTGCTTCCTTGATTACTATAGCGGAGCAACTGGAGGTAGGAAGGACACCGATGCCACTCTGCGTAGGGGAGATGATCTCCAGTCTGGATGCTGTGAAGAAGGACCCAAAAGGGCAGATTTCAGGGAGCCCCCTACTGTTGCAGGTAAAATATATATTATTTTAGTCATGAACCAACGAATTAATAATAATTGTTTTTTATTTGATCATATTATGACTCTATGCGAAGTACTAATACGTAATAAATTTTTCGGACTATGACGGCTGTATTGGATAATGGAATTATGATATTACATCCCAAAAAAAAACAATGTAAAAACGAATAGAATATGAAAAAGTAATGTGCGCTGGGCGCAGACAGTTGCGTCTGGCGCGTCTTTGTGCGTCAGGTGCGGTTTTTGCGGACACTCGTATTATTACTCTATAGGAAGTATTATGAGGTAATTTTTTTTATTATCACTCGTCATGAAGCGATAAAGGTCGCTCGTATTATTACTCTTTGAGAAGCAATAGTGAAATAGGGTATATGTATTATTACTCGTCAGGAAGCAATAATAATATTTTTTTTTCTTTGTTGCTGCAGATCTGGCTGATGGAACATTTGAGGTTGATTGATCCTCCTAAAAATATGGAGAGATATAATAAGAAGGGTTTCATCGGCAGGAAGAAAATCTTCACGAAGTAATCGTTTGAAGACTGGACCCTTTTCTTTGGGGATGATGAGCTGAGTGTTAGATGGGTAGTGCCATGGTGGAGGATTGGGTCCATGGTAGGGATTCGTGATGATTCACCCTATGTGAGGTTGTGCAGTCTGTATACCATGACCTTTTATTTTCCGTCGAGGGTGTTGAGACAATATGGATACCGCCAATTGATCCCCGCTGACGATACTATTGCTCCAAAAATATATGGTCTGACTTGGAGTGGAATTAAGAGGTGGGAGAAATACTGGGGAGAGCGCCCACTTTGGTATACTCAAAAAAGAATAGAGTCTGAGAAGGTGTCTAAGAGCTATATTATATGGATGTTGACTAGGGACCCTGCTGTGAGGAAAGAGATGAGGGTGAAGGAGTCCGCCGAGGTGACAAAGAAGCGGAAGTTTATTCCCCGAACTATGGGGAAAACTTGTGAGACTTTGGATAACAGGGGTAAGAGGCCAGTTGGACACTCATCTACAGGGAAGAGCAGCCAGAAGCCTGTTACTAAAACTTCCTCTGTGAAGGAACGTTTAGGTCCAAAGGTAGCACCAGCGCGGGAACGACTGGGGCCGCGGATGCCTCCTACAAAGACAAGACTACGCTTAGGGGGCGTAGTAGTCAGGGAACGAGCCAACACAGGGAAGGTGACTCAACAGACAGACACTTTTACTGGTAAGGGGAAGGAACCTATGGTGTACTTGGGAAAAAAGGAAGGCTCCTAGACCAAAACTACAGATGGAAAAGGGAGAAACTTCTACTATGGGGGAAAAGGCTGAGAAGGGGAAAGAAAAGAAGGATTGATTGCAACAATGTCCGCAACGTTTATATTTTTATGGTGATTTATTGCTTTCAATAAGGCTTTCATGCCACATAGTTATTTTATAGTGTAGTGATAACTTATGTTTCATGTTTTATTTTCATTTAGCAATTTGAATAAAAACAAATTTTATTTTTATGTAGACCGAAGTGAGTCTAAATATGTCGCAAGATATCGTTGTATTTGAGCATCTTAACGAATGCCGGAAAAACGTTCGAAGGGTTAGTGCGCGAGACGCGATAATGTGCGTCTGGCGCACTACACAGCGCTAGGCGCAGCATTGTTGCGTCTGGCGCAATTAACCATACTATTATTTTTTGATTTTTTTAAACTCGTATGAACCGCAGGAGGTTTTGGTTAATGAGGGGGGTCGAACCTTGTACAAGGTTGCCTACGCATCCAAATAGGAATCAGGCCGCACATAGTTCATGCTTAAAAAAACATTGGATAACTAATACCAATCAAAGAATTGGTTGTGTTTTACACATAAAATATCTTGAGTTGATCAAGATTGGTTAGATTATGAAATTCAGTGCCGTCCATGTCAATGAGTTGAGCTCCTCCAGATAGGATTGTCTTGACAATGTATGGGCCGGCCCAAGTAGGTCTGAATTTACCTCGAGGATCTAACACATTTTTCTTTAATTCTTTGAGCACTAAGCCACCCTCTTTAATATTTCGGGGTTTGATCTTCTTATTGAAAGATCTTGCAATACGATTTTGATAAACTTGCATATGATGCAAGGCAGCTAATCTTCGTTCATCGAGTAAAATGAGCTCTTCGAATCTAGCTTTGACCCAGTCAGCTTCAGGAATTTGACTTTCTAGGACAATACGTAAGGATGGTATTTCTAGTTCAACAGGTTGAACAGCTTCTATGCCATAGACAAGAGAATAAGGTGTAGCTCCAGTAGATGTTCGGATAGAAGTGCGGTATCTCCGTAAGGCGAAGTGTAGCTTATCGGGCTAATCTTTATAATTTTCAGTCATTTTCCGTATAATAACCTTGATATTTTTGTTAACAGCCTCCACAGTACCATTGGCCTGGGGTCTGTATGGGGAAGAACGATGGTGTTTGATGCTATATTTCTCAAGGATTTGTTCGCATTCAGCTTGGAAATGGGTACCTTGGTCACTGATGACCTCGTGGGGTACTCCATAGCGGCAAATTATGGTCTTTTCTAAGAAGGCAGCGATATGTTTGGCTTTCAACTTAGCATAGGATGCTGCTTCTACACATTTAGTGAAGTAATCGATGGCCACAAGGATGAATTCATTCCCCCCAGTACCAGGTGGTGTTATTTTACCAATAATGTCAATACCCCAGGTTGAAAATGGCCAAGGTGAAGTGAAGGTATATAACAAGGAAGGTGGGACATGTTGCAAGTTAGCGCATAATTGGCGTTTTGGACAGGTTTTGGCATAAAGGTAATAATCTTTCTCCATTGTGGTCCAGTAATAGCCTAAGCGGATGATCTTTTGAGCTAACATGCGGCCGTTCATATGTGTGCCACAAATTTCGCTATGGACTTGATCCATGACCGTTGTGGTATCAGGTTTATCAATACAGAGCAGGTGCACGCCTTGTGGTGTTCTTTTGTACAGTGTCCCGTTATACTCGACATATTGGGAGGCCAAGAGCCTTAAGGCACGCTGGGCTCTTGTTGAAGCTCCAGGTGGGTATTCTGTTTTTGTTAAATAGTTGAGAATATCAATAAACCATGGTTCACAAGGGATAGGACCTGGCTCAGTGTCTAAGGCGTGAACGTAAGCAGGCTCTTGCCGTCTCTCAATGATAAGGGGCATTTCTGGCATGGTACGAGGGATCCTAATCATAGAGGCTAAGCGGGCCAAAGCGTCAGCAAATTGGTTTTCTTCTCGTGGAAGGTATGTGTATTGTATTTCAGGGATTTGTTCAGCAATGGTTTCTAGATGAGTTTGGTATTGCAAGAGGCTTTCATTTTGAACCTTCCATCTTTTAGAGATTTGATTGATGATCAAAGATGAATCACCATATACTCTTAATTTCTTGATGTCGAGGGACGCTGCAGCCTGGAGACCTATGATACACGCTTCGTACTCGGCTGCATTATTAGTAACATCGAAGTCGAGTTTAACAGAAAGAGGAGTGTGTTCGCCTTCCAGTGATACCAGGAGTACCCCGACGCCACATCCCTTTTGGTTGGATGCACCATCGAAGTATAGTGCCCAACTTTCGTCTTCCGTCATGAGAAGGTCTTCATCAGGAAATTCATATTCTTCACGAGATTCATCTACAGGGAAATCTGCTAAGAAGTCAGAAACAGCATTGCCTTTGATGGACTTATGAGGGATAAATTTTAAATCAAATTCGGCCAACATTACTACCCAGCGGGAGAGTCTTCTATTAAGGGCTGGCTTTTCGAACAAGAACTTAAGAGGGTCCAGTCGAGACACTATATGGATGGTGAGAGTAAGCATATAATGTCGAAGCTTCTTAGTGGCCCAGACTAGTGCAAGACAGAGTTTTTCTAAAGGGGTGTAACGGGATTCGTAGTCTAAGAGTTTCTTACTAAGGTAGTAAATGGCGCACTCTTTCCCATCAACCTCTTGTGCCAATATGGCCCCAGCCGCGGTCTTAGTCACAGTCAAGTAAAGCCTTAAAGTTATGTCAGGTAAGGCAGATGCTAAGACAAGTGGGTTGGATAAATATTCTTTGATTTTGTCAAAGGCTTTTTGGCAATCCTCATCCCATTCGGCAGCGACACTTTTCTTCAGTTTTTTAAAGATGGGCTCACACACCATAGTCAGTTTAGAGATGAATCTACTGATGTACTGGACTTTACCCAAGAAGCCCCTGATTTGTTTTTCATTCTTAGGCGGAGGCATGGTCATTATGGCCGTTATTTTAGTAGGGTCAATTTCAATCCTTCTAGATTTGATGACATAACCTAGGAGTTTCCCCGAAGTGACCCCGAAGGCGCATTTTTGTGGATTAAGTCTCATGTTGTATTTTCAAAGTCTCATGAAGAACTTCTCAAGGGCGGTATGGTGTCCCTCTCTATATTTGGACTTAACTATCATGTCATCTACGTAAACTTCTACCTCTTTATGCATCATGTCATGGAGAAGGGTAGTCGCGGTTCTTTGATAGATGGCCCCAGCATTTTTTAATCCAAAAGGCATAACGGTATAGCAAAAGGTTCCCTACGGTGTGATGAAGGTAGTCTTTTCCATATCTT
The DNA here is from genome assembly GCA_947646795.1 of Beta lomatogona. Lineage (NCBI taxonomy): Eukaryota > Viridiplantae > Streptophyta > Magnoliopsida > Caryophyllales > Amaranthaceae > Beta > Beta lomatogona. The sequence goes on along the minus strand of CANSNZ010000928.1, from coordinate 3,566,425 downwards.
CCTCGGCCATTTTTACCTGATTATACCCTGCATACCCGTCCATAAAAGAGAGAAGGGCATGGTTGGCAGTATTGTCTACTAGGACGTCTATGTGAGGTAAGGGAAAACCATCTTTAGGGCTCGCTTTATTGAGGTCTCTATAATCGACTCACATCCTAACTCTCCCATCCTTTTTAGGTACAGGCACAACATTAGCAATCCAGTCAGGGTAGCTGGCGACTTTTATAAAACCTGCATTAAGTTGTTTAATGACCTCTTCTTTGATTTTGAGAGCTACATCTGGCTTCATTCTGCGCAACTTTTGTTTGACAGGCTTCATCCCTTCGAATAGAGGAATGGTATGCTGAGCAATTTCGCGATCAATGCCTGGCATGTCCTGATAGGACCATCCGAATACGTCGATATATTCAACTAACATTTTGATTAATTGAGTGCGTTCGTACTGGCTTAAAGTTAATCCAATTCTTACCTCCTTTGGTTCATTATCATTTGAAAGATTAATTTTTTCTGTTTCCTCAATGATTGGAGTTTTATTTTCATATTCTTCCACTACTTTAATTATTTCTTTTTCAAATTCATTGTTGCAATCAGAAGGAGAAGGAGAGGAGGAAGTAGAGATATGGCACAAGTCGTAAGCAAATGAGTTCATATTATTGAAATCGGAAATCATAGAATTGAACAATGACTCAGCAAAAACTAAAGACTCTACTTGAACACTAGAATTAACAGGCTTAGAAATAGTCCCAACCGGGATACTAGACTCAATAAACTCAGACTCAGACTCAGTCTCAGACTCTGACTCTTTAAACATTGGCCCTTCCCCGGTGGTGAAGATCTTCTTCTCTCCGTTTGGAGTAGCCAACTTGATAGTCTTCCTCCATCCTTGCATAATGCCACTTGCAGGAGTGATCAGCACGGTAGGGTCGAAGCCTTCATTTTGTAGCACTTCCTGGATATGAGCGGTATCATTTGGGCATTTAACTCGTTCTTGACCGAATAGAAGTCCCAATGCCTTGTAATCTAAACAGTCTTCAATGAACTGTTTAATTTAGGGATCAGAAATCCCTTCTTCTAAAAAAGTCACAGTCCAGAAATACTTCAAATCCGGGGTAGATCACTCCCTCCTGAGCCTGATAGAATGGTTCAAGGAATTCATAGCAAGGATAATCTTCTCCTTCCCTTAGAAATTGCCCATTCAAAGTGGGTTGATAGGCAGGAAAAGGGATACTGTCCTTGTCCTTGGTATTGCGATATGCTATGCGTTGTAAAATACGTTATGCGAGCTCTTTCCTGGTAGGCTTATATCCTAAGCCAAACAAATTTTCTACTGACTAAGAGTCAGTGATAGGAGGTGCTCTAGGCTTCTTATTACCCAGTGACATGCTTGGGAAGTGTCCCTTCTTGCGCATGATGTGGTTGACTGCTAGATTGGAGAAGCAATCAAAATCAAATGGCGCTAAATCCTCTTCAACGAGGGCTACTTCTTCGGGAACGAATCCTCGAAGATCTTCATCCTCCTCATCATGGTCTATGTGGATGAGGGGTTTGTCTATTACTTGTACCTTCATTGTAGAGGCATCAAGAGTTATGGGAATGCCATCCACAATCATCTTAACCTTTTGATGCAAGGAAGACGGGACTGCACCAAGCTCATGAAGCTATGGTCGTCCTAAAAGTAAGTTGAATGAGGCCTCGATGTCAATGACCTAAAAAATCATGCGCTTTTCTATAACCCCTGCAGAGATGTTTAGGGCTATAGTTCCCAAGGATTGACGACGAGAATTGTCGTATGCTCGGATGCCTTGGTGAGAGGGACTGAAATCCTCATCTTTGAAACCTAGACGGCGCGCAGTTCGCAATGGACATACGTTGATGGCAGATCCATTGTCTACTAATGTCATTGGGACATTCATGCCCACACATGCTACAGTGAGATGTAGGGCTTTGTTGTGTTTACTTCCTTCAAAAGGAAGGTCATCATCATTAAAGGAAATAGTGTTTCCTCGGATTGGCTTATCAGCAGTCAGGAAATTGACTGATCCTTCAGGAGAGGTGTCAGATGACACATTCATCTTGGTGAGGGCATTTAATAATGCCATGCGATGCCCGTGAGAGGAGGCTATCAACTGCCAAATGTTAACATCAGCTTTTGTTTTCATGAGCTATTGAATGAGAGAGTTCTCTTTGGGAAGAACTCCTTCATGAGATGCAGACGATGTGGGAGGATCTTGAACAGGCTAAGCGAACCTTCCAGTTCGAGTAGTACTCGTACCGCCTCCTCATCATTTTTGTACCAATCCATTGCCAAAGTAAAGCGATCAGTTTTAGGGCTAATGACTTCATCATCGTCATATGTTCCGCATATATAATCACTTTCTTCTGTGGCAAACTCGTCTTCTTCATCACTATCCCAGATACCATTGATATCTGGTGAGGTGCTAGCAATAATGATAGCGGGGACAGGATCCCCTATTGGTGTAATCAAGAGAAGTGGATCATAGCAGTACTGATCCTCAGAGATAGCCAGAACCTTGTTTCATGGTCTATCTTGATTATTAGGCTTCTTCCCTGTAGGAGGAATGGGGAGTCTACCTTCGTCGATCATGTCTTGAATGGCATTCTTCAGTTTGAAACATTCCTCTATCTTGTGACCATTCCCTTTATGATATTTGCAATAAGAATTTTTATCCCAAAATTGACTCCTTTTACTTTCTTCTGGATCAGAAGTTGGCCCAATGGGAAACAAAGCACCCTTCGAATTGAGGCGATCAAAAGCAGTGGCATATGACATGCCTATTGGAGTGAAAGTCCTTCTCATATTCCTCTAGAAGGATTTTTGGGGTGCCTCAAGAAGGTTCACCTCTCCACCTTTAGAAGTGGATCCGTAATCATTCTTCTTGTTGTTATTATTGCCTTTATAACGATTGTTGTCATTTTGGGCATTTTTCAACAAGTCGTCTTCAATTTGCACACCTATGTCGTACAACTTGGTGAAATTGTCGATACCCAAGTATTTGAGATGAGTTTTGTACTTAGGTAACAAGTTGTTAACAAAGATGCGGACGAGGTCCTTGTCAGCAGGTCTGGAGACCATGTAAGCAGACTTTTCTCTCCACCTATTAAGGTAGGTGGTAAAGCCTTCATTGCTATCTTGCTTTAACACTTCTAATTCCCTTAGTGAGGTTTGGATTGCAGTGTTATGTTCATACTGTTTCATGAATTCTCTAGTGATATCACCCCATGTTTCAACATGTTTGGGGTCCAGGGAGTAGAACCAGTTTTGACAGGCAGGGTCCAATGACATCGGGAATACCGTTGGATAAATTTCAGGGTCCACAGACTTAATGATCATAGTGGCCATGAAATTCCTCAAGTGATACTTGGGATTGTCAGTAGGTTTGAACTTAGGAAAGTCACTTGTGGAAAACTTTTCAGGTAGTTTTCCTTTGAATTTGTTGTTCTCATCCAAATCAAAGTAGGACTCCTTATTGGTGACCTTTTGGACAACATTTTCCATTTGTTTAGCGAATACAGTATTTTCACCACTTTCAACTTGGTGCAGACGGAGAGTGACCTCCTCCAAGTTCTTAGCCATTCGTTCGATGATGTTGGTCAATTCAGTAACCTTTTCGTCACCCATTGTTGTTTCAACAGTTGACCGTTCTTTAGCCAGTGGAACAGATCTAGCCTTTCGCTCATTGTTTGACAAGGACACATTGACTTAGGACGCACTCCAAAAATGGATAGGGTGAGGAATGAAAATATTTTTGAAAATATCATTTTAATTCGTTCAAAACTCCTGCCAAAAGGAAGGGATATTTATGGAAGGAAATCTATGTTATGGATGACGTATGAGTTTATTTTGTGGAGGAGAATGGCTATGATATATTGGACATTATGGATTTTACTTTGTGGGGAAAAATGGATAATGATATATTGGTCGTTATGGACTTTATTTTGTGGAGGGAAATGGATAATGATATATTGGCAAAAGTTTATCATCAATCAAAATGCAGTTTTGGGAAAAAAAAATTATTTTTGTTTTTGTTAAGATGGGATAAGTTGTTGGGAGGATAGGAATATCCGACTTTCTCCAAAAAAAAAAAACAAAATATGACCATGCACCTAGATGAGACCTGATAATGATAGACCTCTAAAACAAAGACTCGTTTTTTGTGTTTTAGGTGAAGTGAAACATGAGATGGTTTGAATAGTCAATGACTCAAATGCACGAAGTATCATACGGAATTGATCACCACATTGCCTAAAGTGACGGAAAACGAGAGAGGCACAACAATACGCCACACAGCGAATTTGCATGTGACGCAAAGAGTGCGTCTGACGCAGGCCAACAGCGTCAGGCGCAGCCTCATGCGTCTAACGTGCTGGATCTACTCTCATGTTCGTGACAGTTTAGGCGATGTTTTGATAAATCTGGTATAATTTCGAGACGCGAAGACTGACGCACTAATTAAAAAAATAATTTAAGGCGCACTAAGTTTAGGACGCACTAATTGACGCAATTTGTTGACATGATCAATGGTCCAAAGACCAATTTGCATGGGATGAAAAGACTGCTTTTCACGCAACAGATGTGCGCGGCTCACAGTCTTTACGTCTGGCGCGGGAGCATTGTGCCAGGCGCAACTTAATGCGTTTGGCGCAATACTCAGCGGCATGCATATTGGTAATTTGACAAGTGTTCGGCAAAACAACGACAGGTTTTTTAGACGCAAAGGGTATTAGTTTTAGGCGCAATACATATCAACATGTTAATAAAATATGATCAGGCAGAAAATTGCAGTCACACATAAATGTCAAGTAACATGGATGTAGAAGTTTTCAACCTAAAGTCCAGTTCTACATTCAACTATTGGTCAGGTTTAGGTTAAGGCTGAAAAGGGTCTATAACTAAGAGATTGATCCCACACTTCGTACCCCTGCTTAAAGAGGTGGCCACGTGTAAGACGCACTCCAGTCTCAAGTCAGGAACAAGAGAACAATGCCATAGTTGGGTAGGTTTGCTTATGACTAAGATCCAACTCTATCGCTCAGGAAGCTTTTGGAAGGACAAAGCGCAAACCCCCCGGGGGTGACCTCACACATAGAACGTGTGTTAATGAGGCAAGGTAGATTGTCCTTATGATGACTAATAGCCATGCACATGCAAAACAGTATATCATTCTAAGGCATAAAAATAAGAGTGAATTGTATTTTTCAAGTGTCACCCACTCATTTAAAAAAAAAAATTTGTTAAATCCTCCCCAGTGAAGTCGCCAAATTGTACGCGTAGGATTTTTGAATTCCTTTAATGCCTACACGCGGTGTGAGTGCGTATTAGATTTGACTACCCCATTGTTAAGGTTTTATTAAAAATACGTTTTGAAGTCGCCAATAATTCTTTAGAGGAAGAATCATAAACCTAATTGGATTGATACGGAATGGACATCTTAGGGACTTATCCAATGTAGATTTCCCCGTCATGACTCCATAGATGGTCAGGAACCAAAAAGTGGGTTTGGGGGTGAGAGTACAATATAGTCAGGAACTATATTGCCCATTGCTGGCCTCTACTAAATAGCAATTCACATCAGATTTTATGCAATAGAACAATCATATAATATTTTTATACATCCTAAAATAATTAATCTAGATGGGTTCAAGAAACACACAAAAGACTAATTATTTAATGACCAGTTATTAAGCAATCATTTTACAAGGTTCCTAATAGGTTGTCCAATTTATCTGAATTAATTAAAACAGTTCTTTAGGTCTTGTTTAGCATAATAATATATGGGTGATAAAGGCATGCAAGGCAATCATAATAACAGGAGCATTATATGCAAAAAACATAAGAAAAGAGCTAACAATTTGCAAAAGGGCCACGGTTATTGATTAAAAATCTACATCATGACAAGAAAAGAGTTAGTAACTTCAATAAAATAAATGATTATTCAAAAGCCCTCAGGATTATACCTATGCGGTTAAGATCGAAGAGCGTAATGACCTTCAATAGAAGCAATCTTGAAACCAAGAATATAGTAAAATCATGAACCATATCAATGTAGAAAATCAAAAGGGTGTGTTTTATATTCGAAGTGTGTTTCGGGGTTTTTTGAGAGTATTTGAATGCGTAAAAAAAATAATTCGAAGCTGTCTTTGATTCGGGAAGCAGGTTGGCCTCCTGACGTTGTCCGTCCAATTAACACATTGCACATGGAAACGCGTTTTTGAAAAGATAAATTTTTATGTTGCGTCTCACACAAGACTTACGCTAGGCGTAGGACTCTGTGTTAGTCACAAATCCAGGTGTCAGGCGCTCATTGGAGTGCTTGACGCAATACGGCCAATGTGCTGGACGCACGTGGCGCGCTGAGCGTAGCCGCCGCGTTTGGCGCAAAATCCAGAATATTCGAGAATATTCCTTTTTTAATGTTACGCGTGCTTTTAATATGCCTTTTTTATCCCGAAAAATCCGGAGATCGAATTTTCCGGGTTGAAAATCTGTTTTATGGGTAAAAGATAATAATAAAAGCTTTTAGGAAAATATTTATCAAAACAATAAATATTAGAAAAATATTCATGAATAATAAATATTCAGTTGGGCTTTTAAAATGGACTTTAGAAAGCATTTCACGGGTTGAACTTACAATTAATCATCATGAATGATAAATTGGGCTTTTATAATACTATTTTAAAACACACATTGCCTGGTTATTCGAACTGCTCCTCCATTGGGTCATGCTAACTAAAACCGCGGTATATTTCATCATTGGACCCTTAAATGGGGAAACACGATTATGTGTCTACACTTGGATGAATGTGCATCCAAGGTCAAGGGAAAGACATAAGCAAACAGGTCCTTGCTCATGCCTTTGAGAGCCATGGATATGGAGAAAGCTCTCAAATGATCATCTGGGTCTTTGACCCCCTTGAATTTGGGGAGGTCACCCAATGTTATCTTTTTAGGGAGTTTTTCCCTCAGTTCAGGTTCAATGATGTCATGGCCATGAGCCTAACCCTCGAGCGCAGGAATTGACTGGATCAATTGCTCGAGTTTTTCAAACCTCAATTCTGTCTCGATTTTGATAGGAGGTGGCGGTGGTGGTGGAGTGTGGTCCCGCTCTTCTTCCTCAGTTAGTTTCTCTCTCAGTGCCTTAATCTCTTTGTCTTGTTCCGCAAGACGAGTGTTCATCAGTTGAAGTTGGGCCATAATGGCACTGAGCTATTCATTAGCGTCCCCCATTTCAGATGATGATTCAGAAGAGTCGGATGATTCGTCTGAAAAGGTAAGGATGCGTTTAACGAGTCTAGGAATAGGTTGACCTTGTATCCTCTCTGTCGGTATTTCCCAAGTTATAATCTCACGACATGTCCTGAACAGAAATCGAATGGACCTCGTAAATTTAACAAATGATGCCTTTAAAATGAGAAATGGAAATGAGGGATGGAGAAATGGAAATGGAGAGATGAAAATGAAAGTGGAAATGGAAATGGAAAATGAGTAGAAATGGCTATGATTATGGTTATGATGGCGATATGAGCCTAACTATATGCATATGCAGATATGGACTGGACTGGACTGGAATGGACGTTGCAAGCAGACTAGACTAGACTTTGCAAATAGACTAGACTCAAAAGGACCGCCTGTGCTAGCTTTGCTAGACTTAGAAAGGAATTGGCTTCGGCAGACTTGATGATTTGGGGTTTGATGAATCTAAGATGGACTGGCTTCGCCAAAATTAAAGGTTTTGGGGCCATTATGGACTTAGGATAGACTAGCTTCGCTAGACTAGAGGATTTGGACTGCTATAGATGTAAGGTAGGAGTAGCTTCGTGTAACAGGCTGTATAAAGAAAAATTAATTATTTACATTAGCTTTATTATTGTATTACATTTTCGAAATAAGTATGAATAATTATGTTTGTAACTAAATATGTTTGTGTTTTATATTATGATACATAAAGTGGTTTAATCAGTGATTATAAGTATATTTTTGAATTTTAATGATTTTAATTTAGCTGAGTGGTATAGGGGTAGATAGTAATTTAAATTTTAGGCACTTATCTTATATCATTGTCGGTTTGGGGATTTAGGCTACTAATTCCTTCCCTTTGTCGGCATGTTCAAAAACAAAACCCCAATTAATTTTCTTTCTCCTCGATCTCCATTTGCTCCCCGTGAAAACCCTCCCTGTACCCGTTTCTCTCTTTCTTCGCAGCTCGCCTACACCTCCCCCATCGCCGCCTTGCTCGCCAGTGACTCGGCGCTGCCGATGTTGCTATTCTCCTGCTCTTCTTTGGTCGTGCTGCTGCTGGTCTTGTTCTTTCTTTGTTCGTCGGTTGCCGGCGTTGCGTCCTTATTGTCGTTGTGTTGCTGCCAAGTTAACAGGCGTTGCCCAGTGGTCGTGCGGTCGTTGCTGCACCGTTGTGCGTGGTGCTGCTGTTGTTGTTACTCTGTGCTTAATTATCTGTAGGCTGGTCGGGAGAATTCGGGTTGTTACAATTGGTATCAGAGCTTGATTATTTTTGGATACGTCGTGATGTCCATATCATGGCGTAAGTGTTGAAAATAGGTTCAAAGGATTGACTAAAGTGTTAGGTATAAATGAATCATGCCGTTTGAGAGTTTGCGCTTTTGTGTGTGCTATATGAATCCATTTACGTGCACATGAATTACTTTGTATATTTGTTAATGTCTATAATGTTGTCTTGTCATGACTTGGTTGTCTGTGATATTATTTCATTTGAAGTATGTATTTCAAGAAAGCTATTTGATTTGCTTAAGTAAATGAATTTCAAAAGAGATCTCTGCAAATGGGATGATTAGAATCCAATGCCAACAAGTTTGCCCCTGTTGTTTTCTTTGCTCCTTGATTTTGCGAGTCAAGTTGAAGTAGAGATACAAAAGATGATGGTGGAATGGAGGCTGGATCTTGCGATCTTGAGATTTTGGTTTTCTTTAGATAACTGTTTGCAAGTTTCGAGGACGAAACTTTTGATAAGGGTGGTAGTATGTAACAAGCCGTATTTCTTAAGCATGTTTAAAGAAAAATTAATTATTTACATTAACTTTATTATTGTATTACATTTTCCAAATAAGTTTGAATAATTATGTTTGTAACTAAATATGATTGTGTTTTATATTATGATATATAAAGTGGTTTAATCAGTGATATTATAAGTATATTTTTGAATTTTAATGATTTTAATTTAGTTGAGTGGTATAGGGGTAAATAGTAATTTAAATTTTGGGTTCTTATCTTATATCATTGTCGGTTTGGGGATTTAGGCTACAAATCCCTTCCCTTTGTCGGCATGTTCAAAAACAAAACCCCAATTAATTTTCTCTCTCCTCGATCTCCCTTTGCTCCTCGCGAAAACCCTCCCTGTACCCGTTTCTCGCTTTCTTCGCAGCTCGCCTGCGCCTCCCCCGTCGCTGCCTTGCTCGTCAGTGACTCGGCGCCGCCGACGCTGCTATTCTCCCGCTCTTCTTTCGTCGTGCTGCTGTTGGTCTTGTTCTTTCTTTGTTCGTCGGTTGCCGGTGTTGCGTCCTTGTTGTCGTTGTGTTGCTGCCGAGTTAACAGGCGTTGCCCAGCGGTCGTTGCTACACTGTTGTGCGTGGTGCTGCCGTTGTTGTAACTTTGTGCTTAATTATCTGTAAGCTGGTCGGGAGAATCCGGGCTGTTGTACTACGCTAAACTCGGATGGTGCCTTTATGGTCTTAGGGGTGACTAGCTTTGCTATGTCTATAGGGTGCCATTATGGTCTTAAAGGGTGACTAGCTTTGCTAGGTCAATGGGTGTCGTTATGGTCTTAGGGATGATTAGCTTCGCTAGGTCAAGGGGTGTCGTTATGGTCTTAGGGGTGACTAGCTTCGCTAGGTCAACGAGTGTCATTATGGTCTTAAAGGGTGACTAGCTTCGCTAGGTCAAAGGATGTCATTATGATCTTTAAGGGATGCTAATTTCGCTAGACTTAATGGTTTGAACTTCGTCCTATACGGGTTTGGAAATGGACTAGATTAGACTTAGGAAATGAGTTGGGCCTTATATGAACCTAATTTTGGACTTAGTCCTTTATTGGTTTGAAGTAAGACTTGGAAATGCACATGGGCTTGATATTGGAAATGGACTAGGATTGGACTTAGAATGGAATAGACTGGGATTAGACTTAGACTGGGCTTGACATAGACAAGGTTCACATAAAGATGCAAATGGGCCTAGATTTGACTTCAACTAGACTTATATGGGCCTAAGATGGACTTTAATGCTAGCGGCCTAATATGAATACTTGGACTCAAATCTATATGGACCTAATATGAATGCAAAAATTACTCTAATGCATATAGGCCTAAAATGCATGCAAATGGATTGGATTGGATTGAAGGTATTTGGAATAGGCTTAGAATTTTTTTAATTCGTTTTTGAAAGGACCCCCTTGTTTTAATCTTTTGTTAGGAAAAGATGATGGAATAATTTTGAAAATATTTTTTTTTCAATGTCTCGTATGATGATGACTGGTAAATATTTTTTGAAAAAGGTAGAATAGACATGGGTGTAGGATTAATTTGAAAAAAATGTAAGATTTTGAAATTTGTTGAATATGGTAAGATAAGATTGATAGGGAGAAAGTAGACATGCATGACAATTCTAACTCTACCATAACCGATTTTCTAGATGCACTTTTTAGGATAGACTCAACCTTGCATGAAAAGACTGACCCATTTTCTTTTTTTGTTTGAATTAGGTGAGACCCCTAAAATGACCATGATTCTACGCGAATGCAGACAGACGAACATAAGATCGACCACCACAACGACTAAATCGACGGATGCAAAGACTGCGTGCCGCGCAGCAAAGTTGCGCGCGGCGCACAGCCGTGCGTCTGGCGCGGAAGTGGTGCGCCAGACGCAACGTAATGCGCTTGGCTCGCTACTCCCCGACATGCTTTTCGGGGATTTACGTGACGTTTTGGTCAATTGACGATTTTTGTACGTTATTTAGACGCGGTTTTAGACACAACAAATAACAACAATTTTGACAAAATAGTAGCAGGCAGAAATTGCGATCACAAGCAAATGTCATATAACATGGATGCAAAAGTTCTCAACCTAAAGTCCAGTTCTATGTTCAACTATGGTCAGGTTTAGGTTCAGTCTGAAAGGGTCCATGACTAAGAGACTGAACCCACGCTTCGTACCTCTGCTTAAAGAGGTAGCCACGTGTAAGATGCACTCCAGTTCTCAAGTCAGGAACAAGAGAACAATGCCATGGTTGGGTAGATTTGCTTATGACTAAGATCCAACACTATCGCTCAGGAAGCTTTTTGGAAAGACAAAGCGCAAACCCCCCGGGGTGACCTCACACATAGAACATGTGCTAATGAGGCAAGGTAGATTGTCTTTATGGTGGCTTAACAATAGCCATGTATATGCAAAACAATATATTATTCAAAGGCATAAAAGGAGAATGAATTGTATTTTTCAAGTTTCACCCACTCATTTAAAAAAATTAATTTTTTATAAATCCTCCCCAGTGGAGTTGCCAAACTGTAGGCGTTTTTTTATTTCGCCTACGCGGTGTGAGCGCGTATTAGATTTGACTGCCCGATTGTAAAAGTTTTCACTAGGGGAGAAAAAAGGAAGGGCTGCGTTTTTTGGAAAACGCAGCCCTTCGAGTATGAAGGGCTGCGATTTTCAAGGAAACCGCAGCCCTTTCAGTGAAGGGATGCGGTTAACCAGAAAACGCAGCCCTTCTTACTGTATAAAGGGCTGCGGTTTTTCAGGATAACCGCAGCCCTATTAGTGAAGGGCTGCGGTTAGCCTAAAAACCGCAGCCCTTCATACACGAAAGGCTGCGTTTTCTTGACTAACCGCAGCCCTTCACATCCCATCCCACATATCATTTCAAGTTTTGCGCGCACATACACACAGTAGCTAGACATCTTTTCCAAATTTCCCTCCCTTAGACGCATTTGACGAGCGAAAAAACCCTCCCTCCCTCTCACTCACTCGCACATTAACCCTAACGCCCCATCACCACGCAGCTGTACCACCTTGCGCACCACTCACCACGAGCAGCAGCGACCTCTACCACCACCACAACCCTTCTCTTTCTTCTCTTCACTTGACTTCTCTTCTCTTTTCTTCTCTTCTCTTCTCCACCATTTGAGTGGGTTTAGGGTGTGGAGCTCCTCCACCACTACGCAACGCCACCACCCACAAGCGGCAGCAACGACTACCACCACCACTGCCCTACTCTTTCTTCATTGCTCTTGGGTTTAGCCAATTTTTTGCTTAGTTAAGTATGAATTATTCTTGTTTTTAAGTTAGTTTTATTTTTATTAATTGAATTAAATGATTAATGTGCAATGTGGGTTTTGTTAATTGTAGGAAGAAGAGGCTTAGGAAGGCAAATAAAGTTCCAACTATCTCTTCTCTCTTCATTGCTTATCATTGGTGTTAAGAGGTAACTAGTTTAATTTCGTTGTCTTTTTTGTTTGATTTAATTTGTTGATGAGACAAAGTTGTCATGTGATTCAATTTGATTAAGTTATGATAATTTATTGATATATATATGTATTTCTTATAATGTATATATGTATATTTCTTGATATGAGATTGTATGAAAACGCAATGTAATTTAGCTATGAAATCTACAAGTTGTTTGAATCATCATCATATGCCTAGATACCCGTTCAAGACTTACTCATTAGGAGTAAGTCTTGAATAGTCCCCGGTTTGGGACTGTTCTTGGACGTTTGATCTCACTTAGGTGGTGAATGTGTGTTACTTTTCAATTCTGAGGAAATTCTTGGCTTATCGTTTCTATACATTGTTCTCTGGGTACATATGTAGATAAGCAATTATCTACATTGTGTACTTGGAGAACTGTAGGGAAATGCTGCCGGATTTTTCTTAGAATTGAAAAGTTGGCATATATTCACTAGTGAGATTAGACGTCCAAGGATGGGTTAGGCTGGAGTGATAAGGACCTTCGGCTGCATGCAGACATTTGAACATGTCACTATCTTAGCTTGCTCTATACGTGTGTGATTTGAATATGTGAGTGTATGTACTTAAATAATGATTGATGCATTATAATGAATGGTTGTGTTTAATTATTAGAGGTCTTCTTGAATGAAATGGATCGTACTTGGATGTATGGTAGTCGTGAATCGATTGAGTTTGTGAAAGGGGTGTCGGAATTCTGTACATCTGCATTACAATATCAAGCATCCTCTGGAGCAGTCGACTTTTATTGTCCTTGTGTCGGTTTTAGAAATGTGAGCAAGGTTAGTAGTATACATTTGGTTAGGAAGCATGTCTTTTGCCGTGGGTTTAGGCCTCAATACCACGTATGGGTTTGGCATGGTGAGCAGGGGAAGTATATAGGAAGCTCTAGAGTAATGACCGATGTATGTGAAGAAAAGAAGGATGATGAGTTCGGGGATGAGAATTGGGATGATGAGTTTGCAGACGATGATAGGGATCGGGTAGACGAAATGATACACGAGGTTGAAGATCAGTCGTGTAAACGACCTCGTATTTTTTAGTCTATGTCTGAGGCTGCTGAAAAGTCGTTGTATCCAGGTGGTACAAAGTACACCAAACTTTCCGCAGTGATAACACTGTTCAACATTAAGTCAAAAGCTGGTTGGACGGACTCTAGTTTCACATCATTGTTGGAAGTTTTAGCTGATATGCTCCCTGATGGAAATGAACTGCCAAAGTCGTACTATTATGCAAAGAAACTGATGTGTCCTTTCGGTTTAGAGTACGAGCGGATACATGCTTTTCCTAACGATTGTGTGCTTTATCGTAATGAGTATGAGCATTACATGAGTGTCCACGTTGTGGATTGTCGAGGTACAAGCGTGAAGGAGCTGGAGGTAGTGAAGGACCACCAGCTAAGGTGTTGTGGTATCTACCCATAATACCTAGATTTAAGCACGTGTTCTCAATTAAAGGAGATGCGAAGAATTTGAGGTGGCATGCAGATCGTAGGACGAAAGACGGTCTGCTTAAGCATCCGGCTAATTCGCCTGAGTGGAAAAGTATCAACAGGGTGCATAAGGCATTTGGTAATGAGGATAGGAATCTGAGGCTTGGATTATGTACGAATGGCATGAACCCTTTTGGCAATCTCAGTTCGCAGCATAGTACATGGCCAGTAGTTTTAATGGTTTATAACTTGCCTCCTTGGTTGTGCATGAAACGCAAGTACATGATGTTGTCACTTCTTATATCGGGGCCCAAACAACCTGGAAATGACATAGATGTTGAAGATTTACAGAAGATGTGGAACGAAGGAGTGTTAGTATTTGATGCGTATGCTAATGAGATGTTCACTCTGCGTGCCATGCTTTTTTGTACTATGAACGATTATCCAGCTTATGGGAACTTATCTGGGTATAAGACTAGAGGAAAACAACCCTGCCCGATTTGTGTAGATGACATGAATCTACACACCTTAAGGGCTGCAAACATGTGTATATGTGCACACGAAGGCTCCTCAGACGCGACCATCCCTATCGGTTTAAGAAGAAGGCATTCGATGGGACGGTTGAAGAAGAAGTTGCTCATAGACCATTAACTGGTACTGAAATTTATAATCAGGTGAAGGGCATTGAAACAATCTTTGGTAAACCTGCTAGTGAGGTTGATCGACCTACAGGATTATGGAAAAAGGAGTCCATTTTTTGGAAACTCCCATATTGGAAAGATCTAAAGGTCAGACATTGTTTGGATGTCATGCACATAGAGAAGAATGTTTGTGAAGCTATTCTTGCGACACTTATGAATATTCCGGGCAAGACAAAAGATGTTAAGGCCTCACGACTTTACTTGGAAAAACAGGGGCTTCGACCAGAGTTGTGGGCTCAGAAAAGGGACGGAAGGAAGAAGAAAGTAGTGGAGGAAAGGGTTGATGATGAAACTCAGAAAAGTAAAAAGAAGGTGGAGGATTCGGAGAAGAATTATTTGCCACCAGCTTGCTACACGATGTCGCGTGCAGAGAAACGGATTTTTTGCGAGTCATTGTATGGCATTAAGGTCCCAACTGGCTACTCATCGAATATGAAGCGATTTGTTACCTTAAATGGTGAGTTGAAGTTATCGAGTATGAACTCTCACGATTGTCATGTCATGATGCAAGTATTCTTACCGATTGCAATTCGTGGGATACTTCCAAAGCATGTGAGGCACACCATTACAGAACTTTGTTCATTTTTCCATACAATATGCAGCAAAGTCCTAGAACCGTCGACCCTCGATTCCTTGCAGGCCAGAGTAGTTGAAACTCTATGCAAATTTGAGATGTTTTTCCCCGCCGCATTCTTTGACATTATGGTCCATCTCATTGTCCATCTAGCTCGAGAAATTAAGCTGTGTGGTCCAGTGTTTTTGAGGTGGTGCTATCCTTTTGAGAGAGATATGGGCACTTTGAAGGATAAAGTTCGGAATCCTGCACAACCAGAAGGTAGTATAATTCAAGGGATTGTGGGTGAAGAGAACAGTAATTTTGTGGCTGAGTATTTTGCTAGTGTTGATCCTGTTGGACTTCCGACATCCCGACACGAGGGCAGACTTGAGGGTAAGGGTACAATTGGTTCAAAATTGATCACACCTTCCGTAGAAAAGCGTAAACAAGCTCACTTATTTGTATTGCATCACGTAGCAGATGTCCATCCTTATGTAAATGAACATATGGAGGAATTACGTGTTAGCAATCCTGGAAAAGGAGTTAGGGCATTGACGCAAATGCATAACAAGACTTTCATTGATTGGTTTCATAAACGAGTAGTGAATGATTTGGATGAAAGTGTTCCTGAAACAGTCAAGTGGTTAGCATTTGGTCCTCGTGAAGCTGTACGCTCTTATAAGGGTTGTGATATTAATGGGTATACGTTTTGGACTGAACGTCAAGATCAGAAGTCAACATCGCAACAAAATAGTGGTGTTCCACTTGTGGCGTCATCTACACAATACGCAAGCTCGAAGGATAAGTCGTATGTACATGTTGAAAGCAATTATTATGGGCGAATACAAGAAATATGGGAGCTGGACTACTGTACTTTTAATATTTGCCTCTTGTGTTGCAAGTGGGTTGATGATAATCGACGGTGCGTAAGAAAAGATGATCCTTGCGGATTCACTCTTGTTGACCTTAGTCGTCTACGTGAAACTGAGGAGCCATTTGTAATTGCATCACAAGTTAAGCAAGTTTTTTTTGTATCTGATCCTGCTGATAATAAGTGGTCAATTGTTGTACCTGGTAAAAGGAGTATCCTCGGTATTGGTAATGTTGATAATGAGGAAGAATATGATGCATTTGAGGACCTCCCCCCTTTTACCTATCCTGAAAATAGTGTGGAAGATGATGTGAATATGTCGGAGAACTATATGCGTGTAGATCACACGGAAGGGATACATGTACTTGAAGATCCTAAGAAACGGCGGAAGGTCAATAAATCATGAGACATAAACTCAGGTCTGTGTAATTTCTCCAATTCGTAACTATTGTGTAGATTTTTAGGCATGCATTTATTGTTGGTTGCATTTCGGGAACGAAAAGGTCATTTTAGACCTATTTTTGCCTTTTCGCTTCCAAATCGTACTTATCGAGTCATTTAACCCTAAATTCTTTTTGAACATGATTATATGATGTATAATGTAACTATTGTGTAGAGTTTTAGGCTTGCATTTATTGTTGGTTGCATTTCGGCAAAGAAAATGTCATTTTAGGCCTATTTTTGTCTTTTCGCTTCCAAATCGTACTTATCGAGTCATTTAACCCCATATTCATTTTGAACATGATAATATGAGGTATAATGTAACTATTATGTAGAATTTTAGGCTTGCAATTGTTATTGGTTGAATTTTGGGAACGAAAAGGTCATTTTAGGCCTATTTTTGCCTTTTCGCGTCCAATTCGTACTTATCGAGTCATTTAACCCCAAGTTCATTTTGAACATGATAATATGAGGTATAATGTAACTATTGTGTAGATTCTTAGGCTTGCATTTGTTGTTGGTTGGATTTCGAGAACGTAAATGTGATTTTAGGCCTATTTTTGCCTTTTCGCGTCCAATTCCTATTTCTCGAGTCATTTAACTCCAAATTCTTTTTGAATATGATAATATGAGGTATAATATAACTAGTGTGTAGAGTTTTAGGCTTGCATTTGTTTTTGATTGAACTTCGGGAACGTATATGTCATTTTTAGAACTACTAACTACGGTAAATGATTGAATTCTTATATTATGTGTTTATTCCTTGGTTTTTTTTGCAAGGTTTATATGAATAACACACCAAGTTTGAGGGCCTTCACCATAGACGAATTACATGAAGTTTGGGATAAGTTGGCGTCCCACATTCGGATGATTGCTTATGATACATTTTGGTGGAATTCGTGATATAATTAGCTAGATCTACTAGTTGGTATCAATTCTATGTACACTTTTTACATTATTAAATATATATATGTTAATTATTACGTTCAAAAACTTGTCATATATTATTGCAATTTGATCGTTTTTTTTTTTGTGTCGAAGGGAGGTGTTGGGTGCGGGGGTGGGGTAAGGGGGCTGCCATGGTGGGGGGTCGGGCTGGGCTAGGGGGTGG
The DNA here is from genome assembly GCA_947646795.1 of Beta lomatogona. Lineage (NCBI taxonomy): Eukaryota > Viridiplantae > Streptophyta > Magnoliopsida > Caryophyllales > Amaranthaceae > Beta > Beta lomatogona. Next base: position 3,548,800 of record CANSNZ010000928.1, on the reverse strand, counting down.
GCGGGGGTGGGGGGAGTGCAAGGGTGGGAAGGGGGGTGGTGCGGGGGCGGGGGGGGGTGGGCTGGGGTAGGGGGTGGGGGGTGGGGGGTTGGGGTGGGCGGGGGCGGGGGGAGTGCGGATGGATGGGGGGCTGGGGGGTCGGGGCAAAGGTGGGCGGGGGTGGGGTGGGCGGGGAGTGCGGGGGTGGGGGGCGGGGGTGTGGGGAGGGGGGGTCCGTGGGCGGGGGGTCTAGGCGGGGAGGGGAGGGGGGTATGTGTGTAGGGTGTGGGGAGGGGCGGCGGTGGGGGAGGGAGGGGCCGGGCGGGGGTGTGGGGGGGTGCGGGCGGGGAGGGGGAGGAGGGGCTGGGCGGGGTGTGGGGAGGGGGGGGCGTGTGCGGGGTGTGGGGGAGGGCTTGGGAGGGCCGGCGAGGTTTGGGCTAGGGTGGGGGTGCTGATTTTTTTTTTTTAAAAAAATTTCGAATACGAAGGGTGCGGTTTTAGGTCTAGACCGCGACCCTTCACACATACAAGGGTTGCGGTCTATACCCAAAACCGCAGCCCTTCGTAGTGAAGGGCTGCTAGCAAAAAACGCAGCCCTAAGGGCTGTTTTGACCGCAACCCTTCCGTTTTTTTCCACTAGTGTTTATTGAAAATATGTTTTGAAAGAAGTAGCTAACAATTCTTTAAAGGAAGAATTATAAACCTAATTGGATATGGGAAACCGTAGGGACCAATTGTGGGACTTATCCAATGTAGATTTCCCCGTCTAGACTCCATAGATGGTCAAAATGAACCAAAGATTGAGTTCGGGGGTGAGGGTACAACACAGTTAGGAACCATGTTGCCGATTGCTGGCCTTTACTAAATATCGATTCACAACAAATTTTATGCCAAAGAATAATCATACTTCCTCCGTTCCAAAATAAGTGAAACACTTCTCTCATTTATGTGAGTGATTTTTGAGACAAGTGTTTCACTAATTTTGGAACGGATGAAGTATAATTTTTTATACACCCTAAAAATATTTTGTCTTGGTTGGTTTAGTAAACACATAAAAGACTAATTTTTAGTGATATGTTATTAAGCAATCAATATTACAGGAAACCTAACAGGTTATCCAAATTATCTGATTAATATTAGAACAGTTCTTTAGGTCTTGATTAGCAAAAATAACATGTGGGTGATAAAAGCAATAAATCAGGATAATCATATAATATCAATAGAATAATCAGGCAAGCATATAATAATACATAGATATTAATAATAATAATATGAATATAAAATAAAGTATAGAAAAGGGATTAGAATATATAGTAGAACGATTATTAATTAAAGGTCTACATCATGAATAAATTGTTAGTAACTTCTAGGCAATAAATATAATTGAATTATTCAAGGATCCTCAGGAATTATACCTATGCAGCTTAGGTTGAAGAGCGCAACGATCTTTAGGCGGAGCAATCGTGGAACCAAGAACGTAGTATGATCGGAAACTGGAAAAGTAATTGAAGTATTTATGTTTGAGTGTTCGTAATTTAATTCGTAAGTTTTCGACAGTTTTTGTGTTCGTGAAAATAAATCAAACGTCGTCCGTAATTAGGGGTATCACAAGTATTTATAGGAAAAAGGAGTGTGAGCCTCACACGCCAACCTGCGCCTGGCGCAGGTCTACGTGTCAAGCGCACGTCCACGCGTCAGGTGCACATTGGTGTGCCTGACGCGGCCAGCCCAATCAAACTCGTACACGTGTATACGCGTATATAAAAAGATAATAATAAACTTGCGTCTCACACAGGGTCTGCGCTAGGCTCAGGACTCTGTGTGAGTCACAAACCTACGTATCAGGCGCTCATTGGCGCGCCTGACGTGGTATGGCCAATGTGTTGGACGCACATGGCGCGCTGAGCGCGGCCGCCGGGTTCGGCGCATATTCCAGTTTTTTATTAAACATGTGCTTTGAAGATACTTTTCTATCCTTAAAATTTGGAGATTGAATTTTACGGAATAAAAATTTGATTTGTATTTAAAATATTTATCAAAGATAATAAAAACATTTATTAAAATATTTATTAAATTAATAAATATTTAGTTGGGCTCTTAAAACACTTTAAATGGATTCAAAATATTTTATGGGCTTAAAATACAATTAATCATCATGAATAATTAATTGGGCTTTAGAATATCATTTCGAAACACATTTTTGGATTGGTTCTTTGGATTGCTCTTCCGTTGGGTCGCGCCAACTAATACCGCGATATGTTTCATCAGTGGACCCTTAAATTGGGAGACACGATTATTGTCTACACCTACCCACCCCTAATCCAATTGAAATTACGGTGTTGGTTGGCGGCGAGTTTAGATAGAACAAAGAAAGAAAGCATGGAGGTGAGGGAGAAGAGAGAAAGCGGCGGTGGAGGAGGGAGGAGAGAGAAAGAGGTGGTGGAGGAGGAAGGAGGGAGGAAAGGGAGAGTGTGGAAAAAGGGAGGAGAGAGATAAGTTTTTTAAAACAAAATTAAAGTAAATAAATAAGTCCAATTAAAAAGCGACACATGTGATCTTTAACCTATTATATAGGTTATAACCCGGTCAACACCTAATTTGAGAATAAAGTACCCTCACAAGCTTCGCTCATTCTAAGTTAATCAAAGAGTAAACTTATTTTGAGCAGACCACCCAAAGGTTGTCTTATTTTTGACAATTTTTCCATATATATATATATATATATATATATATATATATATATATATATATATATATATATATATATATATATATATATATATATATATATATATATATTGATTGATACACTTCCTCTGTTTCGCAATACTTGCTACGTTTGACTTTCGCACTTGCCAATGCACATGTTTAGCCGTTAACATCTCTAATTATCAATTAGTAAACATCATAGAAATTTGATATGAAAAATACATGTGGAGAGAAATCAAACAACATCCTATATGATCGATTTTTGTTTTATTTATCATAAAAGAGTAATAGTCGAAGGGAATAGATGAATAGTATAAAAGTCAAATGGTTGCAAGTATTAAAAAAACAGAGGAAGTATTAATTAAAGATATTTATGGTCAAACGTGCAATGTTCAAGTATTTGCCTGGTTTTGATATATATATATATATATATATATATATATATATATATATATATATATATATATATACTCCCTTCCTCTTTCTCAGTAAAATGTTTTTATTCGTCCACCACCAACACAAGTCTTCACCTCCAAAATTCTTTTTTTTTTTACATCGGAAAAAATTTGCATTAAATAAAACTCAAATTACACTCTAAAAACAAACTAACACTACATAACTAAGTTATCATGTACAAGATTAGCTATTAAAACATGGGGGGGCAAGGGCATAACATTTCTCTCGACAAGGTAGCAAACGTCCTCAGCAAAACAGGATGGACTTCTTTTGGAGCCAACACGCACCCCGCAAAACCAAGGGTTAGAAAAAGAGGAATTTCTACGCTTGATAGCATCATGTTATCGGTTGAATCTGGAGTGGAACCGAGAGGAGACTGTCATTTTTCTGGTGGAATGATTGGTGACATGTAAATTAGACTTTCCAAGTGAGTAGAAGGAGACACTTGGAGGTACAAACGAAGAGGCATAAGACAACTTTTGAGAATCCATACTTGTAGCCCGATTTCAGGGGGCCAAACTAGGAGCTTCTTCACACTTATCATGTCCTTCAACAGGGGACTGTCTTGTCTTTATTGGAGTATGGTAATCTGTAGTTGTACAACAATCCATCTCTTGTGATGGAATGAGAGTTCGAATGCTAATCATATGCTTTTGGAAAGAGCAATAGTAATTCAAAGTTCTATCCCGCTGAGATCACCCCGTACATTGAGGAGGTGATATGCAAATATATATTCTCTCGTTTCTGATTTAAAAACCGAAAATTGGACCTGCATATTTTTTTTTCCTGAAGTAGTAAATAAACAAGTATCCTTAATGTTGTGCTCTGTTTCAACAACATTCATCGTCACCTCCAAAATTCAACACGATGTTCCCCGATCACCAGAGCCACCTTGCCGTCCATCCTTAATCGGTATTCACATCTTCAATATTAACCACTCATCGTAACTTTTTGAAACATATGCTAGGTAATAAACTGGATTTCCCTACCAGATGGATGTCACTCAAAGCATGGGTTATGCTGATAAACAAATTCTTCATTTATATGTTGCTTATATTTTAAGGACTTTCCCAGCCTAGGCCACAAGGAATAGGTTACAAATTTTCTTGATTAAAATAAAGCACTAAGATTACATTTGAGGATAATAAATAATAATAGATACTTAACATAGAGGGAATCATGTGAGATTTTTTAGTTTGATTGAATTTTGAAATGGAAACTTTTTGTATAATGATATTTCATACAAGAATTTTTTTTACTTTTAACCTATGCCTTGTTGTATAGAAGTAGGTTGGAAAAACCCATATATTTTAAATGGACTCAATTTTTGTTAAAATAACTAGTACAATCTTTCCACAGTAACCCAGCTGAAAAGGAAGTTTTGGATTTAGGATAGATGGGTTGGACTGTGTATAGTAATGGTAACCATGCTTGAGGTAGGTAGTTTGTTGTGTAAAAGTGTATTAGCTTTTGAATATATTAATAATTCAAATCATATTGTTTAACACTGAGGGTGTTTGGCAAATAGAGTTTAGATTTTAGCTGTTAGAGTTTAGAGTTTGTTGTTAGAGTTTAGAGTTTGTTCAGCAGATTTGACTGCTGATTTGACAACTTTTTTTTTGTAAATGTGTTTGGTAACAATTAACTGATTACTAAAAACTTATTGCCATTTGTTTGTGTAAAATGTCATTTATAAATATTTTAATACATATGAGTAGTATTATTATTAGAGGCAAAAAAGTCATTGAACATATTTTTACCTAATCCTTCCTCTTTCATTTTGAGAGTTTTTATTCCAAAAACACCCTTTTTAGAGTTTTTAACTAGTCAAAACTCTAAAAGTGGTCCAAAACTCTCTTTTTGCTCCAAAACTCTAATTGTCAAACGCCCTCAATTCTAAAAACTTAATGTTACTAAATTTATTTCAATTTGTTTTAGTTTGGAGAATGGGGGCCACAACTGCTACCTAATACAAAAAGCAATCAAAAATGAATATGATGCAATTAATATACAACAGTTTTTTTAAGGCAGTATACAACTTCTATATATGAAAATTGTTGCAATAGAACAAAAAATTAAAAGTTTTGCCAAACCAATTCTAATTTTCGCTGCTGCTTTCTTAAGGAGTACATTTTCCAGAGCACCTCGAAATAAAGACAACGCCACAGCATGCAAATCTTTGCCTTCCTAAAGTAACTAAAAAGTTAAATCAGAAACAAGAGAAGTATTCCCCGGTCAACTTAACGTTCTTCAATTATTTTCCTATCATTGTGGTTATATGCAAATTACAAGAGAAATTGGAACTCAATGAATCAAAGAACAGGATGGTATTAAAATATTTCTTGCACTTCTCACTACACCACATGTTGCGTGAACTTTTCCCCCTATCAACCTTCATCAAACAGACTACAGTCCCATCTATAGCACATCACACTCAACCAAAATAATACAATTGACTCTTTTCAAAAAAAAAAAAAAATAATAATAATACAATTGACTACATCGAACATCTTCCACAAGAACCACGACAAACGCAAACCTTTTCACACAGTTCTCTGGGTCAGAAGCTTGGGCAGGATACAAACTAATGATCTGTAACGTTACTGCTTCCTCATTGCACCAAGCCAGTAAAGGGGGTAAAATGGTCCATCTCAATCTTATAAAACTCTTTCTAGTGTTGAGCGAGGTGCACTGGAGATATAGAATATTACAAGACAGCAGGAGGTCAACAGCATGATTAGTGTGGAACCCTCTTCCGGCTAAGAATTTCCTGCTCTTTAAGCCGATGCTGAAATCTGGCGAGCCGAGCCTGCAAGCTAACCAGGCCTGCAGCCTTCCGCGATAGCACAAAACTTAATTGTGTTACATAGTTGTCAATTAGACTCCCTGGCTGCTCAACTTCTGCCAGAAGCTTCATTTCCTGTAACAAACAAATGCAGATTGCTGCTGTTAAACATTGTAAAAGCTAGTCCCACAAACATGTTTCGATAAAAGCTACTTCCTCTGTATCAAAATATAAGACACCTGCACTTCTCAAGGTCAAGCTTTGATCATCAATATCACTTAAATTGTAAAAAGAGAACACATTGTATTAAAAATTTCATTAGTATGCCAACATTTTCAATAACATATCAATTAATATATTTTTGGGGCTTCTATAGGATACCCATGTGATTTAGTGTATTCTATGTTGTTCCCCCCCCCCTTTTCCCTCCCCAAATGTTATTTTCTTCCAAGTTGTACCCCTGAACTTTTTATTTTTTCTATGTTGTACCCCTTCATTAAATCAACGTCAAGTTCTCCGTTTGTGTCTTATTTTAGGTTCTTTTGACTTGCATTAGGAGGGAGAGAAATATTTCGGCTTTAAAAGGGCCGGACACACAATGGAGCAGCAAGATAAATTTTGTGTGGGAAAACTTCCCTCCTAATGTAAGTCTAAAGAATTGAAAATAAGATAATAAATGGAAACTTAGCGTTGACTTAATGGAGGGTACAAGATAAAACAAATAAAAAGTTTTGAAGGGTACAAGTTGGAAAGAAAAAAAACATTCGGGTTACAACATAGAAAAGACTAAAACACAAGGTATAAACCCTATTTGTTTTTATAATTTTTAACTATGGGGGTGTTTGGTTGAGAGAGTTTTGAGGTAATTAGAGAGGTTTGAGATAAATAGAATGGTAGTATTTAGCTAATAAGAGAGGTTTAAGCAAAAAAAGCTAATTTTGAAAAAGCTACTAATAGAAGCTTTTTGGAAGAGAGGTTTATGAATTAGTTGTGTAATGACTAAATATACACTACTAATAATAAAAGCTACCTACTTCATGAATTAGTTGTGTAATAATAGAAGCTTTTTGGGAGGCAAAAATATAGTAGCCTAATGGCATGATGCTTTATAGCTGATTTTCGTGACTTTCACAACGAATGCCTGCATTATTTTGAGATGGTATTAATCTTTCGAATAGCTATTTAGCACATTGCTTTTAGACGAATCTCTTTTATGGAAATCAATGGAATTCTTGTGTTTAAAGTTCCTTTCCCCCGTAAAACAAATTCAAAAAGCAGAATATAAAATACAAACAAGCTCTTCACCAAATACTTAAAAAAGTTGTAAAGCTACTTACTTCACGAACAATCTCCATCGTATCTTCTATCTCTTTCCGATGGGCAGCAATCAGTGCTTCTTCCTCCTACCAGAAACCAGAGAAATATTTTCATAAAACACTCGAGGAAAGCAAAAGAAATAGAATACAGCAAACAACAAACAGACATTCAATATAAGTCAAAATTAGGAACCAGAAACACAATTGGAGATCAAAACCAAAGCTAAACATAGCAAGAAAGAGATACTCATAGCACAAAAGGAAATCCAACCTCCAATATTGCATTAATATTTCCATCATTCACAAAGGATTCAGGTTCATAATGCCTGGATGGAACATTGTTTGTACTTGCAGTACTCATACTTTGAGATTTGTGAGTCATGGTTGATGAATCGGGCCCACCCCCCTCCTTTTTAAGCCAGTTTCCAAGCTTTTCTGTTCTTTCATCCCTACTTGAGATTTTCCTGCGAGGAGGGGATACTTTCTGAATGCTTTCTTCTACATCACCGGAGTTTTGAGCAAATGTTGAGTGAGTCTTTTGACTAGGAGAACTACTGTAAGTATTTCTCATCTCAAGTTTATCACCATTGGTTGATCCAGAAGTAGCTCCATTCACACTCCTTGCGTTGTAGCTGTAAGTTGAAGGAAAATCAGATGAAGGGTTGTAAGACAAGTTTTCCTTCTCTAAAGCTTTTCTACTGACATCAGCTGCTCTAGCTTCTGAACGCTCCTGAACAACCTCCACGTCAGCAAAAACCTGTGTACTTGGCACGGACAAAGATTCCTCGCTCACACTTGGTAGTGAGCTTGACAATGGATCCTTCTTCGAATTCCCACTTTTTGAAAGACTTTTTACCCTGTCCATCACATTAACAATGCAATTTATATAATGGTCTATGCACTAAGAAACATACAATTACAATATATAATGGTACCTGTCAGCATATCTCAAAGTATTAAGTGTATGTTCACATGAGCCTGCATTTGGAGAAATGCATGATATCATGACAGTCTTTGAGTTGCCGACAAACGAGTCACGAAGAACCTCAGTGAGTTTACTCCCTCTGAATGGGATATGATTTTGGTCATTATCAAGTGCACGAATACACTCCTTAAGAGCCAAAAGGCTTTTATTGATTTCAGCTCCCTCAATCCTGAAACAAGTCGATCAAAAAATTTTGATTACATTGGAAGTACAATGAAACATAAATCAGATGAGTTAAAGCAAATAGTCTCTGTACAATATCACCCATTGAAAAGATCATGCACAAACCTCCTATGACACAACAGAGTTGAATCTGACTAACTGGATATAACCCGATAAACGCAGTTATGTTTATTTAGCAATGATAAATGATATTAAATCATATCATAGTTGTCTTCGAATAAACAGATTGAAAAAAAAATCACAATTATATTGCTCAACGTGGATAAGTGGATCCAATCTCAGCGTATATCCAACTCCAGAACTCCTGTATGATTTGTTCAAATCTAAAAAAACGGCTTTACTTGTCCCGTCATACACAGGCAGGATCAAAGGCAAAGTGCAGAACTGCGGATACGAGGGGGTTAATTGCCTGAGCAAAGTAAGAGTGCGTTATATTCACCTTAAACAAATAAGTTTCAGGTATAATTAGTTCTGATAAGTTCCAATAAGATTGAATAAGTTCCAATAGCTTATAAAATACTTCGTCTATTTCGAAATACTTGCTACGCTTCCCTAATATAGAAATGTCACAACACTTGCTACATACCATATTGTATGGACTTCCTTTTACCCCTAAACTTTCTTAAATACCTTTAAATAGTTGATGGTACCCTACTTTTTACTCTAAAATACACATACTTTTTCCGTAACAAATGTTTTTTTTTATTCAAAAAGTGATGATCCCCCACTGATTCTCTTTATGAAACGGAGGAAGCAAGTCTCAACTACTTCAGAATTTGAGCAAAAAAAAGCTGAAGAGAACGCATCTTGATTCTTAACTATAACGGGTAATCAAAACTCTTTATTTCCCTCCGCTTCCCACCCTACAATGCAAAAATAATTCTAACCTATTACGTATTACGCTTTCTCTTTCCCCTATTTTTGTCTATAACGGCTTAAGATTTTATACTCCAATTGACTACAAAAAAACAGCTGGTGCAACTGAAGAGTGATGAGTAAAACAAAATATAATTCCTCCGTTCTTTTTTAATTGCACAATATCTTTTCATGGTCAAAGTTGACAAACTTTGACTGTATCTGTATTCAAACGTAATCAATATTAATTATCAAGTGATATTTTATTAGATTCATCTCAATGTGTACTTTCCAAATATCAACTTTTTATAATTTTTACGTATACGTAATTAGAGATACTAATGGTCAAAATTTGTATTGGAGTCCGTGAAAAAGATTAGTTGCAATTAAAAAAACGGAGGAAGTATAAGTTAATAACTTGACATATCATGCAGACTAAAAAAATCAAAGCTAGATCAGCTGTCATGAGGAACCCCCTGCCCAGCAAAACTTTTGTTTGCACCCTTGTTACCATTTCAGAGCAGGGTAGAAAGGGGAAGCAAATTGTATTTAGAGAAAGCACCTTGTTTGTCGATCATTATCAGTCGTGTCTGCACCTCTTTCACTTCCTGCTAAATCGATGAAAGAAATCTTTCCAATAACCTTTCCATTCTTAGCTTCATTACCATCAATATTTCGTCTTGTATCCTTTATTTCAATGTGCTTCTTCACAACAAGTTGAAGGATAGCATGTGACCTTGAAGATTCCTCATTGGCACCTGTTGTCCCAGTACTTCTAGATGCGTTCCCTCTCTCAATATACTCTTTAACAATTTGCACATCACAAACTTCAAATTCCTGCAGTCCAACAATGCAAACTTGCTGCCGCCCATCTTCTCTCATACAGAGCTTCCTACAGAAACATAACGAGAATTGCCTATTCAGTCTAAGTACCATTTATGTATCCACAATTCTACAGTGCATTGCATTAATCCCGGCCTCTATAAGCATAATTATTAGCTCTTAAGTACTCAAGTATACCATGTATGATTTCTGTTGAATATACAGAATACAAGATAGTATCCAGTGGAAAATCATGGAACTCTGCATAAGAGATATGACCAGAAGAAAAAAGTTACATAGCCATTTTTCCTAATAGGAGATGCTGCAACAAAATACCATCATGCATTCCAGCAAGATCATTCAGAAATTACTGAAGCATGCAAAGCAGATGAATATGAAATATATCAGAATATAATTTCCACGCAAACTACAATGGTCGTCCAAAACCCACCTACACCAGAAAACAAGTTTAAGACACTGGGACAGTGTATGGAAAACAAAGTGTCAAAGAGTGAAGCAAATATTAGCAATGATCATCAACAAAATCCGAATTATCAAGGTAAGCTAAGCCATTCAAACCCCATTACAACTATATTCCAAATTGGGAAACATGAATATAAGGTGAGTTGATATGCAAGAACCATACTTTCTATCACAAACGAGATCAAACAATTTGCCTCCATAAATCTCAAAGTAACTGAGCCACAATTTGAATCTTTGGTTACGATAAACAGGTTGGTGCAACAATCTCAGAAGGTCTTCAGCAGCTCTGATAGGTAAAGGTTTCATTGTAAATGTCTTACCACTACCTGAAAATTAAATATACAATGATAGTTACATCACTGGTGATCATTTAAACATGGAAAATACATATCTCAATGTACAATCCTGAACATGCAGCATATTATTGCTTACAAGAGCAATTACTCTCAAGGTTCAAAACCTTTAAAGTACGACAACAATTCTTCAGCTCCCCCCCTCCCAGCCCCTCCTAAAGCTCGTAAAAGCAGATACTTCAGGTTTTACTGTTCTAAACTTTGATTTCAACAGTGGGAGGGTCGACAATAAGGAAGAATTACAAGTTTATCCTCCAGTATATTTATACAATAAAGAAAAAGAAATAATCACTAATCCCCAAGAAGATGCTTCTGCTACAGACCAGCAAACTGCTAAACATATGGAAATCCTGACAAGTGACAACAGAAATCTGATAAATATATATCTTATCACAAATTATGAGGGAGGCAATCAAAATACTACTATCATCCCAACTTGAATGAACCAGAAAGTGGCAGAAAAACTGGTATAAGTCAAAAGTAGATTACACAATTCCAGAAGTGAGGACATAACTCTCCAACCTAGATCTTATATATTTAAATAGATTGATGACACAAATGGCCTACTTACCAGTTTGTCCATAGGCAAAGCATGTTGCCTTCGTACGCTGAAATATGGTTGGAATGATTGGTTCAACAGTACCATGGTATACCTGATAGAAGAAAAAATGAGGAGAAAACCAAAGCAGATTACACATGCTTAAAATCTAAAAGCACAACCTATACCCTCAAACTTTTAAAAATAAAAATAAAAATGAAGCAGAGGAGTGTATGTGACCATCAGAATAAGCACAACCAGAAGTCTAAGAAGAAAGCAATATGGTGATACCTCATCATTTGTTACATGCTCACCCAGAACAGCATCAAAACAAAACTCATGCTTCTCAACATATGCTGTTAAGTCCACCTTTCACATGAGAAGGCAAAAGTTAGATCAGTACTAAATTTTCACAAATAAAAGAAATGACATTGTGAAGGATAAGAAAAGCACCATAAAAATAAACTAAAAAAGAGCACAGCTAATATAGCAAAGCTCAAAAAGCCATAAAACAATTGGCTAATTACTCTCAATGTTGCCTCAGCATCAAGGCATATAGGTACCTTTAGCTTGGGCTCGTGAACAGTCAAAGCATTGTTATAAACAGTAACTACATCATCTTCTTTCCGAGCAAGCTCCTTTTTGTTCAAAGGCCTTTTGCGCACCTGAAAAAACCAACACAAACTTTAAAAATCCCACACATCCCTTGGAAGTTATAGAAGTAGGTTTCTGACTCTCTTCCTTAGCAACTTGCAAGAGAAGCAATGCACTATAGCCGACATAATGCTTACACGCAACTTATGAATTACAGCCTTTCAATTGTTTGATTAAATGTGCACATGAACCATTGTCGATAACAATGTCTAGGAAAAACAACTGCATTATAAGCCAGAATCCCACAACATTAAAACACCATCCACCTATCACACATTAACACTTGGCTACTCTCCAATCACAAACGGTGTTTAAATTTTTTGCAAATTTTCTGGGTATATTTCAAACTGTCAAAAGAAAAATACAAGATATGTATAATATATGAGATGTGGGAACATAATTTCTATGGTTGATTCAGTTTCAGAGCGTGCATGAGCTCAGTGCAAACATGTAATTCACTACACCAGCAACCTAATTTCTTGCACATAAGGATACCAAAAAGAAAAGCAAGCATAGTAATGGGCCATGTTGTACAAAAGTAGTTATTCCAGTAGTTCTTAGCTGTGTTGTACAAGCTGGTACCTGTTAGCTACGTAGCACCGATACGGATACAGGAACGGGTACGGGGACGAAAAACGGCAAAATCAAAATTTCTAAAAACAGGTACGGCTTGGATTCGGCAAAAAAAAATATTTTTTAAACAAAAATAATATATGTAGTTATGGTTGTTTGTGTGTTTTTATGATTAGTATTGTTATTTAATAATAATAATAATCATATAAAATGAAAAAAGAAGTACAAAGTACAAACTTAGTAAATGAAATGATCACACTTTAATAAAGAGAGAGAGAGAGAGAGAGAAAAGTGTACAAGTAGTCATCTTTTCCCAGAGACATGACAAATGTAAAGAAGGGAAGGAGATTTAAAAAACAAAAAAGTACCCAATTAGTACCCATTTTTCGTTTTAATTTAAAAAACAAAGAAGGGAGGGGGATTTAAAGAACAAAAAATGACAACTGTAAAGTAGGCCAGAAGGGAGGGGGATTTGACTGCTGCCAGTGAGTTTTCTTTTTACACTCTTCCTCTACTTTCGTCTTCTTCGTCTCTTTTTCTTCATCCTCTCTTCTCTTCTTCTTCATCTAAATAATTCTGGGCTCAAATTTTTTCTCCAATTTGGACTTAAAGATTACTCCTTCTTTTGGGTTGAAATGTCATCTACAAAAACCTAGATCTGATCTCAAGTTTTTCAAAGCTGTTTTCCTCTGAAATTTCATGAAAGCCATATGGGTACGTTTTGTTCCAGCCCACTTTGAAGTGGATTCGTCCCCATAAGAAGCACTCGTACCCACCCTCTCAGGTACGGATTGGGTACGAATCCACCCCGTATCCGTACCGTACCCGGATCGTACCCGTACCAGGTACGGGATATGGCACTCAACCACCGTACCCATGCTTCATAGCCTGTTAGATGTTAACAAGGCAATATCTCCGTTAATTAATAATCTACACACCTTACTTTTCACCTACACCAGGGTAAAAGTAAGAAAGGAGAGAGGAAGAGAAAAAGTAGGAGAGAGAACAATACAGCAAAGAAGCAAATATAAATTACATCTTGAAAATTGATGGGTAAAAGTGGGGCCTATATCCTAGAAAGACTAAAATAAAACAGTGAGCAAGAAATGTCCAACAAGAAAAGGTTGTAGATTATTATATTATGAAATGGATATAGTAGAACTTCACTGTTTAAAAATTAGTCTCCGGTAAAATTAGTAGTTATAAACAAAAAGGAAAAAAATTCTACACCAAAAGCTACCTCTACCTCTAACTACATTTTTAGCTTTTCCAAAACACTACCTCAACCACCAATTAGTAAGACCTTCCTCTTACCAATATTTCACCAAACACTACTTGACTTTTGACTCAATCGGAACTGTAAGAGACAGATGAAAAGCTCTTGCTAAACGGTATCTATCACCATCTCATCAATGGCCTTTTGGCACTAATATTATGCAAATTGTTATTAGGACTAAGGTATGAGTGTTCGATGCGGATAAATATCACTATATCAAAACGTCCTGCCTTCCACGCTTAAATTTTGATATAGGTACGCAACAAGACATTTTAAGTTCTTGAATACAGGTTTGATAAAAAAATACCAGTCCAAGCTAAGACCTCTGTATTGGTCTCAAGAATGTAGATCCATCAGTTAAAGAGGATCACACTCTCACCCTTTTTTTCTTTGCTCTCTCACCCTCTCATCTTTACTTGTCATTTGTATGGCACGAAGCATCCTGTCATAAGGTCATGTGTCAAGTATGAATTTCATATCCTTATTTATACTGTGTTGTGTAAATAAAAGTGCGGCTGTGCAGCAACAAGAATGCCAATCGAGTAACATAGAAGAAGTGGATAGGACCAATATTAGGGTGAAACGAAAGGATTGAAGAGTCTCAGAAAGTAGGGACAACCTCCTTCAAACAAGAAATAAATAAATAGTCTCCCTGAGTCCTTGTACCATCTACTGCACAAGTTACAACTTTCACATTCATAATTCAATAAATTGACAGAAACTATAACTAAATTAGGAACCAGAATGTGAGCCACAAGGTCCATAACTCACTGGAGTGGTAAACCTAGATATAACAGTCATGACTTGGTATCTGATTGAACTGAAATATTTTTCCAAAGAAGAATTTCTTAGTAGAAGCTGCATTCATTGGCCAACTATTAGATATCCTAAATTTATAAAAAAAAAAAAAAAATCCTAACGACAAATATAGGGATGCAATTCCATTCTTACTTAAAAATAGAAACATCTTACAATCATAAATGGCGCTTGCTATCAAAAATCCCATACTCTTGATTATACAACTAGAAAACACCCTAAGTTCTCTTACTCAAGGATTAGGCATTGGTTGTTCGATTAATTGTTATCAACCACTACAAAACAAGGCCTGATCGTGAGTCACAAGATTCACTAAGTCATACTTCACTGTTGTGTCAGCTTACATATGCAATCCATGTGTTCAATAACCTTTAAAACGCAATATTTTATGCAAAGACATCTTTCTTAGAATTATAAACCAGAAATCACAAGAAATCCTATAGTCAAAAAAGCCATATACAAATAAGGGAATTCAATATATACTACTATTTCATAAAGGTAAAAAGAAAACAATAAAACATCTTGACAATCATAATTTGCACTTGCTTTCATAAATCCCCAACTTTCAGTTCTATAAATAGAAAATTGTGACTCAGATTATAATATCACAGAAAACTAGATCCTTGTTTTATATCATATTAATTCATCTCAAATATATTAGAAAAGCCAACCGCATAGCTCTCTCTCTTTTGAATCTTTAAAATTCCATAAATCAATGTAATATACTAACAGTGCTATGGCAGATTAGAGAAGAAGATTAAAAAAATAAAATGGACTTTTAAAAGGCTTGTTCACTCCCAAATGAACACTTAAAAGCTCACCCAAAACTCTCACCAATTTTAAGCATAGTTTCTCTCTCCCTAATCTATTCTATTTATAGAGTTTCTGTCCTACTAACTGTCTAACTTATTCCTAAAGGTACCCTTAACCGACATACCTAAAATGCCACTCCCCTTTCCATCAGTTCATTACAATCAACTGTTAGCAAAGGGGCTGCTTTTCTCCACAAACAACCATCATGGGGAATTTATTCCACATACTCTTCACATATAACTACTCTGATAAAAGACACACAGGTTAACCTTTCACTCTATTCCAAGGCCAAAATGATGCATGACAGGCTTGTTACCAATTGCAAGACCAAAAAGGACAAATGGGCAACTTTGCCCAAATCCAAGATTTGGAAATTTACACCTCAACAAACGAGCCCCACAAATCTAGTGAGAAAACAGGATAGCATCTAGTCATAGAAAAATAATAAGCATGAAGCCTCTTACCAGCCTCAAGAAGGAAGGAACAAGCTAAAGAATGACTGACAATAGCATAAGAACTCAGCGATGCAAGAAATAAGATTAACATGTTCTGCAAGTAAGACTT
Organism: Beta lomatogona; assembly: GCA_947646795.1. Lineage (NCBI taxonomy): Eukaryota > Viridiplantae > Streptophyta > Magnoliopsida > Caryophyllales > Amaranthaceae > Beta > Beta lomatogona. The sequence goes on along the minus strand of CANSNZ010000928.1, from coordinate 3,532,640 downwards.
ACAACAACTCTTATCTTGGCCACATTATTTTCTTTAGGAGCAATCTCCTTGTCAAATGCAGTCAGCGCACCAGGAGCATCTGCATCAGCTTGAGCTTGCCCTCTTAGCTGTTTGTTGCAGATCACATTTTTGTCATCATCAAATGATGTTGTAGAATCAGGCATGAATGGCGAGGGCTCAAAGGGCTCTGACATAACATGCTGGAGAGAAACAATTGAAAAGGGGCAAAAAATAGAGAAAAGAAATAATCGGTCAGCAACAACAGGGGAAAAGAGCAACATGTATACCTCATAGTAGAGCAGAACAAAATCAAAGTCAGTTTTGATGATGAAATATGAGGGAAAGGGAAACTGGGAAAGTAAGGGTTTCATTTAGTGCACAACCTTGCAAACTAGGTATTACATGGTATCAAGTAAAATACCTCTGACAGAAGTTCTGTGTCATCCATAGCGTGCAAATCCAAAAGCCCGGCTCCAAAATCCCCTCTGAACTCAGGAGAGTAGAAACCCTCTGCGGAAACACTCTGGCCCGTAGGCGTATAAGGCTCAGAGCCAGAATCCCCGTTAAAATTCAGGTTTCTCATTAATTTAAAAAGCCTCTGCTTCTCTTCAGTAGATTGTGCTCCATAGCCCTTCAAGAGCATTAAAAAACTAGACTATTAGAAAATAAACCAAAAACTCTGCAATGAGTGTGACATCAATAACAGCTAATATTATCCAAACTGATCACATTTTCGCATTTTTTGGAACATTCCAAAGTCACATTTCCTTAAAAAATCTGAACTCAAACAAAAATCTACAGATAAGCATCCCATGTGAATTTGACTGTGCTTTCCTTATCAAAACCCCAGTTCCCACAATAATAAAAATCAAATCTCCAAGCAGTAAAACCAATTTTGATGAAGCAATTAACCAGAAATGATCATCAGATTAAATGCAAGAATAGCATACCTGCATGAGAAGATTAGGCATGTGGTTGGAAGCCAGGGGAGAGGCCAGATGCTGCAAGCCGGCTGATTGGAGCCAGCGAGCCATGACAGCATCGCCGGCATCGCTAGTGAGACCCGCATTGTAAAGATTCCCACTGGAGGCACCGGGTTGATCATACAGAGCTGCCGCCGCTGCGGCATTGCTCTGCTGCATCTGGCCACCCATGTGGCGCTGTGACCGCCGTTGGGGAGCCAATTTCAAGATCTAAATTGTCCAACTTCAATATTCACACACAAAAAGTTAAACCTGATCAAACATCACATACCCATAATTTCAACACATTTCCCAAAATTGAAAAACCTAAAATAGATAAGATTATGATAAAAAATCGTGAAACACTCACAAGTTGGAGAAAATTCGAACCCAAAGCAAAACATGAAACGTAATTCTACAAGAAACCGTCGACTCAGTTTCACACGATTTTCCGGCGAAATTGATTGTGTTACGATCACCCAAAATTCAATCAATTCAATTCAATTCCAGATAAAAACCCTAAAACGCGGATAAATTCGTCAAATTACTAGAGAGAAAACATCAAACAAGTTAAATAAGATCGAGAGAAACAGATAGAAACAAATACCAGATTCAAAAATCAATTTTGTCGATCTATTCCTCTCAAAAATGTATGAGGATAAATCAAAATTCAATTATTTTCAATTTAATTGAGGAAATCAAAAAATCAACTGAACAGATCTGAAGAAAATCGAAGAATGCAAAAACCCTAATTTGGATTTGAATGCGGAAAAAATGGGGGAAGATGATGGGGGCACGAAAATCGCTACCTTCAAATTTTCTCTCTCCTCTCTTCTATCTGAACTTTGCTTCACGTAGTATTATACTTTTTCGTGATAAAAAAAGAAATAAGTTTTAAATTGGATTTTTTGATTTTAATAATGCAACCTTTTAGCCATTCGCAACAAATAAGCTAACATTTGAGTTATTCCTAAATAATGCAACCTTTAACAAAAAATTCCTACAACGAGTGGGATTGACCGGTAACCTGTGAAACAGGTTAAAATTTTTTTGACCCCCCACCCTCACCCCCAACCCCCAACCCCCCTCCCCCAAACCCTCACCCACGGCCCCCTCCCCCAAACCCTCACCTACGGCCCCCTCACCACCACCACCCCCTCCCCACTGCGGTCGCCCTCCCCCTTCCCCGGCGACCCCCTCCCCCACCCTTCCCCTGGCCGTCGGACCCCCTCCCCCACCTTTCCCTGCCGTCGGCGACCCCCTCCCCCACCCTTCCCCTGCCGCCGCCGACCCCTCCCCGCATTCGCGAACCCCCCCCCTCCCCACCTCTAGTCGCGAACCCGCTCCCGCACCAAGTCGGTTTTTTACTCCGACTGTCATCGGTTTTTTGCCGCCATACCCGGACCAAGTCAACGGTTCGACGGCTGCGGGGAAGGGGAGGGAGGATGGGAGAAAATCGGTGGTGTGGGGGCGAAAATCGAAGGGGTGGGGGGGCGAAAATCGTGGTTGTTGGGTTGGAGGCGACAATCGAAGAGGTGGGAGGCGCGGGGGTGGGGCGGTGGAGGGCTTTTTGGGCTGCGAGGTTGGGGCGGCGAGGCTGCGGGGGGGGGGGAGGGAGGGTGGGGGCGCAATGGTTGTGGGGGGGGGTGGGGCTGCGGTGGTTGTTGGGGGGGTGGGGATGGGTTTGGGTTGGGTGGGGGCGGTGGGGTGGGGGGGTGGGGTGGGGTGGGGAAGAGTTTAGTGCTTTGGTGGAGGGAGATAAGGAAGAGAGAGGGAATTTTTTTTTTAATTCAACAAAAATTAAAAACTAACCAATGAAATTGTGACAAGTGTCCAGAGCAACCTGTTTATCAGGTTGCATCCGGTTTTTACCCATTCAGAGAATTTTTTGTTAAAGGTTGCATTATTTAGGAATAACTCAAATGTTAGCTTATTTGTTGCGAATGGCTAAAAGGTTGCATTATTAAAATCAAAAAATCCTTTTAAATTTATTACAGGAAACGATAACAGTGATGAAAAGACCAAAATAGCCTCGTGTAAGTACGTGGGATACGTGGTAAGAGAGATGGTAAAGTTGTAATTTCAGGCATTTTATGGAAAAAGAATTAGTGAGAGTAATTATACTACTTGATACGGTTGATGAAGCGGAGCAGAAAAAAGAGTAGAGGCCGCGGGTGGATGTCTGAATATTTACGTTAAGTAAGAAGGTTGTTGTGAAATGACAAGATTGACCTTGTGCATGTGAGATATCTCTGTCAAGTGCTTTTCTTTTCGGTTGTGAAGAGTGTTGGAGAAGCACGCATCCGGAAGTCGAAGTCGGGTGATATTATAATCTGGATGTGAACCGCTTTTAAGGATGATAATGCAAGCACGTGTGGTGGTCTCTCAAATCTAGAGGTGGTCAATGGTGCCGGCCAATCTAACCCGCCTCGTGGGCCGTGTGAATCAGGCCCATGAACAGCCCGGTCAGAATCATGTAACCGTAAAATTATTGGATAGATCATGGACAGATATTATTGAGTCCATTCCATAAAAGCCCGCTGGCAAACCACCCAGCTTAGTCCACCAACTCAACCCACAAAATCGTTAATATTTCTATTCGTTTTGTATTTAAATTACTATGAATATGCAAATTGTAATGAGTAAGATGTAATGATAATAAAAATCAATATGATTGATCATGAGAATCACTAATAGTTATTTATTTAAATTACTTTCCAAGAGTAAAATATTTAATATTGTGATAACAAACATTATTAAGGCCAAAATTATACAATAAATGTTATATATTAATATATCATTAACATTACTCGACTTATGCTTAATTAATTTGTTTGAACAGATTATTCTTCAAAAAAACCGCTAGCTCAGTCCATCCCATGAAACCCATGGCCCGCCAAACCCGCTCCATGAACCGCGAAAGCCTAGATTAGACCGTTGTGGGACGAGCAAAGACCAGCCCGCCCTACCCATGAAACTCGTGGTCCTGTCTTGGGCCATGACGAGCCAGCCCAGGCCACTTCAGCCTGCAGCCCAGCCTTCCCAAACCGCCCATTGGACACCTTTACTCAAATCTAATCTAATATACATATCAGGCCCGACCATGAACAGGCCCAAAGCGGGATATGGAACAGGGCAGCACTTATAAATGGGCCACCAATCTTAAATAAAAAAAAATTATTGACCCTAAGTTTTGAAGATGACATATAACAAAGACAAACTTAATAAGACTAATATTCTACAACCGTTGTTTATAGTGAAACAGGTTTATCAAGGACTTTGATGAATCCAAAGAGTATTGGACTTTAGAAGACTTGATGAAACTGCTGAAAGTGGAGTTCCCAATGACATTAATTGATTCTAGGAACTTTTACAAAGGACAAGCAGCAAATTGGAACAAGAAGTTGTTCCCAAGTTTAGGAATCAAGAAGTTTCTAGACAATGGACAGAACGACCTTATGAGATAAGTTATTTGGCATTGTGAACTAAAGAACATATTAGGGAACAAGAACAGATTCTTCGATTTAGTTTTTTTTTTTAATCAAATTTGAGTTTCATATTAGAAAGATTTAATCTTTTGTTGTGAGTTTCTCTTAGTGTTAATTCGTAATTGTAATTGAGTTGGGGTTGGAATTTTGAGTGAAATCCTGTATTGGTGAAAAGACTTTGAGTGAAGTCGAAAGAGAGGAAAAACAGTTGAGTGACTGTTGCATGAATCCTGTAATAGGTTGTACAGAGTTGTTGACCTATTATTCTTTATCAGTGGATGAGTTTTTTTAATATTAAAATCACTTGGGTTCGAGGTTTTTACTTCCTATAATAAGGTCTAGAAAGGTTTTCCTCGTAAATCTCTTGTATCTTTATAATGTTTCTCTCGTTATTCTTTAAATTCCGCGAAAATTACTCGTTGTTTCCAACAATACAATTCACCCCCCTATGTATTGTTCCTAATTAAATACCAATTGGTATCACTAGTGGAAAACAGTTCAACCGCTGCGGTAAAAAACTGGCTTACCGCTCCGGTTTTGGGCCGCATCGGTTGGACTCGCAGCAGTCCTCAAATACTAACTGATCCGGTCTTAAACCAGATTAGTTAATCATTTACCGATGCGGTTTTGGTGAAAACAGGATCAGTCTAGCAATTAACTGTTGCGGTTGTGACCCAAAACCACAGCAGTTGACCACCCCAAAATCCTTTTTTTTTTTTGTATTTTTTTCATTATTATTCAATACAAAATCAATAATATATATCAATACTCATTTTATTAAGCATATTATGCTCAATTGAAGCACAAGAATCCTTTACAATGTCTATCAATGTAGCTCAACTTAGCATCCTAATAAAGAATCCTTTACAATGTCTATCAATGTAGCTCAACCAATGAACCAAACGTTCTCCTCAAGCTTGGAGTATTTGACTATGTACAAGAGAACAAACATAAATCACTTGTGCAGCAAGGGGTGGACTCTGTTCAGATTTCTCCACATATTCAGTAAACAGTTTAATTAGTTAACTCCAATACAGAACAAACACAAGATCTAGTATGTTCCAACATCGTACCTCTGAGTGTCACAATGGAGACTTCTTCCTGTTTGTCACAGGCTTTACAGCATCGGAAACTGATTCGGAAGCAGATCTCTCCTTCAAATACAGCTGCTCTGAAGCCCGGAGATCAGAAACATATTCTCTACATGTTGATCCTAATAAGTTTAGGAATCAAGAAGTTTCTAGACAATGGAAAGAACGACCTTATGAGATAAGTTATTTAGACTGTGAACTAAGGAACATATTAGGGAACAAGAACAGATTCTTAGATTTAGTTTTTTTTTTATCAAATTTGAGTTTTTATATTAGAAAGATTTAATCTTTTGGATAAAATAATAATATACAAATATTATCTTTATCTTCTTTGTGATTTATCTTTATTGTTTTTATCGTGGAAAAATAATCTTTATTTCTTTTGATCGATTTTTCAAAATCTATCTTTAGTTTTTTAAACATGGTTTTTATCCATAGGTTTGAATAAAATCTAATTTTATCCTTTATAACTTTGTTCCTTAGATCTAGATGAAAAGATAATGGTTAGTTACTTTGGAATATGTATGGCTCACTCTTTTGAGTTGTACGTTTCTATAAATAGCTCACTATTGTTTTCATTTGGTGTATTACTGACTGAAAGAATAAGAGAGCAATTATTGTTTACTAAGTCAATGATATTAACTATTCGCATATGTCTTAATATTCCTAGGTTTGTTGTGAGCTTCTCTTAGTGTTAATTCGTAATTGTAATTGAGTTGGGGTTGGGATTTTGAGTGAAATCCTGTATTGGTGAAAAGACTTTGAGTGAAGTCGAAAGAAAGGAAAAACAGTTGAGTGACTGTTGCATGAATCCTGTAATAGGTTGTACAGAGTTGTTGACCTATTATTATTTATCAGTGGATGAGTTTTTTTAATATTAAAATCACTTGGGTTCGAGGTTTTTACTTCCTATAATAAGGTCTAGAAAGGTTTTCCTCGTAAATCTCTTGTGTCTTTATAATGTTTCTCTCGTTATTCTTTAAATTCCACGAAAATTACTCGTTGTTTCCAACAATACAATTCACCCCCCTATGTATTGTTCCTAATTAAATAACAATTGGTATCACTAGTGGAAAAAAGTTCAACCGATGCGGTAAAAAACTGGCTTACCGCTCCGGTTTTGGGCCGCATCGGTTGGACTCGCAGCAGTCCCCAAATATTAACTGATCCGGTCCTAAACTGGATCAGTTAATCATTTACCGATGCAGTTTTGGTGAAAACCGGATCAGTCTAGCAATTAACTGTTGCGGTTTTGACCCAAAACCACAGCGGTTGACCACCCCAAAAACCATTTTTTTTTTTTTTGCATTTTTTTCATTATTATTCAATACAAAATCAATAATATATATCAATACACATTTTATTATGCATATTATGCTCAATTGAAGCACAAGAATCCTTTACAGTGTCTATCAATGTAGCTCAACTTAGCATCCTAATAAAGAATCCTTTACAATGTCTATCAATGTAGCTCAACCAATGAACCAAATGTTCTCCTCAAGCTTGGAGTATTTGACTATGTACAAGATAACAAACATAAATCACTTGTACAGCAAGGGGTGGACTCTGTTCAGATTTCTCCACATATTCAGTAAACAGTTTAATCAGTTAACTCCAATACAGAACAACACACAAGATCTAGTATGTTCCAACATCGTACCTCTAAGTGTCGCAATGGAGACTTCTTCCTGTTTGTCACAGGCTTTACAGCATCGGAAACTGATTCGGAAGCAGATCTCTCCTTCAAATACAGCTGCTCTGAAGCCCGGAGATCAGAAACATATTCTCTACATGTTGATCCTAATAAGTTTAGGAATCAAGAAGTTTCTAGACAATGGAAAGAACGACCTTATGAGATAAGTTATTTAGACTGTGAACTAAGGAACATATTAGGGAACAAGAACAGATTCTTAGATTTAGTTTTTTTTATCAAATTTGAGTTTTTATATTAGAAAGATTTAATCTTTTGGATAAAATAATAATATACAAATATTATCTTTATCTTCTTTGTGATTTATCTTTATTGTTTTTATCGTGGAAAAATAATCTTTATTTCTTTTGATCGATTTTTCAAAATCTATCTTTAGTTTTTTAAACATGGTTTTTATCCATAGGTTTGAATAAAATCTAATTTTATCCTTTATTGCTTTGTTCCTTAGATCTAGATGAAAAGATAATGGTTAGTTACTTTGGAATATGTATGGCTCACTCTTTTGAGTTGTATGTTTCTATAAATAGCTCACTATTGTTTTCATTTGGTGTATTACTGACTGAAAGAATAAGAGAGCAATTATTGTTTACTAAGTCACTGATATTAACTATTCGCATATGTCTTAATATTCCTAGGTTTGTTGTGAGTTTCTCTTAGTGTTAATTCGTAATTGTAATTGTGTTGGGGTTGGGATTTTGAGTGAAATCCTGTATTGGTGAAAAGACTTTGAGTGAAGTCGAAAGAGAGGAAAAACAGTTGAGTGATTGTTGCATGAACTGTAATAGGTTGTACAGAGTTGTTGACCTATTATTATTTATCAGTGGATGAGTTTTTTTTATATTAAAATCACTTGGGTTCGAGGTTTTTACTTCCTATAATAAGGTCTAGAAAGGTTTTCCTCGTAAATCTCTTGTGTCTTTATAAAGTTTCTCTAATTATTCTTTAAATTCTGCGAAAATTACTCGATGTTTCCAACAATACAATTCACCCCCCTATGTATTGTTCCTAATTAAATAACAATTGGTATCATTAGTGGAAAAAAGTTCAACCGCTGCGGTAGAAAACTGGATTACCGCTCCGGTTTTGGGCCGCATCGGTTGGACTCGCAGCAGTCCCCAAATATTAACTGATCCGGTCCTAAACCGGATCAGTTAATCATTTACCGATGCGGATTTGGTGAAAACCGGATCAGTCTAGCAATTAACTGCTGCACCCCAAAATCCAATTTTTTATTTTTTTTTTGCATTTTTTTTCATTATTATTCAATACAAAATCAATAATATATATCAATACTCATTTTATTAAGCATATTATGCTCAATTGAAGCACAAGAATCCTTTACAATGTCTATCAATGTAGCTCAACTTAGCATCCTAATAAAGAATCCTTTACAATGTCTATTAATGTAGCTCAACCAATGAACCAAACGTTCTCCTCAAGCTTGGAGTATTTGACTATGTACAAGAGAACAAACATAAATCACTTGTACAGCAAGGGGTGGACTCTGTTCAGATTTCTCCAAATATTCAGTAAACAGTTTAATTAGTTAACTCCAATACAGAACAAACACAAGATCTAGTTTGTTCCAACATCGTACCTCTGAGTGTCGCAATGGAGACTTCTTCCTGTTTGTCACAGGCTTTACAGCATCGAAAACTGATTCGGAAGCAGATCTCTCCTTCAAATACAGCTGCTCTGAAGCCCGGAGATCAGAAACATATTCTCTACATGTTGATCCTAAGTTTAGGAATCAAGAAGTTTCTAGACAATGGAAAGAACGACCTTATGAGATAAGTTATTTAGACTGTGAACTAAGGAACATATTAGGGAACAAGAACAGATTCTTAGATTTAGTTTTTTTTTTTTATCAAATTTGAGTTTTTATATTAGAAAGATTTAATCTTTGGAAAAATGGATCAGAATACCCCCAACTTTGGGCGGTCCGCTTTTAATACCCCTAACTTTGGATTATTTTTAAATACCCCCAACTTTAAGGGTGGTCCGCCAAAAATATACCATTTACCTGTTATCACCGGATGAATTGGTAAAGAACAGCACGTGCTTTGCTCGTGACACCCACTGCCACTTTCCCTTCTCATTTTCTCTACTTCATCCTCATTTCCTCTCTCCTCCATTTCCTCCCTTCCTCCATCTCTTCTTCTTCAGCCTCGATGTTGTCGGAGAAGGTCTTGCTTCAGGAGACAACCTCGACACTTCCGACGTAATAGTCGGAGTTCTCGCCACCATCATACTACCCACCACCACCATCTTCGTCGTCATCCTCTTAATTGTATGGCTCATACTTCGCCCTCGTATCCCTTCTTTCACCGTCGACTCTCTTTCTCTATCCTCCCTCAACGTCTCCACTTCCCCTTCCCATATCTCCGGCTCGTGGACCCTTAATCAACCAACTGACATTAGAGGAACTTTTTGAATTTTTTTTCCTTGTAATTTGAAGAAGTGAAAGAAAGAAAAAATGTCATGCGTTTATGGTGGCAACTAAACTATATCTTCATTCCCTTTTTCAATTCAATGTTGTGTGGAGGCATAAATTTCTATCTTTCATATCAATTGAATGGCGAAAACAGAAACAGAAAGAAGAGACTGAAGATGGCAGAATTTTTTTACATTGTTGCAGATTTACGGTGGTTTGAGTGGTCAAATTCCACCATTAAAGCTGCAATTGTGAAGCTTTAATGCTTGAATTTGACCATTTAAGCCCATAATTATGGGTCTATCAGTTCTATTTATCGAATCAGAGAAATCAGCAAGTTTTCTCCCGCAATTAATTCTCTGTTCTCCCTTTTATCTTCTAATTTTGGTGCTGGTTTTGCTTTATAGCCTCTTTTTTATGGTTCTTTAGCTTGGTCTTGATTCGTCTAGTGGATAGAACAGTAGCAGTGGAAAAAATGATGGGAGGGATGGTGGAGTTGGGTGGAGAAAGAAAGAGATGGTGGAGATGGGTGGAGAGAGAAAGGGATGGTGGAGTTGGGTGGACAGAGAGAAAGAGATTGGAGTTGGGTGGAGAGAGAAAGGGATGGTGGTCTGGTGGAGGGTTGGAGGAGAAAGAAAGAGATGGTGGAGATGGGTGGAGAGAGAAGAGAAGGGTGGAGGAGAAGGTTTTTTACCGGATCAGTAGGTTACAAGTAATACCGGAGTATTTTTCGCGGACCACCCCCAAAGTTGGGGGTATTTAAAAATAATCCAAAGTTGGGGGTATTAAAAACGGACCGCCTAAAGTTGGGGGTATTCTCATCCATTTTTCCTTAATCTTTTGGATAAAATAATAATATACAAATATTATCTTTATCTTCTTTGTGATTTATCTTTATTGTTTTTATCGTGGAAAAAAAATCTTTATTTCTTTTGATCGATTCTTGTAAATCTATCTTTAATTTTTTAAACATGGTTTTTATCCATAGGTTTGAATAAAATCTAATTTTATCCTTTATAGCTTTGTTCCTTAGATCTAGATGAAAAGATTATGGTTAGTTACTTTGGAATATGTATGGCTCACTCTTTTGAGTTGTATGTTTCTATAAATAGCTCACTATTGTTTTCATTTGGTGTATTACTGACTGAAAGAATAAGAGAGCAATTATTGTTTACTAAGTCAATGATATTAACTATTCGCATATGTCTTAATATTCCTAGGTTTATTGTGAGTTTCTCTTAGTGTTAATTCGTAATTGTAATTAAGTTGGGGTTGGGATTTTGAGTGAAATCCTGTATTGGTGAAAAGACTTTGAGTGAAGTCGAAAGAGAGGAAAAACAGTTGAGTGACTGTTGCATGAATCATGTAATACGTTGTATAGAGTTGTTGGCCTATTATTATTTATCAGTGGATGAGTTTTTTTTTATATTAAAATCACTTGGGTTCGAGATTTTTACTTCCTATAATAAGGTCTAGAAAGGTTTTTCCTCGTAAATCTCTTGTGTCTTTATAATGTTTCTCTCGTTATTCTTTAAATTCCGCGAAAATTACTCGTTGTTTCCAACAATACAATTCACCCCCCTATGTATTGTTCCTAATTAAATAACAATTGGTATCACTAGTGGAAAAAAGTTCAACCGCTGAGGTAAAAAACTGGCTTACCGCTCCGATTTTGGGCCGCATCGGTTGGACTTGCAACAGTCCCCAAATATTAACTGATTCGGTCCTAAACCAGATCAGTTAATCATTTACCGATGCGGTTTAGGTGAAAACCGGATCAGTCTAGCAATTAACTGCTGCGGTTTTGACCCAAAACCGCAGCGGTTGACCACCCCAAAACCGCAGCGGTTGACCACCCCAAAAACCATTTTTTTTTTGCATTTTCTTCATTATTATTCAAAAAAAAATCAATAATATATATCAATACTTATTTTATTAAGCATATTATGCTCAATTGAAGCACAAGAATCCTTTACAATGTATATCAATGTAGCTAAACTTAGAATCCTAATAAAGAATTCTTTACAATGTCCATTAATGTAGCTCAACCAATGAACCAAACGTTCTCCTCAAGCTTGGAGTATTTGACTATGTACAAGAGAACAAACATAAATCACTTGTACAGCAAGGGGTGGACTCTGTTCAGATTTCTCCACATATTCAGTAAACAGTTTAATCAGTTAACTCCAATACAGAACAAACACAAGATCAAGTATGTTCCAACATCGTACCTCTGAGTGTCGCAATGGAGACTTCTTCCTGTTTGTCACAGGCTTTACAGCATCGAAAACTGATTCGGAAGCAGATATCTCCTTCAAATACAGCTGCTCTGAAGCCCGGAGATCAGAAACATATTCTCTACATGTTGATCCTAAGTTTAGGAATCAAGAAGTTTCTAGACAATGGAAAGAACGACCTTATGAGATAAGTTATTTAGACCGTGAACTAAGGAACATATTAGGGAACAAGAACAGATTCTTAGAATTAGTTTTTTTTTTTTTATCAAATTTGAGTTTTTATATTAGAAAGATTTAATCTTTTGGATAAAATAATAATATACAAATATTATCTTTATCTTCTTTGTGATTTATCTTTATTGTTTTTATCGTGGAAAAATAATCTTTATTTCTTTTGATCGATTTTTCTAAATCTATCTTTAGTTTTTTAAACATGGTTTTTATCCATAGGTTTGAATAAAATCTAATTTTATCCTTTATTGCTTTGTTCCTTAGATCTAGATGAAAAGATAATGGTTAGTTACTTTGGAATATGTATGGCTCACTCTTTTGAGTTGTACGTTTCTATAAATAGCTCACTATTGTTTTCATTTGGTGTATTACTGACATAAGGAATAAGAGAGCAATTATTGTTTACTAAGTCAATGATATTAACTATTCGCATATGTCTTAATATTCCTAGGTTTGTTGTGAGTTTATCTTAGTGTTAATTCATAATTGTAATTGAGTTGGGGTTGGGATTTTGAGTGAAATCTTGTATTGGTGAAAAGACTTTGAGTGAAGTCGAAAGAGAGGAAAAACAGTTGAGTGACTGTTGCATGAATCCTGTAATAGGATGTACAGAGTTGTTGACCTATTATTATTTATCAGTGGATGAGTTTTTTTTATATTAAAATCACTTCGGTTCAAGGTTTTTACTTCCTATAATAAGGTCTAGAAAAATTTTCCTCGTAAATCTCTTGTGTCTTTATAATGTTTCTCTCGTTATTCTTTAAATTCCGCGAACATTACTCGTTGTTTCCAACAATACAATTCACCCCCTATGTATTGTTCCTAATTAAATAACAATCGTTATCACTAGTGGAAAAAAGTTCAACCGCTGCGGTAAAAAACTGGCGGTTTTGGGCCACATCGGTTGGACTCGCAGCAGTCCCCAAATATTAACTGATCCGATCCTAAACCAGATCAGTTAATCATTTACCGATGCGGCTTTGGTGAAAATCGGATCAGTTAAGCAATTAACTGCTCTGGTTTTGACCCGAAACCCAGCGGTTGACCACCCCAAAAACCATTTTTTTTTTTTGCATTTTTTTAATTATTAATCAATACAAAATCAATAATATATATCAATACTCATTTTATTAAGCAAATTATGCTCAATTGAAGCACAAGAATTCTTTACAATGTCTATCAATGTAGCTCAACTTAGCATCCTAATCAAGAATCCTTTACAAGGTCTATCAATGTAGCTCAAAAAATGAACGAAACATTCTCCTCAAGCTTGGAGTATTTGACTATGTACAAGAGAACAAACATAAATCACTTGTACAGCAAGGGGTGGACTCTGTTCAGATTTCTCCAAATATTCAGTAAACAGTTTAATTAGTTAACTCCAATACAGAACAAACACAAGATCTAGTATGTTCCAACATCGTACCTCTAAGTGTCGCAATGGAGACTTCTTCCTGTTTGTCACAAGCTTTACAGCATCGGAAACTGACTCAGAAGCATATCTCTCCTTCAAATACAGCTGCTTTGAAGCCCGGAGATCAGAATCATATTCTCTACATGGTGATCCTAAGTTTAGGAATCAAGAAGTTTCTAGACAATGGAAAGAACGACGTTATGAGATAAGTTATTTAGACTGTGAACTAAGGAACATATTAGGGAACAAGAACAGATTCTTAGATTAAGTTTTTTTTATCAAATTTGAGTTTTTATATTAGAAAGATTTAATCTTTTGGATAAAATAATAATATACAAATATTATTTTTATCTTCTTTGTGATTTATCTTTATTGTTTTTATCGTGGAAAAATAAACTTTATTTCTTTTGATTGATTTTTCTAAATCTATCTTTAGTTTTTTTAAACATGGTTTTTATCCATAGGTTTGAATAAAATCTAATTTTATCCTTTATAGCTTTGTTCCTTAGATCTAGATGAAAAGATAATGGTTAGTTACTTTGGAATATGTATGGCTCATTCTTTTGAGTTGTACGTTTCTATAAATAGCTCACTATTGTTTTCATTTGGTGTATTACTGACTGAAAGAATAAGAGAGCAATTATTGTTTACTAAGTCAATGATATTAACTATTCGCATATGTCTTAATATCCCTAGGTTTGTTGTAAGTTTCTCTTAGTGTTAATTCGTAATTGTAATTGAGTGGGGGTTGGGATTTTGAGTGAAATCTTGTATTGGTGAAAAGACTTTGAGTGAAGTCGAAAGAGAGGAAAAACAGTTGAGTGACTGTTGCATGAATCCTGTAATAGGTTGTACAGAGTTGTTGACCTATTATTATTTATCAGTGGATGAGTTTTTTTTTTATATTAAAATCACTTGGGTTCGATGTTTTTACTTCCTATAATAAGGTCTAGAAAGGTTTTCCTCGTAAATCTCATGTGTCTTTATAATGTTTCTCTCGTTATTCTTTAAATTTCGCGAACATTACTCGTTGTTTCCAACAATACAATTCACCCCCTATGTATTGTTCCTAATTAAATAACAATTGTTATCACTAGTGGAAAAAAGTTCAACTGCTGCGGTAAAAAACTGGCTTACCGCTCTGGTTTTGGGCCGCATCGATTGGACTCGCAGCAGTCCTCATATATTAACTGATCCGGTCTTAAACCGGATTAGTTAATCATTTACCGATGCGGTTTTGGTGAAAACCGGATCACTCTAGCAATTAACTGCTGCGGTTTTGACCCAAAACCGTAGCGGTTGACCACCCCAAAATCCAATTTTTTTTTTTTTTTTTTTTTTTTTTGCATTTTTTTCATTATTATTCAATACAAAATCAATAATATATATCAATACTCATTTTATTAAGCATATTATGCTCAATTGAAGCATAAGAATCCTTTACAATGTCTATCAATGTAGCTCAACTTAGCATCCTAATAAAGAATCCTTTACAATGTCTATTAATGTAGCTCAACCAATGAACCAAACGTTCTCCTCAAGCTTGGAGTATTTGACTATGTACAAGAGAACAAACATAAATCACTTGTACAGCAAGGGGTGGACTCTGTTCAGATTTCTCCACATATTCAGTAAACAGTTTAATCAGTTAACTCCAATACAGAACAAACACAAGATCTAGTATGTTACAACATCGTACCTCTGAGTGTCGCAATGGAGACTTCTTCCTGTTTGTCACAAGCTTTACAGCATCGGAAACTGATTCGGAAGCAGATCTCTCCTTCAAATACAGCTGCTCTGAAGCCCAGAGATCAGAAACATATTCTCTACATGTTGATCCTAAGTTTAGGAACCAAGAAGTTTCTAGACAATGGAAAGAACGACCTTATGAGATAAGTTATTTAGACTAGAACTAAGGAACATATTTGGGAACAAGAACAGATTGTTAGATTTAGTTTTTTTTTTTATCAAATTTGAGTTTTTATATTAGAAAGATTTAATCTTTTGGATAAAATAATAATATACAAATATTATCTTTATCTTCTTTTTGATTTATCTTTATTGTTTTTATTGTGGAAAAATAATTTTTATTTCTTTTGATCAATTTTTCTAAATCTATCTTTAGTTTTTTAAACATGGTTTTTATCCATAGGTTTGAATAAAATCTAATTTTATCCTTTATAGCTTTGTTCCTTAGATCTAGATGAAAAGATTATGGTTAGTTACTTTGGAATATGTATAGCTCACTCTTTTGAGTTGTATGTTTCTATAAATAGCTCACTATAGTTTTCATTTGGTGTATTACTGACTGAAAGAATAAGACAACAATTATTGTTTACTAAGTCAATGATATTAACTACTAGCATATGTCTTAATATTCCTAGGTTTGTTGTGAGTTTCTCTTAGTGTTAATTCGTAATTGTAATTGAGTTGGGGTTGGGATTTTGAGTGAAATCTTGTATTGGTGAAAAGACTTTGAGTGAAGTCGAAAGAGAGGAAAAACAGTTGAGTGACTGTTGCATGAATCCTGTAATAGGTTGTACATAGTTGTTGACCTATTATTATTTATCAGTGGATGAGTTTTTTTTTTATATTAAAATCACTTGGGTTCGAGGTTTTTACTTCCTATAATAAGGTCTAGAAAAGGTTTTCCTCGTAAATCTCTTGTGTCTTTATAATGTTTCTCTCGTTATTCTTTAAATTCCGCGAACATTACTCGTTGTTTCCAACAATACAATTCACCCCCCTATGTACTGTTCCTAATTAAATAACAATTGTTATCACTAGTGGAAAAAAGTTTAACCGCTGTGGTAAAAAACAGGCTTACCGCTCCGGTTTTGAGCCGCATCGGTTGGACTAGCAGCAGTCCTCAAATATTAACTGATCCGGTCTTAAACCGGATTAGTTAATCATTTACCGATGCGGTTTTGGTGAAAACTGGATCAGTCTAGCAATTAACTGCTGCGGTTTTGGACCCCAAAATCCAATTTTTTTTTTTTTTTTTTTTTTTTTTTTTTTGCATTTTTTTCATTATTATTCAATACAAAATCAATAATATATATCAATACTCATTTTATTACGCATATTATGCTCAATTGAAGCATAAGAATCCTTTACAATGTCTTATCAATGTAGCTCAACTTAACATCCTAATAAAGAATCCTTTACAATGTCTATTAATGTAGCTCAACCAAAGAACCAAACGTTCTCCTCAAGCTTGGAGTATTTTACTATGTACACGAGAACAAACATAAATCACTTGTACAGCAAGGGGTGGACTCTGTTCAGATTTCTCCAAATATTCAGTAAACAGTTTAATTAGTTAACTCCAATACAGAACAAACACAAGATCTAGTATGTTCCAACATCCTACCTCTGAGTGTTGCAATGGAGACTTCTTCCTGTTTGTCACAGGCTTTACAACATCGAAAACTGATTCGGAAGCAGATCTCTCCTTCAAATACAGCTGTTATGAAGCCCGGAGATCAGAAACATATTCTCTACATGTTGATCCTAAGTTTAGGAATCAAGAAGTTTCTAGACAATGGAAAGAACGACCTTATGAGATAAGTTAATTAGACTATGAACTAAGGAACATATTAGGGAACAAGAACAGATTCTTACATTTAGTTTTTTTTATCAAATTTGAGTTTTTATATTAGAAAGATTTAATCTTTTGGATAAAATAATAATATACAAATATTATCTTTATCTTCTTTGTGATTTATCTTTATTGTTTTTATCGTGGAAATATAATCTTTATTTCTTTTGATCGATTTTTCTAAATCTATCTTTACTTTTTTAAACATGGTTTTTATCCATAGGTTTGAATAAAATCTAATTTTATCCTTTATAGCTTGGTTCCTTAGATCTAGATGAAAAGATTAAGGTTAGTTACTTTGCAATATGTATGGCTCACTCTTTTGAGTTGTATGTTTCTATAAATAGCTCACTATAGTTTTCATTTTGTGTATTACTGACTGAAAGAATAAGAAAGCAATTATTGTTTACTAAGTCAATGATATTAACTATTCGCATATGTCTTAATATTCCTAGGTTTGTTGTGAGTTTCACTTAGTGTTAATTCGTAATTGTAACTGAGTTGTGGTTGGGATTTTGAGTGAAATCCTGTATTGGTGAAAAGACTTTGAGTGAAGTCGAAAGAGAGGAAAAACAGTTGAGTGACTGTTGCATGAATCCTGTAATAGGTCGTACAGAGTTGTTGACCTATTATTATTTATTAGTGAATGAGTTTTTTATAGATTAAAATCACTTGGGTTCGAGGTTTTTACTTCCTATAATAAAGTCTAGAAAGGTTTTCCTCGTAAATCTCTTGTGTCTTTATAATGTTTCTCTCGTTATTCTTTGAATACCGCGAAAATTACTCGTTGTTTCCAACAATACAATTCACCCCGCTATGTATTGTTCCTAATTAAATAACAATTGGTAGCACTAGTGGAAAAAAGTTCAACCGCTGAGGTAAAAAACTGGCTTACCGCTCCGGTTTTTGGCCGCATCGGTTGGACTCGCAGCAGTCCCCAAATATTAACTAATCCGGTCCTAAACCGGATCAGTTAATCATTTACCGATGCGATTTTGGTGAAAATCGGATCAGTCTAGCAATTAACTGCTGCGGTTTTGACCCAAAACCGCAGCGGTTGACCACCCCAAAAACCATTTTTTTTTTTTTTGCATTTTTTTCATTATTATTCATTACAAAATCAATAATATATATCAATACTCATATTATTAAGCATATTATGCTCAATTAAAGCACAAGAATCCTTCACAATGTCTCTCAATGTAGCTCAACTTAGCATCCTAATAAAGAATCCTTTACAAAGTCTATTAATGTAGCTCAACCAATGAACCAAACGTTCTCCTTAAGCTTGGAGTATTTGACTATGTACAAGAGAACAAACATAAATCACTTGTACAGCAAGGGGTGGACTCTGTTCAGATTTCTCCACATATTCAGTAAACAGTTTAATCCGTTAACTCCAATACATAACAAACACAAGATCTAGTATGTTCCAACAATGTACCTCTGAGTGTCGCAATGGAGACTTCTTCCTGTTTGTCACAGGCTTTACAGCATCGGAAACTGATTCGGAAGCAGATATCTCCTTCAAATACAGCTGCTCTGAAGCCCGGAGATCAGAAACATATTCTCTACATGTTGATCCTAAGTTTAGGAATCAAGAAGTTTCTAGACAATGGAAAGAACGACCTTATGAGATAAGTTATTTAGATTGTGAACTAAGGAACATATTAGGGAACAAGAATAGATTCTTAGATCTAGTTTTTTTTATAAAATTTAAGTTTTTATATTAGAAAGATTTAATCTTTTGGATAAAATAATAATATACAAATATATCTTTATCTTCTTTGTGATTTATCTTTATTGTTTTTATCATGGAAAAATAATCTTTATTTCTTTTGATCGATATTTGTAAACCTGTCTTTAGTTTTTTAAACATGGTTTTTATCCATAGGTTTGAATAAAATCTAATTTTATCCTTTATAGCTTTGTTCCTTAGATCTAGATGAAAAGATAATGGTTAGTTACTTTGGAATATGTATGGCTCACTCTTTTGAGTTGTACATTTCTATAAATAGCTCACTATTGTTTTCATTTGGTGTATTACTGACATAAAGAATAAGAGAGCAATTATTGTTTACTAAGTCAATGATATTAACTATTCGCATATGTCTTAATATTCCTAGGTTTGTTGTGAGTTTCTCTTAGTGTTAATTAGTAATTGTAATTGAGTTGGGGTTGGGATTTTGAGTGAAATCCTATATTGGTGAAAAGACTTTGAGTGAAGTCGAAAGAGAGGAAAAACAGTTGAGTGACTGTTGCATGAATCCTTTAATAGGTTGTACAGAGTTGTTGACCTATTATTATTTATCAGTGGATGAGTTTTTTTTATATTAAAATCACTTGGGTTCGAGGTTTTCACTTCCTATAATAAGGTCTAGAAAGGTTTTCCTCTTAAATCTCTTGTGTCTTTATAATGTTTCTCTCGTTATTCTTTAAATTCCATGAAAAATCGTTGTTTCCAACAATACAATTCACCCCCCTATGTATTGTTCCTAATTAAATAACAATTGGTATCACTAGTTGAAAAAAGTTCAATCGCTGCGGTATAAAACTGGCTTACGGCTCCGGTTTTGGGCCGCATCGGTTTGACTCGCAGCAGTCCCCAAATATTAACTGATCCGGTCCTAAACCGGATCAGTTAATCATTTACCGATGCGGTTTTGGTGAAAATCGGATCAGTTAAGCAATTAACTGCTGCGGATTTTGACCCAAAACCGCAGCAGTTGACCACCCCAAAAACCATTTTTTTTTTTTTTTGCATTTTTTTCATTATTAATCAATACAAAATCAATAATATATATCAATACTCATTTTATTAAGCATATTATGCTCAATTGAAGCACAAGAATCCTTTACAATGTCTATCAATGTAGCTCAACTTAGCATCCTGATAAAGAATCCTTTACAATGTCTATCAATGTAGCTCAACCAACGAACCAAACGTTCTCCTCAAGCTTGGAGTATTTGACTATGTACAAGAGAACAAACATAAATCACTGGTACAACAAGGGGTGGACTCTGTTCAGATTTCTCCACATATTCAGTAAACAATTTATTAAGTTAACTCCAATACAGAACAAACACAAGATCTAGTATGTTACAACATCGTACCTCTGAGTGTCGCAATGGAGACTTCTTCCTGTTTGTCACAAGCTTTATAGCATCGGAAACTGATTCGGAAGCAGATCTCTGCTTCAAATACAGCTGCTCTGAAACCCGGAGATCAGATGCATATTCTCTACATGTTGAACCTAAGTTTAGGAATCAAGAAGTTTCTAGACAATGGAAAGAACGACCTTATGAGATAAGTTATTTAGACTGTGAACTAAGGAACATACTAGGGAACAAGAACAGATTCTTAGATTTAGTTTTTTTTATCAAATTTGATTTTTTATATTAGAAAGATTTAATCTTTTGGATAAAATAATAATATACAAATATTATCTTTAACTTCTTTGTGATTTATCTTTATTGTTTTTATCGTGGAAAAATAATCTTTATTTCTTTTGATCGATTTTTCTAAATCTATCTTTAGTTTTTTAAACATGGTTTTTATCCATAGGTTTGAATAAAATCTAATTTTATCCTTTATAGCTTTGTTCCTTAGATCTAGATGAAAAGATAATGGTTAGTTACTTTGGAATATATATGGCTCACTCTTATGAGTAGTACGTATCTATAAATAGCTCACTATTGTTTTCATTTGGTGTATTACTGACCAAAAGAATAAGAGAGCAATTATTATTTACTAAGTCAATGATATTAACTATTCTCATATGGCTTAATATTCCTAGGTTTGTTGTGAGTTTCTCTTAGTGTTAATTCGAAAATTGTAATTGAGTTGGAGTTGGGAATTTGAGCGAAATCCTGTATTGGTGAGAAGACTTTCAGTGAAGTCAAGAGAGAGTAAAAACAGTTGAGTGACTATTGCATGAATTGTTGTTCCTAGTGGAACGAGAAAAGGAACTCTAGAGTAATAGGTGGTACTGAGTTGTTGACCTATTATTATTTATCAGTGGATGAGTTTTTTTTTTATTAAAATCACTTGGGTTCGAGGTTTTTACTTCCTATAATAAGGTCTAGAAAGGTTTTCCTCGTAAATCTCTTGTGTCTTTACAATGTTTCTCTGGTTATTCTTTAAATTCCGCGAAAATTACTCGTTGTTTCCAACAATACACACTAGTGGGAAAAAAAGCAAGGGCTGCGCTGCAAGGGCTGCGTTTTTTGAAAAACGCAGCCCTTCATAGTGAAGGGATGCGGTTAGCCCAAATACCGCAACCGTTCGTTTACGAAGGGCTGCGGTCAATGCCAAAACCGCAGCCCTTTTAGTGAAAAGGGTTGCGTTTTTAAAAAACCACAACCCTATAAGTAATAAAGGGTTGCGTTTTTTAAAAAACGCATCCCTTTATGGGCTTTTTATAAAAAAATTTTAAAAGGAATTCGCGGGCTTAAAATTTTAAGCGGGCTAGGGTTCTCACAATCTCCTTTCCCTCATTCTCTCTCCTCTCTCACGTCCACAACCTCCTTCTCCCTTCTCTCTCACCCTCCTCCCTTCTCCCTCACCCTCCTCCCTTCTCCCTCCTTCCACAACAACACGACAACAATAACAGCAACACCTACTACCCTCCTTCTCTTTCACCCTCCGGCGGCAGTAACACCACGCAGCAACGAGGGTTCGTCGTTCGTTCTTCCTTCGTTCGTCTCCTCTCAACGAGGGTTCGCAATGAGGCGACAGACGACTTTCTCTCTCCTCTCATTTCTTCGCCGGTTAACGAGATCTGCGCTGCCTTGCCGCGCCGCGCTGTTCTTCCCCTTTTCTTATACTTGATTTATTTGTAACTTCTGATAAATTTTGCGCAGTCTTTTTGTTGAAGTTCCGCTTTCTTAAGTTAATAACATCGATAATAATCTTTCGGTTTTAGTTGTTCTTGCAGTTAGATTTATTTTCGCTAAATTCATTCGTGTTTTTCCGGAGGTTCTTTTGTTGAATTTCATTGAAATCTTCTTCTTCGTTTTAGCTTTCTTTAGTTAATAACAATGGCGATAATAATCTTAAGGTTTTAGTACATTTTTCAGTTTGATTTATTTTCGTCAAATCTGTTGTGTTTTCTGGAATTTTGCGCAATCTTAAGCGTTTTATTTTGTATATATTTTATTGGAAGAACTGTATAAAAATCTTCATCAAAGTCGAGAATTATCAGGTATGGAGAGTCATTGAAGTTCACTAGTAGAAAAATGATAATTGCATCTCCTTATTTGCGTCGAACACAAGAAAACATGATGCAAATGTTAAGGAACATACTATTTGCGTCGGACCAAAGTTTAGGTCCGACGCAAATAAGATAATTTGCATCGGACGGCTAGGAGCATGCGATGCAAATGTTAATGCCAGAGGGTTTTTGGATCCAAACTTTTCACGTCGGACGGGCCCAAATTGCGATGCAGAAATATCATTTGCGTCGGACTGAGGATTTAATGAGACGCAAAGAAGTTATTTGCGTCCGACGTGGATCAACGTTCGACTCAAATAAACAAAGGCCCAAATTCTTCCTTTATTTAAAAAACCAATCGCACGATCTGTAAACCTCACTAGTAGAATAAATGCTTATTGCTGCGGTAGTATTGCTGCGGTTTTACCCATACGCAGCAATATATCACGTAAAAAGAAAAGGTAAAATATAAAATAACCATATTGCTGCGGTTTCTACTGAAAACCGCAGCAATATAGTTCCAACGGAAATTTTTTGAAAAAATTTGACTATTTGACCAACCATATTGCTGCGGTTTCTACTGAAAACCGCAGCAATATAATTCCAACTGAAATTTTTTGAAAAAAGTTGACTATTTGACCAGATTTGGCGCAAACATATTGCTGCGGTTTATGTTAAAAACCGCAGCAATATATTAAAATAATATTAAAAAAATAATATTTTAATCTATTGCTGCGGTTCCTAGGAGAAACCGCAGCAATAGACTTTTAAAATTAATAATAAAAAGCCTCAGTTAGGGTTTCCTTGTCATTTCTCCTTCAGCGCCGTTTTCAACTCATTCTTCTTCCTCCTCACTCATCCTTCCTCTCTCTCACTCATCCTTTCTCTCTCCCTCCTGCGCTGCGCCACTACCCACATCGTCGGTCGTTTCCTGCTCACCGGAGCCATCTCGACGTTGTCGTTCCTTCTCCCCCTCCTATGTAGCCGTGCGACTTCGACTTCGACTTCGCCGGCGACTTCGACTTCGCGTCGCACTCATCCTTTTTCTCTCCCTCCTGCGCTGCGCCACTGCCCACATCGTCGGTCGTTTCCTGCTCACCGGAGCCATCTCGACGTTGTCGTTCCTTCTCCCCCTCCTATGTAGCCGTGCGGTTTTGTTGGCTGTTCGTGCGCCGCCGTCGTCTTTACCACACTGCAACTTCATCATCATCATTTCACCGTCGTCTTCTCCAGTCGCTGATCTGCTTCCTCCTCTCGTCATCGCAGGCCGGCGACTTCGACTTCGCGTCGCACCACCATTGGAATTGTTCGCGGCCTCACCGGTGGAACTTTGTTGATTTTTTTATTTAATATTTTTTTTTGGTGGAAGTAAGTGATGTCAGTTCAATTCTTCTTCAACAGTTCGCATGAACTTGCTGGCTGTTCAATTCTTTTTTTTTTTTTTGTAGTTTACATTTTTTATTTATTTATCCAGCTCTAGTGATGTTTCATTTTTATTGGATTTTTTTATTTTTTAGAATTAATATAATGTTAGGTTTTTTTTTTTATTTTTGGTCTTTTTTTTGAATATTTTTCCTTTATATTTCTTTCTTTTGTATGAGTTGAATATTTTTTGTAAGAGCACATCTAAAAGTTCTTTATCATTACTTTGAATTTTTTGTGTTTTATTTTATTTTTTTTTATCTTTCAAATTTGATGGCAAAATACAAAAAAAAAAAAAATTTTTTTTACGTGTACCAGTACCTATTGCTGCGGTTTTGTCTAGGAACCGCAGCAGTAGATGTAATATATTGCTGCGGTTTTGTCAAGGAACCGCAGCAATATCTTGGCCTATTGCTGCGGTCAAAAACCGCAGCAATAGGTTAATTACCTATTGCTGCGCCCTTAATTGCTGCGCGGCCAAAACCGCCGCAATAGGCCACTTAATGACTGCAGCAATAAGCAATTATTCTACTAGTGCCTAGATCTGATCTCCTCACCTTTCCATCTCCCTCTCTCTCTAACCCCCTCTCTCTCTAACCCCCCCTCTCTCTCCCCCACTAATCTCTCTCACTAGCCGGGTTCCCTCCCTTCAATCTTTCTCTCTCTTGCCGGCAGACAACGAAGGAACAACATGCGTTTCTTTTTCACCTTTCTCACTCGCCAGCGACGATAGGTTTAAAACGGAGCTACTTTTTCAGTAGCGACTTTGGATTCTTCCCTTCGAATTTCAAGGGTTTGTCTCTAATCTTTAATTTTCAGGAAATCTTAGTTCTTTTTAGTGAAATTATGGGTTTACTTGCTATTTGTATCATATCTTACTCAAAATTCAGATCTAATCTCTCATAAGGTTTCGTTTTCTTACCATTCTTTCCAAGATCTGTTTGCTTAATTTTCAAGAAGTATACAGTTGTGCAAAGTTGAAGAATAATCAAGAATTCGAGTGTTGTGCAAAGTTGAAGAATTCGAGTCTAGTGCTTTCACCGTTGATGTCTGCTGAAGTTGAAGAAGCAAGGTTTTAGAATTTAGGTTTACTTTTCATTTTTTAGGAAATTTCTAGTTTTCTAAGTTACTTTAATATTTTTTTGGAAAAATTGACAAGAGAGGTGTGAACTTTGGCCGATAATTTTTAAAAGGTACCAACTTTAGTTTAACATGTGGAGGTCCTAACTTTGGGGGGGGGGTATTGTTTTTTATAGGGCCCAACAGGTTATCAACCTGCTATAGCAAGTAAACAGATCACGTGACTTCATTAAAAGTCACATTTCATTAAAAGTCACATGACTTAAAAATTTTCCCCCACCCCTTTTATTTCTTCCACCAGTTCTTTCTCTCTCCGCTACTCCTGTCGCCTGCTAGTAAACTCCATCTTGTTCCAACCTCCTTCCTCTCTCCAGCGACGTATCACCAGTTTACCACCCTCTCCTCTAATGTGCTCGTAAGCGAAACGTCGTCCCTCTAAGAACCCGATATGAGGTAAGCAAACCGGGGCAGCGTAGGGAGGAGAAAGGCAGAGATTGGAGCAAGATGGAGCTTTGATCCGCAAAAATGGAGGGTGAAGGAGATAATGATGATGATTAACAGTAGAATTAGAGAATGGAAAAAAAGAGGTGGTCAATGTTGATAGAAAAGGAGGAAAAGTGATAGGATTGCCCGATTGCAAGTGGGAAGATCCACTTTCTCTCTCCTCCTTCTGCACTAAAATGGTGCGACATCAATACCAGTATCACCATTGGATTGACAGAGGAGATCTTTTAATGGCCAATGCTCGCTTCTTGCAGCTTCAACTCCGTCAGTGCTTCCGCATCACCGTCGATCGCCATTTTTACCGTCGCTGATATTCACTCTCCTCAGCCGTCGATGGCCGCGTTTCTTCCGTCGTTAAGCGTTGGTTCCACCGGATTCGCGATTTCCGTTGCCAGTCTCTCACTTCATCCACCTCCGATTCAATACCCAAATGTTGATAGATTAAATTTGATTTCAATACCATGCGGTGCGCAAGCAATAAAAGCAGCGGCAACACTAGCGCGCAGGCAGGGGAGGGGAAAGGTGGCGACGGGAAGCAGAGTCAGGCTCCGGCGACAAGCATCAGCGCAGGGCTGACGCTGACGGAAGAGAGATGGGAGGGGGAAAGGGGAGAGAGGGAGGGGGTTTAAAAACCGCAAACACACTGTTAAAAATATAAATTGTTCAATCGGGCCCCACACGCGAATTTTTAACCTTCTCAACCAATCACAAGTCAACTAGGCCCTATGAAAAACAATGCCCCCCATAGTTGGGACCTCCACAGGTTAAACTAAAGTTGGTACCTTTTAAAAATTATCGGCCAAAGTTCAGACCTCTCCTGTCAATTTTTCCTATTTTTTTAGATCTGGTAAAATTGATGATAGTTTGTTACAAATTTGATGACTTTTTTGGTTACACAAATTTGAGAGTTGTTTATTATGCATAAACATGAGGCTAAAACAAGGCATTGATGACTGTCATGAGTACACCAAAGCAAATACTCGGGTATCTCGAAACTAGCTTCGAGCAATATGTGTAAATTAATCCTAACCTTTGTCTCTAAGCTTGGGAATTGATGGGTTTTTCCTTTTTTCTCTTTTCTTTATCGATTCTCCTGGTGTAAATTTTGTTACTGAATTTGTTTTTTTTTTCTTTTTGAGATTTGATAAAACAAAAGACTGAAAATCCTATACTAAATAACATATAGATAGGTAATTTAAACTGAGAGTTTCAATATGGGTTGATAAGCTTCCTGGGGGTGGCATCCGCTTGGACATCTTTAGTACTGAATTATATTTTTTTTAATAAATATTTGATTCATTTGCGTCGGATTGGTAAAGGTGCGATGCAAATTTTGACTTTTTTACCATTCCAATGCTATGCACCATTCTAATGCAGTGGGCCAATGGCATGATTTGCGTCGGACCCTGATTAACGTCCGACGCAAATGGTCCATCAATTACGTCATACAGTGAAACGACGCTGATCTTGTCTCGGCAATATGCGTCGAGACCTGTAGCGTCGGACCCGGAACCGACGCAAATGGGGGTCCAGGATCCGACGCAAATCATGCTTTTTGTACTAGTGGTTGAAGACTTTGAAGTCACAACCACAAATGACACAAAGAGGTTGTTTTCAAACCTATGTTTGAGTTTGACAAACATGATTTTATTAAAGTAGAAAAGAATGCTCTTGCAGTAAAACTGTGGCATTGTGGTCTTGGATCTCATCAACACAACTGTATCAGGGGGTGCAAGACAGTGAAGCAAACATGGGATCTTTTGGAAGTCACACATGAAGGAGCAAGTGAAGTCAAAAGATCCAAAATTGATCTTCTAATGAATCATTATGAATTATTCCAAGTGAAATCAAAAGAAACTATTCAAGAAATGTTTACTATAATTAATGAATTAGCTTCTCTTGGTAAAGTTATCTCATCTGAAGAACAGATACGAAAAGTACTTAGTTGTCTGCCTAAAGAAAGATGGATCGGATGGCAAAAGTTACTGCTTTGCAAGAAATAAAAGATTTAGCTTTACCAAGTTTAATTTGGAGCAACTTGCTGGTTCCTTGATGATTAATGAATTACACCTAGATTCAGAAAATGGAGAACCATCCATTGCATTAAAAGTTCGTGAACATGATGAAACTGATAATGAAGATGATGAGTCTGCTCTCATGGTCCAACGTTTTAAAAATATGTTTAGGAACATGAAGAATGGAGACTACAAAGATAAGAATCGAAAAGTCACTAACAAAACTGGTTGTCATAAATGTGGCAGTTTAGATAACTTCATCAAGGAATGCCCACAATGGGAATTGAAGAAAGGCAAGGACAAAGGAAAGGAACGGAACAAGGACTTCGAAAATCCTTTTTCCAAAACTGACTTGAGGAAAGCTATGATAGCTCCATGGGGAGATTCTGGTTCAAAAGATGAAAAGCATGATCAAACTACTGAAGAAATAGCTAATATATGCTTGATGGCTGTAGACACTAAAAATTTATTAGTGTTCTATATTAAAATAAATTGATTATTATTGAGCTAAAATAAATATAATTAGCCCACTTTAATTAATTTAGCCCACTCAAATAAGATATCTAAATTAAACAAATATAATTTGGGTTGTAAATATTTGGGCCAATCCATATCACTAGTCCAAATGAGATGGTCAAGTGGCAAAGGTAAAAAAGACTTCCAAATCATAAATGGGCCTAAGCCCATAAACTACCAAGTCAATGAAGGGATCTTCATTCCCTATAAATAGACCTCACCTCCTTCAGTTGAGGGGACCATAAAATCATTATTCTCAAGAGCTCATAAATTCTCTTAGAATTCTCTCTTCAAATAGTCAATAAGCACATCAAATCCATGCCGACTGTTCAGATACGCTCAAACATATTAGATCGAGATTCAAGTTTTGTCAGCCCTCATTCGAATACGCTCAAACATATTCGATCAAGATTCAAGCTTTGTCAGCTCTCATTCGAATACACCCTTCAACTCAGGTTGACTTTGACAAAACATCATCCCACTCTCAAACTCAGGTTGACGTTTACAAAATGTCACTCTACATTCAACTCCAGGACGACATCAACACATGTCACTCTCCAGCTATGGAACAGAATCATAGGAGTTAGTTTATTGTCATTATAAACTGTTTACACAGATTGTACTCAATACATTATTGAAATATAAATTCTTTGTTACTTTGTTTCTTGTCTTATTTATTTTGACTCGAAATTTGTGTATACAAATTTTGGCACGTCCGGTGGGACCATCTCTACCTCTCATCTCTGTTTCGTTATCAACAACAAATATGAGAAATGGCATCGAGAAAGAACATTTTTCGATATGCTGAAAACGTTGCTGACACTCAGCGAAAATTTATGACGTTAGGAGACTTTATGGAAGACATGAGTCTTGGTTTTGACACCAAAAGAATGAAGAAAGATGTTGTCACTGCTTCCGTTATGGTGACCTCAGTTAAAACAGTTGAGGAACAACTCGCTGAAATGAACATCTTATTCCAGAAATTGATGAAAGACGGAGAGGAAAAGGATGCTCAGATCAGACTCCAAAACGAGCAAATTGCTGCCCTCAATGAGAAACTTAGTAGAATATCAGGCGACGCATCATCAAGCCAAGGTGGTGATGAAAGCGAAGACAAGAATGGTGACAACCCTCACCGTCCACCAACAGCTCGACAACTCGAATTGTTGATAGCTCGTGCTGTCAAGAATCAACTTGGGGAAAGCTCTCAAGGAAGTCATCACTATGTAAAGCATTATACCAAGAGAATTGATAAGTTGCAGATGCCTTTTGGCTACCATCCCCCAAAGTTTCAACAATTTGATGGGAAAGGAAATCCAAAGCAACACATTGCTCACTTTGTAGAAACATGCAACAATGCTGGTACCACAGACGATTTCCTCGTCAAATAATTTGTACGTTCTCTTAAAGGGATGGCCTTTAATTGGTACACAGATCTACCCTCACAATCCATCAATAGTTGGGATCAAATGGAGGAAGAGTTCCTAAACAGGTTCTATAGCACTCGACATATTGTCAGCATGGTTAAGTTGACTAAGACTCACCAATGGAATGATGAGCCCGTCATTGACTACATTAATCGTTGGCGTGCTTTGAGCTTGCAATGTAAAGATCATTTGTCAGAAACTTCTGCAGTCGAAATGTGCATCCAAGGCATGCATTGGGATTTTACCTACATCTTGCAAGGGATCAAACCCAAAACATTTCAAGAACTAGCAAGTAAAGCGCACTACATGGAGCTTACAATTGCTTGTCATGAAAATGAATCAGACTCACCTGATGCATCAATAGAGGATCTGTCGACGTCATGATTGTGAAAATTATTCTAAGTGAAAGATCTAGGGGGCATGTAAACAAAACCTCATGGATACAAACAAAAGAAATCCAACTAAGCAAGAGGGTAAACTGCAAGTCAAAAATTCGAACTCCTAAGCAAGAGTATAAACTGCATGCGAAACGAAACAAAAGAAAAACTCCCAAGCAAGAGTATAAACGGTACATAAAAAAATTGTCTCCTAAGCAAGAGTATAAAATGCAAGCTAATAAAAATTCTAACTCCTAAGCAAGTGTCTAAACTGCACACTAAAATAAAATCAAACTCCTAAGCAAGAGTCTAAACAGCACACTAAAACAAAATCTAACTCCCAAGCAAGAGTCTAAACTGCACACCAAAAAATTCTAACTCCCAAGCAAGAGTATAAACAGCACACTAAAACAAAATCTAACTCCAAAGTAAGTATCTAAACTGCACACCAAAAAAATTCTAACTCCTAAGCAAGAGTTTAAACTGCACACTAAAACAAAATCTAACTCCCAAGCAAGAGTCTAAACTGCACACCAAATAATTTAACTCCTAAGCAAGAGTCTAAATTGTACATCAACAAAAAAAATTCTAACTCCTAAGCAAGAGTCTAAACCTGCAAGCAAAAAAAAAAAAAAAAAAAAACGGAACTCCCAAGCAAGAGTCTAAACTGCACACCAAAAATTCTAACTCTTAAGTAAGAGTCTAAACTGCAAGCAAACAAAAAATAGAACTCATAAGCAAGAGTATAAACTGCCACCAAAAAAAAAAAACTAACTCCTAAGCAAGAGTCTAAACTACACACATACAAAAAAAAATGCAATACTTCTGGCCTGCAAGAGTCTAAATTGTGAACGGCGAAACAAAAAATTTACAGTCATTGTAGCACTCTTGATCATCAAGAGCAATGTAGGAGTGTTTATCATCATTGAATTCTTTAATGATCACCATCCTGAAAAAAAAATAGAAAGGAATGAGTAGTAATGAATAGAGGAAAATATCAAAGTTAAATGTCTTGATTATATGATCGTTGCCGACGACTTTCCTCGAACACACTCCAAAAGTGTCATATTTAGTTGCTAGGATAAGCATAATTAGCAACTGGCCTAACAACTCCGATGGATCATCACTGACCCATCACGATGAACACTTAAGTGTGGACTTGATTGTCTTCGAACACACTCCAAAAGTTTCATCTTTAGTTGCTAGGATAAGCACAATTAGCAACTGGCCTAACAACTCCGATGGATCATTGCTGACCCATCGCGATGAACACTCAAGTAGTGGACTTGATTGTCTTCGAACACACTCCAAAAGTGTCATCTTTAGCTGCTAGAATAAGCACAATTAGCAATTGGCCTAACAACTCCGATGGATCATCGATGACCCATCGCGATGAACACTCAAGTAGTGGACTTGATTGTCTTCGAACACACTCCAAAAGTGTCATCTTTAGTTGCTAGGATAAGCACAATTAGCAACTGGTCTAACAACTCCGATGGATCATCACTGACCCATCGCGATGAACACTCAAGTAGTGGACTTGATTGTCGTCGAACACACTCCAAAAGTGTCATCTTTAGTTGCTAGGATAAGCACAATTAGCAACTGGCCTAACAACTCCGACAAATCATCACTAACCTATCGCGATGAACACTTAAGTAGTGGACTTGATTATCTTCCGATGGCAAGTGTCAAAAAAAATTGTCACCTGCAAGACATTACAAAGAACACTTGCACAAAAAAAAAAAAAAAAAGGAATTAAGGGGGTGTAACAAAAAAATCATCACCTCACTAGTCTTGAGCTTTTGCAGGACTTCAAAGATAACATAGAGAAATTCAGTATCTCGGGAAATTTGATGTACTGCAAGTCAAACAAAGTATGTCAAAAATCCAAACTGTTGAAAAAGAATAAAAATCACAAAAGCAATTCCTAATACACTAATTCCACGAACACGTATGAGGATGTTCACAATTATGATGTCATAGGAACAAAAAAAAAAATACATGAAAACAAACGAAAAAAATTTGAAGAGAAAAAAAAAAACCAAAAGAGAAGTAGTCCATTACTGGTGATGAAAATTGATGATCATAATTGATTATGCAAAAAAAAAAAAAGTGTGACAGACATTGTATGATTTGCGTCAACGACTCAACGCTATGTTTATCGTAATGCTCGAAGATGACAAATTCAGCATACTTATATTATTTGATCAAGTTCATGAATCAAGATATATTGCAATCACAATCTCATAACTCTAAAAAAAGGGAGTATGGTAAAAGCATCATACGGCGTGAGATATTGTCCAGTTATCATACATCATGATTGATGAAAGAAAAAGAAAAAGAAAAAAAAGAAGATTTTTAACACTGCTGGATTTTCGATGATGATCAAGCATGATGGATTAACACATGTGTTTTACTATTAAATAAACATTCACAAATTAAAGAAAAAAAAGAGGAAAAGTGCAGATTATACCCTCTAGTCTCTTGCGAATTGCTGGACGCAAATTGAGAAGCCTCTGACTTCTTTATAATTTTGATATCTAATGACGGCACTTCAACACTATCAGAGTATCAACACAAATTAAGAAAAAGGGAGTCAGTATTGGTGAACTATTCGAAAGTACAAGGAAAAAATAACAAGGAGACGGTGGTTTACCTTAATTCGATAAAGGGACGTGTGCTAATGTGCAGGTTAAAAATAAGGTGTGTCTATTTATACATTTTGGTGAAGGAAAAAATATAACCTAATACTTATTCGATTAGGATTATTTTTCCGAGTCCAAAACTTAATAGAGTTGTAAGTAGTTCATGACTCTAGGCAATAAATCTTAGCAGCACGGTGACTGTCACCTAATTGCTAAACCAAACACAAATTCGAGACCTTGTCACGATTAAACACTTCAAACCGTGTACGTGACACTGTCTCGAGGGGGCAATTTGAAGACAATAGAAATTTATTAGTGTTCTATATTAAAATAAATTGATTATTATTGAGCTAAAATAAATATAATTAGCCCACTTTAATTAATTTAGCCCACTCAAATAAGATATCCAAATTAAACAAATATAATTTGGGTTGTAAATATTTTGGCCAATCCATATCACTAGTCCAAATGAGATGGTCAAGTGGCAAAGGTAAAAAAGACTTCCAAATCATAAACGGGCCTAAGCCCATAAACTACCAAGTCCATGAACGGATCTTCATTCCCTATAAATAGACCTCACCTCCTTCAGTTGAGGGAACCAGAAAATCATTATTCTCAAGAGCTCATAAAATTCTCTTAGAATTCTCTCTGCAAATAGTCAATAAGCACATCATATCTGTGCCAACTGTACAGATACGCTGAAACATATTCGATCGAGATTCAAGCTTTGTCAGCCCTCATTCGAATACACTCAAACATATTCGATCGAGATTCAAGCTTTGTCAGCCCTCATTCGAATACATCCTTAAACTCAGCTTGACTTTGACAAAACGTCATCCCACTCTCAAACTCAGGTTGACGTTGACAAAACGTCACTCTACATTCAACTCCTGGACGACATCAACACATGTCACTCTCCAGCTACGGAGCATAATCATATGACTTAGTTTATTTTCATTATAACCTGTTTACAAATATTGTACTCAATACATTATTGTAATATACACAAATTTCGAGTAAGAGATGAGAGGTAGAGATGGTCCCACCGAGCGTGCCAAAAATTGTATACACAAATTTCGAGTCAAAATAAATAAGACAAGAAACAAAGTAATAAAGAATTTATATTTCAATAATGTATTGAGTACAATCTTTGTAAACAGTTTATAATGACAATAAACTAAGTCCTATGATTCTGTTCCGTAGCTGGAGAGTGACATGTGTTGATGTCGTCATGGAGTTGAATGTAGAGTGACTTTTTGTCAACGTCAACCTGAGTTTGAGAGTGGGATGACGTTTTGTCAAAGTTGTTAGCCTGAGTTTAAGGGTGTATTCGAGTCAGGGCTGACAAAGCTTGAATCTCGATCGAATATGTTTGAGTGTATTCGAATGAGGGCTGACAAAGCTTGAATCTCGATCGAATATGTTTGAGCGTATCTGAACAGTTGGCACGGATTTGATGTGCTTATTGACTATTTGCAGAGAGAATTCTAAGAGAGTTTTATGAGCTCTTGAGAATAATGATTTTCTGGTCCCCTCAACTGAAGGAGATGATGTCTATTTATAGGGAATGAAGATCCCTTCATGGACTTGGTAGTTTATGGGCTTAGGCCCGTTTATGATTTGGAAGTCTTTTTAACGTTTGCCACTTGACCATCTCATTTGGACTAGTGATATGGACTGACCCAGATATTTATAACCCAATTATATTTGTTTAATTTGGATATCTTATTTGAGTGGGCTAAATTAATTAAAGTGGGCTAATTATATTTATTTTAGCTCAATAATAATCAATTTATTTTAATATAGAACACTAATAAATTTTTAGTGTCTACAAATTGCCCCCTCGAGACAGTGTCACGTACACGATTTGAAGCGTTTAATCGTGACAACGTCTCGAATTTGTGTTTGGTTTAGCAATTAGGTGATAGTCACCGTGCTGCTAAGATTTGTTGCCTAGAGTCATGAACTACTTACAACTCTATTAAGTTTTGGACTCGGAAAAATAATCCTAATCGAATAAGTATTAGGTTATCTTTTTTCCTTCACCAAAATGTATAAATAGACACTTTTTTTTAACCTGCACATTAGCACACATCCCTTTATCGAATTAAGGTAAAACACCGTCTCCTTGTTATTTTTTACTTGTACTTTCGAATAGTTCACCAATACTGACTCCCTTTTTCTTAATTTGTGTTGATACTCTGATAGTGTTGAAGTGCCATCATCAGATATCAAAATTATAAAGAAGTCAGAGGCTTCTCAATTTGCGTCCAGCAAGTCGCAAGAGACTAGAGGGTATTTTTTTTTAAAAAAAAAATTTTGGTAAGATAAATTACATTAACGCCTTCTCATAGGGCACCTAAATACAACCTACCCCAAAGCCCCCCAAACCCCCTTTATGAGAATCGAACCCACAATATGTGGGTGGAAGATGAAAGGGCTTACCACCCTTCCACTCCCTCATTCTCAAGAGACTAGAGGGTATACTCTGCACTTTTCCTCGTTTTTTTTTTCTTTATTGTGAATGTTTATTTAATAGTAAAACACATGTGTTAATCCATCATGCTTGATAATCATCGAAAATCCAGCAGTGTTAAAAGTCTTCTTTCTTTTTCTTTCATCAATCATGATGTATGATAACTGGACAATGTCTCACGCCGTATGATGCTTTTATCATACTCCTTTTTTTTTAGAGTTGTGAGATTGTGATTGCAATAAATATCTTGATTCATGAACTTGATCAAATAATATAAGTATGCTAAATTTGTCATCTTCGAGCATTATGATAACGGTTTTTTCACCATATACCCCTGACAAATAAAAAAATTCACCATATACCCTCAATGTTTAAAATATTCACCATATACCCCTGAGTTTTCAAAAACGTTCACCAGATGCCTTTTTCTAACTGCCGTTAACTCACTGTTAGCTTTATTTACCATTTTGCCACAATTAACCTCTAACCCTAAAATCTAAACCCTAATCCCTAACCCTAATCTAAATCCTAACCCTAAAATCTAAACCCTAATCCTTAACCCTAAGTCCAGCCCCTCCCCAACCATAAGCCCAGCCTCGACCCCCACCCCCCTCACCCCCTCCCCTCTCCCTCCCGTCCCCCGTCGTAGCCCCCAACCCTCCCCCCCTCCCCCTCCCATGCCCCCGTCGCAGCCCCCACCCTCTCCCCTCCCCCCGCCGCAGCCCCCCCCCACCCCCCCCCTGCCAGCCCAGGACCACCATCTTTACCGTCACTTCTCTACCATCTCTCTCCACCATTCGAACCACCATCTCTCTCGCCCCTGCCTTCTCTACCGTCACTTCCTCCATCCTCCTCCTTGCCGGCTGCCTCCACTAGAGCCCGGAATCGTCGGTCGTCACCACGAGCGGCCCACCCTGCTTCCATTATCTTCCCTCGCTGCATTCTACCTCTCTCCTCTCGTATGTGCTATCTCTCTCTCTCTCTCTCTCCACCATTCGAACCATCATCTCAACCATTCGAATCAACCAACGCCCGAAATGGAGCCACACTAAAATTCATTCCGGCTAGAAATCGAGCCACCCTAGAAATCGAGCCCAATTCATTCAAGCGGAGGGGTTTTCGAATTCTATGGGGAGGGGTGGGGGGTGGGTTTCAAATTCTACCCAGATTCGGCGGGGGAAGGGGAAGGCGAGGAAATCGACGGGGAGGGTGGGGGGGGGGAGGGGGAGGGGGGGGGGGGTAGGGGTGGGGGTGGGGGTGGGATTGGGGGTTAGGGTTGGGGGTTAGGGTTAGGGGTGGGTGTGGGGTAGGGTGGGTTAGGGTTATTGTTTAGGATTAGGGTTTAGATTTTAGGTTTAGGGGTTAATTGTGGCAAATTTGTAAATAAAGCTAACGGTGAGTTAACGGCGGTTAGAAAAGGGTATTTTGTGAACGTTTTTGGAAACTCTGGGGTATATAGTGAATATTTGAAACATTAAAGGTATATGGTGAATTTTCCAATTTGTAGGGGGTATATGGTGAAAAAACCGTTACGATAAACATAGCGTTGAGCTGTTGACGCAAATCATACAATGTGTGTCACACTTTTTTTTAATCAATTATGATCATCAATTTTCGTCACATGTAATGGACTACTTCTCTTTTGTTTTTTTTTTTCTCTTCAAATTTTTTTCGTTTGTTTTCATGGATTTTTTTTGTTCCTATGACATCATAATCGTGAACATCCTCATACGTGTTCGTGGAATTAGTGTACTAGGAATTGCTTTTGTGATTTTTTTTCTTTTTCAACAGTTTGAATTTTTGACATACTTTGTTTGACTTGCAGTACATCAAATTTCCAGAGATACTGAACTTCTCTAGGCTATCTTTGAAGTCCTGCAAAAGTTCAAGACTAGTGAGGTGATGATTTTTGTTACACCCCCTTAATTCTTTTTTTTTTGTTGTGCAAGTGTTCTTTGTAATGTCTTGCAGGTGACAATTTTTTTTGACACTTGCCATCGGAAGATAATCAAGTCCACTACTTAAGTGTTCATCGCGATGGGTCAGTGATGATCCGTCGGAGTTGTTAAGCCAGTTGCTAATTGTGCTTATCCTAGCAACTAAAGATGACACTTTTGGAGTGTGTTCGAAGACAATCAAGTCCACTACTTGAGTGTTCATCGCGATGGGTCAGTGATGATCCATCGGAGTTGTTAGGCCAGTTGCTAATTGTGCTTATCCTAGCAACTAAAGATGACACTTTTGGAGTGTGCTCGAAGACAATCAAGTGCACTACTTGAGTGTTCATCGTGATGGGTCAGTGATGATCCATCGGAGTTGTTAGGCCGGTTGCTAATTGTGCTTATCCTAGCAACTAAAGATGACACTTTTGGAGTGTGTTCGAAGACAATCAAGTCCACTACTTAAGTGTTCATCGCGATAGGTCAATGATGATCTGTCGGAGTTGTTAGGCCAGTTGCTAATTGTGCTTATCCTAGCAACTAAAGATGACACTTTTGGAGTGTGCTCGAAGACAATCAAGTCCACTACTTGAGTGTTCATCGCGATGGGTCATCGATGATCCATCGGAGTTGTTAGGCCAGTTGCTAATTGTGCTTATCCTAGCAACTAAAGATGACACTTTTGAAGTGTGTTCGAAGACAATAAAGTCCACTACTTGAGTGTTCATCGCGATGGGTCATCGATGATCCATCGGAGTTGTTAGGCCAGTTGCTAATTGTGCTTATCCTAGCAACTAAAGATGACACTTTTGTATTGTGTTCGAAGAAAATCAAGTCCACTATTTAAGTGTTCATCGCGATGGGTCAGTGATGATCCATCGGAGTTGTTAGGCCAGTTGCTAAGTATGCTTATCCTAGCAACTAAATATGACACTTTTGGAGTGTGTTCGAGGAAAGTCGTCGGCAACGATCATATAATCGAGACATTTGATTTTGATATTTTCCTTTATTCACTATTACTCATTCCTTTCTATTTTTTTCAGGATGTTGTTCATTAAAGAATTCAATGATGATAAACACTCCTACATTGCTCTTGTTGATCAAGAGTGCTACAATGACTGCAAATTTTTTGTTTCGCCGTTCACAGTTTAGACTCTTGCAGGCCAGGATTATTGCATTTTTTTTTGTATGTGTGCAGTTTAGACTCTTGCTTAGGAGTTAGTTTTTATTTTTGGTGGCAGTTTATACTCTTGCTTATGAATTCCGTTTTTTGTTTGCTTGCAGTTTAGACTCTTGCTTAGGAATTAGAATTTTTGGTCTGTGCAGTTTAGACTCTTGCTTGGGAGTTTCGTTTTTTTTGTTTGCTTGCAGTTTAGACTCTTGCTTAGGAGTGATAATTTTTTTGTTGGTGTGCAGTTTAGACTCTTGCTTGGGAGTTATATTTTGTTTTAATGTGCAGTTTAGACTCTTGCTTAGGAGTTAGAATTTTTTTGGTGTGCAGTTTAGACTCTTACTTGGGAGTTAGATTTTGGTTTAGTGTGCAGTTTATACTCTTGCTTAGGAGTTAGAATTTTTTTGGTTTGCAGTTTAGACTCTTGCTTGGGAGTTAGATTTTGTTTTAGTGTGCAATTTAGACTCTTGCTTAGGAGTTAGATTTTGTTTTAGTGTGCAGTTTAGACTCTTGCTTAGCAGTTAGTATTTGTATTAGCTTGCAGTTTATACTCTTGCTTAGGAGACAGTTTTTTTTTATGTACCGTTTATACTCTTGCTTGGGAGTTTTTCTTTTGTTTCGTTTCGCATGCAGTTTATACTCTTGCTTAGGAGTTAAAATTTTTGACTTGCAGTTTATCCTCTTGCTTAGGAGGATTTTTTTTGTTTGTATCCATGAGGTTTTGTTTCCATTCCCCCTACATCTTTCACTTAGAATAATTTTCACAATCATGACGTCGACGGATCCTCTATTGATGCGTCAGGTGAGTCTGATTTATTTTCATGACAAGCAATTGTAAGCTCCATGTCGTGCGCTTTACTTGCTAGTTCTTGAAATGTTTTGGGTTATATCCCTTGCAAGATGTAGGTCAAATCCCAATGCATGCCTTGGATGCACATTTCGACTGCAGAAGTTTCTGACAAATGATCTTTACATTGCAAGCTCAAAGCACGCCAACGATTAATGTAGTCAATGACGGGCTCAACATTCCATTGGTGAGTCTTAGTCAACTCAACCATGCTGACAATACGTCGAGTGCTATACAACCCGTTTAGGAACTCTTCCTCCATTTGATCCCAACTATTGATGGATTGTGAGGATAGATTTGTGTACCAATTAAAGGCCATCCCTTTAAGAGAACGTACAAATTGTTTGACGAGGAAATCGTCTGTGGTACCAGCATTGTTGCATGTTTCTACAAAGTGAGCAATGTGTTGCTTAGGATTTCCTTTCCCATTGAATTGTTGAAACTTTGGGGGATCGTAGCCAAAAGGCATCTGCAACTTATCAATTCTCTTGGTATAAGGCTTTACATAGTGATGACTTCCTTGAGAGCTTTCCCCATGTTGATTCTTGACAGCACGAGCTATCAACAATTCGAGTTGTCGAGCTGTTGGTGGACGGTGAAGGTTGTCACCATTCTCGTCTTCGCTTTCATCACCACCTTGGCTTGATGATGCGTCGCCTGACATTCTACTAAGTTTCTCATTGAGGGCAGCAATTTGCTCGTTTTGGAGTCTGATCTGAGCATCCTTTTCCTCTCCGTCCTTCATCAATTTCTGGAGTAAGATGTTCATTTCAACGAGTTGTTCCTCAACTGTTTTAACTGAGGACACCATAACAGAAGCAGTGACAACATCTTTCTTCATTCTTTTGGTGTGAAAACCAAGACTCATGTCTTCCATAAAGTCTCCTAACGTCATAGATTTTCGCTGGGTGTCAGCAACGTTTTCAGCATATCGAAAAATGTTCTTTCTCGATGCCATTTCTCATATTTGTTGTTGATAACGAAACAGAGATGAGAGGTAGAGATGGTCCCACCGGACATGCCAAAATTTGTATACACAAATTTCGAGTCAAAATAAATAAGACAAGAAACAAAATAACAAAGAATTTATATTTCAATAATGTATTGAGTACAATCTCTATAATGAAAATAAATTAAGTCCTATGATTATGTTCCGTAGCTGGAGAGTGACACGTGTTGATGTCGTCCTGGAGTTGAATGTAGAGTGACGTTTTGTCAACGTCAACTTGAGTTTGAGAGTGGGATGACGTTTTATCAAAGTCAACCTGAGTTTAAGGGTGTAATGAGTGCTGACAAAGCTTGAATCTCGATCGAATATGTTTGAGTGTATTCGAATGTGGGATGACAAAGCTTGAATCTCGATCGAATATGTTTGAGCGTATCTGAACAGTCGGCACGGATTTGATAGGAACGAGCTCTATCTTATGGACAGTCCATATCGATAAAAGTAGAATCGCGAGTCGTATTAATGAAGCAAATTCGATGTAGTTGAAATAACTGAATTTTGGTACTAGTCCTACTATTAATGAAGAAAATTCAATGTAGTTGAAATAACAGAATTTTGGGAATTTACTAGTCCTACTATTAATGAAGCAAATAAAACTGAATTTTGGGACTTTACTAGTCCTACTATTAATGAAGCAAATTCAATGTAGTTGAAATAAAATAATTTTGGGACTTTACTAGTCCTACTATTAATGAAGCAAATTCAATGAAGCAACAACTGGTACCGTAGAGAAGCGGCCATAAACTCGAGAGTCTTGACCAATTTGAAAGATCATTTGATGTAGTACTGAATTTTGGGCTATTCGATCAAGTAGTGGAAACTCAATTCCATTGAGTGTGAGAGCGTGTCTTTATCTTGAATGAATGTCCATTCCAATCTATTAGTTGTTTTTTTTGGAACTAGTTGTTGACGTTGCGCTGTACTTAATTTTAACTCTTACTCTGAGAGGTTCTATGACACTTTCATATACATCAATAAGAGCCAGGCAACCTTTAAGAGTGTTTGTCTCTCTCAACAACTTGGGTTTCCCCTCAGTTCTAAAAAAAGGGCCCTAGAATGGTTAAGTAAGTCAGTCTCTCCGGTGAACGCCTGCCTTTTGATCATTTTATATTGGCTAAAGGTCTCCACCAGGAAGGTTTCCTTAATCTACCCCATTCCCGGGAACGAACATAGTTGTATTCCCTAAAGGTCCATAGTATACCTAATGACTTCTATTGACTATTTGCAGAGAGAATTCTAAGAGAATTTTATGAGCTCTTGAGAATAATGATTTTCTGGTCCCCTCAACTAAAGGAGGTGAGGTCTATTTATAGGGAATGAAGATCCCTTCATGGACTTGGTAGTTTATGGGCTTAGGCCCGTTTATGATTTGGAAGTCTTTTTTACCTTTGCCACTTGACCATCTCATTTGGACTAGTGAT
Source organism: Beta lomatogona (assembly GCA_947646795.1). Classification (NCBI taxonomy): domain Eukaryota; kingdom Viridiplantae; phylum Streptophyta; class Magnoliopsida; order Caryophyllales; family Amaranthaceae; genus Beta; species Beta lomatogona. The sequence continues at coordinate 3,491,408 of CANSNZ010000928.1, read as the reverse complement.
ATGGACTGGCCCAAATATTTACAACCCAAATTATATTTGTTTACTTTGGATATCTTATTTGAGTGGGCAAAATTAATTAAAGTGGGCTAATTATATTTATTTTAGCTCAATAATAATCAATTTATTTTAATATAGAACACTAATAAATTTTTAGTGTCTACAATGGCCATTGATGAAAATGAATATTACAAGGAGATCGAATCACTTGAGGCAAGTCTAAGTACTACTAAAACTCGTTTAACCTCTATGTGTAAAGAAAAACTCTATGACTTATTAGTTGATGCTGTCAAAGATTGTAAAGATGAATGCACTAAGAGAAAACAAATTGAATATGCTCTAAAAGTGAATAAGGAACACACAGATTGGCTTAAGAATATTCAAACCGAAACTGAAAATCGCTTCTTTGATTTATTTGACAAAAATATGAAGATTAAGGAAAGCTATGAGAAAGTGAAAAACAAACTACTTGCTAAATTTAGTCAAATAAAAGAGTTTGTTCCCAAAGTAATTTCCTTTGATATAAGGTATGTTCCTTCCAAAAGCTTTACATCTGAGATTGAAGAACTGAAGAAGGAAGTAATAGCCTTAACAGAAAGGAACGACAACCTGATAAAGGAACCTGACTATGTTAGGAACAATAGAAAACCATTGGCTGTTCTAAATTGGATAATTAAACCTCAAACTAAAAGAGTTGAAGGGCTTGGGTATGTTTGCAAAAAGAAAAAGGAGAAACCTAAGAAAAGAGTAAACCTACCAAGTGACAATATGTGTGTATGTTTTGTGGTGAAATTGGGCATCAATGGAGAAAGTATTTTACAAGACTCGAACATGTTGAAAAGAATGTTGAGAATAACAACTTGAAATGGAAAGTAAAATGTTATGTTTCTGAAAAACAGGAACCAAAGCAAAGTTGGGTTCCTAAAACTAATCATTGATTGATTTTGCAAGCTAAGTGAGAGGGAATAACACATGGTACCTAGACAGCAGTTGTTCCAAATACATGACAGGCGACAAAACTAGATTTCTCCCACTGACAGCCTTTGAAGGTGGAAGTGTGACATTCAGCGATAACAAGAAAGGTAACATCGTGGCTATCAAAAAAGTTGGAAAATCACCAACACACTCCTTTGATAATGTATCTCTAGTAGAAGGACTATAACACAATCTATTGAGCATCTCTTAATTTTGTTACAAATGTAACTTAATTAAGTTTAACAGCAATAAGTGCTTAATCATTAACGATAATACAAAGAATGTTATTTTGGAAAGAACAAGAAAAGCGAAAACTTACGTAGTGGATCTTGATCTTGTTCCTAAAAATAATCTAGCATATCTGAGTGTAATCGAGGATGATCCATTACTATGGCACAAATGTTCGAGACATGCTAGCTTTTCTCTACTTGACAAATTTAGGTCTAAGGAACTTGTCTTAGGTCTACCTTCGATAAAGTTCCAAATAGATCAATTTGTGAAGCATGCGTAAAAGGCAAGCATGTCTGATCCTCCTTCAAATCTAAAACGTTCGAGACATGCTAGCTTTTCTCTACTTGACAACTTTAGGTCTAAGAAACTTGTCTTAGGTCTACCTTCGATAAAGTTCCAAATAGATCAAATTTGTGAAGCATGCGTAAAAGGCAAGCACGTATGTTATTGTTATTATAGATGACTATTCTAAATTTAATTGAGTATTGTTCCTCTCCGGTAAAGATGAAACTTTTAATGAGTTTTTTATCTTTGCAAAGAGGACTCAAAACCTAAGTGGAGACAAATTACCACATTAAAGATTTGACCATGGCAGGGAATTTGAAAATGGCAAATTCGATGAATTGAGCAAGAACAAGGTTTGGATCACAACTTTTCAGTCCGAAAAATACACAACAGAACGGTGTCGTAGAAAGGAAAAATCACACCCTAGAAGACATGCCAAGAACAATGTTGATTGCTAGTTGTCTACCAAAGAACTTTTGGCTGAAGCAGCGAATACTGCCTTGTAGACACAAAATTTTATCTCCTCATTGATCACCCTATGATGACTACTACCTCCGGTAATTGGTCCGGATCGAAGAAAGAATAAAGAACAAGCCTAAAATAAAATATTTTAAACCCAAACCATATTTTAACCACTTTCTAAGCCCACCATTTGAAAACCTTATCTTAAATAGTTTTACTAGGCCCATCTATGAAAACCTTTTAAAAATAGTTTTATGAAAGCTTGTTTTCTAACCAATTTTCTAGCCCAATTTAATTAATAAAATTAATTAATTATATTAATTAGTTTTATTAATTATCTAAAATATTATTAAAACAATCTTTTTATAAAAAATCACTTTATCTAAAATATTTCCCAAAATATTTATCTTTATCTAAAATCTTTTAGAAACCTAATTGTTTTCGGTTCGTTACCTATCATTCCCTAAACACAAATACTATATAACACCCTCCTAACTTCCTCTCACCAATCTTCACAGCCTACAACCTTCTCCCACAACACAACTCTACTCACTTTCATACTACCACACGCACCATACTTGTCCATCCTCCTACCTCTAATCTCACGCCAATATATATTACCAAGTTTACAACCATACCATCTCACAACCAATGTTATCGGGATCGGGATCCTACTTTGGATCGTAGGGGTTGGTAGGATCGAATCGGTGGGATCGGATCGTAGGATCCTACAATTCGGTAAAATAAAGATAATTATGCTAGAATATGGTGAGAACCTCATGTAAAAAATTTACACATATTAATAATGACTTATTTCAATAGCAAATGGTGATAGTTTTCCAATACTATAAGATTGAAGTAACATACAACCAAAATCTAATACGAGAAATATAATATGTGAAATTACTTTGTGATTTTTTTTACTATAGGATCGGATCGTAGAGTTGTAGGATCTTAAAATCATATTAAGATCCTACCATGTGATTTTTTGTGGTTGGGTAGGATCGAAAGATCCTACAAAATTAAGATCCTACGTAGGATCGGGATCGATGAGGTCCTTCTGGATCGTAGAATCGTAGGATCGTAAGATCCGGATCGGGATTTTAACAACAATGCTCAAAACTAACCGCCTAAACTAACTATCCCTAAAACATTCACTCACCTTCTATTGCTAATACTCACTATGATCCTATGCCAATCCCCACTATCTGATCTCCATACGCGCATCAGCATCCTTTCATCATTACTTGTTTTCCTTGCTGCTACCCCACACACATTCATCATCGCCTATATTCATCTAACTACCTACATCATAATACTACAGTAATCTCCCTCATCCTAATACAACGCAAGTACCACTACAACATACAACAACACTATTCTACATCATCACACTCCTAATACCTCACGCATACTAGCCACAATTTTTTTTCAAGTGTTGTTCATAATTCGATCCAAGATCCGTACAAAAAAATGACCCAAACAAAGGTATAATTTGTGAGGGCCAGTCAAAGTAATAATCTTTCTTTATTTTCTTATTATTTTTTTCTTGAAGTTACTAACACTATATTCATGATGTATATTGTTAACATATTTCTGCGACTGTAAATAGTTATGTATTACAACGAACTCCCTGCAATATTTTTATTTCTTTTTCATGAACATTATTTTTTATGCTTGATTGCAATTTTCCACCTTTTATATTATTGTTAATCAAGACCTAAATAAATGTTTTAACGCCTAATTAGATAATATGGACAACCTGCTAGGAACCCAGTAATATGATTGCTAATGAACATACCACAATTAGTTGTCTTTTATGTGCTTAATGAACCAACTTAGACTAATCTTTTTTAGGGTGTTGAACATATCATTTGGTTATTCTTTTGCATAAAACACTAGGACGTCGTCCTACGCTAGTTATCTTATTAATCAACTCAGAAAAACAAGAATTTACTCTCGCACTCTCCTGTTTCCCTTACTCCAGGGAAACATCACACGCCACACGAACTCTAGTGTGCTATTTTACACTTGAACTCACAAGGACTCGCGAATGAACTCACAAACGCTACCCAATCTCTAACCCCTTTGTTAGAGATTCAATACAATCAATTTCTCTTAACTCACGCTTTCTTACAAAACAAACAAAGAGTAATGTAAAGCTTTATGAGATGCACGCTCTATTTTAGGAAACTGTTTAGCTGTTCTCTTTGTGAAAGCTCTCAAAAATACTATAAAATTCGGGAGAGCGCCAAAGGTGAAGGAGAATCATGATTCAGTATTTATAGACCAAGGTCTAACCTTTAAGCGTTCCCTAACTCAAGATATCAAAGATATGATATTCCTAAGTTATGGAAAGTATATAATGAACAATATCTTTCTTGAAGGAAAGATATTATCCAAGATATACACACGCTTTAAGGCAAGTAAATACTGAACTATGATTCTTAAGGCTGGCAAACATTTCTTATGGAATGTATTTGAGAAAATATTTTCCCGAAAATCTTTTCTAAAACAGCTAAAGTAACTAGTTCCATATTCAAAACCATACTATTTCACACTTAAGAACAACACAAACAATTCCACTAGAAATATTTATACGCAAATATTACACGAAGACCTAAGATGAATTAATTAAAGAATCCTAAATTATCTTCATGCACTTTAATCCTTCAAGCTTCCCTTGAATCAATAATGAAGAACTTTGTCTTTTCCTCGAACAACTTCGAGAGGGCTTCTTAGCTTCAAGTCTTAGAATAACCTGTTTGCTACACAAGAACACATCATAGCATAGCAAATATTCTTTTGACTGTTTCATTATACAGTCAGGAAGAGTTGGATAATCAGCTATTTCCAAACAGCCTAGAACTACCTGTAATTACAACTGCTCCCTGCAGCTGTTTGTCATTATTCAAAACCTAAGGGATCCCCTTCTTGATGATGACAAACTCTTTGAAGTTTCCTGCAACCAACAAGTTAGTAAACACAGATAAGTACTTCAAACAAAGCTCAAATAGCTCATTAAGGGAGCTTACTTGACACAAGAATCACAGGGTGAAACAATTAACTATTTCAACTATTTCCTAAGACTCCTTTTCTTTTAATTAACTACAAAACTATACTAGAACTGACTGAATCTATACTAGACTTCGGTGCTTCAACTTCAAACTTAATTCTCCCCTTTTGGCATCATTAAAAAGTACTCAGAGACAGATTTATTGCACATAAGTTATCACCTAATTCAAAAATAGTAGCATCAACTACCAATCAAGTCATCATGCTGCAAGAAATCAAGGTAGTCACACAACTCACAATCCATAACCAAACACAAATTATCCAAATACAAACCAACAAAGTTAAACGGGAACCCAAATTACATTAGAGAATGTTTTGTAATAAGGGGGGGAATAGTAATGTGAAAGCAGTTTATCATAATGGGGTGGGGGAAACAGTGAAAATAACAATCACTCCTCGTCGTCCTCTTCATCCTCTCCTTCTTCCTCTCCATCAGAGGCATCACCATCATCTCTTCTTGGTTGGAGGAGGAATGTGAGGATCCAACACCTTCTTCATCTTTCTCATCATCAACATCTTGATGCTCAGCCATAGTATCAGCAGGAAGGCGAGGATCACCTGGAAGATGAGGATCAGCAGAACCAGTAGCACCCTTAGCAGCAAGAAGTTGAGCCTTTACTTCTAGAAGTGAGAGAACCAACAACTCAGTCTTGGCAACTTCTTCTCAAGCTTAGTGACCTTAGACTTATAGGACTTGGACATACCCTCAATCAGCTTACACATTTTGTCCAAAGTCTTCTCCTGGTTGTCCAACCTTTCAATCACAATAGCATATGTGCTGGTTCCCCCTATCTTTCTCTTCTTTTTCTCTGGGTACTTCTTCTTAGCTGGTACTCCTAACTGATGCGTGTGTGAGCATCAAAATTGTGACAATCCTAGTTCTGTTAGGATTCTTATGTAGTGTCCTAGTTCTGTTAGGAAACTAAGTTTTATTTGCTTAATAACTCTTTATTTTAGGTGTTTGCATGATAAAGGGATCCTATTATGCTTAGGAGTCTAATTACCTTTGTCATAGAGTCTTGTTAGGAGTCTTTAAGTTGTAATTCTAGTTGGGTTAGAATTCCAAATCCTAGTTGGATTAGGATTCTAATTGGAGTAGAATTATAGTAGCATTAGGACTTTGTGTTGATTAGAGATTGATTGGCACAAGGATTCTAATCACATAGCCGTGTGATTAGAGATAGGTTAATTTGTTATTGTTTTTGTTTATCTTTTATGCTTTGCTAGTTCTACTAGGTTTGGGTTACTATGTTTTAATAGTTCTAATCAGTTTAGGATAATTTGTTCCTTATAAATAGGCTATTCGGCCATTAATAATGGACAGTTGTGTTTTTGTGTAAAGAAATTCGAGTGCTTGTTTGCATTGAATGTTGGTCGTCGTACCACAAACATACAAATCGAGGTTTGTGTGCATCTCCTAGTTGCGGTTAGTGAGAGATCCTCTAGTTCTCGAGGGAACATATAGAGCCTATCCTTATAAAGATCCAATCTTTATAGTCTATTTGTTACAAAGTTCGAACCTTTCATCCATTAAACGTGAGATTAGAGTGTTCTTCATATTATTCTTGTTTTAAAAGCTTCCGCGAACACTTCAGTTGGTATCAGAGCTACTCCGGTAAAACGGAGCGTGAGGGCGCGTTTTAAGTCAGAATTTGGATTTGTTTGTTGCGTTGGAAAGCTAACAAGTAGATCTATCTTGTGTCAAAATTTCAGCTCATTCCGATCAATAACGAAGTCGCAGAGACCCAAACAATCGGAGGTTATCATGGGAGACAGTGAAGCGGATCAACGAAGGGATGCTATGTTGGAAGCCCTTACCAAACAAAACGAAAACCTACAAGCCATGCTCAATCGACTGACATTAGAGGTGTTTAAGAAGAAGGGGGATGAACCACGTTCATCAAGTAATGAGGGCATCAAGCTTGGAGACCTTCCCGAGTTTAGTGGCCTAAAGGGTCCAGATTCGTTTTTGAATTGGGAAAGGCGTATGACTCGTCTATTTGATCATAAGAGCATGGGTGATTACAAGCGTTTTGATCATGCTATATTAAGGTTGACGGATTATGCTAGTGACTGGCTTGATAGTTATCAAAATAGGCGTAGGAGGGAAGGAAAAAAAGAGTTAGCAACTTGGACAGATTTGCGTGTCAAGATGAAGAAGCGTTTTGTCCCTAGAACGTACAAGCAAGAACTGTTCATCAAGTAACTGATTAGAACTATTAAAACATAGTAACCCAAACCTAGTAGAACTAGCAAAGCATAAAAGATAAACAAAAACAATAACAAATTAACCTATCTCAAATCACACGGCTATGTGATTAGAATCCTTGTGCCAATCAATCTCTAATCAACACAAAGTCCTAATGCTACTATAATTCTACTCCAATTAGAATCCTAATCCAACTAGGATTTGGAATTCTAACCCAACTAGAATTACAACTTAAAGACTCCTAACAAGACTCTATGACAAAGGTAATTAGACTCCTAAGCATAATAGGATCCCTTTATCATGCAAACACCTAAAATAAAGAGTTATTAAGCAAATAAAACACTTAGTTTCCTAACAGAACTAGGACACTACATAAGAATTCTAACAGAACTAGGATTGTCACAATTTTGATGCTCACACACGCATCACTAACTCCTTAAACCTCAGCATATCTGAGGAAACATTCAACCCTTTATGCCCTAATATTTTCCTTATAAACACCTGAATGGAAACTGTTTCCCCATTGAGAGGAATCTTTTGCTTCTTAAGCAAGAGGGTGATGATTGAGCCATAGGCTAGGGCATGGTGAGAGGAGGAACAATAGTTCATGATATGATCAATGATTATGGCAGGGAGATTGATCTTGATATTTTTCATCATTAAATAAATCAAATCCATCTCCATTATACGAACTGTTCTCCTGCCCTAAGCCCTGGGAACACTTTATTGCAAATAAAGTGGAGGACCAGCATAATGGGTTCACGCAAATTAGCAGATTGGTAACTAGCCTTCTTGGAATAGGGAATAACAAACAAAAACTTATAAATCTCCTCAGTTGTTACCCCAACAATAGTAGGCCAACCGTCCTCATCATACTTATCAAACCCATCCCTTGGAACATTAAGCAGAGAAGCCTCATAAGAGACAGATATGGAAATTTCACTTCCAAAAACAGTAGATCCCAAAGGCATATCAGGTAATTGCTTCAAATTCACATAAAATTCTCTAACAACATCCATAAAAGCATTCTTAACATCCTTAAACAAAGGCATCTAGCTTTGAAATTCCAACAAATCACGAACCTCAAATAAAGCAAGTATATCAAAATAACCATCTTCTACAGAACAACCAAATAACACACTTCTTTCCACAAGAGGAGTAGAACCAGTAGATACAGGAGTTTCAACAAATTTACCTTTTGTAGCGCGATGGGGTCTAGCTACTACCCCTTTCCTCTTGGTTCCCCTAGCAGAACCAGCATATTGATCTTTAGAAATTTCATCTGTTTCCTTCTTCATGGAAGATCTGGACGCTCTCCTTCCTCTTGCCCTAGTAGAGGCAGATGGAGACCCTTCCTTGTGGCCAGTGACTACCATATCTTCTTCCTCCTTTTTTGTTCCTTCTCCCAACAGGAACTTTAGTTGACAACTCATCCAAAACCCTTTCAACAGTACCAGTAACAAATCCTTCTAATGTTCCCCCCTAACGAATAGCTACACCCTTCTCAGTGGAAATTAGGTTATAGGAAACAACAGAGGTGGCTGGGTTTTCGGTGGAGGAGGCGGTTAAAGGTTTGGCAGTTGAGGGAGTGGGAATGGGTTTATGAGTGGGAGGATGGGTAAGAGATGAAGTTACGGAGGGAGGTGGTTGAGATGGAGGTGGCTGATTTTGTGGTGGTGGAGGTTGATTTCGTGGAGTAGTGGATAGGTTGGAGTTTGAGTGATGGAGGGAGGATTATCGGAGATAGTGTTGATGGATGAAGGTTTTTTGGGTTGAGTGACAGAGGGGGTTTTCTTTAGAGATGGAGGCATTTAAGTAGAACTCTTCGATATTCCACCGTACCCTTCTTCCTTGCACTAATAGAAGATTTCTTCCCCATTGTAGAGAAAACAGAGAACCTTGGAGAACCGCTTTTGGAGAGAGAGATTGCTCGAGTGTGACTTGAAGTGATTGCATAGAAAAAGGGGACAAATATAATATATATGCATGAGAGAATAAGTAGAGGAAGAGAATCAGTTGAGATTTCAAAAGCAATTCAAATATTCGGAAATAATCATAACTTCCCATAAATACCTCAACTACCGAAAAATAAGGCATATACAAGATATGTATAATTGACCGCGCCTTTTTTTTAGGAAAGATAACTGCATCAAAATATCTCAACTTGCAGTAGTTAAAATATTCACTTAATTTCGGAACGAATCAACTTCCCAAAAACATATCTCTGCACTACTGTTGTTCTTCTCAGTTGTTTCGTACAAAAAACACTTGCACATGGTTCAAGCATCTTAGCATGATTTCACCATTATTCAAGCAACGATTATTTCTAATCTTGAAAGATATAGAAAGCATCTACGTGACAACCTGAAGAATTAAGCAAAAATATATGTATGCAATTTCACATCAAAGAGTACTAATCCAACCATCGAGGGAAACAGCTGAAGCCAAATAACCTAAACCTAATAACTCCTAAAAACGACACTTACTAAAACTTAATTATATTAAACCTAATAAGATTCTTAACTTACAAAAATACTCTCTACACAAAGGTTTTGTGAAAATATCAGCAATTTGATCTTCACTTTTGCAAAACAATAATTCAACCATGCCTTTCTCAACATTATCTCTAAGAAAATGATATATGATCTCAATGTGCTTGGTATTATAGTGCTAAACAAGATTTTTTTGAAATATTAATAGCTTTAGTGTTGTCACACATGATAGGAACACTTTCATAGACAACACCCTTTAACTGGTTCCTATCCACAATAGCTGGGAACAACAAGCTGTTGCTGCTATATATTCCGATTCTGCTGTGGATAAGGCCACTAAATTTTGCTTTTTAGAGCCCCATGAGATCATACCCGAGCCTAAGAAATGAGCCATACCTGATGTTCTTTTCCAATCAACAAGGAAACCAATATAATGTGCATCTATATACCCTACCAGCTCAATAGAAGTGCCTTTTTGGTACCACAAGCACAAGCCATCTATTCCCACCAAATAGTACTTAAGTATTCTTCTAACAGCCTTTAGATGGGACTCCTTGGGATTGTTTTGAAATCTTGCACACAATCCTATAGAGAACACAAAATCAGGTCTACTAGTTGTTAAGTACAAGAGGGAATCATACCTCTATACAGTGTAGCTTCCACATCCTTTCCCCTTGAATCAGCATTAAGTTTTGTTGAAGTGGGAATAGGAGTGTCGAAGCTTTACTTTTCCAGACCATATATAATTTTTCAGAAGCTCTCTCAGGTACTTTTGCTGGTGAATCATAATTCCATCAACTGCTTGCTTAATCTGTAAGCCTATGAAGAAACCAAGTTTTCCCATCATGCTCATTTTAAACTCACTATGCATAAGATTAGCAAACTCATCACATAGCAACCACTAGTGGAAAAAACCTCAAATGCTCCGGTTTTTAAGCCCATAAATGCTCCGTATTTAACCCGTAGCAGACCCCACAAGAGCATTTGAATATTTTACAAATGCTTCGGTTGTGAACCGGAGCACTTGGTTCTCAAATGCTCTGGTTGTATGAGAAAACCGGAGCATTTGACTAGTAAATGCTTCGGTTGTTAAGAGAAAACCAGAGATTTTTTACTACCAAATGCTCCGGTTTTTCGTCAACAACCGGAGCATTTGCTTTGTTTTTTTTTATAAAAAATATCGCCAGGTAGCAGCGCCACATTACACTGCCAGCTAGCAGCCCCACGTTACACAACAGCTAGCAGCAGCAAAAAAAACTAAATCAAGTAATATATATTCTGTATAATACAAATAAAATAAACAAAAAATTTATTAACCATGATTAAATAGAATCAAAGTACATGAGATATATAATAAAACTATTACCTATATATATATACACACACACAAATACAAGAAACCATCTTAGGAGCAAAATCTTCAAAACACCATTTTAACACACCAAATAAGCAGACTTCAAAACATCATCTAAAAATAACAATTAATTAATAATTTGGCTAAAATATAAGAAGATGCAACAAAACTAATAAATTAACCAAAGAGATGAGTCTTGCGTAAATTATATCATATACTTATCTCATATAATCAAATTAATAATTAATGGAAAAGAGCCACTGTAAATAAATAGATTTGCTAACCTCAGGTGACGTTAACATGTCATTCGTTGAAGCTAAAATTGCCATTATAACAGAATAATAGCACTAATAACTCCAGGACTTGGAAATATAAATAAGTAAATCAACCTAATCAGTTACAAACAATAGTAAAACATGGCATTTACAATTCCAATATACTAACAAGACCAATTCGCGCATGATAAGAACAAAAACTAAGTAGAAACATGGGCTGAACAAGCAATTACTTGTCCCCAAGGAATCAAATGTAAGTTTGAAAATAAGAGCAATTGGTTGTTTTAAGAAGTCTCCTTGAGTTGTTGGATTTGTGATTTCAATTGGTTTCCCTCATTGGAGGTCACTAAACAAGCATATGAAACTTGACTAACAGGAAGCTCCTAATAAAACCAACAGAGCATCACTAACTCACTTAAAATGAAGCTTCTTCAGGGTATAAATGAACAAGCAATTTACTCACTACCCCATCCATGCAAGGAGTTTACACATCCAATTTACAACTAAACCGTCAAAACTCACACACCCAATTTTCACTTGAACCATCAAAATTCACACATCCAATATTCAACTAAACCATCAAAATTCATACATCCTTTTTTCATATAATTATAAAAACCATCAAAGAGAAAGAGAAATATAGAGTACCTCCTAATCACTATTCAACAGATGACGGATCTACTGGCAATGGTCCAGCTACATTAAACCCATAATTTGGTTTCTTCTAAAAATAATATGTAGATCTTACAATCCCATACGAATACAACATTATAGCATTACTAATATTTTATTGCTTAGAAGCAGATAACAAAAAATTACCTTCTTATCTTGGTTTCTTCTAAAAAATAGTTGGAGGAGAGTCTGGAATGCTTGAGGAGACGCAAATTAAGAAGGTGGAATGCCTGTGCATTGTGACCCACACTAAATGATTTGATAGGTGGTAAAGTGTTGATGTAATGGAAGAGTCAGCAGCTTAGAAGTGAAATTGATGATATGAAGAATTATGATATGAAATCTACAATGAGTCAATAGATATGGCAAAGTTCTCCTGAGTGCAACCATGATAGGCTAAATTAGATGCATATGAAAAGACAACAACCTAAAGCCTCCACCCCCTAAAGAAAATGAGTTGGCTAACCAGCCAACAGTGAGGAACTAGTCTCCTAGCTCATCTTTGAAAGCTCCATGCATCCAGCCAATTATTAAGATTAATCATAAGCAACAAAATCTCTTTACAAGGCCATTCAAGATGTGGGATTCTAGTTACCCAAATAAACAGAAATTGAACAAGTGAAGGCAAGGAAAAATATTTGAGTAGTTAAGATTGCATGCATAGTAGATTAAAGATGATCTCAAGAAAGAGCATATTTATTAAAAAGCACACAGTGCAAGGTTTGGATATCAGTAGACTCCCAAAAATTGACATGGCCCAAACATCTAGTCAAACCTGTCTAAAAATATAAGGGCCGGAACGAGATTGACCAAGGACTCAGAAACCACTGAAAGGAGTCACAATCTGCCGGTTACTTTCCTATTCTCTAACAACATCAGAATGTTTAACATCTACTCCCACAATCCCTTTTCAACCATCATTTCCAAATTATGCAGAAAAGTGTTAGGAATGCAGATAGAAAAGCTACAACTCCCACTTTAACTATAATTAGAAATTTTGATGCAAGTCTGACATAAATTATTGGGTACAAATATAATTAATAGATATATAATTAAGATTATGTCAAGAACAAGATAGGAGAATCTATCATACTTTTTTTTATTGAAATCATGGAGAAACACTTATTTGAACCCGGAAGATATTATAATACACATAAACTGATACAGGTGGTCAGAGGGTGCACATAAGCAATTATTATTGCAATGAATCTAACCATTGCAATGCTCTTTAACAAAAACATTTTCCTACATCTCAAAAATTTAATTCTGTTGGCGGTAGCCATGGACAATTATGACCTGGCCTGGTTCTTGGCAATAAGTTCTTCAGGAAGGCAAAGGCTTTCGTAGCGCCGCATCTAGGCGGCATCCTGATTAATGATGAAGCGAGTCCCTGTTACGTCGCCGAGAATTCGTCGTCCAGCCCCTTAACTTCTTATGGGGTGTGTCTGCCATGCAGGTTAAAAAGGGTATGAGAAAGGGGGAACCTACTGTTGACACATAATCGTGTCTCCCCATTTAGTACCCGATGATGACCAATACCCTGCTCCAATTGGTCTGGATCAAGGAAAGAATAAAGAATGAGTCTAAAATAAAATGTTTTAAGCCCAAAACCATTTTTCACCCTTTTTACTAATTCATTTCCGAAAACCTTTTTTATAATAGTTTTACTAAACCCACTTTCTAAAGCATTTTAAAATAGCCTGTGTTTAAAAAACCTTTTAAAAATAGTTTTTATGAAAGCCCAATTTTATAAAACCCATTTTCTAAGCCCAATTTAATTAATGAAATTAATTAATTAATATTGATCAGTTTTATTAATAAATATAATCTTTCTCCAAAGTGTTTTAAAATATTTTTTATCTAACTCTTTTGTAAAATCTTTTTTAATAAAAATCTTTTAGAAATCTATTATCTTTTAAAAACTTATTGCTTGCCAACCACCCTAAACCTATATATATATTCTCCCTAATAACTCCATCTCTCCTAACCCTCAAATTCCACAGCAACCGACTAACCCATATCTAATCTCGCCGGCACTCACTAATTCTATCATCCCCACAAATCACTCGACTAACCTCACACCCATAATATATCACACGGCTTCACCGTACCCCTCAAGATATCACTCTTCAATCTCCCTCGACACCTACACTCCATCTCACCAAATTAAACATCTACCACCGCCTAACACCATCTAATATCCTCACTAATCCCCTTCCATTTTTCTGGCCCAATCACCTACACAGAATTATTCATACTAATCATCATCTACGCATCATCATCTTCACCTTATTACTCCAAGTTGCAACACATTACCTACGCCTATACTACCTATATATCCTAATACTCCTACAACATCAACCATCATTATATCATCATCAAACATCTACATTAAAGTGTGAATCTTGATCCCTGCAATATTTATTACTCACGCAACTATACATCATGCAGATACAAAATAAATCAAGACCCAAACTTTTTTAAGACTCGTTCAATAATTCAATTTACCAAGATCCGTACAAATCAACGACCCCGGACTGTGGTATAATTTCTAAGGGTCAACTAAATTAATCATCTTTATTTTATTTCTTTATTTATTTTTATTACTTTATTGAAGTTACTAACATTCTATTCATGATGTAGATTGTTAACTCGTCCCTGCCACTAGTAGAATAATTGCTTATTGCTGCGGTGGTATTGTTGCGGTTTTACCCATACACAGCAATAAATCACGTGAAAAAAAAAGGTAAAATATAAAATAAGGATATTGTTGCGGTTCTGGGTGGAAACCGCAGCAATAGATGTCAACGGGAATTTTTTCAAAATTTATTGACTGGGCTGGCCAGATCTATTGCTGCGGTTTCCACCAAAAACCGCAGCAATAGATTAAAATATTATTAAAGACTGTAAGTATTGTATATATTATACTAACTCCCTGCATTATTTTCTTTTCTTATTTTCTATTTATTATTCATATTATATGATTGTCCTGCATGATTTTATCACCCACATATTATTTTTGTTAATCAAGACCTAAAGAACTGTTCTAATTAATTCAGATAATTTGGACAACCTGCTAGGAACCTTGTAATATGATTGCATAATAACTTGTCGCTAAATAATTAGTCTTTTTATGTGTTTCCTGAACCAACCTAGATTAATTATTTTTAGGGTGTATTACAACGTTATTTGAGTATTCTTTTGCATAAAATCTGTTGTGAATCGGTATTTAGTAGAGGCCAGCAATGGGCAATATAGTTCCTGACTGTATTGTACCCTCATCCCCGAACTCAGTTTTTGGTTCCTGACCATCTATTGAGTCATGACGGGGAAATCTACATTAGATAAGTCATGAAGATGTCCCTTCCGTTTCAATATCCAATTAGGTTTATGATTCTTTCTTTAAAGAATTGTTGGCGACTTCAAAACATATTTTAAATAAAATCTTAACAATGGGGTAGTCAAATAAACGCGCTCACATCGCTTGTAGGCATTAAAGGAATTAAAAATCCACGCCTACAATTTGGCGACTTTACTAGGGAGGATTTTTAATTTTTTTTTTTAATTGAGTGGGTGAAACTTGAAAAATACGATTCATTCTTCTTTTATGCCTTTGAATAATATACTATTTTGCATATGCATGGCTTTTGTTCTGCCATTATAAGGACAATCTACTTTGCCTCATTAGCACATGTTCTATGTGTGAGGTCACCCCCAGGCGGTTTGCGCTTTGTCCTTCCAAAAAGCTTCCTGGAGCGAGAGTGTTGGATCTTAGTCATATGTAAATCTACCAAACCATGGCATTGTTCTCTTGTTCCTGACTTGAGAACTGGAGTGCATCTTACACGTGACCACCTTTTCAAGCAAAGGTACGAAGCGTGGGATCAATCTCTTAGTCATGGACCCTTTTCTGCCTTAACCTAAACCTGACCATAGTTGAAACTTGGAAATGGACTTTAGGTTGAGAACTGTGCATATTATTATCTTAATTGTGCATATTTGTGTGTTGTGTGCCTTTAATTGCTATGTGTTGCGTAAATTTTAAAACTAAAATCGTCAAGCGAATTTACGTCATTGAAAAAGTAAAAATGAACTGTGATTTTGCGCGCCGCACATCAGCCAGTTTGCGTCCCGTGCAGCTGATTTCGCGCAGCGCATTCGTTAGCGTCCTGCTCAGTTGACCTTGCGTTGCTTGCACAATATTTGCGTCGCGCGCAGCTTGCCTTGTGTCGCGCAGCGCTCCGCTTTCCTTCCCTGCGTATTGCAGTTGATACATGTGATCTAATTTGTTGCGTTGTCAATTTCTATCGTGCATTGCTCCGCATTCTTTGTGCCAATCTCCATCCTATTCTTTTCTAACATCATATCTATTTCGAAAACTTTATCTCATATTATTTTGAAAAAAAAATCATCTAAAAAAAAATTCAATCTCTAATCTTCTATCTATTTCAAAAAATTTATCCCTACCTTTTACCAAACTATATCTCCTATCCTTTTTCAAAAAAAACTATCTCATTATTTTTTTCCATCTCTATTATCTCACCTATCTTTTTCGAAAATTATTCTCCTATCTTTTTCAAAATTTCATCCCATCTTCAATCTCCTATCTACTTCAAAAATGTTATTTCCACCTTTTTTTGTTCAAAAAAAATCTCCATCTTTTTCAAAAATTCATCCTTTTTCTCTATCCTGTCTTTTCATGTATATTATCCATCCTTTATGTGCACATCATTTAGGATTCTTTTTAGTGTCCATCTTGTTGTAAAAGTCTCATCCACCTAGGAATTTTAACTCCATTAGAAGTCCATCTAACCCAAATATCTAGGTTCATCCAGTTTCACTCCATTTAGAGTTCTTAACCCCGTCTAACTCTATCCATGTTAGGAGTCTTAATGCACTTGAGTCCCATCCATCTTAGAAATCTATAATCCATAGAAAGTCCATGCATAATAGGAGCTTAAAACCATTATAATTCTGTCAATCTTAGAATTCCATCCATTTTAGGAGTCTAGGTCCACTAGAGTGTCGTTCATTTTAGGAGTCTACGTCCACTAGAGTTTCATGCATATTAGGAGTCTAGCATCCTCGAAAGTTCGTCGAATCTAGAATTATAACGTCATTAGAAGTCTATCAAGTTTAGGATTCTAAAGTCATTAGAATCGCATAACAATTAGGACAGTATTCATACACTAGAGTCCCTCTGCATTGCATAGTGCATCATTCATACACCTCATGCATAACTAGAGTTATTAGGCATCTAGGAGTCCCATTGCATCCATACTCTCCATTTCATCTCATGCAGTCCGCATTTAGTAGTCCTGAACTACAAGCGATCTGATTCCCTCTTTTGGGATATGTAGGCAGCCTTTACAGGTTCGAACGCATAGATTGAGTCATGCATACATACATTATGTCTAGGTGCATCCAAAAAAGTCATTCATACATGCATTAAGTCTAGGTGCATTAAAAAAAAAAAAAAAATCATGCATTTAGGATATTCAGATTTGTTCCTAGAAGCTCAACTCTTTTAAAACAAACATACATTAGCCCATTCCATTCATTTCTCCATCTTTAATCTCCTGCTGGATAATCTTTCTCCAAAGTGTTTTAAAATATTTTTTATCTAACTCTTTTCTAAAATCTTTTTCTTTTTTTAGAAATCTATTATCTTTTAAAAACCTATTGCTTCCCAACCACCCTAAACCTATTACCTATATATATTCTCCCTAATAACTCCATCTCTCCACGGCAACCGACTAACCCATAACTAATCTCCCCGGCACTCACTAATTCTATCATCCCCATAAATCACTCGGCTAACCTCACACCCATAGAATATCACACGGCTTCACCCCTCAAGATCTCACTCGACAATCTCACTCGACACCTACACTCCATCTCACCAAATTAAACATCTACCACCGCCTAGCACCATCTAATATCCTCACTAATCCCCTTCAATTTTTCTGGCCCAATCACCTACACAGAATTATTCATACTGATCATCATCCACGCATCATCATGTTCACCTTATTACTCCAAGTTGCAACACATTACCTACGCCTATACTACCTATATATCCTAATACTCCTACAGCATCAACCATTATTATATCATCATCAAACATCTACATTAAAGTGTGAATCTTGATCCCTGCAATATTTATTACTCACGCAACAATACATCATGCAGATACAAAATTAATCAAGACACAAACTTTTTTAAGACTAGTTCAATAATTCAATTTACCAAGATCCGTACAAATCAACGACCCCGGACTGTGGTATAATTTCTAAGGGTCAACTAAATTAATCATCTTTATTTTATTTCTTTATTTATTTTTATTACTTTATTGAAGTTACTAACATTCTATTCATGATGTAGATTGTTAACTCGTCCCTGCGGCTGTAAGTATTGTATATATTATACTAACTCCCTGCAGTATTTTCTTTTCTTATTTTCTATTTATTATTCATATTATATGATAGTCCTACATGATTTTTATCACCCACATGTTATTTTTGCTAATCAAGACCTAAAGAACTCTTCTAATTAATTCAGATAAATTAGACAACCTGCTAGGAACCTTGTAATATGATTGCATAATAACTTGTCGCTAAATAATTAGTCTTTTTATGTGTTTCCTGAACCAACCTAGATTAATTATTTTTAGGGTGTATGAAAACGTTATTTGATTATTCTTCTGCATAAAATCTGTTGTGAATCGGTATTTAGTAGAGGCCAGCAATGGGCAATATAGTTCTTGACTGTATTGTACCCTTACCCCCGAACTCAGTTTTTGGTTCCTGACCATCTATTGAGTCATGACGGGGAAATCTACATTAGATAAGTCACTAAGATGTCCATTCCGTTTTAATATCCAATTAGGTTTATGATTCTTCCTTTAAAGAATTGTTGGCAACTTCAAAACATATTTTTAATAAAACCTTAACAATGGGGTAGTCAAATAAACGCGCTCACACCGCGTGTAGGCATTAAAGGAATTAAAAATCCACGCCTACACCTACCTTTTTGGCTGCAATGGTTTATATGAAGAAGGATTTGGTGGTGGAGGTGCCCGATGTAATCGTGGCAGTGCTGGAAGAGTATGAGGCGATCATGCCTGATGATCTCCCTAAGAGACTCCCGCCTCGAAGGGATGTTGACCATGCGATTGAATTGGAACCAGGCGTTAAGCCACCTGTAAAGGCGCCCTATCGAATGGGTCCATCCGAGTTGGCAGAACTTCGAAAGCAGTTGGATGGGTTGTTGAATCTGGATTTATTCAACCATCCAAGGCCTCTTATGGTGCACCTGTTTTGTTCCAGAAGAAGGCAGATGGGTCCCTTCGCATGTGTGTGGACTATAGGGCTTTGAATAAGGTTACGGTGAAGAACAAGTATTCGATCTCGAGGACGGCTGATTTATTTGCCTGATTGTCGAAGGCTACGTACTTCATTAAACTCGATTTTGGCGTTCTGAATATTGGCAGGTTAGGATTGTTGAAGGTGATGAATCAAAGACCACTTGTGTAACTAAATATGGTTCTTTTGAATTTCTTGTAATGCCGTTTGGGCTCACTAATACCCCGTCTACCTTCTGTATTTAATTAATGATGTGCTTTACGAGTATCTCGATTGCTTTTGTGTTGTTTATTTGGATAACATTGTTGTGTACTCAAAACATTTGATGATCATGTTAGGCATCTTAGGTTGGTCTTTGAGAAACTAAGGGAGTATGAGCTATATGTAAAAAAAGAGAAATGCGAGTTTGTTAGATCTGAGATTATGTTCCTTGGACATAAAATCAGTAAAGGTAGCGTGCGGAGGGATGAGGCTAAGGTTAAGGCCAATGTGGATTGGGAGCAACCTAAATCTGTCCCAGAGTTACGATGCTTTCTTGAATTAGCCAATTACTATTGGAAGTTCATTAAAGGTTATTCACAGAAAGTATCGTCGCTGACAGATTTGTTAAAGAAGAGTCAAGCATGGGAATGGACAGAAAGGTACCAATCTACTTTTAAGGATTTGAAATCTGCAATCTCATCCGAGCCAGTGCTTAAGCTTCCAGAATTTAACAAGCCATTTGAAGTACACACTGATGCCTCTGGCAGAGCTATTGGTGGGGTTCTGGTCCAAGAGGGACATCCAGCAGCTTTCAAGGGTCGAAAGCTCAAAGATGCGGAGAAGAGATACTCAACACACGAGAAAGAGATGCTTCCGGTTGTACATTGCCTGCGGATTTGGCGGCATTATTTGCTGGGTATGAAGTTTATAGTGCTCACCGATAATGTTGCCAACACGTTCTTCCAATCTCATAAGAACTTGTCACCTAAACAAGCCCATTGGATGGAATTTCTTGAGGAATATGATTTCACTTGGCAGCATAAGCGACATAACATGGTGTCGGATGCTCTTAGTCGTAGAATACAAAAGATGTTTGCAGCTATTTCGGAGGTTGAGTCAGACTTTACCAAGCGAGTGCGTGAGGAAAACAAGAATGATCCAGAGTATGTTCGTTTGTATGGTCAAGTGAAAGATGGTTCGGTGCGGAGGTACTGGATTGATAATGGGTTGTTGTTGACAAAGGGGCGTAAGTTGTACGTTCCCTTGGGCAAATTGAGGCACAAGTTGTTAAGGTTGGTTCATGATTCTGTTTGGGACGGCTACCCTGGAAGGGAAAGGACGCAAGCGTTGCTAGAAAAAAGTTATTTTTGGCCAAAGATACGATGGGAAGTGGAGGCCTATGTGAAGTCCTGCCATGTATGTCAGTTAGATAAGACTGAGAAGCTCAAGGAGGGGGGTCTTTTGCAGCCTCTATCCATTGCAGAGAAACCTTAAGTGTCGGTTTCTATGGATTTCATATCTGGGTTTCCCGTAGTGAATGGACAGCGTTCAATCATGGTTGTGGTAGATCAATTCTCGAAGTATACTATGTTTATTCCAGCCCCTAATGCATGTCTAACGAGGAGCAGCATTTTCTTGGCTATGTGGTGAAATATTTTGGACTTCCGAGCGATATTATTAGTGATCGAGACACTAGGTTCACCGAAAGGTTTTGGGTGGCGTTGTTCAACTTGATGGGATACCAACTAAAGTTTTTAACTTTGAATCATCCTCAAATGGATGGTTAGACAGAGCGTAATAATGCCTTGTTGGAAGAGTATTTGCGGCATTATGTGATGGCTTCGCAGAAAAATTGGTTAGAACTCTTAGACACTGCTCAGTTTTGTTATAACTTGCATAAGAGTTCATCTACAAGGTTGAGTCCTTTTGAGTTGGCAATGGCGTGGCAGCCTCTAACCCCACATGAGATAATAAATCAGAGCAAGGATGTGGGATGTCCAGCCGCACATCGCTTTGCTAGCAGCCATCAAGAGTTGATGGAGGAGGCGAGGGATAGCCTTGAGAAAGCAGCCCACTACATGAAAAAGTATGCGGACAAAGGCATGAGGCCTTTGGAATTCAGTGTTGGGGATAAAGTGTTGTTGAAGCTTACACCCCAAATTTGGAAAAAGATAAGTACCAAGTCTACTCAAAGATCCTTGATTTTGAGATACGATGGTCCCTTTAAGGTTGTGCAAAAAGTTGGTGCAGTAGCGTACAAGTTGAAGTTGTCGGAGAGACTAAAGCGGAATCCGCCGATAATCCAGAAACAGTTCACAAAGAAAGTGGAAATGATTCCGGATCGTCGTGTATTAGGACAAAGTAAGAAGAATCGACGAATTGAGGACTTGGTCAAATGGAAATATTGTCCTGAGTCAGAGGTTTCATGGGAGAGAGACACCACACTCTGGCAGTTTGAGGAGAAGGTTGAGAAGTACTTGACGAGGGCGTCAAGCTCTTTAAGTGGGGGTGGTTTGTAAGACCCCTATGTGCCCTTGGGCGGGCATGGTGTGTCCTTGGTCCGGGGCACGACTAGATCTACCTTGGTTGAGTCAAGGTTAAGTGTGGACGGCGATGCGACATCGTGAAGGCATAGCCTGGGCTAAGCCAAGCCAAGCCAAGGCACGTTGAGTGTGACCTTGGAAATCTAAGTGGATGCCTTTTGATGTTGCTGGTTGAGTTATTTGGTCTAGGACTTGGCTCATGTGCGCTGGGAGCATGGTGCCTTGCCTTAGCGCGCTGGGGACTCATTCGGATGGTTGCTGGATGCTTGGTCATGTGTTGTGCACGTGTGCGTGGCGGGAATGCGCTCAGTATTCACTAAATAAAGAACAGGCGTGGGAAACAAGGGTGCATGTATGCCACACGCCCATGTCATGGGCAGTGTATGAGGAGCGAAGCGACGCGACGATTAGCATTAGCGGTTATCGCTGACTGGGCGCAAGGGCCACATATTCAGGCGCGCCTCTTGGAGTTTTATTACTGCATGCTTGTGCCACGTATGCTGGCGGTTACTAGAGCAGTTACTTCGCTCAAACAGAGGGAATTATCTCTGTTACCATTGCCTATATATAGACAACCTTTGGGCTTGTCCAAGGGGTTGAAAAAAATCAATGTACGAACATTACAATGAAATAAAAGTGTTGTGCTTTATAAAATATGTTAAGTGTGAATTATTATCGTTGCGATTTATCATACGATTATCTTGTTAGGCTGGTTAGATTGTGATCTAGTACCCTCACGGCAAAATCGAAAAATTACGCTGTGACAATTTGGTATCAGAGCTGTGCTTTATTAAATAAAAGCATGTGTGTATATATATATGTATATGTGTATATATGTATATGTGTATATATGTATATGTGTATATGTGTGTGTTTGGACCTCTGATCTGGTCCAACAGTGTTATGCAAAGCCCATCTAAAGGATCTGATCTGTATGCTCCCAAGGAGCCCATCAGCCTTTTCAGACAGAAAGCAACTTTGCCATAAAAGGGGGACAACTTTCCTACAAACAGGGATGCTCCCCAATAGGGTTTCCTGTCTGGGGAATCCCCAACATTATAAAAGCAGCAAGTCCAATCAATGAACAGGTATTGAATTCTCACCTAACAAAACCAGAGCATCTCTCTCTAGAACTGTACACTTTCTCTCTCTACCTCAATCTCAACTGACTTGAGCGTCGGAGGGGCTTTCCCGGGAACACCCCCGGGCTAGTTTTCTTTGTTTTGCAGGTCCTCGGTTGACAAGACTCGGGATTATACTCCAACTCGGGATTTTAACCTCTCTAAACACAATTAACTCATTTGACTAGTTTCTAGGCAGAAACAGTTTGGCGCCGTCTGTGGGGAAAGACACATCTCAAAGCTACGTACCGAGAGCAACATGGCACCCCGAAGGAAAACAACCCGAGCCTCAGTACCTTCGCAACCGACCCCGATCCGATCCCAGCAACCCAACGTGCGGGTCGAGTCACTCGCCATCGACGATGAGGGATCTACTCCTCGTAACGAAGAGCAAACCGGACCCCCAGAGCAATACCATGCTGATCAAGACATAGAAAGAATAGCTCAGCAGTTGAATGCAAACATGCAACGCAGCTTGCAGGAGCTCATAGCGGGAATCCCCCAACTAAACCAGGGGATATCCCGAGAGTTGACCCAAGGGGAGCCGCAACCCTGGGCTGATCCAAACACTCACGTCCCTAACCGGGACGGGCAACGAGTGGGAGGAGAAAGGCCCCGACAGGCCAACTCCCGTAGGACACCAAACTCAGATGCTCGACGAATCATCGAAGATAATCGTAGGCGTCGGGCGGAGCAAGACGCTCGGAACTTACTTAATGACAAAAGGAGAGCCAATCAGGAGAAGACTCGCCAAGAGGAGCAAGCCCAATCCAGGACCCCTAGACGGGGGAGGGAAGGGTCCCCCCTCGGGTCCAAGAAGACCAGGACGGAAGAGGAAGGAGACTCGGGCCCTCCACGAAATAAAAGTCCCGTCTTGGTCAACAGGGGGGTATTAAACTTCATGACGCCCTTCAGTCGGGAAATCATGGAGGTCCCTAACCCAAGTAAGGTCAAGGTCCCCCAGATCGAGCAGTACTCAGGAAATAGCGACCCCGACGATCACATGGCTGCCTATAAAGCCCAGATGAGTGTGCAAACAGGGTGTGAGGCGGCATGGTGTCGTTACTTCCCGATTACCCTTAAGGGCCTAGCACTCAGCTGGTTTTCGGGACTCTCCCCCGGCATCATCACGAACTTTTCAGTGTTAGAAGCATTATTCCACCAACATTTCATTGCCGGGCGTCGGCATAAAAAGACAAGCATTCACTTGATGTCCATCAAGCGGCAAGGAGCACGAAAGCCCGGCCGACTACATTAAACGCTTCAATGAGGAATCCCTCAAGATCTCGACCTTCAAGACGGGGTAGCCTTCACTTGCCTTGATGTCGGGATTACGGCCGAGGTAAGTTCAGATGGTCCTTGGCTGAGAATGAAGTCACCACATTCACTGAGGCCATGAGTCGGGCCCAGAAATTCATTCAGGCCTCGGACATCTGCAAACCTGTTGTAGAGAAGTCAAAGAAAAGAAAGGAAGAAGCCCCTTACCGGGAATCCAACAAGAGTAGTAAGAGCAACCAAAGAACTCCTCCCGAGGACCGGAGATAATGGAAACGACCCCGCTTCAACCGAAATCGACGTGAGATCTATTTAGATCTAAAGCACAAGTCGGTATTGCCCATTCCTCCCCCTATAAGGACCTCAAAGGAAAAAAGGGATCGCCGATCGTGGTGTGAATATCACCGAGAGTGTGGGCACACCAGGTAAAGACCGTCGGGAGTTGAAGAAGGCCTTGGATCACTTGGGCGATCAAGGGAAGGCGAACAGATATATCAAGCACTCTCGGGAAGAGAAAGGGAAGGAGAAGGAAGGAAGGAATGAATGACGACGACAACACCGATGGTTATGTCGGGGTAATAGCAGGGGGACATGCCTCGGGAGGCTTAACCAGCCGAGCCCGCAAGGCTCACCTGCACGCCATAAAACATCAAGTTTTGGAAATTGAGCCAACACAGGCGGGGTGTCCTGTCATGACATTCGGGGAGCCTGACCGGCACATTCATACCCCCCATGACGATCCCCTCGTCATCGAAATGAAAATTGCCAACTCAAGGGTCAAGAGGATATTGGTCGACAACGGTTCATCAGCAGACATCATCACGTTAGAATGCTTACGAAGGAAAATACACCGAGAAGGACGTAAACCCGACCGATCGGCCGGCGATAGGCTTCGGGGGAGCATCCGTGTACCCCCTCGGGTTCGTAAAGTTGGCTGTGAGACTCGGGGAAAGAGGTAAGGGAAGAAGCCTACCAGTCGACTTCCTGGTGGTTGACACCCCACTTCCTTATAATGCCATCATGGGCGGGCCCACTATGAACAAGATAAAGGCAGCCATCTCGGTATACCAGCTACTTTTGCAATATGAAACAGACGAAGGTCAAGTCGGGAAAATATATGGTGATCGGCGAGACGGCCGGGAGTGTTACACGAACAGTTTTAAAACAACAACCTCAGAAGAAAGACCAAGGAAGAGAAAGAGGGATGAACCCGCGGAGACCCCCACTGGTCTCGGGGTCTACCTTTCAGATAATCCGAAGCTATACGAACGACCCCAGCCGGTCGATGAGGATGAGGAGATAACACTCGATGAAGATCTCGGGCATGGGGTAAGGATTGGCAAAAACCTCGGTCCCGAGATCAGGGAAAAACTGATTAACACCTTGCGAGAATACAAGGACGTGTTTGCCTACTCCGCCTCGACATGCAAGGGCTGGATCCCAATTTCGCATCCCATGAATTAAACATCAAGGAGGGATTCCGCCCCATCAGCGTAGCTCGGGCATCAAGGGCCCGAGAGAAACGCAGCGACGAAGAAGAGGTCGAGAAACCGCTAGAGGCGGGTATCATTGAAGAATGCCAATACACCGAATGGTTGGCCAATGTTGTTCTTGTTAAAAAAGCCAACGGAGCATGGCGCATGTGCGTCGACTTCACTGACTTAAACAAAGCATGCCCCAAAGACAATCATCCTCTGCCTAAGATTGATAGGCTGGTCGACTCAACGGCCGGTCACGAGTTGCTCAGCTTCATGGATGCCAACGCGGGATACCACCGGATCCCGATGGCGGAAAAAGACCGGGTACATACAGCATTCATTACGGCCCAAGGCGTGTACTGCTACAAGATGATGCCCTTCGGGCTCAAGAACGCAGGGGCTACTTATCAACGAACCATCAACAAGGTCTTTGAGGAGCAACTCGGGAGGAACATTGAGGTCTACGTAGACGATATGATCGTCAAGAGCGAGAAAAGCAATTGATCACGTCGGGGACTTGGCGAAACGCCGAACACCCTACGACGTCATGGCATGAAGTTAAATCCTAAGAAGTGCATATTCGGGGGTCGAGGGGGAAATGCCTCGGGTTCTTGGTAGATGAAAGAGGGATCGAGGCCAACCCCGACAAGATCAACGCAAGTGTTAAACATGTCATCACCAAGGAATGTGAGAGAAGTTCAAAGGCTAACAGGGGTGCCTAGCGTGGGGACGCTTCTTGTCCCGCTCGGGCGACAAGAGCTTGTTATTCTTCGTAGCGCCGAAGAGGAAGGAGTTTGATTGGGACGACGAGGCCGAACAAGCATTTCAACGGCTAAAACAACACCTAGCGACGTTGCCCAAACTCATATCACCCTTGCTAGGGAGAAACTCTCTATATATACCTCTCGGTATCGGAATACGCTCTCGGTGTGGTACTCGTGGGTGAAAGAGAGGGAACTCAACACCCAGTATACTTCATCGGCCACGCTTACGAGAGGAGCGAAGCAAGATACGGTCGAGATTGAGAAGATGGTGTTTGCGCCGGTCATGGCAAGTAGGAAATTGAAGCCATATTTTCGGGCGCACCCGATCAAAGTCCTAACCGGACAACCCATCGGGAAAGTAATCGAAAGCGAAACCACTCAACTCGGATGACCGAGTGGGCGGACCCGTTAGCGGACTTCGGGTTGGAGTATGAGCCCCGAAGAGCAATCAAGGCACAAGCATTGGCGGATTTCATCGGCGAATGCGGCTCCCGACCCCTTGACCTAGAAGAGAGGGAGTCGTGGGAGTTGCGAGTAGATGGTTCGGCCACCAAAGGCGCGCACGGGGCGGGGCTCGTGATAACCCCCTCGGTCGGGGATAAAATGGAGTACGCTGTCAAATTTGATTTCCTAGCCTCAAACAATGAGGCGAGAATACGAAGCCCTTATCTTGGGCCTTCAAATCTGCATAAGCTCGGGTGCCCGGGCGGTAATGGCCAAATCGGACTCGCAACTCGTAGTGGGGGCGGGTCTCGGGAGAATACGAGGCCAAGGAAGACAACATGAGGATGTATCTCAACAAAACCCAAGAACTCATCAAGAAGTTGTCATCATTCAAGATACAACACCTCCCAAGGTCGAGAAAACCGACAGCCGACGC
The DNA here is from genome assembly GCA_947646795.1 of Beta lomatogona. Lineage (NCBI taxonomy): Eukaryota > Viridiplantae > Streptophyta > Magnoliopsida > Caryophyllales > Amaranthaceae > Beta > Beta lomatogona. The sequence continues at coordinate 3,463,974 of CANSNZ010000928.1, read as the reverse complement.
CCGGCTCGTATGGCAAGCTCTGCGGATGGACTAACCCCTCGAACCATCATCTGGGAGGTGCTACAGCAGCCAAGCATTAATTCCCCCCAGATCCACGCCTTGGACAGAACAGATACATGGATGGGGGAAATCATAAGCTTCCTCAGAGATGGCATACTACCCTCGGGAGAGAAAGAGGGCCGAGGCTATTAAGAGGAAGTCGGGTTGGTTCGTCTTGCATGAGGGGATCCTCTACAAAAAATCCTACACTCATCCACTACTTGAAGTGTGTTACGCCATTTGAGGGCAATTACATCCTTCGGGAAATTCATGAGGGCGTATGCAGCGGCCATCAAGGGGCAAGAACCATTGCCGGAAAGCTCGAGAGCCGGGTACTACTGGCCCACACCGAAAGGCGATGCTCGGGAATTGGTGAAGAAATGCCCCAACTGCCAAATCCATGGAGATATCCCTCGGGCTCCCACGAATCCCCCGACAGACCATACAAGCCGTATTACCATTCGACAAGTGGGGGATGGACCTAATAGGCCCATTCCCGGCGGCCTCGGGGCAAAGAAGGTTCCTCCTAGTGGCCATCGACTACTTCACCAAATGGGTCGAGGCCGAACCACTAGCTTCAATAACAAGACAAACAAGTGCAAAATTTCATCTGGAGGAACATCATCACCCGTTTCGGGATCCCAAGGACCTCATATCAGACAACGGGAGACAATTTAACAGCGGGCCAACCCGGGATTATTGTTCCAGGTTCGGGATTCAAACACGGTTTTCAGCCGTATCCCGACCCCGGACCAACGGCCAAGCGAGGCCGCGAACAAGGTCGTCTTGAATGGGATAAAGAAATCATTGGAAGGAGCAAAGGGGTCATGGGTCGATGATCTCCCGGGTGTGCTACAGTCGGCAAGAACAACGGTGAAAGAAGCAACGAGCAACTCGCCCTTCGGCTTAGTCTATGGAAGTGACGCCGTCCTTCCGGTCGAGGTCGGGATACCTTCTCCAAGGATGACCTTCTACGAGCATGACAAGAATGAAGAAGAGAAGAAAGTCGAGCTAGACCCTCTTGCCCGAATCTCGGGGCAATGCACTACTCAAGTCAATCCGCAACAAGCAAAGGGTTACCAGACAATTCAACCTGAGTGTGAAAGCTAGGCCAATCCATGTAGGTGATTGGGTGGTCAGGAAGGTCGAGGCCACAGGGGGGCGCACCTAAAAGGCAAGCTAGGGCCTAAGTGGGAGGGACCTTACAAGGTCACAAAAGTGATCAAGCCTGGAACATACCGACTCGAGTCACCCGGAAGGCACACCACCGGCCCGACCTTGGAATGCGACAATCGAAGAAGTATTACATTTAAGTAACTTAGGCCACACTTGAGCCTTATCTTGTAAACCACAACTCGGGGCAACAATTTACACCCTATTAGAGTTGGCGGGATTTTGGAAACTGGGCCGAGACATGAGCCTACGGTTCATTTTGTTACAAACGCAACTCGGGCGGTAAGTTGTACCCCATAGTTGACGGATCTCGGGTGCGATAATGAATGAAAGAGCATTTGGCTCGTAACAGTTGCATTTTAACAAAATTACACTCGGGCATTTAGAAAATTGAAAGTGGCAGTTAGACTACTCGGGAAATTTAGCTCAAACAAAAAATACATAAACAGTGTAAACCGAAGAAGAAACAAACACTACTCGGGAATCTGGCTCATAAAACATGAAAACAAACAATTCATAGAGATTGTGCAAAAGTACAGCCTAGGCACCTGAAAACACCATCTCAGACGCCAAAACACAAACAGATCCGAGAACAGACTCTCGGGGTACATAAAAAGGTCCACAAAAATCCAAAAACATTACAAAATTATACAAATCAGGCAGCGGCTTCTTTTGGCGGAGTCCCTTCGAAGCTCTCTTCGGTATCCTCATCATCATCTTCCCCTGAACGGGAGTCCTGGCCTTCACCCCCGCCTTTAGCAACAACCTTCCCATCCTCGGCGGGTGCGATCGGCGAGCACCCTCGGGGATTCCCTGGCATGTCGGCTGCACTGGGCCCAGAACTTGGGAAGCTCCCGGGGTCTGAGAAGCCCCCACATTGGCCTTCTGCCCCAAGGCAATACGGCGGTCAAACTCGGCCTTAATCGCATCCCAGTCCAAGGAAGCATTGGTCTCGGTCAAAATGGCCCGAAGCCTCTCCTTGGTTTCTCGGGTGGTCAGACGGTAGGAAGCTGAGGCCATCTTCCCCAAGTAGTTAAGCCCTTCAGGAGAAGTCTTCCACTGGACCAACCAGTCCTCCTGGGCCTTCTGGAGCTTGGCTTCCGCCCTTTTGAGCTTATGTCGGGTGGACTTGTGCTTCTTGGCCGCCTCCTCAAGTTGGACTCCGAAGGTCACTAGCGATCTTCGGGCCTCATTGCGCTCAATCGAGCAAGCATCCAATGAAGCATGCATACGCTTTTTCTTTGTCCCTCAAGACCTTCATGTCATTCACCGCCTTGCTTGCCTCCTCGAAAGTGGACTTCTGGGAGTCAAGCTCGTCATTCAGCTTTTTCAGCTCACCACTATCGGTCACCGCCTTGGTTTTCAAGGCATCAACCTCCTTTTTGAGAGACGCTATCTCGTCCTCGAGCTGAACCCGGCGGCGAATAACTGAAGTCATCCGGATAGAAGTCTGCAAAAACGCGAAACATGAGAATCAACATAATGAAAGAAAAATGTAAAGCCGAGTCGGGAAAAATACCTCCAGCCAAGATTCATAGAGAGTGTTGACCTCCTCAGCGCCCAAAGCCGACAAGGCTACATCGTCGGCCTCAGTGTAGATCTCCCGAACAGCATGACGCACTCGGGCAAATTTCTGAGTCGAGGTGGTGCCGGTGAAGGGCACATCGGCACCGATCCGATCGGCTCGGGTCCTTTTTCGGCGGCTCGTCCACATCAATAGGGACTTGCGGGGTTCCGGTTTCACCCGCCTTGCGCTTAGAACCCGTAGATACCCCAGACAACGCTTTGTCGGAAGCCCGAGAAGCGACAAGTTTCTCGGCAGCTTGGGCCTGCTCGATGTCTCCCTTCACCCTCCGGGATCGAGTAGAGGGTTTCTTAGCCCTCTTGGAGTCTGTATCCTGTAAAACAAAGAATATTACAACGAGTCGGGGGATTTCAATGAAAAAAAGCGTCGGGTCGGGTAACTTACCTTAGGAGGCGGGGGAATTGACATGGTTTCCTCCTCCAATTCACCCATCAACTTCAAGGCCAACTCGGTGTTGTCAATATATATCTCAGCCATCTTTGGATCCAATTGGCCTCGGGCGACAACTGAAACAAAAGAAATGTCAAACACTTAGCATAAAAAATGAAGACTTTAAAGAAAGACAAAGGCGGGATTACCCTTGTCACAGCTGCAACTTAAGCCCGCAGCCGCCAGGAACATCTCGTTCCGTACAACAAAGCGGGACGGGAGCCAGTTCTTGGGGACGTACGAAAGGGCCCCGGTATGAGTCCGGGGAGTGGTAGAAAAGTATATTCCCACTACCGCCTCTTGTCGGGACATCATGGGGACTGTTTGATTCAAACTAAAGCGAGGACCACCCTCCACCGGAAGAGTCGGGATCCCCCATTCATCACTAGTGTATATATGAAAGAAATTTCGCCTAAAACCCTTTTGGTTAGAAGGGGCATCTCGAACTACCTTACAGCCAGCCCGACATTGAAAACGGAACCACCCCGGGCCATGCCTATCAGCAGGACCCAAGATCAGAGTAAACATGTTGCGCCATAAACGCACACTCGGGGTCACCCCGAGAGACTCGCAAATGGCCATAAAGCCGTTTATTGTAAGCCAACTGTTTGGAAGCAAATTGGTTAGAGTCAGCTGATAGGCGTTCAGTAGATCTCGGATGAATGGGTGCAAGGGGAACCTGAGACCCATTTGCAGGCTCTGATGATAGACCGACACGCATCCCGCCGGGCGTCGGGAATCGTGTCCGTATGTTTGGCACGAACAACAAAGAAAGGGTCGTGAACCCAGAACTTGCTCCCAACATGTTTAAAATTCCTCGCCATGTATTTCATGAATATAGGGTCGGGATAATATGTATGGGGACCTCCCTCGGGGTCCAGTGGGGGGTATTCTTGCCCTGAGGTGCTCGGGCCCTCATCCGCTTCCGCTCCATCGGACACCATCACTACACCATCAGAAACATACCTCTCTAAGTAACTCCAAGCACAAGGCTTATGCGCGATCGATACTTCCCAAGGACCCGGGATTATACCCTCATCTTCTTCCGATAGGGAATCCGAAGGACTGGGTAGGGGAATCGCCTCGGGTACCACCGAGGGATCGGGGCAAGGGATCCGAGTACTAACTAAGAAACCTCTCTCCCCTCGAATCTCCTCTGAAAACCTATAGGGAGAGGAGGCGGGGGTACTCGACCCCGACTCGGGGTCCGACTCAGGGTCCATTCTAGGGAGATCAATCTACGACAGAAAGCAGTAAGAAAAGTATAGCAAAGAAAAGCGTACCTTCTCGGGATTATGCGAACTCGGGATCACCACGCGGAGGGTCAAACGAACTCGGGCAGGAACAGTTGAAGATGTCTCAGAGCGATTCTAGAGAGATAAAGAGGAGAGAGAGAGAGATTTGGCAAATGATTGAAATGTACGGAAAATAAGCCTCCTCCTCCTCTAAATAGTCCCATCCTCAGTCGCGCGCAACGACAACCTCAAGGCCTCCTTTGACGGGCCCTTACAACTTGGGCCTTCAGTAAAAAAGCCCAAGGATCAAACATCGAGTCAAAAGGCCCAAATTGGAGTAAATAATAAATTGGGAAAGTTAATGGTCAAATGGTCAAACATATGGAAGTTTGACTAGAACCCAGCTCGTTTCTCAAATTTTGACTAACCAACTCGGGATCCTTTAGAGGACTCATTAGCCCCCGAGTTGGCCCATACCCACCTCGGCATTGCCAGGGGGCTCAGCACTTAGCCAAATATTGGCTAAGTACCTCACAACCAACTCGGGATCCTCATAGGGAGGGCCCTTTAGCCCCCGAGTCGGTGCATACCCACCTCGGCATTGCCAGGGGGCTCAGCACTTAGCCAAATATTGGCTAAGTACCTCACAACCAACTCGGGATCCTCATAGGGAGGGCTCTTTAGCCCCTGAGTCGGTGCATACCCACCTCGGCATTGCCAGGGGGCTCAGCACTTAGCCAAATATTGGCTAAGTACCTCACAACCAACTCGGGATCCTCATAGGGAGGGCTCTTTAGCCCCCGAGTCGGTGCATACCCACCTCGGCATTGCCAGGGGGCTCAGCACTTAGCCAAATATTGGCTAAGTACCTCGCCCACCAACTTGGGATCCTCATAGGGAGGGCTCATTAGCCCCCGAGTTGGTGCATACCCACCTCGGCATTGCCAGGGGGCTCAGCACTTAGCCAAATATTGGCTAAGTACCTCGCCAACCAACTCGGGATCCTCATAGGGAGGGCTCATTAGCCCCCGAGTTGGAGCATACCCACCTCGGCATTGCCAGGGGGCTCAGCACTTAGCCAAATATTGGCTAAGTACCCCGCCAACCAACTCGGGATCCTCATAGGGAGGGCTCATTAGCCCCCGAGTTGGTGCATACCCACCTCGGCATTGCCAGGGGGCTCAGCACTTAGCCAAATATTGGCTAAGTACCTCGCCAGCCAACTCGGGATCCTCATAGGGAGGGCTCATTAGCCCCCGAGTTGGTGCAGACCCACCTCGGCATTGCCAGGGGGCTCAGCACTTAGCCAAATATTGGCCAAGTACCTCACAACCAACTCGGGATCCTCATAGGGAGGGCTCATTAACTCCCGAGTCGGTGCGTGCCCACCTCGGCATTGCCAGGGGGCTCAGCACTCACCACCCACTCGGGATTCTATGAGAAGGCTCGTTAAATCCCCGAGTTGGTCCATGACCACCTCGTCCTTGCCAGGGGCTCGCTAGTAAAAGACGGGCACACTCGGGATCACCTGTGGCATCAAGGCTACTTCGATCAAGTCGGGTCCGGCATTCACCCTCGGGTCGGGATCACCTGCTAGTAGGCACTTGATGCCCCCAGGAATGGCCCTTTAACCTAGAACCGAGGAGTGGTTCGTACCCTCCCGGGTCGGGTATGCGGTGGAGAACGATGAGCACACACGGGATCACCATTGGCGACAAAATAACCTCGACCAAGTCGGGGTCGGTCTTCTCCTCGGGACGATACTAGCCTGGCAAGAAAGATCTAACATTCTCGGGGTTGTTTGAGAACACTGCAACGTCGACAGAGCCGCACCCTCGGGTCGGGATCACTTCCTAAGAGGCCCATGGTACCCTCGGGATTTGTCTACAGTTTAGAGCCGAGTCGGGATTTGTAAGAGGCGCGCCATGCTTCTCAGAAACATCGGAAACCTGGCCAACACCACCTCGGGGAAGTAGGGCCCCCCTCTCGGGGTTGCTCGGTGCCCAGCACAATAGCGCCACCTCGGGGTTGCTTGGAAGCAGGCCTAATAGCTCGAGACCCCCGTGCTTGGTTAACCCTAGCGACAATAGCTAACTCAAGGCATCATTCAAAAAATATCAGCCAAAACGTTATTGTTCCGCCAATCAACCGCACCGAAAATCGAGGATCTCACTCCGATTACTTGGCGTGGGGCTAATTGTTTGGACCTCTGATCTGGTCCAACAGTGTTATGCAAAGCCCATCTAAAGGATCTGATCTGTATGCTCCCAAGGAGCCCATCAGCCTTTTCAGACAGAAAGCAACTTTGCCATAAAAGGGGGACAACTTTCCTACAAACAGGGATGCTCCCCAATAGGGTTTCCTGTCTGGGGAATCCCCAACATTATAAAAGCAGCAAGTCCAATCAATGAACAGGTATTGAATTATCACCTAACAAAACCAGAGCATCTCTCTCTAGAACTGTACACTTTCTCTCTCTCTACCTCAATCTCAACTGACTTGAGCGTCGGAGGGGCTTTCCCGGGAACACCCCCGGGCTAGTTTTCTTTGTTTTGTAGGTCCTCGGTTGACAAGACTCGGGATTATACTCCAACTCGGGATTTTAACCTCTCTAAACACAATTAACTCATTTGACTAGTTTCTAGGCAGAAACAGTGTGTATATATATATATATATATGTATATGTGTATATATGTATATATATGTATATGTGTATATGTGTATATATATATACTTTAATTTTATAGATATTACTATCAACATATACTTGTATACTTGTTTATTACTTTTTTGTCAACAAATATTTTTAGGCAATGGTTGTGGCGGGTGATGGGTGGGTTGTGGGCCCGGACAATTTTCAATATTTATCTAGTGGAACAGAGATGGATTTAAATTTTTTCTATGCAATGGGTGGTAGGTGGGAATGGAGATGAGGTTTTTAGGAGGCTGCAAATATGGAGGGACCATCTCCACACCCGCCTCGCCCTATTAACATCCCTAATATTGGACTAGTTTTATCACTTTCATCTCGGCTATATGAATGTTAACCTTTAGTAGAATTTTCACTTGCATTAAAGAATTAACTTTTGCAGAAATGTAAAAAGTCCCACTTCCAAGTACTCGTTATTTGTATTTGACTGCTCAAATGTCTTACATACTCAACTCTCTTTATACATTTTTGATGATTTAATATATGCACATATATCTTAATTGCATATATAAAACAATTCATTCACTTCGTATAGACCACAACTAATTAGCATAGTGAGATACAACGAACATAATTTTGCTGGTAATCTTGTTAGTTTAACTACAAAATTTCTTGAACTCTGACCCATACATCAGTCTGGAAAAAAATTTGTACTAAGTGATAAAATTGAAAGCAAATATGTGACTTATTGAATATTGATAAGTACTAATTAAATTAAATGAAACTATTAACACTCGCTCTCTTCTTTTTGCTCAACAACTTTTGTGAATATAACTCTCAACGTTATTTTTTTGTGATATTTTATTACCAATAGGCATCAAGTGCAAACTTCATACCATCTAAGTAGGCCAATATAGCTTACCAACACCCACAAACTACCAAACAACAAAGAAAGCCAACAGGCTAACCAAACACAGTGGAAAATTAAGGAAGTAAAGTAGCCAACTTTAGGAGCTGATTAAAGTAACTGCACACTAGCAATTGAATCTGTTTCACCAGGTTATCTCTAATCCTTTGCTTCTGTTGGAACTCCTACAATTGCCTTCTGGCCAAACACTATACACAGTAATTGTTATTCTTAGCACTTGTTGCCTCTTTGAATTACATCTCTTTGATTGCTTTCATTATTTATCCTTGACTTAAGGATATAAAACTGGTACATTAATAACCATATGATGTCACGTGGCATTGATTTTGAGGAAACGACACGTGGTTGGAAGATGTGTTGCTTTGCGAAATTTTTGTGCATTCTCATGCTTTGTTTCTTAGATGACTGCCACGTGGCATAATTTTTCTTGTTTTATTAGTATATATATGATAAATGAGGCTTTTCTCGGGAGCATCCAGAGCGCCAGATAAGCAAACAACAATTTTCCACCAATGGGATCAAAGATAAGTAATTTATTTAAGATTTAAATTTCAGTACCACCTCAGCGAATGAGTTTTAAGATGATAATTATAAATTTATTAAAAAAATGTACGGAGATTTTAAGATAACTTTTTGATGGAATTTAAATTTCAATAAACAACTAATGATAATCCTAACATGTAAACTAAGTATAAATTTTGTTATACATGTCGAATTTATATAATTTTTATAACATTGAAATCAGCTTAAATAATTCTTTAAAATGAGATGCATATTTCATATAATATCAAACTTTTTTTTCTCAAATTAGTTTGAGTATTTTTTTTTTCCTTTTTCGTCTAGCCCATATCACTTTGAACACTTTCGTTTTAGTAAGATCTCACTGTTTTTTACACCCTCCGTCCCATTTTCTAGAGATGAGACAAATATATATTCGTAAAGGAGAGATACACCGTCTCATTCTATGTCCCATCTTATGTCACATTAAAAGAAGGGGTTGGGACACAAGATGAGACATAGGATCCTCAGTGATATTGGGACGCCCTATATAGAAAATGGGGAAAGAAACTGGGACAAGTGATATATTATTTATAGTAATTTGGTCCACTCCCTCATCCCAAAAAGTAAAAGGTCAACAAGTCCTCTTCAATCTAAAATAAATTTAACAAACTCCTAGCCTACATATTTTTCCACTTCATATAACATTTGATAAATAACAGAGAAAAACTTATGCGGTCCCAAAAAAGGAATAAAAAGAATATGACATGTAAGAGGGAAATCAATGAGGTTTTATGTTAATTTCCCCATAATGCATACATATACAATCACATGGATTAATAGTAAGGTGAGAGTAGCATGAATATGATATGTCATAAGTAAAACAAAAAAAGATAGAACAAAAAAAGTCTCGAAAAGAAAAAAAAAAGTATAACAAGAAGGATTATTTAATAAAAAAATATTATGTATTGCATTACGCCTAATTATGATTTTTCTAGTAATTACACTTCGATTCCGGTAGGTTGGACGTAGAACATTTTCACTATGAAATGATCTTTTATGAAAACACATTTATCATGGAAAAGACTATTGTAAACTAGTTTTCCATTATTTGGTTCCTTGCATGAAAAAATGAAGAGAAAAGGAATAGTATTGAGAATACAAAAAAGGAGGATATATGATATAAAGCAAAGAGTGAGATGAGCATTAGGGTAAAAAATGTGTTTTCCAATTCTGTGAGAAGGAAAGTGATTTTCATCATCAAAAAAATATTTTTCCACCATTTGGAAAACTGTTTTCCACCCTTTACCAACCAAATAGAGAAAAATGGAAAATTACTTTCTTTTCCAGAGAATTTTATACCCAACCAAACATCACCATACAAAATTTAATTTATTCTAACACCTAATAACAAATGGTTTTATTATTTAATATACTAAAAAAAACTCATGCATCGCACGAGTCAAAAAAAAGGAGGCAGATAAGGTTTCGGATTAGAAAAAAAAGGAGAATTTAGGACAAGTTTTTGATCGAATTTTGTTACTAGTAAACAACTAATAATAATCCTAATTAATATGTAAATTTACAAAATAACAAACATAACAATTGTGATACATTAATAAACCTATCATTTACGAAAATTACACTTTTAAAAAAATCTACATTAACCATAAAAAAGGTTTGTAATGACACTAAGAATCTAATAAATCAAAAAAATGAAGAAAAAAACAGTGCATGACACGGGTCTCAAAACTAGTTAAATTTCATTTCATCCTTTTTTCATTATCCTTTTGCTTGTTGGTGTTAGTGAACTCCGAAAGTTTAATTCGGTCCAATCTAAATTTGTGGATTGAACTGAACTAAAAACTTTTGGGCCTACACTTGGACTCAACTTTGTGAGTCCAAAAGTTTTCGAACTGGACTTGGACTCACCTTGCGGAGTCCAAAGTCCAATCCATTCTAAATACTTTTTAGCATATATAGCATAGAAAATTTCTCTATGAATTTTCTATGAAAGTAGTCAACAAGCGCATCAAACCTGTATCAACTGCTCAGATACACTTAAACATATTTGATCGAGATTCAAGCTTTTGTCAGCTCCATTCAGATAAACTCAAACAAAAACCATCAAAATTAGGCTGATGTTGAAAAAACGTCATCCCACAGTTAAACTCAGGCTGACGTTGACCACCCTCCACCTCAAATTCAGGTTGACATCAACACGTATCTGTAGACCCATAATCGTATCTCCCCATTTATTGACCCAATGATGAAACATACCGCGGTCTTAGTTGGTTCGACCCAAGAAGAGAGCAGTCCGAATAGCCAGACCCAAAATTGTTTTAAAGAGTAAAGCTTATTTATTTGCAATAATGATCCAAAGTCTTATTCTAAAGCCCAATTAATTTTTCCTGATAATTAATTGTATTTTGAGCCCATATAAATATTGTAAGCCCAATCCTTTGAAAAAGCCCAATTAATTATTCATGATAATTAATTGTTTTTATTTATTATTTAAATAAATATTTTCATAAATAAAAAAATGTTTTCAATGAATTTTTAAAATTAAAATCAAATTTTATCTTGTAAAAGTTGATTTTCGGATTTCAATGAGATAAAAGAAAATCATACAAAAAACGCGTTAAGAGAAAAAGGTTGTAATATAAGCGCGTCTGACGCAGCCAGTGCGCCTAGCGCATTGCCTAGAATGCGTCAGGCGCACCAATTTGCGCCTGACACATGGACCTGCGCGTCACGCAGAGTCGTGCGCCCAACGCACTCTGTGCGCGACGCGTAGTTCACTTTCTTATCTTTTTTTAAATATTTATGCTATAAATAAGCTACTGATTTTTGGGATCTAAAAAAACACTTTTTACGCTCTATATACTCTAATACTTGCGAATTCTCAAAACTCTCATACTCTCATATTTTCATATTTAAAAACACATAAACACATATACACAAATACATAAACACATACTTTAATCGATCTTCACAAGTGTTCGTTGAAAGGCTTCACGATTGCTCTCCCCGAAGGTTGTTATTCCTTCAGACCCAAGCCACACCAGTATATTCCTGAGGGTCCTTGAATAAATTTTTCTTATTCTATATTGAAGTTACTAGTTTATTTCATGATGTAGATCTTTAATAAAAGTTGTCTTTTGTATATTCTAATCTCTACTCCTTTTTATATTTCTTATATTTTTTCATGATTGTCCTACTTATGTTTTCATCACCAACATGTTACTATTGCTAAACAAGACCTAAGGAGTTGTTCTGATATTAATCAGATAATTTGGACAACCTATTAGGAACCCTATAATTTTGATTGCTTAATAACTTGTCCCTACAAAATAGTCTTTTATTGATGCGTTTAATCGACCAACTTCGACTAATATTTTTAGGGTGCTTGAAAATATTCTCTGGTTATTGTGTTTGCATAAAACTTGAAATGAATCGATCTTAAGTAGAGGCCAGCAATGGGCGAACGTGGTTCCTGACCGTCGTACCCTCACCCCCGAACTCAATCTATGGTTCATTGGCCATTAATGGAGTCCTGATGGGAAATACATTGGATAAGTCCCTAAGTTGCCCATATGATTTCCTATATCCAATTACGTTTATGAGTCTTCCTTTAAACAGTTGTTGGCGACTTCTTTATTTCAAAACAAGTTTCCAAACAAAACCTTTACAATGAGGTAGTCAAATACGCGGTCATCCTTCGTAGGCGAATAAAAACACGCCTACAATATCACTCTCTAGTCACGGAATAGAATCAGATAACTTAGTTTACTTTTATTATAAACAGTCTATACAAATTGCACTCAATACATTCATTAATAAAATATCTTTGTTACTTTGTTTCACGTCTTATTAATTTTGACTCAAAATTTGTGCATACAAATTTTGGCGTATATATATATATATATATATATATATATATATATATATATATATATATATATATATATATATATATATATATATATATATATATCCAAAATTACTCTCTTGTCACATAAATCTTTAACCCTAAATCGTTGACCAAATAATCTTGGTACCCTACTTACCCTCTTATTACATAAATCTCCAACCCTGATAATCTAAAGTTACCCTCGATGGGTTGTTGTGTGCGTCTGTGCAAACTATTGCAGATAGGTGGTCAGATATTACAAATTGTTAAAAAGCTTTTTGTATTATTATTTTGGAACTCAGTTCTTCTATTTTGCAATTTGTATTTATTATAAACTTTGGAATTCTTTTAAAATGGACGTAGTTACTTATATGAAATAGTGCTATTAGTTTTAATATATCTATACTCCATTTTGTTTCAAAAATTAATTTTACAATAATGAGTTTAATTTTTCAAATTTCAATAATGAGAAACGGTTTGAACCTAATTTGATATATATGTATATATATATATATATATATACATATATATATGCATATATACATATATATATATATATATATGCATATATACATATATATATATATGTAATTTTATATGGACTGGATTTGGGCTCGAGAAAATTATTTTAGACTGGACTGAATTAGACAAAAAAAAGGTTAGATTAGATTTGGAATCAGTTTCTTCAATCCAAAAATTTTTGGACTGAATTTGGATTTGACAAAGTTCAATCAAGCCCATTCAATTTATACCCCTAGTCCCCTACCCTTCGCCCCATAATGTTTTGTGGGTGTCATCAATCACAACATCAACAATTGCCAGCAAAAACAATAACAACGATAGTAACAACGATTTAGGTTTTTCAATTTTTTAAAATTAGAATTTTTGAAACGAACAATAGCAGAAACAACATCAACCCAAGACTAATATTAGCATGCGTAACAGGGGCAGACCTTTTGTGAGGCATGCCTGGCCTTGACCTCCTAAAGGTTTAGGGGAAAAAATTTAATATAACTTGCTTTTTTATTTAGCCCAACTAAAAAAAAGCCCAAATTAATTCAGCATAGCTACATGTACATATAAAAAGAAAAGAGAAAATGGGGAAAGGGAGGACCCATACGTTGGGAATAGGCATGTGATGTTGATGGCCTCATGCTTTGTAATCCACCTAGAATTTTTTTCTTTATTTTCTCTTTTTTCTGAACGACTGTATTCCTATAGATGTTGATGGGTTGATGGATTAATGTGTTTTTTTTTTTTGTTTTAGAAAATGATGGCTTGATGCTTTGATATACTTCTATTTCATCAACTACTATTGTTGTTTTCTTTATCTTTCTCCGTTTTTCTTAAACATGCTTTTCTTTATGTTATGTCAAGTTTTAAACATTTAACTTTTCTATTTCGTCTTTTTACAAAACTGAAAATTATATAAAAATTAGGTGAATATCATAAATATATAAATAAAAAGTTATATCCACGTACCTCTGTTCAACTCTAGGATGAGAAATTACAAAATATCAATTTGATAACCCACACAAAATATTGACAATAGTAGGTAATTAATAGATTACTCAAATAAAATATTGTTTTGTTGTAATAGGCTTTCGTTAAGTTCTTCTATAAATAGTTGAAGCTTTAATCTATCATATTCATCCAAGAAAATACATATAATTCTTACTCACTCAATTCTATCTTTTCTTTAGAAATTCTCTCCTAATTTTCTTGTTCTTTCTCTCTTCTCTCCCTCATTTTCTATAAACTTATGTCAACTTTTTGCTACATTTCTACAATGATTTTCTATCATGCATCAGTAGATTTACAGAATCTATGACATAACAACAATAACCCGCGTTTTACATGGTGCAGTGTATAAGTTGAGCTTGTTTACATCGGGTAGAAGTTATACTCGATGTATGACTTATTTATTATTAATATAAATAAAAGGCTAACATCATTCAAGGGTTAAAAATTTAGAAAAAAAATCCTTCGAAATATTCGAGAAGCAAAAGTGACATCAGTCTTTCATTCCGGTGTATATTCAAATTATTGCTTGATTGCTTAAATTAGGAGTTGTTTAAGTGAACTAAAACCGTAAACTGATAATCAAGAGTGATATTTTTATTAGTTTACCATCGGATTACATATCTACCATATTTCTCCAATAAAACTATTGGTTTATAATATATGCGTCCAGCACCAACAATGAAAAATATTTTATATAATGAATCAATATCCACTAATATAAAAATAGTATTAGGGGTCCTAAATTTTCGGTGGACCATGTGCGATTGCTTATGTCGCACGTGCTAGCGCCGACCCTGATTCCTGATAGGATTCGTTTCACGTAACCATTTGTCATGATGACATATTCAAGCTCTCCTCATAGAATGATTGCTTCAGCAACTCCCATCAGGGCCTTTCTAATACACTGTTCCCGGGCGAGAACAGGTCACAATTATGGCCACCATGAGTAATGGAGAAAATAAAAGCCCTGCGCAGATTCAAAAAAGAATATCATGTAAACAGATCAGCCTGAGAAAAAGCAAAATATAATGACAGCTACCAGATCCTTTACCTTGACGAGTGACCTCCAAAAGCCGATTAATCATATGCTTGTTCCATGATTGCCTTTAGCTTAATCTGTTCAAGCTACGATTGGATCTGATTCATATTTGAATGCTGGCAATGAATCAATTCTGGAATAGGAAGACATTGAACTAGGTTTAGATATCAAAGTATACACTATATGCCCTCTGCAATTTCTAGGCCATACTCAGCACAAGTAAACTATATATCATTGGACATAATGCATGGTGTTAATGCATTATTGAATCTTTCTACAACACAAATTGAAATCTAGTGCATAAGAACTTACATAAAATTCTTCCAAAAAAACCAGTTTAGTCTTCAAGGAAATATGTATATGCTTTGTACTCACGTACATAATTATGTGTACACATGAATAGATGCTAAAATACCATATATAACTACGTGTACACATGCATTCTAACAGGTGAACAATAAAATATTTATAATTAATGCGTATGTGCCACAAATTGCATAGTGAGGAATAACAGATGATTAATAATATTTACAACTAAATGAATTCATTCCATCAGCTACATTCCAATTAGAACCTTGTCTTGCATTCTAACATAATGTCTCAAGAAAAAAAAAAACTCTCAAACAAGAAGACACAATTTCGACGAGGAATTTAGTCTTAGAACTTGGGTAATAAACGTGGAATATCATGTGGTTCATTCAATCATAATCGTACTCAAATATTAGGTATGTATATAATTGTGACTTCTACTCCCAAAGAAGCATCTACGTCAGAATGCCTGCTCTAATTGGATAAAGGAATTTTAGGTGGTGTTTTAGATAAAGATCTGCCTATTTTGCCAAACAGGGCTCTGTGGATATAGGTCCAACAAGAGACCAGATCACATTTGTTTGTTATCTTTTCCATTACCCTTCTATAATTATTGATATGTGTGCGTTATATGTATTGATTGTGAAAACCACCATGCAAGAGCCAGCTTTAAGGTGCATAGAGATACGAAATCATCAAGGTATGTGTTAGCTTCCACCAACTCCATTTTGTAATATAATGAAACAGTGGATAGTTTTCCCATTGCAAATGAGGCCTCATTGATGTAGGCCTTTTCCTTTCAGACACCAAACCACTATAAAAGTCTGTTCTCCAAATAGAATATTATTCTTATTGTTTACTGTAGGCTCGCCATCAGCTTCCTAAACAGCTAGACTTTCTTTCACAAAGACTGGAACTATGTCAAGCAAATGACAATGCTGAGCTCACAATATTTGATAAACGCAAATATATCATACGAACTCTTTTACGTATACGTTATTGTCAATGACGGTGATCATAATCCCACAGCCACATCAGGCAGGAGAAGCACCTTAGAGTTAAAAAGACACCTATGAGCCACAAAACCATATGATGGATTGCTGACCCATACAAGACATGTACAATAAAATCCACACGTTGAAAAATACAGCTTTCTGACAGCAAAATTTGTGTTTCTGTGTGTAAGGTGGGGAGGACACATCATGGAATTAATCATGGCTGCTTTTTAAAGGTTTCTGAGATTACATCGACTGCGATATTAGGCTTCACAACTCACAAGTGATAGTGGTTTTGTGACGGTTAATCACTATCATGGCTTCATCTGAGATTCAAAACTCTAGGACTCTGATCAATTATTCTCCTTATTAGTTCACTAAAAAAATCGTCACGGCTGTGGCACTGATATGGAGACATACATGGATTGTAGGAAATTTAGCAAAGCTTTTGCTAAGGTTGTTACTCAGTTATTAAAGGAGACTAGAATAAAAACTATCATGCACTCAAGCTACCAGGTAGAATTTTCACAAGTAATCAGGCTGCCCTGCCATACATCCTTGATAAAAGAAGACCGCTCATATTTCTCTAAATTTTTTCCCGACAACTCCGAGTGAATTATTGAAATTATATGCAAGAATCTACAGGTTGAGTTTTACAAAGCTGATTAACAGGAATCTACAGACTTCAAGGTGACCATACTTTCTCCTTAGTACATATGTTTGTGATGGAGTCTGAGTAAAACAGCTACTAGGAGTTTTATCATTGAAATGCACTTAATTCAGAAGCTAGTGATCTTTCACTTGCTCTATAGTCTATACCTCATTGATGACAACTTGGCGCTGATATATTTCATTTTGGATTTCCATCCCCTTATTTTAGTCCTCATAATACAACTTTTGGCAGCAAATTCAATAGACATTTTTATGGTAGACATTGAAGCATCTGTTAAGGAAACCAAACTTGATTGTGTAAGGATCAAATTGCCAAGTCGTCTGATGTATAATAGCGCCCATATTTACCAGTTAATATGGATTGCCAACGGAGAGAAGATTCCAGAAAGGGATTTCACTCAGTAGATTGATGTATGTTGTCCCAAAATAGTATGGTCCTGTTCACATAAGAGTGGATGGCAATGGGTCGGGTCTGGGTCGGGTGGACCCGACCCAGACCCGTTTATTTTTTAAAGACCCAGACCCATTGGGTCTAGATTTTTCAGACCCAAACCCAGATCCGCTGGGTCTAGCGAGTCCACGGGTCCTAACTGGGTCGTAAATGGGTCCTTAGTTTTTAGTTTTCATCACATTTTTGAAACTATGTAATTAAATTTTTTCGTTCTAATATTTATAGGTTCTGCATCCATGGGTATTACATTATTTAAACAAAAATTTAAAAAATAACTCATAAAATCTTAAAATGTTACAACTTACAAAGTGTCAAGTGTTAGATAGAGTCACAACACTAACGAGTTCACAAAACCACAACTCATAAAACCTTAGAGTTTAGGTTTTTTTTTTTAATATGTAAATGGGTCTGCAAGTCGGGTCTGGGTCTGGCATATGTGGACCCGGACCTAGACCTGACCCATGCTCTCCGGGACCCAGACTCGACCCGGACCCGTTGGGTCTAAAAAGTCTGGACCCAGACCCTTATAAATGGGTAGGGTCCAGGACCCATTGCAATTAAGCCCCTTGGAGCCTCCAAGGAACCCAAATCCATCAGCTACCCGTTTTACTTATGCTAAAAGACAAACAAGGCAACCAGGGGTAAATCAATAATCCAGATAAGTTAGTTATTGAAGGGGATGGGTTGTTATGGGGAATAAACTAGAGGCATAATCTAGGATGGAAATATCGATTAGAGTCCCGAGCCTGAAAAATAGAGCGCTGGAGTAGAGAGAGATTGGGGTATGCAAATTATAGTAAGGTAAACACATTAGAGGGAGAGTCCCAAATCTCGAATAGTGATAGATTGTAATTGTGTAATCTTGGTTTGTAATTGCTATTCTTACTATTATTTCATTGAACTTGTGCTTGATCGGATCAAATTTGTAGCAAATTGGTAACAGAGCAAGTCGATTCTGAGGTGAAAATAGTGAGAGAATGGCCCCTGTTTCTAATGGACAAAGAATCGAGATGTTCGAGCAATCTATGGGGGATCTGCAATCCTCAAGCCGAGCTAGTTACATCTCACTAATCCTTGACAAAGAAGTAACCACCAACATAGGTTCAGTGTCTTAGGAGTTGGAAGATCGAATCCAAAGGGCACGAGAGACCCAGGAGGTGATGATTGAAGTGATAAGATACGAACACAGGAAGTTCCAAGAGGAGATGAAGGCAACTTTAAGTTTGTTGAAGGAAACACCACCTGAACAACCACTCTCTCTCTTAGAGAGAGTTGGAACATCAGATTTTGAACATGTTCGTGAAAATCGACAGAGCTCGAGTCAGGTGGGTGGATCCCGTTTCACCGAGGTCGGAAGGGGACCACAGGAAGAAATGGGTAACTTTGCTGGTTGGCCGGGCGGTGGTAACCTAAACCATGCCGGAGTGCGTAACTGGAAGTCTAGAAGCACAAGAAGCTCGATCTACTTCGAGCTGAAAGGTATTTCAACTTCTATCATCTAAGTGAGGAAAGCAAGGTGCAAGCAACATGGTCTCGCTTAGAGGAGATGCCTTCTTCTTTTTCAGTGGGAGCACCGGCACTAAGCGGACTGATCAATAGGTGGGAGGATCTCAAGGGCCTTCTCCTTCACCAATTCCGATCTCAATCAGCAGGGACACTTCGTGAACAATGGATATCTCACCAACAGACCGGCATGTTTCTGGATTGCCACCAGCAATTCATAGAGCTAATAGCTCCGATAGAGGGTGTACTGGAGGAGATTGCAAAGGGACAATTCATTGGCCTGCGAAACGATATTAAGGCAGAGGTAAGGTTACATGGACCTTACAATTTCGAGCTATGGATCTGGCCATCAACGTGGAGGATAAGCTAAGGGTCAGCCGGTCAGCCCAACAAGAAGGTATGGACCTGGCCCAAGTTATTCAAAAATAATTCGAACCCATTTTCTTCTTATTCTGCTAAGTTCCATTCCAAACCCCTCCTTCAACATTTGTTCGTTCTGTTGTGATGCCTACCACCCCTGTGGGTTTGAAGTCCGGTCACCAGGGAATGGGGACCTTGCCGGTGGCCAGGCCTATAGGAGAGATGCGGAGATTATCTGAAAAGGAGTTGCAGACAAAGAAGGAAAAGGGAGAGTGCTTTAGCTGTGATGAAAAATGGTTCATAGGGCATAAATGTAAGAAGAAAGAACTGAGTGTGATTGTCTTGGAGGGGGACCAATATTCCCACTGCTGAATTAGGGGACACAGCTAATAACCCAGAACCCGAGCTCCCTTTAATCCAATCTGATATCTCCTTTGATTCAGCCCTTGCTCTCACCAGCCCAAAAAACCATGAAATTATAAGTAGCAGGATAGGAAGTGGTTGTGATGCTAGACCCTAGGGCAACCCACAAGTTCATATCCACCCATGCTGTGCACAAATTAGGCCCACCCATGAGCACTAAGAAAACTTTTGCGGTCTCCTGAGGGACAGGAGAAGCAGTGCAATAGGGAGGGAATCTGTAAGGGAGTATGTCTGAAACTTCCTGGCCTCACCATAGTGGAAGATTACCTCTTACTTCCCTAGAGCACTTCTGACATTATACTGAAGATACAATGGTTGGAAAAATTGGGGATACATGCTGACCAAGTATTCCTTTGTTATCACATGCCAGAAGGCCTTCCCCCTTCTAGGAATCATGAACACTCCATACTATTGAAAGAAGGAAGCAACTCGGTCAGTGTCAGGCCTTTTAGAGCCCTTGAGGCAAAGTAGTTTAAAAGTTAGATAAGATGATGTTTCACATAAATTCTATAAATAATCTGGTTCCCTTTTTGTATTTGGTAGCTGACAGTTGTTGCATTCCAGATTAATGGTATAAAGAACAGGAGCAAAGTTGCCTTAACTATAGAACAATAAGGCACGTGGTAGACAATAAAAAATACATGATAAGAAATCGTCAACATACCTCTGCCTTATCTTCAATATTCCTGTGCCAATCTGCATTGGTACGCCCATAATAATGCATTCACTAACTCCTTCAATCATTTCCTCCCTTCCATTTACAGAACCATTAAAAAGATGATCAGCTGTTTTCTCAAAAGATGCCAACATCAATATACTTTCTTTCATCTTCGCAATCCCAACTCTGGTAACTGCCAGAACCTCCCCCTGTTACACAAACCATAAATGTAATAAATAATTTCATCCATCTTAAAACTCATAGCCATCTCCGTCATTGTGCACCATGATATATGGATATAGGTATAACCTTAAATGTCATCACATCAGCAAGAAGCATCATATGGCGTATGTCTACATCCATGGAATGACTTTGCATGACCTTATTGATCTCTCTGATGATACAGCTCCTTGCTGCTTCTATGCCAAGAGTTTGTTGCACTTCAACTATATGATTGCTCTCTGTCTTGCATCCATTGATTCCTAGAATCCCCATGACTTCCCTAAGCCCCGTCCTGTAATATCACAAACACATATAAGATTCAAAGTAAATAAAAAATAAGATATACATAAGCAGCTTATATGACCACCCTAGAATTTAATTTCCTCCCTTCCAAAATATATATCTTCTCAAATTCAACATTTTATACTATCCTATCTCCATGACAGCGAGATACTAATTTGACATAGGGAAATTCATGGAGGATGCTCCAAGTGTATATAGCTTTGTATAAACTCAACACTAGCACAAAAGAACACAGGGAATGAGCTATGACTGCCTGCTTACAGTTGCAGTATTGGCAACACAACCTCCTGCATATTTTGGAAAAAGAAGCAATGCAGGAACTTTCATAGGTTATATATTCTAGAATAATGTTTACATCAAGGCATTGTTTTATATCTCGGTGAACATGTTGATCACATAGCTTTTCCAGCTCGCCGAACCGAGATATCTCCTACTGATACAATAGAAACAATACAATACAATTGACACAAGGTCAACCGTGATCCTTTGATCTTTACACAAAGCCCTGGTAAAGTAGGAATCTGCGATGCTGAACTGTTATCTACCACTACTATGACTTACAACGCTACGAAAAGGTATTCCACAGGAAATGTGGCCCACATTCTGGAATTGGAAAAAGAAAAATACTTAGATTAAGTGAAACTGTTGAACGTCTTAGCAGACACGACCTTTAAGCGCACCAAAGTTGCCTCCCAAACTCCTAGTTGCTTGTCGGCAAGGGAGATATCATACGCAAGAGGAAAGCACGTCACATTGGAAATTTATAGCTATCATTTCACATTGAATCTCTCTGTAGATGTTTAAAATGGTTTGCCAGTGAGATTTTAATTACAAGAACTAGAAGCAAATTAGTTGTCTTATCTTTCAGTCACTATATAGAAAATGCAGAAATAATTACAAGTCGGTGCTAAGCTAAAAAAGCTAGATTCCACTCACCATATTTTAGGTATGTACACTAATTTCACATTAGACTAGGTAATAAGAGAATCACTTCATTCCAAAAAGTTAGTTATTTGGTCATTGTTGTTGTACAATATAATCTTGTTCATTAAAAGGTTTTTTCTTTTTCTTTTTTTTGTCAAAAACCATCTTATAAAACATGAAATTTGTGAGAAACCACCTTATATAAATTTTTTTGCGAAGAAAAACCTCAAACAATTTTTTTTGCGAGAACAAACCTTATGCTGAATTCCAATCATTTACCCAAGGTTCTGGCATTCACCATGTCATGCGCAAGGCACGTGACTTTTTAAACCCAACAAAATCCATGTCATGGTCAATGCCGGAACCTTGGGTCAATGATCGGAATCTAGTATAAGGTTTATTCTCGCTAAAAAAATTTGTTTAAGGTTTGTTTTCGGCAAAAAATTATATAAGGTGGTTTCTCACAAATTTCATGTTCTATAAGGTGATTTTTAATTCGAAAAAAATTGGCTCTCAATAATACCAGCTATTCCCGTTATGTGCTATATAATATGTACCGAGTTATTTGCTCTTATCATCACCAACTATTTACCACATATCAATCATAGTTGGTATTATTGAGAGCCATTTTCCTAAAGTTTATTATATGTCTATGTAATTATTATTAGCCATCATCATTCATAATTGATTACTACATTGGAAATATTTTGTTGAACAACAAGCCGAAAGATGGAATCCCAAATCACACCTTTGCATTTCCTGATTAAAATGAAAAATGGTGTGAACTTGTGAGCGTGTGTGTGAAACCTCTTGTTCAAAATATGTGAATATTGAGTACAAAAAAGCCATTAGAGAAATGACTCTTTGGCGCTGAAAAGATGAATCAGAAACCTGAACTCAAGTGCAACTAAAATAGACCTAATTTGTTCAGAGCAAAAAATGAGCATATGTTTCAAAGAAAAAGAAATTCAATGTAATCATTTAAGTTGTCCTTATTTGAAGATATATCTAGGTTTTCGAATCAAATGAGCAGAACATCTTGGAATGAGTATAAGAGCTTAGCTAGGTACGCACTAGTGTTCATTTTTTTAAGCTATAGATTCATTTATTCTTAACAACAGGTTCAGTTGTAATCATACTAAGTTATAATACTCATTTAGGGTGATATTAGAAAGTGACATGCTTCATATTTTGAAATTGTTCATTTTAACAAGTCTCATTTTTCAAAAAAAAAAAAATGGTCATTATTGCAAGTTGTCATTTTTCAAGTATTTTGTGTCGTATTTAACACTTGTTAATGTCCAACCCACTCGGTTCACACCACATGAATGATGTGTACCTTCGCACAAGAACCTAAGGTGCGCTTTTCTCCCCTGAATTTGTCTAAAGTGAACTCATTACACCTAGTTGGACCTAATTGGACATGATCTGATTCCACCATATGTTACGTGCTTCGACTTATTTTTGTAAGGTGAAGACAACCCTATGCGAGCATAGGTTTGCATTTGTGTCACAAATTTTGTCAAAAGTAATCTTCACTTTTCCGAAGCACTTGTGGCGAATCCAGGAATTTCATATTAGGTGGGCAGGCTTGGACTTGAGTGTCACAGTTCATATTTCACATTACATTATCAACGAGACAATTAATTCCTGATTGAGGAAAGAATTACACATTCCCTCCATATGTTTTGTGTTCTTTACACATGCTTTTCAAAAGTCTTACCACATATCTTTGACCATTACTAGGTTCAATTACATAGTAAACATTTCCTCAAAATGAAATATTTCGAAAAAAGATGTTGGTGCAAGTATAACAAGATACCACGTGACTTGTACACTCATCCAAAGATTGCAAAGTTTGAATTTTTGAACACCAAATTCTAATCCCGTCGTCCCACATTACTCTTTATACTTTCCATATAAATCCATACCACATTTTTTTTCACACTTTCAAATACAAATTCTACTTTCAAATCCAATTGTTTCTGCATCAATGTCTTGAGTACATTAAGTTATATGACCCAAATAGTGTAAGAGTATCCGACCTCCCCATTTTTAGTAAATGGGTTACATCTCCTTCATTGTAAGTTGCTTTTAGTCTTATGAAAAGCAAATTCAAAGGGCCATAAATCTATAAATGGTGCATGGCTAAATAATGGATTATTAACTAAATGAGCTCCAAAAGCGACTAATTGCCAAACAAGTGTAACAACAAGTCATAAGATTTGTCATATGACCATATCAAATGTTGAATCTTGCAGGCACATTTCCAAAGTGTGAGGTTGTGGGCTTGCTTCTAGGGTTTTCTCAGCCTAAGAAATCCGATTACAGCCTCACTTTGGCTGGTTTGGACAAGTACAGACTACAGAGACTATTGGGAATCTCGAACCCTGAAAGAGGACTTTGCAGTATTTGAAAAACACTATCTCAGAAGAGGTGGGGTGAGCAAGTTTTGTAGATTTTAGGATACACTAGGCTCAACGGTGGACAAAAGTGGTCCATTAAATTCAAGCCTTTTTTCAGCTATCATCATCAGGCATTCAAAAGATAGGCATCTTCACTTATCACGATATTCAAGTGAACAAAACACAGCCAAATCTTGGCCATATTTTGCATTTTTACCTCTATACTGGTGTGGAATAAGCAATCAACTCAAAAGGATTTGGTAGAAAAACAAGTCAACATCTTCGCTCTTTCTCATTCATTCCTATTTTTCTCAGTTATTCATAAAATATCTTTTTTCTTTGAAGAGAGGGGGAGGGTCATCAAGGGAATATAATCCAGTATGCAAGGAAAGAACTAACCCTTCAACAATCAAGTTGAGCTTCCCCTTATTCTTTTCCTCTTCAGCAATAATGGCTCGTTCAATGCTATCAATTCCCTAATATCACAAGATACAAATTCAACTTCAAAATGTAATAACTTCTAAATGACAGCAGAAGAAGTCACATAAAAAATGAAATAAAAACAACAGGAATTGCAACATGAATCTTCTAACTCTCACCTTTACGACAACTGTGGGAAGCTTATTCTTAAGTCTGTGTAGTAAAAAATGAGCATCAAGTTTATCAGCATCCGGCAGGACAGCCAGCTTCACATCATCAAGTACTTTAACATTCTGCGCATAAGATGAGAAGAATGCATCAAATGCAGATCAAATTGTTTAAACATCATACAAAAAGCAGGCAGAAAATCTTTTCACCAGCTTGTCATTCTTGCGCTTCGCCAAAGTTTTTTCAATTTTATCCTTGACGGTATGCGCATTTATACACAGACGCAAAGCATTAATTTTTTCCATGTCAAGTTTAACAACTATTGAAGCTCTAATTGAAGTCATTACAAGCTTTATACTCTTCACAACCTGCAAAAAAATAAGAAGATAAAAGCCTTAGGATGAGAAATATACACTGAAGAGAGGTTTGAAATAGCTTACTATTCTTTTTTCATATAAAGTTCTTCTTTAATTAGAAACACTAATAAGAACAATCTTAACTTCCACTGACCTTCTTATATAACTCCCTACTTTCAATGAACTATTCTTATTTGAAGGGCATGTTTATATTCACGATAGAGAAAGAGAAAAAAGAGAGAATCAAAGAATTATCCAGCCACAGAAACATGAAAGGAGCACAATGTACATTAAAAATCCAAATCCCTTAAGGGTTAGATCAACCTTGTCATACACTGTCAGTCCGTAAAATTGTGCTTCTAAAAAGACATTTACAGTAATGCGTAAATTGATTTCAAATTTTCTAACAACTTTCAAGGAATGAAAAGGCAAAGAAGAAATTTTCATATCAAGCTGCTTTGTGGGGGTAAACTACATTCACTTCATAAAAACTTAGTTTCACAAGTCGAGTTGCAAACTAAATTGGATATGTACCTAAAGGAACGACACAGCATCAGAATTTCGAAATGAAAGGTACATCTCACTGCATATGTATAAAAGTTAAACAACAATAAATATAAGCAACCAACGTAACCCATGATTGATAAATAATCCTCATGGCCTGGTTGGAAAGAGCAAACTTACAAATTTTTGTACTATTACCATGCATGACTTGAATCACCATAGGTATTGGACAGAATGGGGTGGATGAATAGGACCACCAAAGAACACAAAGACATGTAACAAAAATTGTGGAAGTTATTCTGACACAAAATTTTACATAAAAAAATTACGCAAGACCCTAAGTGAAAATAGAATTGCAGTAGGTAGTACTCCTGTATGTTCCAATCCCCCTATAAAATTACAAGTATAAGAAACAAAAAATCCTCCACATTTTATATGTTATAAGCCTAAATAGAAGATTACAGATAAAACAATTGAGAAGAGAGAATAAATAGTATGGAACAATCTGTCGATGTATGTAAGCAAAAAAAAAGTTATTTTTCTTTCTGATATCCAAATTCATGGAAATGCAATCTTTGTCGTGCCGCAAATCATGAATTGCAAAGTATCTTCCACAACATTTCTATTCACTTGTTGAGTTGATAACCTAAATCAGATAATTAGCCAGTAAAAGAAAACAACTTTGAAATTTGTATTAAGAAGTTATAATTGCATTGCCTATGTATAATACAAAAATATATAAGCAGCCAAGATTGTTTAGTACAATTTTTTTCTGAAACAATTCGAAAGAACATTTTGATGGAGTAATTACTGCTTTTTATATGTAAAACTCCCTCATTTTTCTCAATGTTCTACCCATTATTGTATAACCAAATACCAAGGAGAAGATTTATGAGCCACCCAAGTGGGGCACTTGTACTTTTTGGTAGAGAGAAAAACTAAGGTATAATTTATGGGTTAAAATGATTCTCATAGAGTGAGCCAAGGGAGGGAAAATGTGGGGTAAGAGAGGGTAATATAGGGAAAAAACATTACAAAAAGAGGAATAAAGTCAAAGTGGGTAGAACAAAGAAATGGATGAGTATGCAAAATAGTTAGAACAAAGGATGCAAGAAAGTACCATAGATAGCATAAATTACCATAGAGATTGAAACAAAAGAGAGTGGGACGCGTTAGAAACTTCGAAGAATGCAAATGAATCGTAACAGAGTCTATGTAAGTTACCCGAGAAGAGACATTTACATGAAAGAAGATAGTAATAGTGGCTTTAAATGGTAGACATGATCAAGTACTACACCAATTGAAAGCATGCTCCAGTTCACCAATCAAATAAATGACTATCAAGTACAAAAAAGGATCATTTGTTTTGTAGGATATAACCTAAATCAGAGAAATGCAGACAAAAGTAATAAAGGGGACAATAAAAGTAGATAACAAAAAATAATACTCGTTCCGTCCCTAAACAATATCGCGTGGGCATGGATATCTAAATGTGACTAAAACTTTGGTAGTCGATAGAGAGAAAAGATAAACTGAAAGAGTCATAATAGAGAAAAAAAAGGTGGATGTGATGAAATGATGCAGACTGAAGAGCAAAAGTTTACTTGAAACGGAAGAGTGAAGTGAGACAACCTCGAAATGGAAATGTGTAAGTGTGAACACAACCTCGAAATGGGAGAAATCTTTTCCGATTTAATCAATATCCATCAAAAGGGTTTCTTTTCAAATATCGAGATCCATTGAAGTAGAACTCTAGCCAATGCATAAACCATTGTGAATATCGAACTCATGTTCCTGGAATATCCATTCCCAATCCATATCTACTAAAATGCAACTTTATCCAACGCATATGTGATCATTGAACTCTTGTCCAAAAATTTAAAAATTACAAGAAAATAAAATTCGAGAATAAGGTGGACTATGCATTGATGTTAGGAAAATATGTACTTTATTGAAGGGTTAAGGTATTACTCAATTTGAATAAAAATGAAATTATTGAAGCTTAGGGATGACATAACTTCCAAAGCATTTTTCTATAGCACTACAAACAAGATGTCATTGGTCTAGTTCAAGATTACTCCAGCCAAATCATTTAGCTTACAAACAGATCAAGATTAAAAATTATCAATTTAGTCCTAGGATTTTGAAGGAAAATTATACAAGAAGAGTCCAACCTTTTTATTAAGCCCACCTCATGAAATATATACGAACAAGAATCACTGAATCTTTTTGCTATTCCTTTGCATCTAACCTTTGTCATGAGAAAATCTCAACTATAAGCTATCAAATCGCTTTAATATAATCACACATTTTTAGCATAGCCAAAACATAAATATCAATTGTTTAACCTCTCTTGAGTAAATTTTTTTTTAAAGTACGACGTATAATGCTTAGCTAACAATTACATACTCAATTGACAAGGGCAATAACCATAGGCAAATCAGAAAGATATGTGATTAAGAAGATGAAAAAATTGTAATAAAATTCATATACCTGGCCCAACAATGTCTTTTCAATTTGAGCTTTTACAGTTTGAGCGAGTTCCATACTCTTATCATCCACAAGTTTCGCCATGATAATTGGTGTACTTATCTTTTTGCTTGCATTAATAATTTCCTTGATACGAGGAACTCCAAGGGTAACATCTGTAAAAAGTTAAGAATTGAACAAACATGAAAATTCGTGTAGTGTTCCTTCCTTTGTGCCCCCCATATGACTCCATTTTCATGGGCGAGGAGGTGAAGGAAGGGTTGAGGGTAAATGATATCATAAACAATGGATACTCATGCTGGCAACCCCAGCAAAGTGGAACGTTTTCAACGTCATTTGCGTCCCGGGCTCCCCAATACTCTGGGCTCCAATTGCCCCAATAGCTGTTCCAGCTTCAATCCTTTTTGAACGAAGCCGAGTAATGCAAGCATCCAAGAACACCTTCACAATATTTGACAAACATGTATGAAGTAACACAATGTGAACGAAAGATAATGTTCCAAACCTAAGGAATTCAATTTATTTTAGGAAAAATTGATAAGAGCAGGCCTAACAATGGCCCCCCTTCCATAATAGATCCCAACTTTGGACTATCCCACACAGGTCCCAACTTTGGGGTGTGCTTTACAAAAGTGGTCCTAGCAGGTCACCTAACCTGCTACAATAGGTAAACTTCCTAAGCCACCACCATTACCATCTCTGCCACCCTCTTCCCTGCACTCCCACCCCTCCCCCGCCCCTGGAGACCTCTTGTCTGGCCTCGCCACCGCTCCCCCTCCCCTTAAACTGCCACTCTCTGACTCACTGTCGCCGGCTCATCGGAGCCCCGCGCCACCCTCCTGCATGTCACTGCAACACCGATCCCTTGCCTCCTTCCTCCTTTCCCCACGCAACACTCTCTCTCTCTTCCCCTTCTAAGGTGTACCACCAACCACTCCCAACCATCACCAACCACCCCCGAAAACACCACCAGCCATCCCCAAAACACCACCATCCACCCCGAAAAGCCCCTAACCACCCCACCCATCCACAACAAGCCCGAAATCCACCAACACCACCTCCAAACATGCCCAAACCCACCAACACCACCCACAAACTCAGCAGCAAATTAAACTCAGGGGTGTTTAATTTCTAAATCAGGATCAAAATCAGAAGCAAAAAAATACCAACATATTGAAAAAGTTGAAGGCTTTGAAGTGGATTCATTTAAAATGGGAGAATTTCCCCTGCATTGGTGACGCCTCGCCGATGATGCGCTGCTAAGGGTGTTGCTGCCTTGTCGTGGGTAGCAACCCACAAAAAATCCAGCTGCCATATTTTCTCTCTCCTCTACTAGTTTTCCTCTCATCACGGGGTTGTTGCGTGGAGGTTGGGTCTGTGTCGAGGGTGAGTGCTGGTGGAAGAGGAAAGGGAAGAGTGGTAGGGGAGGGGTGGAAAGACGGAGGGAGGATGAGAGAGCAAAGATGGTTGTGGGTGTTTCGGGGTGGCGGGGAGGGGCTGGGGTTGTGGGGTGGCAGGGCCGGGGTTGGCAGGGAGGGGGAAGAGGATTTGGTGGTAGGGGAGGAGAGAGAAAGACTGAAAGAAAGGAGGAACCGAGGAAGGAAAGGGGTTTAAGTTTTTTTACAGGTTAATCAGGTCACCCTTCTACTTAGACTATTTTTGTAAAACACCCCTTAAAGTTGGGACCTGTGTGGGATAGTCCAAAGTTGGGATCTATTATGGAAGGGGGGCCATAGTTGGGCCTGCTCTTATCAATTTTTCCTTTATTTTAAAACAAGAATGCTACTTAGAGATGCAACTATCATTCAAACCCCAAATGGACCTGTTCTGCAAAAATGATGAGATTTGTTGCTAGTCTCAAAAAAGGTATTAGGACTAATAAATAGCTCACCTCAATTGTTGAATGAATATATCATTGAGAAAATTGCCAGCAGAGAAGCAACCTCATTGTGTTATTTTTTTGTTCAGGAGAACTTACTGTGAGCTAAATATATCAATTCACTTTCACCAAAGATAAGGTAGCTTAACTAATTAGAATATTGCGCTACGCGCTTATGCGTGGTTTTTAGTCATGTAATGGCTACAATAAAGAGACAAGACAGCATGCATAGAATTGCTTCCAAATAAAACAAATACAAATGGATTTAGCTCCGTTGGAAACCACAATAAAGAGTTGTGATCACATCAAATATCATCCATGTTAACTATACTAAAGTAAATATAAAAGAAATTGGATATCAATACCTGCAGTTGCTGCTCAGAAACATAGCATTTCCTTCCAGCTAATTTATCGAAAAAATCAAACATCTTTTTCTTGAAGGCATCAGAACAACCACCACCAGTACTCACATCATAATCCGAAAGCCTCTTATTAATAGTTTCAGAGATCTCATCAGGAGACAGTTTCATATTTCTCCCTGCAGGACAAGTAGCCTGCAGAAAAGCAACTTGTTAGATCAAAAGTTCAAAATTTGAAAGCAACAGTCTCCACAATCCGGAAAGCTAGAAAAAACCATACCTCAACTTTGAAACGCAACCTCTCAAAATCCAGCGGAAATCCTTCTTGCCCTTCCATTTGTGCCGGATCCATGCCATCATCACCATAAAAAAACTGAATAATAGTTCCATTAGAATTTCTCACAGTCATGTCATAATAAACAGCTAGGTCCTCCAAGCATTTCATCAGTCTACGTGACATATAACCAGTGTCAGCAGTTTTCACCTGCAGCAAAGACCTTTTATTAAATTAACTACTTATTACAAGATTTAATTCGGAGCCAAATTTGACACAAGTATAGATACTATACAGAGCAAGAAGACATTGTACGTAAAGGGAAAAAAAATCTTAACTACATTCACAAAAGAGATCAGACAATTAATACTTGGAACTTGGAAGTTGGAACCATTTAAGACCTTTAATATAAGTACCTAGTATTTATTTCTCTGGAACATTGAATCTATGATCACAAAAAGTGAAAATATATTTAAAGAAAGAAACTCAATATTCTCGGAAGACTCTTGTTTAACATATAAATTCAGTGTTGATTTTAGTTTGACCAGTGTCTAAGAACTTCAAAAATATTGCAATGCTACTACTTCATGACCGCTAGTCTAGTTTATTTTAACTATTTATCAATAGCGTATAGTCCATTAAAGAAATTAAGGAGACATGCTTTCAAATTTTTATTTTAACTATTTACCATATCCTTGGATTTAGCAACTTCGGCATGATATGATCCTATAAGTTGATAGCATCTTAGTGTATGTTCTGTAGAAAACTTATGTGGATAATGTTTGTTACTTTGTACATAACCAAAGCATTCCAAAATGTACTTCCTCTTTATATTTCTACCCATCTAACGCGGGGAGTTCCTCCCATATTCCAGTAATATTATTTCATAAATTTCAGTTTCGGTTAAAGTAAATAGCAGTCCGGGGATAGGGAACTATACTAGCAACCTACCCAATCTATTGTAGAAATTTTCGGAATCAATGACTAGACCATGCAAACTATAAAAGGTTTAAAAGAACAGATTACTCGATCCATTTCCATATCGCTCGTGATGAATATAATAGCTCGGTCATCCATTTCGAATGCGTATCCCATTTTCGCAAAGCAAGGTTATGAAAATCCACGAGAAGCGACTGGACGTAGGCTAGGAGGATAAAATTGCTTTTACAACTAGGAAGATGTTACGACATGATTATAATTCATGATTCAAGTGCCAACTATGGCAAGTGATCGAGAGCAAGAACAACTCCATAGCAGTGAGCAAGCACAAGCAAGGGGATGCGAAGGAGGCCACAGCAAGCTGGTGCAAAACCCTAAGACCTTTGTTCATCAGTAGGGACAAAACAAGAGAGTAGTAGAAGCATGAACCATGAGGGTAAAGACTTGTCTATAGCTCCCAACTTTTGTCGTATGCAAACGAGAATCCGACAGCGAAAAAAATAGATATATTCCATGGCTGACCAGTCTCACAAATCTTTGACGCCCGACTCGAAAAGATTTTAGCCGCCTTAATACTTCTTGTTATTTTATTGGACTTTGTAAATGAGTTATACAGCCATAATGTAGACTGAACAACTTGTTCATTTGGGACATCTAAGAAACCCTATAGTTTGAGAGAGGAAAAGAGGACTCATGCTAATGATCTCCAAAACTTGTACACCCTCTGTTTTTAAATAGATGGTCCATTATGACTTTGACCATAATTTTCTACATATGTATAAAACTCAATGTTAGCATGCAAGATATTGTTGAATTTGTCAAGACGTATATCTTTAAAAGATCAATTTTTTAGTTTATTGATAATGGATAATTAGAGATTTTAATGATCAAAGTTGTGCATTGGCAAGGGTGCAAGTCAAAATGGAGCATCCATTAAAAACTGTAGGAGGTAATAAGCAAACAACAAGCGATGATTTAATCTAGTGTGAATTTACCTTTTCACCTTATCTATACTACTTGTTCTATTTCTTTGTTTTGCAAGATGAATTCAATATGTATGAGTAATTTCCTGAATCTACGATTCCTCACCACTGATGAATGGCTATTATTGTGATTACTTATGATTCTAAGTCAATTTGTAGAAGAATTACTACCTATAAGATCTCAATCCCACGCTGAACTCTAATTATTGAACAGGTGAATTGAGATCACCAAATTTAATCAATCTGAGAACAGGAATTTTAAACAAGTCTCATCAAGAATTCACACTGGATTGTTTATCATCGTTCTTAAATTTTAAACAAGTTTAATCAATATGAGAACAGGAAAAAGAGTAAATTAGAACATTATCCCTCTGTTTTCAATCTCTAGTTGTGATTGTGGTAACAGTCACAGTATCACTTATGCAGGCAATCCTGATGATATGCAGCTATCACGACCAAAAATCACGGTCGTGGTAATGCTCAAAGATTCTAGTATCACTTTCACCAACTGCTCTTCGTTATCCTCCTAATCCTACCACGTCTTACCATCAAAGCAAACACACTATTTGTGGACTTTTCACTTGTCAAATGCCGGATATGTTACTCCTACAGCTAAACAACTTCGGTCCAAAAATCCTGCCACATCAGCAGCAAGCGGTCACACTTGACTTTCACCAACTCTGTATTATCCCTAGCTAGTTGCAATAAGGTGCCTCGTATTTCACCTCATTCATTCACATACATTCTACATAATGTATCCTTTAATTATCTGAAAAAACACAAGAAAAGATTCTCTGAGAATAACTGTAAATCTGAGTTCAGAACCCTTTCTGCCATAATCAGTTTTGTTGCCAGCTTTATCATGGTATCATAAGTCTTTTCTGAACTCTCTCTGCCACAATCACAAGTCGCCCTGTGCCTAAACTCCTCCTCATCCTGTGAATAAGTTTTCATTTCTAAAAAATTGACTAATTTTTACTCTATTCAATTTCTCCTATGATAAAGTTTTTCATTTCACAACTTTATTAATTCCTTTCTACTCAATACCTTCAAAGCTTCACTGTAAACATCTAATTTTTCTTTCAGAAAATGCCCAATCTGAACACAAATGTGGCTTAGATCCTGTGCTACAAATTTTTGGGAGTTTGATCGTCGACAATTGAACACCAAGGTAAGCAACTGTCCTAGATAATATTTAGAGACATTCAGAGATTCTAATATGATGTTTATAATAATACCCCCAATAAACTATAGAGTGAAAGAAAATAAATAAGCATCAATATTAATACAGTAATCAAAATGAAATGAAAATAGCAGAGCGAACGTACAGCTGTATCAACTAGGCCTTCTCGCCCACCCATAGTATGGAAAAAAAATTCTGTAGCTGTCAAGCCTGTGTAAAATGAATTAGCCACAAAACCCTTAGCCTGCACAAAATCAGGAAACACATCATCTTGGGAAAATTATACACCATTCCACTACTCCCTTGAATCCAAAATATTGACCACTCAATTCTTTTCATTCCATGTTACTTGTCATTTGATAAAATAGAAAAAAGTTGCAAGTCTGCTAATCTATCTAAAAAATCAATGAAATGTTACATGCAGTTCTAAATACCAAAACCCTTCAACCAGCATTTCTTTCAAATTGTTTACCTTAAACGACATTCATATTGGAGGAGAGAGTAATATATACGTTCACAGAATACATGCATATGTACCACAAGTAGTGCTTTTGACGGGCAATTCAATTAAGAAATTGTTGTTGCCTCTTCAACAGTTAGAAAGGTAGGACTTGGACATTCCAAACAAGATTCCACCTAAATGCAACTATTCCATAGTATGTGGTTCGGTTTGGAAGTGATACTATTGCAATCAATAAAGATGAGAAACGAATAAAATTTGTTTCAAAATGATCACAATGCCCAACCTTTACTTTGCAGGAGATAATGTAACGAACTATTCCCAATAAAACTAAAACATATATCTCTTTTGCAGCTGTACAATCTAGGTTGGTCCAGACATCATAACAAGGAACTTCTTGCAAACAAGTAACCTCATAAGGTAGAGATGCGACGCTTAAATTGAGCAAATAATCATTATTTAGCAAAAATAATAGAATATAAAACTATTCCTGCCTTCCTGGGGATTCGACCATCAGCTTAAGCTTTTGGTTGAATTGGTGGTGTGAGTCTGTGACATGGTATCGGAGCCAGTATGACACAAAAGTCACGAAATCAAATCTCATCCACCCCTTCTTTTAAGTGGGATATTAGCCCAAAGGGCTGTCGTGTGAGGAGGCGTGATAGAAAATATAATAATACTATTCCTAGGGCTTCAAACATCAGCTTAAGATTTTGGTCGAGTTGGTCCTATGACAGAATAATCCAATCCCCCAGATAGATCACCTTAAACGTAAATTATTATTTTTAAGGGGACACTTCAAGAGTAAATGTTTTTGTACTTGGTGCACAAAATCAGTCTACACATATTGTCATTATCATCTAATTAAAGAGCTCTATTAACCTCCTAAGTGTTGCCCAGGCATATTAATGCCATTTAACGTAGGGTATAAAAGCCAACATCACATTCTCTATGTCATACCAATTATACACCATTTGAGATATACAGGATGGGAACAGTGAGACAAATCGTTGCCTCTGGTAAATCTGGTACATTTGGGGTTTTTGTTAGGAGGGGGGAAAGGGATGAAAGGTTTCACATACCAAAGAGTATTTAAGGCACTAAAAGATACAACATCAATGCTGAAACAATAGTAGAACACCATTAACCACTTACCAAAATAATTCATATTGTAATTAAAAAAATATTTAAAATACGAAATATTAGATATACTGTTCCATCTATATTTACTAGCTACTAGTAAATACACCACTCAAGACTCTCCATAAGATACAAAAATTGACCTTATGTCAAAAACAAGTTCACGTGAGGTTAGCTACCCCTTAAATATATTCTAACCCTAGCTTAAACATCAGTCACCTCTTTCTTCCAATCTCCTTCTCTCCTATCCTACCTCTCTTGTATCCCCAGGTTAGTCAGTATGCGAGCCCTACCCTCTCTCAGCAAACAGCCTGACAAGCGTCACTTCTCTTGAAGATGGTTTTAGGTCCCTGTCCTTGCTCCAACATCATTGTCAAATGGTGATTCTGGATATAGTAATTGGGCAACAACCGCAACATCAAAGTTAAATGTTTTCAATCTACACCCTAGATCTGAAAACTTCGTCAAAGTTCACATTTAATTTATTTGTATCTCCTCTTTTTGTGGCTGGTTTACAAGTCAGATGAATCTAGTCATATTGAATGCTCTAGGTTAATGGCCAATTTTTCGGAATACATGACTTTGGTTCACCATACAACCTAGCACTTGTGATCCAGGTTGGTCATTACTGAAAGCATCTCAGATATCTCTTCAGGTAAGGAACATCAATATGGCAAGCAAATATTCCCATCTTATTCAGACAAGCATTTCCTATGCATAAGTTTCTTAAATATCACAGCAAAAATTTCTGTAGATTAAATCAGAGTATGATAGAAGAGACATTAATAAAACTGATAGATGCTTTCTCACATACACATTCTTTAAGCAACGACTGACATTTCAAAGACAATGTAAAACAAAAGTTATTGCAACATTTCGTGAAACTCTCCAAACAAATTATAATAATAGAGTTATAACATACTGCTGGGGTCTTTGATTTTCTAGGAAAATGTGGTAGACTGCGATCAATGAAGCCATCTGGTGCTCTACGCCCCCCAACTGCTTGTTGACCAACACATGCAACCATTTGGCTAATATTGATTGGGGAACCTTTTGAGCCACATTGTGACATTATCAATGGGCTATTCCTCCAGTGAAGCTCTTTCATACAAATCTGGAAACATATGTATACATATATAAATATATAAAATGATCTCATTAAAAAAATTTGCAACCAAGAAATATTAGAAGAAGAGATACAGAATGAAGGCGATAGTCCTATATGATTAACGATCCAGCACGCAGAAAAGGAAAATGACTCAATACCCTTATGAGAAAAGCTGGAAGGACAATAGCACTGAGGACACAGCCACGTTGGGGAGAAAAGAGGAGGCATGGTTGTCGTAATTTGTATGCTAAGCATGAAGTATAATTGATTGTTGTGTACTTTGTTTTGCAGTTGATCAGTAGTCACTGCTTCTGATTTCCTGACCTCACAAGTAAACCAATTACCTCCTCCGCTAGCAACAAGTGCCCATGGTTTTGGTGGGTTGGTACAGAAAGCATTTCCCTTGTTTGGGAGATATATATATTGCCCTTAACTTCCATTATAATCCTTGTGGCTCTTGGTCTGTTCTCACCTCTCCCAGCCTTGAAGCTTGAAAGGGCAGAGAGGAAGCACACCAACTAACTAGTTACAAGTATTTAATTCTATACATTTTAGAAAGGGGTAAAAGGCATTACCTTTCCAGCTATTTCACGAATTTCATTTAAATTTTTTGTTATTTCTGCCTCTAGAGTTTGCGCTGCATCACAGCCTGGCATGAGAGTCAGATTCCCCTCATTGTAGGATTGTATTAGCCCATCACACACTTTATAGCCTGCGGATATATTGAATTGTTTCTGTTCATTCAAAAATTTCCCAGGTTGGACATCATCAATGCCAATTGAAAATCCATGATTACCAATCCACCTAGCACTGCAGCAGAGAAAATACCAAATTTAGGTAGGTAGCTCTAATTCAAACATTTGCATCTGTTACATCTAGGTAGAGATCCAAGCATACACCAATACACACTAGATTGAAACTCGTAAATCCTAAAGGAAAACATAGATACATATCTTCTACACGATTATAGCATATTAGCAAGACACCAACAAATAATACAAAGGCGGATTTATGCCTGAAAAACCAAAGCCACACCAGCTTACAAGATCACACGTTATTATTTAGATTCATCTGATTCCAAACAAGTAAAGACTCTCTAATTATGCTTATGAGCCATTGAGGTGTATTCCACAAATATCATGTCTGTGAACGATTAGGGGTGTAAGTGGACTGGCAAAAGTCCCAAGTGCAGTCCCAAAACGTTTGACTGGCTTGGATTCGATTGGATTTCGAGTCCAAAATACTTGGGACAGATTGGACTCAGACTCAACCTTTTCGAGTCTAAAGTCCAGTCTCAAATTCATATGAGAAGACTTTTTATGTGAGGAGGGAGAAGAGGTGTAACTCTAATTGACAAGTGTTGTAACTCTAACCTAAAAATATATGTGCGTGCACGTGTGCGTGCGTGTGTGTGTGTATTTTCATTTATTTGTGACTCAGAATTTCATGTTGTAACTCTAAGCAAGAATTGGTGTTACTCTAATTCCTTCTCACTTCTCACCCTAAGACTTCTTTCATAGGGTTGGGTTCCCGTGAAAACAGTTCTTATATGAGAAAATGAGAACACTCCATAGTACTCCATTTGCTTTTTTTCACATACACACACACGCACACACGCATGCACGCACGCACGCACACACACGACTCTGATCTCGACTCCAGTGTTCACATTAGAACACTTCTTATATGAAGACAGTGAAATCATAATCTATTTTAGTAAAAATATAATCCATTTTAAAAATATTAAATGATAATCCTTTTTCCTAAAAATGTAGTCCTTTTGGAAGATTGGTCCCACAAGGAAAGAAAAGTTATTATTATTTAGCCAAAATGGATACATATTGGTTAAATGTTATCATGTAATATGTTGTTGGATTAGTATCAATGTATATATTTTCAAAATATCAACTTTTCAAAATTTATAATTATCAAATATTAATGGTCAAAGTAACATCTTTGCAAGCGTGAAAGGTCAAAACATTGCAATTATAAAAGAACAGAAGAAGTATATAAAATGAAAAAGAAAAAAATCATCGTATGTCTCCACTAAAATTGTTCTTAGGTTTTATCGTCCCTATTGTTTGATTTGAAAATCAATTGGCACAAATCGGTTTAATTTGTTTTGGAAAAAACTCGGAAAATAAAAATATTATTTTAAAATTTTGGCTTAGAGTGTCGAGATTTGGACTTAAGCAAATTTATTTGGACTGGAAATTGGAATGGTGAACTGGATTAGGACACCAACGAGTACAACATATTTTGGACTCAACCTGCAAGTGCAAACCATCCAAGTTATATACCTATAAAGGACCTAGTCTCCGATTTCGTCTAGAGTTCTAGATTGCGTAAGTAATGGGATATGGGAGGACACAATTGAGTTCTATGCGCTTAAGTCTTGGGAGATATAGCAACTAATTGATTAGAAACAGTATTTGTGGGAGGAAATGTTAAATTGACACCCAACAATACTCAATTCGTGCGTGATTTGACCTCTAAAAATTATGCCAAAATTGGCGTGTAAGTTGTTGCCATGAGTGATTTCCCATTAATTACTTCCAAAAATACATATAACTGAAAACAAACGACATGCACACACCAAAGAAGGCAGAAGAACATGATGTGGGCTTCCAAGTTGGATAATGTACATGAGTTCTATCTATTTATATTAATATTATATACTAGGTTTCTTTATTTGGTATATTATGTTGAAAAATTGTTTCTTAAGCTAGAAATTTGCAAAATTGAGGTTACAATTCATTGATACAAATATTTCCATAACTTTAAAGTTGTCTTAGCGCCTTAGCGGCGATCCATTTATCCGTTAGAAGCCAGTTCTACAACATCACACCCATTACCAATGCAACCCTATCCGTGATTTTTTTCTCGACTAAGGCCCTATTCTTTTGGACTAAACTGAACTGAAAATGTGACGGAAACTTATCTAAATTGAACTGAATTTAATTGAATTTCCATTAATTCAGTCCAAAAGAACAGGGCCTTAAGGTAATACACCCTTGATCCTATTTTGTTTTATCCACTATCCTTTTATTAGTGTTCTCTTGTTTGTTCTACTCATTTTCACTTTATTCTAATTTTGCCCCTTCTTACCTCCACAGGCCACATGCAACATTCTACCCCCTCTTTTTTCCTACAAAAAAACTCACATGCAACAATTTCCCTCTTACCCGCCTTCAGATTTGACGTTACAATAATGGGTAGAAATATAAAGAAAAAATGGAGTATGAAGAAATATAAAATAAATCATCTAAACAAAATATATACTGCCTCCGTCCTCGAATAAACTTTCTACTACCTCTTAGCACGCATTGTAATACTTTTGAGTAAGAGTTGTTGTGCTTGATAAATGTAAAAGAAAAAGAAGAAAAATAATCGATTAAGAGAGAGAGATTAGTAAAGAAAAGTCCACATCACATGGTTTGGATGGGTAAATATTCCTTTTAGAAAAATACGAAGTTTATGTGTGGACTACCCAAAAATCAATGTACGAACTTTCCTTATCAGAGGCTTGACCTTATCTGATTTGATCTTAACTTTTTGATCTAAACTATCGTCTAATCAAATTTGAACTCGTTTTTCCCAATCCAGTGTGATCTTAGTTTTATTCTCAAATGAACTTAATTTCTTTAATTGAATATGAGCTTATCTTTTCTGAAATAAGTAATGATGTCTTCAATAAGGTAAAACTTAGTCGTAGTCTAACCAACTTTGGGTGAGTTTCAGTCTTTTGAATCTTATGCAAGGCTGTTAAATCATGTTTTATCTCAAATTATTAGTTGACGTAAAAAGATTCATGTAAGGCATTCCATGCACAGTGACATAGGTGACCCATACACTCCTAACCAAAAATGTGACAGGAAGTATTTTTGTTGTGCAACAATACTAATAAAGTAAGATATGCATTACCTCTTCAATAACCTGAATTCGACTTATCTGAAATTATTCTTATTGATTACAATTTTTTTCTGAATTGAAATTATTTGTACTTGTACTTTTTATACTGATTTAAGTTGAAGTGAGTTCGGCCTTTGTCATGCCAAAATTCAAGTGAAAGTCTAGGACAGCATTAGAGTTGGCCACCATGCGGGCCGAGATAAGAAAATTAGACACAGGCTCAATAGAATTACGAATGGCACTCCGAGCAAGTTGCTGCGCCTCCCATTTTGGTATAGGATCAGGTCAATTCAAGTGGGTCAGAAGTTTGTAGATCTTCTTTACCTTTTAGAATTTTGGCTTCAAAATGAACAAGTAGAGTAAGTTGGGTCAGTTATAAACTAGGTTGGTGAATTGGGAGTTTGACACAAGGGCCATGATCCACCTGCTAGGGTACTGGTCCAGGCCACATTGCGTCTGAGTCAAGACAGAGTCTGACCACAGGTTAGGCCGGGAGGATGAACTGGATTTAGCCCATCCCAGCGATGACCTCTAGATAGTAAAGTGCTTGAGCCTTGCATTAATACCTACTAGACAAGGATCTAAACATTTATAATATTTTACTCAATTTGACATAGCGTACCAATTTACCAAAATCTTAGCAGAACTTTTTTCTTGATCTGATATAAATAAAAATTAATATGCACTGACAACATGATGAGCATTTACCTCAATTTTGCCAATCGATTCATGCAAGCAGCAGCAGCATGTGCATTGTAGTCTCGAACAAGGACAGAGAAAAGCCCAACTTTATTGCCATTCCCTGCATTAGGTAATGGAACATTAATCTTCATCTCCTTCTTTTAGTTGCAATGATATTTTTAGTAATTCTCTCATTCCTGCAGACACAGGGTCTTTTAAGTACTCAGAAGCCTTATGAGTTAAGAAGAAAATGACCATCCACGTTCCCAGGCAACCAAACCCATCAAACTTGCACTTCTTAGCTGTTTGCATTATAACCCTTTTGAGCAACACTCAGCAGATTATAGAAACACAAAGATTCTTCAATTAGACAGAAGGAAAACTTAATCCTCTAGAAGACGGCATCATCTACTTTACGCATTGTTCTTCTAACTAAAAAATCCCTTACCTGAACTAAAATTATCTTATTGGCCCTTATCTGTACTTACTACAACTAATTGTAATAGTGAACTGAACTTACTTGTCTTTTTAGGTGAAAAGTACAAACGAGTGCCACCCCAATTCAGGAAAAAGGAACTATTAATAAGCTATTCCAAGAAAAGGAAGCTAGGCCACAGTTGAAGAACAGCCAGTCCTGTTATCCTCACTGACAAGATGTCTGCAACAAGGTGGTTGTCCCTCTAACTTTTAGGCAGTTTGGCAGAGTGTTCTAAATCCCATTTGAAAGTCAAAACTGTGACAGTTAAGGTTTCGTGTGGACAGCGATTTAGGATAAATTAACCTCTATTAATAATCTGCAACTCTGGTGGCCAACTAGAGGTTTACCTCCTTACTCTCCTGATAATTGCATCTTGTGTTGCAAGGTGCGAAATCTGGTCCTTAATTTCTACTTCACTATGAGGGAGTTAGTACTTTATGAAATAGGCTTTTTTGATTCAAGAAGGGAGTGCAAGCTGAGGTGGTAGGTTTAAAGTAAGGCAATGACCCAAAATTGCTTTAGAGTTGAACATTTCCGGGGTAAATTGGGTGCTTTGTCTGGATCATCATGCCTTGTCCAATAAAGCTGTTGGCTCTTTGTGCCTTTGTGGTCTACTCCAGTTTTCTTTCATTTATTTGCTTCCAGATGTCCAACATGATTTGTATGCATTCTTTAGGGTGCATTCTCTTGAGATTATTATTCCTACAACTTATTTTATCTGAAATAATCTAAGCTCATCTGACCAAATAAGAGATTATCATATACGGTGTTAGAGTTTATTTTATACAGTGTTAGAGTTTATTTGAACTTATTAGAACCTAACGGGAAAAATCTCAACTTACCTGAAGTTATTAGACCTGAAACTACTGGATAACATGGAGATTCTTCGCACCATTTAGGGTGCCAATATTGTACCTCAATGTGCAAATTAGTTTTGTGTAGTTCAACTAATTTGTACTCGAGAATTTGCATGTCATACGTTGCAGATAGCTTAACAGGAAAAGTCTCAGATTTTCTAGATAACTTTAATTGATAACCCCCCCCCAAAAAAAAGATCATGAATTTGTTACTCATAGTCCCAAAAAAAGATACCAAGAAAGCACCACGAGCTTTCCCTCAGATCAAATAAAAAAATTGACACTACAT
Organism: Beta lomatogona; assembly: GCA_947646795.1. NCBI lineage: Eukaryota > Viridiplantae > Streptophyta > Magnoliopsida > Caryophyllales > Amaranthaceae > Beta > Beta lomatogona. Next base: position 3,421,256 of record CANSNZ010000928.1, on the reverse strand, counting down.
AAAATAGAAAATATGATTGCATGAACAGATGAAAATCTGACCTAAGGTAGCTTTTCCAAGTTGCCCAGAAATTAATTCACTATTCCGGAAGTACACAAAACCATCATTAGGACACATAGTTTCCTCCCTGCAAGTAGTTTCCCTGTCTTCAGGTTTGCAATATATCTTCTCTCTCACCATAAGATTTACAAAGACCTTCAGTTGTGCATTCGGACGTAATAGAACATTAAATAATTGTTTACCCGTCCAGAGCTCAATTGGCTGCAGCAAAGCAGAGGCGTTCAGATCAGTAAGCAAAATCAGAGGGAAATAGGCAAAGGCCCCCTTTAAAAGATCAGCCACCATTGCTTGAATGCAGAAAAGGGAATATAGTAGGCTCCATCAGAACTTTTTCGAAATAGCACATATTGCTTGAATCATATTTTTGACCTTCTCTATTTATAATTTTCAGATCCATTATGGAGACCATGGATCTTAAGTTGTGTGAGCATTTCACAAACAAGTAGATGCTTGGGTTTTATTGCATTAAATTTGTGAGAAATAGAAGAATATGCATTTCAACATAGATATGAACACAAAAGAATGTCGCAATCAAGAGCTAAGCTTATCAATCAACGCAGGAAGTAGACATCAAACAAGCCAAAGAAATATTAAAGCTTGAATCATAGTCGTAGCACTTAACCACTTAAATCAAGGAGTAGCAAAAAAATTAATGTTTTCTGATTAGAAAGAAATCGAAGTTTCCAATAGAGACAAAGCACCAAATGAGGAGTAAACGCCACACTCAAGCTCAAAGCTCAATACTCATTCATGTCAGATTTAAACCTTACAGATAACATTAAGTGAACACTAAAGTGATTCTGATTCTAGTGGTTGATTACGGCCATGGGTGAGCTCTCCATTATGAACTGACATGGCTAAGACAGATAAGCTGGTTAAGAAAAGAACATCAACTTTAATATCGAATAGTGGATAACACAAGCTTTCTAGTGGCTTGTTCTCTCCCAAATAACACTAAATAAAACTAACAGCACATAATATTTGCTGATCTTTTCTTCTGTCTACCCTTTCCTATTAATGCTCCTTCCCTTTTCCCCAATAACTAACTACTCATATCTTCTCTTGCAAGCTTCATCCAACTGAACAATGATGGTATTCCTAGCGTGCCCCACCCATTAAGTCAGTTCATAAGATTAACAGCTGCCAAAACCTCCACCTTGTCCTCAAGGTGGATGGTAACCAGTACTTGAGAAGAAAATACATATCAATTTGCTATTGTCATACACATTTAATTCCCCATGACCAAAATCATAAACTACGGAAATAGCTTAATCACAACAAACTTTAACCAACACTTGTACTATGGACATATTTTAGTCAAAACAAACCTTAATCAATGTTGGTGTTGGCAAGTCAATCATTTCCATTCCATCTCCCATATAAGAACACATTAAAGAAAATGTTGCACGATCATAGAATGTATCCTTTCTGGTAATTAAAAAAGAAGATGTCAAAAAGTCCTGGGTTGAAGCGACCAATATAGCTCCATTTTTCGGCGTACATAGGTTGTTTTGAACCTGCAATGAAAACAGAAAATATATTGTAACTATTGACTAGCAAAAAGTGCAGCACCACTGAACAAATCAAAAATCCAGCTGGAGCACCAATACTGCTCCTGTACATTTCCTCATTAGTTCACATTTCATGTCAGATATGTACTATGCAGCAAACAGAAGTACGATTTCCCTACACAGATTTCGCTCAAGGACCTACTAGTAAAGAAGTAATGAATAAATCAGCCAAAAATTAAAAAGCCATTCATACGGGTACAGTATCTAGCAACGCTACAATTAGCAAAAGCAAAAATCACAGCTGATTATGCAGCCAACCATTAATTTGCCTTTCACTAATAAATTGTAACTGTTTTAATTAAAAGCTGGTAAATGGGCAGAAAAAAGCCTAATATTTCACAATATCAATCGTATAGAAAATTTTCTTTACCCCCATCAACAATAAAGCCTCTGCTCTAGCTTCCTCCGTCTGTGGAACATGCATATTCATCTCATCACCATCAAAATCAGCATTGTACGGATTGCAAACAGATTCATTGAATCTCAAAGTTCTCCATGGCATGATTCTAGCCTACAAGCAGGCATATATAAGTCAACACTTAGCCTCGACAATGTAAATGAGAACTAAAAAGTAGACCATCATTTTAAAATACACAATCACCCTGTGGCACATAATAGACATCCGGTGCAAACTTGGTTGCCTGTTAAAAAGAACAACATCTCCATCTTCAAGGTGACGATGAACTATGTATCCAAACTTCAACTCGTCAGCAATTCGTTTCCTACCAGAAAATGATAAATCCCTGCAAGAGAATAGGCATTTTTCATCAGTATATCTAGTAAAAATGTATACAATCTATTTCTTGCCAAGAATAATATCTTACTTCTTGTCACCATTGGGTTCTATAACAAACTTTGCGCCCGGGTACTTCTTTGGCCCATTGCGTACACACTGCCTCAACTTTTCTATATTGTGATGATTGACACATTCAGGGTATGTTAAGATTGAAGCCATTAGCAGTGGAACAGCAACCTGGAAGAATAACAGATTTCTTCTAAACCCCGATACAAAAGATATTGTTTTATCGCAAAAAAACAAAACAACAAACTCACTGAACATTAATAAAATTCTGAACCTCTGTGATTTTCAGATTAGGATCAGGTGATATCACAGTTCTTCCAGTGAACTCGACACGCTTCCCAGACAGATTCCCACGGAAGCGTCCCTGTTTCCCTTTTAGACGTTGGACAAACCCACTCAACGGCTTGGTAGGTTGTTGTCCTTGTAAAGCAACACGTACGTCGCTATTTATGTATTGAGCCACTTCAACTTGAAGGTAATCCCAGTCATCCTAAACAAAGTCTTAATCACTATCAAATTTCATTACATGCTTGCACGCTAATTGGAAACAAATATACAGTTAATTGAATTTGAGGGGCAGCCATATCTACATCCAATCAGTCTCAATCTTTTACCAAAAAATAAAACAAGATATTATAAAACAAGCTGAAAAGACAGAGAGCCAACTAAGAGATTTTGGAAATAAAGTCCAAATATTGTTTAGCATCACGAAAGACATCATCTGCTTTATTCCTTTGAATGCTAATCATAATAGGGAGGGGACCAAGGCTTTAAAAATATATAGGCAAGTGCGTGGAACTCATACAGCATAGCATAGATTTCAGGACAACTTACTATTTTGGCTCACATATAACACAAGGGACTGAGACTCGCCTCTTTTAATATATTTACAAAGGCTTTCAGTCATATTCTTCAACTCCCTCCATTACGTATTATCTAACCAATTTAACTAACTTTTCTAATTCCATATCATCTGACACTCAAAAAGCCAAAGCACTACTTGTTGCCGGTTTGAAATACCAATGTAATATTAGTTGTTTGTTTTGACTTTTGATACCAGTATACCTCTGCAATAGCTAAAAGACACTTCTTTTTAAGGAACCTTCAAAGACACTTAAGAATTAAGAGTTCATACATATTTTTATTCTTTTTGTAGGGTTTTGAGTGATGTTACATTGTAGGGACAATATCCAGTCAAGTAAGAAAGAGAGAGACACTAGGCCTAGCTACTAGAGTCATGATTTTAATGCATCAGAGAAATATGTCAGCAATCACAATATCATATTAAGCCAAGGGGCTCACAAACTTCTCTACTAAACTGATGCAGATATAATCAATTAAGACATCAAATTACACATTCTTATACGACCAACCACGATAACTTTTCCATGACACAAATAAGTTATTGATTAAAATTGTATTAGGCTTCCGGTTAGCTCACTGAAGACCAACCTTTTGTTAGATTCTGAAATAGTCTCACAGTAAATTTTGCACTCAATAGTTGTATGTAAGACATGCTATTAAAAGATATGGATTTAATTTTCCACAGACAAATGGACTCACGTGCAGCCATGGTAATTAATTTCGGCCGCATTGAAAAAGGTTTTTGAGCTTATGGCGACCACAACATAAGCTGTGATAGCCAAAAACCATCCACATTGCCTGCGAAAGTGGTTTTGCGACTGCATCCAAGATTTAAAACAATGATAACTATTGACATAGCAACACAGGATTCAACGCAGCTTTCGTAATCAGCAAAAAGAAAATACCAAGATAGTACTGAATGAAGCATCCCATAGCCCCAAAAAAAGAGCCGTAGCAAGAACAAGAGCATGGACTAAGAGATCGAAAAGGTCTCTTCGCAGAATTTCTAGGAACTTTTATTCACTAGGACATGATTAAAACCCAACCATGACATATTAGTTACTTTTTAGGGGAGTATTTGCATGTTTTTTAAAAACTGCATAATATTGCATATTCAAGGAAATTTATATTTTCTGATCTTCATGTTCATTGGATTGCTCTAAGTGTTAAATTCATACAATGGTGACGGATTGGACAGAGATTGAAGGACTTAGATAAGATATATAAGATCATATATATATCGAGTGAGCACGTTTTCAAGTTCAACTACAAATCCCGTGTAAAATAGACAAAAAGTCAAACATAAAATCAGTTGTCTTACCAAAATTTTATATGAGCTACTTGGTTCTTGCAAACCCTGGTGAAGGCAAGCATTTGCTTGTATAATTCTTTTTAACCTTTCAGTAATGTCATTTTCATTGCTGCAAGTGTCAAGAAGGAAGAGAAAACATCATCACGACACGAATCAGAATACTGATGAAGTGCAAGTGTAGATCCTAGACTAAATTCCTATGGTAGAAATGTGTAAAAGAAATTGAGATACGGACCTTTGAATTCCTCCATCCACAAAAACAGAAGGACGAAGAGCCATCGGAGGAACAGATACGTTGGTAATTATAAGATTCTCAGGTCTATTATTTAGATAGAGTAGCTCACAGTCCTGCAAGATGATGAAGTCTTATATAAGAACTAGCTAAGAATTCAATACTTTCATCCAGTCACCATTCCTGGAAATTTTCTTCAGCCTCAGATGCGTTCACTAGTCACAACCTACACACAAATCAACACACGCACATACTCGGGGAAAGAAGAGAGAAGTTCAAGACTGCATGACTCATAGCATAAATATTTCACCTGATCCAGCATTTGCTTAAACAATAACAATGCATCATGTGGATTTATAAGAGAAGGAGAGGATGTTCCGCTTTCTTCATGGTTTTTATCCTGCTTTGGACGATTATGAACAATTTGCAATGCAGTTTTGCCTTTCTTCACCTTTCCTGGAATGCATAAGTAATGACTAATTACTTTTCAACATACAAGCCATGAAAAAGTAAATAAAACTTGAGCAACAGCACTTAGAATCCAAGCAAAGATTGCTAATATCTAAAAACTGTCTTTGCAAAATGTGCAGGCTTCACACAAACAATCTTTTTCACATCTTTAAGTGAGACATTCAGTACTGGTGGCAGCAGCAGATGCCTTAGAAGAGTTGAACATTAATTTTATCACCAATAACAGATGTAGCTTGTTAGCAGACAGCCAGACAGCTAAGATGAACACCCTAAAAATTCAAGTTTTAAGCATTCTAATATAAGTTGGCTACGGTTGTTCAAATTTCACTAAATTTTGGGATTATTAGATCTAGAAGCAGATTGGACTTAACGACAAGCGTGCTTAATCGATTTCCACTAGACGGATAAAACCAAACTCAAATTTTCAAGAACCCTAATATCATTAATCTCAACTCAATATGAATATAATATTACACACTAAAGCCACTTATATAGGCAACTATTAAGCTCTAGAATATTGTTAACTAAATCCTATCCCTAATCCAACTCGTAAAACCCACAGTTAAACCATGAAAAAACCGAGCAGGTTCTTGTTTTAACATTAACAAGAGTCCTATGTACCATACAATCTTGTCATATTGTTCTCTAAGAGACAGGAAACAAGTTCCTAATGCATGAAGAAATAATCTCAGTGCCAATTAGTAACTAAAAAGTAAAAACAATAGATTTATTCCTACTGAATTCTAACCAATAATTATTAATATATAAGCTAGCAAAGCCAATGGAAAAGACTTGTAACACTGTTTTCTTAAATGTTATAGGGAACACAGGCCAAAGACTTCAATGCATGTGCACCTTGCTGTTTGTTTAAAATTTGGTTCATTTTTAAAGAGTCATCACACAGCCCATTATAGTCAGATGTTTCCCTAGTAGCTTGCATGAGGATAAAATATGAACTTGATCCACCACATTAGCGTGCCAAAACTTTTCAATATATATCTAATGTTTTTCCCACCCTACCACCACCCCGTCCCTATAGCAGTATTGCCACCAGAAGTAACAAGTGAATAAACAAAAGTTGGCCAATTCTAACCCACTAAAATATAACAACCCAGGAAATTGTGATTTAGGAACTCATTATAAAAATGACAAATATACATGAGTGTCCTTCAGATACATCGGATGAAATGACAGAAAGCTACATGAGCTAACAGTTCATGAAAATATTGTCTTCAGTTTGTTTCTAAGGCTGACACATCAAAACACTTGTCATTCTTTAATAGCCACTTACAAATGAAACTCCTAATTTACTTCCCTTGCTTCAATCAATCTTAGAATCTACAGTACAATCTGATAAGAAATCCCCAAAAACAAAAAAAAACAAAAAGAAAATCAGCCCTGCAATATATCTGATTTAGAGAAATAACACATCTTATTATGAAAAAGGCAAAGCTTTCCCAAACAGCTCCTGATTTACCAATGTCATCATAACAGACACTATAGTTTAAACATTGATTGACACCAACGGAAAGACAGGATGAGAGGGGAGAAGTCAGATAGACAAAGTACACAGACACAAGACGCTACTTTCATCTGCAAATAATTGGATAAAAAAGCAAGATATTACCATTCAAGTACCCACATCTCAAGCACTGCACTTCCAATTTAGAGGTACACTTCTTAACAATCTTTTTCCTCAGATCAGTTTTCTGCAGCGAGTCAAGCTTGGTATTTCTCATCTTCTTCAAAAACTCCTTACATTCTTTTTCTGGTAGCAGGATATGTGAGCAAGACTGACAGGTAGAAATAGGATATTAAGTTTAGATGACTAGATAACTACAAGTCAGATCAACATTTAAAAGATGAGTATGTAATTAACACTTTCAGACGTATTATTATCACGTATGCATTTAATGGACCAACCATCATGTCAAGTACAAACGAGCATGAAGACAAGTGCCAAAGTTTCAAGGTAAACCCACGAAGCTTCTAGGCCACCCCATTCTCTCTCCTAAAGTCAGCAGCCGGTAGCCGGCAAGCCTACTTTATTGCTGATCTGGAGCTGTTATTTTCTTGGTTGGCCTCAATTGCAAGTCCGATCTACAAATACCCAAGGGTTCTTCTACTTCTCTCATTTAGGTAACTCTTGGAAAATCTTCTATTGGTCTTTTCTGTGACTCTGTCTTTCTTGATTGTTGTGGCTGTAGCCTTGAGTTGTATACTTGTATTAGCCCAATTAGATTAGTGGTATAAGTCAACTAAAAGACTTGGAAGATGACACAAGCTTTACTCCCATATTGTCTTTTCGTCTGAGCAAATTGGATGAGGACAAAGATGTGGAGCAGTTAATTGAGAAATTTAATTCCATATGTGAGTTTCCTCAAGGAAGAAGGAACTCCCTCTACAGTTTCCGTGACTTTAAAAGTGCCTTTGTCAAACATTCCAAAGCCATCAAATGCCTTTGTTTTGTTATGTCAATTGCCTGTGAAGATAATCATTTAGGTAAGAGTTCTTATACTTTACTTGTTAGTTTTGGAGATTTATGTCAAGAATGTATAGACCGCATTTAAGAGAGGTAGGGTATCAGTGAAGTTGGGGAATTTGGAGGAGGCTCACGAAGATCTAAAGAAAGCAAATGAGCCAGAGCCAAAAAAAATCACTGGGAGATAGCTATCCACATAGCAGGTTTTGAAAATTCCTCAAAAAAGGTTCAGATGTTGAGGATGTTGAGATTAGTAGAGAACATAGTACACCATGTTGGAAGAGTCAAGAATTGAGCTCTAGGCTTAAAGATGGTGATATACTGGAGGCAATTAACCAAGTTTCTTCCCTAGAAGCAAGAACTAACAACGGAGATGAATGTGAAGATCGTGTTTCATCGATGAAAGTTGGAAAGAAAAAGGTCTTAAACACATGATGCCCCTTTGATATTTTTAAAGATAATAAAAATAAATAAATAACCAAGATATATGCGGATTTTTTACCAAATACCCCGAATTCTCAGTTTATTCACCAAATAGGTGAATAACCTCGATGTTTAGAAAATTTACCATGTACCCCCGAGTTTTTCACAAATAGACCAAAATACCCATAATGACTCACGACTTTCAACTCCGTTAGTAGTTAATTCCTAATTAACTAATTAAACCTTATTGACCCTAACTCTCTCTTCATTCTTCTTTCTCGCTCCATCTAGCTCCCTCCCCTTCCACCATTAACACTCATTTTTTTTCTCTAGTTTAACCTCCAAGCTCTATCAAGTATCAATGGAGTCCACCATCTCAAAACCCCCATAATTCTATCTCTTTCCTTCTCTCTTCTTCCAAAACTATCTACTCTTTTTTTTCCTATCCACTGAGCCTCCTCCCCTCCACCACATCTACCCACAACAAGCCTAACCCCTAAAATCTGATTAACCACCATTTTTTATCTACAAGCCACCAATTCCCAACTCCAACACCCAAAATCCCTACCTTCACAAATGTTGGTTTCCATTAACTGAATGAGGAAAGAGAGGAATTTAGGGGAAAACAAAAGAGTAGAAACACGATTAAATCTGGATCGATTTCATTTTTTTCCAATTTTCACCCATCATTTCTCCATCGACACCGACCATCATTAGTGTCGCCATACCTTATATCTCCTTTGCTTCGTGTTGTGCAAATCAGGAAACAAAGCGTCTTACTTTTGTTGACGAGAGTTGTGACGGATCACTTTTAAAAAAAAAACAAAATTGAATTTGACTTTTCAAACTTGAAAGAGAAAGAGAGAGAGAAGCTTTGATGTCGTGTCAATCATAAAACCATCTTCCTAATTTGAAAAACCATTGGTGGAGAGGAAAAGGCCTTGGTTGAAAGGGAAAAAGAAAAGGAAGAGAGAAAAATGGGGAGTTTGAGATGGTGAACTACATTAATGGAGTTTGGACTTTGGAGGCTAGAGAAGAGAGAGAGAAATGAGATTCTTAATGGTTAATTGGGATTAATTGCTATTTAGGTGTTAATGGCTAACAAAAATCATTGTCCTTAGGCATTAAGGCCAATCTCTTGTATATGTGAAAAATACGAAGGTTTATGGTGAATTTACAAAATATCGAGGGTATTTGATGAATGAACAGAAAACTCGTGGGTATTTGATGAAAAATCCGAATAAGGTGACTTTCATCAACAAAAGAAAGTGGTTCTTGTGGTTTAGACTTCCCGTGTAGATATACGAAGTTGAAGCAAGGGAAGAAGTTGCAATATTTTCACCCCCATTCAATGTCAATTTTGAAGGTTTGCACCTATGAAAAACCAAACCCTAAAGGAGGCCGCCCGCAAATGTAATGTGAGGGAAGCAGCGGTCTCAAGCTCGGTATCCCAAATCAGTGAAGTCCCCAATGAAGTTAGTTTGAAGGATTCCATAACTAAAGATGATGAGGCAAAGGAGTTGGGTGACGGAGTCATGGAGCGACTATCAGCATCCTCTTGCAAGTGCAACAAAACAAGGAGTCTTCTAGTTTAAAAAAGGAAGCATAATGTATACGGTCAAGCAAAAAGTCGTTTGTTCAAAGAGCAATGCAACAAAGGTTCAGTATAACTTCTCCTTAAAAAAAATAGGAGCGATAGCAAGGATCAGCTCGTCAAGAAGTGTAGCTTGACTCCCCATAAGACCAGTAATATTAAGTGTATATATCGTGCAGGTATGAAGAGAAAATATGGTACTCTCCCATCATTGGATCTCTATGGCCATCCAAGAAAGAAGCGTACAAGTAGTAGGTGCACTTGTGTTACAATATGCACCTGTGTTAGCTGTTTCTTTTGGTTGTAGTCTTAATAAGGGTCCCCATGATCTGGCCACAAAAGCTAGAGAAGGAACCTAGTTGTTTGTTCTTGTTTCTTCCATAAACAAAAAAAAAATTAACAAGTAATGGAGCAAGAAATTTAAGTTTCTCGGCTCTCTGGTACCAAATTCACATTTGCATTACAAAATTGAAACCATCTTGGAAAAATAGTGACTTTGACGTTAGGAGGAATAAGCTCAGGCTACCAAATCATGCAGATTTTATCCAAGACATGTAAACTTAATTTTATCTTAGAGATTATGATGCTAGATTCATGCTGCTTTAATATTTTTGTATCTTATTTATGATATTTAATAGCAGAGCAGACTCAGAGTAAACAATTAATTTTATAATTTCTACATTTTAACCAAAACGATCCTCTTGGTTTAAGATAACAACAAAAGTACTATACACCTAAGGGGGTTGACAGGAAATAATTAACACTCCGTAGTATTCAGATTAGCTACTAACTTAAAATTCCTACCTGTATCACTCAAATATAGCAACAATATTCTAATTCAACATCATGACACCTCTCTCAATCTCAACTCTCAAGGTCAGTCTTCATTGCCCAACAGATGCCTGATTACCCAATGGAATTCATAATCCTTAGTCGAACCACTCTCAGCAATGAAAGGAGTTTCACACATGGAATTAAAACTCTCCCGTTCTGTAACGGATTTTGGATTTGCCGTTCCGCGAAATGCCGTTACAGAACGCTATAATAAAAATCACATACTTCTCGCCGCGTTGTCCGTTCCGTAACGCGAACTCGCCGCGTTAGAACTCTTTTATCCCCGTTACATCCGTTCTTTTCAAATATTAGCCAAAAATATTTTATAATTTAATTATATAGCTAATGTAACATGATCTTCTGATAGATTTAATTATATTATGTTGTAATAATGCTTCATAAACTAAAATAAAGCAAATAAGGTTAGAACATATTAATGTGAATTTTAAAAAAAAAATCAAGCCGCGTCGGCCGGGAAACGTTCTATTTCCCCGTTACAAGCCGTTCCCGCGACAACGCGACCGTTCCCGCGAACGCGACCGCGTTTTTTTTCTATGGTTTCACATGCTCTTTCACATATAGTTTTTTTTTCTATGGCTTCACATGTTCTTTCACATATGACTTTTGCTCGTGTATGCTACTGCCCAAAATATCCAAGTGCAGAAAATTAAAAACTTTGATTGGACTCTTATCTTCCAACTTCATCAGTTAAAGCTTCACCATTTTCGAATTTATATATATGCAGCGATTTTTTTTCTTTCTCCTGCTATATGATTCTTGCAGTTTTTGCTTTAGCTTTTGCCTGCTAGATATTTGTAGGTCATCAAATTCATTTCCCTGTATAAGACAAAGCAGTCTTCTCATGGCAGTAAAAGTGAGATGGGAATGACTATCTAAACAGAAGATTTAGCAACAACACAAAAGGCGGAAAGAAGGATTGAAGGAACATAGTTGTACAGTAGGGAAACATTTGCCCCTAAATGATTTGGTCATTGCTGTGAGTTACTGAGTTGTGAGGTTGTTGGTCTAAGCTACACCTCATGGTTCGAAAATACGGTTTCGGTCACGGTAGCGGTAACGGTCACGGTGATGTGGGAACGGGGATGATGCGGTTGTCGTACAGCTGAATATCGGCTTAAACCATGAAATATCCTTAAAACCCGCCTAAAATGCGATTTTTTTTACACCTTTACGATGCGGGTGATATCGGTTCGGTAGAATTGAAAACCTTACGATACGAGCGATACAATACGATGCGGCCTTGTTTTGACACCATGCTACACATACTATAGTACCCTGGCATAGCGCTGACCTTTCCTAGGAGGTGAATTTCCAAAAGAGTCTGAAGCAGTTTATTCCAAACTCTAAGATGTTTGCTTGTAATGGTGTGAAGTCTGTAATTTCCAGATATATGCGGTACTTTTTAAAATAAATTAGCCCCACCCCCATAGAAAATTAGAAGCAAGAAAAACTAAGTAAAATTATTCCAAAGGACACAACTGCTCATACAGGAAAAGAATGGCAATCGATCAGATGAATGAAAACACAGCACATACCTTGCAAATACACTTCAAAACATCTAGAATAGCGCTAATATAGCCGATATTAAAAACAGGCAGTGAAAGAGTCAAACATCCATAATGGCCCGGACAATCTTCGTATTTTGAATAACACGTTGTACAAAGACCACTACTTTTGTTCGGAGGCCCCTGTAATCAAAGAAAATAATAATGAACATCACCTGAAAAGCTTAGACATAAAATGAACCCAAAACTACATACACTATATACAAAAAAAGTTAGTGACATTGCATATCAACTACCCCCTTGTTTTCTTTTTTCTCTCAGTACCAAATCCAATGACTAGCAGTTCTCTATAAATCATACACCACTAGGCCTGAAACTTGATGAAGCACGGAAACCTCTAAATCCCGAGGTTCCCCGTTTCCAAGACCCCACCTTTTCGCGCTAATGAATCCCAGAAAATGACTGAACACGAGGTTTCCTTGTTTCGGAAATGTTTCCCTTTCCAAAACCCCAACCCTTCCCATGCTACATATAAAACTGCAGTCCTCAATTATCAATTTCATTTTCACAAGCTCAAAAACGATATTATCATGGGACAAACTATTTTGAATCATTAAATTTGGTATGAATCAGAAACAATACATTTGCAATTAATCAATTTAAGCTCCAAAAATTTCCAAGATGACAATTTACAACAAAATTGAACATAAATATGTAACAAACAACATAAAATAAGAAAGAAAGCGCACCATCTTGGGGTCCAAAAGACCGTTGACAATAGGCTTCTTTTGAGCATCATAATAAACACCTTTAAACACTTCAACTTCCGATATTTTACTGATATCCGATGCCGAAAACATCGAAAACGTGATGCTATGACTGCAAAATATTAATCCAAAAGAAAATTTATAAGCCATAACCAGTTCCAAATAAAACTGCAATATTAAAACTCAAAAAATACACAATTCATTTACATTCGGCGAGGTTCATTGTCCTCAATATAGGGCTGCTTAGTAAAGACTATATTATCATGAGGCCGCAGCATCTTGCTGTGCGGCAGTTCAATTGGAAGTGTGAATTCTCCGGCGATAATTTAGGGAAAAAGTTCTTAGGGTTTGGATTTCCGGCCAAACAAAAATCGCCCGCGAAAAATACGGAATGTGTACAGGGGAGAGGTGAAGTAGTTACTGAAGACTGAAAAACACAGCAAACAGAGGGGTAACAGGGTTTAAGAGAGATACTAGTATTTTGGCCCTTCGAATAGGCGAGATACCCCCGGCCCCGGTCTTGCACGGGATGTATTTTGCTTATTTTATTTTTTTTGGCCCCCTTTTCGGAAACTCTTGGTAAGAAGAATTTCCTCAAGGTTGTTTCGCACTCACTCGCACATGGTCCCTCAGCAAGATGCACAACCCCAATTCCCTCCCCCCTACCCCACCAACAATTTGATCTTTGGTCCCCGTGTGAGAGATATGAAGCCATACCATTGGACCCAAGGTCCTTGATACGTATTTTGCTTAATTAGTTTGTTTCTAGGATATATAATAAATAATTATAAAACTAAATATATAGTATATACAATAAATAATTAGAAAACTAAAGTTCTTCAAGTTTTGTTTTTAAGGATATTTCATAAAGTTCTTTCCATTTCTACTTTATTCTATTTTTGGCAAATAAGTATATTATTCTATAAGCTAGTTGTCCCACTACGTGGATCCACTATTTTTTACACTTTTTCACAACCACATTTTCTCTCCTATAAAAACCATAAATTACCCACTTGCACAAACTCTCTCCTATTAACAAATAATACATTACTCACTTGTATATTCTATATTCTCTTTTTCTTGGCTTTTGGAGGTATAGTAAATAGGTAGAATTTTAAGGAATGAAGGTATGTAGTACTATCGTTTTATTAAAAAAAAAAAAGACACATTATTTTTGACAATTGATTTTTAGCTTTCCCTTTTTAACACATGTTTGAAAATATAAAATATACAACTGAGAACATTTCCAAAATTTTCCTCGATCTTTTCTGAAACTATGAATTTCAAATTTCAACAAATGATCAATTACAACTAAAATTATAAATATAAACTGGTGATTTAAAATATTATGATCTTGTACCGAAAATAATTGAAAACTGGCTTACAATCCATATGTTGCACATTTATGATTTATGATATCCATGTTATATCCTTGTCATATTGTACAATATCAACCTTCCAGAATATATTATACTAATGTTGTTTATTAAATACTACCTCCGTTTCCTTTTAATTTATACCCTTCCTATTGCAATTGATGGTAATATATCTGCAACTTGATTTAAAGATTCCATGCATTTTTTTAGTAAGATGTGGAATAATATTTGAGGTTTTGCTGCTATACTTGTGGCTACTCCGTTGAATGTATAACCCGTACGCGTACAGCAGCTCGACGTTTTCAATTCTATCTTGTAGTGTAGGGCCCTTTGTCTTTTTTCTTTAGAGATTGGAAAGGCTCAAAATGGATAGCATGGTATTTTTTTTTTTTTGTAAAGTGGTACATGGAGGGACTAGTGAATCCCTATCTCAGGGAGAAATCACTAGACACCTAAACTAGTGGAATCCCTATCTCAGGGAGAGACCACTAGAAACTAAAGTACAAAGAAAATAAAAAAACCAAAAAACAAAACCTAGATCTAGCTCCTAAAGGAGGCAGTACAAAGATCGGTGGCGAGAGCCATAGACTTGGCTTCAATTCTTCGAGTTTCACATAAGCGGGCAAGGCGGACCATCACGGTGACGAAGAGAGCACATCTGGCGAAGAAAACGCTTGTTAGTGGTGGAGGAGCTTATCCGATAGCGGCTGGGGGCGGAGTCGATGAAGAACCATCGACTAGGGCAGCACTCATCCTCGTGGCGGCGAGATCTCCCCACCGACGAAGAGAGGGAGACGAAAATTTTCAGATCTGAAAATTTTCAAGATCTTGCACAAAAAAACTTGAGATGGTGCGGCAAGAATTCAGGGTTTGTGGTGCGACGACCATCAACCACCACCTCGGCACCAACAAGAAAAGCGACGAGGCGGTGAGCTGATGGGTCTCTTGACGAAGGAAGCGAAACTCCGCAGATCGGGGTGGAGATGGCTGAGAAGGAGACTGAGAGGCGATAGCATGGTATATGTTACTTTAAAGGATTTTAAGTTTTAAGAACAAAAGTGAATAGCACTTATCGCTTGTTCATTTAGTTGTATCATTCAAGACTATGAAGCTATCTGATGTGTTGATGAAAGTAATTGGTTATTAGTTTCTCCTGACCCTGCATGTTTATTCTCTTAACATTGGCTAAACTAGGTCGGTCTACCAATGGCTCTTTCATTGTTCCATTATTTATGGAAAATATATGTCTTTCTTTAATTAGGGACTATTTACAGCCTTTTCTGATTGTTATGAAAATTGTTTTGCTACATATATTAGTACGCACACGACTTAATTCTCAACTCAACATAATATTGTTTTTAAAGTCATGTGAATTCTATAACAATGAACACAAACAACCGTATCGTTTTTAAATCTATTTGTCTACCAATTAATACAAACAACCAACTACCCTAAAAAAATAAGACAACTACCATTATTAAAGAATTAAACACGCGCGTATTCTCTCAAAAACCAAAAAAAAAAAGAGTTAAGACAACTATTATTTAAAATCCAATAATCTATAACAAATAAAATAGAAAAATAAAAAATCAATTTTATAATGATGCTCAATTGCCATACCTTTTCCCCCTCCTATATACTTGACACTTTCAACCTCAGTTTTCCTTTTTAGAGAACTTTCGTATAGAGTTAGAGTAGTAAGGAGAAAAAAAGGAAGGAGTATTAGACAATGTAACTAACTACTAATTTGCAATTTGATAATTAATATCCCAACCTAGTTGTGCATTGGCAAGCATGAAAGTCAAATTAAACTGTTGCACTTACTTAGAAACGAAGGTTAGTATTTGTTATCCAAATTCAAAAACTATGTAAGATAAAAAAAAACACAATAATATGATTCTCAAAAATTATATGACAGGTGGAGGAATTTTAAGATAGCATAAATTAACCATGAGTAAGGTCCTTTTTTTTCTTATGTTGTGTGTTACATGTAATTTAGAAATCTTGGATTGTTATCAATCACTAATATTCCAAGTGGTAATCATATATAACTACTTGTAGATACTATTGAAAGATGTATGGATAAAATTATACCATCAATATTATTTGCATGATTTTCATAATTCATATAAATATTACTATCAAATATTGCAATTGTACTTTGTTTACCAAAAAAAAAAAAAATATTGCAATTGTTGTCCAGATATACACGTATGGTATATTTTTTAGTTGTTAAAAGATTTATGCATAAAATCATGTAATATGATGAAATTGATAATTTTTCAGCAAGAAATCATAATGATTTGGTAGTGTTTTTTCCTCCATCAATCTCATAAAGTTCTTCCCATATTCCTTTTAAGGATAATTCTATAAAGTTCTTTCCATTTATACTTTATTCCATTTTTGGCAAACAAATATATTATTCTATTACCTAGTTGCCCCATATATATGGACCCACTACTTTTTACGCTAAGTCACAACCACATTCTTTCTCATATAAACCAATAAATTACCCACTTGCGCACTCTAAGTTTTAAACCTGTTGCACGGAAAACTTTTTGTTTTATAAATTTAAGACAATATGATATTTTTCCTCAAAAAATATGGTGAAAATATATAACTCGTGAATCTATAGAAGTGATGATTAAAAAGTTAATAATATAAAATAAAAATATACATATAAATAAAAAATTTAATTTGCTATTTATCTATAAAGAACACCCATGTATATTTCTAAAGTATGAGTGATCACCTATATAAAATCAATGGTTGAATGATTATTTACTACTTTAAAGAAAAAATGAACTACTTAATTCTCTAATGTACAAAGTCTTGACTGCACATATTTGAGCATAAATCATTTTACTATACCTAACATATGGAATCAAGCATATCTTATACGAATTTTTTTTTTGGTTAGTAAGTAATTGATACTGAACAAACAACCAAAAACCAAAATTGGAGGCTAGACAGGCCTAGCACTCACACTACCAACTGGACAAGCCCAACTTTTACAATCCTTCAATCCAATTTCTATCAGTTTCTTTAACTTTAGAACTAAGTATCTATACCATCCTATGTTTAACCATGTATTTTATACCTTTCACTGTTTTTTCTATAGTCATTATCACATGATTCCAATAAGCAGAATTATATTTTTCCATATCATATAAATAGTTGCAGCTATTGCAGCGAAAGCCACCATTTTCCTTAATTTAGACCCTTTGTAATGGTCCTTCAACCACCTGCAAGCTTGCAGCATCCCTATTCTCCCCCAACTGATACCTAGCCAGCTCATAATGTTTATAATGCAATGCTCACTGAAAGGACACTCAAACAACAAATGTCTGATTGTTTCATTGTGTTGTTGATACAGAAGGCATACCTCATCATCACACATATACATAAGCTTCAATCTCTGCCTTGTTTTCAATCTATCTTGAACAGCAAGCCACATAATCATTCTATGTTCAGGTTGAGTATACCTATTCCAAACAAATATGCTCCATGTGGTTTGTCTTTCATCCCCCATCATCCTTTTATACTGCTTCTTGATGCTATAATGAACATCCATGAGCCATTGTTCACTGTTGACTATCAAGATCATTTCAGATTTAGCTTGACAAACAAATTTCCAATCCTAACTTGCATTTTTGGGGGCTTCATAAGAACCCCGGTTAGCATCTCTAATGTAAATTTCATGCACCCACTTCATCCACAAATTATCTTTCTTTTGAGCTATTGCCCAAGCCAATTTGCTTACACAGCAGCTATATTCCAAATCCAAGTTTCTCTAAAACCTAGACCACCTGTTGTTTTAGAGATACATAGCCTACTCCAAGCTACAACTCCAGCCTTACTGTCATTATGCACTCCAGTCTACAAAAAACATCTGCAAATATTGTTAACTTCCTTGAGGACGCCTTTAGGAATTATAACCAGCTGGCCCCAATATGTATGAATACTCATTAGCATACTATTAACCAATTGGCATCTTTCTGCAAAGGACAAGTTTCTAGTTCCATACTCTGATTCTGCACACCATTTTGTCAATTAGAGCTTGATTATCCATAGCCTTCAACTTTCCTGTTGAAATGGGAACACCAAGATACTTGAATGGTAATGACCTAATTTTAAACCCACTAACATATGTGACTCTTTGAATATCTTGATCAGACATCCTTGTATAATACACTTCAGAGTTGTGAGTGTTCACTTCCAAACCTGAAGCATTAGAGAACATTTGGAAACCCTAGAGCAAAGTGTAAATGGACCTGAAATCCCCTTAACAGAACAATAGAAGGTCATCTGTAAAGCATAGATGAGCTAACTTCATATCTTTGCATTTTGCATGAAATTTGAATCCTTCAAGCTCACCAATACAGTGCAAAATTCTGTCTAAATAATCCATACATAGAGCAAATAATAAGGGAGACATTGAGTCTCCTTGTCTCAAATCTCTGTAGGAGCTCCATTCATCATAATAGAGAACATCGGAGTCCTCACCACACACTATGATCAACTCTATGAACTTCCTGGGAAATCCTACCCCTTCAAGCATTTGTTGCAAAAATTGCCTGTTCGTATCATAAGCTTTCTTTAAATCCAGCTTCATCATGCAACTTGCTCTTATAGTCTTCCTCGTATAGCATTTAACTAAGTCTTGACAGATCATCATAATATGAAGAATGCTTCTTCCAGCCACAAAAAGGTTCCTTACTTGCTGAGAAAATATCTGGAAGCACTCTATTCAGTTTCTCACTGATCATCTGACGGGCTCGTTGTAAACACGCCAAAAATACCTAAAGTACCCAATAAGGGCAAATGTAACACCCCGACAATTCTCTCTTTTCTAAAATACCTTTTTAATATAAAACATAGAGAATTATCAAAGTATTATTGCCCGTGTGAAAACGTATCGGCTTATTCATAATTTTGCAGCGGAAAACATAATAATAGCTTTATAACTAAAACTTAGTCAACTACAAAGTCAACTCCAAAAGTCAAACCAACAAAGTCAAACTTAAAACAAAACCAACTATGAAAAGTGTAAACTCAAAAGTATTATAAATAGACTACACAAGCTCTCCAATCCCTAACCCAATGATGCATCATCTCCAAAGCTGTAGATGGACAATGCACTATTGATCCCTAGAGACTGCTCACCAAAATGGGTCATCACATGATCAATAAGGCATAGCCATGATCAACATACACAAACAAATGCACGTAATCAACAAAACTGAGTACTACATACTAGACAAATAAACAATCCTAACATGATACTAATAATTAGTAGGCAGGAATAAATAATAATATAATAACATGCATATAACTTTCACTGAACTAAACTTTAGCAACATTCTTGTTACTTTAAATGGAATAGTCAATGGACCGAGTTGTCTAACTAAAACCAACCTTCCCTTTGGAAGACGAAACACGGGCGCGACTCCGTATTCCCATGACCTACGATATCGAGGAACCTTTTAAATAAAACAGGACACGGTGATCAATCCGGCCCCAGAAAAAGCCATGGCACGCCCACCATGTACTCCAACTCCTATTTGTCCAACACTTGATACGTGCACCCGTCTAAAGCTATTGCTATCCAGTTTCACTTTACATGATTTACCAGTTATTACTTGTTATGACTCAAACAACACAAATAGCAAAATCAACAAACAATCACAACTTTTTTTTTTATCTTAGGACTAGATAAGTGATCACACAACTTAACAATCCAAGATTAATTCCAATTTTAATTCAATCTTCTTAATTGTTGAACCTAGCCAACAACCAAACTACCTTTCATAGGTATAAAATATCAACTTACCAAATAAGGCCCTCGGTCCTTATAAAGCAGTGAAATACTCAAAACGGAACAATGATCAATCATGATCTAAACTAATATATATGTATACATATATATATACATATATATATACATATATATTAATTTCCCCATGTGAATTAATAAAATAAAGTTCCCAACCAACATGCTTGCATCAAACTTCCTTACAAACATGATATAAATCTCATAATCAACATGTTTACACAACGGCATAAAACATGCAAAAATCCAACATAATAGAAATCATATATGAACTCGAAATAGTTCCTATACAAGATAGTACATAATTCTCCTTCTTAAAATCATGATACTACTTCAATCAACACATAGGTATGTACGTACCTTGTGTAGACAAACTGAGAGGCCACTTTAATAGTCTTAAAAGTCGCCTAGAGAGAATTCTCCGCCTAAAACAACCAATATAAATTCACAATCAATCCTTTATGAATTTACAGCAATAATAAAATACTTTAAATCCTTCTAAAACATGTTTAAAACCTTTCCCAATAATAAAACTTGATTATTAAACCTCCTAGAATAATACTTACTACACTAGTGGCTAAAATCCATTATAAAACTCCATAAAAATACTCCCTTTAAATTTCCAGCAACATATTATAAGTTAAAACTCCCTCTAAACATATTCAAACATACTTAAAATTATAAAGATAATAAATTTCAAAACTCATAATAAACTACTATGATTTCTAACTTTCAAAACCCTAAAAATTCA
The DNA here is from genome assembly GCA_947646795.1 of Beta lomatogona. NCBI lineage: Eukaryota > Viridiplantae > Streptophyta > Magnoliopsida > Caryophyllales > Amaranthaceae > Beta > Beta lomatogona. Next base: position 3,400,358 of record CANSNZ010000928.1, on the reverse strand, counting down.
TTCCTTGATAATTAAAACTCTAATTTAAACTCAAATATGCAAATATGATTTTTATTTCTTCAATACATAAATTATAAAACTTAGATTCAATATTAAATTATCAAACTATAACTTTTAATCATAAACAAATTAAAACAAAACGTAAAAATATAAACTTTGAATAAAACTTGAGGAGGAAGAAAAGAAACCAAACCAAAGCAAGAAGGAAGACCGTCGGCAGTACGGCGGTGGCACGGCGGTGGTCGGCGAGTTGCCGGCGAAGCAGCAGCGGCCGACGAGGGGAGGCGTAAAGGCCGAAGGAAGAAAAAGAAAAGAGATGGTCGAAAATTTGGGAGGAAAGGAGGAGAGAGAAAATAATTGTGTGGGGAAAATTTGGGGTTTATGGGGTTTATATATTTTCCCCTTTGTGGGCTTAGTAAGGTAATTGGGCTCGAATTATAAATCATTTTCCAAGCCTAAGAGTGTTTGGGTTCCTTAAACACATTTAAGAGTTCTTTTCCAAATACAAAAAGTATTTCAAACATTTCAAATACTTTTCAAAGCATGACTTTAATAAAATATTTGACTCACATAAATCATTAAAATAATTCCTTTGACTTTCAAATAGTCAACCTTTGAAGAAATAAATCATTACAATACTAAAATATACAGTCTACCCCTCTTAAAAGAAGTTTCATCCCGAAACTTGACACGAAAACTCACACATTTTCAAAAGTTTTTTACTCAACTCCCATTGGAGGAAAACTTGTGCCACTCATGTGCACTCTTTTGCCAACTTAAAACACTTGTGTTACTCATGAACACATTTTCTTATGCGGAGAATCTATTTATTTTGCACCCACATGTGCAAATCGCCAAAATAAGCAAAAAAATGCATAAAGATACCAAGCGAAATTCTATCGCATTCTACCCCCTTAAAGAAAATGAGTTACGCTCTCGTAACTCACCTCAGGGAATAAATCCGGATACTTCTTCATTTCAGCTTCGGCTTCCCACGTTGCCTCTTCGGACTCATGGTTCGACCAAAGCACTTTCACGATATTGGCATCCTTATTGCGTGTACTACACACCTTCTTATCAAGAATTTTCACATGTCTTTCCTCATATGTGAGGCTACTATCAATCTGGATCCTCTTAGGCTCCAAGACATGACGCTCATCAGGGATATAACGCTTGAGTTAGGAAATATGAAACACATCGTGCATCTTCTCGAACTCCATTGGCAAAGCCAACCTATAAGCTACCTTTCCAATTCTTTGCAGAATCTCATATGGACCTACATATTTGGCACTTAATTAGCCCTTTATCCCAAATCTCATCACACCCTTAGTTGGTGATACTTTCATAAACCCTTTATCACCCACTTCGAACTGATCTTCTCTTCGCTTCAAATCGGCATAACTCTTTTGCCTATCTTGAGCAGCTTGAATTCTAGCCTGAATCAACTTCACATTCTTGACAGTCTACTCAAAGAATTCTGCCCCCAATACTATATTCTCACTAAAATCATTCCAGCAAATGGGACTTCTACACTTTCTTCCATACAATGCCTCAAAAGGTGCCATTTTAACACTCGCATGATAACTATTGTTGTATGAAAACTCAATCAAATCTAATTGGTCTTCCCAACTACCCTGAAAGTCAATAGCACAGGCTCTCAACATATCTTCCATCGTTTGGTTAGTCCTCTTAGTCTGACCATCGGTCGCAGGGTGAAAGGCAGTACTCATTTTCAATGTTGTCCCAAGATTTAACTGGACCTTTTGCCAAAATTTCGAGAGGAATCTCGAATCACGGTCTAAAATAATATCGCTTGGAACCCCATGCAATCTCACTACATGCTTAATATACGTCTTCGCAAGTTGCTTCTTCTTCCATGTCTCTTTAATTGGAATAAACACGGCCGACTTCGTCAAGCGGTCCACTATAACCCAAATAGTATCATTGCCATTCCTCGTCCTAGGCAAAGCAGTCACAAAATCCATTGAAATGGAATCCTACTTCTATCCAGGAACTTCTAAGGATTGAACCTTCCCCATGGGTCTCTCATCATCTATCTTGACTTTTTGACAGGTTAGACATTTAGACACGAACTCGGCAACCTCACGTGAATTAATAAAATAAAGTTCCCAACCAACATGCTTGCATCAATCTTCCATACAAACATGATATAAATCTCATAATCAACATGTTTACACAACGGCATAAAACATGCAAAAATCCAACATAATAGAAATCATATATGAACTCGAAATAGTTCCTATACATGATACTACATAATTCTCCTTCTTAAAATCATGATACTACTTCAATCAACACATAGGTATGTACATACCTTGTGTAGACAAACTGAGAGGCCACTTTAACAGTCTTAAAAGTCGCCTAGAGAGAATTCTCCGCCTAAAACAACCACTAGTGGAAAAAACTTCTTTTGCTACATTAAAAATGCTTGGGTTGTGTAAACAACCCGAGCATTTGATAGTTTTTTCAAAAAAAAAAAAAAATTCACTAATGCTTGGGTTTTTTTAAAACACCCCGAGCATTTGACTATTTTATAAGACTTCTTTTTTTCTCTATTCTCTTTTTCCCCTATCTGGTCATTGGAATTTGCAAGTTGCAACCCATACTTGGGTTCACCCCCTTTTCTCTCTCCTATTTTCCTCTCTGCCTCCATTTCCTTATTTACATTTCTCTTCATCGACTTAGGGTTTTCTCTGCCTCTTCTCTTTTTCGTCCTCTCAATCAACCACCATCCTCTTTCTCCCTTGTAAAGCAAGTTTCAGTTTCTTCAAATTAAGCGTTATATATTATCAACTTTCCTCGAAACAACAACCAGAAGTTTTTGAATCTATGGAAGACGCTGCTGCAACTGCTGCTACCGTAAGAAGCTTCAGTTTGCCTTTGGTGAGTTTCAACACTTTATCTCTCTCTCTCGCTCCTCTTTCTCTCTCTTCTCTGCTTCAAATGATGTCGAAAATGGCGGATTTGTGTAAGCAGGAAAGAAATAGAGGTGAGCAGGAAAGAAATATTGATCCTGACAGAGAAGATCCTTACGACGATTTTGAGGATGTTCGCCCGAAAGTTAAGCGTCATGTTATTGAAGATGTAACCGCTGTAAAATTTGACCATATTAGCTTGATTGGTGAGTTTAAATTCGATTTATTAGGGTTTTGATTTACCATTATCATGACTTAATGTGGAAAAACGAGCTAGAATTTTTTCATTTGTGTGTGTTTGCTGGATTTAGTGCCAAATTTGTGACGGATAAGATGATCTCTTATCCGTGATGTGGTTGTTTTGGACTTGTACTGTCACTTGTCATCTATTTAATCGAATTATGATTTAATCGTGTTGTTAAAGTTGCAGCCGCTGTTAAATTTGACTAGATTAGCTTGATTGGTGAGTTTAGGTTCGATTTAGGGTTTTGATTTTCGATTATCATGATTTATTTTGGGAAAATGAATTAGAATTTTGTCATTAGTGTGTGGTTGCTGGAATCAGTGCCAAATTCATGATCTCTTATCAGTACTGTGGTTGCTTTGACTTGTGATGTGGCTTGTTATCTTATTTTCTTCTTATTTTATGATTGTGATTAGATAGGTTTTATATTGCCCACCTTGTTTTTGTGATTCGAGCGGTTTTTCCTCCATGCCACATGAAATATTCTGCTTTTATGAGGAGCTGTTAAGCTGATGTCGAAGAGCTTGGCGTGGGTGATGATATGATGAGAAATGTATGTGTATCTATGTTGTTGTCATGGAGTTTCTAAAGCAAGAATCAGGGAGTGTGCGGTTATGTTTTCCTTACATTGAAGTATATCTTGTATATCATGTGCTGGGAGCCTCGGATCACACACATTAGCATAGGTTTTGTCTGGACTTTCCTTGTATGATGTGTAACCTGTATAGTGAAGTTTCATGCTTCCATAATCGAGTTTGATCTATATCCTGAATTGTTGAAGCAATATATTTACAGCTTAGAAAACAGGTACCTAGTGAATCCATATTTCGTTCATCTCTGAGTCTGAGATATCGATTGGAGGGCTACTGGCATCTGGCAATTAAGAAAAGGCTAACAAAATGTGTTGTAAGCAGAATTTATAAGTTTGCCGTTTTGTATATTGAATTTTTTTTACTGCATATTAACAGATTGTTCCTTGTTGACTCTTATCCATTAACTTTATATCTTCATTAACAGGAAAAGAGCAGTTGCTGCTTTCGCCGTTATTTTCCACTGATTCTGGTAGATGTTTGGCATCCATTCATTGACTCGTTCTCTGCTTTAAAATGCAAGGTAAACTTATTGTATATAAGCCTAATATATCTAGATTCTTCTCTAATAACATGCTCATCTAATATCCCTTTTTCTTCTCTTGGTTTCGGAGCATGAACTTTTGAAGTTGCAGTTTATTGAGACTGTAACCTGTTCATTTAGAAGGTTCAGGCAGCCTACTATGGTTAACCTTCATAAATCACACACATATCTCTGTAAATTTTAGAGTGTATATTAGTAAACTAGAATATAGCAGGAATTTCATGGTCAATTTAGTCAAACATTCAACAAAATATTGTGTACAATATACACTGCATTTATGTGCTCATAAGTTGCTAACCTGATGGTCCTATAAACCTAGTTTCAGTTTTATTCTTTATTATGCCCAGCTGGAGATTGAAATTAGACAAATTATTGAGTTTTGCCTTATCTAGCATTATCTTTCGTCACACCACTGTTCATGTTGTTTGCTTTAGACCAAGTAAACCTAATCTATATGTCTCTTCTCTTTACTTGATGCATATGTGAGTGTTTCTAGGTAGGGAATTAGAACAAAGGGTGAAAGATAATAGGAATAAGGATTAATAAATTATTACTTGTTATGACTCACAAGTAGAACAAATAATAAAATCATCAAAGATACATGAACTTCCATTTTTATCTTAAGATTAGATAAGGTGATCATCAACTTAACAGTCCAAGAATAAATCAAATATTAAATCCATAAACCTTATTTAACCAAGTCAACAGCCAACCAACCTTTCATAGGTTAAATAACCAACTTATCAAATAAGGCCCTCGGACATCATAAAGTAATTAAATAATCCAAAGGGAACAACATGATTCAATCATGATCCAATACCAACATAAATATTAATCCCTCATGTGAATTAATAAAATAAAGTTCCCACATTTCATATGCTTGCATCAATCATCCATACAAACATAAGATCATCATCATAACCAACATGCTTCACACAACAACATAAAACATGCATTTTCAACTTAAATATAAATCACATATGAACTAAAATAGTTGCCTATACATGATACTACATAAGTCCCATCATTAGGACATGATACTAATTCCAACCCACACATAGGTATGTACGTACCTTGTGTAGACAAAGTAATTCGAGGCCACTTTAACAAGCTTAAAAGTCGCCTAAAGAGTATTCTCTGCCTAATAATAATCAACATAACCACACATCAATACTTATAAATTTCCAGCAATATTACAATACTTTAAATCCTCTTTACAAGTGTTTAAAACCTTTCCTATCATTAAAACTTCAATTTTAATACTCCCTAGTACTATACTAGTTGTTAAAAACCTTTAAAAACTTATACTTTAATCATGAAAACTCCATTATAAGCATAGTTATAAAATTTCCAGCAACTTATAAAGCGTTAAAACCCTTGTAAAGTATACTTAAACATAATTAAAATCATAAGAGTACTCAATTTCATAAACTATAATATACTACTATGATTTTCCAACTCATAAAACCCTAAAAATCCATGCTTTGATATTTAAAACCCTATTTTAAACATAACTATTAAATCTGAAATTTTGATTACTTCATTACATAAACTACATAATCTTAGATTTATATTTAAATCATCAACTATAACTTTAAACATAAACATGTTAAAACAACCCTTAAAAATATAAACTTTGCATTAAATAAAACTTGAGGAGGAAGAAAATAACCAAAGCAAAGGAGGAAGGAAAAGGAACGTCGGCAGGGAGAAGCGGCGCGGCACGGTCGGCGATGGTCGTCGGTGGCCGTCGGCTGTCGTGCAAAGGAAGAGAGAGAAACTGAGAGAAGAGAGAAGAAAAATAGAGAGAAAAGAAAGAGGAGAGGGGGCCGAAAATAGGGAGAAAGAAAAGAGAGAGAAAATGAAGTGTGGGAAATTTTGGGGTTTTTGGGGTTTATGTAGTTACCCCTTCTTGGGCTTAGGAAAAGGTGTTGAGGCTTAAATAATATTTAATGGTTGGGTGATTTGCATAGTTGGGTTCCTCTAACCCAATTTAAATTCTCTTTACTAAACCAAAATGTGTTTTAAGCTATTTAAATTATTTTCAAAGTATGACTAAATAAAATATTTGACTATTTAAAATCGTTAAATAATTTCTTTGACTTTCAAATAGTCAACCTTGTAAGAATTAAATCATTTAAACATTAAAATATATATAATATACATTAAAATGCATTTATAAAATTCATAAAATTACGGGGGATTACAAGTAGAAAACTACTCACAAATCCTGGAAATAAAGAAAACAAAACTTGAACTAACTTCATCACCATAACCATGGAGGAAAGAGAAAAAGGAAGAAATAATCAACTAATAAAACAAGATCTAAGCAAATAAAGCATGGACTAAACAAGATTAGAGGAAGAGAAAATGTAATAAAGAATAAATTACTAACTTTTAATCTTGCATAAATATGAAAATGGAGTTCTAAAGCTTCAAACCTCAACTTTCTCTCTCCTAGGGTTCTAAAGTTGAGTACTAAACACAAAATTAAATTTCTCTAATCTCCATCAAAATTAGCTTAGCCTAAACAAGCTTAATTACAAGAAAACCCCCATACAAGAATCGCAAAGAAAAGAAAGGCGTGCCAAAAAACCCAGCGACTCGGACGAGTGACCTGACCCGAGCGCTCGAGTGGGGCCTGACCCGGGCGGGTCATTCCATCAGGGAACAAGATGGCTGCTCCAAGATCTGACCCGGGCGGGTCAAGCCAATCCGAGCCCTCAGGTCAGTTGACCCGGGTGGATCACTCAATCGACCCGGGCGGGTCGCCTTCAAAAAGAACTGCTCCTCAGGACTGATCCGGGTGGGTCAGGTGACCTGGGCCATCAGGTCGGTCTTTGATCCTATTCTTCTCCTCTTTTGAGCTTCCTTGATGATTCCCTCTTCGATCCCTTGGCTCCGGGTTTCTGAAAATGCCCTCCAATCATGCTCCTGTGCCCTGAAAACAAACCCAACACCAAAGAAAGAGCACAAAGGAGGAATATTGCACAATTTGAAGGAAAAAGAAGCAATTTAGCCTAAACTAACCTAAAAGCTATCATAAAATCTATTAAAAACTAATCAAAAGCCAAGTATATAAACCAATCATCAAAACTCCCCCAAGTATCCTCAACCAATAGAAAAAAACACAAAGTAGGAGAATCAAAATTATTTGGAAACAAGATCAAGAAAAAAGGAGAAAGGAAAAGGAAGGAAAGAGAAAGAATTTACACTAACTCATTTTCTTAGGAATCACGATTGCATTTAGCACATGCAACAAGCTCTTTAAACCCCTTGATCGCTCTACAGGGCGAGTGGGATCTCGCGAGGGTTTCCAAAGAGTTTTAAACCCACAACTCTAGCTTTTCATCAACCATTTATTCAACACATGTAAGATTTATGCCCTAGTCCACTAGTAACGAAATGGTTCACAAGTAAAGGCAAAGAGCAACTTTTAAGACAACTAATTTTCAAGTGTATTCATAGGTTATGGGTAGAAAAAGAGGCTAATCTAGATTGCAATAGGACACCTAATTAGACTTTTTACTCACTCATTAGAGGAACACCTAGCTATCCAAAAGACTTAGGGCTGTTCAAGTGTTATAGAAGCTTAAACCACTAGTCCACCTTCCCTAGAAACACAAATAGATCTTATACTCCACTCTACTTGAAACTTAAGAAAAGTAAACTAAGTGAGAGGCGTCCACAAATTGACCTCTTTTATTGAATTTCTTCTATTCTTTTTGTGATTTTCGTTTTTCTTCACTTTTTTCATTTTTCACGGCCTTTTTTTTTTTACTGTTTTTGCCTTTTTATTTTCCCCTTATTATGGGAACTTTTTTCCATACAAAGGTGGAGTAACTATTCACTAAAGAGAGACATAAGAACTTGTGGCTTTTTGTGCAACTTATTGCATGCAAAGAGAAATAAAAACTAAGTTTCTTGTAGAGCTTTGTTTGGGGCCATGATGAGCATATCTAGGGACACAAGGGACCGCAAATTTGAAGCTAAAATTATCTAAGCATGAGCAACTTAGTCAAGATTCAAGACTAGGCATCCAATTGAACATTCATTAGTTCATCTTGGTAGATGCTAATGCAATCAAGATTAATCACCTCCTAAAACACCTCAACTCATGCTCACACTCTTCCAAAAGGAGCCTCTAAACATATACTCAAAGTCAAAGCAATTAAGGAATCCACATTATATCATCAACTAGCATCTTCCTTGGACAAGGAAACCAAAATTTTATTCAAAGTCAACACTTCTTTTTGTTTTTCAAACTTTTTTTGTTGTTTTTGCTCTTTTTCAAAAAAATTTTGTTTTTGTTTGAAATAAATAAATAAATAAAATGGAGAAAGTAAAGATTGAAAGAATAAGAAAAGGAAATGAAGAAAGAAAGCTAAAATAAAGAAAGAACATGAAAAAGGAAAGAAAATTATTTTTGGATTTATTTTTGAAATATATGATTTTTTTTCTCTTTTTCTTAAAAACTAAGGAAGCAAACAAATAAGAAAAATGAAATCATGGCTTAACACATATTAACAAGCATTGCCCCATTCACCAAGCATAACCATAATCACAAGCAACAAATCAATCAAAAATATCAACAAGGGTCTCCTCACACTTACCCTGAAAAATAAAAGCCACCTAAACAATGATAATACCCCCCAAGCTAAACTAAAAACCGTTCTCGATGTGAAAATAAGAGCAATAGGGGAGGGGGCGGAGGCGGGGAGAAGGACCAACTCAAGGGTCTAGGTCCTCATCTCCGTCGAGGTGAGGCAGGGGTTGCATATAAGAGGGTAGGGGGTACTGGGGGGAAACATGTTGTTATCATGAAAGAATTGCAAGATGGGGGAAAAGATATCCCGCATCTCTTGTTGAAAGTTGGTCAATCTTTGTTCAAAACTATCAAATCGCCTACCTATATGGGCATAGATAGGGGCATTGTAACACACCTTAATTCTACAGTAATACACATACGTAGCGGAAGCATAAATACTAAATTTAAGGGTATTATCGCCACACTCAAATTACCAACCCAAGTGCAAGGCTATTTCATTTCACTAACTAATCCAATGTTATTAGCATCATACTATGTTTCAATTAAGAATTAACTAAACGAAATCTGGAATGGTGATTATAATCCAACTAAATTGATAAAATTCTCAAACTGATAGTCTATGTAGTTAAAGTACTTATTAACTTCCTACAATTAAACTTGGCATGAAACGAGCGCTCAATGAAGACCTGAAATAAAAGAAAAGGAAATACACAACGAAAAACCATAAATCAGTGAAAATTGAGTAAGTACTACTTCACCCCGTAAACACAATTTGGAAAACATTTTCTTACATTGAGAAAACATTATATTAAAACAATTGTCACGCACACAATAAATAAAACAAACATAACCATCATTTATTGTGAGTTAATTAGTTTCTAGTTTATTTTGGAGGTAAGTGTACACGGAATACAAAACCACCAACAAAATAATGTGGATTCTAGTCCACCACCCAATAGGGTGTATGAGCAGGTTCTTTAGTCGTATGCACCTATCCAAAAATAAAATTCTCCTACTCTTTTACAACTAAATGAAGAAGGGAAGTAAGGTTCGTATCCACAGGAAAATGGGGACAAGTTATATATTAAGCGCAGATCAATACCTAGATTAATCTAGGTAATAAGTAACCTGATAAAAGGGGGTTTTCAAATAAGTTATAAATAGACTAAATTTAATTAGCAAATATATAAAATGAGAAATCAATAATGGAAAGATGGTAGGCGTTTGCCGTGTACCCCTAACCAAATATAATTAACCTACTCTCATGCACACTAAGCTAGTATAATGGAAGCAGGGATCATATCCACAGGGAGCAAAGAAACTTGTTCGGAAATTAGTGAATTAAGGACCTTAGTATGTGCTAAGGCCAAAGTAACCGAATTGGGGGGTTTTGGAACAATGCAAGCAAGTTAAACTAAGCACAGTATTAAAATACGAAGAGATTACAATATAAAAAGGCCTTAGATTCGATTAGCATCCACCCTAATCTAGTTTGTGGTTATGAAATCTTACCCCTGACACTTCCTATGGTCACCTATCGAGAAGTCTAGACCTCTATCCTCCTAGATCGTGGCTAAACACACGATCTCCGTGGTTTGAACCGCCCTTACTAAGCTTTAACTCAAATGAATCGCACTTAAGTCCAAACCAAAGTAGCATTAAAGTCGAGGAACACGATAGGATTACTAATGTTATCAAAGCAATTACATTCAAATAATAAGCAATGCTTCTCTAAGTACAAAAGATTAATGTTCAGCATTTAATCAAACACCTAGTATGCTACATGGAGCTAGGAACACAACAATCCGATTATGCACCTAGAATTAGCATTAGATGAATCACACAACAATACTAGTAACGTTCCTAGCAAAGATTATGCAAACATCATGAAATTAAATACAAGAAGCATCACAATGACAATAAAGAAAGTAGAGGATAAGAACTTCTCACAAGTAGATTAGAGCTTCAACAACCAAACCCAAGAAAGATGTTTAAGCTAGCCAAGCCATAGGATTCATTACAAATCTCCAAAAGAAGAGAGAAAGAAACCCTAGAAAAGAAATCTTCTTTTTTTCTTCTCTCTAATTCTCTAACAAAAACTAAAACTAAAACTTAATAACATCACCCTCCAAGGGAGGAAAAGAAAATAAAAGAAGCAACCGACACAGGGGTCGTGACTCGCGACATAGCTCGCGACTCGCGACCAAGGGCAGGCCGCGACTCGCGACACTGATCGCGGGTCGCGACGTTGCGACTGCCCCAGAAGCGCCAAAAGAAAGCATAAAGCGGAAGAAAAGAAAGAGCTTGGCTTTTGAGTAAGCCATGAAGTTGCAGAACCATAATGAAGACGATCCTCGAACGACGAGCAAACCAAGAAGCTTGAACCACGGACCTCGGAACTCGGACTCGGAACTCAAACAAAGCTCGGAAGCCTCGGAAGATGCGACATAAAGGAACCAAGGACAAGGACCCCGGGGCACAAAAAGTGATCGGAGAACCAAGATCGGCCCTCGACTACGCCACCATGCAAACCGCTCCCTAGACTCCTCAAAACACAACATCCTCCGACAACACCTCCTAACATCATAACTCTCTAAATCCCGATACTAAGCTCGAACCGACACCAAAAACGACCTGAAATCCGCCTAAGATTAGCGGATAACTTAGACACATCAAAAGATCTTGAGTCCGATTAACATTCACTTTAATTTACTTATCAATCATTGAACCTCAACTCTAGTTATTTCCTTGATTATCTATTGTTGGGAACTAATATCTTATTCTCCTTAATCATACTTAAATAGCACGATCAGCGTGACTACAAAACCCTAACTAAAGGATAACTTAGTCCGATCAGCGTCAAAGTTCAATCCAATAGCAGCAATAAACACAGAGAATCAATAGACCTGCTAATGTCATACACGTGATAAACATTCAAACAATTGATTTAATTTCCCCAAGAAATAACCAAGACGATCTGCATCTAAGTTACTCCCTAGTTTGCTACAAATTGATAAAAGAATAAAACAATCCGATTCTATTCTCAAATCTAGCAGTAGATTAATCACATAATCAAACTAGTAACGATCCTAGCAAAATTATGCAATAATCATGAAATTAAAACATGGAAATCAAACCATAATCAAAGTATATAAGTAGAAAGGTAAGATCTCGCAATAATAATTGAAGCTTCATGTTAATCTTCCTCAAGAACGATTTCAGCTACAATCGGCATGAAGTAAACCAAATCCAACATTGAAATCTCTAATAAAACTAAGAAAAATAAGAAGAGTGAAAGGAAAATTAAGAGAGGAGTGTTTTTTCTCTCTCCTCCATTTTGGCTCCCCTCCCCTCCTCTTCGTGGCTCTATTTATATCTCACGCCCAAAATAAAACCTCGGCCGACATACCGCCTCAACCGGCCTAGAAGGTCTCAAGGTGCGGTGGATGTCGCGAGGTGCGACCTTAACCTTCGCGAGGTGCGACTCCTGTCCTACCGTGCAATGAGTTCTTGCCTCCAAGACAACACTGCAGAACTGGGCTTGATAAGAGGGTTGCGACCCACGACAGAGCTCGTGAGCTGCGAAGCTTGGGTCGCGAGGTGCGAGCCCTTTCGTGAGGTGCGATGTGTTGGTTCGTGCTGGTTGTTGTACGCTGAGCCTCGCTGCTGGAGGCTTGAGGCTGCTGGAAGCTCGAGGCAATTTCTCGCTGGGCTGAACTTTGTCGGATTATATAACATTAACACTAATTAACTCACAAAACTCCAAACTTCAGCTAAGGTTGATATATATGCAAACGTCAACAATTACGCTCGAACTCCTTAGCAAAGTGCACCCAAAATATCATAAAATCACCGTATAACTTGAGTGTATCAAATACCCCCACACTTGAACTTTACTCGACCTCCAGTAAACTCAAAATAAGAATCACCAAATACATCTTCACCCAAGTTATCGACACCAACCTACGCCTCAGCCATCCAACGCCTAACATCATCATTATCACAATCTTACCAAGAATCACTTAAAGTGATAACGTAGAGGACAATGATTCCCCCACACTTAGCTTCAAGCTCACATGAGCAATACAAAAATGTGATAACGATAGTAACCAGCAATACCAACATCAATCAAAATGTGAACTCACGACACATTAAACTATCAACTCGTCCAAACCTCAAAAAAAGGATAAGATGAAACCCTACTTGAAATCTTCTTATTTCTCCTCCAACCTTATGTCTCCAACTCCGGCAAACGAGTTTCAAATTTCTCTCCATCTCTAATTTTGCCTAAGAGCCCTTTCGGGTTTTCATCCTAGCTTCTCACAATTTTTTTTTTCACCATCTTACCCGCTCAAATTAAGCCACTTTTTTTTGCATAGGTTGCTCGTTCGGGTTTTCAACCTATCCGGGCCCCCATTTTTGCCTGAGTCGCCCGCCCTTGCGGGTTTCATTACATCACTTTTTTTTTCTATAACATAGACACATGAAAATGAGAATACCCTCCCCCTACTTAAACTACACATTGTTGTAGGCATGTTTTTATTTAGCCTACACAGTGTGAGCCCGTATTTGACTACCTCATTGTAAAGGTTTTATTGAAAAATATTTTAAAGTCGCCAACAAGTCTTTAAAGGAAGACTCATAAACCTAATTGGATATCGGGAAACCTTGGGACTTATCTAATTTAGATTTTCCCGTCCTAACTCTATAGATGGTCATGAACCATAGATTGAGTTCGGGGGTGAGGGTACGAACACGGTCATAATGAACCATATTCGCCCATTGCTGGCATCTACTAAATATCGATTCATGTCAAGTTTTAGGCAAAAGAATAACCAAATAATATTTTCATACACCTTAAAAATAAATTAATCTAGGTTGGTTGATTAAACACATCAAAAAACTATTTTTTTAGTGACATGTTATTATGGAATCAAATTACAGGGAACCTAACAGGTTGCATTGTCCAAATTATCTGATTAATGTTAGAACAGTTCTTTAGGTCTTGATTAGCAATAATAACATGTGAGGTGATGAAATCATGAACTGGACAATCAAGCAAGCATATAATAATTAAAATAAAAAGAAGGAGAGAGGATTAGAATGTACAAAGGAACGATTTTTATATTAAAGATCTACATCATGAAAGAAACAGTCGTTTGTAATTTCAATAAAAAAAAAAAGTTTATTCAAGGACCCTCAGGATTACAACGTGGCTTGGGTTTGAAAGATTGACAACCTTCGGGACGAGCAATCGTGAAGCCTAAAAATATGAATGTGTATGTAGATCTAAATGTATATGTTTGTTTGTATGTGTTTTGTGAAAATATGAGAGTTTTTCAAGAGAATTGGTAAATATATTCGTAGAGTTCGAAGTGTAAAGTCGTATGAAAATCTATACTAATATATTAAAAGGCGTTCCTAAGCAAGGAACGATGCCACGTGGCGCCTTCGCTTGGAGTATTTTATGCTATGTAATCCATATACACTAAAAAAATAGAAAATGCATTATGTAAGATTCGATACCGGGATCACAAGCACATATACTAATGTCTTAACCACTAAATTAAGTGATATTTGATGCTATTATTTCAAAGTAAAATATTAATAAATGAAAGATATAATTACCCGGGGGGTAGCCCGAGCCCAAAAATTAGTTATAAGAAACCGAAACTCGCGCGTCACGCAGAGAGTGCCAGGCGCACTTCTCTATGTGACGCACAATTACACGTGCCAGGCGCACCAATGTGCGCCTAACGTAACATGCCCAATCAACTGCGTACACGTGGCACACTCTTTTAAAAAAATATATAATTGACAGCCTGCATGTCGAACAGAGGAGTGCACCAAGCGCACGCCTCTGTGTGACATACAGGTCCACGTGTCAAACACATATTGGTGCGCCTGACACAGCTTGGCCTGTGCGCTAGGTGCACCGCCTTGCTTTTGATACGTTTTGACAGTTTTTTTATAAAACGCGATTTAACGATTTTCTTTTATCTTTTATCTCCGGAATTTCGATTTTACGGGATAAAATCCAATTTAATTATAAAGATATATTTGAATAAAATATTTAATTAATTATTGGGCTTTCTCAAAGGATTGGGCTCAAAATTTTTATTTATGCAATTAATTATCAGGATTAATTAATTGAGCTTTAAAATAGGACTTTAACACTTTAAAAATCGTTTTAGGGTGGCTTTTCAGACTCTCTCTCTCCTTGGGTCGGACCAATCAAGACCACTTTATGCTTCATCATCGGATCATTAAATGGGGAGACACGATTATGCGTCTACTGAAGCCCCCACTTTGACCGAGGTTCAGGAAACCGAAAGTCAAAGTATACAGTGTTGGGACGAAGAACGATTATGAACGCTCTGCAGTTTAGAACTGATCTATATATGCCGGTCTCTGCAAAACAAAGTTAGTATGCAAGACAATAACTATAAGCAATTTGAAAGATGTTAGCAGATTGGTGCAAAGAACTCACATAATAATGCACATAATGATGCAAATAATGCAAACTTAGACTCTCTAAGGATGCATGAGACGCTATGCAAGGATTAAGGTTATGCAAAGCTAAGGAAGATGACACGTCATGCAAGGTCAGGGTTATGTAAGACTAGATGTATGTAAGAAAATGCAAGGTCAGGGTTTTGCAAGGCTAGGAACTCTGGATATGTACAGAGATAGAATGATCAGAAATAGATTGAATGATTTTCGGAAAAAAAAAAAATTAGTAAACAATCGGGGTCCGTAAATGAGGTCCGCAGATTACAACTTTTCGGGAGTTTGATTTGATTTGGAGGAACCACCACATATATAGGAAGCCCCCACTTTGGGTAAGCTTGTCTTGGTTTAGGCACTATGAGCCTTGATTGAAATGTACTTGATATGTCTTGAACATTCAGAGTTCTTCATTGGGGATTCTTCTTTGAGGAGTTGTTACAGGCAAAGTCAGATATCTCCAGAAACCATGGAATTACCGGAGTGTCCTTCAGGGACAAAGAGAGCTTGGATTTGAAAAATAAAAAGTTTAATTTTATAACTTAAATAAATGTAGGTGGGAAAAGGCTTTGACGTAGCTAGGTTTAGGCTCGAGTCTATGTCGGGATCTAGAAAGAGTATGCTCTTGAATTCTAGAAAGTCAAATCATTCGACCTTGATTAATTTATTTTATTGAAGCGGTCGGACCTCGAGATGAGGATTCCTACGTATCCTTGCGAAATCAGACCATTCGTAGTTCTGGATCTGATTTTTTTTTTTTTTGTTGCCTAACTTTTGCCTAGGCCACCTTTTCGGGTTTTCAACCTAGCGGGCCTGGACATACCTTGGAGAAGGAGTTACAGTTGATGAAGGGTTGAAATTTAAGGCTTGATGAAGGTTCAATTGGTTAGGCTAAGGTAGGATCATATATTTGGATTATATAGGTTTTAAGGGTTTGATGGATGGATTGAGTCTATCCTATCCGATTTCGATTTTGATATCTAAAAAAGAATCGATTTAAAGGATTTGAAACGAGGGGTAGAACTAGTGTACAAACCCCCTAGCTTGACTTTTTATTTCTTTGTCTTTGGCTTTTTCTATTTGCTTTGTGCGTTTTTCATTTGTTTTTGCCCTTTTTTTTTTGCACTTTGAGTTATTCACTTTTTATTTTATTTTGCCTGGCATTGATTTTTTTTATGTAGTGAGGCTTGCACACAAGTTTTAATGGTTTAGGGTATTCTAAAGTTTGAAGGATATTTATGGCGCTTTGATTTGAAAGGATTATTTGGCTAATGGAGATGATGGTTTATGGATGATGGAGGGAAGAGGGGAATGATGATGGAGGGAAGAGGGGAATAGAGACTGATCCAAAGTGTGTCCTTTTTTTATTTTTCTCTTTTTTATATTTAGATTTTTTTAATTAGTCAAGATCATTAGGTGATTTAAGTTTCATCGTTGAATTAGAAGCATAAATAAAATGATGGAAGGCCAATGAAAATGAAAAGAAAATGTGATTATTTTATTGATTAGAAATAAATGAAGCAAGGCTGATAAAATTGTAGTCCTAAAGGACATAGAATCGACAGGAAAGTAAATGAAGCAGCTAGGGGAGGGACTCTCCGATTCAACCTAGAAAACTAGTGTTAAATGACTATGCCCTAGCATTATTTAAGCACTGCCGGGATTGTTATTGCTGCTGATTTTTGCTTCATGCAGAACTGGTAGTCTACCATCTTCAACCATATCCTGTGGAACATTCTTTAAGGCCCAACACACAGATGTTGGATGTCCATTCCCTTGGTGATATTTGCAGTAAGCATTAGGGTTCCACTTCTTGGGCCTATTCTCAGGTGCAAAGTATGGAGTAGGACCAATAGGGTAAATTTCTCCTCTTTGATTAAGCCTATTGAAAGCTTCTTGTAAAGTCATGCCCAGGAGAGTGAAGGTTCTTTGAGGCCTTTGATAACCTCCCTTTTCATTAGTGAGAGCATTGACATCATTGTTTTTGAAGCTAGAAGGGCTATTGTTACTCTTCTTGAAAGAGATGTTATTATTATAACCCTTATTCTTTGAGGCTTGTACCTCCTCTTCAATCAGCAGGCCTACCTTGTAGAGTTTTGTGAAAGACTCTATAGGTTGGAACTTTATGTGATCTCCATATTTGGGCTACAAGTTACGGATCACCAGTCGGACTTGGTCCTCTTCAGTTGGCCTGTTAATCATTTATGCGGCCTATTCCCTCCATCTGTTAAGGAAGGTGACGAAGTCTTCATTGGAGTTTTGTTTAGTTAACTCCAACTCATGGAGACCAATGGGAAGCTGAGTATTATATATGTATTGTTTGCGGAACTCATCTTTGATGTAGTCCCAGTCATTCAGCTTGGTCTTGTTCAGTAATCTGAACCACTTGGATGGATGTGCATCCAAGGTCAAGGGAAAGACATAAGCAAACAGGTCTTTGCTCATGCCCTTGAGTTCCATAGAGATGGAAAAGGCTCTCAAATGATCATCTGGGTCTTCGACCCCCTTGAATTTTGGGATGTCACCCAATGCTACCTTTTTAGGGAGCTTTTCCCTCAGTTCAGGATCAATGGTGTCATGGCCATGAGCCTGACCCTTGAGTGCAGGAATAATTGACTGGATTAATTGTTCGAGTTTTTCGAACCTCAAATCTGTCTTGGACTTGATTAGAGGTGGTGATGGTGGTGGTAGTGGAGTGTATTCCTCTTCACTTTCCTTAGTTGTTAGTTTGTCTCTCAGCGCCTTGATCTATTTGTCTTGTTCCTCAAGACGAGAGTTCATCAGTTAAAGCTGAGCCATGATGGCACTGAGTTGTTCATTAGTGTCTCCCATTTCAGATGATGATTAAGAAGTTTCAGAATATTCGTCTGAAAAACTATTTATTTGAAAAACTCCGGAAATCCGATTTTACGGGATAAAATTCGATTTTAATTATAACGATATATTTGAAAATATTTATTTATTTAAATAAAATATTTAATTAATTATTGGGCTTTCTCAAAGGATTGGGGTCAAAACTTTTATATATGCAATTAATTATCAGGAATAACTAATTAGGCTTTAAAATAGGACTTTAACACTTTAAAAATAGTTTGAGCTAGCTTTTCGGACTGCTCCCCCCCTTGGGTCGGACCAATGAAGATCGCAGTATGTTTCATCATCAGATCATTAAATGGGGAGACACGATTATGTGTCTACAATTGTTCTTAATGTGACGACAATTAAAAGAAAAAGTAGAAGGAAAATGGGGGGAAAAATTGAAAATCGGGTAAATCGAAGATTGAATGCTCAAGACTCATGACAAACAATCCGTCAAACTCAAATTTCTCAACAACACCAACTCAAATCTCATAAATCAACTCAGAACCCTCTCCCTCGAATCACTCAAACAAATGACAAATTCAAAATTCCAAGATATTTTTGAGATTTGCACCTAGCTTAAGAGATTGAAAAGATTCATTAACAAGCTCAACCCTTCAGCTTTTACCAATTCCTAGCAATTGAACTCCTCCCTAAGGGCTTTCTTTTGTGAATTTTGGCTCAAAGTGGATTAAGATTTGTTGTGGTTCTTTTTAGTGGGTGGATGGTGGGTGAAAGGAAATTTGTTGTGGTGGTGGAAATTTGATGAGAAATAAAGAAAAAAGAAGAAAAATAAAAGGGGTCTCTGGTTGCCTCCTAAAAAGCACTGTTGTTTAAAGTCGTTAGTTCAACTTAGTACCTTAACTCGATCATTGGGCTTGCGCTCCATATGTGACAAAGGTGGCTCCATGTCAATCTCTAATTCAAGCACCTGCAAACAGATTGAGAAGAACTCTTGCAATATAATGTTAGTTGTATGGTTTCAGAAGGAAGCAGTAAATCAAGAGGTTTATTCTGCTCTTCCAACTCCAATGCCAGAACCTACATGTTAGTAGGAGGCACCCAATCTTCTACCAAGACATCATCAACAATTATTGACTCATCAACCTACTCAATATCAAGAACATCATGCAAAATTGAGTCAACAATGTCAATAGAACAAAGAGGCAATTATCATCCTTAATCAAAGGCTTAGAATCATTGATATTAAATGCTTCTACCTTTCCCTCAAACTCCATGGTCCATGAACCAGTGCAAAATTTTAGTGCAATATGTTTTCAAGAAAGGTCGCCCCAAAAGGATGGGGCGACATGCTTATCAGCTTCCATGTCCAACACATAAAAATCGGCAGGGAATTGCAATTTACCAACTATAACTGACACATCCTCAACTTTACCCCTAGGATAAACATTGGATCTAATAGCTAATTGAATCACCACACCAGTTTTATGCAAATTGCCAAGTTTTGAAGACGTATATAATGAATATGGAATCACATTAGTTGATGCCCCTAAGTCTAACATGGCTTCGGAAACATGGTTTCACCTATAGTACAAGGGATTGTAAACATGCCAGTGTCATTGCATTTTCGAGGTAATTTCTTTTGAAAGATAGCAAAGACATGCTCGCTAGCCTCCACTTTTTGCACTGCTTTTGTTTTTGCTTTCTTTTCGAAGTACATAATTCTTTAAGGAACTTAATACCTAAGTACTTGATTCAAAGCATGTAAATGAGGAATGTTTACCACGCATTTACGAAAGCTTTCGTAAATGTCTTTGTCGCGCTCCGCCTTGCGAGTTTCTCTCAATGCCTCAGGAAATGGTGGCTCCGGTTCATATGGTGGAGGAGGTAATTTTCGGACTTTCTCCTCTGAGGTGGCGATGATTTAGAATCTGCTGTCGGTTTGTGCACGATCACCTCTTCCTCGATCTTTTTGTCTTGAACCACTAATCTGTCTTTGCTTGGAATCTCCGTTCCACTCCTCAATGTGATAGCACTCACATTCATTTTAGGGTTGAGCTTGGATTGGGATGACAACCTCACTGAATTCCTAACCTCTAACTTGGTTACGCTCCTGCAATTTGTCTTACTTGGCTCTCCAAGTTCTTGATGCTCGATCGAGTTTCTTCTTAGAACTGCACCATATTACCCTGCATGTTAGTCACATTTCTAATTAAAACATTTAACACTCTTCAGTGGGCATATTAGAGCTCGATCCTTGGCCTTGGGGCCTATGAGTAAGGTGTGGTGGTGGCCTGTTATAGTGCTGCTGTTGTTGTTCATTGCCAAATCTAAAGTAAGAATTATCTCTCCAACCTTACTCGGAAGCATAGGAGTAGGGATCATATCTCTGTAATACTTCTTGGCTTTGAAAACCTACAGTTGTGACCTCTTTCCTAAATTCTTCTTGCATTTGAGGGCAAGCGTCGGTGTGATGATCTAAAGAACAAATTCTACAAGCTTTTACCTGTTGAACTCTATTGTTCTTTACCATGAACTCACCCATCATCGATGTGAGAGCTTGTACTTGATCCTCGGCCTTTGAAGAGCTAGAACCTGAACTTTCAACATTTTATCTACGATGGATCGATCTTCTACTAAATTGTCTCGAGTCTTCAGCTAGCTCTTCAATGAGCTCTCTAGCTGCAGTTAGAGTTTTGTTTATGATAGAGCCTCCACTAGCATTCACCATTTGTACATCTTCATTAGAAAGACCATTGTAGAAGTATAAGATGAGGTCTTCATCAGAATAGCCATGATATGGACAACTAGCACAAAGTCTCTTGAACCTCTCCCAATATTCGTAGAAAGATTCATCGTGTTTCCGCTCAATATTGTTGATTTCCTTCTTCAATGTTGATGACTTAGAAGATGGAAAGAGCTTCTCAAGAAACTGCTTCTTCATTTCAACCCAAGTGGGAATACAACTAGGAGGAAGATAATATAACCAATCCTTAGCTCCATCCTTCAAAGAAAAAGGAAAAGCTCTCAACTTAATTTGTTCCTCCGTTGCTCCACTTGGTTTCAAGCTAGTACAAACCACGTGAAACTCTGAAAGAAAATTGTTTGGATCTTCTCCATCCAGCCCATGGAACGAAGGAAGTAAGTGTATCAACCCCGACTTCAACTCAAAAGTAGTGCCTTCATCAAGATCGGGAAATATGATACATAACGGTTGTTGATCAAGATTAGGAGCCTTGGGCCCTTCAATGTACGAGTCTCCATTTTTGGTGGCATCTCTTCCTCCACTTCAACGACAAAAGGTAATTCCTGAAAATTTTCTCGCAACTCGTTCCTCAACATGAAAAGAGTTGACACCAATTCGGGATCGTACTGCAATTTTTCGATATTAGTAGCATGAGTGTTAACCATAAACAAAGAGCACAAGCAATACTATCCAAAAAAAAATCACGCTAAATATAAACAAGTAACACCGTTTCCCTGGCAACGACGCCAAAATTTGGGTAGGTTCTTTAGTCGTATGCACCTATCTAAAAATTAATTTCTCCTACTCTTTTTTACAACTAAGTGCAGATTGGAAGTAAGATTCGTATCCACAGGAAAATGGGAACAAATTATATATTTAGCGCGGAGCAATACCTAGATTAATCTAGGTAGTAAGTTACATTATAAAAGGGGGGTTTTCAAATGAGTTATAAATAGACTAAATTTATTAGCAAATAAATAAAATGAGAAATCAATAATGGAAAGATCTTGAGTCCGATTAGCATTCACTTCAATTTAATTATCGATCATTGAACCTCAACGCTAATTATTTCCTTGATTATCTATTGTTGAGAACTAATCTCACATTCTCCTTAATCATAGTTAAATAACACGATCAGCGTGACTACAAAACCCTAACTAAAATATATCTTAGTCCGATCAGCGTCTAAGTTCAATGCAATACACTAGTGGAAAAAACGCTATATGTCACAACACAACCGATGCGGTCCTTAAGAGAACCGAATCGGTAAATCCTCGAAATTTGGGTGGGAAACCTGAGAACATAGCTGCTACGATCGGTTTTCTGTTAACTGCTACGGTTCCCTTAACCGCAGCAGTTAATCAGCTCAAAATATCTTTTGTGAACCCGCGTTTCCTTTAGGGAATACTCATCAACCCCCACCACTTCTCTTCTCTCTCCTCATAATCCCTCCTCACTCAACCCTAATCCCTCCTCTTTCCTCTTCAGATCTGCACCTCCCTCCTCCCTCTCAAACCACCGCACCCTGCGACGAATTTCACTCTCCCAACGCCACCAGATCTTCTCACACGAACCCTAAAACACCAATGCTTTAACAACGAACACGAACCCTCAGCCACCAAATCTTCGAACACGAACCCTAAAACACCAACCACCAGATCTTCGACGGCCGTGGATGTGATTACTTCTCTTCTTCGACGGCCATGGACGCGGTAACATCTCCCTTTCTTCGACGACTCTCATGTAATCTTCAATTATACGCTTTAACAACGAAATCATCCTCCGATGATTCCTGCTGGCAAAACTTCAACGACGACAACGAATCCTCACTCAAACTACTTAATTTTCGGTAATTTATACTTTTAATTTTTGGTAACTCATTTTTTCCATCTTGTATGATTTTTTTTTGGTTAATATGGCTCTACAGATTTAATTTCTTCTTCTTTTACTTTTAAAATTTCAAATTATGACTGTTAAAATTCCACTTCGATATATAGAGTATAATCTGTCTGCTTTCTCCCTTGAATAAACCTATGTTGTTGATTAGCTATCAAAAAATTCATAATTGATTGTATTTGTATTGATTACAACCCTAGAATTTAGCTATTGAAGTGTTATCTCTTGTTGATTTTCTGAATTTATATGTTCAGAAGTTTTTGGTGTTGACCTTGTTTGACTATGGCGAACAAATCTCAAATCCCAACAAAGAATTATGCATTCATAGCTGTAATTGCTGATGAGGTGTGAATTATGGCATCTATAATAAGAATTTCCATTGATTTTGTTGTTCAACATACAAGAAAGATGAATTTTTTGAGTTGACTAAGCTGATATATTAGTAGGGATAACTATTCTTGTGAAAATATAGATAAATTGAATTTGTTGATCAAGTATTTGATCTTAATGATGATATATTGCACAATGCTAGTTTTTACTCGATATGAGCGCGTCTTAGTTTGTGTCAAGTCGATGAGGATGACTCGATGGTAGTATTGGGTAATTTCTCGAAGCGTTTGTGGGATTGTGTTATTGAGAGAATTGTCACTCAAGGTATTGATGACATGGCCTCTATGATATAGGATACTTGATATTTAATTTCTGATTGGATGATACAAGCATTTTACATAATATATGAGGTTGGATGCTGGTTAAAGTTTAATTTATTCCGAATTCAAGATCAATGCCCTACTTTCAACTTGCTTTACATGGAAAACACTCATGTGGAGTAATATTGAAGTTATGCTCTACCATGGCATGCAAAGCTAGTGAGGTCGCAAAGAGATACCTCGTGTGTAGGGAATTTATAGTTTGTTGCTTCACTTAGAATGATTTTGGTCCTAACCATTTAGGGTAATGTTGCTTACATCCTGAGCTCCCAAAGCCATCTTCTATATCCTCAAGCTTCATATCAATTTCTTACATGCAGGATATTATCACTGGATTTTTGGTCGCTGGAGTTGGTAATGTTGATATCCGGAGGAAAACAAACTACCTGATTGTGGACAATAAGTGCTTGAACCTCAAAAGGAATATAATTTTTAATTGCAGTCTAGCATGCAATTTTTGGACCATGTTTTCTCCTTGTTTGACACTGCATCAACTTTTTATTACAAGTAGTAGTCATCCTAATTGATATTATTTGATTGGGGAGTTGCAGTCTACACTATACAATAGTCTACATAACCAGAGAGGGTGGATGATTGTGCTTTTGTACCTTTGATGCCTCAATTATAATGCTGACCATGATTGTCAACTTATAATGAGGCTTAGACGCGGATTTAGAAGGATTTTTTTCGTTCAAAATTTTATGAGGAATTTCATTGATTACTTTTTCTATTATTTCCTATCGTATGCTAAGATATCAATGCTAAGAACTGATATAGAGGGGGAGGGTATTATAGGAAGCACAATATATTTCATTAACCAAGAAGCTTGAGAAGGAAGATAGAGATTTAGTTAGAGGAAGAGAGGAATCTTAGTGTTATAAATAGCAGATATTAGAGAGAGAAAAGGATGTTGAATATTGGGGAGTGTTTGAACTTGTGAGAGTTAATTGGGAAAGAATCAAGCCTCTTGAAATCTTGCTACTCCTTTATTATCGCTGTAATTTTAGTTTATTTATCAAAACCATCTTCTTCCTTATGATCTGCCATTAATGGTGTCCAAGCTAAGTTAGTTCTTAACATTTTATACAGCAAGAATTCCAGCTAGGATGATGTGACAGCACTTGTATACTTCATTCTCTTTGTTCTTGGTGTACTTGTGTTGCAACTTGCAACTAATGACTGTTCTTCGAATTTATTCAATCACTGTATAGGGCAGGCACTTGTACTCATTCCCTTATGACCCCAAGACAAGCCCGACCTGAAGAGAGTCCTTTTCATGTTTTTCACTCATTAAAGCTGCTATTGTTTCTTGATCAACCTTTAATAAATTGGTATTTTTGTCCCACTTAGCCTTTTTTATTTTGTTTAGGAGCAACGGTAAAACAAATTGAAGAAACATTTAAGAAGTTCACAGCAAAGGAGGACATTGCGATTGTATTGATTAGCCAACATGTAAGTTCATTTACATTATAAGTGGTTATTGCAATAGTAGATGCTCGCTTGACTTTGTGTTCTATAAACTGATTTTCTTGTTTCTGAAATTGGATTTCCTCTTTTTATGAATGAAAGTCAATTGGATTTTAATCAAGATACTCTATATTAGCACATAAAGTGGACATAGTGTTGTTAGCTGTAGAATGATATGGAATTGAGTGCCATATTTGATTTTTCTGTTTGTACCTGGTGGAGTAGTGCATCTACGTTGCTCCTGATATTTACTTCCTTTTTGTTTCTTTCTAACTGCAAATTTTTGTTACACTTTTCCATGACATCACTTGGACCATTAAAGTTTTTAATTATCTATAGTAAAACTAAGAAAAATAAGAATAGTGAAAAAAGAAAATTAAGATAGGAGTGTTTTTTCTCTCTCCTCCATTTCGACTCCCCTCCCCTCCTCTTCATGGCTCTATTTATATCTCACACCCAAAATAAAACCTCGACTGACAAACCCCTCAACAGACCTAGAAGGTCGCAAGGTGCGGTGGAAGTCACGAGGTGTGAACTTAACCTTCGCGAGGTGCGACTCCTGGTGTACCGTGCAATGAGTTCCTACCTCTAAGATAACACTGCAAAACTGGGCTTGATAAGAGGGTCGCAACCCGCGACGAAGCTCACGAGCTGCGATGCTTCGGTCGCGAGGTGCGACATGCTGGTTCGTGAAAGCTGCTGTGTGTTCAGCCTGCTCGCTACTGGAGTCTCGAGGCTGCTGGAAGCTCGAGGTAATTGCTCGTTGGGCTGAACTTGCTTGGAACATATAACATTAACACTAATAAAACCAACATAACTCCGAACTTCTGCTAAGGTTGATTTATATATATGCAAACGTCAACAATTACGATCGAACTCCTTAGCAAAGTGCACCCAAAATATCATAAAAACACTATATAATTTGAGTGTATCAGTGTAACCACCAATATAGGTCTTAGTCCTTAAGTATGCACACCCCCAGTGAGTGTTTTCAATTCAAAGGAGTAGAATAAGCCTAAGGTCGTGCAAATGGCTCCAACCAAATATTAAAGCTTCTTATACTTTCCACCAATATGTTCAACACCTTAGGGGGTCCTACCTAAGATGACTTACCATCCAAGTTAATTCAACTTTACATATTATACTTTGATACCACGTCTCAGCGCCATGGCTTCAGCAACATGAGTTTCACACCAAACCTTTACCTTCCAACATGTCGATATCATAACATATCCTTCATGATCCCTCACCACCGCTCCGAGACCTACTTCTCCCTCTTCCAGCATGGCCGCATCGATGTTAAGTTTGAAACAACCCATAGGAGGTGGCTGCCATTTCTTCATACTCTGATGTACAGGGGGAACCCGGAGACACCATCTCCATAGCTTTCTCATACTCGCCTACTATACTTACAACTTTCCTCATACCTTCCATGGCTTCACTCCTTTTCCCAACTAAAACCCAATTATTGCGATCCTTCCAAATCGACCACACTAAAACCCATAAAATATTCCACCAGTGTGCATCCTTATATAAGAACCCCAAAGAGAAAAACCATTCAGCAAAAACATTACCTTTAAAACTTTGTGATTTCAGTCTAAGAGAAGAAATATACCATATTTTAGTTGTTTCTTCACAAAATATGAGTGTATGTGCCAAAGAATCCCCCCGTTCTCCACATCTCGGGCAAAAATTATCTAACTCCTGCCAAGAATCTCATTCACTGGAACACCATCATGAAGAGCTCGCCACCCAAAGCTTTGAATTTAGAGGGAGCTTTGCGTGCAACAAGAGCTTCCAAATATTCTCTTCCCCTTCACTTATATGCGAGCTCTCCCCATTCTCATACTCCTTTAAAGCATGATAGTATGCGTTTCTCACCGTAAACTCACCGCTTTTTGAGAGCCTCCATGACCACTGGTCTTTCTGCTGAAAAAGAGGGATGCTAATCTTTTTAATTTCATATTCCTCCCACGTGGACAAAGTATTATGGAGAGTGCTCTGGTCCCATACCCCCTGCTGCAGTAACTCATGCGCCCAAAACGGTCCCCCCTCATCGTCATTATTTCTCGGCAGCAATCTTCCATTTGGTATACCAGGGATCCACGGGTCATGCCAAATGCGAGTTTAAGCTCCATCACCAATGAGTCTTGTTACCCCTTTTAAGACTAGATCCTTTGTAGACATAATTGATCTCTATGTGTATCTTATTTGTCCCTTTGCTTTTGCTTCCAGGAAAGTGTTATTTAGGAAGTATTTCCCTTTCATCACCTTCAACATCAATGAGTCTTGGTTGGTAAGAACTCTGCACCCTTGTTTAG
This sequence comes from Beta lomatogona, assembly GCA_947646795.1. Classification (NCBI taxonomy): domain Eukaryota; kingdom Viridiplantae; phylum Streptophyta; class Magnoliopsida; order Caryophyllales; family Amaranthaceae; genus Beta; species Beta lomatogona. The sequence goes on along the minus strand of CANSNZ010000928.1, from coordinate 3,373,028 downwards.
CAAGCAAAGCGCGGTTGAAAACATGAAGATTTCGGAGGCCGACCCCCTCCCACTTTCTTTGATTCGCGCAAAACATTCCAAGCTATCCATGGGATTCCAAACATTCCAAGTACATCTATGTTGCTCCTGATATTTACTTCCTTTTGTTTCTTTCTAACTGCAAATTTTTATTACACTTTTCCATGACATCACTTGGACCATTAAAGTCTTTAATTATCTATAGTAAAAATGATAAAAGCTGATATTCTAATAATAAATCAAGATATATATAACATTATACATGCTAAGTCAAAGTGTTAGTATCAGATTAGTATATGAATCATATAAAATTCAAAGTTGCAATCTAAAGAAATAAAGTGTTTGATGCCTAAAGCTTTATGCTTTGTGGTTGTGCTGACCCCAAGTATGAGCAGTACGTCACCACCTCAAGGATGTCCTGGAGTAAGTTGTCCACTAAGGAGGTGGATATTCAGATGATCAATGTCCAGAACAAGAAGTTGTCTTAGTTTCTTGAGTGGAGTTTGAACAATGTGAATCGAGTGTGTGACATCCCACCTCGTGGTTTGAGTTTGGCCTCAACTTTCATTTTTGATTTACCTTAACGAAAAGACATTGTAAAGGATTCTTGTGCTTCAATTGAGCATAATATGCTTAATAAAATGAGTACTGATATGTATTATTGATTTTGTATTGATTAATAATGAAAAAATGCCAAAAAAAAAAATTTGGTTTTGGGGGTGGTCAACCGCTGCGGTTTTGGGCCAAAACTGCAGTAGTTAACTTGCTTAACTGCTGCGGTTTTAACCCAAAACCGTAGCGGTAAATTATTAATTGATCCGGTTTAAGACAGCATCAGTTAATATTTGGGGACTGCTGCGAGTCCAACCGATGCGGCCCAAAACCGGAGCGGTTGAACTTTTTTCCACTAGTGATAGCATCAATAAACATAGAGAATCAATAGACCTGCTAATGTCATACACGCGATAAACATTAAAACAGTTGATTCAATTTCCCCAAGAAATAACTAAGATGATATGCATCTAAGTTACTCCTTAATTTGCTACAAATTAATAAAAGAATAAAACAATCTGATTCTATTCTCAAATCTAGCAGTAGATTGATCACACAATCAAACTAGTAACATTCCTAGCAAAATTATGCAATAATAAAAAAAAAACTAAAACATGGAAATCAAACCATAATCAAAGTACATAAGTAGAGAGGAGTAAACCAAATCCAACATTGAAATCTCTAATAAAACTAAGAAAAACAAGAAGAGTGAAAAAGGAAAATTAAGATAGGAGTGTTTTTTCTCTCTCCTCCATTTCGGCTCCCCTCCCCTCCTCTTCGTGGCTCTATTTATATCTCACGCCCAAAATAAAACCTCGACTGACAAACCCCTCAACCGACCTAGAAGGTCGCAAGGTGCGGTGGAAGTCGCGAGTTGCGACCTTAACCTTCGCGAGGTGCGACTCCTGTCGTACCGTGCAATGAGTTCCTGCCTCTAAGATAGCATTGCAGAACTGGGCTTGATACGCAACCCGCGACGAAGCTCACGAGCTGCGATGCTTGGGTCGCGAGGTGCGACATGCTGGTTCGTGAAAGCTGCTGTGTGCTCAGCCTCGCTGCTGGAGGGGTCGATGCTGCTCGCTACTGGAGTCTCGAGGCTGCTGGAAGCTCGAGGCAATTGCTCACTGGGCTGAACTTGCTTGGAACATATAACATTAACACTAATTAACTCACATAACTCTGAACTTCTGCTAATGTTGATTTATATATATGCAAACGTCAACAATTACAATCGAACTTCTTAGCAAAGTGCTCACAAAATATCATAAAAATACTATATAACTTGAGTGTATCAGTGTAACCACCAATATAGATCTTAGTCCTTAAGTATGCACACCCCCAGTGAGTGTTTTTAATTCAAAGGAGTAGAATAAGCCTAAGGTCGTGCAAATGGCTCCAACCAAATATTAAAGCTTCTTATACTTTCCACCAATATGTTCAACACCTTAGGGGATCCTACCTAAGATGACTTACCATCTAAGTTAATTCAACTTTACATATTATACTTTGATACCACGTCTCAGCGCCATGGCTTCAGCAACATCAGTTTCACACCAAACCTTTACCTTCCAACATGTCGATATCATAACATATCCTTCATGGTCTCTCACCACCGCTCCGAGACCTACTTCTCCCTCTTCCAGCATGGACGCATCAATGTTAAGTTTGAAACAGCCCATAGGAGGTGGCTGCCATTTCTTCCTACTCTGATGTACAGGGGGAACCCGTAGACACCATCTCCATAGCTTTCTCATATTCGCCTACTATACTTACAACTTTCCTCATACCTTCCATGGCTTCACTCCTTTTCCCAACTAAAACCCAATTATTGCGATCCTTCCAAATCGACCACACTAAAGCCCATAAAATATTCCACCAGTGTGCATCCTTATATAAGAACCCCAAAGAGAAAAACCATTCAGCAAAAACATTACCTTTAAAACTTTTTGATTTCAGTCTAACAGAAGAAAGATACCATATTTTAGTTGTTTCTTCACAAAATATGAGTGTATGTGCCAAAGAATCCCCCCGTTCTCCACATCTCGGGCAAAAATTATCAAACTCCTGCCAAGAATCTCATTCACTGGAACACCATCATGAAGAGCTCGCCACCCAAAGCTTTGAATTTTTAGAGGGAGCTTTGCGTGCAACAAGAGCTTCCAAATATTATCTTCCCCTTCACTTATATGCGAGCTCTCCCCATTCTCATACTCCTTTAAAGCATGACAGTATGTATTTCTCACCGTAAAGTCACCGCTTTTTGAGAGCCTCCATGTCCACTGGTCTTTCTGCTGAAAAAGAGGGATGCTAATCTTTTTAATTTCATATTCCTCCCACGTGAACAAAGTATTATGGAGAGTGCTCTGGTCCCATACCCCCTGCTGCAGTAACTCATGCGCCCAAAACGGTCCCCCTTCATCTTTATTATTTCTCGGCAGCAATCCTCCATTTGGTATACCAGGGATCCACGGGTCATGCCAAATGCGAGTTTAAGCTCCATCACCAATGAGTCTTGTTGCCCCTTTTGAGATTAGATCCGTTGCAGACAGAATTGATCTCTATGTGTATCTTATTTGTCCCTTTGCTTTTGCTTCTAGGAAAGTGTTATTTGGGAAGTATTTCCCTTTCATCACCTTCAACATCAATGAGTCTTGGTTGATAAGAACTCTCCACCCTTGTTTAGCAAGCAAAGCGCGATTGAAAACATGAAGATTTCGGAGGCCGACCCCCTCCCACTTTCTTTGATTTGCGCAAAACATTCCAAGCTATCCATGGGATTTTTCTTTCACTCCCTTTTTGACCCCAATAAAAGGACCTCTAAATTCCTTCTATTTCTTTCAAGAGGTTTTGAGGTAACAAGAAACATTGCAACGAATACATTGGAATAGCTTGCACCACTACCTTGATCAAAATCTCCATCCCCGCATGAGAAAGGAAACCCCCCCTTCCCACCTTTCAACTTCTTCCATATTCTATCCTGAATTTTTGGAAAACTTATTTTCTGGAGACTCCTATGTAGGTAGGAAGCCCCAAATATTTTTCATGCTCCTCAACTGCCTTAAATTGGAACTTCGCCTGAAGCATATTTTTGCTCTCAAGCTCCATATTTCGGCTAAAGGAAACTTCAGATTTTTCCATATTCAGTTTTTTTCGGGAAGCAGCCTCATAGATTGTGAGTAAATCAAGGACATTATCAATCTCTTCCTCATTTTCCCAGATAAACAGCAAGCTATCATCTGTAAAGAAAAGGTGTGATATTGGCTCCACTTTTTAACCAATTTTGATCCCATGTATAGCTTTCCTTTCCTCCGCATCTCTCAATAAAACCGACTATCCCTCTGCACAGATTGTAAATTAAAAAGGTGCGTGATAGCGGGTCACCAGGGATGGAGTGAACTTTTTTGATGGCTGCCCATTTATCAAAATCGAAAAGGAGGGAGAAGTAATACATTTCATAATCAACTCCACAAACAAAGCCCGAAAACCCATCTATCATCTTTTCCTGAAAAACCCATTCAACTCGATCATAAGCCTTGCTCATATCCAGTTTCAGAGCTAAGCTCCTTTTCACCCTTTTTTTCTCAAATAGTGAAAACACTGATAAGCCAAAAAAATATTATCTGCAATTAAACGCCCCGGGACAAAACCATTTTGTGACTCATGTATGATAAAGGGAATAACTTGTTTGAGCCTATTTGCTAGCACTTTTGCAATGAGCTTATACATGACATTACACACGCTAATGGGTCTATATTCTGTAGGGGATACACATTTCTTCTTTTTTGGGATATGGGTTATATAAGTATGATTCAAATCACTAACCAACCCAACCTTATTTAAGATATCCAAAGCCCTCTCCACTACATCTTTTCCCACTATATGCCAAAATTTCTGAAAAAATAAAGTAGACATACCATATGGGCCTAGAGCCTTTGTAGGATACATTTGATCAAGTGCGGCCTTTATTTTTTCTCCTATAAACTCACTCCCCAAAGCAGTAGGATGGTCGGGAGTGATCACGTTTTTAATCTTTTCCAATACTGGATAAGGGTCTACGTGATCACTAGAGGTGAATAAATCATCATAGAAGCGCACAAACTGTAACAACCCGGATCTATGACCAACCTAATTAAGACCTAAATGCAGCGGAAAACCTAGTCCGGGCTATTACCATAACACTCATCACGAGTGTGGAGCTCAAAAATCTTGACTTATCAAAACTTTTAGAAGGTAATGACTATATTGAAACCTCTAAACTCTAATAAACTATATTAAGTGAATGATCCTAAACTTTTAAAGAATTAGATTTGTTTTTAAAATCCTAAAGAAAATTCGGCAGAGTTCCGTTTGTAATACAAAACGCCTAGAACTTAATTTAGGACTCGCATCCGATTCATAAACCTGAATCCTCAAAACCCGGCAACCAAACTAGTCTAGACTTTACAAACTCAAACCTTTTTAATTTAATTACAATTTTACTATTAACTATAATATTACAAAGTTGATCGTCCCTACCGCGATACAAATAGTATAAGCATACAACAAACTTCCAACATCGAACCTTCTTCATAATACATTACCTTCATGTACCTGCATATACCGGACATGTAGTATCAGCCAAACTGGCTGAGCAAGATTTCATACCATAATGCCAAATATATATGCAGGTAGGATACATTAAACATATCCTACAATTTATTTTCTTTTGCAACCACAATGCTAAATATAAACATTATAAACATTTTTCTTCATTTCTTTTCCAAACCAAATATTCTTCTATTTTCTTTGCCAAAACAATTTCTTCTAGAATCTTAGAATCATAAATCTATGGAATAGAACAAACTTTCCTTGCCTTTGGGCTAGCTAGGCCTTCCGGATAACTTATAGATAAAGACCCCTAGTGTGCACACCCTACATACGGCCAAACCGCAGCAGAAGATCTAAGTCCGAGGTACTGATCAACGTACCCCCTAACTATTCTGTATTTGTAAAGTCGAGACGAACCCGACGAAGTTCCAATTCCTTGAGATACCACTTAGGTAATCCAGTCAACTTTCAAAACATAAAACTATTCGAAATATCTTTCCATAATCTTTCCTTTAATTGCGGTTCGAAAAACAAACTTTATATATTTGGAGGAACATCCACCCATTCAATCCATTCTCAACAAAATCGAGATAAAAATCTTTTAAAAACACTTCTTGTAAACTATAAAAGTTTCTTTGGAAACTAAACTTTCGATCTGTGGAGGAACATCCTCCCTTTCAAACCAAAATCACAATTTTCAATACTTTGCTTGTAAACTATAAAATGTTTGAGTAAGAAATCTTACCTCTTACGAATCACATCAAAACAACCACCTCCAAAATGACTCTTTAGTGAACTGAAAAGCTACATAATAACATATATGTATTCAATAAATAATAATTGACTTGGCTAACTAGTAATGAGCTTTAACTAACTCTAGTTTTATAAAATATGAGCCTCTTACTTCAAATGACATAACTAACTAATACTAACAATACTAAAAATCTCTCTTAGTTTATATAAAACCAACACTTAAATGTCATAATATATATTTAGGTACTCCAAAATCCATTAGGAAACATTCACATGAAAACATTCAAACTTAAAACACTCGAAACTAATATACAATTTATTAATTTCAGCAGAAACTTAAAATGGGCATAACTTCCTCATTAGAACTCCAAATCAAGCGTTTTTTGAGCCTATCTTGAGTAAAATTTCGATACGAACAACTTTTGTGAAATAGTATTTTTGCTAAAAACGCCATAAAGCTGTTGAAACACGCAATTTACAAAACTGACCTGTTTTGCTTACGAATTACAGCAATTTATTGTTCTACAAAGCATTAAAATACAAACCTTCCATTCAATCAAACCTCAAGCCATCCCAACTCACACTAACAAGTTTAATCATTATTTTACCAATCCAAACTAACTATTCTACTCAATCAATTCATACTCACAACCTTCAAATCAAAAACCCCAATTCAATTTCAATCACAAACCCTAACTTCTTAAACTTGGGAAAAACTGAAATTAAATTAAGAACTTAATTTACCCACTACTATGGAAGATTAAGGATGAAGTAAGCCTGGAGATTTGATCATAAAACACGCACTAAAAGCCCCCATACGAACAAAAACGTGCTCTTACTCCCTCCTCTTCGTGTGCCTTCTTTCTCTCTTCCTTCTTGTGCATACGTGCATCTGCTTCGACGCCATCGACGCCATGTATGGCTCGCCGGAGCCCGCCATCCTCTACTTTCTCTTCTCTCTCCTTCGAACTCCCTCTTCCCCCTTTCTTCCTTTCATTTCTCTTTTTCTGTTTTCCCTTTTCTGAAGAAAACAATATCACGCTTCATTTTTCCCTTTTGTTTTCTTTCTTTTTGTTTTCTCTTTTTTTTTTCCCACTTAAATGACTCACCCCTACCTCCTTTCCTTCCACATATTTCTTCCCATCTATTTTTCTTTTTCCCTTTTTTTTCTCTAGTTTAATATAATTCAACCTTCCCCATTTAACTATTTGGTCCAATTACCTTTAAATCCCTCTCCTTTTATATAAATCTAAGTACTTCTATTTACCTTTTTTGAAATATGATAAAAATACTAATACAACTTCATATAAAACAATAATAACTCGTACTCGTTAAAAATAAAATAAACTCAATATTTCTCAAATTGATTCCATTACAACAAAGTTCAATAATTAAATATAATTAGCTTTTCAGTGTATAACCAAATTCAATTTTTTTTTTTTATAAACTCGGGGAGTATTAATATATAATCACGCTAATGATCATACTTAGCTATTAATAAAATGCTCTTTAAAAATAGGGGGATTACAATATACCACCCTAACAAAAAGTTTCGTCCTCGAAACTTATAAACAAAGAGATTGAATATTAAACAATTTATCAAACATCAAAATCCATAGATTTAAAACCAAGAACTCTACTCTTCACAATTAAGAGTCAAGCCTCCATTTCACCATTATCTTTGTGTCTCGCTTCCACTCAATGCCTTGGTTCATCGAGGAGCAAAAACTACAAAGGGGCAACCTTGTTGGCATTGAACTTTAATCATTCTATTTCGAGCAATCAAGTTTCAAAACTATATCAATTCATTTCGTAGCTAAACCAATTTTTCAATAATCTACTTCTAAGCAAATACTTCCAATTTCAAGCCTTTTCGAAACTATTTCAAAATGCTTCGAAGGTAAATCGAACTTTCAATCTTAATCAAATGAATACTCTTTTCTTTTAAATTAAACAAACAATAATTATAATAATATAACTGAAAGATAGGATTTATAGTAACTATAACCTACTACTAATTACATGCTATTAAACAAACACATCTGTAATATCCTCTTCGGTTTCAAAAATATTTCCCGCTCCATGTTCAATCATTGTAATTGAATTTTTGTCCAACTTTGTTGTGCTTTACCGTGAAAAAAATGAGTATTTTTGTCCCTGTTTTCAAGACATGATTATCTGCTTCTTTGCTTCCAATATATTTCCTCCCTCTTCGCCAACTCATCCATCTGCTCATCCACCGCTCTCATCATCGCCAGCACCTCTTCAGTTTGTTCCTCCTGCATAAGGCTCTCCATTCTAGCCCCATACTCCCTAAGCTCCCTAGCAACACACCCAAAAACTTCTTTTTCCTATTTGCTCAAACTCCTTGTTGTGTGCTCTATATTGCAATTCACATCGTCCCCCTCCTGCCAAGCTTTCTTTATTACTTCCTCACAATTCTCTTCCCTTAACCACATCTCCTCAAATCAGAATTTTTTTTTCTTCTTTTCCACATTTCTAGCTAAGCCTGTGATAGTTAATAGGATGGAGAGGTGGTCCGATCTGCGTTTCTCTAAGTGTGACACAAACGTTCATGGGTACAAGTTTTTCCAGCTTATATTTGCAATGTATTTATCAAGTCTCTCTTGTATGTTTGCATCATCTGCTTTATTGTTATTCCACATATAATCATAACCCACAAACCCCAGATCGCTAAAATCAAAATCATCCATAACTCCCCTTAAAATCTGAGCTTCAAACAAATAAAAACCATTACCTCCTTTTATCTCCTTTGAAGTTCGAATGAGAATAAAATCTCCTCCGCACAGCCACGACAACGAGCAAACATCACCTAGCTTCCTAAATAGATCGCCCGTCTTATGCTTGTGCTCATCTTCAAGGATGATCGCATCAATGTGATTAAGAGAAAAAGAACACACCTTAACATCTAAAGATTGTCTCCATAACATAGCAACACCCCCACTCCTCTTACGCCCTTCCCCACTGCAACTAACAGCCACCATGTTATTCATACGAGTCCTTCTCTTTACCTCCTCCATCTCATCAACTTTTAATTTGGTTTCCGAAAGGTAAACCAAAAGGGGATTCTCTAAGGTTATAAACCTTTTGAGAGCATTAACTACCATAAGCTCCCCAACTCACGACAGTTCCATGAAAAAAAATTCAACATTGATCACCGAGAGCTCAAGTCGTGGGGCCCGCCAGGGTATGGTCTATGTCCATACACATCTTCTTATTTACTTCCATACTTCCACTCTCCACTACTCCCTTTTTAGTTGCCTCTCTGTCACTTGCACCTATTTTCTCTCCAGCATGCTTGAGTAAAGGATCTACAGTTGAGCCATTTGTGCGATGAGTTTGTTTCCATCTCCTACCATTTAGTTCGTGGGCTTTCCTACTCTCCTCAGATTTTTCCTCCATTGCCTCCTCTTGCTTATCCCCTTCTATTACCAATGGAGCATCATCTCCTTAATTGCGTGAATTTGATGTTCCAATATTTACCTGCATATTTTTATTCTCTAAAGAGACTTCCCCTAATTGCTTGACCACATTCTCTACTTTTTCTCCTGCTTATGGCTTCACTACAAAAAAAACTTTATACTGTATTTTCCTACCTCCCCCGGTTGTTCCTCCTTACTTTCCTCCTTCCCCTTCCATGGAGAGGCCTTAATCCAATTTCCAACCTTTTTTACAGGAGAGTATTCCCCAATTACTCCCTACACTCTCTCTCCCCGTGTTCTAACTTCCCACAAACATAACAAAACAAAGGAAGCCTTTCATACTTAACATGCACTTTTACAATCTCTCCTCCACGCATCTTCAGGTTAATTGAATCTTTTAAAGGGTTTCTAACATCAATCACTATTCTTACTCTTCCCGACCTGTCAATGGTGAATTCATTTGTTTTGTCAGTTTTAATAAAAACACCCAACTTCCCTACAAGAGCTTGGACATTTGCATCATCCCCACGTCCCTTAAAAGGCAGGTTACAGAACCGTACCCATATCGGAATAGAGTGTAGTTCAAGTCCGGAGGGCTTTCCGTCATCATGGATACAACTGAAACATAGAATATGGCGATCCAAGTGCCATGGTTGACCCTCAAGAATTCGCATCTTATCCCTCCAATGGTAGAATTGAAAAGAGAAAAGATTATCTTCAATCCATAGGGCCTTCATACCTTGCACTGGATTCCACACCTATTTAAAGTGTCTATTAAGGCATTCAGATTTGCTATTTTGTTTGACCATAACTTCCTTATTAACATTAGGGTTGTTTTATCATCTTCCTCCGATTGAGAATCCACAATCCATTCCATTGTATCATCGTTTTTCTCATCTTCCTTTCTCTCCTTAATAGGAACAATATCTGATTGATTTTCTGAATTCATTGAAGAAAACGTTCACAAATCTCAAGAAATCTTGAGATGAAACCTACAAGAGGACAAAAACTGGGAATTCTAGAAGAACCCTCAGAAGAAGAACCCTAGAGGGATTGGTTTTTTTATAGCCCTAGAGTTTCATATTCATCCAAAAGAGTTCTCGTTTTTATTCTCAATTTATTGGAAATTTTTTTATAAATTTTCCCATGTTTTTGAGATTTTTATGTTTTTTACTTTGTTTTATGGTTTGAACTAGATATATTGGATACCTTAAAAAAACTAGATATAATGGATTTCATTTCAGTATACATTTTTAGGGAGTTACTTTTACCTGTTTTTGGGGTTACCTATAATATGTTAGAGGGGTTACTTTTTTTTAGGTAGGTAAGATGAAAGACCCTATTGAACTGGCACCTCACTCAGGTTTAACCAGTCAAGTTTGCAGGTCATAGTCCTTGTAGAGAGGGGGGATGGTAAGGGAAACTTCAACTATGGCAGGCCTTGAACAGACCTAACATGGGACTCAGAACAGGGCCTCACTTTTAAAGGGGCCCCAAATTTGTTTTTTTTCAAAAAGAAAATTCTATAAACAAAGTCACGTTATTTGTCTATTGTCAATTTGTCATGTACTACTTGAGTACTTTCTCTCTCGTACTCCTTCTGATTTTCTCCCCAAAAACCTCTAAACTTCCTCTTTCTTCTCCTTACCTTTTTCTCTCTTTGTCCTTACCTTCTTTCTCTCTCTCTCCTTACCAGCTTATAAATTCCTATAATGGCTATAAATTTACAAGTTTCATCTCCTCTCAATTCACATCTGAAAATTTAGAAACTCAGGTAATTGTACAAATAGATCTTGAAATTTTGATGAGGTATTGAGGCAGAAAGATAGGTTGAAGAGAGCCGGAGATTGCGACAAAATCAAGAAGACCAAGTCGTCAAGCACTGAAGAACAAAGGAGACGAAAGAGAGAAAAAAATCAGGAACTTTCAACTTTTTGCTCATATACCATAAGGCATAAATTAATCACTTAATGAGAAAAGAAGCATTGATGAGAACATTCAACTGTGTGTTTTATTGACTAAAAGCAAAGTATTATATGAGTTTTCTTATTTTGCTTAGTTAACTTTTGCTTTAATTTTTTTTTCATATACTTCGGAAATCTCACTACTTTGCTTAGTTTACTTTTGCTTTTTAAATTTTCATATTAATATTTGTAAATAAATTGGCGAATTTCCCTTAAATAATAGATATTTTTGAAACCATTGTGCCTTTGAATTTTTTTATTTATAAAGGCCTATTTTTAAATATCAGCACAGACCCTCCATATTGTTCGGGGCGGGGCATACCTCACCCCCAAAGAGACCCTAGTGGGGTTTGATCCCATGACCTTGAAGTCATGAGGCCAAATCTTTAGCATTAGGCTAAGCCTTACTTGGTCGATGGGTTACTTAAACTGCATATATTGGAATACTTATGTATATACTTTGAGTGGGTTAGGTATCTTTGTTCAAGGGAATTACATATTATGGTTATAGGAGTTACTAATAACGTTATAGAGTGTTTACCTATTAAGTTTATAGAGAAAACTGTTAATGTTTTTGGGGCTTACTTATTAATGGTCAAGAGTTACTTATACCTTGTTAGAGGGGTTACGTACATTAGATAAATGGGGTTACTGATAATATAAAGGTAGTATTGATTGGGAAATTTAGTTTTTCATCTGTATTTTTCCAGGAATTACTTATTAAGTGAATACGATTTATTTATACTATTTCATGGGGTAACTTGTTAAAAGATTTCCTAGTTATTATTTTTACAGGAGATACTGAAATGTTATAGGGGTTACTTTTTTAATTTAGAGTAGTAAGTAATAAATTGTTGGAGGGATTACTTTTACTTACACAAGATATGTGGGGTTACTAATTATGATATAAAGTTAATACTGAATAGTAAACTTAATCCTTCAATCATATACTTTTAGGGGGTTATGATGCGCTCAAGTTATACGATGTTCTTGTGGTATTTTAGGTGCACATTGCTAAGGGATTTGTTCGTAATTGTTAAGGTTTGCATAAAAATCATCCTTAGCGGAAGTTCGGAGTTTTGCGATATAAGTTGTGTTAATGTCATGCATTCCGAGCTTCCAAGGTAAAATGCATTTGAGCCGAGCATCACAAGCCACAAGCTCGCCAAGCCAAGCTCGACCCAGCGCCCAACGCCCGGCTCACCGGCAGCCATCGCACGCCCGGCAGGCCATCGCACGCCCGGCGGCAAGCTAGGCCATCGCTCGCCCATCGCCCAACGCCAAGCTCACCCATCGCACGGCCATCGCACGCCCGGCGGCAAGCTAGGCCATCGCACGCCCATCGCCCATGTGCGCGCGCCCGGCGCTCGAGCCAAACCCGCCCAACAAAGCCGGCTCGCACCTCGCGAGGACCTGTCGCACCTCGCGACCTCGCCCGCTCGCACCTCGCGAGATTTCTCGCACCTCGCGACCTCGCGTGGTTTGGCCCAATTCTTCGGCTCGTTGCGAAGGCGGTAGCCCATCGCACGGTGCGACCCGGACTCGCACCTCGCGACCCCTATGGCGGTTTAAATGACGGCTAACTTTTGAGCCTTAGTATAAATACTAAACTTTGTTTTTAGACCTAAGGGCAAGCGACCACAAGGAGAGGGAGTTTCCAAAACTCCACTCTTCTCTTGTTGTCTTCTCTTTTTAGTTTTTATTTTCTAATTTAGTTTTTGTAGATTTCAATTATGGGATTGGCTTATGCTATGCCGATTGTAGCTTGAACCGTTCTTGAACGAGATTAATATGGAGCTTCAAGCATTATTGTGAGATCTTTCCTCTCTCTTTAGTTTCTTTGATTATGGTTTAATTTCTATGATTGCTTTCTATGGTTTTTGCATAATTATGCTAGGAACGTTACTAGTTTGATTGTGTAATTAATCTAATGCTAGATTTAAGAATAGAACCCGATTGTTTTATTCTTTTATCAATTGGTAGCAAACTAGGGAGTAACTTAGATGCGAGATCGTCTTGGTTATTTCTTGGGGAAATTGAATCAACTGTTGAACGTTTATCGCTTGTATGACGTTAGCGGTGTCCGTTGGTTCTCTCGTGTTTATTGCTTTGCTATCGGATTGAACTTAGACGCGATCGGACTAGGTTATCCTTTAGTTAGGGTTTTATAGTCACGCTGATCGTGCTATTCAACTAAGAATAAGGAGAACGCGAGATTAATTCTCAACAATAGATAATAATGGAATTAATTAGAGTCGAGGTTCAAGGATCGATAATGAATTGAAGTGTATGTTAATCGGATTCAAGATCTTTCCATATTGATTTCTCATCTTGTTTATATGTTAGTTAGTTGTAGTTTAGTTATAATCTACTTGAAACCCCCCTTTGTTATTATTATTAGGTTTCTCGGCCCTTAGCTTAATCTAGGTTTCGAATCACGCTAAGTACTAAACTCGTCCCTGTTTCCCTGTGGATACGACCCCTACTTCCATTATACTTGTTTATTGTAAAAGAGAGTAGGAGAAATTTTATCTTTGGCCGGGTGGCGTTCACGACAAGCGCGGCCCGCCAAATTTTGGCGCCGTTGCCGGGGAAACGGTGTTACTTGTTTGTATTTAGTGTGATTTTTGAATGGAATTGCTTGTGCTCTTTGTTTTTGGTTGGCCACTCATATAAAGAATTCCCTTTTTGTTTTAGTTCCTAGTTTTCGTCTTCCATTGAACTCTATGTATTTCACTTTTGTATGTTGGACAAGAAGCATGGAATTTGTTGCTTAAACTCTCTTGGGAATGGTTGATTGACTCATACTTTATATCTTGGTTATTGTCTAGCTTTAAACATTTATATTAATGGTCATGACTTGAATTAGCTAGGAGTACTACTAGTTGATGTTTGTTGTTGCCTTAATGCTAGGTTTGGGATATAATCAGATGTTATATGCTCAACCATGTTGTAGTAAGCTAGGTATTAACGATGCATTGCAAGAGTTCTTCTCAATCAATTTTGCAGGTACTTGAAGTGGAGATTGACATGGAACCACCATTGTCACACATGGAGCACAACCCAATGATTAAGCTTAAGGTATTAAGTCGAGCTCACGACTTTAAACAACAGCGCTTCTCGGGAGGCAACCCGAGACCCCTTTATTTTCTTTCTTTCTCTTTATTTTTCATCAAATTTCCACCACCACAACAAATTTTCTTTCACCCACCACCCACCCACTAAAAAGATCCACAACCAATCTTCATCCACTTGGAACCAAAATCCACAAAAGAAAATCCGTTGGGAGGACTTCAATAGCTAGGAGTTGGTACACTAGAGGATTGAGATTGTTAATGTATCTTTTCGATCTCTTAAGCTAGGTGCAAATCTCACAAATTCAAAACTTTTGAGCTTGTCATTTGTTTGAGTGATTCGAGGGAGAGGTTTGTGAGTTGATTTATGAGATTTGAGTTGGTGTTGTTAAGAAATTTGAGTTTGACGGATTGTTTGGTCATGAGTTTTGAGCATTCGATCTTCGATTTACCCGATTTTCGATTTTCTCCCCCCATTTTCAGTTTACTTTTCTTCTAATTGTCGACACATTGAGGACAATGTGTAGTTTAAGTAGGGGGGAGGGTATTCTCATTCTCATGTATCTATGTTGTGTATATTACTTTCAATTTGAAAAAAAAATGGAAATGAAAAAAATGAAAATGAAAAAAAAAAAAAAATGAAAAAAAAAAAAAATGAAAAAGAATATGAAAAAAAAAAAAAGTGATGAAATGAAACCCGCTGAGTTGAAAACCCACAAGGATGGGCGACTCGAGCAAAAATGGGGGCCCTGGATAGGTTGAAAACCCGAAAGGGCAACTTATGCAAAAAAGTGGCTTATATTGAGCGGGTAAGATGGTGAGATAAAAAAATGTGAGAAGCTAGGATGAAAACCCGAAAGGGCTCCTAGGCAAAATGAGAGATTAAGAGAGAATTATACACTTTGAAAACTCATTTGCCGGAGATGGTGTCATAAGGTTGAAAGCGTTTTCGGGTTGGGTTAGTGAATTCATCCTTTGTTTTGTGAAGATCTATTTATTTTGGCTTTCGCATTCTTTTGGTTGATTGTTTTTGGGAGTAAGCATGGAATTTATCCCTTTTTGTCTTTGTTCCATGGCTTGCTATTTTAAGTTAGTTGTTGTAGTAGTAGGTCATCTTTTGAGGTTTGGGAGAGCCGATACTTTAGTGTGTCGTGAGTCGGCATTTTGATTCTCGTTGGTGTTGTTAGTTAAACTTGTTGGCGTTGCTTGGTTATTATTGTTGTCGCGTCTTTGTATATTTCAGGTGAGCTTGAATCTAAGTGTGGGGGAATCATCATCCCTTACGTTTAGGTTTTGAGCGTATTTTGTTAAGATGTGATGATGATGATGTAGTTGATGGGGAGTGTAGGTTGGTTTCGATAGCTTGGGTGATGATTTATTTGGTGATCCTCATTTTGAGTTTACTCGAGGTCGAGTAAAGTTCAAGTGTGGGGGTATTTGATGCGCTCAAGTTATACGATGTTCTTGTGGTATTTTAGGTGCACATTGCTAAGGGATTTGTTCGTAATTGTTAAGGTTTGCATAAAAATCATCCTTAGCGGAAGTTCGGAGTTTTGCGATATAAGTTGTGTTAATGTCATGCATTCCGAGCTTCCAAGGTAAAATGCATTTGAGCCGAGCATCACAAGCCACAAGCTCGCCAAGCCAAGCTCGACCCAGCGCCCAACGCCCAGCTCACCAGCAGCCATCGCACGCCCAGCAGCCATCGCACGCCCAGCAGCAAGCTAGGCCATCGCTCGCCCATCGCCCAACGCCAAGCTCACCCATCGCACAGCCATCGCACGCCCAGCAGCAAGCTAGGCCATCGCACGCCCATCGCCCATGTGCGCGCGCCCAGCGCTCGAGCCAAACCCGCCCAAAGAAGCCGGCTCGCACCTCGCGAGGACCCGTCGCACCTCGCGACCTGCCCGCTCGCACCTCGCGAGATTTCTCGCACCTCGCGACCTGCGTGGTTTGGCCCAATTCTTCGGCTCGTTGCGAAGGCGGTAGCCCATCGCACGGTGCGACCAGACTCGCACCTCGCGACCCCTATGGCGGTTTAAATGACGGCTAACTTTTGAGCCTTAGTATAAATACTAAACTTTGTTTTTAGACCTAAGGGGCAGCAGCCACAAGGAGAGGGAGTTTCCAAAACTCCACTCTTCTCTTGTTGTCTTCTCTTTTTAGTTTTTATTTTCTAATTTAGTTTTTGTAGATTTCAATTATGGGATTGGCTTATGCTATGCCGATTGTAGCTTGAACCGTTCTTGAACGAGATTAATATGGAGCTTCAAGCATTATTGTGAGATCTTTCCTCTCTCTTTAGTTTCTTTGATTATGGTTTAATTTCTATGATTGCTTTCTATGGTTTTTGCATAATTATGCTAGGAACGTTACTAGTTTGATTGTGTAATTAATCTAATGCTAGATTTAAGAATAGAACCCGATTGTTTTATTCTTTTATCAATTGGTAGCAAACTAGGGAGTAACTTAGATGCAGATCGTCTTGGTTATTTCTTGGGGAAATTGAATCAACTGTTGAACGTTTATCGCTTGTATGACGTTAGCAGGTCTGTTGGTTCTCTGTGTTTATTGCTGCTATCGGATTGAACTTAGACGCGATCGGACTAGGTTATCCTTTAGTTAGGGTTTTATAGTCACGCTGATCGTGCTATTCAACTAAGAATAAGGAGAACGCGAGATTAATTCTCAACAATAGATAATAATGGAATTAATTAGAGTCGAGGTTCAAGGATCGATAATGAATTGAAGTGTATGTTAATCGGATTCAAGATCTTTCCATATTGATTTCTCATCTTGTTTATATGTTAGTTAGTTGTAGTTTAGTTATAATCTACTTGAAACCCCCCTTTGTTATTATTATTAGGTTTCTCGGCCCTTAGCTTAATCTAGGTTTCGAATCACGCTAAGTACTAAACTCGTCCCTGTTTCCCTGTGGATACGACCCCTACTTCCATTATACTTGTTTATTGTAAAAGAGAGTAGGAGAAATTTTATCTTTGGCCGGGTGGCGTTCACGACAAGCGCGGCCCGCCAGGTTACTTTTATCTGTTTTTGGGGTTACCTATAATATGTTAGAGGGGTTATCTACAGTTGAATATGTTGGAATATTTAAGTATATACTTTGAGGAGGTTAGGTATATGTGTTCATGGGGGGTTACTTATTATGGTTATATATAGGAGTTACTAATAACGTTATAGAGGGGTTACCTATTATGTTTATAGAAAAAACTGTTAATGTTTTTGGGGATTACTTATTAATGGTCAAGAGTTACTGATAGTTTGTTACAGGGGTTACTTACAGCAAATATATGAGTTTTTTTTTTAAAACGAGAAAACTTGCATTAATTTAAGAAAGGAAGTACAACCTAATGCTAATACAACCATACATAAAACAAGCAAACAAAACTAATAGGTAAGGTTATGAAATAAAACCAAACTATTATTAGATCAGTCCAACGTAAACTTGTCACGAGCAAATGTAGGTAAGGTTGGGGTAAATGTGTTGAAGAAGACCCGATATAAGAGGGAATATGTTGAAAGACAAAACCGAGAAGATATGCCAAAATGGATTGCCGCAACTCATCTAGTAGACGTCGATGTATTCTAGACGATAAATCCCAAGGCCCTTGAACGAAAATAGCTTCCTGTGATTCTACTGATTGAAGTAACAATGAAGTCACGTCCTTTGGAGACTTTTGACCTTTCTGCGAGGGTTGCCAGAGTTTAGTCTCACGATACTGAAACTCAAAATACGTGGAGGTCGAAACTTGCCCCAAAATAAATTGGGGGGCCTCCCACAAGATGCATTTTTGAACTGTAATGACTCCGAAAGTCACCACATGAACTGGGGGCGAATTCTAATGAAGAAATTTCACCCAAACTACAGATCCTAAGATCCAACTTGGCAATCTCTAAACCAGAAGATCGAACCACAACACTGTTAATATGACAATCTCCTCTCATCGAACCCAACACTCGAACCTTTACAGATACATAATTGGAACTAGGTAAACCTAAACTACACCTAATACAGATAACATAAACGAAACAAACTAAACAAACAGACAACAGACTCATAAATCCACGCCTGCAACAACACCGTCCTGCCTTCAAAAATGGCACGCAGCCTTCACGAACCTAACAAAAGCTTTCTTGGCAACCTAACCAAACTGACAACGAACACAAACGGGGAACGGGGAAGGGGGTACTAAGACTGAATTCGATCCTAAAACAAGGGGGGGGAAGGGGAAACTTAGAACTAATCACCTTGACACTAGAACAGGGGAGCGGGGAAGAGGAGACTAGTACCTAAAACTCCTCGAAATTCGAGAACCATGGAACGGGTAGGGATGCCTAAACCTAGAAAACACCTACAACTAAACCAGGGAAAGGGAAGGGGAATACTTGGCCCCAGGGAAGCGGGGGAGGGGGTTGAAAAACCGAACCAGGGAAGGAGGACGAACAGGGGTGGGGGATCAGGGGAAGGGGGAGGGGTGACTCGACTACGGGTGGTGGAGGGGGAAGGGACGACTCGACTGCGGGGAAGGGAGCACGACGCCGGAGACGGGGGAGGAAACGACGCGACTCAGGGATGGGGGAGGGAACGACGCAACGACGCGACTCAGGGATGGGGAAGGAGCGATGCAACGAACTTGAAAAGGAAAAAGAAAAAGGGGGGGAGGGGTCCGACTACCGTCGTGAGGAACCCAAGGTGGCTCACACGGCTGTCGAACCCCTAGGGTTGCCTTTGGGTGTTGGGCCTCTTAGGTTTCGGCGATGAAAGTTTTGAGAGAGAAAAGGATTTTTTTTGCAATTAGTATAGTAGGAGGTGGGTAATTGCATATATATGAGGTTACCGATAATATAAAGTTAGTACTGATTTGGAAATTTAGTTATTATCTGTATATTTCCAGGGATTACTTATTAAGTCAATACAAGTTATTGAAACTATTCATGTTGTTACTTAAGTTTTTTTATTTGGGGTTGCAATACATTTATTAAAGGGTTACCAATAACAAAAGTAATTATTGATGTGACATTAAGGATTACTTATTTGTCATAGTATGGGGTTACCGATACAAATTTAAATTGAAGTGACTAGACGTATTCTGAAAAAGTATCAATAATTACATCTTAGCCTATTTAATTTCTCACCATTTATCAAAATTGTCAGTTACATTGAACTCAAAAAATTTAATAAATTATTTTAAGAATATTAAATGAATCAAAGTCGAATTATTATTATAAATAAAGGGTTTTCTGAGGCTTTGTCATCACAATAACATTGTTCTTTCCTCTATCTTCCTTTCAACTACATCACTCTTTTTAAACAAAGTCAGTTATGGATCCTGAAATGGAAGTAGAAATGTTAAAAGTGTGTGACGCCGTTGATGATTTATATCTAAAGTGGATTAAGTTTCATATTAAGATTTTAGATTCTCTTGGAAACATTCTTAAATTAAGAGAGAAAGGCAAAAATCTGCAACCAGTTATCGACGAAATATACGATGTGCGTGACCCCACTACTTTATGGTATTAGAGATGCAAGGCAGATGGTTCGAAAGTGGAAAAAAGAGATGGAGAAAGATGAGGAGATGGAGGATGAAGAAAAGAAGAAGGATTAACGATGTTTTGACTTATTTCATAAGGGAAGGAGGTAGTATTTTGGAATAGTTGTTAGTTTGTTTAAGTATTTTATCTTTTGTATTTTGTCATCTATAAATGTCAATGAATAGTTGAATTTTATTTCAGAACTTTTGTTAATTTATTCGTTATTGTTTCTTGTCGACGTCATTTTTTTTCTAGTTTCTAAGATTTTTATAATTTTTATATATAGTTTAAACTGGATATATTGGATTACATTTCAGTCATAAAATGTTAAGGGGTTACTTTTAGTTGTTTTAAGGGTTAACTATAATATGTTAGAGGGGTTACTTACATTGGATATATTGTAATACTTACGAAGTATATAGTTTGAGTGGGTTAGGTATCTGTGCTCAAGGGGGGTTACTTATTATTGTAATAAGAGTTAATAATAATGTTATAGAGGGGTTACCTATTATTTTATAGAAAAAAATGTTAATGTTTTTGGGGGTTAGTTATTAATGAAGAGTTACTGATACTTTGTTAGAGGGGTTACGTAGAAAGATATATGGAGTTACTAATTATAATACAAAGTGAATACTATTTAGTAAACTTAGCTTTTGATCACTACATTTTGATGGGTTACTCATTAACTTTATAGGAGTTACTAATGAGATGTTAATGGATGGTTACTTACTAAGTTTAGAGGAGTTACTGAAAATGTTTTAGAGAGGTTGCTTATTATTTTACAAGAGTTAGTGATAGTTTCTTAGATAGGTTACTTAGACAACGTAAATGTTTTTACTAATCATAATATAAAGTTGCTACTTATTACAAATGCTTTTATGTCCATATATTATGAGGGGTTACTTATTAGATGTACAGGAGTTACTGAGAATGCTTTAGGGAGGTTACTTATTAATTTTAGAAGAGACACTGAAAATATTTTAGGGAATTGACTTATTATTTTTAAAGGAATTACTGGTATTTTGTTAAAGGAGTTACTTACACAAGATATATGAGGTTACTAATAATGAAAACTGATATTATAGATAACACACATTTTTTATTGCCCTTGACATAGCTAAGTCTTAGTCAGTAAAGATCGTTGTAGGTGTAAGACCACCCATAGATTTTTTGAAAGCAAACATCACATTTTGCCAGTGGTTATTGATACCAATGAATGGGGCACAAATGAGGTTGTGTTTGTTTGTCTGATAAGTGGTATCAAACACTATGACATCTCTAAACATTTCAAAGTCTTCCTTCATATGTGAGTCTCCCCAAAATATAGTCGTAAACTTGTTTCCTTTTTCTCCTCCTCCCAACTTGAACCTGAAGAAGAAATATGGGTCTTCAGTTTATCTCTAATAAAGGTAGTCTATGACATGATGGGCATTACCACCTTCAATCTCTTTATCTTCTTTCTGGTTATGTAATTTAGATGGTGTTTATATGTATGTCCAATCGATGTTACTCCTCCAATCTCGTGAGTCATTAACTGGTAAGATTATGTTGGTCTTATTTCACTTTGTAGCATCAAATCAATAGTAACTGCTTTTTCAGCAGTCATTTGTCATTCAAACCTATGCAAATGTTGTCATGTCCTTCTTATGAGCTTATATTATGCTTGAAGACATGATCATCCACCTCAAACTTACCATCAATAGTCCTTTTTGCCCTTATATAAGCCTTGCATCCAGTTCTTGTAATAGGTACTTGTCTCTTTTTTTCCTGATATTTTGTCCTTGTGGTGGGGGTATTTTTTTAATGCCACCTTGCATTGAAAGCCTTCTTTTGAACAAATAAATTCCTTTGATCTTATCTTTTTTTTCTCCTCTTGTATGTATCTTGTTATGGATTGTCTTACTCCAAACCCCATAGCACTTGCATGTGTTTTTGTATCTTTCATGAATTTCTTCCAAAGTTCTTATAAAGCCCACTAAACTTGCTTTGTGTACTTCTTCTCCCTTTTGTAAAAGAAGTAAAATTCTATTTTCTATTTTCTTCTTCCTCTTCTACTGAATGTTGTGCATCATGATCCCAGCTTTCTGTATAAACAATAATTGACTGATTTAGTTGTGATGTTTGTAAGAATTAGTTATGCATTTATAATGTATAGTGGGGGTTACTGATTAACTTAGTCAAAGGTTGCTCAGTGACTTACATATGTGTTACTAATTAGTTTACTTGACTTTTAGATCACTTGTTGTTATAGTTAGGGCATGTTCTCCCCAGCTTATTTTCAGTTCAGTTCAGTTTATTTCAGTTCTTAAATTATTATCATTACTATTAATTAGTTATAATTAATTCAGTTCAGTTCATTTCAGTTCTGTTCAGTTCAATTCAGTTTAGTTCAGTTCAGTTCAGTTGTTTTATGCCGAAGAGAACATGCCCTTAGTGTTTAATTAGAATTCTATTGGTGTTACTTATTAGAATAGGTATTGGTTGGTTGTTTAGTTAATTAGGGGAATACTAATGTTTGGTTCATAGGTTACTGGTCTACATGTATACAGATTACATATTAATTCAATTAGGGGTCACACTTATTCAGGTAATTAGGAGTTTGTAATATTATTTTTACAGGTTACTAATAAATACTACATCCGTTTAAAATTAATCTACACACTTTACTTTGGGGAAGAACCAAGGAGAAAGTGCAAAAGTATGAGAGATAAACTAAAAAGGTGGAGCGAGAAACTGAAAAGTGAGAGAGAAAAACTAAAAAGTGGGTTAAAATATTAAAAAGTGGATGACATGGGTGGAAAATAGAGGAGAAAGTAGATGTAACATATTACCAAAAATAGAAAAAGCAACAGTGTGTAGATTAAAAAGAAACAGACCAAAAAGGAAAGTGTGTAGATTAAAAAGAAACGCAGGTAGTATATTTTTAGGTTAATGATTTTAAGATTATATATGGTT
The DNA here is from genome assembly GCA_947646795.1 of Beta lomatogona. Classification (NCBI taxonomy): domain Eukaryota; kingdom Viridiplantae; phylum Streptophyta; class Magnoliopsida; order Caryophyllales; family Amaranthaceae; genus Beta; species Beta lomatogona. Next base: position 3,350,129 of record CANSNZ010000928.1, on the reverse strand, counting down.
ACTCATTAAGATATGTAGACAATATATATACTTCCTCCGTTCCATAATAAGTGAAACACTTACTATTTTAGAACGTTTCAAAATAAGTGAAACATACCTTAAATGGAAAAAAGAAAGTGACAAAATGACAAGAGTACCCATCACAAACTTGTGTGGTTTGCTTTTCTCTCTCCTCCTTTTTGATAATGAAAAGGGTTATTAATGACTTTTTGGCCTTTGAAAGTGATGTTTATTAAATTTTGTGCCCAATCCCTATGTTTCACTTATTATGGAACGGAGGAAGTATATATTTAGGGTTACTGATTAATTTAAGAGTGAATCTATATATATATATAAAGCTAAGTACATTTTGCTTAAAAGTTGTGCTGAAGTGTTGCTTAGTGATGAAATATGGACTTATAAGTGGTCTATTGTTGCGGTCATTAAGTGGTCTATTGCTGCGGTTTTGGCCGCGCAGCAATTAAGGGCGCAGCAACAGGTAATTACCTATTGTTGCGGTTTTTAACCGCAGCAATACAACAACCTATTGCTGCGGATTTTAGCCAAAACCGCAGCAATAGGTAGTGTCAATAAAAAAAATTTGAAAAAAGTAACCTATTGCTGTTGTTGTTGGTAAAAACAGCAGCAATAGGTGAGTCTATTGCTGCTGTTTTTACCAAACAACAGCAGCAATAGGTTGCTTTTTTTTTTATAAAAACAAATTATACATTTCTAATGTCATATACTAGTATACTACACGTCAAACCTACACAACATTTTCAAAACCACAACTAAATTTGTTGGAATTCATTCAAGCATTAAATTAATTGACAAATTACATAACTACATTATACATTTGACTATATAAGTTTTATGTTGAAATAAGAAAATACACATATATAAGATCTAAAATATATATATACAAATGATATCTAAAAAAAATACAAATTAATTTAATTCACCATAAACCTAAAATACAGATTCAATTAGATCTACAAAATTAATAAAAAGTTAAATTGAAAAAAAATGAGTACAATCCAAAAAACCAGAAATAACAGCATCCACAAAACCAAGTGGCGACCGGACCCAGGCCACCGCCGAGCTTAATCTCATCTCATCTCGATCTCGATCCACGAGTTTAATCTCGCCGGAGAAGAGGAAATTCTCGAAAAAAAATGAGAACGAAAATTCACATAAACCAACCCAACAAAATAAACATAAAAAAAAATGAGAAAAATAAAAAAAATCAAATCGACCGCAATTCAAAAAAAAAACTAAAAAATCAAATCCACCAGATCTACACGCCGACGAGCATCCGGAATTCATCGGAATCAAATCGACGAGCCTAGATCTGCCGCGTAAAATCGAAAAAAAAAAAACTAAAAAACCTCAGTAGAAGTAGAAGTAGAACGCCCAGATAAAATCGAAAAAAAAAAACTAAAAAACGACGCTCAGATAAAATCGAAAAAAAAAACTAAAAAACCTCAATAGGAGTAGAACGCCCAGATCCGTTCTCCAAGATCTGAACTCCTCGAGATTTAAACGCCCAGATTTCAGTCGCGTTCGAAGCAAGGAGCGACGTGCGAAAGCATTCTCCAAGGCTTGGCTATAGGAGCGACGTGCGAGGATGAAGATGCTGAGAGATAAGAGGAATTTCCGGCGAGATGAGAGGATGAGAGGAGAGTGAGATGTTGAGAGGTTGAGAGGAGAGAGAGGAACATGAGAAAAAGGCTGGGTTAGTTGTTAATAGGAAACCCTAATTGGGCCGAGCTTTTTTTATATTTCAAACAGCCTATTGTTGCGGTTTTTTGTAGGAACGCAGCAATAGGTTCAAATATTAATAAAAAATTAATCTTTTAATGTATTGCTGCGGTTTTGGCTGGAAACCGCAGCAATAGAACTGGTCAAAAATTCAACATAAGTTTGAAAATTTTCCCGTTGAAATCTATTGCTGCGGTTCCCGGCCGAAACCGCAGCAAAAGGTCTATTTTATATTTTACCTTTTTTTGGCGTGGTTTATTGCTGCGTATGGGTAAAACCGCAGCAATACCACCGCAGCAATAAGCAATTATTCTACTAGTGTTAGGAGTTTGTAATATTATTTTTACAGGTTACTAATAAATACTACCTCCGTTTCAAATTAATCTACACACTTTATTTTGGGGAAGAACCAAGGAGAAAGTGCAAAAGTATGAGAGATAAACTAAAAAGGTGGAGCGAGAAACTGAAAAGTGAGAGAGAAAAACTAAAAAGTGGATTACATGGGTGGAAAATAGAGGAGAAAGTAGATGTGACATGTTACCAAAAATAGAAAAAGCAACAGTGTGTAGATTAAAAAGAAACAGACCAAAAAGGAAAGTGTGTAGATTAAAAAGAAACGGAGGTAGTACATTTTTAGGTTATTGATTCTAAGATTATATATGGTTACTCATTAAGATATGTAGACGATATATATATATATATATATATATATATATATATATATATATATATATATATATATATATATATATATATATATATATATATATATAAAGCTAATTACATTTTGCTTAAGTGTCACGACCTCATTTAATTTGCCAAATGTCATCTTCATACTTAATATATTGCCACGTGGGAGATAGTTAAAAGTTGCCCATGAAAGCAGCAAAAGCAGTGAGGAATTTGACAACAATCTATTAGCTAATCTCTTAATCGGTATGGTTTATTTGGAAAAAAAAAATCAAAGTGTGACATAGAAAATCAAAGGTATGATCAGATATGCATAGAAATTAAGTACTTGATTTTTATCTTTTAAAATTTCTCCTTCTCTCATATCTGATGACTGATATTGCCACGAAGAACTAAACTGAAAATAGAAAAAATGAGAACTAAATTGAAAATGAAAAAAAGAATAAATGATCAAGCGTGAGATGGACGAATTGTAAAAGGGGATAAAAATGAAGGTTGAGATGAAGCAAATTAACTGTAAATAGGGAATGACAAATTGTTGACTCACGTAAGATAAGTTGTGAGTAGAGGCGAAGATTGTTGGTAAAAATGATGAAAAAATTAAGCAGATTGACAAACTGTAATCTAGGTGATGACATGCTGGGATAAGGAGGAGAGAGACAACAGACAAGGTTTGCTTTTTTTGTTTTTCCAACTCTAAAGTATTTTTAAGTTGCATTAATATTAAGATTGAAGGCTTTTTCAATTAAAAAAGATATTGAAGGTTTATTATTAACAAGGTGTTATTGATAGGTTTTGAGATTGGTAACTTGGAGGATAAGTGCAGACAATTTAGACAACTTTTTAAATGGTTCAATAATGGAGAATAGAAAACTGGATAATTCAGATATCATTTTTGTATATTTTAGGATCAGGGAAGGTTAGTTAGTTTTGTAAATCATTCCATGCATAATTATAGTGGCACGCAGATATGCTCAAATATAAGATGTTACTTTTCCACTTTGTCCCAGTAATTGATATTCCAATTTGATACTCCAATTATTAATGATCACATAACACAATACAGTATAGCCAGGAGAAGAAAAAGAGATATGAGAAGGCAACCATTTTCATTTGCATATTTTTTAGTAGTAGATAAAATAATAATCATCTTTAATACCCACATAGATTGATTTTATTCTTTTAAAGACAATTAAACATTAATTTTAATTATCATATATCTTACAATTAATACCTTCATAGGTTAATCAATTTTCTAAATAATTTGTGTATTTGTGTATCTTTATCCAAATCCTTTTTGAAATGTAGGCTTTTGTTATACCTATGTATTTCTGTACAAAAAAAAATGTAATTAGAATATTGACATCCGAAATATTTACCTAGATTATTATGTGATTTTAGTGATAATTAGACAATTTAGACATACTATCTCCGTTCCACAAAGATCTTCCTATTTTCACTTTTCATGTTTGCCAATACACGTTTTGTATGATTAATATCTTTAATTGCATATTAGTAAAAATTATAAGTGATTGATATCACTAATATACTCATTTAGACGATTCAAATAAGACCTTACATGACTATGTTTTTTCTTATACATTGGAAACATATTAGAAGATTCTCTTTACTGTTGAATAGTGTCAAATTTGCAAATCGATAAATCTTAGGAGAATGGAGGGAGTAATATATAGATTTAAGATTTTAGGGATATATATATCAGATTGATAATGAATCATTTAGAATGGGTAAATTACGAATCTCTATGTTGTGTGATATCAATCTCGATTGCATAATATCAATATTAATATATTACATATAAGATATACAAGATCAATGCATATTTTAAATTACATATCAATTGAAATTGATATTGATTTAGTAAGCATAATTAAGGGTGGATTGGTAAAACAAAAATGGAATTATGCAGTAGATGTATGTTACAATACAACCATCCATCAATCTGGGCATAAATCATTTTCAATAACCAATCTCTAAACGATATATATTAATAATCATTTATAATTGGTTATTACCACTTGCTACAATTTCACGATACCAATCTTTGAACATGCTAAGATCACCAGATCAACTCATAGTTCATAGTCTAATATTGATATCAATTTATAATCTTATAAATTCTTTTTGAGGGGATATGATCTTATTGATTTGGTAAATGTAATTAAGGGTGGATATATAAAATAAAGATGGAAAATTTATATGTGTATATTACTCAATACTAGAACAAATTGGGCCTCGAAATATGTTACTTGTGTATCTGTAGACCGGTTCTCGATCATGGTCGGTTCTATATAGCCGTTTCTAGAGTAACAAATAAACGGAGCCTCATCATTCTAATGAGGCAAAGAACGCATAATATCACGATTAATGTTATATATAAGGGAGGAACAGGAAAGTCCTACCTTTGGAGAACATTGTGTGTTGCAGTAAGGCATAAGGGAGAGATTGTTTTATTTTTTTTATTTTTTTTGACAAGAGATTGTTTTATTGTTTTATTATTGGCTTCAAGTGGTATTGCCTCTTTACTTTTTCCAATGCAAATTATATCGAGTGGTACTATCATTTTTATATTTTTTATATGTAACACAATTGATTTAGATATTTGAATCATGTATCTCCCTGGATTTGTTTTCAGTCACGATTAGTTCTATGTAGCCGTTTCGAGAGTAACAAATAAACAGGGCCTCATCATTCTAATGTGAGAAAGAACACATAATTTGACAATTAATGTTGTACGTGAGGTTTTATGTAGATATAATTTTGGACCCGTACATAATGGAATAACATACAGATTCATTGTACGTATTTTATCTTAGCGTCAATTATAGGGAAGTAATAAACAGTACTATTTATCATAAATAAGCCATAAGTCACAGTCGTACAATGCAAGGGTCGTAAATCAGTTTTAATTATTCTCAATACAAGATCATAAAATTTAAATTATAAGTTATTAGTTTTAAAATTTCGATAAAACTGTTTTCATGGAGTTCTCAAAGTATGAAATCGTTAACAATAGTCGATCACATTGATATGTAAAAATATTTTTTTGCTTCTCTAGAAGTCCATTCACTTTTTTTTTTGTTTTAAGGTTTGAGCGGGACTGAGAAAAGGGGAGTGGAAGTGGTTGCATAATTGAGTGTCAATAATGGTGCAAATTACGATTCTATATGAGCCTCTGAATGAAGCAGTAGGCAGAGCGAAACCTTTTTCAGTCAATTTTTTTTCAAAAAAAAATAGTGGGTCTCATGTTCCGCAGTGGAATTAGCGGCATTAGTCACTAAAAGCAATAAAATATATTCTTAGTACGCGATATGATTATAATAAATTGAATCACGAGCTAATGTTTAAACCATGTTTTTAGGATAACCATCCTAAATCTTAAATTTATAAAACAAAAAATCCCGTGCATTTTGATGCATTTTATGTTTCATTTATGTATTTATAATTGTATATATCACGATTATAAGATTTTTAAACATTAAAATGTTGTAACAAAAGATTTTTATATATCATGAAATATAATTTTACATTTTATATATACTTTCGACTTTAAATGTATGGATTCTAATAATTATGGATTCAAAATTTGGAATAATAACAACTACTTAATAAACAAGTAGTTTTCATGCATTAATATACACGGGTCCAAATCATATCTAAATAAAACCTCCCGTGCATTTTTGCACGGGTTAAAGACTAGTTAGTTATAAGAGTAAGAAGGTGTTACTGATTTCGATATTTTCAGATTACTAATCATCATAGGCAGCGATTGCTCATTAAAATATTTGGACGTCAAAAATCTAGATAATAAGGGGTTACCTTGTAGTTCGTTGTTCCGGAGAATATATTCCTGAATGTCGTTACCAGTGGTTGAGTTTATTATGAGGTGAAGCATTGATTCTTCTACTTCATCTAGATCTGTGGATTCTTGTGATTCTGGTTTGTTAGAGCTTGTCATTTTCTAAGGCTTGCTGGAGTAGCTTTCTAGGGTTTTGTTAGCTTTCAATTTGTCTTTTACCTGGAAAATAAAGGCGCGCTATTAAAGGAAATAGTAGGCGTTGTTCCTCACTTGAATTTGAACGCGCTTTTACAACACGTTAGCTTCATGCGTGCGACCACACCTATAATTACACTTGTGGCCGACCCTCTCCAAGACGCGTTGACAATCTTTTGGTTTCCTTTGATTCACAACAAAAACCAAATTTTCGAAAAAAAAGACAAACAGGCATTCAAATCTGAGAAATGGCGCCATTTGTTTAGTTATCCACTCTAAACGAGAGAAGTCGGTAGGAGAAAAAAGAGAGCTCTCATCTTCACCTTGAAAACCTCTAACAGCAGTTCATCAATGGCGGACGCACTCATTTCCAGAATCTTCTCAGACCTCGAAGCTCACAATAATCTCAGCCCACAATCACCCATTTCCCAATCAACCCTTTTAGACCTTCAGTCTCTCTTAAACCCTAAAAATCAAACCCAAACCCTAAATTTCAACGACGACAATGACATTGATGACTCACCTCAAATTCACCCTCTTTGGGACGAATTATCCAGCCATGGCCTCTCTCTCTCCTCCCTTATCACCCCAATTTCCTCTGCCATGGATGCTAGTACCCCTTCTCTCTCTCTCCTCGCTTCCACTGTGTACTTATCCCTCTTTCTCTCTCCTAATGCTCCCGTTTTCTCTCTCTTCACTCCCATGTCATTTCTCTCTCTCCTCCACTCCATTCACCTTTCAGTCAAGTGCCGAAAGGCGGGTTCTTCGCCTTCATTGCCCAGTGATCGGCGAAAAGGGGGTCGAGGTAAGTGGGGTAGGGTAAAGAATCCTAATGAGGGTGATGATGATAATGATGATGGTGGTGGTAGTGGTAGTGGTGGAGGAGAGAGATTGAGGGATGAATTTGATATTAAAATGCTGTTGAGTGTACTTGATAAGTTGGGTATTGTGCTGAATTTGGTGCATTTGGGTAGGTTTCCTGATAGTTTGAAATCTTTGGTTCAAACTGTGGTTGAAATTCCAGTTTTGGGGATTGATTTATGTGGGAATAATTCTGGGAATTGTAAGAAGTTGTGTGATTTTTGCGCCGGTATTTTGAGGGAAGTTTTGAGGCCTGAGCATGGTGAACAAGAAAAGACGGCTGCTGAGGTATTGAAATTTCTTTCACCCTTGATTTTGTCGACGAAATCTCATGCTAGGAATTTTGCTCTTTTGTTTGTGAAAAATGTGATGATGAACATGGCGAAAGATTCTAGTTCCCTGAAAAAATCAATAGTAAATTTGCCAAGGTATTTAGTTCAAAAGGCGCCGGAGAAATCTGATGCTAGGACTTTAGCTGTGGATTCTGTAATGGATATTGTCAAAGCTATGGAGTTATGTGATCAAATTGGATTTGTCGATTACGTTGTGAAGATGGCTCAAGGAAAATCCCACCTTAGATATCTTGCTGTTGATCTCATCTCAAAGCTCATGATGTCATTACAAGTTCATTCGGGTCCAGAATCAGAGAGTGAAGAAGAATCATGGAAATCGAGGTGCTTGGTGGCGTTGATTCAGCGTTGCTCTGATTCAGTTGTAGGAATTCGAGCTCGAGCTCTATCAAGCTTGGCACAACTTGTGGGTAGTGCATCAGGGGATGAGAGAGACCGAATGGTGTTGAAGAAGGCATTAGGTTTCGATGATGGGCTAGAGGGGGGAGCTAATGACCTCCTGAAGAAGAGGTGCACAGATGAAAAAGCAGCTGTTCGAAAGGCTGCGCTTTTGCTGATAACTAAATTGACGGCTCTTGGAGGTAGCTCCTTGGATCCTGACATTCTTAAGTTGATGGGAATGACATGTTCTGATCCACTTGTCAGCATAAGGAAAGCTGCAATATCAGCTCTTTCAGAGGTTAGCTTACTATTTGGTTCATCTATGTTGTTAGCATAATTGAGAGAATATAAATTGGTTGTACTTAAGTAATTCAAGGGGTAGCTGAGTATTACATCTTAAAAAAGTGCTTTTCTTAACCATATTATAGGATGCATTTACGAGCTCCACATTTCTTAGTTCTCTCTGTTCTATCTGCTGCACTCCAGTCTTGTCCAGTTGCACATATTCATGTTTCTAAAACTTAATTTTCGGGAGCGCATCAGTTTCTTCTGAGCATACTTCTATTATCACATCGGAAATCTTACTGGCTTTGTTTCCTTACTGCCTGCATTTTATGCCTATGCAAACATAATTCAGCTATGATCTAGTAAATTTAGGAGTATGGATAACTAAAGTTACTGAATGCTGCTAGCAGATTTGAAGATATAGGTTGGCTCAAGTTAACCAACTCAAGGGTTGCTGAGTATGAAATCTCATTTGAATGAATATTGTACAGAATGCATGCATGCACCTCAATTTTTCTTAGTCCTTTGTGTTGTCCGTCTGCTGCAATCTGGTCTTGTCCAGTTGCATGCTTGTGTTTCTAAAAGGTATATTTTGGTGGCATCAGTTTCTTCAGATCATCGTCTGACAGAGGAATTCTTACTGGCTTTGTAGGCTTTCAGAACCTTTTCAGATAGAAGTGTTATTGTTGAATGGCTTCATTCTGTTCCACGGTTGATAAGTGATAGTGAGACTAGTATACAAGAGGAATGCGAGAGTTTGTTTATGGAATTGGTCTTAGATAGAGTTTCTAGAGCTGGGTCTGCACTATCCAGTGATGTATCAGCGGTCCAGAATTCAAAGTCAAGTACAAGAAATTTTGAGAAAGAGCTTGCAGCAATGTACCCTGAAGGAGTCATGGATCTGTTGAGTGAGATTGGCAATGGTGAACTCACACCATGGGTAAAAAAGATCTGCACTAGCCTTGGTAAGAAGCGAAGACTGAAGCCCAATATTGCTACTGCCCTCCAGAACATCATAAAAACATCAGAATCTCTTTGGTTATTACATTCCATGCCAATAGAGAACTGGACAGCCCCTCCTGGTGCTTGGCTTCTCCTATCAGCAGTCTCATCATTTCTTCCTAAAGCAGTGGATTGGCAATTTCTTTATCATCACTGGAAGCTACTGGACAAGGATAGAGTTACAGATGATTCAAAGTCTTGTACGGTGGAGGACATTATGCATGATACAGTTGATGGCATGGAATCAAATTCTGTAGGTTGGGCTGGTGATCGTGTTTTATTGTTGCAAACAATTTCTAATGTTTCTGTAGAGTTGTCCCCTGAACCTGCTGCACAATTGGCTCATGATCTGCTAAAACGGGTAGAGAGATTCAACATGCATTCAACTGAGGTACGTAGCATATGTCACCTAGGTTTAAGCTATATGGGGAAGTAGATGTGATTTTCTCTGAGATAAACCTCTCAACTGAAATTTAAAGGATATCTGTGTAGGTTGTCTATTAAGAACCAATTAGTTGGGAAAATGGTGCCTGGAATAAGATTGTTTTGCTATGTGCATGTCTTTCTGTCCAATTCAGCAGATTTAGTGCAGTCATAAATCTTATACCTAATAACTTAGTAACCAAATGTACTTTTTGCTAGTTTTGTCCGATACATAACAGACCTTTTAAGGATCTGATTTGGTTTTACCACTACATCCTAGATTATTTCTCCATGTGTATTGTGCTTGTTATGAGGGTAAGTCGATACTAGCCAGGTCCTGGATTCCCTGAATTTTACTGTGTGATTTTGGTGCTAGATTATTTTGCATTAATTCTTAGGATATGGCCACCACAAATCTTAAAGACAGCCAAAACATACAGGGTAAGAACCTCACCTGGCTCAACTAGGGAAAAGGTTGCTTAAAATGTTGATAGGGTCTTCTTATAGCAAACAGCTAAATTCAATTTGGTTTTTCTTTTTTAAGAAAAAATGACGCTTACTGATGGCTTAAGAACAGGCATCTGTTATTAAATTGATGACAGCTACTTCTCTAGCTACTGCAGAATCTGATCACCAGCTTTGAAGATGCCTATTTCTGCCTTTAGTTTCCATCTTGTCAAACCCTACTTATCTGCTCAGATTTCATTGTTGACCTTTCTATATGAATCTTGCATTTCATGGCAGGTTAATGCTCATGTCAAAACACTTAAAACATTGTGCAAACGTAAGGCTATGAGCCCTGAGGAGGCGGATGCACTAGTTACCAAATCTGCTGATCAAGTCTTTGGTAAAGCTTCCCATGCTATAGATATGTATCTATCAGAAGAGCAAAAGATAAATAAAGAGAATGACCTTTTCACACCACCTAGGAGTTATGCTAAAAAGGGTAAAAGAGAGGCTACCTCCTCGAGTTTGCTAGTACAAGCTACAATAGCAGTGTACACTATAGGTTCCTTGGTCATCATCTGTCCGTCCTTGGATGTGAAGGCCTTTGTTCCTGTTTTGCACAGTATGATTACTTCAGGAACTCATGAACCAAGGTCAAATAAGCTACCAGGCTCTACAATTTCTATAAAGGAAAAAGCTCCATGTTTGTATATTCAGGCATGGCTTACGATGGGGAAAATCTGCCTTGCTGATGGGAAGCTTGCGAAAAGATATATCCCATTGTTCATACAGGTTTGTTGAGTTTATACACCTTACATTACCAAATAACCCAAGTAGTCACTTTGACAATTAATTTAATCTCCAAAGGTAGACATGCATTAGTGAATTTCAAGAGATCAGATCTATTGTTCAATTACGGAAGTTCTGTACTTTATTTTGTCCCTACATTATTGCATCTTTATTTCATGTCTTTTTAATAATAAAAAAAAATCATTATTGGGTATTAAGTAATTTGGCATTAATGGGAATCTAATTACATCCAGTGACCCTATCGGAGGAACGTGATAACAGAAACGATAATTCAACTTAGAAATAAATTGAAGCGAATAATATGAAATTCGCCTTTCAAACATAAGTATATGCTTTTCCTGTAGAATACTAACTGAAGATTTCCATGTAAATAACATCATTAACTAGAGAACCCTTCACCAGATCTTGTCTATTACCGTGATGCGTAGCTATGGGTGTCTAAGAATTACACGAATTTAATCCTTTTGTCCCACTTTCACCTGTTGCTGTAGGAGCTTGAGAAGAGTGATTCTGCTGCACTTAGGAACAATATTCTTGTAATTATGGCAGATTTTTGTGTTCGTTACACTGCCTTGGTTGACTGGTAAGCCTGTGAATATTACTCTGTAGTAAACACTTCTTTATTTATTATATTTTATTATATTCACACGACACTCGCACTTCTGCCTTACGTGTAACCATTTTCTGAATCAACAGCTACATAGCTAAGATTACGAAGTGTCTCCGTGACTCTTGTGAACTTGTCAGAAGGCAAACTTTCATACTACTCTCCAGATTATTGCAGGTTCTTTTTTGGTATTGACTATAGGTGCCAAGTGCCATTGCATAAGATGTTCTGCACTTTTTGCGTATGCAACCAAATTGAAGGCAAGCTCTTAATTTTCTAATTTGCAGACTGACTATGTTAAGTGGAGAGGGGTACTTTTCCTGCGATTTCTGTTGTCTCTTGTTGATGAATCAGAAAAGATCAGACAGCTTGCTGATTTTTTGTTTGGAAACATATTGAAAGGTAACTTTTTTCATTATTCTGCCTGTTTCATAAGCACTTCGTAGGAGGCAATAAGTTAAGAAACATGACACTTTTTCTGTATTGTATTTCAGCCAAGGCTCCTCTTCTAGCTTACAACAGTTTTGTGGAAGCTGTATTTGTTCTAAATGACTGTCATGCTCATGTGGCAAATAACAAATCTCAAAATTCTAGAATTGAGAGCAGACTTTTCTCAATTAGGTACCACAATTCTGGGTTCAATTCAATATACTCTTGCTGTTCCATTTGTATTGTTAAAACTAGATATTACTCAGAAGCCTTGACACAACACAAATGGGACAAACAAAATGGATATGAGTTTTGCTATATCCCTGTATGACATGCATTACAATGTATAAGTTTCTCTATTTGACGCACAACCTCACATTTTACTAACAGAGGTAACGATGAGTTATCAAGGTCCAGAAGGATGCACATATATGTTTCTTTGTTGAAGCAAATGGCTCCTGAGCACCTATTGGCCACGTTTGCAAAAATATGTGCTGAAATCCTTGCTGCTGTATCTGATGGTATCCTCAGTGTAGACAATGTTAATGGCCAGTCTGTATTACAGGTACGCAGTTATCTCCTTCCTCTGTGCTCATGGTAGGCAGATTGACGCAATGAAATAACTTATGTTCTAAGTTTTTATGCATAAATACATGTTAGCTGCTACAGCATGCGTTTGCATTATACTCCCTCTAGTCTTTATTAGTTTACCCGTTTCTTTTGCATAGAGTTTTAGGAGAAATAATGTTGTGGGACATAGAAAGAAAGATAAGAAATAAATTTATATTAAAGTTGAATATGTGTGTCATGGAAAGTTAGTGGTCCCATTCCAAAAATAGAAACAAAAGAAATGGGTAAACTAATAAGGGATATCCTAAAAAGGAATACGGGTAAACTAATAAAGACCGGAGGGAGTATATTTTTAAATTCTATTTCTTTTTTTAACTTTCATATGGTAAAAACGAAAGGCTTTACTGAATTGCCACCTCTTGTGGGTCAATCCAATCCATCTTAGCAGGTCACCCCAAAAATTCCTTGTGGATACAATCCCATGACCTTGGTATCCTGATTATATCCATTGCCTTTAGGCCAAGTATCACCTGGGTTTGCTTTCGCATTACAAAACTCACAAATACGTGTCTTTGTGCTAATCAGGATGCATTCCGTATTCTCACCTGCAAAGAGATACGGCTGCCATCAAACCGTGTACCAACATCAGATTCGGCTGAAATGGACGAAGAAGGGGCAGATGGTGGTGCAGCGTCCACAGCTGTTGCCCGAGGAAGAGCAATAACTCAAGCTGTCAAGAAGGGTCTTATCCAGAACACCATTCCCATATTTATAGAGTTAAAACGGTTATTAGAGAACAAGAACAGCCCTCTCATTGGCTCCCTCATGGACTGCCTTCGCATGCTTCTCAAAGATTACAAGAATGAAATTGAAGAAATATTGGTTGCAGATAAGCAGCTACAGAAAGAGCTTATCTATGACATGCAAAAATATGATTCTGTCAAGGCTAAATCAACAGCTGCAGAGGCCATTGCAACTATGCAGCGATCACACTATGTTAATACACCTGGTGCACCAGATGCCACTAATGAGAAGACTAAGTTGTCAAAGAAAGTGCATAGTAACCTAAACGTGGCTTCAGCTATGGCAGATGTAGCAGCTGCAACTGTTGCTAAGTCTGTATTAAAGGAAGTAAATGAAGGAACTTCAACACCACCTTTGAGTTTGCTTAAACTACCTAGATTGAGAACTTCAGAAAAAGCAGGCCTTACTAAGGGACATAAATCTGCAGCTATCTTAGAATCTCTCAGGAAGCGGCAAACTTTTGATTTGGATGAAGAAAATTAAGGTCTGATTGTGTTGTTTTTTTGTACATAAGTGGGCTTTTAGGCAACATTATGTTATAAAGTAGAATGCTAAAATGCAATTTATCTGTTCTATCATATTTTTGTAGGATGGAGCTCATCTTATTTACTTATTTAAACATCTAGGAAATTGAAACCAGTTAACTTACCTTATTCAGTATACATCCTCTTCAGATTTAAAATAAATTCAGATAAGTTCCATTTAGTTTATAAAGGTTATAAGTTTTGATAATCTCAGCTCAACGAACTCCAGCCTAAGAGAACGCACCCCTAGTAGTGGTGGTGTAATTGAGAACTCAGGTATTGGAAGTTTTTTATATTATTTAAGGGTCTTGAGAAATGCAAAATAAAAGTGAATGAGAAAAAGGAAAAAAAGAAAAAGAAAGAACTCGCTTCAAAAAAAAAAAAAAAAAAAAAGAAAGAACTCGCTTCAAAAAAAAAAGAAAAAGAAAAGAGGGAAGATCACTGTGCTACAGGCTATAGATGTACAGGTGGTTGAATACTTGTATCAAAGGTATTAGAACCAAAATCCGCCATTAAAGTGAAAAATTACCATAAATTTTCCTTTTCTTTCCCTATGTGAAGAAGACACTCTGGCACCTCCAAAGAATTCTGCAATGGAGAACGTGGAACAAAGAAAGGAAAAGGGGGTTACTAAATACTGCCCGTATTTACTTGAAATCGCCCGTATTTTTTTTAAAATACTCCTAAACTACCCCCTACAAATATACCCCCCACACTCTCTCACTCTCTCACTCTCTCACTCTAACACTCTCTCACTCTCTCACTCTCTCACTCTCACTCCTCACTCCCACCATAGCCACCACCACCAAAGCCACCACCACCCCCAAAGCCACCACCACCACCACTGCCACCACCACCACACGGCAACCACCACCACACGGCAACCACCACAACCAGGCGAGGAAGGCCGTACCGGCGACCACCAGAAAAAACCGACGCCGACCACCACCACAATACGCCGGAAAAAGAATGGGCCCAAGGAAGAAGGGAAAAGAAATCGGGGAATCTTCAAATCAGGTTAGTTTTGTAGTTATTTGTGGTAAAAAACAACGTAGGGTTGCCGGAAAAAGCCCCACTCCTCGCCGGAAAAACGAGGAACAAAAAAATTTTTTTTTTTTTCGTAAAAGCAGCCCAACGGATAAGAAATCCGTTACCACCCGACGGTGGTAACGGACATCTTTACCGTTACCACCGCAGAGGTAACGGTTCAGATCTCCGTTACCTCTGCGGTGGTAACGGTAAAGATGTCCGTTACCACCGTCTGGTGGTAACAGATTTGTCGTCCGTTGGGCTGCATTAACGAAAAAAAAAAAATTTTTTTGTTCTTTGTTTTTCCGGCGAGGGAGGGGGGGATTTAGGGTTTTTTTTCATTTTTTTTTAATCTATGTTTATGTTTATGTTTTATTAATTTCTGTTTTTTTCTAATTATGTTTATATGTTTATTTTAAATAATTTATGTTTGTTCGTAATTTATGTATTAATAATTTCTGTTTGAATTAAAAATAATATTTATGTTTATTTGGGCTTTTATAATTAATGTCAATAGTTATTTGAATATATTAATTTAATTGGAATAGTTAATATGTTAATTTGTGTGATAATATGGTAATTAGGTTTTATTATTATTATGTTAATGCATGTTAGTAACATGGTAGTATTATTTAATTTATTTGATTTAATTTATTTAATTGTTTAATAGCATGTGATAATAGTATTATTTAATTTTAATAGTTATTATATAAGAAGTTAATATATTGATTTGAGCATGTTATTATATTATTAAAATATTTCAATGATATTAGCATGTTATTATTTTATATTAGTAGCATATTACGATTATTTATTGTAATGATATTAGCATGTATTAACATGTTAATTTATATAGGGTATTTGTTTTTATTAGCATGTTTACTAATGATATTAGCAAGTTAATATGATTTATTGTTGTAATTTTAGTTAATTAATTATTAGAAAGTGAATAGTTATATAATAATGCCCTAATTTACTTACTTTGCGCATGTTAATATATTTTAATAATAATATTATGTTAACACCATCACCAATGTTAATGCATCTTAGTATTAGTTTTCCTTATAATTTTAGTTAAGTAATTATTAGAGTGTCAATGGTTATAGATTAGTAGTAATTACAATATAATAACGTAGACATTAAATAAATAATAAATAATTAACATAATGTATTATTAGGGTCTTGATGGTCCCGAGGGATCGACGCCACGACACACTAGATCTCGTGGTGTTGATGCATCTAGTAGGAGGGCGAGGATCGATGCTCGGGCTAGCCGGATGCCTATTCCCGAGGACGCGCCCGATAGTCTTTGGATGGGATATTGGGGACGAGCAGGAGTTAGATCATGCTATGAGAGATGACGATGGAGCCGATGTGGGTGAAGCCGCCTCCCATGTGCATGTGAGGAAGGGTAGTAGAGGGAGGTTTGTTTCGGGGTCGAGTTCCGGATCTAGTAGGGTCATCGAGCGGGCTAGAGCCGCTAGGGGATACTTCGTGGTTAGTTACCGAGGCGATGCCCGGGGGCCCACTTGACGGTACCCCGATTCCTAGTTGGCGGGGGCACGTCGGCTCCCGTATATACCACGATACGACTGCTAGGGATGTTATCTTTGTGCCATAACCGCTCCAAGTGCATTTGATCCGTTCTTGACTTGGGGTTTCCCGCAGCCGATCGTTGCGGCGCTTGGATAGATCTTGTATTGCCCGGCTACCGGGGATTATGTTTGGGCACCTTGACTTTCCATTACTTACGGCGTTTGTAGAGCGGTGGCAGCCCGACACGAACACGTTTCACATGCCTTTTGGAGAGATGACGATCATGTTACATGACGTTTGGCGGATCCTACGTGTTCCTATTGAGGGTCGGACTGTTAGTGCTTTTTTGCCGACTTCGAGTTGTATGTACGGTTTGAGGAGCTCCTCGGCTTGACTCGTCGGGAGTTATTATGTGAGGACTCACGGGTGCCGGAGGAACGGTGGCGTTACCGTTCGTAAGATTTTCGATCACTTGCATGGATCGGGGCCGTCCGGCGACGTGCGGGTTCGCGCATGGTTCCTCCCGACACTTGGGTGTACCCTCTTCACCGATAAGAGTGGTTCCCGCCTCATGCCCCAGAACATAACCGAGCCGGATGACCTTGATTCGGTTCATACTTACTCGTGGGGCTCACTTGCTTTGGCGTACCTATATCGTCGGCTAGGGGTTGCGTCTAGAGCGGATAGCAAACAGGTTGCCGGGTGTTTGACGCTCCTCCAAGTCTTTGGATATACGAGTACTTCCCGTGTTTCCGACCACGGCGAGAGGGGCCGGCCTTCGGTGATCATGATCCCCGGGCACGGAAGTGGGATTATCACATCGTCGGCAAGGATTTTGTCCGATCGGAGTCCATTCGTAGACGCTTGGACAACCTTCGGGTTACGAGGTACGAATATTTAATGCATTAGTAAAATATATATTATTATGTTCTCATATATTACTACTACGTTAGTAACATGAAATTATTACATTTATCCGTTTTCGTGTCGATTGGACTCCATATGGGGATGACCAGGCTGCCATGATTCCGAGGACGTTGTATGTCGGTTTCATACGTTATCGAGGTATCATTGAGCCGTACAACCCGGATCGTGTCTTTGCGACAGGTTGGGTTTTGTTCGGGTCATTCCTACCCCTCCTATTCAGCCTGATTTCGCATACGGACCGAGCAACCCGAAGAGGTATGAGGTTCAATTCTCGGTCTCGGTGGCCGAGTCCGCATGGCGGCGGTTCACGCCATATCTTGGGGGGTCTCAACGTATCACGGTTGAGACGGGTTACTCGTCGCGGAGAGTGTTCGAGGGAGTACATGGATTGGTTTTGTACATATTCCCATCCTACCCTCATTGCTTTGCAGATAGGACGCATATTCCTCCCCGGGCCAACACTTCAAACACCCACTATGTACGCAATATAATCATTTATTTGTTTACTATTTTATATGTTATATTATTGATACATAACATAACATAACTAACTCGACTTTTTGCGGTGGATGGCCCGACATTTTGACGCCACGAGAGCGTTGACGGAGGATCGGCACAATGACCAGCCGACCCAACACTTCTTTGGCATATGAGATGTTGGCCGACCTCGCTCGGGATTGGGATGCTTGCATTGCGTCTAGATCGGGCACGGGACGCTGCTGAGGACGAGCATCATCATGACATGTAGTCATTGCATTTCAGTGTTCTCATTCCATTAGTTATGTATGGGTGTATTATGTAGTAACATTTTTTTATGATATTACTTTGGGTGTATTATGTAGTTACATTTTTTGATGATATTACTTTGTTAGGTATATATGACTTTGGTTTTATGATGATATTTATTATTTCAATTTGAATCATTGCAACCTATTGTTTCAATTTGAATCATTGCAACATATTATTTCAATCTCAATCATTCCAACTTATTATGATCCAACATTATAAATTAATATGATCCAACATTATAAATTAATATCATATCAAATACTACTTATTCGGCTCAAATTCAATTATCAAATAGTATTAATAATTACAAATGCATTTATCAAATACATTACATAAAATATTACAATGAATAGATCGCACTATGTACTATATACTAAGAAGAGAGTAACTCATCCCATAAAGCGCGTCGCACACCATACAACAGATCCCAACCATCAACACTATCTTCATGCATGTTATGCCACAAGTTATGAATAGGTGGTACCGGTGATCCGGGAAGTAACTCCAATCTAATATAATGCTGAAAGGTACCAAGATGTGCAATTACGAGTTCGTTAGTTGGACCCACCGTGTATTCAGAAGCACGCCAAGGAAGGACAGTGATACACGGATATAGTTGTCCCTCTGGGCCAAGTCCTACTAAAATGACTGCGGCATTGAACATCTGCGCAATAGGAAACAAGTCTTGCGAAGTAACCATCCAATGAGCCTCAGATGCTGCCCCCCCATTCCAAATAATGCGCCTTATTGCTGCGTCTATCCCATCATAATAAATATGTGTGTAAACATCCCGATGAGCAGCAATCTCATTTGCCATATTTTGGCGGATAAAACCCCAATGGTCTTCACTCCCTAAAAAACAATCTGCAACAGTTCGAAATCCACGATTCTCGTCCGCCCGGACATTAGTCCATCTAGTAATGAATGGGCGAAGAATCCCAGGGAATCTGCGCGGTAAAATGGAAATCCACTAACACCATCTTGTCCATCCACGCTTTCCCGACCTACAACAATCAAATTAATTAACATATAATTTATCGATACGTATCAAATAAATGTTATCAATAATCAATACATACAATTAACAAACATATTACCCGTAAAAGTTGACAAGCTCATAACCGAACTCGAAGATCCGCTTCTCTTTGAAGACGAACTGGATGTGTGCTCAAAGCCACTCTTCTTTCGTTTTGTACTTGGGTGATTCTTTCGGCGTGGGCTCCCTTTGGGGTTCTCGACAATATCGGGCTCAAAAGCTGAATCGCCCGGATTACGCAGATGTTCCTCTAGAACCCGGGTAGCGCTCCGCAATACGGCGGGATCACTACTTTGAACCTGCTCAACCAACTCTAAGAAGTACCGAGAATCTTGTGCTGCCTCGGATACAAACACGGGGTTGTTGACACCATCACCAATGATCAAAGTAGTCCAATAAGGATGTAAGTCTGTCGGTACGGACTCTCGTTCGCCTCCAATCGTCTCCGTATGGCGCATGCACGGGGGATTGCATGTGTGGTTCTCAACGAGCAACCGCAACGCCGATATACCTCGTAGCCTAACTCCCGCATACGATTTTCCTCATGCGTAACAGTTCTAAACGGTAATGCGAGACTCGACCATTTAATAGATACAATGCCCGAGTCTTGTATAATATTCCGTGCCGACGCCGACTTTCCTCCAAATCATTCTCAACCTTCTTCACCCGATTTTCTATCTCACTTGTGAGCAATAGAAAAGATGGAGTCCAAGGCAGATTGTGCTACTAAAAACCCAAGACTTCGGTGCGAGTGTGCACTTTCAACTCGGCTAGTGCACGTGTTCCCAAGGTGAAGTACATTGTCCGTCCATGCCCGCACAAACTTCTCTTTGTACACAAGCCAAGTTGTTTCAACGTATTGGATTATTTTAGGCCACTTTCTGTACACATCTCTCATATTATCAACCTCGGCCTCATAACTCCTCTCGTCGGTCGCGTTGACTATCCGATACCAAGTTCGGCTCACGAATCTCGGACCCGCATCGGTGTTGGCCATGATGTTACTAACTCTAGCCTCGCATGTCTTTGTTGATATGCCATCTACATAGCAAATGTGCGAGTTAGGAAACACTTCCCGGATCGCTTTCATAAGGCCCAAATCACGGTCAGTAATGAGTGTAACAGGGACAACATTCACTCCAATAAGCAACCTAAACTTGTCCAACACCCAATTATAACTATCAGCTGTTTCGTTGGCCATCAGAGCATACCCAACCATAAAATTCTTGTTGCACGGCGTCATCCCAATGAGCTCTAGAAAAGGCATGTTATATTTGTTGGTTTTATATGTTGCATCCATACCAACAACAAGTGGATAAGTTCGGAGGATATTTGCCGAACGAGGGTGCACCATGAATGCTTGCAGTCATTGCATTTGTCTCCTCGTCTTGCCTAATCCGGTGAAGGTAGTTGCTCTCTCGAGCAAGGTGAAGGAAGTGTTGCATCACGTCTCTACCATCCATTGCTTCCCTTCTATCCTTTTCCTTCGGGTTGTACAAGTGTCTCATATTTGGATGATCATCGGGAAATTTTTCATTCACAGCTTTCATTATACTAGCAGGCTTAACGTGCGACTTTATCATATCGCGAGCGAATACCTTTGCCGCCGGACTAAGGCCGCTGATGGGTCGATGTCCCTCAGGGTAATGAATGAACTCATGATTGTGCATGCCCCTAATCCCCCGTTACGCTTTGATCACCCATCCGGTTCGATCCGGGTACTCCAAATACTCAACCTTAACTCCCGCTCTACGACCACGGGCTTTTGTCTTTGTAGCTACCCGGTATGCTACACTAAGATCTCTACCTTCACCCCTATATGGTGCGCCCGGTTACATTTCATATATACATATTCTCGTCCACTAGGATCGTGTTTATGATTTGACATAATAATCATCACAAACCCGATTTCATTTGCCCTTTTCTTAACCCAATCTTGTAGTTCCTTTTTCTCAGCCCATAGTGTTTCATTATAAAACATGTGATTATAATCTATATAATCACCCCCAAAGTCCGGCAAATAAGCCTATAATGTTTAGCATTTTTTCAATTAGACAACATATAATCAATAATATTATTCACATATTTGAAAACAATATCAAAAAATATTAACTAAATATTCGTTAACAAAATTAACATAAACGGATGTACTATTATTCGCTAATTACAAAATCAATACTAATTATGACGGAAAATCAAATATTAACTAAATGGAACATATTAACTATTAACATTTAATTAATATATTCAAATTAACTATTCACATAAATTATAAAAACCCAAATAAACACAAATTATTATTTTTTATTCAAACAGAAATTATTAATAAATAAATAAATAAATTAGGAACAAATATAAAATATTTTAAATAAACATAAATATATAATTATTAAAAAACATAAATTACTACAAACATGAACAAAACATAAATTTTAAAAAAATAAAAAATAAAAAAAACCCAAACTCCCTCCCCCCCAACCCCTCGCCGGAAAACACGAGGCTAACAAAAAAATTTTTTTTTTTTCGAAAATGCGGGGCAACGGATAGGAAATCCGTTACCACCGCCTCTGGTAACAGATATCTTTTCCGTTACCACCACAGAGGTAACGGATCAGATCTACGTTACCTCTGTGGTGGTACCGGAAAAGTGATCCGTTACCATGGTAACGGATGACTTTTCCGTTGCTTCCACAGAGACAACAGATTTTTGGTCCGTTGGTTCTGTGGAAGCAACGGGTTTTACATCCGTTTCTTCCACTGGGGTAACGGATTTTCGATCCGTTACCCTGCTCCGGTGGCCAAAAAAAAATTTCCGGCAACTTCAAAAAAAAAAAATTTCCAACTTACCACATTTCGTTCCGGCGGCGTTGACGGTCCTTCATCGGACATTTTGTGTCGGTGGTGCTCCGGTGGTGGTGCTCCGGTGGTGGGTGGTGGTCGGCCGGCGATGGTGTTCGGAAGGTGGTGGTGGTGGTGGTGTTAGTGCTTGATGGTAGAGAGAGAGAGAGCTTAAGTTTGGTGAGAGTGTAAAGTGAGGTGAAAGGGGGAGGGGCATGGGGGGTATATAATGAAAAAAATACGGACGATTTCAAGTAAATACGGACGGTAAATAGCGATTCGGAAGGAAAATTGGCGCTCAAGTCTCATTAATACCAACTATTGCCGGTATATGTTGAATATTATGTATTCAAGTAATGCTCTCCACAGTATCACGTATCAACTATCGACATATCTGTGTTGAATAGTACAATGGTGATTGAATATGATATTTTGAGGAATATCCAGATCAATTATCAACATATTTGTGCTCTCGAATTACCAACTTTCTTTACATCCTCATGGGAATCCATTTCCTTGGTATTATTGAGTGTCAACTTTTTTTTCTAAACAACAGGTTACTGGCCATCATCAGTGTACTACTTAGCACAAATATGTCAATAGTTGGTGTTATTGTGAAAAAATAACTGAGAATTATTTTGTACACACCAACAAATGTTGGTATCATTGGGATCCAATTTTCCTTTGTTATTATATTTCTTATCATTGTTATGAATATTATTATAATTATCATTATTGTTATTGTTATAACAAGTATTATTATTAGAATTGTTATTATTATTATATTTATCATTATTGTTATAAATATTAGTATTATTATATTCAATATTTACATTATTATAATCATTATCAGTTTATTAAGATTTTTTTTCCGGTTCAATTCATCAAAATTAATTCCAGCACATTTTAGTTCACTTCAGTTCAGTTAAACTAATTTCAATTCAATTTGATTCAGCAAAATTAATCTTAGTTCACTTTAGTTTAGTTAAATTAATTTCAATTTAGTTTAGCAAAATTTCATGGTTCAATTCAATTTAGTATAATTAATTTCAGTCCTGTTGAGAAAAATTAATTTCGGTTTATTTCAGTTCTACAAGTTTCAACTCTAAAGAACAGAGTGTAAAGGGATATCTCGGAAACTAGAGCAAAAGCTTTAAATTAAATTGTTCTCATGTAAATAATATACAAATTCAGACTTAAATTGTCAAACCCTACTCTTTCAAACAAGAAAAGCATATATATTTTCTAAATTCCAATGGAATAATTAATAACGAAACATCAATTCAAGTCGCGACTATTTTTGGGAACCCAAAAAATATCCCCTTTGTCGTGAGTTATATCGACACCATATTTTGAAATTAATATTTCCTTAATACCCATTTGAAAATTACCCAGTCTCTTTTCATTTTCTACACTAGCTTTTTCTGCACGCTATGCGTGCGGTGATATTTTAGGCATAACTATGGCTCGGTATTAAAAGAAATGGAAAATAAAATTATGAAAGTACGTATCTATGTTCACCTTCATTTGGTGAGTAAGAAATACTTAAATACTTACAAATAGTATCTAAAAACATTTTAAAGCAAGTATAAGTGATGAAATTGCATATCCAAGTAATGAAGAAACTGAATTTTTTTTGGAGTTTGTATTTGTGATTAATTTTGTATATGAGTTGTCTTTGTAATGAGAATGTCATTTTTTTTTTATTATCTTTGGTATTAATTTTTGGTAAGTTCTTGATTACAAACTTTTTTAGTTGATTGGATCTAAATTTAATTTGATTGAATCTTTTTTATTGGCAAGTTTATGTGATTGACAATTATATGAGTTGATTGGGTTTAATAGAGATTTAATTTGTTGAATTTGTTTCGTAAGTTTATATGTGTAATGGTTTTATGTTGTGTAGGGGTGAATATGTAAATTCAAAAGAGGACACCATTGCTCCCCCTTGACTTATATAATAGAGATCTATCATAAATGAATGTTTCCAAATTACTTCCTACATTTTCTTTGTTTGGTCCCATCTTAGATCCACGTTTTTTTTTCATTTACCTGTCTATTTCTACTCATTCAGATTTTCATTTTAGCATCTACTAATAAAATTATAGGCTGAAAGCCATGACAGAAAAAATCCATAGACTCAACACTCAGACTCAGCACATGCATCTCCTATAATCGTAATTCGTACACCAGATTGGAAAATCATTTCCAATAGTCGTATTTTATTTTCAGATCTTAAAAATTCAAACATCTATAGCTTTTCTTAGAAATTAACAAAAAGACAGATTCAGGAATCAAACAGGAACAAAGTGAGATGTAAGTATCACAATTTGTGATTCATACTTCATTGCACTATACTTTCAACTCGCCTCAGCCTGTCAGTCAAACACACTTTGAAAGCGAAAATACAAAATTACAAAAAGTAAAACACCCTCAAAAACAACGAACTAGTATTACCATATACCAGCATACGAGTAACTTTCCAAAAGTCTCTTGCATAAATCATAATCTTCATCATAATACATGAACAACTTCACTAGACTATCACTAATTTCACTTATACACAAACACACAATCAAGCTTAAAACTCAATAACAAGTTGAGTAATAGTACAAAACTATTTCAAGGAAACTTTTTCATGAGCAGAAGAATATCATTATAAACACCCGTTTCCGTGTCAGGCTTATATCTATTTCCCGTTTCCGTATCAGTTTCCGTTTCCGTACAACATTAAATACAAAAAACAAATATAATAAAATAAAAGATGGACAGATCTAGCTAGTAGCTAGTAGCTAGTAGCTAGTAATATTGGACGGCGGTTAGATCCGTTAGTCATCAGAATCATCGTCCCCGCCGAAGAGGGACATACGGTAATAGACGAGGAAGAGTACTAGAAGGAGAACCGCAGCGACACCAACGGGGGAACCACTAGCACGGTGGATGGAGTCAGGTTCACCGGTGGCGGTGAAGATGGAGGTGAAAAAGTTGCCGCGATCAGAACTGAGGAATTGGATGATGAGGAGGAGAATAATGGGGAGGAATAGGAGACCGACTGGACTCAGTAACTCGGAGAATGACTCAGTAATGGCTTCCCAATCTCCGAGTAAGGCGGGTGCTGAAACCACCAACACCACTACTACTGCTAGTAGGATGCCGTGTGGTGGGCCCCGTGCTGCATCTTCTATCATTGTTTTGGAAACTTCAAGGTTCAATCTGTAATATTTATTTTTTTGGTTTTTGGGAGTTGATTGGGTTTGAAAAATGATGGGAGGAGTAGGGATGACGAGAGAGGGAGTGAGTGAAGTTGAGATTTGTTTATACTTTATAAAAGTTTAGGTTTGAAATGGACCAACCAAAAATAATACTACTAGGCTGTGAGCCTGTGAGTTTGGTCGTTAATAAAGAGGAGAAGTGTTTTACGCGCTTTAAGAAACACAAAAAAGGAGTTGTACGTTGTAACCGGTAGATTAGAATTTCGAGGTAATCTATATATATATATATATATATATATATATATATATATATATCTAAAAGAGAAAGGCTACACATAAACAACATTTATGTGGGGACCACATACATAAGTGATTTCGTTGGCTAGAATAAGAGGGGTCCAAATTCCACTAAGTTGAAAGTTTCATTTGAATTTCAAACCAAAATCTGAAATTTGATTTTGAATTTCAAATTTGTTGTGGGTCCCAAGGACCTAACCCTTTGAATTTTTTCTCTCCCCTCACAATTCTCTCACCTCAACAAATTACCCTTTTCTCTTTCAAACATATTCTCTCTACTAATCGATGCACCACCGGAATTCTTAGCCGGAAAATTTTGTTCTTGCCGGAAATAAAACTCGGACTTTGTAGCCGGAATGTTCGTTGTATTATCATCGGAAGTCTTGCCGGAATTAGATCTGGGCCTTTGTAGCCGGAATTTTTTTTCGTTTTGTCATCGGATTTGGGATTTCAGATTGAAAGTAGTAACATAATATTTTTTTTAGTATCACAGTATTTGTAGTAGTAACATAATATTTGCTTTCGAATCACACTATTTTTAGTACTTGAATTTTTTCTCTCTCCTCACAATTCTCTCACCTCAGAAAATTACTCTTTCCTCTTTCAAACATATTCTCTCTAATAACCGATGCACCACCGGAATTATTATGCTACCAAAAATAAACTTATAATTCCAATAATGTCAGTTACCAACACACGTTAGCAAGAATAATAATTCTTGGAAAACATTTAAATACAAATTATGTCACTGAAAATAAATTTATGATTCCAATTATAAATGTCAATTACTGACACACACTACTATTAATAATAATTCTTGATAAACATTTAAAATACATATTAAGTTACTGAAAATAAACTTATGATTCAATGTCAATTACTAACTCACATTACTAATAATAATAGTTCTTAATCTTAACATGAAATTAAACACACATTAATAATAATAAGTTCTATTTCCTATAAAAAAAATTAACTTTGGTTCCTAATAATAAGCACACACTTGTCTAATAGTACATATGAACATGACTACAAGACTAGTTTGTTCAATGTGAATAAAACTATCTATTGACTTATTATACATGAATATGAACGAGAATTATAAGATTTAATTGAGTTTTTCTCGCTAAAGTAACAATCTCGTGTTGAGTGAAAGCAAGATTGTTATTAATTATAATTGTATTTGAATATGAACGGAAACTATAAGATTGAATTTAATCAGTCTACCCTTCCTAACAAACTCGTTTGATCGGAGCTTGATCACTCTTGTTATTTTTTAATTATATACGACTAATGCTTATGTGAATACGAACGAAAACTATTTCATCACATTTATTGGATTTAACTAATTGTATATAGATATGAACGAAAATAATAATAATACATTTATTGAATTGAATGAGTCTCGCCCCCGTAACAAAAATTTATAATAGTGGTGTTGCTCACTTTTAAACGATATTCACCTAAATTGTATATATAATTGGTGATGTATGTCCCTTTTTTAAACTATAAGATTGAATATAATTAGTTTACCTTTCCTAACAAACTCATTGATCGGAGTTTGATTGCTCTTGTTATTTTTTAATTATATACGACTAATGCTTATGCGAATACGAACAAAAACTATTTGATCAAATTTATTGGATTTAACTTATTGTATACAAATATGAAAGAAATTAATAATACTACATTTATTGAATTCAATGAGTCTCACACTCCTTACAAACTTAATCAGTCTCTCCCCCATAACAAAATTTTATAAATATGAAAGAATATCCAAATTTTGTTCGGATTAGAAATTTGAAATCCAAATTTTGTTCATATTGGATTGGACTAGACCCAAGTCCAAACTGTACACCGCACTTCCACCCTTAACTAGAGGTGTCAATTCAGTTCAATAGTTTAGTTATGGTTATATCCAAACAGTTCAGTTTATATAAGTTCAGTTTACAACAGTTATGGTTATATCCAAACAGTTCAGTTTATCGGAGATTCATGACTCTTGTTGAGTGAAACCAATATTGGTCTTGTTTAATTGTATATGAATATGAACGAAAACTACAAGATTGAATTTAATCAGTTTAGCCTTCTTAACAAACTCCTTGATCGGTGCTTGATCACTCTTGTTATTTTTTAATTTTATACGACTAATGCTTATGTGAATACGAAAGAAAACTATTTGATCACGTTCATTGGATTTAACTAATTGTATATAAATATGACAAAAATAATAATACTACATTTATTGAAATGAATGAGTCTCGCCCTCCTTACAAACATAATCAGTCTCGCCCCCGTAACAAAAATTTATAATAGTGAAGTTGCTCACTTTTAAACGATATTCACCTAAATTGTATATATAATTGGTGATGTATGTAACTTTTTTTTAAATAAAACTAATTAATTATAATAAATGCATATATAGAAATAAGTTATTGCTTTTATTTTAACTATTTAATTAGTAACAAAAAGTTATAAATAGAATCTTTATGGTTATAAATTTATTAAACACATTAAATTAGTCCAAATTGAAACTCTTACACTGACGTGGAGGCGAGGCTTAATATTTTTAGCGACTAACAATTGAACCAAGATGTTAGGGGGTACCAACATATTTATAAGCGCCCAAAAAATATATTTATTGAAGATTAATTATAAGGAAAAGTAAAGATTATATATAGTATCATTTATATTAAAAAAAAAAACTTTCCACATTATGTGGAACCTAAACACTACTTAGGTGAGGCAAAGAGTAACCCTTTTCATTTTTAGTGTCACAGTATTTGTAGTAGTAATATAGTATTTGCTTTGGTATCACACTATTTTTAGTACTAACATAATATTTTCTTTCGTATCACAATATTTGGGCATGGAAAAATATTTGTAGTTGTAGGATAACTTTTTCGACCTCTGTGTTTTCTATCATATAAATTTTTTTCATTTTAAATTTCTTACTTTCTCTATATTTTAATTTTCCCACAATTAATTGTGATTTTTTTAATTCAACATCTTGTCCTAGTTTTTGTACTTAATATCCTAAAAAACATTGGAGGACAAAGTTGGTTATGAACATATGCAAAAATACACCTATTGTTTATTGATAACTATTATTTAGATACAAAATATTTGAAATATAAGTCGTTCAAACATTGGAAACCTGACATAACATGACCTTCACAACAGTGAAGTTGTAGAAAACGTTTTTTTTTTTTTTTTGCCTTCCTTTATCAGGCCATAATAAACATTTTAAAATACATATTATGCTACCAAAAATAAACTTATAATTTCAATTATAAATGTCAGTTACCAACACACGTTATTAAGAATAATAATTCTTGATAAACAATTAAAAAATATATTATGTTACTAAAAATAAACGTATGAATCCAATTATAAATGTCAATTACGGACACACACTACTACTAATAATAATTCTTGATAAACGTTTAAAATACATATTATGTTACTGAAAATTAACTTATGATTCAATGTCAATTACCAACTCACATTACTAATAATAATAGTTCTTAATCTTAACATGAAATTAAACACACATTAATAATAATAAGTTATATTTCCTCAGAAAAAAAATCTAACTTTGGTTCCTAATAATAAGCACACACTTGTCTAGTAGTACATATGAACACGACAACAATACTTGTTTGTTCAATGTGAACAAAACTATCTATTGACTTAATGAATATGAACGAGAACTATAAGATTTAATTTAGTTATTCTCGCTAAAGTAACAATCTCGTTTATCGGAGATTGATGCCTCTTGTTGAGTGAAATCAATATTGTTATTGTTTAATTGTATACGAATATGAACGCAAAATATAATGAATTTAATCAGTTTACCCTTCCTAAAAAACTCTTCAGATCGGAGCTTGAACACTCTTATTATTTTCTAATTGTATATGACTAAGGCTTATGTGAATATTAACGAAAACTATTTGATCAAATTTATTGGATTTAACTAATTGTATATAAATATGAACGAAAATAATAATACTACATTTATTGAATTCAATGAGTCTTTCCATCCTAAAATAATCATTAGACCGGAGATTGATCACTCTTATTCAATGTGAAATCAATAGTGATGTATTGTCTAACTGTATGTGAATATGAACGAGAACTGTAAGATTGAACTTATGCAACTTAATTAGTCTCACTCTCCTAAAATGTTATTTAGATCGGAGATTGATCACTCATTGTTCAATGTGAATAAAATTAGTTATGGACTTATTGTACATAAATATGAACGAGAAATATAAGATTGAATTTAATTAGTCGTGCTAAAGTAGCAATCTTGTTTTATCGGATATTAATGACTCTTATTGAGTGAAAGCAATAATATTATTATTAATTAATTGTACATGAATATGAACGAAAACTATAAGATTGAGTTTAATCAGTCTACCCTTCCTAACAAACTCGCTAGATCGGAGCTTGATCACTATTATTATTGTTTAATTGTATACGACTAATGC
This sequence comes from Beta lomatogona, assembly GCA_947646795.1. Classification (NCBI taxonomy): domain Eukaryota; kingdom Viridiplantae; phylum Streptophyta; class Magnoliopsida; order Caryophyllales; family Amaranthaceae; genus Beta; species Beta lomatogona. The sequence continues at coordinate 3,320,034 of CANSNZ010000928.1, read as the reverse complement.
TTATGTGAATACGAACGAAAACCTTTTGATCAAAGTTATTGGATTTAGCTAATTATATATAAATATGAACAAAAATAATAATACTAAATTTTTTGAATTCAATGAGTCTCGCCCTCCTTTCAAACTTAATCAATCTCGCCCCCGTAACAAAATTTCACAATAGTTGTGTCGATCACTTTTAAACGATATTCACCTAAACTGTATATATAAATTGGTGACGTATGTAACTTTTTTTAAAGATAAAACTAATTATTTATTATAAAGACATATATAGAAATAAGTTATAAGTTAAGTATTTAATTAGTAACAAAAAGTTATTAATAGAATCTGTATGGTTATAAATTTAATAAACACATTAAATTAGCCCAAATAATTTAGATCACATACACAAGTGATTTCAATTGTCTGAAGAAGCGAGGTCCAAATTCCACTAAGTTGAAATTTTCATTTGAATTTCAAACCAAATCAGAAAATTTGATTTTGAATCTCAAATTTGTTGTGGGTCCCAAGGACTTAACCCCTTGAATTTTTTTCTCTCTGCTCACAATTGTCTCACCTCATAAAATTGCCCTTTCCTCTTTCAAACATATTCTCTCTACTAACCGATGCACCACCAGAATTCTTAGCCGGAAAATTTTGTTCTTGCCGGAAAATTATGTTCTTGTCGGAAATAGAACTCGGACTTTGTAGCCGGAATTTTCGTTGTATTATCATCAGAAGTCTTGCCAGAATTAGATCTGGGCCATTGTAACAGGATTTTTTTTCGTTTTGTCATCGGATTTGGGATTTCGAATTGAAAGTAGTAACATAATAATTTTTTTAGTATCACAGTATTTTTAGTAGTAACATAGTATTTGCTTTCGAATCACACTATTTTTAGTACTTGAATTTTTTCTCTCTCCTCAAAATTCTCTCACCTCAGAAAATTACCCTTTCCTCTTTCAAACATACTCTCTCTACTAACTGATGCACCACCGGAATTCTTAGCCGAAAATTTTTGTTCTTGCCGGAAAATTTTGGTCATGCCGGAAATAGAACTCGGACTTTGTAGCCGGAATGTTCGTTGTATTATCATCAGAAGTCTTGTCGGAATTAGATCTGGGCCTTTGTAGCCGGAATTTTTTTCATTTTGTCATCGGATTTGGGATTTCGGATTGAAAGTAGTAACATAATAATTTTTTTTAGTATAACAGCATTTTTAGTAGTAACATAGTATTTGCTTTAGAATCACACTATTTTTAGTACTAACATAATATTTTCTTCCGTATCACAATATTTGGGCATGGAAAAATATTTGTAGTTGTAGGATAACTTTTTCGACCTCTGTTTTTCTATCATATAAATTTTTTCATTTTAAATTTCTTACTCTCTCTATATTTTAATTTTCCCACAATAAATTGTAAATTTTTTTAATTCAACATCTTGGTCCTAGTTTTTGTACTTAATTTCCTCAAAAACATTGGAGGACAAAGTTGATTATGAATAGATGCAAAAATACTAATAATAATAGTTCTTAATCTTAATATGAAATTAAACACACATTAATAATAATAAGTTCTATTTCCTAAAAAAAAAAAGTAACTTTGGTTCCTAATCATAAGCACACACTTGTCTAATAGTACATATGAACATGACAACAAGACTAGTTTGTTCATTGTGAATAAAACTATCTATTGACTTATTATATATGAATATGAACGAGAACTATAAGATTTAATTGAGTTATTCTAGCTAAAGTAACAATCTCGTTATATTGGAAATTGATGACTCTTGTTGAGTGAAAGCAATATTGCTAATAATTAATTGTATATGATTATGAACGAAAACTATAAGATTGAATTTAATCAGTCTACCCTCCAAACTCGTTTGATCAGAGCTTGATCACTCTTGTTATTGTTTAATCGTATACGACTAATGGTTATGTGAATACGAATGAAAACTATTTGATTGAATTTATTGGATTTAGCTAATTGTATATAAATATGAACGAAAATAATAATACTACATTTATTGAATTCATGAATGAGTCTTGCCCTCCTAAAACAATCATTAAATCGGAGATTGATCACTCTTGTTCAATGTGAAATCAAAAGTGCTATGTATTGACTAATTGTATATGAAGTTGAACGAGAAATATAAGATTGAACTTTTCCAATTTAATTAGTCTCGCCCTCCTAAAAATATAAATAGATCGGCGATTGATCACTCTTTGTTCAATGTGAATATATAATATTATTTTTGGGCTTATTGTACATGAATATGAACGAGAACTATAAGATTGAATTTAATTAGTCTCGCTAAGGTAACAATCTCGTTTTATCGGAGATTGATGACTCTTGTTGAGTGAAATCAATATTGGTCTTGTTTAATTGTATATGAATATGAACGAAAACTATAAGATTGAATTTAATCAGTTTACCCTTTCTTAACAAACTCGTTGATCGGAGCTTGATCACTCTTGTTATTTATTAATTATATACGACTAATGCTTATGTGAATACGAACGAAAACTATTTGATCACATTTATTGGATTCAACTAATTGTATATAAATATGAACGAAAATAATAATACTACATTTATTGAATTGAATGAGTCCCGCCCTCCTTACAAACATAATCAGTCTCGCCCCCGTAACAAAAATTTAAAATAGTGGTGTTGCTCACTTTTAAACGATATTCACCTAAATTGCATATATAATTGGTGATGTATGTCCCTTTTTTTAACTATAAGATTGAATATAATTAGTTTACCTTTCCTAACAAACTTATTGATCGGAGTTTGATTGCTCTTGTTATTTTTTAATTATATACGACTAATGCTTATGCGAATACGAACAAAAACTATTTGATCAAATTTATTGGATTTAACTTATTGTATACAAATATGAAAGAAATTAATAATACTACATTTATTGAATTCAATGAGTCTCGCGCTCCTTACAAACTTAATCATTCTCTCCCCCATAACAAAATTTTATAAATATGAAAGAATATCCAAATTTTGTTCGGATTAGAAATTTGAAATCCAAAATTTGTTCATATTGGATTGGACTAGACCCAAGTCCAAACTGTACACCACACTTCCACCCTTAACTAGAGGTGTCAATTCAGTTCAACAATTTAGTTATGGTTATATCCAAACAGTTCAGTTTATATAAGTTCAGTTTACAACAGTTAAAATTATTAGCAGTTCAGTTCAGTTTAATTCAGTTATTTTCTTTCCAGTTTAAGTCCAGTTCATTGCAATTTGAACCAGTTCATAGCAGTTAAAACATGTTGCAGTTATTTTCGGTTTCGTTTCAGTTTATTTCATTTATTGACGAACGACAATAATCGCATCGGTTCGGGTATAATTTAGTCACATTCTTGTATTTGTTCGGGAAAAATGGAACTTCATGTCGTGTTTTGGCCAAATGTTTTTCCTTGTTCGATTAAAATTAACGTGGCAAATAAGTGTAGTCTAACAATTGCCTCGAAAAACCGGTTGTACTTCACAAAAAAGTGTATGAAAGTGACATCGATATATGTGTACAAGATTGATATATTCGACAATTTGGAATAAGACAATTTTATATAAGTCGATATTCAAACTTTTAGTTATATGCAAATTACATCATGTTTGGTTAAAAAGGACGTCTCATATCAGTATAAATTCTTATAAACTTCCTCGAGAGACGAGTTAGACATTTTTTTAAAAGTCGATTAGATCAATGTCTTACTCTTACTATATTAGATCAATGGATTAATATAACCATACTAGTCATTAAGCTCTATGCATTTGAAAACTGGAAGCCTATAATCGACGTAAAATATCAGATTAGAATATTAGATATAATATTAAGTTAATAATATATAGAGTTGAAGACTAAAGTATGATCGTACGAAGATGGAGACATGAAGTGATGAAGTATGATTTATGAACTTATGAAATTATACATAGGAAAGCATGAAAAGTATGAAGTTTGTTTAAACTTATGAAATTGTACATTAATAGTGATTAGTGAATATTGATTGATGATTGATACATTAACGATAAAACCAGACATAGGTCGAATGACTCAAATCAACTTGTTCGGTTTCGGTTCTTGCTATAATTCTATAATTTGTTCGATTTTTTCTAAATTCATAACTTTTTGAAAAACAAAATTAATAAATTAATTTTTATTTGGTGATAATCAATATTCACTAAGACACTAACTTCACAAACTTGTTACTTTGTTACTTGTTAATTGGTAGTTTGGTACTAAGTACTAAGTTAGTAACTAGTTAACTACTAGCTAGAAAGTACAAAAATACTGAAATACAAATACTAAATAACAAATCATTGATAAAGTGATAACATGTTCGATGTTTGCAACTTCACATATTGCTGTAATTATAATTTTTGAAGTTTATTATCATAAGTTCTTTAAAATTAATAATACATTAATACTAATTGAATTCTAAAAGTTTATAATTTATAATTTTATATTAATTTATAACAATAAGTCAATAAGACTAATTTTAAAGTTAATTAAACCAATAATAGTAGAATTAGAAAATAGAAATTTAGTATTCTCAAATGAAAATAGTATGAAAAATTAAAGGCCATTGGTTTGAGAAATATGAGATTGCAACCATTGATCAAAATAGCAATGTAAGTAATCCATGTGCTTCTCTAACTCAATGCTCATTGGTCTAAAATTGAATGTCATGGATCCCCTTGAATCAGCAAATCTCAGCCTTTCATTAGGGAAGAGCAAATCTCAACCGTTGCCTCTAATATCCTCTAACTCTCTAGTCTCTTCTGGGGAAAAAAAGTTGAGGGGAGAGCAAATCTTAGCCCTTGACAGTTTCCATCCAATGGCCCTAAACAAATTAAAAACCCTAACCCAAACTCTCCCCTATAGTGATATAACCCCCCCATTTTTGGACCCGCCCTTCATTTCGTCATTTTCTAAGTGAACCTTAACCCTAATCTCTCAGTTTCCATCCAACGGCACTGGCGGCGGAAGAAGACCGGCGCAAAGTCATAAGAATGGCGCAAATCCTTCACCACCCACCAGACGAAGATCGGAGTCGAACAGGCAAAGACGAGGTGGCACAAAGCCTTAACTTAGCTTTTTAATCTGGTAAGTGCGATTTTCTCTCTCCTCCATTTTTGCTCCAAATTTGAGCTCTTAACTTAGCTTTTTCAATTGAAGATCTAGTGTTTTTAATGCGATAGATTTGATTTTGATTGTGTTAATGGCTATTAATTACAATCGTCGAGTAGAAACACCAAAGAGCTGAGAGCCTAAGGAAGAGACCGTTACTCTTGGCCCTGCTGTTAAAAACACTATGGAGAACACGTTTTCGGTGTTGCGTACATTTTTGCCTCTTTCAATGATACTTTCATTGTAAGTGATTATTTTTTTTCTATGTTTGATTTGATGTTTGAATCGTTTTGTATAATGCTGTGTTTTTTTTTTTGATGAATTGCAACATGTGACTGATTTGTCTGGAAGAGAAACTCTTGTTCGTATTACAGGTAAATTTATTGTCTTGTTTATTAATTAGTAGTTGTTTTGATTGAATTTGTTGTTGATTAGGGTTTTTTCGATGCAGTTGTTTATTTTGGTTTCAATATTTTTTTTTCTGTTGTTTGAATTTAGCTAAGTTGTTTTGTATAACAAGGTATTAGTTTTCATTTGAAGGCTGTTGATCATATCTTAAAAAACCTATATACGTCACCTGATCGTTGGACTTACCTAGCAGTTCAATTTGATTACCAATTTTTATTTTTATTTTTATTTTTATTTACATGTTAATTTATGCAGAAGAAATTTTAATGTGGTTGATGTTTTTATTTTTATCTCTTGGTTTCTCTAGTAATTGTCTGGGCAAGATAAATGACTGATGGAGTTGTTTTTTTCTTTTTCTTTTTTCTTGTTATTGGTTCCTTCTATTTTTGTTCAGTATTCTCATTTCTTCTTCTTTAATTTTTTTTTGTTCTTTTTGGGGTTTCCAGAGATGAAGTTGGATTCTTGTTTTATCCGTAAATGACATTAATAATTGGTAATTATTTTATATATGAATGGAAAATAAATAAATATGATGGATTTGATATTATGTTTTTTTAAATTCTCTTAACTGTATGTTTTTACTTGATTTTCAGATTCACTTCTAACTTCTAACATTGTTATCTTCTTTTTGACAGAGATGTCTTACAAGTGTTGCAGAAATTCTAGTGGATTTTGATTTCTTGGTTGTTAATGGATGGCAGCACGAGTATAAATAGATTTCTTTTCAGGATTATTTTAATTTATGAAAATTTTATGCTGTAAATTAGTTAATCATATTCTCTCAATTCTTCTTTATGAACAATGGATATTGACAACAAAAAATTTGAAATCAATTCAACTAAAAAATAGAAGAGATAGCAATCCTTGTCTAATTTGAGAAACAAAAACTGTAAAATTAATCAGACAAAAGTTTTTGTTACTGATTTTTTATATGATTGTGTGACTTACTTCTATTATCGAATACCTTATTTTGATGCTCGTGCCTAGATTATTTCATCAAAATAATAAAATTTAATATTTTGGATATTTCAAATTGGATTTAATCTAGTGTTTGAAAATTGAGATCATATTGGCTTTGGCACAAATTCTGATTAGTTTGGATTGGAAAATTGAAATTTATTTTTTATTCAGACTGGATTAGACCGATCGAGCGTAAGTCAAAACCATACACTCAACTTTCATCCCTAGTTCAAATAAGATTGAGAATCTCGAGCTATACTAGTCACACACTAATAATAATCCCTCAAGGTTAGGAAAATTTATGTTTATATTGCACATAATATTTTTTAGATTTTACTTAAACAAAATAATTCAATTACAATGAAGACATATAAATATTTACGTTTGTCATTTAATTAGTATCCTCGTGCTAAAAATAGAGTCACAATGTTACAAAAGTGTGGAAGATAGTTTTTCTAATTTTGATATGAAGATCATATTATTTGATTGATTACACTGATATTACATCTGTGTTTTTTATAGCAACCAAATATTTTCTTGTGGTAATATAATTTGAACATTATTCGGATTGTATTATACTAAGTTCATAATTTGACTAGTATCAAAATAAGATTTTCAAGTCACTTTATATTTCATAATAAACCATCATTTGGTTGATTTATTGATTGTGCATGATATGCACTTATTTCAAATAGAGAACATATAAAATAAGGATTATACTGCGCTAAGTATTTAATTTTACTAGCACCAAAATATTTTTCACGAGTAACAAATATATGTTTCTAGATCCTCATTTGAGGGTGTGACCTACCTATACTTAATTTATGTATTATTTTGTTTTTCCTCTTTGCATTGTCAAGTCTTCATTTTTTATAAGTTCCTTTGACTATTTTTTATAATGTATGATATTAGCTAAAAAAGTTGCAAACATAAATATAGCCAAATAAATACTTCATAATTTTATATACTACTCCCTCCGGTCTTTATTAGTTTACCCGTATTTCTTTTTAGGATGTCCCTTATTAGTTTACCCCTTTCTTTTGTTTCTATTTTTTGAATGGGACCACTAACTTTCCATCACACATACATTCAACTTTAATATAAAATAATAGTTTATCTTTCTTTCTATGCCCCACAACATTGTTTCTCCTAAAACTCTGTGCAAAAGAAATGGGTAAACTAATAAAGACCGGAGGGAGTATTACATAACCTCAACTACATAGTCGCAACTCACAATCCCAGTAAAATGGGTGTGCAGTGGTGGTGGTGGGCGTGCAGTTGGGCTGGCGATGGCGATGGTGGTGATGGCGTGCAGTTCGGTTGGCGGTGGTGATGGTGGGCGTGTAGTTAATTTCTTTGTAATTTTTGTATTTCGTTCGTTCATTGGTTGAGATTTGAGAATCATTACTAACTATTAACCCAACCCCAGTAAAATGAACCATCATCTCATGTACCTAGCATCAACTTGCACCCTAGTAAAGTTAAAGGTAATTTGTATTTCATTTGAAATTGTTTCTTATTTTAATTAATCAAATTGATAATTTTTGATGTTCTTATTTTTCTTGTTTTTGTAGCCTCTAAATAGGAAGAGTTGAAATGGGCAGAACCCTTGATTGATATGGTTGTTGTTTGCATTCATTCGTATTGCTTTGTAATAACTCAAATTTTTGTTTTTGTATGGTTAGAATAGTTTTGTAAAATCTGAATATTGGAGAATGATAAATAAATATCAAATTTGTCCTACTTTTCTCTATTTATAGATACGATTTTAGTAATTTTATGATAATGTTAATATATATATTCAATTAATAATAGTAATAGAGAAAATCATCTTAAAGGGGAGTTTGAATTAATTTATAGTAAGTAATATGGTGTTAATAGCTACGAAAGAATCAAACTTATATCTGAAATAAAGTTATATCTCATACTTTCATAAAAGTTTGATGGATTATTTGAAATTATAAACTTATCATGAAATAAAGTTATAATGTCATAAATTCATATATTAATAATAAAATTATTATGATGGTGAGAGTATATGAAAATAATGATTCTTGATAAATATTTAAATACATATTAAGTTATTGAAAATAAACTTATGATTCAATGTCAATTACTAACTCACATTATTAATAATAATAGTTCTTAAGTTATTGTTTTTATTTTAACTATATAATTAGTAACAAAAAGTTATAAATAGAATCTTTATGGTTATAAATTTATCAAACAAATTAAATTAGCTCAAATTGAAACTATTACACTGACGTGGAGGCGAGACTTAATATATTTAGCGACTAACAATTGAACCAAGATGTTAGGGGTACCTACACATTTGTAAGCGCCCAAAAAATATATTTATTAAAGATTAATTATAAAGAAAAGTAAAGATTATAATAGTATCATTTATATTAAAAAAACTTTCCACGCACATTTTATGGAACCTAAACACTACTTAGAAGAGGCAAAGCGTAACTCTTTTCATTTAGTATTTGTAGTAGTAACATAATATTTGCTTTCGTATCACACTATATTTAGTACTAAGGTAATATTTTCTTTCGTATCACAATATTTGAGCATGGAAAAATATTTGTAGTTGTATGGTAGTAACTTTTACGACCTCTGTTTTTCTATCATATGATTTTTTTTCATTTAAAATTTCTTACTCTCTATATTTTAATTTTCCCACAACAAATTGTAATTATTAGCAGGTGCTCATCGACATTTTCCTTAACATAGATTTGGCATAAGAAACGAAGCCTTCTATAAGCAAAGAAAGAGAAGAACATTCTTCTCCATTCCAATAGCTTATGGGGCCTAGAATGGAGTAACATAAGTAGATCTTGAGAGAAATGAACAAAATTGACATTATATAATACCACAAATGCTTAAATAAGATTCTAATTTTATTGGATAACTGGATTATAATATATTGCAATCTCTTACTTGAATAAAAGATTAGATGTGAAGCACACCATACCTTTGCCATGGAAATGAGAAGATTGAAATAGAAACAAGAAAGGAAGATACTAAAAAGCATCTTCCCACTAACTGAACCAACTTGGACTTTACTGAAGAAATGAAAATCTCCACCAACGCACAACAAGCCACCATCACCCACCAAATAACCCATACTTAGCACCGAAAGAAAAAGAACATTCAAAATGTATATCGGTGATCAGCTCCACTTTCCTTTTTGGAATCATAGATCATATTCTTTTTCAGGCCAACAACACTTTGATTATCTATAAACCCAATAAAGAACAAAATTTCTTGATTTGCACCCACTTCTAGTTTTGCAATTGACGTAATGTCCACAAAATTACCCAATTCGACAAAAAGAAACCACATGCATTGAAATTAAATTAAAGATCAGTATATTTACAGCAAATTTTCAGTTCAATTCCAATGAAAGAACCACAAATAAACACCTAAAAATTGCGTATCGAACTTCCTAAAATTCCTATCTTGGAAATTTACTAGAAAAAATCAATCTAAAAAGGGCACACCTTCCAAAAATGACAAAAACCCAGAAACCAAATCATAAAATAAACAACAAGAAACTCAAAAATTAAACACCCAAAAAATTAAGTAAAAAGTGGGAAATTAATAGAAAATTTGTTTTAGTTCAGCATTCGATCTCCTTTATCGTTTTTCATTCGGAATCTGGATTGCATTGTTTACTAGTTTTGTTTGGAATCTGGATCTCCTTTTTCGTTTTTTTTTATCTGGAAGATGAAGAGTAATTGATGGCGGTGGTTTTTGTGGCCTGGTGGTTTTTCTTTTTCTTCGATTAATAGTTGAATCTAAATTTTCATGAATAAATTTGATGAATTTGATTTATAATTTTTCAAAATTTGATGTTTGCAATGGAAGAAGAAGCGTATGAGGAGGTTGAAGAGGAGGCGTCGAAAGATGAGACAAAGATCTAAATAGAAAGAAGATCTTCAACTGTTATGGTTTTACGTTTAGCTTTTTATGCCTTAGCCCCCGCAGGAAAATTTTTTTGGCCGAAAAACTCATCGGTTTTAATGGTTTAGCTTGATAATGGATGAAGATGAACTTAAAACAAAAGTTAATGTAAAGTTCTGTAACTTTTCTAAATTTAGTAATTTACCAAGAGAGGGAAACTTTATTTTGGTGAAGAGATGAAATTTTGGCTCCAAAACTCCCGCCCAACTCTCCCTCTTGGCTCCAAATGCTGAAATTGTCCCCCCTAAAGCTTCTCCATTTTCCCTCCCAAATATTTTTGGCTTAGCTGAGGTGGCACAATTTTATTGGTGGTGTATGTGGGGACCACATAAACCTTGTTTATGTGTATCATCTCTCATATCTAAAACATGCCATGCTGCCACATGTACTCCCCCTCCCCCACATAATTAAATGAGAAATATTAAACAATAAAAATGTGTATTATAAGACTCGAACCCATGACCTCTCATTTGAGATACAAATGCACTAACCAACTACTCTATTATCTCATATTGGTCATTATCGGAAAAAGAATATATTTAAAGACAAGATAATTTTCTATTTTAAAGACAATTAAATACAAATGTATATATTATTATTCCTTAAGCTATTGTTAATAATAGCGTGTCATACTTTTCAGCAATCTTATATTAAAAAAAAAGCTCTTCAATTTTTTATAACCACCAATTAACACTACTACACACCATTTCATTGCATCGATTGTATTCTTACATATTAACCTACATCTAAAAAAATATTGTATTATATTTTTTATAAGTAATTATATATTTATATATATGTACTCTCTTGAAGGCGAGGTTATATTGATGAATGATTCATATTATAATTTACTATGTAGAAAATTTAATAGGAACTGGAAGATCACGTCCTCTGCACAATCCAATGCATATAACTCTTTTTTTTTCCACTTTTCTCAAGTGTTTGATTCAAGACTTCAAATTCACATTGATAAATTATTAGGGGCATCGTCCGAGCCAACAACTAGTTTACGTTTATACATCATTAATGATGTAACATGGGAATTCAGTAAGTGTTGTGTGGACACGGTTCATAAACCAAAGTCCAAAGCAACACATGTGTCATAATGATCCTTTTTTTCCCAAGTGAGGCCCAATACAGAACCGTTCGGTGGTGAACAAAGTAATGGGCCCACATGTTTAGAATAAAAAAATGTAACTGCCGACCAACCAGGTAACTGTGGTTAAGAGTTTTTAAAAAAAAAAAAAAAAACATCAGTTGACCAACAAAAGTAACTAGAGTAAAAAAAATCATCTCTCAATTCCCATCTTCTCCCCCTGCTCTCTTTCGTCTCTGAACCCCCCCCCCACAAATAAATGTGAATATACGGGCTTGAATCAGTTGCCCACATCGAAAGATTAGTTGGAGTACTGAATTCGGAGGCGCCTTACAAATATATTGGTGGTGTGAAGTTTTTGGGGAGGCAAAGGTAAGTAACCATGCTATGTGTAAATGTAATTAGGTTTTTAGGTAGGGAAATTGGAGTACTTTTGACAATAGAGCTTGAGCTATGGCTTGGTTTTTGTGTATAAGTAGCTACCATGTTTATGTGTAAATGTACTTAGGTTCTTAAGTAGGTAAATTGGTGTACCTTTGACAATGGAGCTTGAACTATGTCAACCTGTTGTAGTTTTGGTTGCGAAAGAATTATTTGTTGTAATTTTAATTTGGCAATGGAAATTGGATGGATAATGGAAATTGGATGGATAATGGAACTTGTTGGTTTTAGTTTGACAATGGAAATTGGATGGATAATGGAACTTGTTGGTTTTAGTTTGACAATGGAAATTGGATGGATAATAGAAATTGTGGTTGTAGTTTGACTATAGAAATTGGATGGATAATAGAACTTGTTGGTTTTAGTTTGACTATGGAAAGTGGTAGAATAACGGAAGTCGTGGTCTGTTGTAATTATAATTAGCATTTGTGAAAGAAGTTGTCCTTTCCCTTGAATTGGAGGTGCCTTTGAAGTAGTTTGTTGTATAATTTGTTAGGTTGTTGCTTGTTGACTCCCCTTGACCCTATGAAAATGTAATTTCTTATTTTGGATATGTTTTGTTCACCAATTAAAGTAGTAATGTAAAAAGTGGGCAAATGTGGATTGCAGTTTATACTATGGGTGTGAAGAAGAAAACGATGAAAGATGGAGGTGCGAGCAAAAAAGATGCGAAAAACACGAAGTGGAGTACTTCAAGCCTACTTGCGGTACGACAATAGGCTCACAATGCTACGTCTCCAAAGAAGAGACCTACCAAACGTCCTAGGAGACTTACGGTTTGTTTTTAATACAAATCTATTTTATTGAATGTGTTGAATCAGAAATTCTGGTATGTTGTAGCTTAATGGTAGTGTTGTAGATTAGTCTGTGAAGGGAATGAATTAACAGATATAATTATAATGTTTTTCATTGTTTGAAAAAAGAAAGGGGTCAATTATGTGAAGTAATTGAGAACATTATAACATGTTGGCAGGGGAGATTTATTTTCACATATTAAGGGGAAACACTAGTCGTCCCCATTTTTTTTTTTGTGTTGAATATGATTATTTTGCTATTGTAGTTGGAGAATAATGTTTGATGCTAAATTCATTAGAAAGTTACTGTAGAGTTGCATTATAATTTAGAATTTGAAAGTATGTGTCTAAAAACATGTTATGTAGAGAAACATCGCATGCCGAGTGGAATGTTATCTGACGGTGGTTCAGAGATTTAATGACCATAAGGTGAACTTAGTAAAAGAGATGGGATTTGGATCATTGTTGGACTTTGGATCATAGGTTGTGTATGTGGTTATATGAGAGGTTGGAGCCAAGATCTTGCAGCTTTGTGTTAAACAAAGAGAGGGGTATTTGATCCAAGTTACGGCGAACCATGTGAGTTGGATATGAGGTTTACCCATGAATGGGAGCTAGGGTTGTCCCAAAGATGAAGGACCAATTGTTTGCCAGTGCTCTGTCACAAATTGAATATATGAAATTCTTGTTCGGGTACGCGAAAGGAGTGCCTAAAAAACCAGTGAAGGAATACCTTGTGAAGGATAAAGCATTAGAGGATTTCAAATCTGCTTTCTTGCTATTCCTACTTGGCAATGTACTTTGTCCCACACGGAACACGTGCATAAAAATTGACCTTCTACCAGCTGATAACATTGCGCTTAACGCTGTAGAGTATGCTTGGGCACCATTTGTTTTTGGGTGGTTGTTGAAGTATGCTTCATGGTTCTAAGGAGACAAGGAGAAGGTTGCTGGGCCGCATTTCCACAAGGTGTTCGTGGTTGCGCTCTAGTGTTTTTGGTAAGTTTGGACCATATGTTTTGTATTTAAATTTAATATGTGTATAGAATATCAGTTCCTTACAATTAGAAAAAAATGACTCGCAGATACTATATCTTGATCGGGTGACCCTTTCACCTACAATAAGTTGGCAAAGGGTACCCCGATTCCTTGCTTGGTCGGACGAGGCGGTTGAGTGGTCTTAATACAGAGATACAATAGGACACTCCGGACCTACGGAAAGGGTACCGCGGTCTTAATTGGTCCGACCCAAGGGGAGAGCAGTCCGAATAGCCAAACCCAAAAGTATTTTCAAAGTGTTAAAGTTTATTATAAAGATCCAAAATTCTATTTTAAAGCCCAATCAATTGTTCATGATAATTAATTGTATTTTGAGCCCATAAGACAGTATTTTGAGCCTAACTCTTTGAAAAAGCCCAATTAATTGTTTAATAATAAAAAATTATTTTATTATAAATAAAATAAATATTTTCAAAGATATTTTTATAATTAAAATCGGATAAAAGAAAATCTTCAAAAAACGCGTTTTATAAAAAGCTGTGAAAACGTGTCAAGCACAAGGCGATGTGTCTGGCGCACTAGGTGTGCCAAGCGCACATGTCCAACTGTGTCAGGCGCACCAACCTGCGCCTGACACGTGGCTTTGTGCGTTAAACAGAGTCGTGCGCCTGGCGCACTCCTCTATGCGACGTGCAAGTTACTTTTCTATCATTTTTTTTAGTATTTTCATATAAATACATTGAGGTTTTCTGGATCTAAAAAACACTACGACATTACACTTCAAACTCTACGAATATACTTAATAATTATCTCTAAAAACTCTCATATTTTCATAAAACACATACAAACAAAACACATACTTTCATACATACATACACGTTCATATTTTCAGGCTTCACGATTGCTCGTCCCGAAGGTTGTCAATCTCTCAGACCCAAGCCACGGTATAATCCTGTGGGTCCTTGAATAAATTTCCTATTTTTATATTGAACTTACTGACTCTTTCTTTCCTGATGTAGATCTTTAATAAATAAACATTCTTCTTGTATATTCTAACCTCCTCTTTTTATTTATTTCTATATTGTTATGATTGTCCTATTCATGCTTTGATCACCTCAGTTGTTATTATTGCTAATCAAGATCTAAAGAATTCTAATATTGATCAGATAATTTGGACAACATGTTAGGTTCCTTGTAATTTCGATTGCTTAGTAACATATCACTAAACAAATAGTCTTTTTATGTGTTTCATGAACCAACCTAGACTAATTTATTTTTAGGGTGTACGAAAATATTCTCTGGTTATTATTTTGCATAAAAATTGGCATGAATCGATATTTAGTAGAGGCCAGCGATGGGCGAATGTGGTTCATTATGACTGTGTTCATACCCTCACCCCCGAACTCAATCTATGGTTCATTAACCATTAATGGAGTCATGATGGGGAAGTCTACATTGGATAAGTCACTAAGTTGTTCCTTTGATTTCCCAATATCCAATTAGGTTTATGAGTCTTCCTTTAAAGACTTGTTGGTGACTTCAAAAATGTTTTCAATAAAACCTTTACAATGAGGTTGTCAAATATGCGCTCACACCTCGTAGCACGAAATAAAAACACGCCTACAATTTGGCGACTCCATTAGGGAGGATTTAAAAAAAAAAAACAATTTTTTTAAATAAGTGGGTGAAACTCGAAAAATACAATTCATAATTGTTTTATGCCTTTGAATGACATTATAGTTTTGCATATGCATGGCTATTGTTTAAGCCGCCATAAGGACGATCTACCTTGCCTCATTAGCGCACGTTCTATGCGTGAGGCCACCACCGGGGGGTTTGCGCTTTGTCCTTCCGAAAGCTTCCTGAGCGATAGTGTTGGATCATATTCATAAGCAAACCTACCCAATCATGGCATTGTTCTCTTGTTCCTGACTTAAGAACTGGAGTGTGTCTTACACGTGGCCACCTTTTTAAGCAAAGGTACGAAGCGTGGGATCAATCTCTTAGTCATGGACCCTTTTTAGCCTTAACCTAAACCTGACCTAAGTTGGATGTAGATTTGGACTTTAGGTTGAGGACTCTCGCATCCATGTTATATGACATTTGCTTTGATTTTAATTTTTTCCCGCTATTATTTTGTCAAAGCCATTGTTATGTGTTGCGCCTAGACCGCGTCTAAAAAACATCATCAAAATAGCCCGAACCTTCGTCGAATTGTGAAATTGCATGCGTGCCGGGAGGGCCGTGCGCCAAACGCACCATGGTGCGCTTGACGCAAAGGCTTCACGCCGAGCGCACGACGTTGTGTCGGGCGCAACCTTTGTGTCTTATGCTATTGCCAATTCGACC
The DNA here is from genome assembly GCA_947646795.1 of Beta lomatogona. NCBI lineage: Eukaryota > Viridiplantae > Streptophyta > Magnoliopsida > Caryophyllales > Amaranthaceae > Beta > Beta lomatogona. The sequence continues at coordinate 3,303,882 of CANSNZ010000928.1, read as the reverse complement.
ATCGTTTAAGTCCTAAAGAGCAGTCAACAAATTTGTCATAATGTCATGTTTGTCGTCGCGTCCCGAAAATACGCGGGGTTAGCCAAAACCTCGCCTAAATCGCCAAAAACATGACCGAGAATAGTGCGCCAGACGCATTAATTTGCGCCTGACACGCCGCTCTTGTGCCTGACGCACAGGCTCCGCGCCGCGCGCACCTTGTTGCGAGGCACGCAGCCTGCGCATCTCATGTTCTTGTCGATTTAGTCGTCGTGGTGGTCACTCCTGTATTTTTTCCATGTGAATTCGCGTAGAGTTATGATCGTCTTAAGAGTCTGTTTACCTAAAACGAATCTCACCTAATTCAAACATAAAAAATGATCTTTTCGTGCAAAGTCGAATCTATCCTAAACACATCTACAAAGTAATCATGGTAGAGTTAGAGTCATCATGCATATCTACCTCCTCCCAAATCTTACCTATCATGTTCCGCCTTTTAAAAAAAATATATCTTTTTCAAGATCAGTCCTACACCCTCTTCTATTTTATATTTTTTCGAAAATATTTATTTATCATCATCATACTACATATTAAAAAACAATCTTTTCAAAATTAATCCATCATCTTTCCTAATAAAAAGATAAAAACAAGGGGTTCATTTCAAAAAAAAATTTTGAAAATTCTAAGCCTAGTCAAACATCTTCATTCAATACAATCCAATCAACCCAACCCAATATAGAGTCCATTTTGCATTCATCCTAGGCCCGTCTAAATTCACTAGCACTAGAGTCAATCTTAGGCCCATATAAGTCTAGTTCATGTCAAAATCTAGGCCCATTTGCATCTTTATGTGATATGTCAAGCCTAGTCCCAGTCTCTTCCTAGTCCATTCCAATCGAAGACTAATTCTAATTCAATTCAAAGCATAAGTCCATTTAGGCCCAATTCATTCCCTAGGTCTAGTTTGCATCTCTATGTAAACCCAAGTTAAGTCTTCGGACTATAAAAGTTCATTCCCTAGGTCTAATTTACATCTCTATGTAAACCCTAGTTAAGTCTTCGGACTATAAAAGTTCACTCCCTAGGTCTAGCTTGCATATCTATGTAAACCCTAGTTAAGTCTTCGGACTATAAAAGTTCAACCCTAGGTCTAGTTGGCATCTCTATGTAAACCATAGTCAAGTCTTCGGACTATAAAAGTTCAACCCTAGGTCTAGTTTGCATCTCTATGTAAACCCTAGTCAAGTCTTCGGACTATAAAAGATCAATTCATTTCCTAGGTCTAGTTTACATCACTATGTGAACCCTAGTCAAGTCTTCGGACTATAAAAGCCCAATCAGAGGTCTAGTTTGCATCTCCATGTAAGCCCTAGTCAAGTCTTCGGACTATAAAAGATCAATTCATACCCTAAGCCCTAGCCTGCTTGCTCGCCTGTAAGTTCAAAGTCTAGTCCAGTCTGCTTGCATAGTCCAGTCCAGTCCAATCCATATCTGCATATGCATATAGTTAAGCCCATGTCAGCATCAAGATTAACCCCATACTAGTCCAAAACCCATAATCATTTATAATCCTCCATTTCAAATGCATTTCACATTTTCATTTTTCATTTCTCATCTCCCATTTACCATTTTCCATTTCTCCATCCCTCGTTTCCATTTCTCGTTTCGAAATTCATTTCTTAAAATTTACGAGGTCCATTTGATTTCTGTTCAGGACAGGTCGTGAGATTATAACTTGGGAACGTCTGACAGAGAGGAACAAAGGTCAACCTACTCCCAGACTTGTCAAAAAAAACTCTCACCTTTTTAGACGAATCTTCCGAAAGTTCTGAATCATCATATGAGATGGGAGACACTAGTGAACAACTCAATGCAAACATAGCTCAGCTCCAACTGATGAACTCTCGTCTTGAGGAACAAGACAAAGTGATCAAGGCGCTGAGAGAAAGAGTGACAACTGAGGAAGGTGAAGAAGAAGATACTCCACCACCACCTCCTCCGATCAAGTCGAAGATAAATCTAAGGTTCGAAAACTCGAGCTATTGATCCAGTCAAATCCTGCACCCGAGGGTCAGGCTCATGGCCATGACATCATTGATCCTAAACTGAGGGAAAAGCTTCCTAAAAAGGTAGAATTGGGTGACCTCCCAAAATTCAAGGGGGTCGAAGACCCAGATGTTCATTTGAGAGCCTTCTCCATTTCTATGGCCCTCAAAGGCATGAGCAAGGAACTGTTTGCTTATGTTTTCCCCTTAACATTGGATACACATCCATCCAAGTGGTTCAGGTCACTGAACAAAACTAAACTGAACGATTGGGACCACATAAAATAAGAGTTTCGCAAGCAATATATATACAATACTCAGCTTCCTATTGGTCTCCATGAGTTGGAGTTAACTAAAAAAAACTCCAATGAAGACTTCATTACCTTCCTTAACAGATGGAAGGAAAAGGCTGCACAAATGACTATCAGGCCAACTGAAGGGGACGAAGTCCGACTAGTGATCCGTAACTTGCAGCCCAAATATGGAGATCATATCAAGTTCCAACCTATAGAGTCTTTCACGAAACTCTACAAGGTAGGCCTGCTGATTGAAGAGGAGGTACAAGCTTCAAAGAATAAGGGTTCCAATAACAACTCTTTCAAGAAGAGTAACAACAACCCCTCTAGCTCCAAAAGCAATGATGTCAATGCTCTCACTAACGAAAAGGGAGGTTATCAAAGGCCTCAAAGAACCTTCACTCCCCCTGGGCATGACTTTCGAGGAAGCTTTCAATAGGATTAATAAAAAAGGAACAATTTACCCTATTGGTCCTACTCCAGACCCTGCACCTGAGAATAGGCCCAAGAAGTGGAACACTAATGCTTATTGCAAATATCACCAAGGGATATGGACATCCAATACCTGTGTGTTGAGCCTTAAAGAATGCTCTACAGGATATGGTTGAAGACGGTAGACTACCAGTTCCACTTGCAGCAAAAGTCAGCAACAATAGCAACCCCTTGGGCAGTGCTTAAATAATGCCAGGGCATAGTCATTTAACGGTAGTTTTCTAGGTTGAGTCGGAGAGTCCCTCCCCTAGCTGCTTCATTTCCTTTCTTGTCGAGTCTATGTCCTTTATGACTAAAATGTTTATTAGCCTTGTTTCATTTATTTCTAATCAATAAAATAATCGCATTTTCTTTTCATTTTCATTGGCCTTCCATCATTTTATATATGCTTCTAATTCAATGATTACCTAATGACCTTGATTAATAAAGAGATAAAAAAAAGTAAATAAAAAATAAAAAAATATAAGTGGGCATGCTTTGGATTAGGAGTTATTCCCCTCTCCCTTCCATTACCTTTCATAAACCATCATCATGCAACCAAGAAAAAAAAATCCATTAAACCACCATCTCCATTAGCTAAATAATCCCTTGAAAATCAAAGCTCCACAAATATCATGCAAACCTTCCAACATCCATAACCAAAAACTTGTGTGCAAGCCTCAATACATATAAAAATCAAGGCCATGCAAAATTTAAAAAAGCGAAAAAAATTCAAAGTGCGAAAAAAAGCAAAAAGAAAACGCACAGGACAAAAGAAAAATGCAAAAAAGAAAAAGCCAAAGGAAAAAGAATAGGTCAAGCTAGGGGGCTTGCACACAAGTTCTACCCCTCATTCAAATCCTTCAATCCATCAGAACCTTAATCCAAATCCATGATCCTTCCTTTGTCCCCAACCAATTAAACCTTCACCAAAACCTCAAGCCATAAACCTTCATTGAAACCTCAAGCCTTAAACCTTTCATCAACCCAAACTCCTTTTTCAAGGTATGTCCAAGCCCGCTAGGTTGAAAACTCGAAAGGGCGGCCTAGGCAAAAGATAGGGCACAAAAAAAAGTTCAATCAGATTCAAAACTACGAAAGATCTGATTTCGTAAGGATGTGTAGGAATCCTCATATCGAGGTTTCACCGCTTCAATAAAAAAAAAATCAAGGTCTCATGATTTGACTTTCAAGAATTCAGGAGCATACTCTTGCTAGATCCCGACATAGACTCAAGTCTGAACCTAGCCTCGTTAAAGCCTTTCCCACCTACATTTATTTAAGTCACAAATTTAAACTTTTTATTTTTCAATCCAAACTCTCATTGTCCCTGAAGGACTCTCCGACTATTCCATGATTTCTGGTGATATTTGACTTTGCCTGTATCAACTCCTCAAAGAAGAATCCCTAGTGAAAACTTTGAACGATTCAAGACAGATCAACTACATTTCAATCAAGGTTCATAGCGCCTAATTCAAGACAAGCTTACCCAAAGTGGGGGCTTCCTATATATATGTGGTGGTTCCTCCAAATCAAATCAAACTCCCAAAAGGTTGTAATATGTGGACCTCGCTTACGGACCCCGATTATTTGCTAAAAAAGATTTCGAAAATCTTTCTATCTATATCTGATCATTCCATCATTCTACATATCCAGATCTCCTAGCCTTGAAAACCCTGACCTTGCATTACATTTCATACATCCTAGTCTTGCATAACCCTCACCTTGCATGACGTGTCATCTTCCTTAGCTTTGCATAATTTTAATCCTTGCATAACATCTCATGCATTTTTAGAGAGACTAAGTTTGCATTATTTGCATTATTATGTGCCTTATCTGAGTTGTTTGCACCAATCTGCTAACATCTTCTTCTGCAGGTAATCAGATTGCTTGTAGTTATTGTCCTGCATACTAACTTTGTTTTGCAGAGACCGACGTATATAGATCAATTCTAAACTACAGAGAGTTTAGAATCGTTCTCCGTCCCGACACCGTATACTTTGACTTTCGGTTTCCTGAACCTTAGTCAAAGTGGGGGCTTCTGTAGACACATAATCGTGTCTCCTCATTTAAGGATCCGATGATGAAACATGCTGCGGTCTTAATTGGTCCGACCCAATGGGAAGGCAGTCCGAATAGCCAAACCCAAAAGTATTTTAAAAGTGTTAAAGTTTATTATAAAGATCCAAAATTCTGTTTTAAAGCCAAATTAATTATTCCTAATAATTAATTGTATTTTGAGCCCATAAGACAATATTCTGAGCCCAACTCATTGAAAAAGCCCAATTAATTGTTTAATAATAATTAATTGTTTTATTTAAATAAAATAAATATTTTTAATGATATTTTTATAATTAAAATCGGATTTTATCCCGTAAAATCAGATTTCCGGATTTAAGGGATAAAAGAAAATCTTCAAAAAATGTGTTTTATAAAAAACTGTCAAAACGTGTCTGGCACAAGGTCCAACTATGTCAGGCGAACCAATCTGCGCCTGACACGTGGCTTTGTGCGTCACACAGAGTAGTGCGCTTGGCGCACTCCTCTGTGCGAGGCGCAAGTTACTTTTGTATCATTTTTTTAGTATGTTCATATAAATACATTGCGGTTTTCCACTTCTAAAAAACACTACAACTTTACGCTTCGAACTCTATGAATATACTTACGAATTCTCTTTAAAAACTCTCATATTTTCAGAAAACACATAAAAACAAAACACATACTTTCAGACACACATACACGTTCATATTTTCAGGTTTCACGATTGCTTGTCCCGAAGGTTGTTAATCTCTCAGACCCAAGCCACGGTATAATCCTGAGGGTCCTTGAATAAATTTCCTATTTTTATATTGAATTTACTAACTCTTTCTTTCCTGATGTAGATCTTAAATAAATAAACGCTCTTCTTGTATATTATAACCTCCTCCTTTTTATTTATTTGTATATTGTTATGATTGTCCAATTCATGCTTTCATCACCTCAGTTGTTCTTATTGCTAATAAAGACCTAAAGAATTGTTCTAATATTGATCAAATAATTTGGACAACCTGTTAGGTTCCCTGTAATTTTGATTGCTTAATAGCATATCACTAAAAAAAATAGTCTTTTCATGTGTTTCATGAACCAACCTAGACTAAGTTATTTTTAGGGTGTAAGAAAATATTCTCTGGTTATTATTTTGCATAAAACTTGACATGAATCGATACTTAGTAGAGGCCAGCAGTGGGCGAATTTGGTTCATTATGACCGTGTTCGTACCCTCACCCTCGAACTCAATCTATGGTTCATTGACCATTAATGGAGTCATGACGGGAAAATCGACATTGGATAAGTCTCTAAGTTGTCCCTTTGATTTCCCAATATCCAATTAGGTTTACGAGTCTTCTTTTAAAGACTTGTTGGTGACTTCAAAAACGTTTTCAATAAAATATTGTTCACGTAGACTTATGTGTCATATAGAGTCCTGCGCCAAGCGCACTTCTCTGTGCGAGATGCATCTTTTTCTTTCTTATCTTTTTCAAAGCGCGTACTACGTGTACACTTTCTACTGGGCATGTCGCATCAGGCGCACCAATCTGTGCCTGACACATGGATTTGCGCGTGACACGTCAGCCTGCGCCCGGCGCAGCTGGCGCGTGAAGCGCAGTTCCTTTTTTCCTATAAATACACCTGATTTCCGTACAGATTTCAGGACGGATTTTCACACTTAACACTTCAAACTCTACGAATATATTTACGAACCTCACTACAAAACCTCCCTAAAAAAACTCATACTTTCATACATGCAAACACATATTTCATACATACATTCAAATCTTTCAGCTGACATTCATACTTTCAGGCTTCACGATTGCTCGTCCCGAAGGTTGTCAATCTCGCAGACCCAAGCTACGGTATAATCCTGAGGGTCCTTGAATAAATTCCTATATTTATATTGAAGTTACTAACCATTATTTCCTGATGTAGATCTTTAATATAAAATCACTCTACTGTATATTCTAATCTTTCCTTCTTTTTATTTATTTTCATACATTATTATATGCTTGCCTGATTGTTCTATATATATCATATGATTGTTATATGCACGACTTTTATCACCCACATGTTATTTATTGTTAATCAAGACCTAAAGAATTGTTCTAACTAATTTATATAATTTGGACAACCTGCTAGGTACCTTTTAATATTGATTGCATAATAACTTATCGCTAAAAATTAGTTTTTTGTGTGTTTCCTGAACCAACCTAGACTAAATATTTTTAGGGTGTATAGAATATTATATGATTATTCTTTGGAAATTTTTTGTTGTGAATCGATATTTAGTAGAGGCCAGCAATATGCAACATGGTTCCTGACTGTGTTGGACCCTCACCCCGAGCTCAATCTTTGGTTCATTTTGACCATCTATGGAGTCAGGACGGGGAAATCTACATTGGATAAGTCCCTAAGATGTCCCTACAGTTTTCAATATCCAATTAGGTTTATGAGTCTTCCTTTAAAGACTTGTTGGCGACTTCAAAACTATTTCCAATAAAACCTTAACAATGGGGTAGTCAAATCAAATACGCGTCCACATCGCGTAGGCGAAATAAAAACACGCCTACAATTTGGCGACTCCACTAGGGAGGATTTTTAAAAATTTTGTTTTTTAAATGAGTGGGTGAAACTTGAAAAATACGATTCATTCTCTTTTCATTCCTTTGAATAATATACTGTTTTGCATATGCATGGCTATTGTTCAGCCACCATAAGGACAATCTACCTTGCCTCACTAGCACATGTTCTATGTGTGAGGTCACCCCCGGGGGATTTGCACTTTGTCCTTCCAGAAAGCTTCCTGAGCGATAGTGCTCGATCTTAGTTATAAGCAAATCTACCCAACCATGGCATTGTTCTCTTGTTCCTGACTTGAGAATTGGAGTGCGTCTTATACGTGGCCACCTTTTTAAGCAAAGGTAAGAAGCGTGGGATCAATCTCTTAGTCATGGACCCTTTCAGCCTTAACCTAAACCTGACGGTAGTTGAACATAAAACTGGACTTTAGGTTGGAACTTTTGCATCCATGTTATATGACATTTGCCTGTGACTGCAATTTCTGCCTGCTATTATTTTGTCAAAAACGTTGTTATTTGTTGCGTCTAAAATCGCGTCTAAATAACAAACAAAAGTTCGTCAATTGGCCAAAACATCGACTAAATCCCTGAAAAACATGTTGGGGGAGTAGTGCACCAAGCGCATTAAATTGCGCCTGGTGCACCACTCCTGCGTCAGACGCACGACTGTGCGCCATTGCTGCAGCACTCAGTCTGTGCATCACATGCTCTTCTTTGTTTTAGTCGTCGTGGCGGTCGATTCTATGTTCGGTCCGTCTGCATTCGCATCAAAGCATGTCATTCTAGGGGTCTCACCTAATTCAAGAAAAAAAGGGGTCAGTCTTTTCATGTAAGGTCGAGTCTGTCCTAAAAAAAGTACATCTAGAAAATTGGTTATGGTAGAGTTAGAATCATCATGCATGCCTACCTTCTCTCTGCTGTTCAACGAATCTTCCCTATCAATCCTAACCTTACCATATTCAATCAATTTCAAAATCTTACATTTTTTTTCAAAATCAATCCTACACCCATGTCTATTCTACCTTTTTCAAAAAGTATTTATTAATCATTATCATACACGAGATTTACAAAAACATCTTCAAAATTAATTCATCATATTTTCCTAACAAAAGATAAAAACAAGGGGTTCCTTTCAAAAACGAATTTCGAAAATTCTAAATCCAGTCCAAACACCTTCACCAATCCAATCCAATCAACCAAATTCAATTCACTTGCATTCTAGTCCCATATGCATTAGAGTCCATTTTCCATTCATATTAGGTCCATCTAAATTTGAGTCCATGTATTCATATTAGGCCCGCTAGCATTAGAGTCCATCTTAGGCCCATTTGCATCTTTATGTGAACCCTAGTCTATGTCAAGCCCAGTCTAAGTCTAATCCCAGTCTACTCCATTCTAAGTCTAATCCTAGTCCATTTCCAATGTCAAGCCGATGTGCATTTCCAAGTCTAACTTCAAACCAATATAGGACTAAGTTCAAAATTAGGTCCATATAAGGCCCAACTCATTTTCTAAGTCTAATCTAGTCCATTTCCAAACCCGTATAGGACGAAGTCCAAACCATTAAGTCTAGCGAAGCTAGTCATCCTGAAGACCATAACGGCACTCTTTGACCTAGAGAAGCTAGTCATCTTTAAGACCATAACGACACCCTTTGATCTAGCGAAGCTAGTCATCCTTAAGACCATAACGGCACCCTTTGACCTAGCGAAGCTAGTCACCCTTAAGACCATAACGACACCCTTTGACCTAGCTAAGCTAGTCATCCTTAAGACCATAACGACACCCTTTGACCTAGCGAAGCTAGTCATCCACCCTTAAGACCATAACGGCACCCTTTGACCTAGCGAAGCTAGTCATCCTTAAGGCCACACTAGTGGAAAAAAACGCAAGGGCTACAGTGCAAGGGCTGCGGTTAATGCAAAAACCGCAACCCTTAAATTAAGGGCTGCGGTTTTTAGGCTAACCGCAGCCCTAATTGATAAAAGGGCTGCGGTTAATTCAAAAACCGCAGCCCTTAAATTAAGGGCTGTGGTTTTTGGGCTAACCGCAACCCTTCAACAACCCAAATATGAAATCAAACCCCACCCATTCCCATTTTCCCCCGCGTTACTCCCTTTTGCAGCCGCTGAACACTATTTCTCTTTCCTCCTAATTCCCCTTAACCCATCCCCCCTCTTCTCACCGCATCATCTCTCTCCTCTCACTCTTCTTCGCCGGCGAGGGTTTACAACGTTTGGTGGTTCGCCGGCGAGGGTTAACGACGTTTGGTGGTTCGCTGGCGAGGGGTCTTCTTCATTCTCTCTCTTCGTGAATCTTCACCAACAACCACACAAAACCAAACCAGCGGTGGTGGAGGTGTAGTGGTCGCCATCGTTGTTAAAGATCTGCAAGAGTGTGCGCGATTCAAGAAATTTTCTCTCTTCAGTTCTGTCGGTGGTGCGCCACTCTTGCTGGTACTGCCTCAGCATCTGCTTGGCGGTACTCCACCGCCGCGGTTCCGTTGGTGCTCATCTCACTGCTGCACGTTGTGCAAATGTTGGTTGTCGCCATTGTGCACCCAAATCAATATGAGGCATTCTTATCAAGGTTTAAGCTCCCTAATCTCTCTCTTTTCATTCTGAATTTGTATGGGTACTTGCTTGAATCCTCAAACCCATTTCTGAATCTTTGGTATAATAGCAAAATCAGTTTGTTGAGTTAAGTTAAATTATAAAATCCGATCACTTTGTTTATGGGTTCTGTTTTTTTCAATGCAAACTCTACAAAGTTGTATCAATCTGAGGTTCGAATTGAGTTAATAATGGGTGGTTCCTTATATAATTCAAGTTCTTTTCAACTCCATTACTTGATTTGTTTTCTGCTGCAACTAGTGCTCTTACAGTTTCCACAACCTCTACTGCAACTAGTGCTATTACAGATCTCCTTCAGTGATGAAGTTCATTCAGTTTAGTTTGGTAATAAAATGGAACTTGTAAGAAGTACTCTGCTTTCTAGAGAAGAATGTGGAGAAAATTGTGGTATTACTAATTGCTTACTGGTAGTTGGGTCTTGTGAGCCTGATGCACAATATTGGGAGTGTATTCTTTAATAGGAAGGTAATCAAGATGGATTAATGGCTTTTTTTTTTTTTTTTTGGTAGAAGAGGGTAGAAACTTAAGGGAGGGCCCCGGGGGGGGGATATTATCTTCCAGGTTGATAATTCTTAATGTGGTTTAAAGGCTTCTGCATATGAACATAATGCTATCTCTAGAATAGTTGGAAATGGAAAGAGCTTTACAAGGTTACTTCTTCTATGTGGTCTACTGGTCTACACTTGTGGATATGAACAAAATCAGCTTTCTAGAACTCTCGACCGATCTTGCAGGGGCTGCTGTGGCTCACATTCAGCTTATAGTAGTTTCAAAGTAAGCAACTACCTTCATTCTTTTGTTGTTTGCCAAATATTTTATTTATTATTGTACCTGCATATGTGAGATACCAGAAAATCGTCCTTATTGCATATTAATATTTCAGGATAGTATTGATCTTTTACATAGATAACCAGATAAAGTTATGATTATAAATCCGTGATGCATTTAGGAGTAAATAGTGCTACCCGATTTGCCATCGAGAAAGGTCTGACTCTAGGAAGCTGCAATATTCTCGAGACTGCAGGGCACGGGGCAGTTGTGCCTCTTTACCAGACGCTACAGTTTGCCATTAACGGGAATGATTCAGTATTACCAAATTCTGGGAAAGTTATCTGGGTCAGTTTCTTTATATTTTCTTCTTCATGGTTTGTCAAATACTGTTTGAGTTCTCACTTTTGTTCATCATATATGTGAAAAATTGTTAAGAGCTGTCATGAGTATGTGGAAGTTCATCCTTTTTGCTCCAGTAGAATTTCAATCTTTTGATGCTATTATAAAGTGTTGGGAAAAAATTCAAGATCCTTGATGCTATCTTTGAGTCGGACTGCCAATCTCTTATTCACAAGCTCTCTAAGGGTACCATGTACTTGTCTGACCTTGATGTTGTTATGAGTGATATCATGTCCTTGAGTACTAGTTTTAACAATGTTGTTTGGCATCATGTTAAACGCGAGGGCAACTTTGTTGCTCACCACCTCGCACAATTGATTCCCTTTGCTTAACCTTTTATTCTTCAATGTGTTCTGACTTCTGGTGGGGTATATTGTTACTAAGAGTTATATATATGGGAAGATTTAAAAGGAGGTAGCCTACTATTGGCAATATGATTTGTTCTTAAAATAGTTAGTTATAACTGATTGTGAAATGGATGTGAAGCTCACCTTGACACCTTGTCAATCTGAATAAAATGGTTGAAATGGAACTGAAAATGTTCTCCTCTTTACTATTGCCATATTTTGCTATGGAAAGGGGAAGCTGGTTAAATACTTAGACCATACAATGAGACATTATGCAGCCTACAAGAATGAAAACTAAATCACCCTAGGATGAGTTGGATCTTAGTGTATATCCCTTAAGTTTAGATGCATTACTCACTTACTGTGGCTAACTTTATTCTCATGGGAGTCATCCTTTAGAATGTAGATCTCTGACTGTCGCATATCTCTCCACCCCTCCTCCCCACCCTTACAGAAAGAAAGAATGAAAGGAAGGGCCCTGTTAGAAGTCTTTTATGGCGCATTAAAATATTTTGATTTTTGTCTTAACAGGTGCATTTAGGAGTAAATAGTGGTGCTACCCGATTTGCCATCGAGAATCAGGCTTTCAACGAAGCCACTTTTCGTTGCCCTGATGAGATGGGATGGAAACCTCAGGTTATATGGATTTCCTCTGATTATGTTCCTTTATTATGGCATTAATTGTTGTTTCTCCAGAGCCTAAATCTTTTTCTGATTACTTGCAGAAAGTCCATATTATCACTGCAGATGGAGAGATCTCTAGAACAAGAAAGGTAAATTGGTTCATTCATCCTTCCATTACTATGTCCGTGATCAATTTTCATATTTATTCTTTAGTGCTGAAAACCACCTCAAGGTTTTGAATGATTGAGTTCTGTTTCTGGAAGTTAAATTTTTTTTCGGACTAATTTGCTGTGCATTTGAATGATCCTTGATGCTATCTTTGAGTCAGACTAATTTGCTGTGCAAGAATTCACTATTGTGTTATGATTTATTCTGTGCATTTTTGTTCTGTGTATTGTCTACATATCATGGTTGTGCATATATTTCTTGACGATTGTGTTATGAGATGTAAGAATTCACACACTTTTTCTTTTCATTTGACTTGCAGGCATTGTGGGCTTTGGGAAATGTTGCTAGTGACTCTCCAGGTTGTAGGGATCTAGTATTGAGTCATGGCACTCTATATTTGTATTAAAAACATAATTTGTAATGAAAAATGATAGTCTTATATATATATATATAACTATTTGTGAGCATTTGGGACAAAAATGCAAAAAAAAAAAAAAAAAATTTTTTTTTAAAATTTTTTGGGTCACAAGGGCTGCGGTTTTTAGTCAAAACGCAGCCCTTTATCCATAGTTAAGGGTTGCGGTTTTGAGAGATAACCGCAGCCCTTAATAATTAAGGGATGCGGTCAACAACCGCAGCCCTTCCAAAATGCTAAGGGCTGCTAGGCCAATGGCTGCGGTCAAAAAACGCAGCCCTTAGGCCACTTTTGACCGCAGCCCTTGGCCTTTTTTCCTCTAGTGCCATAACGACACCCTTTGACCTAGCAAAGCTAGTCATCCTTAAGACCATAACGACACCCTTCGACCTATTGAAGCTAGTCACCCTTTAAGACCATAATGGCACCCTTTAGACCTAGCAAAGCTAGTCACCTCTAAGACCATAAAGGCACCCTCCAAGTTTAGCAAAGCTACTCCTACCTTACATCTATAGCAGTCTAAGTGTTCAAGTCTAGCGAAGTTAGTTTACGTTAAGTCCATAATGGCCCAAAACCTTTAAATCTAGCGAAGCTAGTCCATCTTAGAAAAATCATCGAGTCTGGCGAATCCAATCCCCCTAGGTCTAGCGAAGCCAATCCCCCTAGGTCTAGCGAAGCTAGCATAGGAAATCTTTTTGAGTCTAGTCTGCCTGTAAGTTCAAAGTCTAGTCTAGTCTAGTGTGCTTGCATAGTTCAGTCTAGTCCACATCTGCATATGCATATAGTTAGGCCCATGTCGCCATCATAACCATAATCATACCCATTTCTAATCATTCCCCATTCCCATTTCCATTTTCATCCTCATTTCTCATCTCCATTTCCATTTCTCCATCCCTAGACTACAATACCTAAGGTTTCAAAAGGTATAATATGATTCACATTTATGATAAATGGTTTTGTATGTCAAAGGTGATGCAAAGGTACTACATGCCTCTGGAGAAGCCACCACACATAAAATGCAAAAGATATTCATAATCAAAGTTATGTTTGAAGGTGTCATTGCAAGACCACATATCATAGCGGGTGGGGAAGTCATTTGGAATGGGTAGATTGGCATACTAATTCCCATTCACAGACAAGGTGGAGCAAAGAGATGAAGTATAGATGCTGACAGCCAATCTGTTTCCTTTAAAGTCACTTAAGTGAATATAATAATTTTGGGAGTTGGGGTTGAATTATACAAAGTCATTGAGATTCGAATACGTTGGTTTTATTTCCTTGAGGTTTGCATATAAGTTTCAAAAGCATGTTTATAAAACATTATGAGTAGAAATCTTTGTTTTTGCTATTTGCATACATTCGATTACGTACTTTGGGAACGTATATTTAGGTTCAGAAGGAACGGATTCTTAAAAGTATGAGTTTATGTACTCATTATGTTCGAGAAAGGGCAGAGATTTAGATTAAAGGCTAAATTATATCTTTTGGAAATAACGTTGAAGGATCTTTTGAGGGATTATATTTTTTATTATTAGAATGATTGTGCGATAAATTAGTAGATCGAGGAACTACAATTAAGAATACAAATGGATTTGGAAATCAAACGTCAATTATTAGGTTAGTAAAGTTTAATACGAGAAATTACATGACTTCTAAATATGAGATGACTAGACAAGTATGTCGGGGATTAGCAACATCAAATATTGGACAGTATAGTAGAAATGGGTGTCTAATATTGGTGATATAGATACCAAGAGTTGAGCGATGATGTGAAGGAGTATCAAATACTACACTAAATTTTTTTTACTCAAATTTGGGAACGTTAGTACGGGAGGAAATTCTATTATGAGTATGGAAGTGGGGAAATTATGAGTTTAGAGGTATCATTACTAATTGGAAAAGTAAGGTTCATGAATGAAAAGTCAGGGGCATGTGGATTTAATATAAAGAAGCACTTGAGAACTAGTGATATGATTTGATAACGAAGGGTATCTCAATTATGATTAATATGAACATCCACGTTCATATATTTGGGATTGCAAAACAAACTTAATAAGGAAAAGGGTTGTTGTAGAATTATTATGACAAGGGATATAGAGTAATATATTCTTAATTCACAATATAATCGTAGATGACTTATCGTGAAATAATGTGGTGAAATATTGAGACAATTAAGTTGGGAATAATAGGACTATTTTTCTGATTTTGGAAAAGAAGTGAGGTATGAGCTCAATTATACTCCCTCCGTTTTTTTTAATTGCTACATTGTGTTATGCACAACAATTTAGGCAATGTCACTTTCAAGCTTTTAGAGGGTACTTTTTGACCCATTTAATGTAAAATAATGGGAAAAAGTGAAAAAGTAGTACTTTTTGGTGGAAAAAGAGAAAAACAAATATAATAGTATTACTTTATGGTGGCCCAAGTAGGGGTGCTTATCGAGCGAGCCGAGCCCGAATAGCACTGGGCTTGGCTCGAGCTCGTTTAACTTTTCATGGGCTCGGCTCGGCTCGTGAGCTCGCCGAGCTTGGGGGAGCCGAGCTCGGCTCGAGCTCTTGATTAGAATTTGCGGCTCGAGCTCGGCTCGTGAGCTCGTTTAGGCTCGGCTCGTGAGCTCGTTTAGGCTCGGATCGTGAGCTCGAATAGGCTCAGGCTCGGCTCGTGAGCTCGATTGTGGCTTGTGAGCTCGTTTAATTGCTTTTACCTTTTCTTTTTATCTTTCTTCTAATATATACTTTAGTTAGTATCTTAAAAGGATTACTTAATATATTTTTAATATATATAAATAATTTTTTGATATAAAATATTTTTTTCAATATAAAATATTTTTTAGTATAAAATAATAATCGAGCTGTTCACGAGCTTTACGAGCCGAGCTTTGCCTAGCTCGGCTCGGCTCGTTTATGTCTCGAGCCGAGCCCGAGCTCGAGCCGAGCTTTGACCGAGCTTTGACCGAGCCGAGCCCGAGCTGCTCGCGAGCTTGTCAGGCTCATTATCACCCCTAGGCCCAAGTACCCAAAATAAGGAAATTTTAAACAATGTAGCAATTAAAAAGAAACAACCATTTAAGAAAAATATACCAAACAACCATTCGTTCGAAATTGTTGTGATTATGTTTATTTAGTAGATCGAATTGTAGATTTGTTCCTTTTGTACTTATATATTATTTGTTGGATTATAATTTTCATGAAATTAGATAATTCAAAATAAGATAAATACTATTGAAGTGATTAGATTTATGTTTAAATTAGATAAATATAAGGAAACAGGAGGAATCTCTTATCAAATTTTATCTACTTTGCTTGATTCATTTTCGCCGATCCAGCGTATGCAGAGCAAAATATGATGTATTGTATCTTCAGATAACATAAACCAAGTACAACGTATGCTGCTCTTTCGTGTGAAGTTTCACATTTTAACTAGTGTATTCAATTTAGTTCTTCTGTTTGGTTTCCAACATTATCTTGTTGCATTGGCTTTGAAAAAGGAATTTTGTCTTTTGTGAGTGGTTAACTGGTTGTACATAGTAAAGGACATTCTTACTAGGATCAGATGGATTCTTTGTTTGCTAAGCAACAATCTTTAAAGTTGTCTGACCATAAGTGGATATCTTCAATCCAATACATATTATATTTGATTTTTGTAACTTTTGCGTTTTAGGGCTTTAGGGAATGCGACTATGTCACAGATGAGCAAAATATGATGTATTGTATTTTCAGATGCTTGATACCATTGGTTTTGGCAATAAACAGGCTATATCTCAATTGTCATGTCCAAGTTCATCTGGGAGCTTCCAAAATAGGTTGGACTGTTTGTTACCACATGTTGATTTGATTTGCATGCTTATGTTACAACTGTAACTGTTTTGGCTTCAGAATCTCCAATTGTGTTTGTAATTAGTTTATGTGTGTGTATGTAGATATGAACATTTCCGAGGTTGGTAATGTGAAGGGTAAGCGTAATGCAATTCAAATTATGGATTTGGTTGAACAAAAAGGAACTAAATTACCTAAGAAGGATAGCACATCACATGTACCGAAACAGAAAAAAAACTATTAGAGTTGTCTACTCAATGTAGACAAAATGAATTGGTGAAGCTTATAAAGGACTGATATTTGCAAAAAGTTCAAGATGTCAACGACATTGGTTTTGGAGGTCTTTGCAGTCTGCATTTGACTCAAAGTCCTATTACTATGATTCTTGTTTTGATCAATTCTTTTAATTCTGGCAGTTGGATGTTCAAAATTGATGTCTTGAACAAATTTGTGTTGAGTAAGTTTGATGTTCATGATGTTTTTATACTTGCCATGGGTAATTCTAAGGTTGAGGAGATATCCACTGGTAGAGGGTGTAATGAATCCGATAATGTGTTGAAAAGGGAGTTTCGGTTTAAGTTTGACATTCTTAATGACAAGCAAGGGATTCATTTGAAGGATATAGTTGCTGAGATTTGATCTAATGAGATGCAATCAGGTGGAGATAAATTTAAAAGACTATTTGTCCTTTATGCTATGGGTAGGTTTCTTGCTCCTACGTCAAACAACAAAGTGGATTTGAAACTTTTGAGATATGTGTCTCAAGTAGCAAGTAGCTAAAATAAAAGAACTTGATTGGTGCTCATATGTGCTGGACAAGCTGTCTGAGGGATTTGTTAAAAATCAGGTAGAGAATTTGGCTAATCTTTGAGGTTGTGTCATCATGTTAGAAATTATATACTTCCATAGGTTAGTTTTCAAATCTCAGGTGTTACCTAGAGTTTCCCCCCTGTTCAATTTTGGATAAATGAAAATTTCCAGAAACGAATTCATGACGAGTTAAGTTCTAGGGGTTTTGGGAAGGGGATTTTGGATTTGGAGTGTCGTCCCTCTTCTCGTCTTCTATGTAATTCAGTAGCTTCAGTCCAATATATCCAAATGAAGAAGCCACAACTACAAAACACAACCTTTGAGATTTGTTCGGCTGATGTTTCTTGCTGCAAGAAGGTATTAGGCTCCTTTGAGATTCCACATGACATGCCTTCTGATGAGGAGATTCATAAAACTGCAACAGATGTATGTCCCTCTATAACTCTTATTAGATATTTCTATGAATTTCATGATATGCTACTATGATTTCAATAACTAACTAATATAAAACACATTCAAAATTGAATTATTCATATCTAATTTTGATAATTTAGGTTATTATTACATGCGTCTTTGTTTTCGTATAATATTCTTTATCATAACTCTAATGAGCACTTCATACAACTCTTAACAAGTAATGCCATAACTCTAATGAGTACTTACTATAACTCTTAAAAAAGTGTTGACATAACTCTAATTAGTACGTGTTCCCATAACTATAAGAAGTACTTCCTATAGATCTAAACAAGTGTTGCCGTAACTGTAATTAGTACTTCCTACAGTGTTGAACAAGTGTAGCCATAACTGTATTGACTACTATATAACTATAAACAAGTGTTTCCATCACTTTAATGAGTACTTACTACAACTCTAGACACGTGTTGCCATATACTTCCTAAAACTCTAAATAAGGGTTGCCATAATACTCATTAGTACTACCTATAGTTCTAAACAAGCATTGGTATACCTCTACTTAATACTTCTTATAAACAAATACTTTCCATAACTCTAACCTAGATGTCTATATGACTTTTAGCAAGTGTTAGTATAATCTAATGAGTCCTCAATTCTCAATTTAATTTATCTTTTACGCTCCTTCTTATATTTTAAGATTTTATCCTTTCTTTTTTACAAGGCATGCATGAGATTTTGTTGTTAATGAAAATAAACATGGATGTTGTGTCTTCCATTATATTGATTGTTTGTGAAAAGCAAAGCGTATGATTAATAAGGAAGAGAAGAAAGGGAAAGATAGTATACATGTTTATGATTCTCCTACTTAGTCTCCAACTCCGGCTTTTGTCCATGAAGATGCATGGCAAGTGTATATTGATAATTTCACATATTCTATTCTTGGTATGAAGAAAGTTGTTAACGACATGCCGACTTTCCAACTACTTTCTCAGTTTGAGTGTGTGTGCAGGAGAGAGAAAATCTGGAAAGTTAGATATATTAAAATCGGACGGTTGTGGTTGTTTCTCATTTCTCATATAAAATGCTTTATATATATATATACTACCTCCATTCTTTTTCTATTGTAACAATAGAGTTTTCACGCTTGTCAATGCATAACTTTAACTTTTAATATCTTTAATTACTTTTTAGTAAAAATTATATAAATTTGATATTTCGATAGTATAAATCGAGACAAATCTAACAAGATCCCACGCATGATTATATTTTTCCTTACGTAAAAATCACAAGAGATAGTGAAAGGGTGGTGAGTGAATAGTGTCAAAATCTCATTGTTGCAATAGAAAAAGAACAGAGGAGCTATATAGGAATGAGTTCATGTGAGAATGGATATTAGGGTGAGAAGAATTTTGGGCCATTAGATCAGCAAAATCCAAGGGTCGAAAAGGATTTCATGATCTTAATGGCAAAATTGTAATATAGTAACTTCTATTTTTTCTACTTTTTCAATTCGATTTCCCCTCAATCTCACCTCCCTCAATCGTCAGTGCTAAGTCTCCCTTTCTCCTCTCTCAAGTCTTACCTCCCTCTCAATCTCTCTCCTCAATAACTTGGAGCTAAAACAATAATGGCGGAGGAAGCTCAAACTACGAAGAAGGAGGGAGCATAGTCGCCGATGAAGAGGCCAAAGAAAACAGAAGAAGAGGCTGCGATAGTGGTTAACTTCTATGGTGGTAGTGCGCGAGGAAAGACAAATAGTACGGTAAATTTACTCTAAGTTTCGACAACAATGGTGACGTTGAGGTTCAATTTGTTTTTTATGTTTGGATTTTGATTCAATTTTGCACTAATGTGTTGCAACTTTAATTTAATTTTCATCTTTGAAAGATTTTTTTGGTTTTGATGAATTTAGCCATAACTCTAATTAGTAATTGTTATAACTCTAAAAAATGTTCCTATAACACTAATTACTAATTGCTGTAACTATAAAGAAATGTTCCTATAACTCTAATTAGTAATTTCTATAACTCTAAAGACATGTTCTTATAACTCTAATTAGTAATTTTGCACTCTAATGGACTATTGGGATTTATTAAGCTCGTGACAGGTATAAGCACCCTTACTGCCGGTGGAAGATGGAGAATCCTGAAAAAATTGACTTTGTTGTAGTTTTTAAAAGGCCAAACCATCTCCATCGGCAAAAAGTATATATGTGTGACTTTAGTTGATTGCAATTCATTGGATTTTTTAATTGAATAAACGAGCATATATAGAGAATGAGAAGATTGAGTAGAAAAAATAGACTTTAGTTTAGGTCGATGAACTGAAGCAGGAGAATAAGTAAAGAATGAGAAGAGTGTGTGCAGGAGAGAGAAAATTTGGAATGTTAAATCTATTAAAATCGGACAGTTGTGGTTGTTTCTCATTTCTCATATAAAATACTTTCTTATGTGATCTTACATATGGCGTCCAATTATATTGAAGGAACTATTATAGGAATAGTTAAAAAATTGGTTAACTTATATAGGAACAATAGATAAAACAGAAATACGAAGTACTAAGATAGATGGACAAGAAATGACAGAATCAACACAAATGCTGAGGAAATATAAAATTGCAATTAGAAGAGAATTTGGAAATTTAAATGCAGATTTAAAATATGTAGAAGCTAAGAAAGAATATAGTAAATTTTAATTATACAATATGGAAATATGTTCAATGTGTCCAGAAGACTTAAAAAGATACAATTGTGCATTTCAACTGAATTATTATGAATTAGGAACTGAAACACCTGACCAATTAGCTGTATTTAGAAAATTATATTTTGAAAAATTACCAATTCTTATAAATACTATGGTACAAGAAGCTTATGCTAAAGAACCCAAATCAGGAACTTTAGGCGAACAAATATCGTTTTTACAAACCTAGTATAGAAATTACAGTATAGAAATTAATAACCAGAAAGTATTTAGAAAACAAGCTAAAATTAGTGATTGTTGTGAAAAATATGAAATACCAAAATTTGGATGTAATAGATTAAATAACCCAAATTAAGACAACGAAGGTATAAACGATTTAAACCATATGGAAAATATAGAAATAAGAAAAAATCTGGTTTATATTGGTTTAAGAAATTAGTTCCTAATATGATATCTTTTCCTATTAATTCAAAGCAATATACTCTGGGCATAATTAATATTTTATTCCAAATTTGTATTTGTACGTTAGTTTGATAAAGAGTAATTGTACTACTATTCTTATCAAATCCGTTTATCCTAAATGGTGTATTTAACTTTTTCCATTCTGGTAAACAATTATCTTTCATAATTTTAGTTTCTGCTCCTGTATCTACCATAGGTGTATAGTATCTGCTTTTATAATCTTCAAAGATTATTTTTATAAGTATGTAAATTAAGTTACTCATAGATTATTCTAGTTTTGAATTGGATTTGATTATAAGTAAACTTAAAATATTCTGACTCAATTTTCCATGGTTTAACTTGATTGAGAAATTCTTTTCCTAGGATAATGTTATCAATTAGGGTTATTTCATAGTCAACATTTATATATTGTGTTGCAATTTTTGTTGTAATAGTTATTAGCCTTTTAAAATTCTTAAGTATGGTATTTTCTGATATCTTTTCTAATGAAATAGAATTATTGTTTATATTTATATCTAGTTTTCCTTTTATATTTTCGCCTCCAATTTGTATTTTAATATAACATTCTTGAGACTTTATTTGAATAAGTTGATTATTATCCTTTTGTTTTCTAGATTTAGGAACACTTAGTCGTCTTTTTACTATATCTAGTTCTCCATGGCTAGGTTTAGAGTATTGTTTTAATCCCTTATCTATTGGTAATAGTAAGTCCATAAAGGGAGTATCTATAGTTATACCTAGTTTATTTTTAGTATACACTTGATATTGATTGATTAATATATAAGCGTTTTTACACTGTACGGTCATTACTTTAGATCCGTTTACCATTTTTATTCCATCTAATTTCCAATATATAACACTAATGCTTTTTCTATATTCATATCGGTTAAACTTATAGAATAATTTGGTTTAACAATAAATCGTACCTTTTGATAAATAAGGTTTCCTTTTAGTTCAGCTATTATTGCCTTTTCTATAGGTTCTTTAATCCTATCGTCTGCTAATTCTAATTCCAATGGGGTATCTATTCCTTCTTTAAAACATGCTTTTATTAATATTTTTGTTATTTCTTCATTTAGTACTTGATTTGTTATTAATGGTACTTTAGTATTTCCTTGTACTTGCGTTTTATCTATGACATGTTCTCAATCATCTATTACTAATATTCTTTCTTTTCCTTCCGAAATTTATTTGCTAATAAATCAAAATTTTTCTCAAATATTTTGTTTGGTGATAACGTAAATCCTTCATGTTTCAATTTATTAAACTTTTGTAAATAAAAAATAGCTCTTTGATCTTTATGTTGAGAAGTAATATAATATCTTCATCATAATCTACTTCTTGTAATTCTTTATCCATTACTATCAGTTTCAGTGTTATCTTCCTCGCTACTTGCTATTTCTTCTCTTATTTCAATACTATCTATTTCATATTCTAAAACATATATTTCTTCTTCTGGTGGTATATTAGTTTTTCCTATCTCATATTCAGCCATATGTAACTCAATAAAGTTGATATTTTTATTTACTTTATTGTTTTTATTTACTTTAGTTTTAGATTCTCTTGCTATATGACCTATTTCGCCACAATTATAACATCTACACTTTTTTGGATTATTAACATACTTGTAAATTTTTATTTTTACAAAATAATTTTTGTTCGATTTTTTCTTATTTCTATATTTTCCATATGGTTTAAATCGTTTATACCTTCGTTGTCTTAATTTGGGTCGTTTGACTCTATATCTTTTATTTAATATATTACATCCAAATTTTGGTATTTCATATTTTTCACAACAATCACTAATTTTAGCTTGTTTTCTAAATGCTTTCTGGTTATTAATTTCTATACAGTAATTTCTATACCAGGTTTGTAAAAACGATATTTGTTCGCCTAAAGTTCCTGATTTGGGTTCTTTAGCATAAGTTTCTTGTACCATAGTATTTATAGGAATTGGTAATTTTTCAAAATATAATTTTCTAAATACAGCTAATTGGTCAGGTGTTTCAGTTCCTAATTCATAATAATTCAGTTGAAATGCACAATTGTATCTTTTTAAGTCTTCTGCACACATTGAACATATTTCCATATTGTATAATTGAGATTTACTATATTCTTTCTTAGATTCTACATGTTTTAAATCTGCATTTAAATTTCCGAATTCTCTTCTAATTGCAATTTCATATTTCCTCAGCATTTGTGTTGATTATGTCATTTCTTGTCCATCTATCTTAGTACTTCGTATTTCTGTTTTATCTATTGTTCCTATATAAGTTAACCAATTTTTAACTATTCCTGTAATAGTTCCTTCAATATAATTGGACGCCATATGGTATTTTTGCTTCTATTAACTTTGCATTTGTTCTTGCTACCCAATTTTGTATATCGAGATCAACATTTTTCGAACTATCTAAGTTTAAAATTTCTCCTGTTTGAATATCCTTTGGTATATAGTTATTTTCTATTTTACTTCGATATTTCCATAAGTATTCATTTAATCGATTATTATTATAAGTTATTTTTCTAAATGTAGGTTTATATTTTCTACTAGTCTCCATGTAATAATACTCATCATCTTCAGTAAGTACATTAAGTTCTTTTTTTTTCTTTAAGAAAATCAGATTATGAGTATTTTGAGTATCTAAATTCTTGACTAGATTGATCTGAATTAAAGTTTTCATTTTTATTATTTATATCTTCTATATTATTTACTTCCAATCTCTCTATTTTAGTATTTATGGTTTCTAATGTGTTATTCATTATTGTTTCATTATTTGATTCATGAATCTCTGATTTTTTAGTTGTTTCTTTTATATTAAGTATAAGTTGTTCTTCTAATTTATCAAATCTATTATTATATTCTATTTTAAGATTTTGTATTTCATCATTAAAATTATTTTCTACTCTGTAAACTTTATCTAAAATTTGCTTAGTATTAGTATCTATAATATTAATAGATTCTTCTATTTTTCTCATTCGTTTATCATATTTTCTTTCTAATTTATCTAACTTTTTATATATGTCATTTATGGTTTTATTTTCTTGATAATTACTATCTATATTTTTTATTTGCACTAGATCACTTTCTTTCGCTAGTCTTCTTTCTCTATCAAATTCAGTTTCTAATATCATTTCTTTTCTATTATTTATTAAATATAATCTTCCTTCCATAATTTTCGCAAATTCTCTATCTTGATTTTTTTTTTATATATTTTAAATGGACCATCATGATATCTTATTATTTCTTCATCAATAATATTTTCATTTTTATTCATTATTTTGGTTGTTCAATTATTCTTTGATATTCAACCTCTATTCTTTTTCTTAAAAGTAATTCTGGAAATAACTGAGAATATTCTTTAAACATTTTCTTATCTATAATTTCATAACCTTGCTCTTCTAATTCTAACGGTATTTTTGTATTACTGGACTCAATTTTGCTATCTTTATTCTTGTTTTCCTTTAATAATTGTATAATTAATAAAACGTTTGTATTTATTACTTTTAGATTAGCTAATAAATTACCTTCTTGCTCGAGTTCACACATATATATAAAATAGATCGTCTTATCTATCTTTTTTAGAGGATAAAGAACCTATAGGAAACCTATTACCAATATAAGATTATTTGTTTTATATGACAATTACTCTTTATCAAACTAACGTACAAATACAAATTTGGAATAAAATATTAATTATACCCAGAGTATATTGCTTTGAATTAATTGGAAAAGATATAATATTAGGAACTAATTTCTTAAACCAATATAAACCATTTAGTATAGAGAAAGATTTTCTTACATTATTTACCCCATGTAAACATAAATTGAAGGCTAAAATAGTAAAAAACAGAGAACGAATGTCTCAAGAATGGGAAAAATGTAAAAAGGGTAATGAAGAAAATTAGTCCAAAGAATGACAACAAAGAAAGAACATATAAATGTAGCAATAATAGAAATTGTAATAGTATATTTAGATAAAATTACTCCTTATAAACTTAAACTACAAGAATTATGTCATGAAAATCCTTTAGCAAATTGGCATAAACATAAAACTGAAATACAAATTACATTAAAAGACCAAAATAACATAATATCTCAAAAACCTTTTAATAATACCCAAAGAGATGAAGTAGAATTTAAGATGCATATAACAGAACTATTAGCAGGAAATTTAATCAGACCCAGTAACTCAAAACATAGTAGTAGTGCATTTATAGTAAATAATCATTCAGAACAAAAACGAGGAAAAACAAGAATGGTTATTGATTATAGAATTTTAAATGAGAAAACAATTACATATAATTATCCCATACCAAATAAAATACTTAAAATGCGGCAAATACAAGGTTATAATTATTTTTTAAAATTTGATTGCAAAAGTGGCTTTCATCAATTAAAAATTAACTGAAGAATCTAAACAATTAACAACATTCAAAGTACCTAATGGATTCTATGAATGAAATGTGTTACCATTTGGATATAAAAATGCCCCTGGCAGATTTCAAGCATTTATGGATAAATATTTAAACCAATTACCAGATTATGTCGTATATATTGACAATATACTAATATACTCTAAAACACAAGAAGAACATTATAAATTATTAGAACAATTTATAGAAATAATAAAAAATAGTGGGATAATATTAAGTAAAAAGAAAATGGAACTATTCAAAACACAAATTGAATTTTTAGGATTTGAAATAGATAAAGTAGGAGTTAAAATGCAAGATCATATAGTACAAAAAATTATATAATTTCAAAAATAAATTAATACTAAGAAAGAATTACAAAGATTTTTAGGTATAGTAAACCAAGTTAGAGAATTTGTTCCAAAATTATCAAAATTTACTGAACATCTGACTAAAAAACTAAAGATAGATTATGATTTTCGATGGACAGATACTGATACAAAAACGTTTGAAAAAAATTAAAGATTCAGTTAGAAAATTACCAAAATTAAGTTTTCCCGATGAAGATAAAGAATTTACATGGATAGTAGAAACATATGCAAGTGAGACTAACAATGGTTATGGTGCAGTATTAAAATACAAGTATAACAATGATAAAGAAGAATATGTATGCAGATACCATTCAGGAACGTTTAAAGCCAATGAAACCAATTGGGATATAAATAAAAAAGAACTAAAAGCAGTAAAATATGGTATTAAAAATTTTGAACCCTATATAGTTTATAAAAGATTTATAATACGAATAGATAATAAAACAGTAAAGAGTTGTTAACCCTGAAGTTACAAGATTCAATAACAAGAAAGGAGATAAATAGAATTATAGCTGATATTAAGCAATATGAGTTTTCTGTTGAATTATTGAAAACTAATGAAAATTGCTATGCAGATTATCTTTCCCGAGTTAGTTGAACAACTGATTCTCGAAAATCAGAAGCAAAAGATACAAATAAAAAAGCTAATTGAAGAATTAGCTCTCATGAAAAGAGAGGCTTCCAATCTAGCTAAGCAGCAAACATATATTGGCAGTAGCCAAAAGTATAAAAGCAGAGCTATTAACAAAAAAATTAATACCCCTATGAACAAAAGAAATATGTCCTCGCAGAGTTATTTTCCAAGTCAAGTTATTAACCCCAAACCAATTATTAATGAGATTGATTTTCCTAATCTCGTACCAGATACAACCTCATTCAAGGAAAAATTAACCCTTGGAACCAAGCAAACTATGAACCCTTTGGTTCGACAATATATTGCTAATTTCTCAATTATTGCAAACAAGCTAAACACAACCCCTGAGGTTACGATCAAAGATAGCCATGCTGAGATAGAAAGAGGGTATGTTACTAATCCTCTAAAAAAGATAAATGAGTTAATCGCATTACCTGGATGTAATGCAAATTTAGTTAAAGCAGCATATGACTATGGACTTCTAAATTCAGTCTATACGATGAATTGAAAGAACTATCATCAATTCCCAGCATATACAAAGCAGCTAAAAACTATTTACAGCTTACAAAATCTCCTATGATTTTTGTGAGGTGTTACATAGTAACAGGCGAAGTTGCTTTGCAAGAAATAAGGCAATGTATAAGAGTTATTAAAATGGGATGTACAACTAATTATATTATCCCTGAAAAAATATTGGCCCAGCCAGAGTTAAATCCTAATGATGTATCAGATATTCTGAAAGAGAAGAGAGCAGTCAAAATTAAGACCATTTATGAAGCTCTTTGTAATATAGTTAAAACTCCTATATGGATAAATCATGAGTTAATTAAATACTTTAATTATCTCTCAAAGTCGAGCATATGGCCATGAAGCAGTTGAAACAATCAAATCATGGATATGGAGTCTGCTTCATCCAGACCAAGAACCAGTTACAGATTTATCCCACGAAATTTCATGACTCCAGATACCCTGAAGAAATATTGTAGCTGGATGCAACAAGAGAATAACCACACATGCCAAATGTGAGGAAGCAAACAAATTACTGTCCCAATAATAGAAGATATGGATAGTGAAGATAAGGAGGAATCCTCTAGAAGTCAGCAGGAAGTAATTTCGGATCTAGCCACAAGTTAGAGATAAGGACAACATCTGTAAAGTAGTAAAGTAAATAGTATGTACTAAAGCTATTGTAACATAGATAAGCACATCAGCTGTAACATGTTTTGTAAAAGTTAGACGATAAGAACGCCAGATGGAAAGATAGAAACAGTACTAAATAGTATGTAAAATTTGTACGATCCTTATGTAAACTTTTCTATAAATAAGAGAAACCTGATGCAGCTAAGGCATCAAGGACACAACTTGCTAAAACATATTTCTCTCTCAAACTACTTTTTCTCTCTTTTTCAACATAATATTAATCCACGCTCAAGTTGGTATCAGAGCTAGCAGAAGTAACTGGAAGAAGATATTCTATCAAAAATATAGAAGAAGCTAAGGTAAATTTCTGTCTTATGAACTAAGTTAAAATTCAATCCTTTAGTTTATAAAAATACTAAGATCTGTAATAATAATTC
This sequence comes from Beta lomatogona, assembly GCA_947646795.1. NCBI lineage: Eukaryota > Viridiplantae > Streptophyta > Magnoliopsida > Caryophyllales > Amaranthaceae > Beta > Beta lomatogona. The sequence goes on along the minus strand of CANSNZ010000928.1, from coordinate 3,275,926 downwards.
TATAACTTCATATAGGATGTGTACAATCTTAAATATGCTCTCCCAGATTGAATAAAATCATGCTTAAAACCAAGAGACAATTGGTAGCAGTAGTCCTTTTAATGCCGTTGAGAATGAAGGCTGTTGTGGACATATGCGTAAAACCTATGTGGTGAGGTTAACGAGTGTGATTGATAAGTGTGTTATTTGCTTTATATTTAGTCCCTAATTTTAGCTTTATAGTTAAATTTGTCATATAATTTAAGGATTTTACTAGTTTAATATAAGTTAGGTTGTTTTGTATTAGTTACACAATTTTAATATTAACTCTACTTAATTAGCATGTTATTTTGTCATAGGTGTTTAACCAAGTGAAGCCCATTATTATCTCACCCAATCAAGTGAGCAAATCAACCAAAAGTAACAAAAATGCTCGTGGGAAATGAAGAAAAGAAGAATAAACAAAAAGAAGAAAAAGAAAAAGGAATTGGAGCCAAAAAGCGCAGCATCACTTCGCTAGCAAAAATGAAATTTCATCCCTCTTCTTCTTTACAGTACATGGAGGAAACAAGGAGTCTATCTCTTTCCACTCTTACTCAAATTCTATCACATTAGGTTGTTACTTTTAGTTAGGAAATTGGAAACATTAAGTGATGGATAGAAATTGCGGGAACTTAGGGATGAAATTTTATCATTCTGTGATGGTAATCTTGTACCACTCTACTACAAATACATGGGTTTATTCGAGGGAAAAAAAGAGGGCAAGCGAAAGACGGGATTTCTGAGATTAAAGAAAGGGAGTTTGAGAGTGAAATTTTGGGGTAAAAATTGAGGGTTTGAAGTGGAGGAAGAATAGTCCATCGCCGTCCAACTACTGTGCAGCGAGGAAGAGTGAGAGTCGGGGTCGTCGGAGGTGTCGACACCGAAGTCGAGCAGCGATTTTCCGGGAATTAATTATAAGTTCTTCTCTCTCCTTCAATCTCTTTAGTTTTATCCAGAAATTTATATTCACAAATTATGATCTTGTACTTGGATTATTTAATTTTTCAATTGTGTTTTTGGGTCTTTGGATTCTAGTATTTACATTGTTAGTTTCAAATCTAATATGATATTCAAGTTATATTTGTTCTTGATAGTAAAGATTACATTTTTATGCTTAATTGCTATCTTTTGAGTATATAGTGTATTCTTATGCTAATTACATAATTTGTCCTAGTACAGATTACGTAATCCGGGTAGTAACTAGTTTAAATTAGAATTTGCGACACAATTCCAGTTTAAAGTAGAGTATAATTTGATCAAGTAAATTAATACATCTATGTATTTTAATTGATTGGGTTGATAGTTCTTAATGCTAATAATCTGAATTTTTGCTAGTTGCGAATTACTAGCGATTGTAGGATTATTAAAAGTTAGCTTTGGCCTAGTTTAAAGTTAGTTATTACCACTCATAATTTAGTCATAGTGGGCTGCGTTAATTTCGCTTGGCTAGATTGGAGAAGAGGGATAAGGGGAAATTTTGCTACCAAAATTCCTAACATTAATCTGTCATATTATGTTTGCTACTAATCATGTTCGACCCAAATTCACTATTAAAAGGTTAAATATTTTTAAGTTATGTGCTTAATGGGTAGCTTGTTATCACTTGTACATAGTAGATTAGTTTTATTTTTACTTAGTTCTAGTAGTTCGTATTATCTTAACTCCCCCAAATCTATGTAAATAGATAAATAGTTGTATAATCTTGCTAATCTATGTGAATAATATATTTTCTTATTAAACTTTGAGTTTAGGAATTTAGTAGTCTCTCCGTGGGATCGACCATTTCTTACCCTTTTACTAGTTATAAATATTTTTGAAGGTTTAAGTTAGGTATTTAATTTTATACGGTAAACGACACGTATCAAATTTCTATCCATCACTTAATGTTTCCAATTTCCTAACTAAAAGTAACAACCTAATGTGATAGAATTTGAGTAAGAGTGGAAAGGGATAGACTCCTTGTTTCCTCCATGTACTGTAAAGAAGAAGAGGGATGAAATTCTATTTTGGCTGGCGAAGTGATGCTGCATTTTTTGGCTCCAATTCCTCTTTCTTTTTCTTCTTTTTTTTATTCTTCTTTTCTTCATTTCCCACGAGCATTTCTGTTACTTTTGGTTGATTTGCTCACTTGATTGGGTGAGATAATAATGGGCTTCACTTAATTAAACACCTATGACAAAATAACATGCTAATTAAGTAGAGTTAATATTAAAATTGTGTAACTAATACAAAACAACCTAACTTATATTAAACTACTAAAATCCTTAAATTATATGACAAAGTTAACTATAAAGCTAAAACTAGGGACTAAATATATAGCAAATAACACACTTATCAAATTCCCCCACACTTAGCTTTTGATCGACCTCGAACAAAACACTATAAAACTAAAAATAAAACCTATACTACGAAAGCAATAAACCTAACTCACTGTCGTAGAAATCACGATTGCACTTAGCATGTGCAACAAGCCCTTTAAACCCCCAGGCTACCCTAGTGGATGAGTAAGGTCTCGTGAGGATTTTCAGATGGCATACCCACAAAGCCTTATTAACATAGGTTTTCAAACCAATTAGCAAACATGCATAACTAAATGCAAAACCTAATATACCACCTCAATTTTCTTTGTCGAAAATAACTAAATTAGATAAGCCCACTACAAGAAACTAAAACATTTTAAGTTAGTCAGAAAAACATTAAGAAAATGTTAGTGGAGATGTCATACTCTTAGTGTTTAAACAATCGAACTATCAAATTTCATAATACTTCATGAACTAATTGTTATCCTCACAACTCAAAAAATATCTAGCATGAATCCACAAATGTATGCGTATCAAGTTCAATAAATAGACCCTCACAAGTATGAATGAAACACTCAACTCTCATGTGTTTGGGGTTAAATAATATTCACTCACACCTATAACCAAGTCGACTCAAAATGAAGTATATTTCTATAAACTTGACTATCGTCTCAATTCTCCACTTCGAGAGTGACATAATAAATGCATAAAGATCAAAAGGTCTTTCAAAAGGTTGTAACGTGGCTAAGGTTGAAGGGTAGGAATAATATTTAGGAATGTAGAGTTAATTAGAAGCCAAGCTAAAGGGAGCAAAAATACATGACTTAAGATGTTCCAGTCACAACAAGCTCCATTTATACATTAAACATCATACTCCAACTCTTTCTTTCTTTCCATATTATTCACCATACCTTCACAATGCAATTACAGCACTTATATGGATACTTCATAGCATTTTCATCTTTCTATGACTTTCAAACATGTATTTTCTTTGATATTTTTCAATAATAATTTTTTCATAACCCTTGTTTTCTCTTTTTTTTTTCTTTTCAATAATATATCTCTACCATAACGTAACCTTACAATACAAACTCAATATATAATGACTCCCCTTTAGCCAGGCTTGGGTATAATCTGTAGGAGGCCGCAGGTTTGTAATGTATGGTTAGCAAATAAACACGGATTTTAAGGCTCAAAAGGGCTAAAGAAAGGAAAATATTATATGAAAGAAAATCTCTGAGGCTTAATAAAATGAAAAGAAAGCCTAAAGCATTTCTTCAAAGCATTTGTCACAAAAGTCTCAAAGAGTACCAAGTCAAGTTCAAGAGCCACATTCATTGAGGAACTATCACACAAGAAAGAAAATAATGAGACTGATGCATATGTGTCAGTCTAATGGGCTCAGAAGCTCACAAGGTTTGGTCTATTTATCTAGCTAGCTTATTTAAGAGAAGCAAGATAATTTTTTTCTCAATTGTATTATAAATCTCTCAAGTTCGATTATCCGTTTCCAATTATATAACACTCCCAAAATCTTTAATTCAAAAATTTTATTTTATTTCAAAAACAAGTTAGATTAGAGTTTTTTATCAACTTACTAATAGCCATTCCTTAGGAAGTTAAGAGGTGGAAATCCTAAATTACATGCAAATAAAGTCTATAACTAATGGAAACAGAATACATAAATTTTTTTGTGTATATATTTTTTTGTAACTGAACAAAATAAAAAAATTCTATAGAAAATTTGGCAGCACTTCCCCCAAAACAGGACATATCCCAATTTTTATAACTATGTCAAAACCTGTTTTCCAACATATTAATCACATATTTCTAGCATAATACACAGTCCATCCTGAGATTTCGCCAATTCACCAAATTTCCAGCTCACAATTGAAGATTTTCATAATCCCCCACACTTAGAATCAACATTGTCCTCAATGGAGAATAAGTTAAGAGATAGAACAAGAAACTTAGCTGGTTATTGAATGATGGTGATGTAGTTGTCACGGAACCACAGTGTGATACTTGCCTACGAACGTCAACGCCGAGTATATACTAGCATGTTGATCCATGAAGTCCTGCCAACATAGTATAACAAACGTACAACTGCAATGTGACGACATTAAAGTGTAGCAACATAGTATAAGTGCTAGGTGTTTAGCGAAATCACAATAGAATGTTGTATGCACACATATCCGTATGAGCAAAAATATTGTAAGCAGAGGGAATATTGCGAACTCTAATTGCAGCAGTCAATAACTAAAGTAACTAAAAAAATTGAAAGCAAAAGGTGTAACTTGGGTTGCCTCCCAACAAGCGTCTTTGGTTCACGTCGTTGGCTCGACGTACTCCTATTTCGTTTAGAACTTCTCAAGGGATATTTCTTCTATGCCCAGGACCTGTACATGATCATAAAACGGTTTCAACCTGTGACCATTAACCTTAAAAACTTTATTAGTATCCAAACTCTTGATCATAACAGCACCATGAGGAAAAATTTTAGTCACAAAAAAGGTCCAAGCCATCGAGATTGAAGCTTTCCAGGAAATAATCGTAAACGAGCATTATATAACAAGGCCTTTCGTCCAACTTGAAATGTTTTCCTAGCTATCATTTTGTCATGGAAAGCCTTAGTCTTTTCTTTATAAATCTTAGCATTTTCATAAGATTCTAACCTTAATTCAAGGAGCTGCAACTTTCTATCTTTTCCAGCATCATCATAGTCTAGGTTACATTGCTTCACTGCCCAGAATGATTTGTGTTTGATTTCTACAGGCAAGTGACACGGTTTACCAAAAACAAGTTTATAAGGAGACATGCCTAGCGGTGTTTTATATGCAGTTCTATATGCTCATAACGCATCACCTAGTCGAAGGCTCCAAACTTTCCTATTTGGGTTGACCATTTTTTCGAGAATATCTTTTATTTCCCTATTAGACAATTCCACTTGGCCACTGGTCTGCGGATGATATGCAGTAGCTACTCTATGGGTCACATGGTATTTTTCAAGCAAAGCACCAAACGTTTTATTACAAAAGTGAGTCCCTCTATCACTTATAATACCTTTAGGCATGCCAAATCTATTAAAAATACGACTCTTAACAAACTTGACCACTGTTTTAGCATCATCAGTTATTGTAGCCTTTGCCTCTACCCATTTAGATACATAATCAACAGCAAGAATGATGTATACATTACCAAAAGAAGAGGAAAAAGGCCCCATAAAATCTATACCCCATACATCAAATATTTCACAAATCAATATACCAAATTGAGGCATTTCATTCCTTTTAGATAAATTTCCAGTCTTTTGGCAACGTTCACATGACTTACAGAACAAATAGGCATCTTTATAAAGTGTAGGCCAATATAAACCACATTCAAGAACCTTATGAGCAGTCCTTTATGGACCAAAATGTCCTCCACTTTCAAGACTATGACAGAAAGTAAGAATCGAAGCATATTCAGATTTGTCTACACATCTCCTAATTACTTGGTCAGAGCATGATTTCCACAGGTAAGGATCATCCCAAAAGTAATACTTGGAATCAGATTTAATCTTTTCTTTTTGAGCTCTAGAGAAAATAGGAGGGAATGTGCTAGTCACTAAATAATTAACCATATCAGCATACCAAGGAGTTTCAACATGATGCATTGAAAGTAGTTGTTCATCAGGAAAGAATTCAGTCATCAAAAGGCCAATCATCTCTAGGAACAATTCTACTATGGTGGTCAGCAACGAGATTTTTAACACCCTTCTTATCTCTAATTTCTAAGTCAAACTCTTGTAACAAAAGCATCCACCTAAGCAAACGAGGTTTTGATTCTCTCTTTTCCAAAAGATACTTTAGAGCCGAATGGTCAGAATAAACAATCACATGTGTGCCTAGTAAATAAGGTCTAAACTTTTCCAAAGCAAAAATGACAGCATACTTCTCTTTTTGAGTTACAGTATAATTGCATTGGGCAGAATCAAGTGATTTAGAAGCATAATGGATCACATACGATTCTTTATCTTTCTTTTTACCTAAAACGGCACCTATGGTCTTATCACTAGCGTCACACATGATTTCAAAAGGTAAAATCCAATCAGGTGGTCGAATCACAGGTGCACTAGTCAATTTTTCTTTCAACTCATCAAAAGCCTTTTTACATTCATCATTAAAGTCAAAAGTGGCATCTTTAGCAAGCAAAACACACAAGGGGGATGCAATTTTGGAAAAATTCTTAATAAAGCGTCTATAGAAGCCAGCATGCCCTAAAAATGATCTAACTTCACGAACACATGTAGGATATGGCAATGAACTAATGACATCTATTTTAGCCTTATCAACCTCTAAGCCCTTAGCACTTACAATATGTCCCAGCACTACACCTTGTTCTACCATAAAATGACATTTTTCAAAATTCAAAACAAGGTGAGTTTCAACACATCTTTTCAAAACACGAGACAACCCATGGAGGCATCTATCAAAAGAATCACCAAAAACAGTAAAATCGTCCATAAACACTTCCATGTCGTGTTTAATCAAATCAGAGAAGATACTCATCATACAACGCTGAAAAGTTCCAGGGGCATTGCATAATCCAAAAGGCATTCTCCTAAAGGCAAATGTACCAAAAGGGCAGGTAAATGTGGTTTTATCTTGATCTTCAGGGGCTATGGGTACTTGAGTATAACCAAAATAGCCATCAAGAAAGCAAAATAATGATTGACTAGCAAGTTTTTCTAGCATTTGATCAATAAAGGGCAAAGGGAAATGATCTTTTCTAGTAGCTTGATTAAGCTTCCTATAGTCAATGCACACCCTCCATCCATTAGACACTCTAGTTGGAACAAGTTCCCCTTTAGCATTTTCAACAACAGTTATTCCACTCTTTTTGGGGACCACATGAACAAGACTTACCCATTGAGAATCAGAAATAGGATAAATCACGTCTGCATCTAACCACTTGAGGATTTCCTTTTTAACTACCTCCATCATGGAGGGGTTTAACCTACGTTGAGCTTCTCTAGTGGGTTTAGCATCTTTTTCAAGAAAAATTCTATGCATGCACAAGGTGGGACTAATTCCTTTTATGTCAACTAAAGTCCATCCTATAGCTTCCTTGTGGTCTTTTAGCACATTTACCAATTTATCTTCTTGAGAGTGATTTAGAGCATTTGAGATAATCACAGGATGAGTCTCATTATCACCTAAATAAACATATTTTAGATGCGAGGGTAGTCGTTTCAACTCTAATTGAGGTGCTTTAACAATAGAAGGGATTAGTTTAGGTACAGACAATGGCAAAGAAAGATCAAAATTATCTTTTTTATCATTCCGTGAATTAAGGCTTTCTACATCAGACACGCCTACTAAAGAAACATACATTTTAGTTTCCTTGCTATCATTAAAATCATCAATCTCAAACAATTTTTCACACCACTTATCAAAAACTTTTTGAGCCATCCAGTCAAAAGCATCAAAGGAATCAATAGAACTAACATTATTGACATCACTTGGGTATCTCATAGCATCAAATATATTGAACTTAATTATTTCACCATCAAATTCCATCGTCAAATTACCCTCATGAACATCAATTTTAGTCTTAGAAGTTTTCAAGAAAGGTCTTCCCAACAGTAAAGGAACATTATCGGTTCTATCACCCATGTCAAGTACATAAAAATCAGCAGGAAAGACTAATTCATTTACTTGAACCAGTACATCTTCTAAAACTCCAATGGGAAATGCATTCGACCTATCAGCTAACTGGATAACAACATCAGTTTTAGACAAAGATCCCACATTAAAAGTATCATAGATAGATTTGGGCATAACATTAATGGAAGCTCCTAAATCTAGGATGCATCTTTTAAATTTAGAATTACCAATTTTGCAAGGAATAGAAAACATGCCAGCATCTTTACATTTAGGGGGAAGCTTCTTTTGAATCACAGCTGAAATATTTTCCCCCATACTTACCTTTTCAGAAGGGCGAAATTGTCTTTTGTTAGTACAAAGTTCCTTAAGAAACTTTGCATAACGGGGAACCTGTTTAATAGCATCAAGCAAATGAATATTGACTTCAACTTTCCTTAAAGTGTCAAGAATTTCATTGTCAAGAGCCTCTTTGTTAGCTTTAGCAAATCTAGAAGGGAAAGGGGGCACATCTTTAAAACGAAAAGCATCAATTTCAGAACTAATCTTACCCTTCCCTTCATGATCTTTTCTACTCTCTGTCTCTCTATTTCCTCCTATATTAAGTTCATCTTCAGGTTTAACCTCTATCTCTTTTTCAATCTCTCGACTCTTTACCTTAGGTTCACTCAACTCTTTCCCACTCCTAAGGGTCACAGCTTTGGTATTTTCTTTTGGGTTAGGTAGTGGCTGAAATGGTAGTTTACCTGAAAGTTGAGTTTCTAGGTTACTTAGAGAAGTACAAATTTGTCCTATTTGAGTATCTATGTGATGAAGATGATTATCAGTTTTCTTTTGATACTCGACTCCATGGTTGTGAACTTAACCTATTTGAGTAGTTAATTGCTTAACTAAGTCTTCTAATGATGGGCCGAAGATTGGGGTGGAGGGTTTTGCTGACCAAATTGCCTAGGTTGATTAGTTTGTGAAAATTGTGGTCTAGTTCCATACCTAAAATTTGGGTGATCTTTCCAACCTTCATTATAAGTCTGTGAATAAGGGTCATATTTTCTTTGACTGGAAAAACCACCTAAGGCATTAACATCTTCAGTTTGCAAAGTAGGACAAGCATCAGTAACATGAGAAAAATCAGAACATATACCACATACTCTAGCTTTAGACTCATTACAAACAACAATTTTAGACACTAAAGTGGTCAAAGTAGCAATTTGTTGAGCATTTTCTTGCAATTGAGATTTAACACCACTTAAGTCAATTTCATTTACTCATTGAACATCATTTCTAGTGCTATGTTGTTGAGTGTTTTGGGCCATGTTAGCAATTAGATTCCTAGCTTGAGTTGGTGTCTTATCTACTAATGCACCACCACTAGCAAAGCATCAATCATACCCCTATCATTAGGCAACAATCCTTCATAAAAATATTGATTCAACAGTTGATCAGTTATTTGATGTTGTGGACATGAAGCACATAATCTTTTAAAACGTTCCCAATATTCATAAAGTGATTATGAAGCATGTTGTCTAATTCCACATAATTCCTTTCTTATGGATCCAATACGACTTGCGGGAAAGAATTTTTCAAGCAAAGCTTTTTGTAAGGCGTCCCAAGTCGTAATGGAACTAGAAGAAAGATCGAGTATACAACCAATCTTTAGCTAAATCATGTAGGGAAAATGGGAAAGCATGCAATCTTACATGATTTTGTTCAATTCCTTCAGGTTTCATAGTTGAACAAACAACTATAAATTCTTTTAAATGTCTATGAGGATCCTCACCTGCGTTCCCATAGAATTTGGGAAGAAGATTAAGAAAACCCGAGTTCAGCTTCAATGGTTTCTCCAAGGTTGGAAAGAAAATGCGAGAGGTTCATCATCTAGCTTTGGCGCTCCCAGTTCCTTCAAGGTTCTCTCTTCACCCATCTATGAGTCTTCGATGGGATTATCTTGAAAGATGTAGAGTAATTTCTCAGGACTAGCTTCGTTTAGAGTCTCAATGAACTGGTGTATTCGCTGAAGTTTGGTTGTAGTATCCAAACTCATGCACCTGAAATAGTTTACTAAAATTAGAATCGTACTGAACAACATATATGGAAAGTACTTATTAGGCAAATTTGAAATTTTAAGGTAGTTGTATGTATGTTAAAAAAGTACAGACTATTACATAACACCTGCAATATAGAGCCCAAATTACTAGAATATGGAAGGATCTAGAAACATATTTTCTACAGAGAACTTTAGGAAGGTACAAGTATGTGCTGCTTATGATGTTGCGAGATCAAAGATAAAATTTTAACTTGAGCATAAGATTGGATTGAACACGATTGTAACTTGCAAAAATTTGGCCAAGAAACAAGCGATAAACTTATCATAACCATCTAACATATCTTCAAATTCTATGTTCTAAACCAGGTCTGAGAATTTCTGCAATCTGAAAAAATATTATAAGCCTATATATGCAATAAGAGTAAGTCTAAGCAGGAAACTTGCAGCGTTACTCAGTATCTCGACCTCATATCTGAATATGTGGGGTATTGCATGATAGATAGAAACTCAATTGTTGAAACATAAATGGCACATCGTTAAGAAGTAGCAAGCATAATGTGGGTATGCAGTATCACTGATACCACTCATCACAAAACTGGTTTTTTTTTTTCAACTGAATTATGAACCAGGTTTGAGGAGTTCTGGTAACTCCATTGTAGACACCTACCGATAGCTAGTGATTGGGTTGCAATACACAGCTTCTAGTGAACGAAATTGAGCATAAGCATTTATTATACTACTAAGTCATGAATAACACATCAGGAGGAAATAGTAGTCTTAAAGCTAAACAAGTCTGGTGCTTATCAATTACTAATTAGTTTCAAAGTTTCATATTGCCTTATGCTGGTCCTAACTACCTTCATTATAAACTTCCACGATTTTACTGACTTGTTGTGATTAAGATTTATGCAGATCATGGAAACGATAAGATGGATTACCCATACTGAGATGCATCAAAAACAAGTTAGAGCATTCAATCTGTAGAATATCATATTACTTATGCAGGAGGTTAATTGTAGTCGTCTCAACAATGAAGGATAATACACAGATGTGGCTATTTCAGCTAAATAACATCTAATCAAGAAGAAATCATTCCCTTGATTCCTCTCTATTTATACAATGACTCACTTCTAAAGCTATATAGTCATAAGCAAGGATATAATCATATAACCGTAACTGATTAGCTAAAGAATGCACATTTAGACGACATCCATTTAGAGTGAAGTAAACATATAAAAAAAATCAATTGACAACACATGATATTACAAAAAAAAAAAAAAATCTCAAATTGTAGTAAACATATTCCAATTTAAAGTAACATCTAAAAGACAGCTATAAGCTACATTAGAAAGGCAAATAACAAAACATATAAACATATACAATAGTTACAACTTAAACTTTGATAAATAGGAACCAAAAAAAAAAAATCTCCCCAGCGACGGCGCCAAAATTTGATACGTGTCGTTTACCATATAAAATTAAATACCTAACTTATATTAAACTAGTAAAATCCTTAAATTATATGACAAAGTTAACTATAAAGCTAAAATTAGGGACTAAATATATAGCAAATAACACACTTATCGGTGATCTTGTTTAGTTCTCGCTTTGATGCTTAGTGGTCGAAAAGAGGATTAGTAATACTTATATGGAGATTGATAGAACTATTATTCACCGATTGAAGATTATTATAAATGAAGGGATTGAGTTCAACCAACGTTCGAAGAAAATTTGCTATAAGATTTATTGAGTATGAAAACACAAATAAGAAATGTTAAGAGAAATATAGAAATTAGAGAATTTGCTTTACAAATTAAAATTATGGAACTAAATAATAAAATAAAAGATTTTGATAATTATTTATATGAAGCCTATAGAAGAAAAGATACTTGAAACCAAAGATGCTTTAATTAAACTAATAAAAAGAAACCAAATTAAGATGAGAAAACTTTTAGAAAGCAAAATGGAGCTTAAACATTTACAAAATTCGTTATATATATGACAATTAAATCACAAATTAAAAAGGATATAAGAAGAGCTAACTTTAAATTCCTAATGTCAACTAAAGAATCGATAATAAAAGTTTAGAAAAAAGTAATCAAAAAAGAAACATGAAGGATTTACGTTATCACCAAACAAAATATTTGAGAAATTTTTTGATTTATTAGCAAAAATATTTCGGAAGGAAAAGAAAGAATATTTAGTAATAGCTGATAGAGAACACATCATAGATATAACGCAAGTACAAGGAAATACTAAAGTACCATTAATAACAAATCAAGTACTATATGAAGAAATAACAAAAATTAATCGATCATTAGGAAATAAACCAATAATATTTAGATTTGTATAATTAGCAACTACGAAATAATAATAAAAGCATGTTTTAAAGAAGGAATAGATACTCCATTGGAATTAGAATTAGCAGACGATAGGATTAAAGAACCTATAGAAAAGGCAATCATAACTGAACTAAAAGGAAACCTAATTTATCAAAAGGTACGATTTATTATTTAACCAAATTATTCTATAAGTTTAACCGATATGAATATAGAAAAATCAATAGTTTTATATTGGAAATTAGATGGAATAAAAATGGTAAACGGATCTAAAGTAAAGACCGTACAATGTAAAAAACGCTTATATATTAACTAATCAACATCAAGTGTATACTAAAAATACACTAGGACCTATAACTATAGATACTCCCTTTATGGACTTTACTATTACCAATAGATAAAGGATTAAAACAATACTCTAAACCTAGCTATGGAGAACTAGATATAGTAAAAAAGATGACTAAGTGTTTCTAAATCTAGAAAACAAAAGGATAATAATCAACTTATTCAAATAAAGTCTCAAGAATGTTATAGTAAAATACAAATTGGAGGCGAAAATATAAAAGCAAAACTAGATATAAATATAGACAATAATTATATTTCATTAGAAAAGATATCGAAAAAACCATACTTCAGAATTTTAAAAGGCTAATAACTATTACAACAAAAATTGCAACACAAGATATAAATGTTGACTGTGAAATAACCCTAAATGATAACATTATCCTAAGAAAAGAATTTCTCAATCAAGTTAAACCATGGAAAATTGAGTCAGAATATTTTGAGTTTACTTATGATCAAATCCAATTCAAAACTAGAATAATCTATGAGTAATTTAATTTACATACTTATAAAAATAATCTTTGAAGGTTATAAAAGCAGATACTATACAACTATGGTAGATTCAAGAGCAAAAACTACAATTATGAAAGAAAATTGTTTACCAGAATGGAAAAAGTTAAATACACCATTTAGGATAAACGGATTTAATAAGAATAGTAGTACAATTACTCTTTATCAAATTAACGTACAAATGCAAATTTAGAATAAAATATTAATTATACCCAGAGTATATTGCTTTGAATTAATAGGAAAAGATATAATATTAGGAACTAATTTCTTAAACCAATATAAATCATTTAGTATAGATAAGGATTTTCTTACATTATTTACCCCATGTAAACATAAATTGAAGGCTAAAATAGTAAAAAACAGAGAACGAATATCTCAAGAATGGGAAAATGTAAAAAGGGTAACGAAGAAAAATTAGTCCAAAGAATGACAACAAAGAAAGAAAATATAAATGTAGCAATAATAGAAATTGGAATAGTACATTGAGATAAAATTACTCCTTAAAAACTTAAACTAGAAGAATTATGTCATGAAAATCCTTTAGCAAATTGGCATAAACATAAAACTGAAATACATATTACATTAAAAGACCAAAATAGCATAATATCTCAAAAACCTTTTAATAATACCCAAAAAGATAAAGTAGAATTTAAGATGCATATAACAAAACTATTAGCAGGAAAATTAATCGACCCAGTAACTCAAAACATAGTAGTAGTGCATTTATAGTAAATAATCATTCGAACAAAAACGAGGAAAAACAAGAATGGTTATTGATTATAGAATTTTAAATGAGAAAACAATTACATATAATTATCCCATACCAAATAAAATACTTAAAATGCGGCAAATACAAGGTTATAATTATTTTTCAAAATTTGATTGCAAAAGTGGCTTTCATCAATTAAAATTAACTGAAGAATCTAAACAATTGACAGCATTCAAAGTACCTAATGGATTCTATGAATGGAATGTGTTACCATTTGGATATAAAAATGCCCCTGGCAGATTTCAAGCATTTATGGATAAATATTTAAACCAATTACCAAATTGTGTCGTATATATTGCGATAAACTAATATACTCTAAAACACAAGAAGAACATTATAAATTATTAGAACAATTTGTAGAAATAATAAAAAATAGTGGGATAGTATTAAGTAAAAAGAAAATGGAACTATTCAAAACACAAATTGAATTTTTAGGATTTGAAATAGATAAAGCAGGAGTTAAAATGCAAGATCATATAGCACAAAAAAGTATATAATTTCAAAAAGAAATTAATACTAAGAAAGAATTACAAAGATTTTTAGGTATAGTAAACCAAGTTAAAGAATTTGTTCCAAAAATATCAAAATTTACTGAACATTTGACTAAAAAACTAAAGAAATATTATGATTTTTGATGGACAGATACTGATACAAAAACGTTAGAAAAAATTAAAGATTTAGTTAGAAAATTACCAAAATTATGTTTTCCCGATGAAGATAAAGAATTTATATGGATAGTAGAAACAGATGCAAGTGAGACTAACAATGGTTATGGTGCAATATTAAAATACAAGTATACCAATGATAAAAAAGAATATGTATGCAGATACCATTCAGGAACGTTTAAAGCCAATGAAACCAATTGGGATATAAATAAAAAAGAACTAAAATCAGTAAAATATGGTATTAAAAAGTTTGAACCCTATATAGTTTATAAAAAATTTATATACGAACAGATATAGAAAAGAGTTGTTAACCCGAAGTTACAAGATTCAATAACAAGAAAGGAGATAAATAGAATTATAGCTGGTATTAAGCAATATGAGTTTTCTGTTGAATTATTGAAAACTAATGAAAATTGCTATGCAGATTATCTCTCCCGAGTTAGTTCAACAACTCATTCTCAAAAATTAGGAGCAAAAGATACAAATCAAAAAGCTAATGGAAGAATTAGCTCTCATGAAAAGAGGGGCTTCCAATCCAGCTTAGGAGCAAGCAGATATTGGTAGTAGCCAAAATTATAAAAGAAGAGCTATTACCAAAAAAAATAATACCCCTATGAACAAAAGAAATATGTCCTTGCATAGTTATTTTCCAAGTCAAGTTATTAACCCCAAACCTATTATTAATGAGATTGATTTTTCTAATCTCGTACCGGATACAACCTCATTCAAGGAAAAATTAACCCTTGGAACCAAGCAAACTATGAACCCTTTTGTTCGACAATATATTGCTAATTTCTTAATTATTGCAAACAAGCTAAACACAACCCCTGAGGTTACTATCAAAGATAGCCATGCTGAGATAGAAAGAGGGTATGTTACTAATCCTCTGAAAAAGATAAATGAGTTAATCGCATTACCTGGATGTGATGCAAATTTAGTTAAAGCAGCATATGACTATGGACTTATAAATTCAGTCTATACGATGAATGGAGAAGAACTATCATCAATTCCCAGCCTATACAAAGCAGCCAAAAACTATTTACAGCTTACAAAATCTCCAATGATTTTTGTGAGGTGTTACAAAGCTACAGGCGAAGTTACTTTGCAAGAAATAAAGCAATGTATAAGAGTTATTAAAATGGGATGTACAACTAATTATATTATCCCTGTAAAAATATTGGCCCAGGCAGAGTTAAATCCTAATGATGTACCATATATTCTGAAAGAGAAGAGAGCAGTCAAAATTAAGACCATTTATGAAGCTCTATGTAATATAGTTAAAACTCCTATATGGATAAATCATAAGGAGTTAAATACTTTAATTATCTCTCAAAGTCGAGCATTTAGCCATGAAGCGGTTGAAACAATAAAATCATGGATATGGAGTCCGCTTCATCCGGACCAAGAACCAGATTACAAGATATATCCCAAGAAATTTCATGACTCCAGATACCCTGAAGAAATATTGTAGCTGGATGCAACAAGAGAATAACCACACATGCCAAATGTGCGGAAGCATACAAATTACTGTTCCAATAATAGAAGATATGGATAGTGAAGATAAGGAGGAATCCTATGGAAGTCAGCGGGAAGTAATTTCGATCTAGCCACAAGTTAGAGATAAGGACAACATCCGTAAAGTAGTAAATTAAATAGTATGTTCTAAAGCTATTGTAACATATATAAGCACAAAGAATCGTAACACATTTTGTAAAAGTTAGACGATAAGAACGCCGGATGGAAAGATAGAAACAATACTAAATAGTATGTAAAATTTGTACGATCCTTATGTAAACTTTTCTATAAATAAGAGAAACCCGATGCAGCTAAGGCATCATGGGCACAACTTGCCAAAACATCTTTCTCTCTCAAACTACTTTTTCTCTCTTTTTCAACATAATATTGATCCACGCTCAAGTTGGTATCAGAGCTAGTAAAAGTAACTGGAAGAAGATATTCTATCAAAAATATGGAAGAAGCTTTTTCTATATTCATATTGGTTAAACTTATAGAATAATTTTGTTTAACAATAAATCGTACCTTTTGATAAATAAGGTTTCCTTTTAGTTCAACTATTATTGCTTTTTCTATAGGTTCTTTAATCCTATCGTCTGCTAATTCTAATTCCAATTCCAATGGAGTATCTATTCCTTCTTTAAAACATGCTTTTATTATTATTTCAGAATCGCTAATTCTACAAATCTAAATGTTATTGGTTTATTTCCTAATGATCGGTTAATTTTTGTTATTTCTTCATTTAGCACTTGATTTGTTATTAATGGTACTTTAGTATTTCCTTGTACTTGCGTTATATCTATGATGTGTTCTCTATAAGCTATTACTAAATATTCTTTCTTTTCCTTCCGAAATATTTTTGCTAATAAATCAAAATTTTTCTCAAATATTTTGTTTGGTGATAACGTAAATCCTTCATGTTTCAATTTATTAAACTTTTGTAAATAAAAAATAGCTCTTTGATCTTTATGTTGAGAAGTAATATCTTCATCATAATCTACTTCTTGTAATTCTTTATCCATTACTATCAGTTTCAGTGTTATCTTCCTCGCTACTTGTTATTTCTTCTCTTATTTCAGTACTATCTGTTTCATATTCTAAAACATATATTTCTTCTTCTGGTGGTATATTAGCTTTTTCTATTTCATATTCAGCTATATGTAACTCAATAAAGTTGATATTTTTAATTACTTTATTGTTTTTATTTACTTTAGTTTTACATTCTCTTGCTATATGGCCTATTTGTCCATAATTATAACATCTACACTTTTTTGGATTATTAACATACTTGTAAATTTTTCTTTTTACAAAATAATTTTTGTTCGATTTTTTCTTATTTCTATATTTTCCATATGATTTAAATCGTTTATACTTCGCTGTCTTAATTTTGGGACGTTTCGCTCTATATCTTTTATTTAATATATTACATCCAAATTTTGGTATTTCATATCTTTCACAACAATCACTAATTTAGCTTGTTTTCTAAATGCTTTCTGGATATTAATTTCTATACAGTAATTCCTATACTAGGTTTGTAAAAAATATTTGTTTGCCTAAAGTTCATGATTTGGGTTCTATAGCATAAGCTTCTTGTATCATAGTATTTATAGGAGTTGGTAATTTTTCAAAATATAATTTTATAAATACAGCTAATTGGTCAGTGTTTCAGTTCCTAATTCATAATAATTCAGTTGAAATGCACAATTGTATATTTTTAAGTCTTCTAGACACATTGAACATATTTCCATATTGTATAATTGAGATTTACTATATTCTTTCTTAGCTTCTACATGTTTTAAATATGCATTTAAATTTCCAAATTCTCTTCTAATTGCAATTTCATATTTCCTCAGCATTTGTGTTGATTCTATCATTTCTTGTCCTTCTATCTTAGTACTTCGTATTTCTGTTTTATCTATTGTTCCTATATAAGTTAACCAATTTTTTACTATTCCTGTAATAGTTCCTTCAATATAATTGGACGCCATATTAACTGGTATTTTACTTCTATTAACTTTGCATTTGTTCTAGCTACCCAATTTTGTATATCGAGATCAACATTTTCCGAACAATCTAAGTTTAAAGTTTCTCCTGTTTGAATATCCTTTGGTATATAGTTATTTTCTATTTTACTTCGATATTTCCATAAGTATTCATTTAATCGATTATTATTATGATTATAAGTTCTTTTTCTAAATGTAGGTTTATATTTTCTACTAGTCTCCATTTAATAATACTCATCATCTTCAGTAAGTACATTAAGTTCTTTTTCTTTTTCTGTAAGAAAATCAGATTATGAGTATTTTGAGTATCACTAGATTGATCTGAATTAAAGTTTTCATTTATATTATTTATATCTTCTATATTATTTACTTCCAATCTCTCTATCTCAGTATTTATGGTTTCTAATGTGTTATTCATGATTGTTTCATTAACTGATTCATGAATCTATGATATTTCAGTTGTTTCTTTTATATTAAGTATAAGATAATATTCTAATTTATCAAATCTATTATTATATTCTATTTTAAGATTTTGCATTTCATCATTAAAATTATTTTCTACTCTGTAAACTTTATCTAAAATTTGCTTAGTATTAGTATGTATAATTTTCATAGATTCTTCTATTTTTCTCATTCTTTCATCATATTTTCTTTCTAATTTATCTAACTTTTTATATATGTCATTTATGGTTTTATTCTCTTGATAATTACTATCTATATTTGTTATTTGCACTAGATCACTTTCTTTCGCTAGTCTTCTTTCTCTATCAAATTCAGTTTCTAATATCATTTCTTTTCTATTATTTATTAAAATATAATCTTCCTTCCATAATTTCCGCATATTCTCTATCTTGATTTGTTTTATATATTTTAAATGGACCATCATTATATCTTATTATTTCTTCATCAATAATCTTTTCATTTTTATTCATTATTCTGGTTGTTCAATTATTCTTTGATATTCAACCTCTATTCTTTTTCTTAAAAGTAATTCTGGAAATAACTGAGAATATTCTTTAAACATTTTCTTATCTATAATTTCATAACCTTGCTCTTCTAATTCTAACGGTATTTTTGTATTACTGGACTTAATTTTGCTATCTTTATTCTTGTTTTCCTTTAATAATTGTATAATTAATAAAACGTTTATATCTATTATTTTTAGATTAGCTAATAAATTACCTTCTTGCTCGAGTTCACTCATATATATAAAATAGATCGTCTATCGTATATTCAATATAGTCTTCTTGTATTTTATCAGCTATGTCATCCTATTCTTTAATTTGCATAATTAGTATATTTCTATTTGACCATCTAGGCTTTTTAATTTTCCTTCTATATCAGTTTCATCACCTAATTTTGCCTTTTCTATTATTCTTATTTTATATATGGTGGCCATTTTTTTTTTGATTTCTTTTTTCTGAACTTTTAATATCTAATTCAATAGTTGACATTAGGAATTTAAAGTTAGCTTTTCTTATAGCCTTTTTAATTTTTGATTTAATTGTCATATATATAACGAATTTTGTAAATGTTTAAGCTTCATTTTGCTTTCTAAAAGTTTTCTCATCTTAATTTGGTTTCTTTTTATTAGTTTAATTAAAGCATCTTTGGTTTCAGTATCTTTTCTTCTATAGGCTTCATATAAATAATTATCAAAATCTTTTATTTTATTATTTAGTTCCACAATTTTAATTTGTAAAGCAAATTCTCTAATTTCGATATTTCTCTTAACATTTCTTATTTGTGTTTTCATACTCAATAAATCTTATAGCAAATTTTCTTCTGAAAGTTGGTTGAACTCGATCCCTTCATTTATAATAATCTTCAATCAGTGAATAATAGTTCTATCAACCTTCATATAAGTATTACTAATCTGCTCTTCGACCACTAAGCATCAAAGCAGAACTAAACAAGATCACACTCGTTAACCTCACCACATAGGTTTTATACATATGTCCACAACAGCCTTCATTCTCAACGGCATTAAAAGGACTACTGCTACCAATTGTCTCTTGGTTTCTAACCATGATTTTATTCAATCTGGGAGAGCATATTTAAGATAGTACACATCCTATGTGAAGTTATAGAATTATTATTACAGATCTTAGTATTATTATAAACTAAATGATTGAATTTTAACTTAGTTCATAAGACAGAAATTTACGTTAGCTTCTTCTATATTTTTGATAGAATATTTTTTCCAGTTACTTCTACTAGCTCTGATACCAAAATTTAAACCATATGGAAAATATAGAAATAAGAAAAAATCGAAAAAAATTATTTTGTAAAAAGAAAAATTTACAAGTATGTTAATAATCCAAAAATGTGTAGATGTTATAATTGTGGACAAATAGGTCATATAGCAAGAGAATGTAAAACTAAAGTAAATAAAAACAATAAAGTAAATAAAAATATCAACTTTATTGAGTTACATATAGCTGAATATGAAATAGGAAAAACTAATATACCACCAGAAGAAGAAATATATGTTTTAGAATATGAAACATATAGTACTAAAATAAGAGAAGAAATAGCAAGTAGCGAGGAAGATAACACTGAAACTGATAGTAATAGATAAAGAATTACAAGAAGTAGATTATGATGAAGATATTACTTCTCAACATAAAGATCAAAGAGCTATTTTTGATTTACAAAAGTATAAGAAACTGAAACATGAAGGATTTACGTTATCACCAAACAAAATATTTGAGAAAATTTTTGATTTATTAGCAAAAATATTTCGGAAGGAAAAGAAAGAATATTTAGTAATAGCTGATAGAGAACACGTCATAGATATAACGCAAGTACAAGGAAATACTAAAGTACCATTAATAACAAATCAAGTACTAAATGAAGAAATAACAAAAAATTAACCGATCATTAGGAAATAAACCAATAACATTTAGATCTGTAGAATTAGCAGCTACAGAAATAATAATAAAAGCATGTTTTAAAGAAGGAATAGATACTCCATTGGAATTCGAATTAGCAGACGATAGGATTAAAGAACTTATAGAAAAGGCAATAATAGCTGAACTAAAAGGAAACCTTATTTATCAAAAGGTACGATTTATTGTTAAACCAAATTATTCTATAAGTTTAACCGATATGAATATAGAAAAAGCATTAGTTTTATATTGGAAATTAGATGGAATAAAAATGGTAAACGGATCTAAAGTAATGACCGTACAATGTAAAAACGCTTACATATTAACTAATCCACATCAAGTGTATACTAAAAATAAACTAGGACCTATAACTATAGATACTCCCTTTATGGACTTACTATTACCAATAGATAAAGGATTAAAACAATACTCTAAACCTAACTATGGAGAACTAGATATAGTAAAAAGAAGACTAAGAGTTTCTAAATCTAGAAAACAAAAGCATAATAATCAACTTATTCAAATAAAGTCTCAAGAATGTTATATTAAAATACGAATTGGAGGCGAAAATATAAAAGAAAAACTAGATATAAATATAGACAATAATTATATTTCACTAGAAAAGATATCAGAAAAAACCATACTTAAGAATTTTAAAAGGCTAATAACTATTACAACAAAAATCGCAACACAGGATATAAATGTTGACTATGAAATAACCCTAAATGATAACATTATCCTAGGAAAAGAATTTCTCAATCAAGTTAAACCATGGAAAATTGAGTCATAATATTTTGAGTTTACTTATAATCAAATCCAATTCAAAACTGGAATACTATGGTAGATACAGGAGCATAAACTACAACTATGAAAGAAAATTGTTTAACAAAATGGAAAAAGTTAAATACACCATTTAGGATAAACGGATTTAATAAGAATAGTAGTACAACAGGATGACATAGCTGATAAAATACAAGAAGACTATATTGAATATACGATAAGACGATCTATTTTATATATATGAGTGAACTCGAGCAAGAAGGTAATTTATTAGCTAATCTAAAAGTAATATATACAAACGTGTTATTAATTATACAATTATTAAAGGAAAACAAGAATAAAGATAGCAAAATTGAGTCCAGTAATACAAAATTACCGTTAGAATTAGAAGAGCAAAGTTATGAAATTATAGATAAGAAAATGTTTAAACAATATTCTCAGTTATTTCCAGAATTACTTTTAAGAAAAAGAATAGAGGTTGAATATCAAAGAATGATTGAACAACCAGAATAATGAATAAAAATGAAAAGATTATTGATGAAGAAATAATAAGATATCATGATGGTCCATTTAAAATATATAAAACAAATCAAGATAGAGAATTAGTGGAAATTATAGAAGGAAGATTATATTTAATAAATAATAGAAAAGAAATGATATTAGAAACTGAATTTGATAGAGAAAGAAGACTAGCGAAAGAAAGTAATCTAGTGCAAATAACATATATAGATAGTAATTATCAAGAAAATAAAACCGTAAATGACATATATAAAAAGTTAGATAAATTAGAAAGAAAATATGATGAAAGAATGAGAAAAATAGAAGAATCTATGAAAATTATACATACTAATTATAAGCAAATTTTAGATAAAGTTTACAGAGTAGAAAATAATTTTAATGATGAAATACAAAATCTTAGAATAGAATATAATAATAGATTTGATAAATTAGAAAAACAACTTATACTTAATATAAACGAAACAACTGAAATATCAGAGATTCATGAATCAGATAATGAAACAATAATGAATAACACATTAGAAACCATAAATACTGAAATAGAGAGATTGGAAGTAAATAATATAGAAGATATAAATAATATAAATGAAAACTTTAATTCAGATCAATCTAGTCAAGAATCTAGATACTCAAAATACTCAGAATCTGATAATCAAATCCAATTCAAAACTAGAATAATCTAAGATTAATTTAATTTACATACTCATAAAAATAATCTTTGAAGGTTATAAAAGCAGATACTATACACCTATGGTACATACAGGATTAGAAACTACAATTATGAAAGAAAATTGTTTACCAGAATTGAAAAAGTTAAATACACCATTTAGGATAAACGGATTTAATAAGAATAGTAGTACAATTACTCTTTATCAAACTAACGTACAAATACAAATTTGGAATAAAATATTAATTATACCCAGAGTATATTGCTTTGAATTAATAGGAAAAGATATAATATTAGGAACTAATTTCTTAAACCAATATAAACCATTTAGTATAGAGAAAGATTTTCTTACATTATTTACCCCATGTAAACATAAATTGAAGGCTAAAATAGTAAAAAACAAAGAACGAATATCTCAAGAATGGGAAAATGTAAAAAAGGTAACGAAGAAAAATTAGTCCAAAGAAAGAACACATAAATGTAGCAATAATAGAAATTGGAATAGTACATTTAGATAAAATTTCTCCTTACACTAGTAGAAAAAACCTCAAATGCTCCGGTTTTTAAGGCCACAAATGCTCCGTATTTGACTCGTAGCAAACGACATACGAGCATTTGGGGATCTTACAAATGCTCCGGTTGCAACCGAAGCATTAGATAGTACAAATGCTCCGGTTGATAGTAAAAATCGAAGCCTTAGAGATCACAAATGCTACGGTTTATTGTGAAAACCGGAGCATTTGTTCTATCTAATGCTCCGGTTCTCACCATCAACCGAGGCATTTGAATCTTTTGCATTTTAAAAAAAATTACAGCCACTGCTAGCTGTAGCAGCTGTCAACAGCAATGCTACTGCCAGCAGAAGCTGTCAGGTGTAGGAACAACATTACGTTGCAGTGTAATAAGTAAACTTAGGAACCAAATATAATAATTTATTGAAGCTAGGAACCAATTATAATAATATATTAAGTACAAAAGAGTTTCACCTCAAAAAAATAAAATACAAAAGAGTTTCAAATGCTATATAACCAAATTACATAACAAAAAAATTTGAAATTCTCTGCTCACATGCACATTCCCAGCAGTCCTTGGTCACATCCTGCATTTACATCAAACTTTTAAACACCAAAATTTCTTCAGTGTCTTAATCCTAAGTTCATAGGGAGTCCATAAATGATTAATAAAAACATCATCGAATTACTCATAAATGATAAATAAAACACCAAAAAAAAATCCAGTTGTCTTAATTCTAAGTTAGTTTAACAAAGTCATTTAATTCAAACAACTAATCTTCTAAGTTAATGGCATAGTTATGCAAAGCAGTCAACAGAGAAGAAGTATCAGAAAGGAAAAAAAAAATATAACCATATAACTAGGTAATAGTTCTCTTTGTAGAAAATTATAACGTATCAGAAAGGAAAAAAAATAAATAAAGACAATAGGATGCACAATGCAGTCAACAGAGAAGAAGTAACGAAAACAATCAGCAGCAACTCTCCTCTATTCAAAACAATAAGACATTCATGAACGACATCCAGGAAAATATAAAAATAGCAGAACTTCATGAGACTTGAATGTAAGCAACATAATTGAGTTATAACTTCTACTCTCTTATAATATTTAATAGTCAGCTGCTGAATGAATCGCAACAATAGCTTGTATCAAGAAGAGTGGCCAATTACAACTTCGATCCTAACAAATCCTTTAATTTGAGACTAAGTGGAAAATTATATTAAACATGATGTAATTAGCAGATAACAGTTTATTACCACGACAAGGGCAGCAAGTTTATTTGCTACTGAAGTAATTAGCAGATAACAGTTAATTTGCTACTGATGTAGGGTGAATTTTACCTTTATTGAGATTATGCAGTGTTTGCAACATGTCCACTTTGCCATCTGAATTTAGCTTCCTAGTAACTGAATGGCCCTATAAAACAAGTTTAGAATTTGCTATTATCAGCAAATTTTTCATCATTCCCTCAATGACAATTCAGATATCTATATTATCTTAGGATATTTTATTAGCTGTATGCCTCCCCCACGTGAACTTTTGGCTCATGCAGTGTAACTAGAAAGGCTCAAGTCATGAAGTCCCCTTGATATCAATAACTGAGATTTTTCTTGAGGTTCACAATATTTATTTCCATATTAATTCAATTCAGAGCTTCAACTTCACTTCAAAAAATGAGCAGATCATAATCTTGCAGATATAAACAATATTTGTACTCCAACTTTAAGCTATATAAACCAGATTTTTAATTCCAACATCAACAAAATAATAGCAAAAGAGGAAAAAAAGAATCAAACCAGAAAATGAGATCGAAGATCATCAGAAGACATTGAGGAGACATCGAAATCTTGAACGGTGTCGTTTCCAAGAGGTCTATGAAGTTGGTGGAAAGCAAAAAAAATTAGATGAGTAAGTAATTTAGTTGATAAGCTACTTAGGGTGAACTAGCTAAAACTAGGAGTCGAAAATAATTGAGATGAAGCTTTAAAAACAGTGACGCAACCAGTTAGTAATGCTCACTTGCTGAGCCTCTAGTGTTGTAAAACAAGTCCAAGTCCAGGACTGAGAAACAATACCCAAATTTCCTGCCCATTGTTGACACTCAGAGTCCAATAGCATGCAACAATAACAGTAAAAGCCAAAAGCACAAAGATAAATCTTTTAAGAATACATTGACTTCAGTTGTTTTTTTTCTTTGAAAAGCACTGTCCCTAGTAAATCCAAAACATCATCTGATAAACTAACTTGCTGCACTGTCCTTCTTGTAACACACAAGTAGCAAGATTGAGACCAGTATTAGCAAGATCACAATACGAATCAGCAAACTTTATGTAGTAAGTCACAAAAGAAGTGATAATAATCACCACATATAATAGTGAAACCAATTGTATATTTTGATATAATGTACATTAAGTTTAAAATCCTGAAATTTGAATTTGAATATGAGAAAAGCCATGAATTTATAAGGCACATGAAAGAATTATGAAAGATTAAATAAAACAAGTACTCGATTCTTCTAGAACCCAGGTCATGAGTAGTACAAGTCCAATAGCTATAGGTTGGATGAATGAATTTGTAAGTAGCATTTGTAACTAACAGCAGCAGCAGCAAGTAGATGCAACAACCAGCCAGCACAAGCAACCAGCAAGCAGCAACAAGCATCCAACAGAAATAATGTGTAATCTAAGGTGTTACCTACTTACTAAACATGTAAACTACGAAGCCAGACTGAATCAACCACCTCATTACAGTAAACACCCACAACCCTGACCTTCCATAACAAAACTACATTGGAAGAAGCTCTCCCGCTCCCTTGATTCATTTCATTTAGTAAAACAGTGAACCCCTCATGCCCTCAAAAATAAAGAAGGGAGAGGGTGATTCAAAGTTGATCAACATAATAAAAGACCCTATATTCAACATTGATGATTCTACAGCTTAACAAAAGCATGCTAAGCGCCTATGAGGAAAGATTTAAAATCCTAAACAAAACCTCAAAAGCTTGAGGAATATGACTAATTACTTCATCCTACTCTTACATTTCTTCCCTAACTAAACCATTAGTAACTAAAAGGGATTCATGTCAGCTAAAATTTAATCTGAATACCTGTTACAAACCCACAAATTCGTGTTAGCTGATTCTCTCGTGTGCATTTACTACATCCCAAAATTCTCACACTAGCTTACATCCATCAATAAAACTGAGAACAGTAGAACTACAAAGCAACATTAATATACCTATTTGAAATAGCATACTGCACGGTTTGAATGGTATATGAAGCGTAGCTCCTCAGATTCTGGCATGTCTGCTGCTAATAAGAACAAAAATTTAATTAAAATGAATGAACTAAGAAAGAGATCAAGATTATGAAGGAGAATAGATAAACAATGACATTAAAATACCATTTTGAAAAAATCAGAACCCCATAATCTCTTCACTGTCAGGCAAGAAAAAGACAATGTCAAAGCCAATTGCACCAGCACTTTGCTTCGCCAACATATGAAGTCCTGCTCCCGCAAAATAACTGACAACTGGTCTGCAAAAAAAAGGAAAAAAAAACTTCCATTAGCAGACGTGACAAATTAGAAGTCAAGTTCACAAGGGTAACTAATTAACAAGGATGACACTTCATTCCTATTTCAGTTTGACATCTCTCTCTAAAAGTTAGACATAATGATAAAATTTTAGGAGACTAGATAGCTACCACCAAGATGTACTGCCTTGAACGAAACTTCATGGAGCCTTGTATCAAGCTTCATGAGTAATGTTATTTTTCAAGAGATATAAGGTAAAGGAATCAATTGAAAGAGTTCAGTTGTCCCAATCTCTTATGGATATGGTTGACTAGTAAAGTAAGAAACTATTTCAATTTGCAACATATCGTGAGTAATGTTAGGAACAACATATCGATATGCCTATTACACTTAGTGGAGAAAGAATAAGATAAAGAAATATCCTCATGACCATGCCTGAGATAACACCTAAGAGTAAGAATATACTTCACATTGCTATCAAGCACACCATTCAAAGAGAAGTCAAATGCACTACATAGCAAAAGCAACGAAATGATAGAACATGCTCCTTAAGTCCTACCTATAAGACGATCAACACAAATTCAGGGAGGATGACTGAGAAGATGGAGCCTCCAGGAGTGGACGAAAAGTCTTCTTTGTACTGATAATAACGAGCAGCGAGCAGCAACTAGCCAACAACAATGTGGTTACAACTAATAGCGCAATTATGAAACAAGATACATGGGAAAATTTAGTGATCCAGCCAAAGATCGACAACAGCAAAATCGAAAAAGATCAACATGAAATTAGAAGTTAGGGTTTACAAAATTGACAACAACAAAATCGAAAAAGATCAACAATAAAAAAAACAACTAAATCAAAAAAATCAACAGATAATGAATTGAAGAAAAAAAAAACGTAAAATGAGTTCCTCAAAACATAACTTTAATTGAATAACAATTAGGTGAGCAAAGTTAACACTCAACCACCAAAAAAAAATCACAAACCTGAATGACCGGTGCGAGGATATGGAAGATGGCATAAACTCTGGTGGAGCTCTGGCAACGCAGCAACGACGGGCTCCAATCCTCAAACAAAACAGATGAAAGAGAGAGAGCGCGCGCGAGGGTTTCAAACATTAGATCGTAGAGGAAGACACACAAGAGTAGCACCACCATCGCCGGCGCCTCCTACAGCCGATGCTGAAGAACGGCGCTGAAGAACAATAAATCTTATTTGATTTCTAGGGTTCAAGTTTTCGAACAAAACAAATTAGAAACCGAAAAAAAAGAGCAACTTACTAGTTTTTGTGCAGAATGGAGTGAAATGCGAGTGAAAATTGAACCGAAAACCCTAGAAATGGGGGATCCAGTCGAATTCATAGCTTATGCGAACGAATTAGGGGTTTTAGCATGAAAACCATGGTGATGATAAGAAGGAGATGGAGAGAGAAGGAGGGCAAAAATGGGGTAGTTGGCATTTCGGTGGTTGAGTGTGGAAGGAGATGAGAAAGATCGACGGGGAAGACAGGAAGAGAGAGAATAGGAAGGCGAGAGAAAATGGGGGCAGCAGTAGAAGTGGGAGGAAGGTAGGGCCGTAGGGGGAAATAATAATAAAAAGAGGGCATCAATGCTTACGAGGGAAAACAATCCAAATGCTCGGGTTGATAAACCGGAGCATTTATTCACAAATGCTCGGGTTGATTAGTCAACCGAAGCATTTTAATATCAAATGCTCCGGTTGACCTAATCAACCCGAGCATTTGTGAATTGTTTTTAAAAAAAATTCACAAATGCTCCGGTTGATTAGTCAACCAAAGCATTTGATAAGTAGCAAAAGCAGTTTTTTCCACTAGTGTTATAAACTTAAACTAGAAGAATTATGTCATGAAAGTCCTTTAGCATATTGGCATAAACATAAAACTGAAATACAAATTACATTAAAAGACCAAAATAGCATAATATCTCAAAAACCTTTAATAATACCCAAAGAGATGAAGTAGAATTTAAGATGCATATAACAGAACTATTAGCAAGAAACTTAATCAGACCCAGTAACTCAAAACATAGTAGTAGTACATTTATAGTAAATAATCATTCAGAACAAAAACGAGGAAAAACAAGAATGGTTAATGGTTATTGATTATAGAATTTTAAATGAGAAAACAATTACATATAATTGTCCCATACCAAATAAAATACTTAAAATACGGTAAATACAAGGTTATAATTATTTATAAAAATGTGATTACAAAAGTGGCTTTCATCAATTAAAATTAACTGAAGAATCTAAACAATTAACAGCTTTCAAAGTACCTAATGGATTCTATGAATGGAATGTGTTACCATTTGGATATAAAAATGCCCCTGGCAGATTTCAAGCATTTATGGATAAATATTTAAACCAATTACCAAGTTGTGTCGTATATATTGACGATTTACTAATATACTTTAAAACACAAGAAGAACATTATAAATTATTAGAACAATTTATAGAAATAATAAAAATAGTGGGATAGTATTAAGTAAAAAGAAAATGGAACTATTCAAAACACAAATTGAATTTTTAGGATTTGAAATAGATAAAGCAGGAGTTAAAATGCAAGATCATATAGCACAAAAATTTATAGAATTTTAAAAAGAAATTAATACTAAGAAAGAATTACAAAGATTTTTAGGTATAGTAAACCAAGTTAGAGAATTTGTTCCAAAATTATCAAAATTTACTGAACCTCTGATTAAAAAACTAAAGAAAGATTATGATTTCCGATGGACAGATAATGATACAAAAACGTTAGAAAAAATTAAAGATTTAGTTAGAAAATTATCAAAATTCAGTTTTCCCGATGAAGATAAATAATTTATATGGATAGTAGAAACAGATGCAATGCAAGTGAGACTAACAATGGTTATGGTGCAGTATTAAATTACAAGAAAGTATAACAATGATAAAAAAGAATATGTATGCAGATACCATTCAGGAACGTTTAAAGCCAATGAAACCAATTGGGATATAAATAAAAAAGAACTAAAAGCAGTAAAATATGGTATTAAAAAGTTTGAACCCTATATAGTTTATAAAAAATTTATAATACGAACAGATAATAAAACAGTAAAGAGTTGGTTAGCCCAAAAGTTACAAGATTCAATAACAAGAAAGGAGATAAATAGAAATATAGCTGATATTAAGCAATATGAGTTTTCTGTTGAATTATTGAAAACTAATGAAAATTGCTATGCAGATTATCTCTCCCGAGTTAGTTCAACAACTGATTCTCGAAAATCAGGAGCAAAAGATACAAATAAAAAAGCTAATGGAAGAATTAGCTCCCATCAAAAGAGAGGCTTCCAATCCAGCTAAGGAGCAAGCAGATATTGGCAGTAGCCAAAATTATAAAAGCAGAGCTATTACCAAAAAAAATTAATACCCCTATGAACAAAAGAAATATGTCCTTGCAGAGTTATTTTCCAAGTCAAGTTATTAACCCCAAATCAATTATTAATGAGATTGAGTTTCCTAATCTCGTACTAGATACAACCTCATTCAAGGAAAAATTAGCCCTTGGAACCAAGCAAACTACGAACCCTTTGGTTCGATAATATATTGCTAATTTCTTAATTATTGCAAACAAGCTAAACACAGCCCATGAGGTTACTATCAAAGATAGCCATGCTGAGATAGAAAGAGGGTATGTTAATAATCCTCTAAAAAAGATAAATGAGTTAAGCGCATTACCTGGATGTAATGCAAATTTAGTTAAAGCAGCATATGACTATGGACTTCTAAATTCAGTCTATACGATGAATGGAGAAGAACTATCATCAATTCCTAGCCTATACAAAGCAGCTAAAAACTATTTACAGCTTACAAAAATCTCCAGCTAAGGCATCAAGGGCACAACTTGCCAAAACATCTTTCTCTCTCAAACTACTTTTTCTCTCTTTTTCAACATAATATTGATCCACGCTCAAGTTTGTATCAGAGCTAGTAGAAGTAACTGGAAGATGATATTCTATCAAAAATATGGAAGAAGCTAAGGTAAATTTCTGTCTTATGAGCTAAGTTAAAATTCAATCCTTTAGTTTATAATAATACTAAGATCTGTAATAATAATTCTATAACTTCAAATAGGATGTGTACTATCTTAAATATGCTCTCCCAGATTGAATAAAATCATGCTTAGAAACCAAGAGACAATTGGTAGCAGTAGTCCTTTTAATGCCGTTGAGAATGAAGGCTGTTGTGGACATATGTGTAAAACCTATGTGGTGAGGTTAAAGAGTGTGATCTTGTTTAGCTCTGCTTTGATGCTTAGTGGTCGAAGAGCGGATTAGTAATACTTATATGGAGGTTGATAGAACTATTATTCACTGATTGAAGATTATTATAAATGAAGGGATTGAGTTCAACCAACGTTCATAAGAAAATTTGCTATAAGATTTATTGAGTATGAAAACACAAATAACAAATGTTAAGAGAAATATAGAAATTAGAGAATTTGCTTTACAAATTGAGATTCGAGTACATTGGATTTTTTCCTTGAGGTTTGTTTATAAGTTTCAAAAGCATGTTTATCAAACATTATGAGTAGAAATCTATGTTTTTGCTGTTTGCCTACATTCAATCACGTACTTTGGGAACTTCGATTTAGGTTTGGAAGGAATGGATTCTTGAAAGTATGAGTTTATCTATTTTGATTTTGTTTGGGCAAGGGTAGAAGTTTAAATTAAAGGCTAAATTATATCTTTTGGAAATGATGTTAAAGGGTCTTTTGAGAGACTATATTTTATATTATTGTGGGATAAATCAATAGATCGAGGAACTACAGTTAAGCATACAAATTGATTTGGATCAAACGTCATTTATTGGGTTCGTAACATTTGATACGAGAAATTTCATGGGTTCTAAAGGTGAGATGACAAGACAAGTATGTCGGGGATGAGCGGTATCAAATAGAAGGATAGTAAAATTAAAAATGGGAGTCTAATATTGGTGATATAGATTCCAAGAGTTGAGCGATGATGGGCATTGGAATGCTTAGAATTTCATCCTCCTCAAAAGAGAGAAAGTTATCTCGCACTTTGTCTTCATCCTATCTATATTTTCTAATTAGAATTAAAGATTAGGTGAACAGTGAGACCTATAATAATTGATAATAAGGATTATTCTAGGGATGTTGCCCATTGTTAAAATTACTATTGTGAATTTTTCTTTGTTGTTGTTGTTGTTGTTGTTAGGGTTATGCAAAGACCAGGGTCGGATAGGAATTGGGACCAGACCAGATTTGACCAGAACGAAGATTCGAAAATTCCGGATTTCCAGTCCTGTCCGGTCCAAATTCGGAAAATTCCGATCCGTACCGTTGGACCATAATTTTTTTAGTAAAGAAAAGTTTAAAGGTTAAAAAAAGTTAGAAAGCTAAAAACCTACTCTTTCTTGCCTTTAGGATTATTGTTAGAATTATTAAATTTTAATGTATCTAATTTATAAGTATTTTTTAATCTAAATAAAATTTTTTTTTTTTAAAAAAATACCGATTCTGATCCAACAGTCCAAAATCGAAGCGGACCAAAAAAATTCCACTCCGGTCCCATCCAAAATTTTTTCAGATTTCGATCCACTGGTCCAACCGGTCCCATACGACCATGGACCGGTGTAGTTGTTATTGTTGTTGTTGTTGTTGTTATTGTTGTTGTTGCTGTTGCTGTTGTTGCTGTTATTGTTGTTGTTGTTGTTGTTGTTGTTGTTGTTGTTGTTGTTGTTGTTGTTGTTGTTGTTGTTGTTGTTGTTGTTGTTGTTGTTGTTGTTGTTGTTGTTGCTATTATTGTTGTTGCTATTATTGTTGTTGTTGTTGTTGTTGTTGTTGTTGTTGTTGTTGTTGTTGTTCTTTATTCTTTATTGTTGGTGTTGGTGTTGGTGTTGTTGTTGTTGTTGTTGTTGTTGTTGTTGTTGTTGTTGTTGTTGTTGTTGTTGTTGTTGTTGTTGTTGTTGTTGTTGTTGTTGTTGTTGTTGTTGTTGTTGTTGTTGTTCGTCTTTGCCGCTACCGGGCCGATATCTTGTTGTTGTGCTGTTGTTGTTGCTACTGTTGTTACTGTTGCTGCTAGAGATGGCAATGGATCCTGGACCCGACCCAGACCCGCCTGGACCCGACCCAATTATAAGGGTATGGGTCCAATTTTTTTAGACCTAATAGGTCCGGGTCGGGCCTAGGTTGGGGTTGGGTCCACAAATGTCAGACCCCGACCCGGTCTAGACCGAGACCTACAGACCCATATATATATATATATATATATATATATATATATATATAACCTAAATTCCTAAACCCTAATACTTTAAGAACTTAGCTACAGTCGTTTAATTTCTCCACTCTCTAACTATGTGGCTCACTCCTTTCTAGTTTCTACTATGCAATTATGTTGAATCTCAACCACTTCACACACTCCAGCGACCACCTAGCACACTCCGGCGACCACCTAGCACTCTTTGGCAACCACCTCAACAGTCCACCAAGGTATGAATTTGCAACACTCTAACTTTGTGGTTTGTTTTAATAATTTGTTAGTAATGTTGTATAATTGCTACAACCATGCTAATTGTAACTCTTCTGAAATTGATTGTAAATTTGTCGATTTTGTGAACTGAAATTGTAGTTTAAATGTTTGCTTAACAATATACTACTACTACTACTGTTATAGTGGTATTGTGATTTTTAATATTTGTAAATTGTAAGTCAATGCTAGTTTGCTAGAATTGCTACAACATAGTTGCCTACTGCTCGTGTGTAACTTTAATTTGTTGCATAATTGATATTCCTTTGGATGATTAGTGATAAGTACTTCATATTAATATCAGAATTTGCTTGATTGCTTTAGTATGTACCTATTTCTTTATGACAAATTACCGAAAATTTAAAATAATATACTACTTATAGCCTTTATAAATTATTGGTTAGTCTGTTTTTTTTAATTAATTGAAGGCAATGGATGAGCGGCAGGCTCTGTTTGTACCTAGTTCACCTGTAGTGCTTAATTTGGATCCCGATCAAGAGTTAGATCATTGTGAGGATAATCAAGCAGGCACCTGAACTTGTAGCAACCAAACTTTTGCTGCCAAAAAGAGTAGAAAACAAACATCAGAAGCGTGGGAGTATTTCAACAGGTTTGAAGTAGATGGTGTTGTAAAAGCACAATGCAAGTATTGCAATTCAATACTTTTCGCTGGTAGTTCAAGTGGAACTTCTCACTTACTTAAGCATGCAAAGAGTGTGTGTTCTAGTAGGAATTTGAATCTTGCACCTGGGCAAACTTGCTTGAAATTAAGAACTAAAGTTGATGGATCAAGTACTTTAGAACTTAAAGGTAAGGATAAGGAGCAACCATTCAGCAGGAAGTATCAAGGAAGGAGTTGGTTAGCATGGTTGTTATGCATGAGTACCCTCTAGCGATTGTGGATCACATTAGCTCTAGGAGATATTCACATAGCCTTAATCCATCATTCAAAATATCAAGGAATACATTGAAGAATGATACTCTCATAAATTACAATGAAGATAAGAAATCTTTGAAGCATTATTGGCACACAATGGGAGTAGAATATCAATCACCACGGATATGAGGATGACTTCTAACTAGAAAAAGGGCTACATGGTCGTGACCTCTCATATCATTGATCAACAATGGGTCCTCTGTAATCGCACTTTGAGGTAAAATACTTATTAACATTTCTTTAACTTGGGTGCTATTTGCTTATGTAAAATATATTTACAATGTTTATATAATTTTGTTATTTTAGGTTTTGTGTTGTTCCATGTCTGCGCACCAAAGGAATTATTGCCAAAGTTTTGATGGATTGTTTGTCTAAATACTCTTTGATCCATTGTTGTTGACAATTGTAGTACTGATGATGCAATGATGCAAATTTTGTTGGATAAGTTTGAAAAAAAGACACTTATGTTAGATGGTAATTTTTTGCATATGTGTTGTAGTGCTCACATTCTAAACCTAATTGTTCAAGATGGACAAGATGTGATAAGTTGTGGGATTGTGAAAGTTCGAGAATGTGTTTCATTTTGGATGTCAACACCTAAGAGAATTGAGAAATTTGAGGAGGCTTGTAGATTTTTGAATTTATCTAACTCTAAGAGGTTAGTTCTTGATTGTAAAATAAGGTGGAACTCTACTTTTTTTTATGCTTCAAACTGTTTTTCCTTTTAAAGATGTATTTTCTAGGTTGAAACGTTTGGATAGAAAGATGAAATTTGGTATGCCTAGTGATGTTGATTGGAATGTGGCAAGTGTTATTTGTGAAAAATTGGACATCTTCTACAACACAACTTGTGTATTTTCTGGAAGAAAATTTGTCACTATCAAGTATCAACTTGTTTTTTCAGAAAATTTGTGAGATTAAATTTGCTTTGAGGCAATGGGCATCAAGTGATTTTGAGATCATTAGTAAGATGGCTAAACATATGCTTAAACATTTTGACAAGTATTGGAAGAATATCAATGGACTTTTGGTCGTTGCTATTATTTTAGATCTAAGAATTAAAATGGATTGTTTTTAGTATTACTTTGGTAAGATCTATGATGTTGAGGCCGATTTGGAAATAGCAAGAGTTAGAAAAATCCTTGATAAACTTGTAGTTGAATACCAACAGAAAAGTGTTAGATCGAATAGCCAAGAACCACCGAAAGGAGCTAGTGGGGGAAATGTCACTCAACGTTCTAGTAAGGGCCAAGAGGATGGATATGCTTAATCTAAAAAAAAAAAAAAAGAGAAAGGTTATTGGGAGGTGTGAAGTGGACCACTATATAGAGAATGAACCATTACCCGAAGATGATGAATTTGATATCCTCTATTGGTGAAAAAAGGATATTAAGTATCCAACTTTGAGAACGATAGCTAAGGACATTCTTACTATTCTCGTTTCAACCGTGGCTTCGGAAAGTGCTTTTAGTATAGGTGGAAGAGTGGTTAGCCCTCATCGTTCTAGACTTGCTTGTACAACCATAGAAGCATTGATGTGCTTGTAAAATTGGATGATGAAAGATACTAAAGTACTATTCTTAATGCACTATTTTTATAATATGTCTTTTGTTGTTAATTGAGCTAAAATAACTCTTTATATGTTATTTTGTATAAGGTACAATGGAAGGTACTCATGCTTGTTCTACTATTAATGATGATTCCTATATTGAGGAAGTGGAATGGGAAGGGGAGGTGATTGATATCATTGATATAGTATGTTTCTATATATTAACATTTTATAACATATTATATCTATTTATAGTGATAATTTATTATTGTTTTGTGTTATTTATGTATTTGTAGGATCTTGATGATGATGACATTGATGATGAAATGGAAGAGGACTAGCGATCTGGAAGTGGAAATTTATGTATTTGAGACTTGAATTCTTGATGTAATTTTAACTCTTCTTAATACTTTGTGAGTTTGTAACTTGTGTCTTTGTGATTTGGTGAACTTGTGAGTGTTGTGACTCCATTTGAGACTTGTAACTTTGTATGTTATAACGTTTTATCGTTTTATGTGTTAATTTTTGAAAATTTTGTTTAGATAATGTTTTACCCATGGTTGCACGAACCTATAAAATAGGGCAAAACAATGTATTAGATTCAAAAACGTGATTAAAACTAAAAATTAAGAAGGATCCAATTTAGGACTTGTTAGGACCCGTGGACCTGCTAGACCCAGTGGATCTGGGTCTTGGTCTAAAATTCTAGACCCAGTAGGTTTGGGGCGGGTCTGAGTCTGTAAAAAATAAACAGCTCTAGGTCTGGGTCTGGGTCTAGGTGAACTCGACTGAGGTTCATAAAACCGAACGTCAATGTATACGGTGTCAGGACGGAGAACGATTCTAAACGCTCTGCAGTTTAGAATTGATCTATATATAGCCGGTTTCTGCAAAAGAAAGTTAGTATGCAGGATGATAAGTACAAGTAATCTGATTACCTGCAGGAGAAGATGTTAGCAGATAGGTGCAAATAACTCAGATAAGGCACAAAATAATGCAAAGATGCAAACTTAGACTCTCTAAGGATGCATGAGACGCTATGCAAGGATTTGGGTTATGCAAAACTAAGGAATATGAAACGTCATGCAAAGTCGGGGTTATGCAAGACTAGGAAAGGTGATATGTTATGCAAGGTCAGGGTTATGCAAGATTAGGATGTTTGGGTAGGTAGAGAGATAGAATGATTTTTGAAAATGGTTTTGGCAATGAATCGAGATCCGCAAGTGAGATCTGTAGATTACAACTTTTTGGGAGTTTCATTTGGAGGAACCACCACATATATAGGAAGCCCCCAATTTGGGTAAGCTTGTCTTGAATTAGGCACTATGAGCCTAGATTGGAATGTACTTGATTTGTATTGAGCATTCAGAGTTCTTCACTGGGGATTCTTCTTTGGGGAGTTAAAACAGGCAAAGTCAGATATCGCCAAAGATCATGGAATTATCGAAGGGTCCTTAAAGAACAAGGAGAGTTTGGATTAAAAAAATAAAAAGGTTTAAATTTGTGACACATATAGATGTAGGTGGGAAAAGGCTTTGACGTGGCTAGGTTCAAACTCGAGTCTATGTCGGGATCTATAAAGAGCATGCTTCTGAATTCTAGAAAGTCAAATCATTGGACCTTGATTATTTTTATTTTATTAAAGTGGTCGGACCTCGGGATGAGGATTCCTATGTATCCTTGCGGAATTAGACCATTCGTAGTTCTAAATCTGATTGAACTTTTTTTCGTGTGCCCTAACTTTTGCCTAGGCCGCCCTTTCGGGTTTTCAACCTAGCTGGCTTGGACATACCTTAAAGAATGAGTTAGGGTTGATGAAAGGTTGAAAGGGTTTGAGGTTTATGATAAAGGTTTAATTGGTTGGGCTAAGTTAAGGATTATGGATTTGGATTGTATGGGTTAAGGTTTTGATGGGTCGAAGGGATTTTAGAATGAGGAGTAGAACTTGTGTGCAAGCCTCCTAGCTTGACTTTTTCTTGCCTTTGGCTCTTTCTTTTTACTTTTACATTTGATTGGTACGTTTTCTTTTGCTTTTGCTCGTTCTTTTTTTTTCGCAATTCTGAATTTTTTACTTTTTATTTTTGCCTGGCATTGACTTTTTTTTTTTTATGTATTGAGGCTTACACACAATTTTTTGTGATTTTGAGTATTGGAAAGGTTGAAGGTTATTTGTGGAGCTTTGATTTGAAGGGATTATTTGGCTAATGGAGATGATGGCTTAAGGGATTTTTTTTATTTATTTCGGATTGCATAGAGATGGTTTATGGATGACGGATTTATGAAGGGAAGAGGGGAATAAACTCCTAATCCAAAGTATGTCCATCTTTTTCCTTTTTTTTCTAATTTTTTCGATTTTTCTCTTTATTAGTCAAAATCATTAGGTGATTTAAGTTTCATCATTGAAATAGAAACATATATAAAATGATGGAATGCCAATGAAAATGAAAAGAAAATGCAATTATTTTATTTATTAGAAATAAGTGAGACATAAGGCTGATTAGAATGAAAGTCCTAAATGACATAGACTCGACAGAAAATAAATAAAGAAGCTAGGGGAGGGACTCTCCGACTCAACCTAGAGAACTCGCGTTAAATGACTATGCCCCAGCATTATTTAAGCACTACCCAAGGGGTTGCTGTTGTTGCCGATTTTTGCTGCGGGCGGAACTGGCAGTCTATCATCTTTGACCATGTCTTGTAAGGCGTGCTTCAAAGTCCAGCACTGCGATGTCATATGCCTGTTTCCTTGGTGGTACTTGCAGTAGGCATTAGGATTCCACTTCCTATATCTATTCTCAGGAGCAGAGTCTGGAGTAGGGCCAAGAGGCTGAAGTGCTCCCTTTGCATGAAGCCTAGTGAAGGCTTCTTCTAGAGACATGCCTAAAGGAGTAAAGGTTCTTTGAGACTTTTGATAACCTCTCTTTTCAGTAGTTAGGGCATTGATGTCATTACTCTTGGAGCTCAAATGGTTGTTGTTACTCTTCTTGAAAGAGTTGTTATTATTATAACCCTTATTCTTAGAGGCTTGTTGTAGGTGTGATTTTATTTCGCCTACGTGGTCGCGTATTTGACTACCCCATTATTAAGGTTTTATTAAAATACATTTTCGAAGTCGCTAACAAGTCTTTAGAGGAAGACTTATAAACCTAATTGGATATTTGAGAAACTATAGGGACATCTTAATTCTTAGGGACTTAAACAATGCAGATTTCCCCTTCCTGATTCCATAGATGGTCAATGAACCAAAAATTGAGTTCGGGGGGTGAGGGTACGAATATGGTCATAATGAACCACGTTTGCCCATTGCTGGCCTCTACTAAATATCAATTCATTACAAAGTTTATGCAGAAGAACAACCATATAATATTTTTAAACACCCTAAAAAAGATTAGTCTAGGTTGGTTCAAGAAACACATAAAAGACTACTTTTTTAGCGACAAGTTATTAAGCAATCAATGTACAAGGTACCTAGCAGGTTGTCCATATTATCTGATTTAGTTAGAACCGTCCGTTAGGTCTTGATTAGCAATAATAACATGTGGGTGATAAAATCATGCATAGAACAATCATAATAATATGAATATTATATATACAAAATAAGAGAAAAGGGATTAGAATGTACAATAATAACCTTTATTTATTAATATCTACATCATAACAAGAAATCGTTAGTAACTTCAAGGAAAAAAAAAAGAATTATTCAAGGGTCCTCAGGAGTAGGGGTGTTCACAAAAAATCGAAACCGAAAAACCGTACCGAAAAACCGGAAAACCGGTCAAAATGGGCGATTACCGAACCGGAAAATTTGAGATTAAACGGTACGGTTACCGAACCGGTAAAATTCACGGTTAAACGGTACGGTTACGATTTTTGGGTGAACGGTTAACCGAAAAACCAAAATATTTGTTTTCTCTATTTTATTTATTGTGAAACATTTTCCAACAAACATTAATTCTAATATTTGTTACTAAGTAACAGCAATTATAGGAAGTATGAGATTATTGAAAAAGTTTAGTACTTATTTAAACACTATAATTATGAAATGGAGTAAATTCTTACTGTTATTATGTTTTCTATGGATTTATTATCTACTTTATAATATATTTTATATTAGAGTATATATAATATTATAGCATATGCACACAAAAATAGAAAATATATATTTACATTAAGTAAAATATTAGTATAAATTGAATAATCGTTAATGGTTAACCGAAAAACCGTACTGAAAAAAGGGTTAACCGTTTAGGCGGTAACCGGTCTAAACGGTTACGGTTACGGTTCGCAAAAAGAGCGAACCGAAACTTTCGGTTACCGAACCGATATGTTGTTTCGGGACGGTTAACCACCCATGAACACCCCTACTCAGGAGTATACCTTTGCGGCTTAGGTCTAAGAGCGTAACGACCTTCGGGAGGAGCAATCTTGAAGCCAAAAGATCGATGTAAACAGGAACGTAAGTGTGTTTGATTGTGTTTAGTGTATTTGAAAGTATGTGGAAGTACGAGATTATAAGCACGAGCGTATTTGGAAAATTAAAGTGTATGATAATTATATTAAAATATAGTCCTTTGATTTGGGAAATCGAGGACTATTTAGGGAAAATGAAATTGCGCGTCACGCGCCAACTGCGCCATGCACAAGGGCTTGTGTGACACACAATAACACGTGTCAGGCGCACACTGGTGCACCTGACGCGGCATGACCAATAAACAGCGTACACGTGGTACACGTCTTTAAAAAGATAAGAAATAAAGCATGTGGGTCGCACATCGTGGTGCGCTAGGCGCAAAACTCTATGTGACACACAGATCCACGTGTCAAGCGCAGATTGGCGCGCCTGACACTGTGCGACCAATGCGCTGGGTGCACGTGGTGCGCTAGGCGCACCGCCTGCGTCCATCACATTTGCCAACCTTTTTTCATTAAACGCGTTTTCAAATATTTATTTTATCCCTTGAAATCCAGAAATTTAATATTACGAATTACAAATCTGATTTCAATTTATTTGATGAAAATATTTATAAAACATAATAAATAACAATTGGGCTTTTGGGATTAAAATATTTTAAATGTACTCAGAATATTTTAATGGGATCAAAATACAATTAATTATCATGAATAATTAATTGGGCTTTAAATTAAGACTTTGAAATACACTTTAAATTTATTTTGGGTCGGCTCTTTGGATTGCTCTTCCGTCTGGTCGTCCAAACTAAAACCGCGGTAGGTTTCATCATTGAACCCTTAAATGGGGAGACATGATTATGTGTCTACAGAAGCCTCCACTTTGACTGAGGTTTGTAAAACCGAAAGTCAAAGTACACGTGTCGGGACGAAGAATGATTCTAGATGCTCTGCAATCCAAAATCATTCTTTTACGCCGGTACCTGGAAAACAAACAAAAGTTTCAAGAACATACATACATGAAACAAATTTGCAAAATAATGATAAATTTGCAAAAATGAAATGATATATGTGAAAAGGGTATCATGAGCTATTCTGGTACAGCTCATGTCGAGGTCGAGTTGAATCCCGCTCCAGGGCTATGTTATAGGACTGAAGGCTAGTGCTGGATTTGACAGCTGTTGTTGTCTTCAGAAACACGAACCATATTAACGCTGGATTTCCCGTTGTCTCGGTTCATAATGGTCCTGCAAAACAAGCAAACGTTTGCAGAAACAAATATATATGTGGGGCTACGTCCTGCTCCATAGGTATACTTAGCTGAAGTCTAGCGCTGGATTTGACCGCTGTTGTTATCTTCAGTAACACGAACCATATAAACGCTGGATTTTCCGTTATCTCGGCCCGTAATGGTCCTCAGACCTAGCACTGGATTTACCGATGTTGTCATGTTCACGAACCATATTAACGTTGGATTTCCCGTTGTCTTGGCCCATGATTGTTTAGAGCTTCGTCCCGCTCCATGGGTGATATATGACTGAAGGCTAGCGTTAGATTTGACCGCTGTTGTCTTCAGAAACACGAACCATATTAACGCTGGATTTCCCGTTGTCTCGATTCGTAATGGTCTGCAGACCTAGCACTGAATTTGACCGCTGTTGTTATCTTCAAAAACAAGAACCATATTAACGCTGGATATGCCGTTGTCGCGGCTCGTAATGGTCCGCAGACCTAGCGCTCGATTTGACCGCTGTTGATACTCCTGAGTACTTGTTGTCTCTTGAGCAATGTATGTCCGCACGCCTTGGCGGAATACAACTCGTGTAGAGTTGTTTAATATTGGATACCTGTAAATGCAAGGAATACACAGATATACAGACAAACAATTATGGGACATGCATATGTCCCGTGATGTGGGTGCTAGTGTATTGGCAGGAAAGGAGTTGACCTATAAAGAGTGACCTCTAATACCCTAGACTTAAAGGTGCTATCGTATGTGCATACGTGTGCGACTCCATGACTAATGCTAGAATCCTATGGCTAAGGACGAAGGATGCTATGCTTGACACAGTGTTTAGATGATGATGATATGTAATGCAAATGCAGAGATATGACACTAATGCAGAGATATGATGTTAATGCAGAGATATGATGTTAATGCAGATGATATGATGCTTTATCATT
Source organism: Beta lomatogona (assembly GCA_947646795.1). Classification (NCBI taxonomy): domain Eukaryota; kingdom Viridiplantae; phylum Streptophyta; class Magnoliopsida; order Caryophyllales; family Amaranthaceae; genus Beta; species Beta lomatogona. The sequence goes on along the minus strand of CANSNZ010000928.1, from coordinate 3,233,262 downwards.
CTTCTAAGCTCAATTTTTCGTTTAGATTTTTTTTTTGAAAAAGGAGAAATGTGAAGCCCCCAAGGATGATCCATGTAGCTTATGTTTGATTCGAAACGCGTCATAGTTGTCACGGGCCTAAATGAGCCCATAAAACAGTTAGGATCTCTTATTATTTTCTCATATGGGTCTGGAGCCCACAATCTTTTGTATGGACTTGTAATGAAGTCCTTATTAAGGTACACATGGAGCCTATGAAAGAGGGGAAATGAAAATCCCCCAAGGATGATCTATTCAGTTAATAGATTATGTTCGATTTGAAATACGTTATAGAACGAGTTTTCATAGCGCTTAAGTTGTATATGCTTCGCGTTTTGTATGCATAGGGCCTAAGTGAGCCCACAAATAGGCGCGGTCTTATATTCGCGTGGGTTTAAAACCCATGATTTTATGTATGGACTCATACTGAAGTCCTTATCACAATAGGCCTGAACTTGGAGCCTATGATTTTCTGCGTGGATCCGTTATGAAGCCCCCAGTAAGATGGAGTTGATAAAGAATCCAACTTGATCGCTTGATTTTGAAGATATCTCGTCAAGCTTAATGGAAGTTTCGACCAAAGATTTCATATAGGGTTCCTAAGGTGAAAAGATAAGAGAAAGGCCAAATAAAGGAACACTCAATGGATGAGGTCCGGGTATAGCGCTGAGTGTTGAAAGGTTGTGCTAAGGTTGGTTTAGAAGCGATAATGTAGTTCAAAAAACGGCAAGGGATAAGAATAAGAAAAAGGCAGAGCCATAATGAATTGACTCACACAATAAGGTAGGCTAATGATGCAGGTTCAAATCCCAGTCTAGTTCTAAGGGTAGCGATTAGCATTGAAAATTCATGATCTTTTTTGGGCGATCGCGGTTTTCTCATGGGCCTAGACGAGCCTTAAAAAAAATATGTTTTGGATAAAAATGGTTGGGCCTCAAAAGAGGTTGCCTACGTATCCAAGATGGAATCAGGCCAGTCGTAGCTCTTAGAATGTTAATTGGTGGCCGAGCATTTTGCTTGGAGCCATTTGCAATGAATTAGGCATTGAATTGGAAGAGGACTTCAGCAAGGGTGGATAATGATGTAGGTTTGGTTTGCTTTAAAGCGGTCGGACCTCAAGGTGAGATTTCCTACGTATGTTTAGCAGAATCAGACCATTCGTAGTTCAGGCTAATGAATGAAAAGATGCCCTGACTTTTGCCTAAGCCACCCTTATGGGTTTTCGACCTAGCGGGCTTTGGTTTGTCTTTTATGGCTTATTGGGATGTAATATGGTTGTGGGTTGTTTGAGAAGGTTTATTACAGAGGTATGATTTGGTTTGTAATGGTTTTTGGTTGTGGAGGTCAAGGCCTATTGGTTAAAGTTGGAGTTTTGGGTTAAAGGTTCTGAAAAAAGTACATTTGACAAAACTATTGATGGGCTTATTTGCAACACTTCCCCTTTCTTTTTTTTTTTTTTTTTTTTGATATTTTGCACTTTCTTTTTGATCATTTTTTGCCTTTGCTTCTTTTTTTTTTTTTTTTTGCCTTGCTTTTTTGCTTTGATTTTTACATTGCTCTCTTTTTTTTTTTTTGCCTGCCCTTTACATTGAATGGTTGTCAAATGTACCTCCCATGAGGTAGGTTAAGGGGAGAGGGAGATTATGTGTTTAGGTTGAAATGGATGATAAGGATTGGAGAAATAGTTGTAGTGAAGGGAGGAATCCCTCTTTTATGCCAATTTGTTTATTGCCTTTATTAGAGTAATAGTTGTAGTGAAGGGAGGAATCCCTCTTTTATGCCAATTTGTTTATTGCCTTTATTAGAGTAATCATGAGAATTATAACTTTATTTTCTTTTAAGGCGACAATCGTGATTTCCATTGATATGCTCATTAATGTGAGGTTAGAGAATAAATAAATATTCATTTATTGATTGAAAATTATGAGTACATACAATAAGCGGGAAAATCTTATATTAGACTGGGCAAAATACGAGAGATGAATAGAAAATGAAATCTCAAGTCTAGACTCCCACATTGCGCATGACAAGCGACCTTAAATCTGCGACTTTTTTGTAGTAGGAGAAATTGGAAGTCTCCCATCATCGATCATGTCTTGGATAAACTCTTTTAACCCGTAGCAGTAAGCGGTCTTATGTTCACTACCACTATGGTATTTGCAATAGGCGTCCTTATCCCATTTTGGTCCTTTTTTATCTTAATGAAGGTATGGAGTGGGCCCTATAGGATGGAGCAAGTTTCTAGAATAAAGGTACTCAAATACAGCGTCATAGCTTAAATCTAGGGATGTAAATTCTCTTTTAGGCTTTCTCTTAGGCCTGGTGGTATTAAATGTAGGTCCATGTGAGACAGCTACATGCAGGTGTTTAGGAAGTATTCCGATTGGAGTAATATTTTTCCTTATTTTATTGGGCGTTAATTTGAAAGTTGGATGAATCATTAATAACCCTTTTACCTCCGTTGGAAAACAACATACTTTCTTGTAAAGGAGATTGCTTTTTGAAGTCGGACTTGATTGAAGGCCTTAGAAGTGAGCTATGGGGTATGAATGCATGATGTCGTTAAGTTCATTAATCCTTTGTTGGTCAGCTACCATTGCATCGAAGTGCTCTAATGCCTTGATATTTTGACTATGGTTCTCTTGAAGAACAGTGTACTTTGCCTCTGGTCTGACGACACGTGCTATAAGATCTACTATTATACTCTTCAACACATCAATCTGTTGTTGAAGTGTTTTTGACATGTTGTGTATTTCCTACAATGGATCGTCCAACAGGAGATTAGAAATGGAGTGATGGTGGAGAGAAAGAAAATGGAATGAAAGAATGTATATTTAAAAGTTGAGCTTCTAGGGATTGAATCTGCGTATCCTAAATGAGTGATTTTTTGTTTTTGTTTTTTGATGCATTTAAATCTATATGTATGCATGAATCTTTTGGATGAACTTAGACCTAATGCATGTATGCATAACTTAATCTATGCGTTCGAACATGTAAAGGTTGCCTACATATCCCGAATAGGGAATCAGATAGCTTGTACTTCAGGACTACTAAATGCGGAATGCATGAAATGAAATGAGGAGTTTGTATGCAATGAGACTTCTAAATGCCGATGAACTCAAGTTACACATGAAGTGTATGAATGATGAACTATGCAATGCAGAGGGATTCTAGTGTGAATGTAGTCCTAATGGATTTGGAATTCTATGGACTTTAGAATCCTAGGCTTGATGAACTTTTAGGGATGTTAGACTCCTAATATGCATGAGACTCTAGTGGACCTAGACTCCTAAGATGGACGGAATTCCAATGGTTTTAGACTCCTAATATTGGCGGAATACTAATGGACTCAATACTCCTAAGATGAGCGGAATTCTAACGAATTTAGACTTCTATTATACGCGGATTTCTATGGATTCTAGACTCCTAAGAAAGACGAAACTCTAAAGAATTTAGACTCCTAAAATGGATAAATTATATGAATTTTAGACTCCTAAGATGGGTGAAATTCTAGTGGACTTAGACCTTTTATGACGCGTGGATTTCTATGGATTCCTGACTCCTAAGATGGTAGGAATTATAATGACCCTAGAATTAGACGAGATTAGGACTCCTTACGGATTTAGACTCCTATTATGCATGAGCTTATATCAATTTTAGACTCCTAAGATAGCAAGAACTCTAACAACCCTAGACTTCTTAGACGGGTGAACCTAAACAGGATTAAGACTCCCAACTTTAATAGGGTTAGACGAGGTTAAAAACTCTAAATGGAGTGAAACTGGATGGACCTAGACATATGGACTAGATGGACTTCTAATGGAGTTAAAATTCCTAAATGGGTAAGACTTTTACAACAAGATGTACACTAAGAAGAAATCCTAAATGATGTGCACATGAAAAGATGGATAATATACATGAAATGATGAATTTTTGAAAAAGATATGGGATAAGAGATGGGATGAAATTTTGAAAAATATATGAGAATAATTTTCGAAGAAGATAGGTGATATAACGGAGATGGATTTTAAAAAAAATATGGCGTAGTTTTTTAAAAAGGGATAGGAGATATTGTAACACCCCAAAACTTTGGTTCATAAACTTTATAAAACATTCACTTTTCATTTAAATATCTGACCAAACCTTTAGGGTGTTACCGCCGCATCTATTGTTAAAAATAAATGCAAGGCTAATTAATAAAATAAAATTTAACTTACAATCTAAATTATCAAAATAAACCAAACTAAGTTGTATAACTTAAACCAATTCAAAACTAAACAATCCCAAATAACAGTATTGTAATATTTATTAAACTAGGTGAACTTAAAACTACAAGTTCGCTCATTCCTGCAACGTAGTCCCTTTCACCAACCTGCACAATATAAATAGGAAAAGAACAAAGAAAAACAAATACACAAAAATTAGCGAAAGCTAAGTAATTACAACTCCATCCCGTAAAATAATAATAGTTATAATTTAAAAATAGTTTTTATAACATACAAACAAGTATAATACAATATAGACAAGTATAACATAATACAGACAATTATATAATACACTCAGCCAATTTAAATACTCAAAGTTTATATGAGTCACACAACATCAAATTTAATTATTAGAGGGGAATCGAACGTTAGTAGGCCGGGACTAATCCCAATAACCACCTACTTCAACATGGGTCGTCACCCAAATAAATTAAGAGTAATGGCCAATATCGTTTTGCAGAACGTCCCTAGTGTGCACACCCCTCACTAATCTAATGGGTATCCGCAATGCGCACCAATAGTATTAGGAGGAAGACAATAAAGAGTTGTAACAGAATAAAATTAAGTACTGTTCATCACCTATGGAGGATCCAAGTCCACAGGATAATTCCCTCAATAATATTTGCACTTTACGTGATTAATAAACTTTAATAGTTATGACACATCAAATATCACATTAAACACTACACAGGAACATCTTTAGTTCAATAAATATATTTTTCCCAACTTAATCACCTTGTAAAATTATAATAATCAACGTGTATAATTCATAACAACCAATAGGTCCATCATTACAACATCGTATATAGAGACACAATGTCAACTTATAATAAATGTTCGTAACATCCTTAATTCACCAATTGTACCCATTAAATTACATTATCCATATTAGTATAGTTTTAATATGATGGTACGATAGTTAGATTAACAAGTCCAACAAAAATAATCATACTAGTACATACATATGTATATATATATCATACGTAGAGAAAATAGTACTAATAATAATATTCATTATAACTTTAGTCATACAAGTACTATTATTATTCATGTCATATAATGTATATATCAAATTTAACATATAATCATATAGTTACATCAATTACATATAGCACATACAATTCCTAACGGGATTCTAAGTGTTGATGGACATTGTGAATTACCTCGAACGCGTCCAAGTATAGCAATATCAACTAAAAGTTGCCTTCTACGAAGTTTCCGTCTGCAACAAATAATATTACTTAAAGTTAGTCACTTGATATAATATCCCAAAATAAAACTTCAGTTTAAAACTTTATTAGAAATTAGTACAAAAGTCAAATATTCAAATCTTGAATAAATAACATTATTTGCAAGATTAAAGAGTATAAGAAAACTTTTAATATATATATATATATATATATATATATATATATATATATATATATATATTTTCGTAAAACCCGTGACTTGCCATGCGTATGAATTCACCATAATTCATACAACTTGTTTCCTACTTATTACACTAAAGACAAAACTCACTTTACTTTTTCCCTTTTTTTTTTTATAACAAAAAAAAATGAAATCTAACAATAGCTTAAAAAAAAGAAAGTCAGGAACTTTTCCCTGTACTTGCGCATGACATAGAAAACAGAGGAAGGTAAACAAAGAAGAAACCAGAAGGAAGGCGGAAAGGAGAATTAAAAGACTGGGTAGTCGGCCGGAGCTCCGATGAAGCCCCGACGTCACAAACACGGTGTTGATTCCCTCTTTCTTTTGAACCTCGAATAGCAACAGTGGTGGGTAATTCGATCTGAAATTTGAACTTACCAAAGAGATGAATAAAGACTGAAATACATGAGAATTTTTTTTTGAGTGATAAGGGGTATATATAGGCAAGTGAATTTAGGGTTTCTCTCAAAAGATAATAATTTGAAAATCTGATTTCTTTTTTTTTTTTTTTCCAGAACCTACTCAGAATTTTTGTTTTCTATTTTCGAAAAAATCTGATTTACTAAAATCCGAATTTCGAATTTTTTTTTTTTCAAACTTAAAAACGAAAATATAGCTAGTTATCTAAAATAGATTTTCTAAAAAATCTTAGTATTATAAATTTTTTTTTTTTAACTCGATAAAATAACTTGTAAAAATTTGGGATATGACATCTACTCCTCCTTAAAAAGAAAGTTCGTTCTTGAACTTTAATGTTAGCTCTAGCTACTAATACAAAAACAAAAGTTAGTATCATATTCTACCCCCCTTAAAGAGTTTCGTCCCCGAAACTCAAGCGTACCTGCTGAAAAAGTTCGGGATATCGGTTTTTCATATCATCTTCGGCTTCCCATGTAGCCTCTTCAGAAGTTTGACTTGACCATAACACCTTGACTAATTTTACCGCCTTGTTCCGGGTACTTCTCGTTTTGGTATCAAGGATCCTAACTGGGCGTTGTTCAAAGAATAAAGTCTCTTCTAGTTCAATGGTTTCGGGTTGAATGATATGGGTAGGATCATTGACATATTTTCGAAGTTGAGACACATGAAAGACATCATGGACATTGGCTAACTCCATTGGTAAGGCTAATCTATAGGCTACTTCTCCAATTCGCTCCAAGATCTCATATGGTCCAATATAACGCGGACTCAACTTCCCTTTCCTACCAAATCTCATGACTCCCTTTGTTGGTGACACTTTCAGCAAAGCCTTCTCCTCAACCTCAAATTCCATCTCCCTTCTATTCTGATCTGCATAAGACTTTTGTCGATCTTGAGCTGCCCTCATATGCTCCTAAATAAGCCTAACTTGCTTCGTTGTTTCTTCAATCATCTCTGGTCCTAAAGTCATCGTCTCACTTATGTCACTCCAACACAAAGGACTCCTACATTTCCGCCCATACAATGCTTCATAAGGTGCCATCTTTATGCTTGAGTGATAACTGTTGTTATACGAAAACTCTATAGTTGGCAAATGATCATCCCAAGATCCTCCAAAGTCTATCACGCATGCTCTCAACATATCCTCCAAAGTTTGAATTGTTCTCTCTGTTTGCCCATCTGTTGCAGAGTGAAAAGTTGTACTAAACTTGAGTAGTGTCCCAAATGCTTGTTGTAACTTCTCCCAGAACTTGGACAAAAATCTAGAGTCTCTATCTGAAACAATATCCTTTGGTACTCCATGTAGTCTCACAACCTCTCGCATATATGCACTAGCCAATTGCTGCATACTCCAAGTATCCTTCATTGCTATGAACCTGGCCGACTTTGTCAAGCGATCCACTATAACCCATATGGCATTCTTTGCTGACTTAGTAAGTGGTAATCCCATCACAAAATCCATTGAAATAGACTCCCATTTCCAACTCGGCACTTCTAAAGGTTGCATCATTCCACCAGGTCTCATATGCTGAATCTTCACCTTCTGACACGTCAAACACTTTGCAACAAACTCGGCAACTTCATGCTTCATGTTTTTCCACCAAAAATGCTGCTTCAAATCCTTATAGAGCTTATCTCCTCCAGGATGCACCGAATATGGCGTATTATGAGTTTCTTCCAAAATCTTTCTTTTTAACTCCTCATCCTTAGGAACACACCATCTTCCCTTGTACTTCACAACACCATTCTCATCGATGTCAAACTCAGTGGCAACTCCATCTTCTTTCATTTTCCTGATCTTCACCATCCACTCATCATTACCTTGCTTTCCACGAATCTCATCGAATAAGGTGGGTTGCACACATAATGCATTCAATTGAGCTTTCATTTGCCCTTGCTTCATGACTTCTAAACTCATTCTCCTGAATTCTTCACACAATCTCTCAGACAACACCATCATGTTCATCATATGACTAGTCTTCCTACTCAACGCATCAACAACTTTATTCGCTTTACCCTCATGATACGATATCTCCAATTCATAATCCTTAATGAGTTCAAGCCACCTCATCTGTCTGATGTTCAACTCCTTCTGAGTAAATATATACTTCAGACTTTTATGATCAGTGAAACTCTTACATGACACACCATACAAATAATGCCTCCAAATTTTCAATGCAAATACTACCGCAGCTAACTCTAAATCATGAGTAGGGTAATTATGTTCATAAGGCTTAAGTTGTCTCGAAGCATATGCTACCACCTTACCATGTTGCATCAATAAACATCCTAACCCATTCTTAGAAGCGTCACTATACACCTCAAAACCTTCTAATCCAGATGGTAACGTCAAAACTGGTGCTGAAGTAAGTCTCTGCTTCAATTCTTGGAAAGCTTTCTCACACTTCTCATCCCACTGAAATCGAGTTGTTTTCTTCATCAAATTTGTCAAAGGTTGAGCTACTTTTGAAAAATCTCGCACAAACCTCCTATAGTAGCCAGCAAGTCCTAAGAAACTTCTAATCTCTGTCACATTATTAGGTCTTGCCCACTCTGTCACTGCTTGTATCTTTGATGAATCTACAGCAACGCCTTCCTTCGAAATCACATGACCCAAAAATGCTACTTTCTCAAGCCAAAACTCACATTTGGATAACTTAGCATACAACTTTTTCTCTCGAAGTATCTCCAAAACTTTCCTTAAATGACCTTCATGATCTTCTTTGTCCTTCGAATACACCAATATATCATCAATAAACACCACCACAAACCTATCCAAATACGGCTGAAATGTCCTATTTATAAGGTCCATAAACACTGCAGGTGCATTAGTAAGTCCAAATGGCATCACTGTGAACTCATAATGCCCATACCTCGTACGAAATGCCGTCTTTGGTATATCTTCCTCCACAATTCTCAATTGGTGATACCTAGACCTCAAATCAATCTTAGAGAAAATTCCAGCACCCTTAAGTTGATCAAATAAATCATCAATCCTAGGCAATGGGTACTTATTCTTTATTGTCACATTGTTCAGCACTCTGTAATCAATACACAAGCTCAAGGTTCCATACTTCTTTCAAACAAACAACACTGGTGCTCCCCAAGGTGAAATACTTGGCCTAATGTACCCTTTCTCCAACAATTCCTCCAATTGTACTTTCAACTCTCGCATCTCTGCAGGTGCCATCCTATATGGTGCCTTAGAAATAGCTCTAGTCCCAGGCACTAGGTCAATTTTAAAATCCATTTCTCTCATTGGCGGCATCCCCGGAGTTTCTTCTGGAAAAACATATTGGAATTCTCTCACCACAGGTATCTGAGATATTTCTCCATCCTCCACACTCACATCTTTCACATGGCACAAATAGATGGGGTAGCCCTTCCTAATATAGGTTTTGAATGACATGGCTGGCACAATACATACTCCAGGTTTAGAAATAATTCCTTGATAGGATATTCTATTTCCCTTTTGCCCCCTAAGAGACACCTTTTGGGTATGACACTCTATCCGAGCCCTATACTTTGCAAGCCAATCCATCCTTAATATTACATCAAAGTCTGGTAGGTCAAACTGAATAAGATCAGCAGGCAAATTATATCCTAATATGGTAATGGGTATATCTTGGAATAAGGAACTACAAGGAACTACTTCTCCTGAAGGTATGGTTATGAAAGTTTGACACAAGCTTGAGGGTTTTAGACATAACTTTTCAACAAGTGAACTAGCTATGAAAGAATGAGACGCCCCAGAATCAAAAAGCAAATAAGCAGGGTTAGAGTTTACGAGGAAAGTACCCGTCACAACATTGGCGTTGGTATCTGCTTCATTCTGGTTCATAACATAGATTCTTCCATTGCTGCCTCGAGCGCCATTTCCATTGCCATTCTGATTGTTGTTCCCTCCATTTGCTCGGTTGTTATTATGGCCATTATGCTGAGTATTGTTCCCTCCTTGAGCATTCGAAACTTGACCCTGGGAGTTGTTATTGTTATAGGGATGGTTGTTGTTGTTCTGGTTCTGACTAGGCCCATGACCATTCTTATTCCCCCCATTGTTCCCATCTTGTCCATTATTCTGACGCTTAGGACACTGATTAGCCTTATGCCCTTTCTCTCCACAAGCATAGCAAGTTATTGGGTCTCCTTGACAGGTAAATCCTGGGTGGCTTTTATTATACTTCCTACAAGTAGGGTTCTGGCTACGGGATCCTTGCTGGTTTGATCTCCCTTGACCTTGGTAATTGCTATGGTTTCGTTGATAATTACCACCACCATTATTGTGATTATTGCCCCTATTATTATTGTTACCCCCATATCGAGGTTTCTTGTCATTCCCATGGTCATTTTGGTTGTTAGGTGGGTCTTTTCTCTTTTTCCTCCCCATAACTTCCTCTTCACGCCTCAGAACTCTCTCAATATTAGAAGCCTTAGCACAAGCCTCCTGAAAAGGTGCAGAAGTTGCTCCTCCAAGTCTGGTCTGAATTATAAATGCTAACCCATCCTCAAACTTTTGAGCCTTGGCTTTCTCATCTGGGACAACAGTAGGACAAAATCTAGCCAACTCATTGAACTTCTGTGCATACTCTTGCACAGACATAGTACCTCCCTGGTTAAGTCTAGTGAACTTTATAAAACATTCACTTTTCATTTAAATATCTGACCAAACCTTTAGGGTGTTACCGCCGCATCTATTGTTAAAAATAAATGCAAGGCTAATTAATAAAATAAAATTTAACTTACAATCTAAATTATCAAAATAAACCAAACTAAGTTGTATAACTTAAACCAATTCAAAACTAAACAATCCCAAATAAAAGTATTGTAATATTTATTAAACTAGGTGAGCTTAAAACTACAAGTTCGCTCATTCTTGCAACGTAGTCCCTTTCACCAACCTGCACAATATAAATAGGAAAAGAACAAAGAAAAACAAATACACAAAAATTAGCGAAAGCTAAGTAATTACAACTCCATCCCATAAAATAATAATAGTTATAATTTAAAAATAGTTTTTATAACATACATACAAGTATAATACAATACAGACAAGTATAACATAATACATACAATTATATAATACACTCAGCCAATTTAAATACTCTAAGTTTATATGAGTCACACAACATCAAATTTAATTATTAGAAGGGAATCGAACGTCAGTAGGCTGGGACTAATCCCAGTAACCACCTACTTCAACATGGGTCGTCACCCAAATAAATTAAGAGTAATGGCCAATATCGTTTTGCAGAACGTCTCTAGTGTGCACTCCCCTCACTAATCTTATGGGTATCCGCAATGCGCACCAATAGTATTAGGAGGAAGACAATAAAGAGTTGTAACAAAATAAAATTAAGTACTGTTCATCACTTATGGAGGATCCAAGTCCACAGGATAATTCCCTCAATAATATTTGCACTTTACGTGATTAATAAATTTTAATAGTTATGACACATCAAATATCACATTAAACTCTTCACAGGAACATCTTTAGTTCAATAAATATATTTTTCCCAACTTAATCACCTTGTAGAATTACAATAATCAACGTGTATAATTCATAACAACCAATAGGTCCATCATTACAACATCGTATATAGAGATACAATGTCAACTTATAATAAATGTTCGTAACATCCTTAATTCACCAATTGTACCCATTAAATTACATTATCCATATTAGTATAGTTTCAATATGATGGTACGATAGTTAGATTAACAAGTCCAACAGAAATAATCATACTAGTACATACATATGTATATATATATCATACGTAGAGAAAATAGTACTAATAATAATAATCATTATAACTTTAGTCATACAAGTACTATTATTATTCGTGTCATATAATGTATATATCAAATTTAACATAAAATCATATAGTTACATCAATTACATATAGCACATACAATTCCTAACGGGATTCTAAGTGTTGATGGACATTGTGAATTACCTCGAACGCGTCCAAGTATAGCAATATCAACTAAAAGTCGACTTCTACGAAGTTTCCGTCTACAACAAATAATATTACTTAAAGTTAGTCACTTGATATAATATCCCAAAATAAAACTTCGGTTTAAAACTTTATTAGAAATTAGTAAAAAAGTCAAATATTCAAATCTTGAATAAATAACATTATTTGCAAGATTCAAGAGTATAAGAAAACATTTAAAAAATTTATACTTCCTCTGTTTCGATTTAAACGCAACAATTGGAGTGGCACGGACTCCTAGTCGAAATTTCTTAAGGGGCAATTAGAAGAAGGAGGGGGCATGTGATTAAATTCAAGTGGAGAGAGAAAGGGGGCCAAAAAGAAAAAACAAATCAGCAGCCATCACCAACAGTCAGCAACCACCACCTACACCGCCACTGCCAGCACCCACAACCACTTCCACACACCTCCAGGCCACTGCCAGCAACCACATTACCGACCACCAGAACAAACCACCGTCAACCACCAGCCGTACATCCACCCACAAAAAAAAATCAACCACCACCACAACAAAACCCCAATTGAAAACCACCACTCCTACCACAGTCAATCGCGGATCAAAGTCCCGAAAAACCCATCACCGTCAACTCCACAACCCCCAACCAACACCACCGAAATCCACCGCCAACACCACCTAAATCCTACCAAATCCCGAATCGACCACCAAATAAAACAAACAAAACAAAGAAAAGCATAAGGATACGAAGAAGAAGAGAAGAACAGAAAATCTTAAATTAAAAGAAAAAAAGAAGTAGTAGAAGATGAAAGCAGAGAAGTGAGAAGAAGAGAAAGGAGAAGCAGGAAAGGCCGCGGTTTTTGGGTGGTGGTGGCGGCGGCGGCGGCTTTGGGCTGGTGGTGGCAGCAGTTTTGGACTGATGGTGGAAGTTGTTAGGCGAGAATGGTGGTGGTTGAAGATTTGAAAGAGGGGTAGGTGGTAGAGGAGGAGAGAGAGTACAAAGGTGGAGGAGGTGCTAGAGGAGGAGAGAGTGTGAGGTAGGTTACTTAAAGGTTAGATTAGTTTAGTTAATAATTGATTAGAGAATGTAACACTAGGTTTTAGTTTTTTATAAGGGGTATTTGGGTAATTTTATGGTGAAAAATTATGCCATAAATGGAAAGAACTCAATTGTTGCATTTAATTTGAAACTGCCAAAAAAAGAAACTGTTGCATTCAAAACGAAACGGAGGTAGTATATATATTTTCGTAAAAAACCCGTGACTTGCCATGCGTATGAATTCACCATAATTCATACAACTTGTTTCCTACTTATTACACTAAAGACAAAACTCTCTTTACTTTTTCCCTTTATTTTTTATAACAAAAAAAATTGAAATCAAACAATAGCTTAAAAAAAAGAAAGTCAGGAACTTTTCTCTGTACTTGCGCACGGCATAGAAAACAGAGGAAGGTAAACAAAGAAAGAAGAAACCAGAAGGAAGAAGGAGAAAAGGAGAATTAAAAGACTGGGTAGTCGGCCGGAGCTCCGATGAAGCCCCGACGTCACAAACACGGTGTTGATTCCCTCTTTCTTTTGAACCTCGAATAGCAACAGTGGTGGGTAATTCAGATCTGACATTTGAACTTACCAAAGAGATGGATAAAGACTGAAATACATTTTTTGAGTGATAAGGGGTATATATAGGCAAGTGAATTTAGGGTTTCTCTCAAAAGATAATAATTTGAAAATCTGATTTCTTTTTTTTTATCAGAACCAACTCAGAATATACTACTCAGAATTTTTGTTTTCTATTTTCGAAAAAATCTGATTTACTAAAATCCGAATTTCGATTTTTTTTTTAAAGCTTAAAAACGAAAATATAGCTAATTATCTAAAATAGATTTTCTAAAAAATCTTATTATTATAATTTTTTTTAACTCGATAAAATGACTTGTAAAAAATTGGGATATTACAGATATAGTTTGGCAAAAGGTGAGGATAGAATTTTGAAATAGATAGGAGATTAGAGATTGAAATTATTTTTTTGAGATGGATTTTCTTTTTAAAATAAAAAAAAAGATGGAGATAATTTTTTTTAAGATAGATTTTTGAATGAAAAATGGGATGAAGGTTAATGGAATTTGGGCAGGTATTTAGTCGTATGTACCTATCCAAAAATAAATTTCTCCTACTCTCATTTACAAATAAATATAGAAGGGAAGTAAGGTTCGTATCCACAGGGAAACATGGACAAGTTTGTATTCAATATAAACAACACCTATATGAGTTATGACTATAAGTTGAAAAAACCAATTCAGGGGGGAACTTTTTCAATTACAAATTGCTACTAAACTAATGCAAACGACTAAATGAAAGTTATAGAAATTCAATGTCAACAAGTCTTGAGTCCGATTAATTTCCACTTTCAACTAAATTATTGATCATTGAAACCACAACTCTACTTAAGCTCAAGGTTACCTATTGTTGAGATAAAATATCCTATTCTCCTTACTTATAGTTAAATAACACGATCCGCGTGACTACAAAACCCTTACTATTGAATAACTTAGTACGATCTGCGTCTTAGTTCAATTCAAAAGGAGCAATAATAATAAAGAACCAATAGGCTTGCCAATGTTGTACAAGCGATAAGCAGTCAATCAATTTGTTTGATTTCCCTAAGTTATAACAATTCATGATCCACATGCAAAGTTAGGTCTTAGTTTACTACCAAGTGATAAAAGAACAAAACAATCCGATTCTATTATTAAATCTAGCAATGGATAAATCACAAAATCAAACTAATAGTACTCCTAGCAAGTCTTGCAATCATCATATAATGGAAACAATAACCAAGAGAGATAGTAGAGTATAGAGAATCTTATAATAAGCAGTTCAAGCTTCAATTAATCGTTCCCAAGAGTGATTTAAGCTACAATTTCCATAATCTAACTAAATTACAAACTAAAATATGAAAGAGAAATGAAAAGATGAAGTTTCTTGGCCTTTGCTATGTTTTTCTCTGCTCCTCCCTCGTAAAAAGAGGCGCCGAATTCTATTTATACTTCACGGAAGAAAACCTAGTTGTTGAAGAAACCGCCTAAGTCGGTTAATGGTCGTGAGGTGCGACAAGCTTCTGCCTTTTTCAACCTGACGCTGCAGACCTGGGCTGGGACAACAATAGGGGTTGCGACCCACGACCTAGATCGCAAGGTGCGATGGGCATGTGCTTTTAGCTCGCCACAATCCAAAATTCCCAAACACTCTAACATTGAAGTTTCAAACATCTCAGATAGAACGGGACCACATAACAATGACCTTTACTCTTAAAGCCTCACAAAAGTAGGAATTAGGAGATAAAAATCAACATATTACTCCTAAACTCTCAAAGACTAAACAACTTCATTCTTCCACACTTAACCCTAACGATTAACCAAAAGGATAGAAAATGTGTTTAAGATGCACGCATAACTCGGATACATCAAATTCCTCTACGCTTGAACCATACTCGCCCTCGAGTAAACTTCAAATAGACAAATGAACAACCCCAAAATCGCCCAAGTTACACACCAACATCTAACATCCCCTTATCGCTCTAAACCTAAGGTTAGCCTAAATTTCCACAGCTATACTGTAGCTTACAGAAGATTAAGCACAGCAGAAGAGCCTTTAGTCGAGTTAACCCGAACTATTACCATCACATTCACTGAACAACATCGGAGAATGTGGAACTTAAATCCCTTCTCTATTTATTTCAAATTAATTATTACAACAACGCCCTGATTCTCAGACTCTATCTTAATAAATTTTTCTAGAAATTCCGGCAGAGTTTCCTTTGAAAATAGGACAACCCTAAATCGGGAAATAATATGAACCTGATATAGTTTTAATAAATAAAAAAATCCAACTCCAAAACTCAACAGCCTCAACGCTTTTGCGGAGCAACAACCAACAGAGAATCAGGAGCACTAATGACTCTTAACTACATAAACAGATAATAAATAATTATTGATTAACTGTTACAAAGTCGAGCGTTTTCGCCTCAAAAACAAGTATAACACCATTAATTTTCCCGCGAACATAACTTCAACTTCTGAAAGAATAACTCACGGCTTCAACTTGAAACATTTAAGGAAACTGCCACCCACCAAGTGACAGGCCACATAAATGACAAACCAACATACACACATCAGCAAAGCTGAGTACTAGCCCGTAAACAAGATTAACACATGCTTTGGTGGCTTTTACTTGAAAAAAAACTCTCATCGATCAACATGGTCAAACCAATCACATGTCATAACAATGTATATCATTTGTCATGTGGGACGCATACATGATAATCACATCTGTTATAATAGTGCTTAGCATTAATCTTATCAGATACGTATATGTAATACCTTTAGTCTATTATTCTTCTTATGATACACCATCTTTCACATAACAGCAAATGTAGCAAGGGGATTCCCAAACATTCACAATAGAGACATTTCATATATCAATATTTAATCAACCTTTCAACATCACAATTTCTTATAAACGATATGAGTTTACCAACTCTGATATAAACAATATACTTTATCTCCATTACTTAATTTCTTAGCGGAAATCCACATTTATGCTTTCAAATACTATATCAATCATTCCTTATACTTTTACAACCAATTCCTTTTCAGGAATTAAATAGCATGACAAAATTCTACGACACGATTCCTTATCAGGAATTCAATATCAAAATATGATTCCTTATCAGGAATCCAATATTATAACAACTTACCATGATACGATTCCTTATCGGGAATCCAACATCAAAATAACTTTCACAATTCGAAATAACTTTCTTTTAACAGGGGGAAAGAGAACGTGGCGGAGGAGACAAAGCTTACACTCCGACAGTGGGGGTCGTCACCCAACCATTCGCATTACTTTTGGCCAATAACCGCGACTAGTCCGGAGTACATTTTTCCGCTGATTTCATCAGCCATCCACAAGTTTCACATTACATGATATATTGCCCGATTATCGCCCCACATAGCAATGGGCATGTTTCCCCGTGGGGCCCCCCAAGGTTCACAGTCCATGGGGTACTGTTCATGTCACCTCATCCGTCGACTCAGACGAGGCTACTTTCCCCTTTAGATTCCTTTTGATTATCATTCGCAACTCAATCAAATCATTCTTGAAACTTATCCAATAATTTTAGTAATTCTTAACAAACTTTGAACAACAAACCAACCAGAAGGCTTCTCCTTAGAGAGCCATAATCGCTTGACATAGTATCTTTTTATGTAAGTATTTCATACCAATACACATATGCTTTTATATGCAATCCAATTCAAATCATAAAACTTATGAACCAAAACAATTAATAAATAATCATATTCAACAACACATTCATCACCATGACAAAAGGTCACTCAGTTAGAATTAACTAACGAGAGTTACTAAACCACTTACGCACAACTCATACTCTTACATATGAATTATTTATACTCTTTTATACTTCATGATTATTAATCAACATTTATCTCTATGATATTAATAATAATTATCAAGCACTAACAACAATTACAATAGGTCTCTATCTTAGAATTAACTAAGGAGAGTTAACCTAAACCACACAACTCAAATTTCATCAATCAAAGGTTGACTATAAGTAATTTAATATGATCCAAGTTATACCATTAGCTGAATTCTAATTATATGCTAGCATATAAAACTCACGGAACTCAAAGTATTAGTTTTAGAGTGGGAGTTTAGAATGACATTATACTTCATAAGTGTTTAAAGATATCTAAACTAACACAATTGACATTCCCTAAATAAATATATTCAAATCAGATACCAAATTATTTATCATAATAGAAAGAAGAATGTAAACTATATATTTCTCAAATGTAACCTCTACATGTAACCAAGTTACCTATGTGATATTCAATAAACTTTCAAACAACATTAATTATAATTATAAACTAGTTTCCTTTACCACTTAACCAATAAAACCATAAACTAATTAAGTTCCATGAATTCAAACTAGTGAAAGACTAATATACCTATCATCATAATCCAACTTCTATCCAAATCCAAGTAAACTAATAAGGTTACTTCACTATGTATAGCAGAAATCAGTTGGTGAAACTAGAGAAATAATCACATACTAAAGCTACTATAATAACATGAATAATCACAATTCAACAACAAAAGCAACAGTAACAACACAAAATTAGCCACAATGAAAATTAACAACCAAAGAAACACTAACAGCACAGGAACAACAACAATCACAACACCACCATACGCACAACACATAGGGAGGGAATGTACCCTTTTTGCCCGACTATCTCACGGCGGCAGACAAGGCGACACACGACAGCAGGACAACAGCAACACGGCGGCAGTGACGACGACATCAATAGACGCGGACCAGAGGAGATAGAAAGAACGGCGACAGGGGAGAGAGAAAACCATGGCAGCAACAACAGCAACAACTCAACCACAAACAAGGAGAGAGAACACGTAGCTCCGACGAAACAGGAGCGCATCACCAGCGAGAGTTAGGTGGCACACCACCGGCAAGGCAACAACGTCAACGGGGAGAGACGTGAGTGAGAGAAAGGAACGAGGTGAGAGAGAGAAGTTGGGGTTTTGCGATTCTTTGGGTTTCCTCTCCAATTGAGGGAGTAATTAGAAATGAAATAGGAAACAACTTGATTTAAGGAAGACACAAAGAAGAAGAACCTGGCACAAGGAGATGGAGACACGAAGGGATAAAGAAGATGAAGCAGGACTTTGGCTCAAAAAGAAGGACGCACGAGGAGAGAGAGAAATTAGAATTTGCTTCCTCTTGGGTATAACACCTATCTCAAATAGACTCATATAATTAAAGACTAAACTAAATTTGACTTAGTAAGTTAGCAAATTATTTTGTAAATAACTTTCATAAGATTAAATAAATAAATATATTACAAATACGACAAATAAAAATTCATGCTCCAAACTCAAATAAAATAAGAATTTTTGGAATATAATTAGTTTAATAAATATAATCAGCATTTAATAAACGATCTTAAAAATAAGGCTATTACATATACAATCATCCATTAGTCATGGGAAGGCAACAAAAAGACATGTTCCCATGCTTATCCCCAAAAATAGTCAAACAAACTAAGTTTAAAGCACTTGAAGTTTCAACAATTCACAACCAATGACAATCCAACCAACAAAAACCACTTGAAAACCAAAACGTAAGGAACAAGGGTTCCCCCACGCTTAGCATCAAGCTCCTCCTCCAAACCGTCATTCACAATAGCCATAACATGCCCACAAGACAACCAAACCACCAAGGAAAAGTAAATAAAAGACTAGTCTTACCCGAAACTTCCAAGATCACCTCTAACATTATGACTCCAACTCCTGAAAATGAGTAGTAGATTATTCTCTCTTTTCTTTTTCTCTCATTTGCCTAGGAGCCCTTTCGGGTTTTCATCCTAGCCTCTCATTTCTTTTTCTTTGAAAGCCTTTTGTTTTGCATAGGTTGCCCTTTCGGGTTTTCAACCTATTAAAGCCCCCAAATTTTGCCTAAGTCTCCCGCCCTTGCGGGTTTTCAACTTAGCGGGTTTTAAATTCATCATTTTTTTCATATTTTTTTATTTTTTCAAAAAAAATTTAATTAAGTAATGCAATATATACACAAAGCATATAAATCCTTATCCCCCATGCTTAGTACAAACATTATCCTCAATAACTAAAAGAAAAGGAGAAAGAAAAGAAGTAAGCACCTCTAAGAGGTAGATGGCCCACTAGGATTGCAGCGGCCCGCTCTCCTAGAAGCACGCTGCTCTCGGCGCTGACGAAGATGCCGCTCGATCGAAGGTGCAGGATCCTGATATGCTTGATACTCAGACACAAAGAAATTATTCATGGCCGAAACCATGGAAGAAATAGAAAACATAGTGTCCTAAAGTCCATCAACTTGTTGTTGCATTTGACCAAGTTGAACCCCAAAAGTGACTTGATTTTCCTCAATTGATTCTAGCCGATCCTCTACCATATCATTAAAATTAGGGGGTGCAACATCCGGCTCCGGGGCCCTAATTTGCCCATACTCTTCCTCTACCCAAGGGTGACAATTCTCATCTGGAGGAATATAGAGCTGAGCAGGTGTAGTCTCCGCAGTGATAGTCGTGGTTGCGGTAAAACCATATACTTCACATTATTGGCACCATAAAACCACAAATAAGCATTTCGGCGCTCGAGAAACCAAAGCAAGGAGGCCTTCTTTAATTGATGGATAGTATACTCATTAGAAGGATAAGTGCGACTAGTTCCAAGGGTACCTAGTTGATGGAGAATAGGGTTATCTTCGACATCTAGGGGTATGTGCACATGAGTGTACTCTGCAAGCAGGGTAACCATACCTCCCATACTGATCTTACCCGACTCCTTCCTACTAAGATCTAAGCAATCCGTGACCCAGATATGTACCCAACCCGGACACCCAACTCCTTGAGATGTCATCACCCACAATATTTCAAATCAAACTTGGGAAGATGTGTTGGTTCACCATGACAAAACACCATCACTTCAAGGAGGCGGTGAATAAAACGAAGTGCTGGATGGGGAATGGAACTACTTTTTCACCGGCTATGCCAAATGACACCATTGGTGATGGCATGCCAAAAGACCGCTTCATTATAGCCCTTGGAGTTCTCAAAACTTCCATCATCCTCATAATCCCAACCAAAAGCTTCACTCACATCCATGTAGTTCATCCTAATCTCATTGTCATTGAGGTAAAAGGTAATATAGGGGCCATCTTCATCTTCTCTCCTCTCTAAGGTATATAGGAATTCGAGTGTGTATCGTTCGTAGGTGGGGGCTTATTTGTGAAGGAAACCATGAATACCTACTTTGGACATCAAATGTTCAACGGGTTTGAGCAAACCTAAATCACTCAAGGCTGATACACTAGCAAATTTTGTCTCTTGAATTTGTCTATCCTTCTTTATCAATTTATCCCACCTTCTTTTTGCATCATCACTAAGGGTTTGTAGTCCCAAAGAATTGATTCGGGCCACACTTCTTGAACTACTACCAACTCTAGTTTTTCTTTTTTGTGTTGCCATCACTATTCAACAACTCTCTCCACACAATTCAACACAACCACCAGTCAAATACTGGTGCTTACTTGGACTTTATTGAGATGGTGAAGGAATAGCAGGGACATTAGAGCCTGAAGAAGGAATCACATTTGGAAAATAGGGTCGCCAACTTGACCGTATAGTCCTAGGCAGGTGAGCCTTCCTAGATGGTGTGTGCCCATTAGTTTCCCTTTATTAATTATGCTAGCTCTCTACACCTTGGTGAACATAGGATCATTCGGGGATTGGTTCTTCCAAAAATCATGAAAAACCGAGTTGTGGGGTGTACTGGAGTATAAATAAGGTGCATTGTCTTGAAATCTTTTGTAACTCAAATTTTTAGTGATACGTTTCCTCTTTTGTTAGTGAAATGTTGAAACAAGGCTTATGCTTGCATTATTATTATTTTTATTATAGTTGCTCCTTGTTTTGCTTAATGTTATTTGTCACTTTGCATGCCATGGATTCCTTCTCTTATTAGGGGAACAAGGGTCATTTATGCATATTAAGAGGCTGAATTTTGCTAAACTTTTGTGTCAATAATGTAAATTCTTTGTATGAGTTTAGTGTCCAATATCTCACACAGATTTAGTGTTCTTTAGTTTAGTTTTTGTAGTTAGTTGTTGGCAAAGGCCTAATCTTTATGTTTTTTAAAGTTTAAGACAAAATTATGCTGAGAAAAGAAAACATTGATCATGGTTCTAGTGATATTTCATAATGCAAATATAATGCTTAAAGAATGCTTGGTCATAATTTCATTCATTTTTTTAGATGTGTCTTTTGGGTTTCCATTTTCTTATATATGATTGGTGTTATTAATGGTTTTGTTGCTAATGATGTGATGAGCAATCAATATATATATATATATATATATATATATATATATATATATATATATATATATATAAAGGATGAACTTTTCGGAAGCACGGGGAGCGCCTCAAGATTTCAAGAGCATAGAGCTATTTTAAATATTTTAAAAATATAGAGTTCTACATATATTTAAATACATAAAAGTAGTTTTGGATAGGGAAAAATTAGAGTTTGGTTTTGAATAAAAAACCTAAATTATAATACTATGTAAATTGAATATAACTTTTGCTACCTAACTCAAAACATTATTATTTTTACCATTGGAGAGTGTTTGAAATGTGATTCAAAATAAGATCCATTTATAATATACTCCCTTCGTCCCTAAATAGAGTTCTCATTTCTTTTGGGCACAGTTATTAAGGAGAAATAATAAGTTTCACAATTAAAAATTGAAGTTGGTACACCCAATGCTATTTTTTTGTTTATTGTTCAGTTGAAATCATACAAATGAGTAAAATATACTAAATGAGAGTTCTAAATGAGGAAAAGTTAGTCTTGGGTGTACCATGCACATGGTACACCCGGGTGTATGATGAATGAACTCCATTATTTAGTCTCTCTTTTAGATAAATATAATAATAGCTATATGTATAATGAGCTATATGTGATTATAGCATTTTATCATAGGTCCAATTTATAGGATTAAACATATTATCTTTCAAAACCTCAGTCTTAATCAACTGAATCAAAAGAATTTAGTATTGCAACAAAATTTATTAACAAAACTTTGTTGTTACAACAAAAAACTAAAATCTATAGCGATAAAGTTACATATCTATTAAAGTTCTGGATGATAAAAAAATTAGAGTTTGATTTTAAAAGACAACCTTAAAATACTATAGAGGGCTCCACCTAAACATGTTGTAGACACATAATCGTGTCTCCCCATTTAGTACCCTGTGATGACCAATACCCTACTCCAATTGGTCCGGATCGAAGAAAAAATAAAGAACGAGCCTAAAATAAAATTTTTTAAACCCAAATCCATTTTCTAACTCGTTTTATTAACTGATTTCCGAAAACCCTTTTTATAACTAGTTTTACTAAGCCCACTGATAAGTGCGTTTCGAACGCACTTTATGAGCTCCTTTTAGCTTGGTTTGATCCTCTTTCCTCCCTTTTCATCCCTCTTTCTTCCTCATTTCCTTCTCTATTTCTTTCACTTGATCATTGTTGATCATGGTGACATTTTGCTAGATTTTCGGTCAATTTTGATTGGAATTCTAGTACATTTGCTTTCATCGTGTTTTCCCATTCTTTGATTGCAGGTATGACCTTTTCCGAGGTCGAGAGTTGGGAGATACGGCAAAAGGAATGAGTTGGAGAAGCCGAGCAGAGACTGATGTGCGCTCGCACCACCTTCTAGGCGCCCGAACAGGTTGGTGCTCCCGCACGCGAAACTGGTGCGCCAGCACCATCGGAGACTATTGAAGCCCAAATGTCAGAGGGGCTTACTAAATACCGCCCGTATTTACTTGAAATCGTCCGTATTTTTTTAAAAATACTCCTAAACTACCCCCTACAAATACTACCCCATACCCCCCATACACTCACACTCTCTCACTCTCTCACTCTAACACTCTCTCACTCTCACTCCTCACTCCCACCATAGCCACCACCACCAAAGCCACCACCACCCCCAAAGCCACCACCACCACAACCGCCACCACCACCACACGGCAACCACCACCACCTGGCGAGGAAGGAAGACCGTACCGGCGACCACCACAGCGAGGACGAAGAAGACACCGACGCCGACCACCACCACAACACGCCGGAAAAAGAATGGGCCCAAGGAAGAAGGCAAAGGAAATCGGGGAATCTTCAAATCAGGTTAGTTTTGTAGTTATGTGTGGTGAAAACCAACCTTAAATGCCGGAAAATCTGACCCCTCATTTGGAAAAACGAGGCAAAAAAAAATTTTTTCTCGTAAATGCGGGGCACGGGATAAGAAATCCGTTACCACCACACCGGTAACGGATGACTAATCCGTTACCACCGCAGAGGTAACGGATCGGATCTACGTCACCTCTGCGGTGGTAACGGATTTCCTATCCGTTACCGGCGTGCGGTGGTAACGGATTTCCTATCCGTTGCCCCTAGCTTCAAAAAAAAAATTCTTTTTTAGCCTCGTTTTTCCGGCGAGGTTTGGGGGGGGAGTTTGGGTTATTTTTTTTTTCATTTTTATTAATTTATGTTTGTAGTAATTTATGTTTTTTAATAATTATATATTTATGTTTATTTAAAATAATTTATATTTGTTGCTAATTTATTTATTAATAATTTCTGTTTGAATTAAAAATTATAATTTGTGTTTATTTGGGTTTTTATAATTTATGTGAATAGTTATTTGAATATATTAATTAAATTTTAATAGTTAATATGTTAATTTGTGTGATAATGTTGTAATTAGGTTTTATTATTATGTTAATGCATGTTAGTAACATGTTAGTATTATTTAATTTGTTTGATTTAATTTTATTATTTGTTTAATAGCATGTGATAATAGTATTATTTAATTTTAATAGTTATTATTTCATTAGTTAATAAATTAATTTGAGCATGTTATTATATTATAAAAATAATTCAATGATATTAGCATGTTTTATATTAGTAGCATATTACTATTATTTATTGTGATGATATTAGCATGTTAATTTCTTTTTATTAGCATGTTAATATTAGTTGTGTAGGGTATTTGTTTTTATTAGCATGTTTACTAATGATATTAGCCAGTTAATTAGCATGTTTTATATTAGTAGCATATTACTATTATTTATTGTGATGATATAAGCATGTTAATTTCTTTTTATTAGCATGTTAATATTAGTTGTGTAGGGTATTTGTTTTTATTAGCATGTTTACTAATGATATTAGCAAGTTAATATGATTTATTGTTGTAATTTTAGTTAATTAATTATTAGAAAGTGAATAGTTATATAATAATGCCCTAATTTACTTACTTTGCGCATGTTAATATATTTTAATAATATTATGTTAACACCATCACCAATGTTAATGCATCTTAGTATTAGTTTTCCTTATAATTTTAGTTAAGTAATTATTAGAGTGTCAATGGTTATAGATTAGTAGTAATTACAATATAATAACGTAGACATTAAATAAATAATAAATAAATAACATAATGTATTATTAGAGTCTTGATGGTCCTGAGGGATCGACGCCACGACACACTAGATCTCGTGGTGTTGATGCATCAAGTAGGAGGGTGAGGACTGATGCTCAGGCTAGCCAGATGCCTATTCCTGAGGACGCGCCTGATAGTGCTGGATGGGATACTGGGGACGAGCAGGAGTTAGATCATGCTTTGAGCGGTGGTGATGGACCTGATGTGGGTGAAGCCGCCTCCCATGTGCCTGTGAGGAAGGGTAGTAGAGGGAGGTTTGTTTCGGGGTCGAGTTCCGGATCTAGTAGGCTGTCGAGCAGGGCTAGAGCTGCTAGGGATACTTCGTGGTTAGTTACGGAGGCGATGCCTGGGGGCCCACTTGACGGTACCCTGATTCCTAGTTGGCGGGGGCACGTCGGCTCCCGTATATACCATGATACGACTGCTAGGGATGTTATGTTGTGCCATAACCGCTTCAATGCATTTGATCCGTTGCTGACTTGGGGTTTCCCGCAGCAGTCGTTGCAGCGTTTGGATAGATTTTGTATTGCCCAGCTACCAGGGATTATGTTTGGGCACCTTGACTTTCCATTGCATACAGCGTTTGTAGAGCGTTGGCAGCCCGACACGAACACGTTTCACATGCCTTTTGGAGAGATGACGATCATGTTACATGACGTTTGGCAGATCCTACGTGTTCCTATTGAGGGTCGGACTGTTAGTGCTGTTTTGCCGACTTCTAATCAATATGTACGGTTTGAGGAGCTCCTTGGCTTGACTCGTGAGGAGTTATTATGTGAGGAGTCACGGGTCTGGAGGAACGGTGGCGTTACCGTTCAGAAGATTTTCGATCGGTGCATGGATCAGGGCCGTCCGGCTGACGTGCAGGTTCGCGCATGGTTCCTCCTGACACTTGGGTGTACCCTCTTCACTGATAAGAGTGGTTCCCGCCTCATGCCCCAGAACATAACTGAGCTGGATGACCTTGATTCAGTTCATACTTACTCATAGGGCTCAGCTGCTTTGGCGTACCTATATCGTCAGCTAGGGGTTGCGTCTAGAGCGGATAGCAAACAGGTTGCCGGGTGTCTGACGCTCCTCCAAGGCTTGGATATACGAGTACATCCCGTGTTTCCGACCACGGCGAGAGGGCCGGCCTTCGGTGATCATGATCCCCGGGCACGGAAGTGGGATTATCACCTCGTCGGCAAGGATTTCGTCCGACTGGAGTCCATTCGTAGACGCTTGGACAACCTTCAGGTTTCAGAGGTACGAATATTTAATGCATTAGTAAAATATATATTATTATGTTCTCATATATTACTACTACGTTAGTAACATGAAATTATTACATTTATCCGTTTTCAGGTCGACTGGACGCCATATGGGGATGACCAGGCTGCCATGATTCCGAGGACGTTGTATGTCGGTTTCATACGTTATCGAGGTATCATTGAGCCGTACAACCCGGATCGTGTACTACGACGGTTGGGTTTTGTTCGAGTCATTCCTACCCCTCCTATTCAGCCTGATTTCGCATACGAGACCGAGCAACCCGAAGAGGTATGAGGTTCGGTTCTCGGTCTCGCAGGCCGAGTCCGCATGGCGGCGGTTCACGCCATATCTTTGGGGGTCTCAACGTATCACGGTTGAGACGGGTTACTCGTCGCGGAGAGTGTTCGAGGGAGTACATGGATTGGTTTTGTACATATTCCCATCCTACCCTCATTCTTTGCGAGATAGGACGCATATTCCGCCCCGGCCCAACACTACAAACACCCACTATGTACGCAATATAATCATTTATTTGTTTACTATTTTATATGTTATATTATTGATACATAACATAACATAACTAACTGACTTTTTGCAGTGGATGGCCCGACATTTTGACGCCACGAGAGCGTTGACGGAGGATCGGCACAATGACCAGCGACCCAACACTTCTTTGGCATATGAGATGTTGGCCGACCTCGCTCGGGATTGGGATGCTGCATTGCGTCTAGATCGGGCACGGGGCGCTGCTGAGGACGCGCATCATCATGACATGTAGTCATTGCATATCAGTGTTCTCATTCCATTAGTTATGTACGGGTGTATTATGTAGTTACATTTTGTGATGATATTACTTTGTTAGGTATATATGACTTTGGTTTTATGATGATATTTATTATTTCAATTTGAATCATTGCAACCTATTGTTTCAATTTGAATCATTGCAACATATTATTTCAATTTGAATCATTGCAACTTATTATGATCCAACATTATAAATTAATATCACATCAAATACTACTTATTCGGCTCAAATTCAATTATCAAATAGTACTAATAATTACAAATGCATTTATCAAATACATTACATAAAATATTACAATGAATAGATCGCACTATGTACTATATACTAAGAAGAGAGTAACTCATCCCATAAAGCGCGTCTCACACCATACAACAGATCCCAACCATCAACACTATCTTCATGCATGTTATGCCACAAGTTATGAATAGGTGGTACCGGTGATCCGGGAAGTAACTTCAGTCTAATATAATGCTGAAAGGTACCAAGATGTGCAATTACGAGTTCGTTAGTTGGACCCACCGTGTATTCAGAAGCACGCCAAGGAAGGACAGTGATACACGGATATAGTTGTCCCTCTGGGCCAAGTCCTACTAAAATGACTGCGGCATTGAACATCTGCGCAATAGGAAACAAGTCTTGCGAAGTAACCATCCAATGAGCCTGAGATGCTGCCCCCCCCCCATTCCAAATAATGCGCCTTATTGCTGCGTCTATCCCATCATAATAAATACGTGTGTAAACATCACAAACAGATACATAGTGCACGTGTTCTCAACTTAATATTATCACAAAAATTACTACTTATTATGAAAATAATTATAATAATATGCATACATATTTGAAAACAATATCAAAAAATATTAACTAAATATTCATTAACAAAATTAACATAAACGGATGTACTATTATTCGCTAATTACAAAATCAATACTAATTATGACGGAAATTCAAATATTAACTAAATGGAATTTTTTTAAATACTAATACTAATAATTTGAATATAATATCAACAAATATTAATACTAATTTTTCTTTACATGCTAATATTAACTACAAATTTTCTTTTAAATACTAATATTAACATGCTAATAAAAACAATTAATAATATTAACATCCTAATAAAAACAATTAATAATATTAACATGCTTAACTCATTAAATCAAACAAATTAAATAATACTAACATGCATTAAAATAATAAAATCCTAATTACAACATAATCACACAAATTAACATAATAATTATTAATATTCAAATGCCTATAAATTTAAATAACAAAAAATTATAACTACCCAAATACACACAAATTTTATTTATTAAAACGTAAATTATGAAAACATAAATTATAAAAAACGTAAATTATTTTAAATAAATAAGAAATATATTATTAAAACATAAATTATACAGAAATTATTAAAAAGAAAAAAATAAAATTATTTCGTACCGGAGCAGGGTAACGGATCTAAAATCCGTTACCCCAGTGGAAGCACCGGATCGCTTTTCCTGTGCTTCCACAGAGGCAACGGATAAAATTTCTGTGGAAGCACCGGAAAAGTGATCTGTTACCTAGGTAACGGATCAATAATCCGGTGCTTCCACAGAGGCAACGGATTTTTTGTCCGTTGGCTCTGTGGAAGCAACGGATTTTGCATCCGTTTCTTCCACTGGGTTAACGGATTTTCGATCCGTTACCCTGCTCCGGTGTCGCAAAAAAAAATTTCCGGCAACTTAAAACAATCAACTTACCACATTTCGTTCCGGCGGCGTTGACGTCCTTCATCGGACATTTTCGGTACTCCTCACTTGCTTCGGTGGTGCTCCGGTGGTGGTGCTCCGGTGGTGGGTGGTGGTCGGTCGGCGGTGGTGTTCGGAAGGTGGTGGTGGTGTTAGTGCTTGATGGTAGAGAGAGAGAGAGCTTAAGTTTGGTGAGAGTGGAGAGGGTAAAGTGAGGTGAAAGGGGGAGGGGCATGGGGGGTATATAATGAAAAAAATACGGACTATTTCAAGTAAATACGGACGGTAAATAGCGATTCGGATGTCAGAAGGCATGGTACGCCCGCACCCTCACAATGGCGCGCCCGCACCGTTTGACACTTGACACCAGTTATGAGGCAGAATAAATGGTGCGCCCGCACCATTCGAATCCGCAAAAGAAAAAAAGTCGAGCCTAATTAAAACGATAGTTTTGTTTTTGTTTTCGACTTATGCATTTATTTTAGAGTTTAGAGAATATTATTAGGGCTTACTTTAGAGAGATAAACACTTAGTTTTTGATCAAGATTGGAGATTCGTAGATTATAGTTTGAGATTTCTACAACATTGAAGGTACTTTTATTCGATTTAATTTCAAAGTTTCAGTTTTTATTCTCACTTTTCATTGTTATTATTTGTTCTTCCAGATTATTAGATCTCCTTTATTATAGTTTCATAATTGTTATTTTCATTATATTAATTATCTCTTAATCATGTTTAGCCCTAGATTAGTATAGATTTCATGTTTTATTGCTTAAAATCCATGATTAGTGAGTAGTCTCCTATCTATGGTTAGGGTGAAAGTATGGATTACGGTTTAAATGTATTGTTAATGTGATTGTGATGATCTTAAGATGTTTATGCATTGATCTTGGTGTTTTGAAGCCTTAGGATAGATATTGATCACATTTATGCTTTGGTATTTTGATTTCAAATGTTCTTTATAGAATTATGAACTCTTTATTCATCCCCATGAATCAACTTAATTTCTAGGCCAAGATATTGGGTAGAAATTAAGGGGATCCTATATTAGGGGTTTTCCGAATTCATTGGACCTCTCAATCAATTGACTAGTGACCATTCGAGAAAGGATTTAGTTGATTGATTATGCGATCATTCTCGAGGACCATTCGAGAGAGGACTCGAGTATTTTAGTGGAAAACTAAACCTTGCGTAATTGTTGCTTTTGATCCACAATTGCATTAATGATTGTTGCTCCGCTTTGATCCATACTAATAACCTTAACTCTAGTGTCTTCCTATTTGATATTTGAACTCGTGTTATTTGCTAGTTCTTTGATAGTAGTTAGTCATTAGTTGTTACCAAATCATTTTTAAAACTCCCAAAAACCCTTCAATTAGGTAATCTAGACTTGCTAGACTTTAATTAATCCCATTTTCCCTGTGGATCGACCCTTGACTTGCCTTTACTACGTTCTTAGTAATTGCTCGTTAGGTTTTACAAATATTGTTTGAAAAGCAATTTGTGGTGTCTTAACGACACACTAAAAACCTCTTATCAAAATGGCGCCGTTGCTGGGGAAATTGTGCTATTAATTGAAGTTTATTTTAGTTTAGTTTTGCTTAGTTGATTTTTATTTTATTTTAATTTTTTACTGTGGTTGTTATTTGCTAATCCTTTACTTAGCTTTGTTGTGTTACATAAGAAGAAGAGCTCACGGTTCACCCACCTTTCCTCTAGATCCAGATATTGACCGTACCTTGCAAAAGCTTCGGAAAAATTTGGAAGATTTTGGGCTCCGAACCATCTTCACCAGCCTTAAGTACAACAAGTGAAGTTGATTTAGATATGGGTGAAGCAAATCCACAACTCTTTAGGGATTTCGGAAATCCGGGTTCCTATGTTCTTCAAGGTGGTATTCGACTCCCCACCACTACTACAAATTTCAGCATTTATCCTCAGTTCACTAGGATGGTGAAAGCAGAACAATTTTGTGGAGGGTCGGATGAAGATCCTCTTGACAGGTTTCTTGAGATCTGTGCCATGATAACCACAAATGATGTCTCTCCAGACTACATCAAGATGCATCTATTCCGGTCTTCTCTTACCAAAATAGCAAAATCGTGGCTCAAGAGCTTACCTGCTAATTCCCTCACTACATGGGAGGAAGTCACAATGGCCTTTCTGAAGATATACTTCCCATAGTGGAAGACGGTAGACATAAGGCGGAAGATCTCCTCATTTGTGCAAGAGAACGATGAGACACTTGCGGAAGCTTGGGAGCGGTTCAAGGAGATGATCCGTTCATGCCCTCACCATGAGTTCAACAAAAATCTCCGCATGCGATTCTTCTATGATGGCCTTGATCCTATATCACGTGCCAACCTTGATGCTGGAGTGGGAGGTCAACTTTCTAAGATCTGGCAAGATCAACTTGAGTCCACAATTGAGGAAGTAATTAAGAACTATTCATGGGGTGGACGACGAAGAGGTGCTAAACCTAAGAACAGTGGGAAGTTTGAATTAGATCCCATGGATCAAATTCAAGCTAAAATGGATCAACTTGACAAGAAGCTCTCCAAGATCAACCTCGCATCATCTAATCCATCACAAGTAAATTCTTTTTCTTGTGATATTTGTGGAGGTATTAATCATGATACTTCTTATTGTGGAGGTACAAATTCGGAGTATGTAATGTGGCGGCAATAAACTCTAGAGGAGATGGTTACCAAGGAAACCAAGGGTATGGAAGCAATCAACAAGGAGGTTGGAAACAACCCCAACAAAAACTGCAATCAAGGCTTCAACCAACCTCAACAAGGATGGAATCAACCTCAACAAGGGTACAACCAAGCTCAACACCAAGGGTATGTGCAAGGGTATAACCAAAACTATAATCAAGGTGGTTCATCCTCACAAGGGTCTAATGTCTACCAAGCTCCACATCAAAGAGCCAATGCCCAAAAAGCTCCCTCTAATCCTCCGTTCCCTAAACAAAATCCCGAACCTACTCCATCTTCCGATCCAACATCTCTCCAAATTCTCCAACAACTCCAATCCATGAACCAAATTCTCCAAAACCATGAGCAAAGGTTTCAAGAGTTACAGGCCCATAACAAAATGCTTGAAACCCAAATTGCCCAAGTAGCTGAGATAAATCCCTCTACTCCAACAAATCAACTTCCGGGTCAACCCATTCCTAACCCCAACCTCTACCAAGCCAAAGCCATCCATTTGAGGTCGGGAACAAATTATGAAGGTCCCAAGATGCCTAATTAGGAGGTAGAAAAGGAGGAAGAATTTGAGGTTGTTGAGAAAGAAGTTGAAGTTGAAGTTGAGGAGGGTGAGAAAGAAGAGAATGTGGAAAAGATGAGCCACAAGTCCAAGTTGGTGATAAAGCTCCATTGCCTTCATCTCCACCAACTAAGACCTATGTGCCTCCGGTTCCCTATCCTCAACGGTTGGTGGAGAGGAAATTGAGTGACAAGTTCACTAAATTCCCCAATGTCATGAAGAGCCTTCAAATCAATATTGCTTTCCTTGAGGCTATGTCTCATATGCCGGCCTATGCTAAATTTTTGAAGGACATCCTCTCCAACAAACGGAAGCTTGAAGATGAGCTTATCACTTTGCCTTATCAAGTGAGTGCTCTTGTGCAACGTGCTATGCCCAGGAAGCAAAGGGACCCCAGGAGTTTCACCTTGCCAGTGAAGATAAGTTATCTAGAGCCTAAGGGTACATTGGCCGATTTAGGAGCAAGTGTTAGTTTGATGCCACTGTCCATTGCTAAGCACCTTAACTTTCCTCTTCATCCGGCACGAAAAACTATTCAATTAACGGACTGCACTGTGAGATTCCCCAATGGTGAGTTGGAGGATGTGCCAATCCAAGTTGGGCATGTATTTGTGCCTTGTGACTTTGTGGTGATGGATATGGAAGAAGATCAGGAGACTCCTCTTATTCTTGGAAGAGAGGCTCTAAAGACATTGGGTGCCGTGATCAATTGCAAAAATGATACAATCACTATTGAGGTAGCCAATGAGTGGGTTGTATTTGAGTTCTCTAAGACTTTGAAGAGGCCTATGATAGAGAGAATTTTTCGGGTCAGTCTAGTGGAGAATGAGATTGAGGATGCTGCGAGTGTGGTTCACACCGGGGATGAGTTGTATGCTTTTCTTACCGAAGCCCCGAGCTTGGACATGGAGGAGGTGAAGGAATTCTCCATGCTTCTTGACACTACCATTGAGGAGACACAAGATGAAGCATTTGAGGTTCTAGCTACATCCATTGACAAAGAGGAGTGTTCTAAGCCTCCTCCCAAGGTAGAGTTCAAACCCCTTCCTTCCTCTCTTAAGTATGTTTTTCTTGATGATGCATGTACTTATCCTGTTATTGTCAACTCGAGTCTTGATGACATCTCTATATCAAAATTGATTGAGATACTAGAAAAATATAAAGATGTAATTGGGTACTCGATTGATGACCTTAAGGGGATAAGCCCTTCTCTTGCTATGCATCGTATCCATCTCATTGATAGTAATGCCTCATCCATAGAGCGCCAGAGAAGGCTCAATCCTAACCTAAAAGAGGTTGTTAAAAAAGAGATTATGAAATTTCGTGACGCGGGAATCATCTACGCTATCTCCGATAGTGAGTGGGTGAGCCTGATTCACGTGGTTCCTAAAAATCGAGGCATGACTATTGTTGAGAATGAGACAGGAGAAACTATTTCTACTACAACTGTTACCGGGTGGAGGGTTTGTATTGATTATAGGAAGTTAAACAAATCCACCCGCAAGGACCATTTCCCTCTCCCCTTCATTGACCAAATGTTAGAGAGGCTTGCTCGTCATTCACACTTTTGTTTTCTCGATGGTTATTCCGGATTCTTTCAATTCCCTATTCATCTGGATGACCAAGAGAAAACCACATTTACTTGTCCGTATGGGACATTTGCATATCAAAGGATGCCCTTTGGTTTGTGTAATGCCCCATCTACTTTCC
Source organism: Beta lomatogona (assembly GCA_947646795.1). NCBI lineage: Eukaryota > Viridiplantae > Streptophyta > Magnoliopsida > Caryophyllales > Amaranthaceae > Beta > Beta lomatogona. The sequence goes on along the minus strand of CANSNZ010000928.1, from coordinate 3,199,263 downwards.
AAAGGTGTATGACAGCAATCTTCTCTGATATGCTAGAAGATTCTATTGAGGTGTTCATGGACGATTTTAGTGTGTGTGGTTCGTCTTTTGACACATGTCTTGTTAATCTTGAATGTGTATTGAAAAGGTGTCAAGAGACGAACCTCGTCCTAAATTGGGAGAAGTGTCACTTTATGGTTGAGGAAGGCATTGTCCTTGGTCATAAAGTGTCAAAGAAGGGCATTGAAGTGGATCCGACAAAGGTTTCGGTTATTGAGAAGCTTCCGCCACCGAACTCGGTGATGGGAGTTCATGCTTTCCTTGGACATGCGGGTTTTTACCGGCGTTTCATCAAGGATTTTTCTCAAATAGCCAAACTATTGACGAATCTACTTCAAAAGGATGTAGATTTTGAGTTTAATGAGTCTTGCATTAAGGCTTTTGAAACTTTTAAAAAGGCCCTCACTTCTGCCCTCATTGTGCAAGCTCCGGAATGGACCTTGCCTTTTAACCTGATGTACGATGCTAGTGATTTTGCAGTGGGCGTTGTTCTTGGGCAACGCAAGGAAGGAAGGCTACATGTGATAGCCTATGCAAGTAGGACCTTAGATGATGCTCAACGGAATTATGCAACTACGGAGAAGGAGATGTTGGCCGTAGTCTTTGCATTTGATAAATGTCGGTCTTACTTGACCTGCAACAAGGCTATTGTGTATACGGATCATTCTGCGGTCCGTTATTTGATGAGTAAGAAAGATGCAAAGCCTTGGCTCATTAGGTGGGTGCTACTTCTTCAAGAGTTTGATTTTGAGATGAAAGAGAAAAAGGGGACGGAAAATGTGGTAGCTGATCATCTTTCTCGTCTCCCTCTTGATGAGAAGGTCTTGGATCCTGATGAGACCCCTATTGAAGAAGATTTGAGAGAAGAAGCATTATTCGCCATTCTGAATAATGAGATTCCATGGTTCGCGGACTATGCGAACTACTTGGCTTGTGGGATTGAACCTCATGGTTTTAATTCTCAACAATGGAAGCGATTTTTCAAGGAAGCTTCGAGGTTCTATTGGGATGACCCTCTCTTGTTTAAGAAGTGCGCCGTAGGTTTTTCTAGAAGATGTGTGCCCAATCATGAGATCGCTTCGGTGTTGAACCATTGCCATACCTTGACATGTGGAGGGCATGGTGGATCAAGCAAAATTGTTGCTAAGGTGCTCCAATGTGGTATGTTTTGGCCTTCATTGCAAAAAGATGCTCGTGAGTTTGTTTTGAGCTGTGATAGATGTCAAAGGAGTGGTGGCATCACCAAAAGACATGAGATGCATCCACAAAACGTTTTGGAGGTTGAGCCCTTTGATGTATGGGGAGTTGACTTCATGGGCCCTTTTGTCCCTCCTTTGGGCAACATGTACATCCTTGTTGCGGTTGACTACGTAACTAAGTGGGTTGAAGCCATTGCCTCCCCTACAAATGACCACTAGGTTGTAACCAAACTTCTTAAGAAGATCATCTTCCCAAGGTTTGGGGTGCCCCGAGTATTGATAAGTGATGGCGGTTCACACTTCGCCAAGAAGCAATTAGAGGCACTTTTGAATAAGTACAGGGTAAATCACAAGGTCGGACTTTCCTATCATCCCTAAACCCAAGGCCAAGTTGAAGTCTCTAATCGATAAGTGAAGAATGTTCTTGAGAGAGTGGTAAATAAGACAAGGAAGGATTGGTTGTTAAAGCTTGATGATGCTCTTTGGGCTCTTCGCACGGCTTTCAAGGCGCCTATAGGTACCACTCCCTACCGCCTTGTGTATGGCAAAGCTTGCCATTTGCCGGTTGAACTCGAGCACAAAGCTTGGTGGGCAATCAAAGAGCTCAACATGGATCTTCATTTGGCGGGAGATGCTCGAAAAGAAAAGCTAGTTGAGCTTGAGGAACTCCGGTTTGATGCATATGAGAGCTCGAGATTGTATGAGGAGCAAACAAAGAAATGGCACGATCACCGGATTCAACAAAGAGAATTCTGCGTTGGAGACAAAGTCTTGTTGTTTAACTCAAGGCTAAAGCTCTTCCCCGGAAAATTAAAGTCCAAGTGGTCGGGGCCCTCCCAAGTGTTGAAGACTACACCACTCTGCCTGCAGTCAGTGAACATGTAACAACCCGCTCTTCCGAGCTGGTAGCTAATCATACTTAGCATTGACAAGTCTCAATTATCATTTAATAAAGGAAAATTTACCAAAAAAAACCTTTTGGAAGCTCAATTTTGCGAGAAAAAACCTTTTAAAGCATTATTTGCGAAAAAAAACCACAAACTTAATTTTTCTTGCAAGATTAAACCTATTCTCATTTTCCGGTGTGGTTTTTGAGATGCATAGGGGTGGTGCTGCAGTTAATGGAAATAGGGGGTTAAATAAACACTAGTAGAATAAATGCTTATTGCTGCGGTCATTAAGTAGCCTATTGCGGCGGTTTTGGCCGCACAGCAATAAAGGGGGCAGCAATAGGTAATAAAACCGCAGCAATATATATATATATTATATCAGATTCAAAAAGTATATTGCTGCGGTTTCTAGGGAAAACCGCAGCAATATGCTGAATTTAATAATAAAAAATATGCATATTGCTGCGGTTTCTTGGAAAAACCGCAGCAATAGGTAAAGATGTAAGAAAAAAAAATTTTTTTTTTTTTGCCATTAAATTCGAAAGATAAAAAAAATTCAGAAAAATAGCAAAAAATCAGAAACTTCCACCATGAAATGAAACTAACAAAGAAAAAAATAACAATAAGAAAACTGAACAAAGTAAAAACCAACAATAAGAAAACTGAACAAAAAACAAAAATGAAACTAATGAAGAAAAAAAATATGAGATATAGAAGAATTACAAGAAACATGAATTACACTACACTGAACAAACGAAAATGAGATGCAAAAATAAACCAAAAAAATTAAACAACAACCTAGACGAATCAACTGAGATGCAAAAATGAACTTGAAACTAAGAAACGAAAAGAAAATTTGAAACTGAGATTGGCGGCTTCGAGTGGTAAAGCGTCGAGCAACCGCCATTAATGACGCTGGAGATTGGCGGCTTCGAGTAGTCAAGCGTCGGGCTTCGTTTGGGACGAACGTCGGGCTTCGTTTGGTTGAGCGAGGAGCGGCGCCGACCGTTCAATGTGGTGGAGATTGAGTTGAGTTGAGTAGATGAGGAGAGAGAAAGACTTGAAGAAGAAGGAAACAGAGGAAGCGTGAAGAAGAGAGAGAGAGGGGAACCAGTGGGAACGGCGACGAACCGCAGCGACGAAGAGGGAAGTCCGGCGAAGTCCGGCTCAGCGAATGAGAGAGGAAAGAGGAGAGAGAGAGAATGGAGAGAGGAGAGTGAGGAGAGAGAGAATAGTAAAACGACTGATGAGTTGTTAAAAGGAAAGAAGAACAAAACCCTAATTGGGTTGCACAATTTTTTTTTCTACTGAAAATAGCCTATTGCTGCGGTTTTTACTAAAAACCGCAGCAATAGGTTCAAATTTTAATATAAAAAAATAATATTTTAATATCTGGCGCAGACATATTGCTGCGGTTTGTGGAAAAAACCGCAGCAATATTTTAAAATAATAATATTTTAATATATTGCTGCGGTTTTTGCCACAAACCGCAGCAATATATCTGGTCAAAAAGTCAACTTGCTTTCAAAAAATTTTCCGATAAAACCATATTGCTGCGGTTTTTGCCCGAAACCGCAGCAATATGTTTATTTTATATTTTACTTTTTCTTTCTACGTGATATATTGCTGCGTATGGGTAAAACCGCAGCAATACTACCGCAGCAATAAGCAATTATTCTACTAGTGAAATATAGAAGGTTCAGCGTCAGAATTGAGCAAGAACACACTGGAAAAAGGGAATAGGTTTCTTCTTGCAAGAAAAATTAAGTTTGTGGTTTCTTTTTGCAAAGAATGCTTTATAAGGTTTTTTTCGCAAAATTGAACCTTTAAAAGGTTTTTTTGACAAATTTTCCTTTAATAAACCATAAATAGTCATTCACTTACAACAAAAATATAAACTCAAATACAATCCTCAAAACAGAAATATCTAATGCTCTTGACTTCTATTTATCTTATACTGGATCCCTGGAGTATACGATAAGAGAACATAACAATCATTCTTCATTAACCATCACATTCTCCCAAACATCTCACTTAAACTTTGCCCTTTTGTGCTCCTGATCCTTGAATTACCTTGTCAAATCTTTATACCTTGCAAAATCACTAATAATGAACTCTGCCCCCACCAGGACAGGTTTCGAGAACAAAATCAGCGAGACTTGAGTACACATTGTCCAACCATAAAATCTTTTTGGTGGCTTAAAACGTATTTACATATTTAAGTTTATCTTACAGGACTTTTGAAATAAATATACAGAAAAGTCATAACAAAAAGAATCATATAACAAATACTTAATACAATTAATAATGTTACTTCTTGTTTCAAAATAGTAATAAGAATATCTCACAACATAGGTAGTATGTACCTCAGTTAGCGGAACCATGAGAATTCTATAGAACAAACACGATCTTCAAATATCAACTCCAACTCTAACATACTTTAAGTCATAAGAATATCTCCCACTTTTGTGTTTTAGATATAAAAACTTTCAACCCAATATGTATATCGTAGCTAACTCCTTTCATGAATTCCTAACGAGTTTCTTGGTAAATCATTCCCATATTCGGCAAATAAATTCCATAACTTGGGTGAGTAAAACATCACTTCGAAAATAGAGTTTGAAACAACTTTCCACGAAATCATTTACATATTCTAATACATTATATATATTTTTCCAGAAATCATATTATACTGGGGAAAAGAACACGAATAGAGTTTCCTTCTAGGCGAATTCTCTAAACTTTTACAAGGAAAGTCTCCTTCTTCCGTTATGTACTGCTTGCAAGACTTTTCAGGACATGTCCCCAGAATATATACAGAATACAGAATATACAGAATATAGAATGTTGCTCATCACCGCTCCGGCGGCTTCTTCCCCTTACAAAACGAAATCAAAATACATAATTCACAATTCAATATTTTTCTGAAACTCAAATTCATAACTCTCGAGTCGGATATATCATTCAAACAGAATACATAATTCATAATCCAATATTATTTGGAGCTCTTATCCATAGCTCTCGAGTCAAATATATCAAATTTTGATAACATAATCGCATTTGGGTAATCCATATACAAACTCAAATCGTTTGATACACACAATATACACGAGTTTCCAATAACTTAGTAAAATTCAATCCTTTCTAAAATTCATTTGCTAAAAACAACTCAAATAGGACTTTAAATAGATTATGGTCCAGTTCTATAGGCTTACCAAAAGGTCAAAATAGAATTTAAATCTTATATAAAATTTATATAATCAAAATGTTATAACATTAAACCTTCATCGCTCATATCCCTACATTTAGAATGCATATCACATCTACTTGAGTCTCATAATACAAAACATCCTAATTTACAACCGTAATTGTCCAACTTAACTTTCTCATATAACAACTTACATTCCAAAGTAGACCTCTTCAAACAAACAACTTATTCTACAGCCATTCCAACATGGATTTTCAATCTTATAGAAACCCAATCCAAATATTCTTCAAACATACCTCTGATTAATCTAATATGACTTTTGATATAAATTTCTTTTCTTCACAAAAACATAATCATAAACCTTACTTTATAACATCACCACTTTAAACTACAGCTAGTGTCCCAAGGATTTATGGCTAACCCCGGTAGTTATCATATATCCCAAACATATAGATAGATCTTCCATAATTCATAATTTGTATTACACTTAACATCTACAAACCATAGTTTGCTTTTGAAATCTCCATCATTGAACTTTCCATGACCCAATTATTCTCAAGCACGCAAAACTCAAAATAAGACATGTAGATCCTGAGATTTTATATCATAGTCAAACTTTCCAAACCCATATTTTCGAAAAGTCAAGTCCACATTCCTTGATGGTGATAAACCAATATACTAAAAATCTTTGTATCTTGATCATATATTTCATAATATGTATATAACGAGTTTGAATAAGAAAACACTTGACCGTTACAATATATTCGGACTTTCAATAATATTCTTAACTTTCATATAATATCTTAACATGTGGGTCATCGATTAACTTATACTATTATATCTCAGAAACCAAAATATTCTTCAATATGGAACAGATTGACTTGGTGTAGCAGAACATGGGTATCCTTGGATAACCTTTTCTTACTTCAAGTTTTCGAATAAAACTATTTTTCATAGCCAAAACTTTAAAATACATCTCAATTCAAATAGGAAAATCAATGCTACACGCTATATATATACTCAAACACTTGGTGTTAAATCATATGATCCAAAAAAATCCGAAAAACGTAGTATTTAAGAATCACACCTTCAAACGAGCTGAACTTTCTAACTCTAAATTCATAACAAGTTCAAGTAGATAGAACTCTGGTTTCTTTGAATAAGATCATGAAATCCATAAAATTTGCAGTTGTGCAAACAAGTTTAGTGATAAGGTGGAGGAACAATGTGTACCTTTACTTAACCTTCAAACATTGCTGAAGCCTTGAAATTTATTCCGATAATCCATTATTCCAGCCCAATTGATCTTGAACTCCACAATGATTCACCTCATCAACAATAACAAATATTAACAACTGTTCTCACTACAATTCAGATAAATAAATTAACTCTCTCATACTTATTAGCTCTTCCATGAACTAAGCACAACCTCTTATGTGTAAAACGTACTACTAAATCAACTCACAACATCAATCTTAATTAACCTCACTCTGATTCTTTGAAAATATTATCAAACACCATATTGTAGAAATATGATTATATAAGCTACCTAAGAAAGCCTTTTACATAATATAAACTTCAATTCATTAAATACAAAGGAAAGATTCAATCTTTAATTTTAACAAATGCTCACCACAATTTGATTTTGCAAATCAAAGACAAAATTCAGAATTGAACTAATTACTGAAAGTTATCACCCAAAATAAACCACTTTACACCATAAACTGAATTCTTGGAACAAGAAAAATAAACGGAGAGATGAGAACTTAATTTGTACCTCCCCAAACCAAAATTGATTTACTTTTAAAATTGAAATCAACAGCTTGCTGACAACGGAAAGAACAACATAATATCAACAATGACGATAGCACTGGCAACCAGCAGCACCACCACCACGAGAAGAGGAAAACAATAATGTGTCATTTTTGCACGAAGCCACGAGAGATAGAGTAAAGGAGATGGATTGATTTTTTTCTTTCTCTTTAAAATAATCAATTTGTTTAACAAAAATACATAAACTTATACAAAAATATTATAGTTAATTTAAAACAATTAACGAGCCTTTAATTAAACCTGCTTAAGATATTTGGGCTAGGGTGTGGTGCGCCCGCACCGTTTAAAATTTTCAAAAAAATTTAGAGCGGTGCGACCGCACCATTATGTCCGCAAACTTCATTAAAAGTCAGGAAGTTTGGTGCGCCCGCACCACCTATGAGGTGCGCCCGCACCAAACCCCAACAACACTAAAAAACGCGATTTCAGTGCTATTTTTCGGCACACAAACACTCCTCCTCTCATATTTTCGAACTCTCTCTCTCCCTCACTCACTTTCGCTCACTTCCTCTTCTCAAGATCCGGCGACCAATACTCCTATCCGGCGACTTCCGGCGACCATCTCACCGGAAAATTCATCTTCTTCATCTCTACAGCAATCAAGTGCATCAATTGGGGGTTTTTGCAAGATTTGGATTTCTAGGGTTTTTTTAAATTGGGGATTTTCATCTCCAAGTTGGTAATCTCTTTCTAAATTCTTGTTATTCATTTATAATCTTGTTTTTTGGACTACAAGTTTGTTTTCTTTTTGATTGCATGCTTGTTTTTCTTCTAGCTTTGGTTTGTTCATGAATTTTGCCCAAATTTGTGGTTGGTGTTGTGATAAACTAGTTTAATTTTATGTTCTTTGTGGAAATTTCATAGTCTATGGGATTTTTGTGAACTACATTGAACTATTTGAAGTGATTTGTTGAGAAAGTATTGAAGAATATGTGGTTTCGATTGTTGATTGTGTGATTTGAATAATTTTGTGAGATTGGTTGAGTTTTTGGAGTAAAATCAAATTCTTGCTTGTTAGCAACTTCGTTGCTATTGATTGTGGGATTTGTTTGCTGGTAGATTTTTCTTTTTAGGTCTTTTGTGTGTTTTTTTAGTGTGGTGATTTGTTTGACCAAAGGTATTGAAGTGTCCCATTAAAACGGCCACGCCCTTTGTCTTTCCCTAGTTTGAAAGAAAATCTTTTCCAAATTGTTTTTAAAGCACCACCATGGGAAAAAAAAGCGGTGAAGGATCATCCTCCCAGGATAAGAGAGCTAAAATAGGGTCCTCCTCGCAGGCACCCTCTTCTAGCTCTAATCCCCCCACCCATCTACCCTCTCAAATTCCCAATTGCCTCACACCGTGATATTTTTACACGGCTTTCGAGCCGAACTCTGCCTCCCACGATGTTCTATGACTCTGGTACCTGCAAGCACCTTAGTATCGACATGATAGTAACGCAGATGGCAGAAAATCTAGGGTTATCGAACTTCCTTCAAGTCTGGGAACCTACTTATGACCCACTGACTCTTGAGTTCTTGAGTTCGTTGAACATAAGTCGGGAGCAAGAATCCGGTGCTCTGACTACCCAAGCTCGGCTTTTTAATCAAGTCTAAACAATGTCTTTTGACGAGGTCTGTGACGCATTTGGGATGGACTTTAGTGCCCCATGTGATGCCCCCTCATCAACAATTTAGGAGGGGTACACTAAACAAGAGTGGTGGGCCAATATCACAGATGGCACAACTCAGTTTCGGACGAACTCGTCCAAAGCTTCTGAGATTATCCATCTTGCTCTCCGCTACTTCCATTGGATGTTGGTTTATACCTTCTTTCCTAAGCAAGAAGTCGGGAAATTGAGAAAGGAAGAGCTATTGGTTCTCTGGATGGCCACTGATGGGGCCTACCATGGATCCCGAATAAATTTTGTAGCTATCTTCGTGAATCGATTGCAAGAGATTCGGGGGGTACTACGGTAACCGAGGAGATCATTTGTGGTGGAATTATCACTTGGCTAGCGTCTTACCTCTAGTTGGACAATGACCTGGCCCGCTTAGAAGAAAGCATGCATACTGTTGGTCAGTCCAACTTATCGATGGTGCGGCCCTACAGCAGATGAAATTTCTGCGTGGTTTTAGGAAGACCAGTTGCTTTTGGCTTGAGGGAGAGAGACCCTACTGTTATATGGACACTGAGTTCATTTGGAACCCCCCGCTGACTGTGATAACCGATGGCGGGTTCCCCCTACCCCTATTGACCCAGATCATTGCTCTGATATGACCTACCTTCAGTCCACCACTGTGGACAGGGTACCGAGGGTTCCGAGGCCCGACCACCACATTCCCGTGAGTGAGGTGGCCGAAGCCTCTTCCTCCCAGTCCTTTGATATGGCCTCCGTCAAGGCAGCCATAGCCCAGATGCAGGCCACTCAAGTGGCCAATCACCGTGCGGTTACTGCTACCCTTGACGGTATCTGCACCGACCTTGACCATGTGACTAGGGTGGCTTGGTGAGTCTCGCCAATGTCCGCTTCGGACATGAGCCATCCTTCCCTAACCACCCCTACTACCCTCCTGCTTTTGACACTAGTGTCGGGCCATTTGAGGAGGCCTTTTTCCGCCCCTTTCCGCCCTTTCCCCCACTACCCGTCTTATTTTCCAGACGGGTATTCAAGTGCGTCGTTCCCTTCTAACCCCCCTCCCGATGGGGGCAATGATGAGAACTATTAGGTTCTCTTTTTAACCCCCTCCCCATCCCTCCTTTTGCAACTCCGAGCGCGAAGTTTCGCTTAAGCTTGGGGGCCCTTGCATGTATGCCGATGTTTTGGGAGTTTGGGGTCTTAGGTGGTTAGTTATGTGGGGTTCTATCAGTTTTGGGTACGGATTGGTGATTGGTTATTTCTACTTGGTCTTTTCCCCCACCCCTGTTTCATCCAAATCACCCTTGTATAGTTTGTTTTTGGTAATTTGTTTTTAGCTTGTTTTTAGAAGTTTGTTTTTGGCTTAGTTTGCATAGCATAAAAAAAAACACAAACAATTTTTTTTTTCCTTTTTCTGCATTTAGGGTAGCTTAGTTGCATGCATGATTTGTGGCTAATAACTTGAGTTGAGTTGAGTTGAATGTCTAGTTTGTGTTGAGTTGAGTTGTTTTGATACTAAGTCTTTGGTTGAAAGTAAAATAATGTGCGTGTATAATTGCAAAAGTTGAGGAAAATTGTGAGAAAGGAAAGACAAAAGAAATAAAAGAAAGAAAGAGTGCTTTTAGTGCTTCATTTGGATTTCTATTGAAAAGAAAGAAAGAGCAAATTGTTGAGAAAAATAAAAAAGATGTGTTTAAAAAGTGAAAATCAATGTTCAAAAAGTAAAAATCAAAGTGAGAATTAAAGATGCGTGAGATTTCGATTTGAGTTGGTGTTTGGACTAGCTTGGGGGAGTTTTTACCCCCTAGTGTGTACTCCACTTTACCCTTTTTGCACCACATTCCTAAATTGTTGTCCACACCTTTCACCTATCCCCGTTACAACCTTAATAAAGTCCCTTTTGACTTCTAGATTGGACTTGGTCAATTAGTAGTGGCGGGTGAGATTTTGTGCAAGTCATGATGAGGGTCATCAAAATGTGGTAGAGGCAAACTATTATGGTTGAGCATCCCTAGGGGGGAGTCAAACTCGGGACTTGGAAGTGGAGAGGAGTGAGAAATCACTCTTAGAAAGCCTATTTTTCAAGGAGACCGGCTGATCGGTGGATTAGATCCTTTGAGTCACTCTTGTGCTTCCTAATCATCTTCCCTCTTGTGTTTGGTTGGTCTCCTAAATATTGTTATGGACTCATTTAGCTTGCATGTCATGTTTGTAGCCTTGCTTAGAGAGCATTTAGGTTAGTTTGTTGTATGATTTTTCTTTTTCCTCTTTTTCACCTCTTCTCTTTCTTCTTTCTCATTCTTGGTTTACTTGAGGACAAGTAAAATGCTAAGCTTGGGGGAGTTTGATAAGTGCGTTTCGAACGCACTTTATGAGATCCTTTTAGCTTAGTTTGATCCTCTTTCCTCCCTTTTCTTCCCTCTTTCTTCCTCAATTCCTTCTCTACTTCTTTCACTTGATCATTGTTAATCATAGTGACATTTTGCAAGATTTTCGGTCAATTTTGACTGGAATTCTAGTACATTTGCTTTCAGTGTGTTTTCGCATGCTTTGATTGCAGGTATGACCTTTTTCAAGGTCAAGAGTTGGGAGATACGGCATAAGGAATGAGTTGGAGAAGCCGAGCAGAGACTGATGTGCGCTCGCACCACCTTCTAGGCGCCCGCACAAGTTGGTGCTCCCGCACGCCAAAGTGGTGCGCCCGCACCATCGAAGACTTTTGAAGCCCAAATGCCAGAAGGCATGGTGCGCCCGCACCCCTCACAACGGTGTGCCCGCACCGTTTGACGCTTGACACCAGTTATGAGGCAGAATGAATGGTGCGCCGGCACCTGATTTCGGTGCGCCCGCACCATTCGAATCCGCAAAAGAAAAAAGTAGAGCCTAATTAAAACGATAGTTTTGTTTTAGTTTTTGCCTTATGCTTTTATTCTAGAGTTTAGAGAATATTATTAGGGCTTACTTTAAAGAGATAAACACTTAGTTTTTGATCAAGATTGGAGATTCGTAGATTATAGTTTGAGATTTCTACAACATTGAAGGTACTTTTATTCGATTTAATTTCAAAGTTTCAGTTTTTATTTTCTCTTTTCATTGTTATTATTTGTTCTTCCATATTATTAGATCTCCTTTATTATAGTTTCATAATTGTTATTTTCATTAGATTAATTATCTCTTAATCATGTTTAGCCCTAGATTAGTTATAGATTTCATGTTTTGTTGCTTAGAATCCATGATTAGTGAGTAGTCTCCTATCTAGGGTTAGGGTGAAAGTATGGATTAGGGTTTAAATGTATTGTTAATGTGATTGTGATGATCTTAAGATGTTTATGCATGGATCTTGGTGTTTTGAAGCCCTAGGATAGATATTGATCACATTTATGCTTTGGTATTTTGATTTCAAATGTTCTTAATTGAATTATGAACTCTTTTTAGTCATCCCCATGAATCAACTTAATTTCTAGGCGAATATATTGGGTAGAAATTAAGGGGATCCTATATCAGGGGTTTTCCGAATTCATTGGACCTCTTAATTAATTAACTAAAGACCATTCGAGAGAGGATTTAGTTGATTGATTAAGCTATCATTCTCGAGGACCATTCGAGAGAGGACTAGAGTATTTTAGAGGAAAACTAAACCTTGCGTAATCGTTGCTTTTGATTCACAATTGCATTAATGATTGTTGCTCCGCTTTGATCCATACTAGTAACCTTAACTCTAGTGTCTTCCTATTTGATATTTCAACTCATGTTATTTGCTAGTTCTTTGATAGTATTTAGTCATTAGTTGTTACCAAATCATTTTTAAAACTCCCAAAAACCCTTCAATTAGGTAATCTAGACTTGCTAGACTTTAATTAATCTCATTTTCCCTGTGGATCGACCCTTGACTTGCCTTTACTACGTTCTTAGTAATTGCTCGTTAGGTTTTATAAATATTGTTTGAAAAGCGATTTTTGGTGCCTTAACGACACACTAAAAACCTCTTATCACCCACTTCCTAAAACGTCTTAAAATAATTTGTTAAAGACCCATCTTTGAAAACCTTTTAAAAATAATTTTGTGAAAGCTCAATTTTATAAAACCCCTTTTCTAGCCCAATTTAGTTAATAGAATTAATTAATTAATATTGATTAGTTTTATTAATAAAAATATATTTTTATAAAAATAATCCTTTGCCAAAGTGTTTTTAAATATCTCTTACTAACTATTTTCTAAAATCTTTTTAATAAGTAATATTTTTTTTGAAACCTAGTTGTTTTCGAAAATCTATTGCTTCCCAACCACCCAAAACCTATATATAAACCTCACTCACAAAATTCCCTCGGCAGCATTTCACAACTGAAATCCTTCGACATAATTCACAATCACTCGACAACTCAAAAAACTCTCGGCACAACTAATCCTCACAATACTCTCGAATCTCGCACAACTCCACCGCCTAAATACAAAGATCTACAACATCATCACCTGCTAATTCCCATGCCTAACAATTCTCTCACCTAATCTAAGCCATATAACACCACGCTACTACCTGATGCTATTTCCATCAACTCGCACCACATCATCATCCTACTAATTTTCAATCTCACGCCTAAATCCTAATACTACTATAAACTGCCGCAAATAACAACACGCCTATTCGACTAATACTCGACGCAACTACAAAATACAAATATTTTTAAAGGTTCGTTCAACAATCTAATTTTTCAAGATCCGTACAAATCAACGACCCCGGACGATGGTATAATTTCTGAGGGTCAACTAAATTAACTAACTTTATTTGCTTATTTATTTATTTTTTATTATTTTCTTGAAGTTACTAACACTCTATTCATGATGTAGGTTATTAATATATTCCCATGATTGTAAGTATTGTACATATTATACTATCTCCCTGCATCATTTTCTTTTGTTATTTTTATTTCTTATTCATGAACGTATTATTATTCATGCCTGATTGCAATATTTATCACCTTGTATTTATTGCTAAACAAGACCCAAATAAATGTTCTAACTAAATCTAGATAATGTGGACAACCTGCTAGGAACCCAGTAATCTGATTGCTTAATAACTTGTCACTAAAAGCAGTCTAATTAGTCTTTTTATGTGTTTCCTGAACCAACTTAGACTAATTACTTTTAGGGTGCTTAAAACGTTATATGATTATTCTTTTGCATAAAATGTGTAATGAATCGGTATTTAGTAGAGGCCAGCAATGGGCAATATAGTTCCTAACTATATTGCACCCTCACCTTTGAACTCAATTTTTGGTTCCTGACCATCTATGGAGTCATGATAGGAAAATCTACATTGGATAACTCCCTAAGATTTCCCTTCAGTTTCAATATCCAATTAGGTTTATGATTCTTCCTTTAAAGAATTGTTGTCGACTTCAAAACATATTTTTAATAAAACCTTAACAATGGGGTGGTCAAATTAACGCGCTCACACCGCGTGTAGGCATTAAAGGAATGAAAAATCCACGCCTACAATTTGGCGACTTCACTGGGGAGGATTTTAAAAAATTAATTTTTTTAAATAAGTGGGTGAAACTTGAAAAATACGATTCATTCTCCTTTTATGCCTTTGAATAATATTGTTTTGCATATGCATGGCTATTGTTCAGCCACCATAAGGACAATCTACCTTGCCTCATTAGCACATGTTCTATGTGTGAGGTCACCCCCGGGGGGTTTGCGCTTTGTCCTTCCAAAAAGCTTCCTGAGCGATAGTGTTGGATCTTAGTTATAAGCAAACCTACCCAACCATGGCATTGTTCTCTTGTTCCTGACTTGAGAACTGGAGTGCGTCTTACACGTGGCCACCTCTTTAAGCAGGGCTACGAAGCTTGGGATCAATCTCTTAGTCATGGACCTTTTTCAGCCTTAACCTAAACTTGACCATAGTTTAAACATAGAACTTGACTGTTTGTTGGAACTTTGCATATTATTATCATACTTGTGCATCTCTACGTGTATGTGGTTTTAATTGCTTTGTATTACGCAACATCTCTAGTCAAAATGGTCGAACGAGTTAATGCGACGCGAAACGAAGAATTAGCAAAATCTGAATTGTTGGTCAGCTGCGCGTCGCGCGCCCGTTCTGCGTTTGATGCAGGTATATCGTGTCCCACGCGGTCTCCCGCGTCCCGCGCCTCACATCTCTGCGTGCAGCGTTGCTTATTGCGTGCCACGCAGTCACCTAGCGTCCTGTGCGTTCCGTTCTGCGCATCCTTTCTTATCCTTTGCTTCCCTTAACTTACGCCTTCCGCTTTCCTAGGATTATTAGGATTTCTCTTTTCGTTTCTTTCTTCCCCTTAATCTTTTGTCATCTAAAAAAAATCTCAATCTCTAATCTCCTATCTATTTCGAAAATTTCTATCCATATCCTTTACCAAATTAGATCTCCCATCTTTTTTAAAAAAATGATCTCCCATCTTTTTTTTTAAAAATGACTCCCATCTTTTTAAAAAAAATTCATCCTCATCTTTCTAAAAAAAAAAAGTCATTCTCCTATCTTTTTCAAAATTCCATCCCACCTTTAATCTCCTATCTACTTAAAAAAAAAATACATCTCCAACTTTTTTCAAAAAAAAAATATCCATCTTTTTTCCTATCACATATCTTTTTTAAAAAATTCATCCTTTTTCTCTATCCCATCCTCTCATGTATATTATCCATCTTTTCATGTGTACATCATTTAGGATTTTTTTTAGTGTCCATCTTATTTAAAAATCTCATTCGCTTAGGAATTCTAACTCCATTAGAAGTTCATCTGACCCATATGTCTAGGTTCATCTAGTTTCACTTCATTTGGAGATCTTCACCTTATTTAACTCTATCCATGTTAGGAGTCTTGACCCTGTCTAGGTTTACCCATCTAAGAAGTCTAGGGGTCGCTAGAATTCTTGCCATCTTAGAAGTTTATAATCCATAGAAAGTCCATGCATAATAGGAGTCTAAAACCATGAGAATTATGTCCATCTTAGGAGTCTAAACCCATTAGAATTCCATTCGTCTTAAGAGTTTCGGGTCCATTAGAGTTCCGCCCATATTAGGAGTCTAAAACCGTTTGAATTCCATTCATTTTAGGAGTCAATGTCTACTAGAGTCTCGTGCATATTAGGAGTCTAACATCCTTGAAAGTTCGTCATATCTAAAGTTCTAACGTCATTAGAAGTCTATCAAGTTTAGGATTCTGAAGTCATCAGAATTTCATGTCAACTAGGACTGCATTCATACTAGAGTCCCTTTGCATTGCATAGTCCATCGTTCATACACTTCATGCATAACTAGAGTTATTAAGCATTTAGGAGTGTCATTGCATCCATACTCTTCATTCCATTTCATGCATTCCGCATTTATTAGTCCCGAACTACAAGCGATCTGATTCCCTCTTTTGGGATATGTAGGCAGCCTTTATAGGTTCGAACGCATAGATTGAGTTATGCATGCATACATTAGGTCTAGGTGCATCCAAAAGAGTTGTGCATACATGCATTAGGTCTAGGTGCATCCAAAAAAAACCAAAAAAAATTTATCATTCATTTAGGAGATGTTATTCGTTCCTAGAAGCTCAACCTTTTAAACAAACATACATTCTCTTAATCCACTTCTCTCTCTTCATCATCATTCTATCTCTAAATCTCCTTTGATGATCTATGTAGAAATCAAGCGACATATGTAGAAATCAAGCGACATTGAAATGGGCAGTCCCTCGAATAACGAGTAACAACTTGCTGAAATGGCTAGAGCTTTAGCCAAGCTGTGTAGCATGATGGAAGAAATAACTATAAGGCTTGAGAAGATAGAGTCTGGTGAATCTCCTGGATTCAACAAGACAATGGAGAGTGTTGTTCATAGGGTAACCAATGCAAATTCCTATTTTGAGCCCGTTGATAACACTAAACTGAAAGGGAAACTTCCTGAAGAGTTCTCTACAACTGACCTTCCTAAATTTAAACCAACTGATAATCCAAAATATCATTTAAGGAATTTCCGTGCAATCATGATCATCAAATCGGTTGACCTTGAACTTGACCCAATGGTATTCCCGATGTGGTTGGACCCAGTCTGTCAGAATTGGTTCTATTCCCTAGATCCCAAGCAAACTGAAACTTGGGAAGGCATCACTTTTGCTTTCATGAAACAATATAAGTCGAATGGACAACTGTAAACCTCCTTTAGAGAGCTCGAGGTTCTTAAACAAGGTGAAAACGAAGGCTTTACCTCCTACCTGAACAGATGGAGGGAGAAATCAACCCATATGATATCAAGGCCTATAAAAAAAGACTTGGTACGAATATTAGTTTCTAACCTCCTCCCTAAATTCAAAAACCACCTCAAATACTTGGGCCTTGATAGCTTCGCAAGAGTATATGATGTGGGTATCCAGATTGAGAACGATTTGTTGAAAAATACCGAAGACAATGGCCTCAATGTCATAGAAATAGACATATAATCCTAATCGCTCATTAAAGCGTTTGGACTCGTTTAGGTCCACTCAACGCGGAAAAAAAAATACACTTATTCTCTTTTCATTTAGAAAGAGAACTCATGAAGATCGAAGCAACGAAGCTGTCTCGTCATACGACGTAGGAGTCCCGACTTAGGATTTCATTTTCTGTTTCATCTCTCTTTTTTTCCCAGTCTGATACAGGATTTCCCTTTTTATTGCATGTACTCATAATTTTCAATTAATAAATGAGTATTTTTTTTTCTAACCTTGCATTAATGAGCATCAATGGAAATCACGATTGTCGCCTTAAAAGAAATGAATTTCTAATTCTCATGGCTATTCTAATAAAGGCAATGAACAATTGGTATAAAAGAGGCACTCCTCCCTTCACTACAAACATTCCTCCATACATAACACCCCTCTCCCTTTTACCTACCTCGTGGGAAGTATATTTGACATCAATTAAAAATAAAGGGTAAAAAAAAGGAGCAACAAGAAAAATCAAAGCAAAAAAAAAAAAAAAAAGAAGCCAAAAAAATGATACAAAAAGTGCAAAATATATAAGAAAAGAAAAGAAGTGTTGTAAATAAGCCCATCAATAGCGTTGTCAAATGTACTTTCTTTTCAAAACCTTCAACCGTTGATTATAAACCTCCAACTTCTTCATCAAAGGCCTTGACCTCCTTAACTAAAAATCAAATCATTACAAGTCAAATCATACCTCTGTAATAAACCTTCGCTCAAGCAACCATATGCATGCACATTGCATTCCCATAAGCCATTAAAGACAAATCCAAGCCCGCTAGGTTGAAAACCCATAAGGGCGACTTAGGCAAAAGTCAGGGCATCTTCTCATTCACTAGCCTGAACTACGAATGGTCTGATTCTGCTAAAGATACGTAGGAAATCTCACCCTGAGGTCCGACCGCTTTAAACCAAGCCAAACCTGCATCATTATCCACCCTTGCCAAAGACCTCTTCCTAATCAATGCCTAATTCATTGCAAATGGCTCCAAAGCAAAATGCTCGGCCATCATTAAATGTTAAGAGCTACGACTGGCCTGATTCCATCATGGATACGTAGGCAACCTCTTTCAAGGCCCGGCCATTTTAATTCAAAACATATTTTTAAGGCTCGCCTAGGCCCATGAGAAAAGCGCGATTGCTTAAATAATGAATTATAAATGCTCATCCCTACCCTTAGATTATAGACTGGGATTCAAACCTGCATTATTAGCCTACCTCATTGCGTGAGTCGATTCATTATGACTCTGCCTTTTCTTATTCTAATCACTTCCTTTTTCTAAGCAACATTATCGCTTCTAAGCCAACCTTAGCATGACCTTTCAACACTCAGCGCTATGACCGCGCCTCATCCCTTGAGTGTTCTTTTCTTTGACCTTTCTTGTCTTTTTCACCTTAGGAACCCTATATGGAATCTTCAGTTTAAACTTCTGCTAAGCGTGGTGAGATATTATCAAAATCAAGCAATCAAGCTGAGTACTTCATAAACTCCATCTTACTAGGGGTTTCATCACTGTTCCACACAGAAAATCATAGGCTCCAAGTATAGGCCTATTGTAATAAGGACTTCATTACGAGTCCATACATGAAATCTTGGGTTGTAAAACCCACACTGATACAAGATTGAACCGATTGTATGGGCTCACTTAGGCCTTGACATACGACACTCGAAGCGCATACAATTCAAGCATTACGAGGACTACAATGTATTTCAAATCCAACATAGTCTATTAACTGAATAGAAAATCCTTGGGCTCCATGTGTACCTTGACAAGGGCTTCATTACGAGTCCATACAAAATATTGTGGGCTCCAGACCCATACGAGATTATAACTGTTTTATGGGCTCACTTAGGCCTGTAACAACTACAACATATTTCGAATTAAAAACAACTTACATGGATCATCCTTGGGGGCTTCCCCTTCGAAAAAGGTTTTCTAAAACGACAATTTGAGCTTCTAATGAAACGATCAAATCATCAAATCATATCATCTGCATTAGTGTCATATCTCTACATTAGTGTCACATCTCATTGCATTACATATCTGCTGCATCATCCAATATTGTGTTAAGCATCGCATCGGTCGTCCTTAGCCATAGGATTCTAGAGCCAATCATCGAGTCACACATACACACACACATGCACACACATGCGCACACATGTATGCACACACGATAACACCTTTAAGTCAAGTTAAGTCAAATCAAGTCGAGTCAAGTCATGTCCTATACATGCACTAGCATCCACATCACGGGACACAAACATGTCCATAGTTGTTTGTCTGTATATATCTATTTGTTATTTGTATTCGCAGGTACCCCAACATTAAACAACTCTATACGAGTTATACTCTGCCAAGGTCTGCGGATCATTGCAATTTAACAACAGAAGACAAGTGTCATGGTGCGTCCAGAGCACCGGTGACGACATCACACGCAGCACATTGCGTCCAGCGCAGCATACCACGCCAAGCGCAGGCCTGCGCGTCTGGCGCACAGCCCTGTACAACACGCATGGGGGCTTCTTAAGCCAGGTGGGCCCACACGCTCAATTCCAAATGATTTCAAATGTTCATTACTACATTACGCGCGACAATTCAACGAGCTTTCAAAAGTTTGCTTTTATTACGATCTTGCCATCCTATAAATTCTCAACGTCTATCATTCAAGAAACAATGAATACTCAGGAAAATCAATAACGGGACACAAATCGTTAGGTCTGCGGACCATTTTCAATCATCTACACTATTCGTCATGGAGCGGGTCAGCAAACAGCTCATCCTAGTGGAGTGGGATACAAATACTCTACACTATTTGTCATAGAGCGGGTCAGCAAACAGCTCAGCCCTGTAGAGTGAGATACAAATACTCTACACTATTTGTCATGGAGCGGGTCAGCAAACAGTTCAGCCCTGTGGAGTGGGATACAAATACTCTACACTATTTGTCATGGAGCGGGTCGAGAAACAACTCGGCCACATGGAGTGGGATACAAATACTCTACACTATTTGTCATGGAGCGGGTCAGTAAACAACTCAGCCCTATGGAGTGGGATACAAATACTCTACACTATTTGTCATGGAGCGGGTCAGCAAACAGCTCAGCCATATGGAGTGGGATACAAATACTCTACACTATTTGTCATGGAGCGGGTCGAAAAATGGCTCGGCCACATGGAGTGGGATACAAATACTCTACACTATTTGTCATGGAGCGGGTCAACAAACAGCTCAGCCCTGTGGAGTGGGATACAAATACTCAACACCATTTGCTTGGAGCGGGACTACCAACAGCTCAGCCTTATGGAGCGGGATACAAATGCCATTTATCTCATTTACACCTATCATCTCATTTTTGCAAACTTACAATTACTTTGCAAACATGTTTCATGTATGTCTGTTCCTGAAGCTCTTGTTTGTTTTGCAGGTACAGGCGTAAAAGAGTGATTTTGGATTGCAGAGCATCTAGAATCATTCTGTCCCGATTTTAGTACCCTATGATGACCAATCCAGTTTAGAGCATTTAGTACTCTGTGATGACCAATACCCTGCTCCAATTGGTCCTGGTCAAGGAAAGAATACAGAACGAGTCTAAAATAAAATATTTTAAGCCCAAATCCATTTTCTAACTCGTTTTATTAACTCATTTTCGAAAACCCTTTTTATAACTAGTTTTACTAAGCCCAATTCCTAAAATGTTTTAAAATAATCTTTTAAAGACCCATCTTTGAAAACCTTGTAAAAATAGTTTTGTGAAAGCCCAATTTTATAAAACCCCTTTTCTAGCCCAATTTAATTAATAGAATTAATTAATTAATATTAATTAATTTTATTAATAAAAAGATATTTTTATAAAAATAATCTTTTGCCAAAGTGTTTTTAAATATCTCTTACTAACTATTTTATAAAATCTTTTTAATAAGTAATCTTTTTAGAACCTAGTTGTTTTCGAAAACCTATTGCTTCTCAACCACCCTAAACCTATATATAAACCTCACTCACAAAATTCCCTCGGCAGCATCTCACAACTGAAATCCTTCGACACAATTCAGAATCACTCGACAACTCAAAAAACTCTCTCGGTGCAACTAATCCTCACAATACTCTCGAATCTCGCACAACTCCACCGCCTAAATACAAAGATCTAGAACATCATCACCTGCTAACTCCCACGCCTAACAATTCTCTCACCTAGTCTAAGCCATATAACACCACACTACTACCTTATGCTATTTCCACCAACTCGCACCACATCATTATCCTACTAATTTTCAATCTCATGCCTAAATCCTAATACTACTATAAACTGTTGCAAATAACAACACGCCTATTCGACTAAAACTCGACGCAACCTACAACACCACGTAGTGGCGGAGGCATGTATGGTCATGGTGGGTCACGTGACCCACCATTATTTTTTAAAAAAAAAAGAAAAAAAGAACACTGTCAAGGTTAATGTGATTTGACAAAAAGGACCAAGAGCCAAGGAAAATTGTGTGCTTTGCTCAAGATGTCAAGCGTCAGTTATTTGACATTTCCACGTTTGCATGAAGTTGGCATGCATTTATCTTCTTTTATTCATCTTCAATACAAATTTAGGTACAATAAACTTGTAACAGTAATAAGAAAAAATTTAGCTCAGAATTTGAAAAAAAATTACACCAACTGCTATAAAATATTTTTTGTTATAAAATGAGTCTAAATTTGATATATCTTATAAAACTTATTCTCTACCTATTTTTCTCTCTAATCAGATTTACCTACCCAACATTATTTAACATCCTCCTAATTAAGCCATTATTTATTAATTTTAGGTATGATTAATTTAATTAGAATAACTTAAGTTAACTTTTTTTTTTCAAAGTGATTTAATTATCTTAACCAAGAGTTAGTCTTACCATTGATCATGCTCTTAGCCTTGGTAGTTAAAATTTGTAAAATCGGAAAACTTTGGTTTAGAGAGCAACTAGCTAATTATTTGATATGAAAATTGATTGAATGATTATAATTAGTCCCTCCGTCCCATCTGCTTCAAATATCTTAACCAAGTGCTTGTTTCTTAGTTTGCAAGAGAATTAAGAAATGTATCATCTGCTTCAATTATTCATATTGGAAAGATAAGTATTTACATTGAAAAGATACAAATATTAAATATAGCTACAACTTTCCAAGTTAAAATGAGCATAAGACAAGAATAAAAATTGTTTAATGAGGGTATTATAGGGATAAAGTACTATTTAAAAGTAGAAATATGAGAAACAAGAACATTTTGAAACACCCAAAATAGAATACACAAACACTATAAGTTGGGACGGATGGAGTATCATATGTCAGTTAATTATCATAGTTTTGAAAATCGACTTGTATAATCTCATTCAAATTTCATAATGAAAAGGAAAAAATACGAGAGAATTTTTTTTAGTTTCTAGGTACTATTTGGTTGTAATATGAATATTTATTGCTTCTAAAATTGAACTTCTATGAAGGTTTTTTTAATGTATTGGTCATCGGTTGTAATATGAATATTTAATGCAGTAGTGTGACCAACCATACCAATATTCCTGGATCCGCCACTGACACAACGTTCTACAAAATACAAATATTTTTCAAGGTTCGTTCAACAATTCAATTTTCCAATATCCGTACAAATCAACGACCCCGGACGGTGGTATAATTTCTGAGGGTCAACTAAATTAACTAACTTTATTTGCTTTCTTTATTTATTTTTTTATTATTTTCTTGAAGTTACTAACACTCTATTCATGATGTAGGTTATTAATATATTTCCGTGATTGTAAGTATTGTACATATTATACTAACTCCCTGCATTATTTTCTTTTGTTTTTTTTTTATTTCTTATTCATGAACGTATTATTTTTCATGCCTGATTGTAATATTTATCACCTTGTATTTATTGCTAAACAAGACCTTAATAAATGTTATAACTAAATCAGATAATATGGACAACCTACTAGGAACCTAGTAATCTGATTGGTTAATAACTTGTCACTAAAATTAGTCTTTTATGTGTTTCCTGAACCAACTTAGACTAATTATTTTTAGGGTGTTTAAAACGTTACATGATTATTCTTTTGCATAAAATGTGTAATGAATCGGTATTTAGTAGAGGCCAACAATGGGCAATATAGTTCCTGACTATATTGTACCCTCACCCCCGAACTCAATTTTTGGTTCCTGACCATCTACGGAGTCATGATGGGGAAATCTACATTGGATAAGTCCCTAAGATGTCCCTTCAGTTTCAATATCCAATTAGGTTTATGTTCTTCCTTTAAAGAATTGTTGGCGACTTCAAAACATATTTTTAATAAAACCTTAACAATGGGGTGGTCAAATTAACGCGCTCACACCGCGTGTAGGCATTAAAGGAATGAAAAATCCACGCCTACACATGTCATGTCATTATTTTTAATTTTTAATTTCTTTTAAAAAAAATTATGTTCAACATAGATTTAAATACATATAAGGTGTTTTGGTTAAGTGAAGAATACAATATGATTTTAAATATACACTAAATTATTATACTATGTAAATTAAATTAAATATAACTTTTGCTATAAATTCGCAATATTATAATTTTTTTTACCATTAGAGAGTGCCCGAAATATGTTTTGAAAAAAGTTCCATATACAATATAGTTTTAAAACTTATGAAAATTTATTTATTTGGATGAATAATAACGTATTATTTATTCTTTATTTTAAATACATATAAAAATAACTATAAAAATAGCGTATTATATGTGACAATAGCAATTATATCTTTCAAAATCATACTTTTAGAAATTGAGTTATATAAAGATAAAAAATATATATATTTATAGTTTTGAACCTATAACATACCATTATGGCATTACATGAACAATTAAATGAAAGTTTGTCAATGACATTGCAGAGTTATTATGTAATTGACTAATTATTTAATTCTTAGAATATTTATTGTATACATAATTATTTATGTTTGTCTTTTCCATATATCTATATGTAAAATCTTATTCTTTTCTCCATGAACTTAATTCTACTAAAACTAATTGGAAAACATTGAGGTCACAGATCATAAAAAAGGGGAAAAGTTTGATAAGTCTTGATATGGTCATGATTGATGAAGAGATATTTTTTTCTGTTGAATAGTATTTTCGATTATTGGTAGAGGTTAGTTTTATATTTAATTAACTTTATCCATGATACCATCATTATGATCTATTTTTTGGCTTTCCCATCTTCCATTCTATATATGTTAGTGTTTATGTGCTATATTAAAAGTTAAAGTTGTGGCTGACACTCATATTTTTCTCTATTCATTCTGTCCTACATCTATTAAATTATTACCCTCTACTTTCTTAATAAAGTATCATTCGGGTATTCTTCATGTTAAAAATGTGTAAGCTACATTTAGTCATACTAATTAAATTATTGGGATACCATTTTAAAATACTTAGCTACAATATTCAACTGAATATAAAAAAATACAAAATTTGTATATCGCAATAACAAATCTAGAAATTAGAGTATAATGACAAATGCTTTATCCGTTCTTTTTCTACTACAACAACGGGTTTGGGCATAGTTTTTAAGGAAATGAAGAAAATGGGTAATTTAGCATAGAGATACCCCTTTAATTAACTACAGTAGGGTATAATCCTAAAGTAAACGCAATTTTATAAGGCAATTTGAATAATTAACGATGGTTTTATTATCATAAAGTAAAGGCAATATTGTCAACTATACTTGTTTTTTTTTTTACCAAAAGTGGAATGGTCCCCATAGATGACCAAAGTGGTAATTGTTGCAATAGGAAAAGAATGGAGGAAGTATGTAAATACAATGGTGTTGAAAAATCTCATTTCATTAGCAACACAAAATCAACAATGTCAACAAAAAATTTACAAAAAAAATAAAATAAGCAACATCTCGTGCAACGCACAAGTTTCAAAACTAGTTGATGTATATAGTCACAGTTAGGCGATTGTTAAATTTATTGTTAGAGGAAAATTGAGTTCTTATTTTCTTGATGCAAATGATGAATTCTTGAAATGTGTCACAACTAAAAAAATTACCTTCTTCCATTAAATAGTCCAAATTATGGTAAACATGTGTAACCTTTAGATACCATTATTTTAAACTTTGGTTTATATTAGTTGTTGCAACATGTCATGTCTACACGTTGTTCACTACACTACTTTGATCCTTAATATCTTTAATTATGTATAAGTAAAAGTTATAAAAAGTTGACATTATAAAAGTATGCGTTAAGACGAATAAAACAAGATCCCACTCGACTATGTATTTTTCTTATAAACTCATAAGAAAATATGCAATCTATAAAAACCAGAGGAAGTATCTTCTAACTTACTCGTTAGAATTGTGAATTTCAGATTTAAGGTAAATATCAGTTGACATATTATGTAAAGTTTAATTATACAAGGACATCTGAGAAGAAAGATGGTTTCTTTTTCTCATTATAGCTCGCTCATGGTGCATCAGAAACAACTCGAAATAACTATAAGTATGCAATGATGCACTTAAGATATGTTAGTTACAAATAACATCAAGTCATAACCAATATGTTTCTATACACATATATAAACTAAAAATACATTGATAAATTATAGTTGAAGTAGTTGTGCTGAAATAATTACGCCATTAGTTTGATTAATTAGTTTTTGCTACTGTTTGGGCCCAATATTCCCTAGGCCCGATTTTTATGAGGAGGTCCATCAAACCCCCGGGCATGGGGCATAATGGGTCCCACACGAGGGTTACCCTAACCCCAGGATGCCTAGGGATCCCCGGACAGGGGGCAAAAAAGGCTGATTGCCTGAAAAGGCAACATAGCCAATAGTCTCCCTGAGGCCCATCCTATCAATGTTACCTTTATGGGAATCCACAACACTATAAATACCCAATGTCTCATCAATGAACGGGTAATAAATTCCAGCTCAACTACTCAATACTTGCAGTTGAGCATCATAACTGACTTGAGCGTCGGAGGGGTGATCACGGAAACACCCCCGGGGTAGTCTAACCTTCATTCTTCCAGGTCTCCGTGGTACCTCTCGAGCACTCGGCTATTGTCAGCGGTCATCGACCCCTCGTCTTGACTAATTCCCCCATCTTATAAGTTTTCACCCGAAACAGGTTGGCGCTGTCTGTGGGGAAAGCCAAACAAAAAGTCATGGCCAATGCTCGAAGATCCCGCCGAGCCCAGCAACCTCCAAGCTCACCACCTCGAGGAGGGAACCTCCCTCCCGAGGTAGCTGATGAAACAGCGGGCGACCCTCGTAGGGCCCCCGTACTCTCGGAGAGACATCGACATATCCTCGAGGAAATACTGCCTCGAGAGGCAGCCAGCGCCGCAAATCGGGGACAACCTCGAGAGAGGGCAACCCTCCCTCGAGTTGAACCCCCTTGATTGGAGCAGCCCAGCCCAAATCATGTCACCCAGCAGGACTTGCAGCAGTTGGTAGAGCGCCTTAGTGGCATTCTCGAGCGGAGTCTTGGGGCTCTCGTTTACAGCCTCCAGAATGGAGGAGAAGGAACATTCAACATACCTCCCGTCCCACGACTCGCTATGAGGAAAAACGGGCGCAATCCTCCCTTCGACGACCCAGCTCGACAAGCATCGATTCGGGCCCCCCAGAATCCTACTCGAGCCCCTCGAGCTCCGCCCCGAGACCCCCCTAGCCGGAGGGATGCCCGACACATCATCAACGAGCGATCCCTCAGGAATGGTAATCGAGATGCTCGCGAAATTCTCGATGAGCGCCGGGCTCGCTCGAGACAAGAGGGAGAGACACCTCCGAACCGTAGCCAGAGGCGAGAAGGGTCTCGACAGCGCGAAAGAGGACCCCGGGAGCACGACGAAGAGGAGGCTAGCAGTTCTGAAACGAACGGAGAATCTAACGCCCACTTTGGGAACCTTGGCTTCATCACGCCCTTCAGCGAATAAATCATGCGAACTGCCAACCCTTGAAAGGTGAAGGTGCCACCTATCGAGCATTATGAGGGAACAACAGACCCCGTCGATCACCTCGCAGCCTTTAAAGCACAAATGAGTGTGCAGACAGGGAGCGAGGCAGCTTGGTGTAAGTTTTTCCCCACCACGCTGAAGGGGCTCGCACTCACTTGGTTCACAGAACTACCCCCGGGCAATATTTCAAACTTCGCCTCCCTCGAGACCGCCTTCAAGCAAAACTTTATTGCAGGAAGAAGACATCGAAAGACCAGCATTCACTTAATGTCGATAAGGCAACGCAGAGAAGAAGACCTGACAGATTATATCAAGAGGTTTAATGAGGAGTCCCTGAAAGTCTCCGATCTACAAGATAGCGTGGCGTTCACAGCACTGATGTCAGGCCTCTACCCATCAAGCCGATTCAAGCTGAAGCTCGCAGAAAGCGAGGCCTCCACTTTCTCTGAGGCAATGAACCTCGCCCAAAAGTTCATACAAGCATCCGACATCTGTAAGACGCACGACGAATCCAACTCCAACAGAAGAAAGAACGACAATGGGGCTCGAGGTGACCCTCTTCGAGAAGCTTCTCGAAGGGAGAGAGAGAAGAAGCCCCGGGTAGATGACAACGGCTATGACCCTTGGTACAACCTCAACCGAAGAGAGATATACTTCGACATTAAGGAAAAGTACACCTTGCCGAAACCAACACCCATCAGAACTTCCATCAGTAGAAGAGACAAGAAGCTTTGGTGTGAGTACCACCACGACTGCGGACACACCACTCGCGACTGTAGAGAACTCAAAAGAGCATTAGACAAATTGGCAGACGAAGGAAAGCTGAATCGATATTTGAAGAATCCCGCAGAAAAGAAAAAAGGAGCCTCGAAAAGAGAAGGAGTCGAGGAGCGAGGAAACAACAGGATTCGTCAGTGTCATAGCCTGAGGGTACGCTTCGGGTGGCTTAACCAGCCGCTCTCGAAAGAAACACCTCTACACCTTTAAACATGGGATGACGGATATGACCAAGACAGCAGCCTGCCCCACCATGACCTTCAAAGACAGCTATCGACCTATTCAAACCCCACACGACGACCCCCTGGTCGTCGAAATGAAGATTGCCAACCTGAGGGTAGGTCGAGTGTTTATTGACAGCGGAAGTTCCGCAGATATCATAACCATGGATTGCCTGACAAAGCTAAAATATCATAGGAATGACCTCCAACCCATCAGCCAGCCACTTGTAGGATTTGGGGGGCAATCCGTCCACCCTCTAGGGTTGGTCAAGCTTCCTACGAGAATGGGAGAGAAGGGTCGGGGGAGGAGCGTCCTCGTCGACTTCCTTGTCGTCGACGTTGACCTCCCCTACAACGTCATAATTGGACGTCCCGCCCTCAACAAGGTAAAAGCTGCCATCTCCACCTACCAGCTACTGCTGCAGTTCGAGGCCGACGACCGTAAGGTCGCTCAATTGTTCGGGGACCAAAAGTCTGCCCGAGAATGTTATGTCAACAGCCAAAAGCACCAGAATGACGACGCAACCAAGAAAAGAAAGCATCCCGAGCCGGAAGAGCCTCTACCCGTGATGACAGTCTATGTTGCCGAGAACCCAAAGTGGTACGAAAGACCTCGACCGATAGATGGGGATGAAGAGGTATGTATCGACGACACGAGAGGGAGAACGATAAAGATCGGCAAGCAGATACCCGACGGCACAAGAGCTCATATCATCGAGGTCATCCGTGAGTTCCAAGATGTGTTCGCATACACGGTCGACGAAATACCGGGCATCGATCCTGAGATCATGGTACACCGCCTCAACATCAAAGAGGGACATCGACCAGTAAAACAAAAGCTGAGGCACCAGGGTACCGAGAGAAGTAAAGCAGCAGCTAAAGAAGTGAAAAAGCTACTAGCAGCAGGTTTCATCAAAGAATGCCAGTACACCGAGTGGTTGGCTAATGTGGTGTTTGTCCGCAAATCTACTGGAACGTGGAGGATGTGTGTCGACTTTACGGACCTGAACAAGGCCTATCCAAAAGACGACTTCCCCCTCCCCAAGATCGATAGACTTGTCGATTCAACCGCCGGACATGCCTTCTTCAGCTTTATAGACGCCAACTCGGGATACCATCAAATCCCCATGGCAGAAGAAGATCAAGTTCATGCAGCGTTCACCACAAGTTCAGGGATGTATTGTTACAGAGTAATGCCATTCGGCCTCAAAAACGCTGGTGCTACCTATCAGCGCTTCGTCAACAAGATGTTAGAAAACCAGATAGGAAGAAATGTCGAGGTCTACGTCGACGACATGATCGTCAAGAGTCAGCAAGAAAGTGAACACGTATCTGACCTGAAAGAAACCCTGTTCACCCTACGCGCCCACAGCATGAAGCTGAATCCGAAGAAGTGTGTCTTCGGCGTGAAAGAGGGAAAGTGCCTCGGGTTCCTAGTCGATGAGAGAGGCATCGAGGCTAACCCAGATAAGGTCCAGGCCATCATTGAGATGAAAAGCCCTCGAACTGTCAAAGAAGTCGAACCTATAACCGGTTGTATGGCGGCACTAGGACGTTTCCTATCAAGGTCAGCAGACAAAAGCTTATGCTTCTTTAGAACACTGAAGCAGCCGACCTTCGACTGGGACCAGCCAGCAGAAGAGGCATTTTAGCAGCTAAATGCGCACCTGGCCAGCCTTCCCAAACTTGTCTCTCCCCTACCAGGAGAGACACTATTCGTGTACTTAGCTGTGTCGGATAATGCACTTAGCGTCGTCCTCGTTGCTGAAAGAAAGAAGAATCAACACCCCGTCTATTTTATTAGTCACGCCTTTCAAGGCGTAGAAGCGAAGTACCCCCCGATGGAAAAAATGATTGGTAGTCGCCACCCGCAAGCTCAAGCCGTACTTTCAAGCTCACCCATCAAGGTGTTAACCAGTCAGCCCCTCCGTAAGGTGATCGAGGGTAATCAGCTGTCGGATTTCGGCATATAATTCGAGCCACGTCGAGCTATCAAAGCTCAAGCACTGGCTGACTTCATCGCCGAATGTACCTCGAGGCCCGAGCCTATCGTGGAAGGCCCCTGGGAGTTATTCGTCGACGGGTCATAATCGAAAGCAGGTTGCGGGTTCGGATTGTTAATCCTCGATCCTCAAAGGAACAGAACGGAGTACGCCGTGAAATTCGCCTTCACTGCCTCGAACAATGAAGCTGAGTATGAGGCTCTCCTACTTGGACTACAACTCTGCAAGGCGACGGGCGCTTGAAACATCAAGGCCCACTCAGACTCCCAGCTCATCGTGGGACAAGTTACTGGGGAATTTGAAGCCAAGGAAGACAGTATGAAGATGTACCTCACGAAAATCAAGGAGGAAGTAAGCGATCTGGCCACCTTTGCCATCACCCACATCCCACGATCGGAAAATCAACAGGCAGATGCACTGTCGAGATTGGCCAGCTCCTTTGAAGATCTGTCACCCCGCCCTATAATGTGGGAGGTACTCAATGCCCCCAGCATCAACAGAGGGGTAGCTACCCTCGACAGGAGCCCCACATGGATGGACAAGTTAGTGTCCTTTGTAAGGGATAGGATATTGCCTGCGGACGAGTTAGAGGCAGATAAAGTAAGGATGCAAGCTCGATGGTTCATGTTCCACGAAGGACAATTGTATAAGAAGTCCTTCACCCATACGCTCCTTCGATGCTCAACCCCGCAGGAGGGGGGCTATGTACTTCGAGAAATACACCAGGGAGCCATCAGGGTGCAAGGACCATCGCCGCTAAAGCCCTTCGAGCTGGCTATTACTGGCCAACGTTGAAAGAAGATGCCTCGAACTTAGTTCAGAAGTGCAAAGAGTGCCAGATGCATGCTAACTTACCCCATTAAGCGGCCAGTCCCTTAACTACCATCCAGGCCCCACTGCCTTTCGACATGTGGGGCATGGACCTGTTAGGACCTTTTCCCCCTGCTTCAGGCCAGCGGAGACTCTTGTTAGTCGATGTCGACTACTTCACGAAATGGGTTGAGGCCCAACCACTAGCCTCCATCACCGACAAGCAAGTTCAACAGTTCATCTCGCGTAATCTGATCACTCGATTCGGAGTCCCTCGAGTTCTCATATCAGACAATTGGCGACAATTCAACAACGGGCCGACGAAAGATTACTGCTATCGATTTGGCATCGAAACTAGATTCTCCGCTGTCAGTCGACCCCAGACCAATGGACAGGCTGAAGCTGCCAACAAAGTAGTCCTAAAGGGATTGAAGACAATGTTAGAAGGAGCTAAAGGCTCATGGATCGATGACCTGCCTGGGATATTGTGGTCCACGAGGAAAACAGTTCGAGAAGCCACGGGACAAACACCATTCAACTTGGTGTATGGGAGCGAAGCTGTGCTGCCCGTCGAAGTCGGAATCCCGTCACCACGGATCACCTTCTACGACCATGACAGCAACGAAGCAGAGAAGCGCGTAAACCTCGACCTACTCCCTGAAACTCGAGGCAACGCGCTCCTCAAGGTCATCTCCTAAAAACTTAAGATCACCAGGCTCTTCAATCGACGAATCAAACATCGACCTTTGCAGGTCAATGATTGGGTCCTACGGAAGTTCGAAGCCACAGGCAGGGAACCTCGCCTTGGTAAATTACAGCCTAACTGGGAGGGGCCTTACAAGATCACTAAGGTCGTTCGACTAGGCACGTACCGCCTCGAAGAGCAGGAAGGCTGCCCCCTGCCTCAACCTTGGAATGCGGATAATCTCAGAAAGTTTTATGTCTAAGACCGGGTCCTGCCTTCGAAGCTATACATTTTAAAGTTTCAACCCTCGAAATTAGGGGCATCTATTATGTACACCCATCCTTGGCGAAATGATAAGCCATCTTTTGTAAAGTTGACTCAGCAAATTTTGCAAGTAGAATATATCGAAATATGCGCTTTAAGTATGCACCTATCGAGTTATATCAAGCTGACTCAGCAAATTTTGCAAGTAGAACATATCGAAATATGCGCTTTAAGTATACACCTATCGAGTTGTAATACACTTATCGAGTTATACAAGCATAGATAAGAGAATTTCGAAGGCATAAACTTGTTAAAATAGAAGTACATCGATGGGAGAAAAAGTAAATTTTATTAATCAAGGGAAGTATAGGCCATCGAGATGGCAAGCTTACAAACATGAGGAACATCTAGAAACTAGAACTAAACTATAAGGGTCTAACATTAACCCTTGTAGGAGCCAGAAGGAAGAAAGAAGAAGATTAGGGAGGCGGTATCATGGGCATGAGGACTTCAGCCCTAGAGGTTCGCAGCAGCAAGAGCTTGGTCCTCGACCTGGTTGGCCTCCTCATCACCCTCTCCTCGAGGAGCCTCAACCTCCACTTGGGAGAGAGCGACGACTCCCTCCTCCACCCCTTGCCAAGAAAGGCCAGGAGACAACTTCTCAAGGACAGCTCGAACATCCTTGAGAGCCTCAGAGCGACCAACCTCCGAAGCTTGAAGGGAAGCGTCCTCGAGAAAGATCTTCCCTGCCTCGAAGATCTTCCAGTTCTCGACGATCAGCTCCCGGCAAGCGGTAGCCTCCTTGATGGCCTCAGTGGCCCTCTTGTCGGCCTTCTCAGCCTTGGCCAAGGCCTCCTTCCTGTCCTTCGAGGCCTGACGCTGCCTCCTACTGGCCGAGTCCCTCTGCTTGGTGAGGTCCTCGATGGTCTGCTGAGCTTCGGCCATCTTCTCCTTGAAGGACAATTGGTCCTTCTTAATGGCTCCCTTAGCCTCGGAAAGCTTCAACTCAGCAATCCGGATCTGGTAGTTAAGGGAACTCCTCTCGTCGAAGGACATCTGGTCATTGACTTCAGCAGGGGCAGAACCCCGAGGACCGCGAGCTAGAGCAGACTCCCTGATCGAGAGCTGCGAGATACTCATGCATGTAAGCAACAAAAACCATCTAGGAAAAAGAGATAGAGAAATAGACATACCTCGGCAAGGGTGGCCTTCAGGGCCTCAAGCTCCTGGCCATCGGTGGCCAAACGTGCCGCCTCATCGACAGCCGTCATCAGATAAGGGGAGGCCCTCTCGAATCTCCCAGCTAGATCTGCCCTCGAGAGGGCAGCAAACGGAACAAGAGCCGTCGAAGGGGATGATCCCTCGACCTTCAGCCTCTTCACAGGGGCCTGTTGCACCCTAGACGAAGTGACGGGAAAAGTAAGGGGAAAAGGGAGCTTCCCCTCGGGCTTGACCTCGAGGGTCTCCTGCTTCACTGCAGGAGCCAAGGGAGGAAGGGCCTTAGCGGCCGAAGCCAAAGCCGCATCCTCCGTCGAGGTCACTCCCTCGATCTTAATCGCCTTCGAGGTATCAGGTAACCTCGAGGCATCAGTGGCAGAATTCGAGCCGGCCTTCGCCAGCTAGCGACGCTTGGCCGCTCGAAGAGCCTCAGGGGTGATCAACGGCTGAGACATTGCAATAGAGGCAAAAAGGATGGTCGAGATTGAAAGACTGAAGAAAGAAAATGCAAATAGTGTAATGACGACGTTGAAACACCTCATACTTATAAGAAAAACAAATCACGAATTTCAAGGCTGTCATAACTACCCTTATGGGCCTCACCAGAACAGAAGCCCATCACCCTAAAGGCCTGCCACGTATCAAATATAGGGCCCAAAGCCCCTAGCGCACTCAAGGCATGAGGAAGACGGTCTTGCCCTCAGCATCAAAAACACCATCCAAGGCCACAACATACTAAAAAGGGGCGCTGCCCCCTCGATGTCTAGCCCCAACGAAGGGATTTGCTCTCAGGGACACCTAAAAGAGTACTCGAGCAAACCTCTCGAATGGCCTACAACTCGAAAGTAAGTACTAGCTCGAGAAGCAACCCTTCGCAGGCACCACTCGAGATAAGAGCATATCAAGAATAGTTAAGTTCAAACAAACACAGCAACCGAAAAATATACTTCGAAGGATAACAAGAGACGAATGGCAAAAGGTTTCTTCTTTCATTCCAATCAAAAGATACATCCTAGAGAACTACATCCAAGCTAGATACAAATGGCAAAAAGAAATACAAGAGCTACTCAGCATTACCGGAAGAGCCACTTGACGAACTGCTCGAGGAGTCTAGAGAGGTTGAACTGGAGGTGCCATCGAGCTCATCTTCGCCACCCTCATCCTCTCTTTCTGAGGCATCTTCACTCTCAACGCGACCTCCAGCCTCCGCGGAATCAGGGCCATCGATACCCTCCATAGGAGTCTCGAGAGCCAGGGAGGAGTCAGCCTCGAGCTCAGCCGCTATGATGGCATTATACTCCTCCTCGACTAAGTCCCAGTTGGTCGAAGGAGAGACCTTAGCCAAAGCCTCCCGTAGCTTAGCAAGAGTAACCTTCGATGCAACCTCGGCCCCCTCGAGCCCCAAGTCCGCGGCAAAGTCCTTGCCGGCTTGAGAGCCCTGCTAGTCGATGATGATCTGCTCCCTGGCGTTCGAAGATTCGCCCTTCGAGGAGTCATACTGCCTCTTGATCGAATCTCGCTGACTATGGGCATCCTGGATCTTCTTCCTTCACCCCTCCTCTCGAACAGTGAAGCATTTCTCCTTCTCTTCTAGATTTTTTGGGCGGTCTCAAGCTCGAGCTTATAATTCAAAGCGAGCTCCCTCTGCTCAGCGAGATCCTCCCGGAGTCGACGAAAGCCAATAGTGTGTCAACGGCTCATGACAGCCATTCGAACCGAACATTGGAAACAAACAAAACAATGAGGAAACAACATACAAAGCAATGGAAAGAAATAGGAACATACATCGATCCAAGAGGCATGCAACCCCTCGACTTCTTCTTCCTCACTCAAGGCTCGGCAGACATCGATATCTGCCTTGGTCAGAATACGCTTGACGGCCAAGTCAAAGCGCCTGGCCTTCTCGATCCCGGACAACTCGGTGAACGGCTTCGAAGCTTGCTCCACATCACCCGTCCGTGCCCTCTTTCGGCCAAGGGCCTCCTCCCCGTGATGAGGAAGCTCCCCTTACGCCTCCGTAGCCCTCGAGGAAGCCGCGGTTGATCGATAGGGTGGTTCCAGGGTCGCTGCCCTCCCCCTATCCTCCACCACCTGGGGCGTCACGATAGCCGCCGCTGAAGGAGGGCGGTTACGAGGCCTCTTCACGGGGTCCTATCAGGAAAAAAAAAACCAGAGTTAGAACAAAACGAAACGCACGGACCGGATGGTCAGATCGAGGGGCATAAGTTACCTTGGGAGAGCGAGGAACTCGAGTCTCCCCCCTCGACACTTTCTGCCGGATCTGCTCCTGCACCTTCTAGTTAGCCATTAGTCGCTTCTGCATGATTTCGCTGAGCTCTTGGCGGGCAATGACTGCACAATTAAACAAATAAGGGTTAAAACAAAATACATCACCAATCGAGGCAAGTAGACACCTAGCAGCGAAGGCCCTACCCTTTGGATAAACCGGGCTCAGTCCCATCGAAGAGAGGAAATGCTCATCGCTTAGATCCTCTACACTGGGGTTCCAATGGGTGGGGACTTGCTTTCGATCGCCATTGCCTATCGAAGTGATGGTCTGGCAGTAAATGGCAACCCCGGCCTCGTCCTCCAACACTCTGGGCACCGACTTGTTTAAAGCCATGTTTGGGCCCTCGAGGCTAGGAACAACTGGAAAGTCTCACTGCTCGGCCCGGTACACATACACGAACTCCGTGCGGAAGTTCTGTTGGTTCGAAGGCATAGTCCCCACAATCTTGTAAGGGAAGCGTGCCTGGAAGGCATACCAACCCTCACCGTTCGATGTCGCAGACATAACGACCAACTTCATCAGGTTCCTCCAGAGGGTCAGGGAGGGCTCGACCTCCATCATATCGCATATAGCGAGGAAGCCCAACCATCGAGCCTACACTGTTGGGCATCAGCTGACAAAGGGTCAGATTGTAGGAACTTAACACCTCAACAATGAAGGGATGGATGGGGAACCCTTGTACATAGCCACGCAGCCCGTCGGAGGGGTACATATAGTCTCGTCGGGTTCAGGGATGTACAACGCGTATGGATGTCGGATCTAATACGACGTCTCGAGGAAGCGCAGGTTATCCAACAGGAACTGCATAAAAGGCCCTCGAACGAAGAAGTGCGCGATACCCTTACCCTGAGTCCGGGTCTCCCCCTTTCCACCGCTGGTACTCGTTTCATGGGAAAGATCTTCACTGCTTCCCTCCATCACTCGAACAACCTGGCCATCGAGAAGATGGTCTAAGTAACTCCTAATTGCACGAGGACGAGCAACGATCACCTCGTATGAGGGATTATTTATCTCCTCTCCCCCATCGGACATTATTGAAGCCCTGTCGCTCGAGCACGGTAAACGTCGAGCACCCTTGAGGGATCGGGACAATCGAATGCTACGAACACCACGGGCACCCCATTTATTAACACTCCATCGAACAAGGGCTCGAGTAGTGTCGGAGGGGTATCCGAGCCAGACAAAGAACCCCCGTTATTTATCAAGAGGGGATCCTGTCCGGAAGGGCCATTATTAATAAAAAGTAAGGGAAGGAAGTAGGTCGTACCTTATGCAAAACACCATCGAGATCCTGCACCTTGATGAAAGACGTCGGTCGACTTGTGTGCCCTCGAGGAGAAAATCTTTTACGCAGCAACAATCCAAAGAACGTGAATGGGACAAATGACACGGTCCCCCCTATTTATAAACAAACACCATACGAAACAGTTGGTATCTTGCAGGCTTGGAAAACTACCAGAAGCAACAAGGCTGACATTGGGCCCTAAACCAGGCCCAACAATCACCCTAACTAGAACTACCAGCCTTAGCTGCCCGACCAGTCCATCCCAGCTCACCGAATTGACTAGACCCAGCTAAGTCCAAAGACCTACAATTAGGCACCTCGCCCAGATCGAGCGAGGGATACTCCAAGTCACCCCAACTACTGGAGTCGGTGCCCGTCAAACGCTACGGCATCAATACACCCCTCGGGGCGCGCAGACCCTATCGGCCCTCGAAACGCCCCAGAGCGATGGTTCAAGACATCCCTCAAGGAACACAGAGCGTAATTGCCTAACATCCTCCAAAGAGCGATACATCACACACCCCTTGAGATACATGGGGCTCATTGGCCCCTGAGACATCTCGAGCGAGGTCAAGGACGCCCCTCGAGATACACGGGGCTCGTTGGCCCCTGAGACATCTCGAGCGAGGTCAAGGACGCCCCCCGAGGTACATGGGACTCATTGGCCCCTGAGACATCTCGAGTGAGGTCAAGGACGCCCCTCGAGATACATGGGGCTCATTAACCCCCGAGACATCTCAAGCGAGGTCAAGGATGCCCCCCAAAGGTACATGGGGGTCATTTGCCCCTGAGACATCTCGAGCGAGGTAACGGACGCCCCTCGAGATACATGGGGCTCATTAGCCCCCGAGACATCTCGAGCAAGGTCAAGGACGCCCCTCGAGATACATGGGGCTCATTAGCCCCTGAGACATCTCGAGCGAGGTCAAGGACGCCCCTCGAAATACACGGGGCTCATTGGCCCCTGAGACATCTCGAGCGAGGTCAAGGATGCCCCTCGAGATACACGGGGGCATTGGTCCCTGAGACATCTCGAGCGAGGTCAAGGATGCCCAGCGAGGTACACGGGGCTCATTGGCCCCTGAGACATCTCGAGCGAGGTCAAGGACGCCCCGCGAGGTACACGGGGCTCATCGGCCCCTGAGACATCTCGTGCGATGTCAAGGATGCCCCTCGAGATACATGGGGCTCATTGGTCCCTGAGACATCTCAAGCGAGGTCAAGGACGCCCCTCGAGATACTTGGGGCTCATTGGCCCCTGAGACATCTCGAGCGAGGTCAAGGATGCCCCTCGAGTTACATGGGACTCATTTGCCCCTGAGACATCTCGAGCAAGGACAAAGTTATCCCTCAAGACATATTGGGCTCGTTGATCTCCGAGACATCTCTAATGAACTTAAAGATACCCTCAGGATGCGCGGGTCCAACCCAAGCCAAGTACAGACTCAACTTTCCGCGAAACATGCGACTTCGGGGGAGCGCTCCTTCACACATCTCGCGTGGGGCTAATATTTGGGCCTAATATTCGCTAGGCCCGGTTTTTATGAGGAGGTCCATCAAACCCCAGGGCAAGGGGCATAATGGGTCCCACAGGAGGGTTACCCTAACCCCAGGATGCCTAGGGATCCCCGGACAGGGGGCAAAAAAGGCTGATTGCCTGAAAAGGCAACATAGCCAATAGTCTCCCTGAGGCCCATCCTATCAATGTTCCCTTTATGGGAATCCACAACACTATAAATACCCAATGTCTCATCAATGAACAGGTAATAAATTCCAGACCAACTACTCAATACTTGTAGTTGAGCATCATAACTGACTTGAGCGTAGGAAGGGCGATCCCAGAAACACCCCCGGGGTAGTCTAACCTTCATTCTTGCAGGTCTCCGTGGTACCTCTCGAGCATTCGGCTATTTTCAACGGTCATCGACCCCTCGTCTTGACTAATTCCCCCATCTTATAAGTTTTCACTCGAAACAGCTACCTTAACTTCTCATATCAAATAAAACTATCTTAGTTACTATTTATTCATATTAATTAGGGATATTATCTCAGATAACCCTGACATATAGGCCTTTTTCTCAAATGACCCTGACAATTTTTTTTTTCTCAGATGACCCTAAACTTGTATTTTGTCATTAAACCTGACGGAATAGTTAACGACGTTAACTATTTTGAAACATAAATTAATTAAAACTTTAAAAAAGCCTAAATAATCTATTTCTCTCTCTTGTTATTCATCATTTTCACTCTCTTGTTCTTCAAAACCTAACTCTTCAATTTGAATTCCAAAATGATGTTTCAAATTGAATTCCTCACTCTTTGTTCTTCATCTCCCATTATTCATCCTTTTCAAATTGAATTCCTCACTCTTTGTTCTTCATCTCCCATTGCGTTTATCATTGCGTTTAACATATTCACGATATTTATCATGGCATTCAATTGATGAATGGAAATGAGAAATTATAGGAGAGAGAAACCTTGGCGCAAGTTTTGTGGCTGATTTTCCTAGTTTTGGTGGCTGAATTTGCTGGGTTTTAGGTCCACTTTTGGCTGGTTTTTAGGGATGTAGTGGGTAGTCGATTTTGTAAGTTTTTCCATCAATTGTTCAAAGTTTGCTTGATATTATGTGAAGAGTTCGAGATTTCTTCCGCCAGTTTCCATAGCTGAATTTATTTGAGTTTTCATGGTAACCATTGATGAATGCTTGAGAAGATATGAAGAACAAGAGAGAGAAAAAGATGAGTTTGTTTTTATTTAAAAAAAAATTTTGCAATAAGTATTTTTGTTTGAAAATAGTAAACGGCGTTAACAATTCCGTCAGGTTTAATGACAAAAATCAAGTTCAGGGTTATCGGAGACAGGGCTGTCAAAGTCGGGGTTATATTGGAAAAAGGCCTATATGTCAGGGTTATCTGAGATAATATCCCTATTAATTATGTTTTATAGCATTTTATGTCGTGACAATATGCTCTCAATGCTCCAAAAGAGAAAAGGAAACAAAGCAACAAAAATATGCAAAATTGAGTATAGGCAGATGTCTCGTATCATCCCAATTCCTGCCCTTTTTGTTTCTTGATAGAAATTCCAATTCCTACCCAATCTTACAAGTTTCCACAGATATTTTGTTTTGAGCTTCATTGCGGGACTTGTATGCAAGTTTTACTATTCCCACGCCTTCCGTGTCTCTTTCTCTCTCCTCGATTACATGGCCACGTCTCGTAAGGTAATCCAATTTGCTCTCTAATTTGCGTTTCTAATTCGATCTATATGTTTTAATTTCTTCAAATTCCAAATCAATTCCATCACTGCAGAATTACTTGTCAATTTCAATCAAACCCCCAATTTGACTTCTCTTTTTTTCTTTTTTTTTGTTGGCAAATTTCAGGTCAACTTGATCGGCATGTGATAAAGTTAGATCTACATATATATTCTTTTCGATCGCATCTGATAAATTCGAGCTTACGCAATTTTAAAGATCGTTAATTTGATTTTTTTTTAGGGTTTTGGGGGGTCCTGGAGTTTGAGTTCTAGGGCTTCGATTAAGTAAAGTTGTTATTAGTTGTGGAAGTGATGGATGGCAATAAGGATGAAGCATTAAGGTGTATGAATATCGCAAAGGAAGCGATTGCATCTGGTAATAGAGAGCGTGCTCTAAAATTCATTAGAATTGCGCAACGGCTTAATCACACATTGTCTGTGGATGATCTGATCGCCGCTTGTGAAAAGATCGATTCGACGGGGCCTGGCCCTTCTGAGAATGGAAATCATGTTGATAGGAGCGGGGTTGGGGTTTCCTCGGCAGCTAAAACTGCTGAGGGTTCGAACGGAGAGCGGAATTATACTGAGGAACATGTCAAATTGATCAAGCAGATTAACAAGTACAAGGATTATTACGCCACACTCGGGGTAGAGAAGACTTGTTCAGTGGAGGAGATTAGAAAGGCTTATAGGAAACTGTCTTTGAAGGTTCACCCTGATAAGAATAAAGCCCCGGGTGCGGAGGACGCGTTTAAGAAGGTTTGTAAGGCTTTTAAGTGCTTGAGTGAGGAGGAGTCAAGGAGGCAGTATGATCAAACTGGTCTTGTTGATGAGTTTGAGTATAATCAACAACATAATGTTCGAAGGCGGAGGCGGAGGACTAATGACTTTTTTGATGATGAGTTTGACCCTGATGAAATATTTAGGGCTTTTTTCGGCCAATCAGACATGTTTCGCACGGCTCATGTCTATAGAACTAGGGGAATGGGCACTCAGCAAAGAACGGATGGTAATGGTGGAGGGCCTAATCTCATGGTGTTCCTACAATTGGTGCCGTTCTTGTTGATCTTGCTGCTTGCGTATTTGCCATTTTCTGAGCCCGAGTACTCTCTACAAAGGAACTATTCTTATCAATTTCCTCGAGTGACAGACAAATATGGGGTTGAGTTCTTTGTTAAGTCACCAGACTTTGACCGTAGTTATCCTATAGGAAGTGCAGGTAGAGAAAATATCGAGGAACATGTTATTCAGGACTATAAAAACTTGCTTGGACGCTACTGCCACATTGAACTCCAACGCCGTCAGTGGAGTCGTAATCTCCCAACTCCGCACTGTGATAAGCTCCAGAGTTTCTGAGTGGCACAAGGTTAGTGAATCAAGTTTATTACTTCGTTATTGTTCCTACTTTAGAAAAGAAAGGCTTTACAGTGTTGAATTGTTACTATTTGCTATTCGCCTATGGTAGCAGAGTCCCATTTTACTTAGCCAAACTGCCACAGTACAGGGCAGACTGTCGTTCTTGGCTCCTAGTTAGGTTTACGCAATGGCTGCTAGTTCTGTAAATTTTCCTCGATCTAATGAATGACTAACTCATAATGCATCTGACTTGCCACCCATGTGAAGGTTGCATTTGACTAATAATGGGAGAAGAAACTACTTACATCAATGTTTTCGTGCTGAACACTGGGTTCATACTCTTCATAGTTGTTGCTGATTAAACTAACTAAACACGTTTACATATATAAAGATTGGTGAAGTATTTTGTTAATTTCTCAGTCTAGGAGTTCTGAAATGTTATATGTCCAGAAACAGTTAATGGCTCCCCCCCCCAAAAGGCCATTTTACTTGTGTGTATGATATGATGCACTTTACATCTTGTCAATTTTAAGTGTAAAATGCTCGCCTGCATGTTGATAGGATTATTTTTCAGTGTTATATGTTTGTAAAATTCTCATGAGCATGGCCGTCTAATTTGGTTTCTCTTAGGCTTTGTTTGGTAGGAAGGATTTACATGGAAAAGAAAGGAAAGGAAAGGTAAAAACAAACTTTCTCATGTTTGGTAAAAGAAAATAAGAGGGGTTTGATTGGAAAGGAGAGGAAGTGGAAGGAAAATAATACTCTTAAATCCTTGCTTTCCTTTCCTCCCAAAATCGGAGGAATTTGACAGGAAAGAAAGCTAACAAGTTTTTACCTATGTTTTCTTTATTTCCTTCCTTTCCTTTACTAATGACAACCAAACATGTGATTCCTCTCAAATCCACCAATTATACCAAACATTGGAAACTACAACTACCATCTTTTCTCTTCTTTTCCTTTCTTTCCCTTTCTTTTCCCTTCCTTTACTAAAAAAATACCAAACAAAGTGTTAGAAATGTCAACTTTTATGTTCTACTTAGCTGTTTTACGAGGGCCATTCCTTCACTGTAGTGTGTGCTGATCGATTTTTAGTGATGGTATTATTTGATGATGGCAGAATTCAGACATAAAAGAATGTAGATTTTGTTGCATCCTTTGTAATTAGAAAAAGGCAGTAAGGGACCTGAATTGCAGGTGGCTAGAAATTACTATGCTCTTGCTTCACAGGCTTTAGTGTTCAATCACAGTTTTTTCTATATTATAATCTTCAAAAGGTAATACCATTGATATAGGTTTTACATAGATTAATTTGTGTTAGTCAACACTAAATTAACTCCTGGAAGGGAGTACCGGATATCTGTTATTTATGAAGAGAGGCTAAATTTGTTTGTCATGTTATGTATTTTTTATAGGAAATTAGAAATCTTCTTTTGGGTCGTGCCTGTGCTTGATGTAATTTATTTAGTAAGTGTAAGTGTGCGTGTGGGTGTGGGTGCGTGTGCGTGTGTGTGTGCGTGTGCGAGTGTGGGTGTGCATGTGTGTGGGGTGGGGGTAGGTGTGCGTGTGCGCGTGCGGGCATGCTTGTGTGTGTGTGTGCACGTGCGTGCACGGGTGGGGGGGTGTGTGGGTGCCTGCGCGCAACATGTATCTGCCACTTGGAATGTTGAACTTTCAGGCTGTTATTGTTAATGACATACTATGATACTATGCATATAAGGTGGGTAAGAGAAATAAACAATTTAGTGGTATGAAACTGGATTTTAGTTACTTTATTTGGGAGGGGTGAATGTGGTCAAAAGGTGGGTCAGAGAAATAAACAATTCAGTGACGTGAAAGTGGATTTTAGTTTTTTTTCTTTGGGAGGGGTCATCAAAAGGCTATCTTCTTATCTTGCTTTTTACATCGTAGTTTCAATGTTATATATACTAGAAGTATTAGTAAATGCTAGTAAGAATGATATCAAGCAGTTGTATTGTGTGTTTTGCATTTTGATTTCTTTAGAAAATTTTGATTATATGTTTCAGCACTGGAAAGTGAACGCAAGAGATTAGTCCTCTGTTAAACATTTTTTTCAACTGGTGTATGTCAGTGCTGTGGCATGTAATTAATGTAGAATTCTGGTGAATGTCAGTGCTGCAACATGTAATCAATGTAAAATTCTGGTAAATGTCAGTGCTGCGGCATGTAATCAATGTAGAATTCTGGTGGATGTCAGTGCTGTGGCATGTAATCAATGTTGAATTCTGTCAGTGCGTGCATAAGAGCCGTTAGAGTGCATCTGTTGATCCAACATTGTGTTTTTTATGGTGTTTCATCATCTATGCTTATTCATCTTTGAGTCCCTGGTCAATGTTGCTATTGTGGCTTACTGGTGCAGGAGCATGAATGAATAGTGGGAGGGAGTTAACTCATTTAAAGAAGGTCGTTTGCTTTAAGTCATTGATATATAAACAACTTCTTGAAAATATAAATAAATTACTCCCCCTGCTTTATAATGTAAGGCATGTTAAAACCGTTTTCACGCATTTTAAGAATTTAGTTAATATTAGTTAGAATTGTATTGGCAATATAAACTGACATCAAATTGTACATCAACAATGTCAAAAATAACCCATTTGTCATGGAAACGGTTTCTTATGACGATTTATGTGAGTTGCATTGATATTAAAAGTGCTATTTAATATCTCATTGATATTGCAAAATGACCTGCATTCAAAGAAAAGTTTTTCGCTAAAATACTTTGTGTTATGAAATGGGAGTCCTGAATCTGTGTTTATAACTATCTTCGGCTATGAGACTTTAGTCAGATTAAATTTTGTTTATGTAGCTTTCTCGGCATTTTCGTATTGGGTATGAGATTTACGCATATTAAATACATTTTATTCTTAGTGCTCTTCACTTTTTTATTTTCTGAAGAACTCTGTTACGTATTTGCTGTCAATTTTTATTCCATGAATTGTGAATGAATGTTTTGGCAGCTAATGATCATTGACTATAAAATCATAGCACTGGCATCTTGATTTCTGTGGATTTCCATCCACACGAGCAAGCAAAAAAAAAAATAAAGAAAAGAACCAACTTAAAATGTAAAAAGTTATATCAAGATGCAAAGAAAAGAGTTAGCTCTTTTTATGCCCCTTTTGACATTGTTAAGAAAAGAGTTAGCTGTTTGAAATATTCAAGTCGAAATTTATTTGATTATATTGTGCATTGTCTGGTTAGTTTTAGCTTTGAAAACAGAACTGTAGAAAATCAATCTGATTAGAAGCTCACCTCAATGGTGGACAGTCTGGCTGGTCTTCAAGGACTTATTGTAAAAGAGCTGGGCACATGTACATTGCTGTATAAACATTTTAGCATATTCAGGTTCTAGGCTTTCTTCCATTGCAGCTATGCTTTTC
Source organism: Beta lomatogona (assembly GCA_947646795.1). NCBI lineage: Eukaryota > Viridiplantae > Streptophyta > Magnoliopsida > Caryophyllales > Amaranthaceae > Beta > Beta lomatogona. The sequence goes on along the minus strand of CANSNZ010000928.1, from coordinate 3,154,433 downwards.
AGCATACTTTGGTTTTATTCCCCAGTAAGTAGTTACTAAATGGGCGCCCACCATCTTATAAGCAACAATATCTTCTTATGCGTTGGTGGCGTGTTATTCTTCCAAAATAGGTGTTCGGTTCTGCTTTTTCTGCACTATATTAAACATAAGAAATTATATCCTATGTTCATGAATGTGTTAGTGAGAAGAGATTCATGTATGGAACTGTGGAGCTGAGAAGTATACTGTTCATCTTGAAAAAAAAAAGTGCTGCCTCAGTCTGTTTGTGATTGATTGATACTATCCTACACATAGGAGAATAAAAGCAGAAGTCTGGAAGAGTGGAATAAAGTTCTTTTTAATTGCAGTTTAGGAGGGCTCTTGTCAAATTTGTGATGCTTGCAGTTTTGGTGGAGTAACTCTTATATGGTTTGCAGTAACATTATTTTTACAAATTCTAGTATAAGCTTTTGGTAGCAAACACAATGGCTGCATTAATTGAAGCTAAGACCTTATGCAGGCATACAATTATCTTACGTCTCCACCATCAGCAAGAATTATGGATGACTTTGGTGTGTCTTGCTGGCTACTAACTCTTCCCTTTATTTGTGTTGAACATTGTCTCAATTACCTTAGAAGTTTGTCTGTTGACTGTCATATCTATTTCAACATGAAGTGACAGTTTGTATTCGCCTTGTATGCTATGTGATTGAAGACTGATCCCCATTCCCTGCTGCGCCCTAATTTGTAAGAAAAGGCAAGAACAAGAAGTCGTTTGGCTGCATTGAGCCCTTTTACCCTCCTCAGCAACCTCAAAGAGATGTAAAATCTACTCAAGCTATGAGGATATATTTGACAGAGACATAAGAACATGTGGGTTTGGTGGCAGTGCAAGTGGTTGACATTTGCTGTCAGCTGTTTTCACTGTTAAGCTGGTAGACTGCCCGAATAGATACTGTGTTGAGGAGAGTGATCAGATTGCCTTTCTATGTCGGATATGGCAAACCTTTTTATGTTGAATTTAGCAAACCTTTTATGTTGAATTTAGCAAGGAAAGTACTTCTTTGGAGATGAACTTCATCGTGAAAGTCAGTTATGTAGTGAAACTGAGGAGAGTAGCACGGGAGTTCTGCTGTATGGGATTCAGAATCTAACACGTAAATGTGGTTAGAATATGTTTATGGGTATTCTACCTGCTTGACTATTCCTCCGGACATGTGGCATCATCATATACCATTTAATTAATTTTTGCCTTTAGTTGTGTCTTGGTATCGTTATTGAATGCGATGTCTTTATGTGTGCAGGCCAAACCTGGACCGACGTCGTGAAGTAGTATAGACAGCATTGCATGATTCAAGGGAAAGAAGCAGAATTTTGGCTTGTATACTGCACAAAAAAGGCTTTAGTTGGCTGAGGTGGTGCTGATGAATGTTCACCTAATTCACTTTAGTGCCCTGCATTTGTATTTGATGGTGGCTACGAATGTTTTTGGCGCCTAGTTTAATGCTAGGAAACTCTCTTTTACTTCTCTCATTATAACCCGATTCCATGAGATGTCGCACCTATATAGATATATCTTGTAATTGTTGTGCTTTTACTAGTGTGCGGCGTCAGGTTTATAGTACACTTGCCTGGCCTAACACAGGATCATTATGATTTTAGGTGGACTAAGCAATAATTTAACCAGTGCAGCCTGTGCAGGTACTGTAAATCTTCGAAATATTTGAATGGCATTTACTCGTCATTCTTGAAGGAATGCTCATAGATTTGAAGTTATTTGAGTGTCGCTGGGAGATTTTCTTTATCCTTGTAGGATGTGAACTTGAGAATTTACAATTGGTAATTGCCTTATACATGAGCGTCCACTTGAGCAGTGCTGCCTTCATTCTGCTGATGCAGGTGTAGAAGAGTTGATTTAGTAGGTTTGTCATGGTTAAGCTCGTAACCCATGTGTGGGTACTGGGTTGTACATTTATGTTTTGTAATTTTTGTCTGGCTCTAGGTCCTAGGAGTATATTGGTCTTTTAGAAGAACTATACTTAGTAAACGCAAACTTCGGCCTAACTACAATCACTAACACAGGCTTGGTACAAACAAAAACAGCTCAACTTGGCAATTTTGGACAATTATTAGGAGCTTGGAATAAAATTATTAGCAATGCTTGTTATGTAACCTATTTTCAACTTGGCGTTCCGCGACATGTCATTACATTATACCGCAATGAAAATCACAACCTTCTCGTTGTGGTTTTCTTTACGCAAAGCTAACTCGCTACTTTAGGAAGCGTTTTTTCTTCCTGATACGTCCATTACTTATTAGAATTGGCCAAAAAATTAGAAAGGGAAATCATACATTACAACTAGAGAAAACAATGTGCACACACCAAAGAAAGGAGAAAAATGTGATATGGGCTTTCAAGTTGGGATCACAAAGGCGTTTTCAAGAAAGGAGAAAACTATGTAGTTAGCATTTGTTTATATATATTTGGTGTATGGATGGAGTTTTGAAGGCAAATGATATAGACGAAATTTGATCCAAAGTTTTAGGTACCCCTTCCCAAGACTTTAACTAACTAAACTTGTTAACGTTCACAATTAGCATTTACATATGTGAATAATAGGATAAAGCACTCATATTTTAAGTAATTATTCATTCACAATATATATAACCCAAGCATGTGATAAGTTTGATCATATCACTATGGTGAAGGAATATTCGTCAAACTTCAAATGCAAAGTTAAGGTTAAAAATTTGTTTTTATGATTTTTTTGGTTACACAAATTCACTGCACATTAACTGTGTACTGTTCCGTTCATTCATTATAAGCCGCTTCCATGTCATCCTATCCGAACTGTGAACGCGACTGGTTCTGCGATTTTATCCCCTGAATTTAGCATAAGACATTTTTTTAGCTTTTACGGTTTTTTTTTACCATACATGCATATACCCCCGACAATAATTTTTTTACCTTATACCCTTCCAAGTTTCAGAATTCACCATATACTTGTCCAAGAAGTAATTTCCAGATTGTGGTGGAACAAGCAAGCAAAATGGCAAGGAAAAAAAGTGGGAATCTTTTTGTTATGTTGTTCACATAATGTCTGTATGCTATTTGGAGGCAAAGAAATAGCAAAATTTTCTTTAATGTGATTAATGACTCAGAGGCTGTTATTAGAGATTTTCTGTTTAGAGTTGCATTAAGATGCAATGAGGAGGATATAATTAAGATGATTTTGTAACCCTTAGGGTGTGGTGCTATTTATTGGGCTTTGTTGTGCTCGTGTGGTTAGGTTTTGTAATCACGTTGCTTTTTGGTAATATATATCATTTTATTTGTCAAAAAAAATTCACCATATACCATTTTCAACAAATCTACATAATGCCCTTACAGCTTGTTTGGTAGAAAGGATTTGGAAGAAAATTTGTTACTTTCCAATGTTTGGTTCATAAAAAAAAATTAAGTGAAAGGAAATGGAAGGAATTGGAAGGAAAGACTCTTTAATAAAATTTCACTATCTTTTCCTCACAAAAGTGCGGGAATTTGGAAGGAAAGAGAAAATTTATCCCAAACATGGGAAATTAAGGTTTTTTTTACTTTCTCTTCCATTCTTTTCCTTTTTCTTCCCTTTTTTTCTCTTCTCTTCCTTTCCTTTACTAAAAATGAACCAAACAGACTGTTAATGACTAACGGTCGTTAACTTCGTTAGTCACTAACCTCTAGTTGAAATAATTAACCCTCTAACCCTTAATTACCCTATTTTATTCTTTCTCCTTTCCTTATCTGTCCCCTAACCCACTTAACCCATTTCCCCTCTCTCTCCTACACCATCAACACCACCAAAAAAGCTCACTTTCACTATATACTTTCATCCATGGCTTCCTTCCTCATCTTCTCTCTCTTTTTCACCGTCTCCACAACCAAAAAAACCCTCTACAATAATTAATTACACCGCCTCCACCACCCCCACCCTTATCTCCTCTCACCATCACCATCCCCTCCTCTGTCAGAGTTCGTCAATGTCTTACTTCAGGGAGCACCGGAGTTCGAGGAGTAGATAGAACATGGTGGTGTTGATGGAGGCATTGTGGGAAGGAAGGGTTTGGATTTTGGGGGGGGTTTCCCATTTGGCTTGGCAACAACTTTTTATAGTACTTGCTTCTTTTTTTCAGTGGTGAAATTTTCTGGCATATTTTGTATAATGGGTTTTGTTTGTTTATTGGAAACAATAGCGTTTCAAGAGGAGTGGTGGTGGAGGGAGTGATAGAGGGTGGCGCAACTGTCACGGAGGTGGTGCAGTAATAGTGGGTTAATTAGATTAATTGGTGGTGGTGTTAATAGTGGAGGAGTGAGAGGGAAGTGGATTAAGTGGGTTAGGGGAGAGGGAAGGAAGGAGAGAGATTGAGTTAGGAGTAATTAAGGATAGAGGAGTAATGATAAAACCATATCAGATATGGGCAACTTTGCCCATATCAGCAATATAATATTGAAAAAGTAATCTTGCAAAAAGTTGAAAGTACATAAATAATGTATTATATTCAGAAAACATATTTTATTCAACCTTTTGAGTTTGAGAAAGGGAATAGAAGGGGAATAGAAGGGAATGGGGAAAAAGTGACTTCATCTCTCTCTCCTCCACTACAAGTGATTGGACAACAAAACCAAATTAGTAACATTGGGACAATAACTTGATGCAAATTATGGGGAGAAATAAAAACCAAAATTAAGGGGAAAATTAAGTGTTGTTCAATTGTGGAAAAAAGGCCTCGCCATTGTTGTTGTTTTGCTGTGTATTGCGAAATTTTGGAGAAGGCAACTGGGCTTTCATGGAGGTGGAGAGCTGCAGTGAATCAAAAATCTGATAATTGAAAGATGAACAACATCGTCACTGGATTTATTGACAAATGAAATGAAGTTAAAATTCATGAACACAAACAATAAGAGAAGAAAATTACAAGCCGATAAGGACATCCGTGGAATTTTTTTTCCCTTTGTTTGGGCCAGATTTTATTACCCAGACCACTGTCTCCGCGTTGTGGTTGCTACTCGAATTGACCTATAAGATCCGGAACCCATTCCAGAAGTGTAATACCCCGAATTTTAATCTCGTTTTATTAGCTACTAATTATGTTTATTAGCCTAATTACGTCTTAAAATTTTCCGAAATTATTCTGATGAAGGTTATTTTCTTAAATAAGTATATTTACTTTAGTTATACAAAAATGATATTTATTATGATAAATAATTTTATTTACAATATAGTTTATGACTTTAATAGTTAGATAAAAATCAAAGCTAAAACACTTGAAAATAACAAAGTTTGACATTTTGACATTCAAAGAAAATAAGAAAGGAATAGGAATGAAGAAGACTAATGTTCAGCTTCTCCAAACTCACGGTCAACCAACCAACCACCATCTCCCTCTACTCCCTCTTTGTTCCCTACTCTAAGCTCCCCTATTTGAACCACCATCCATCATCTACTACCTCCATTAATGTCTCCAAAAATCTTTCTATAAATGCTCAGTAAAAATGGAGCTTTGAAATCTCACAAGTTCAACAACCCATTTCTCTCTCCTTCCTCGTGTCCCTCGTGGGCATTGATACCCCAAACCCCCTTTTATATTTCTTTCTTCCTCTCAACCGTGAGAACCCCAAAACCCAACCCCTCTTATTTTCTCTCTCCTCCCTGTGAACCCCGTTTCTCTCTCCTTCCCCCCTGCTCGCGTGGCTTCTCGTCGGACCCAAGCTCACCGGAGCTCCCTTTGAATCCCTGCTCGTGTTTTCTCTCGGTGGGGGTGGTCTATTCTCTCCCTCTCTCACTCACGTCTTCTCTCTCCTCTTTGTGGTGGAGGTGTTGTGTGTGGTTGTTGTTCGCTGCTGCTTGTTGTTGGTCGTTGCTGCTGCTTGTTGCTGCTGATTGTGTTGTTGTTGCTTCTGCTACGTGGTGCTGCCACCTACAGTGGTGGCAGTGTGTTGGTGGTTGGTAAAGTACCAAAGGTACTACACCCCTCTCTTCTCCTCCTCTTGTTTCCCTCAAATTAAAAGTCATTTTTAATTTGTGAAATTATAAATTCTGAAGTTTGGTTATTAGTTGTTGATGCTTTGAATTCAGGAGTTATTGCATGTACTACCACTTTTTCCAATCCTTTGGTCAACTAGATTACTCTGATTTATATTCGAAATATGGTTATCAAATGAATTATTAAGTATGGATTCGGTTTATAGAATTTGTGTGTTGTTGATTGAGTTGCAATTCATATAGGTTGCAAAGAAATGTATGAAAATCTGAATTCTAGCTGGTGAGTAGAATTGATAAAGGATGAATGATTTGAAGCTTTCTTCTGATTAATGGGTGAATTTTTATGTGAACTTTATGACCGTAATTTAGATTTGATTGTAAGCATCATGTAAGCAAAATTTGGTCATATATCAGTACATTATGGTCATTAGTGCAGGATGTTGCATGAACCGTACTCTCATATAGTATCAATGCTGACGAGGTTAGTTTAATTAGCATGAGATCCTCTGTCATGGAATGATTCATGTTATGTTGTGTCCATATGGAACCTGATGAGGAGTTCTTTAAATTAATGTTGTGCAACTTATTAGAATTAACTTGAGAGATTTCATTTAATTATTTTTAATTGAAGGATGTCAGTAATCTGGTAAAAGTAATTATGTTTAATTCATGATGGTTGTGTATGTAGCCTTGTGAGAGAACTACGACTAATCACCCTGTCATTATTGTTCAAGAAGTTGGAGTTGGTTGTGAACTTAAGAAATGGAATAGTTAGTATGTGGTGTAGAGATGTTCTAGTCTATATAATGATCTGGTTGGACTCTTAAGAGCGAATTATTATAAGTTTCTAATTAAAGTATTCTCACACATGGGTTAACCAAATGATAGGGTGTAAGTAGTGACCTTGTTAAAGAAGTCTTATAATTATGTTAAAGTGATTTTTCAGACAAGAAGGTAATCAGTATGTTGTGCTTAAGTATGCTTATGTTTTCTTAAGTAATCGAAAAATGTGAAAAGATGAATCTTGTTCTTATGAATGACAAGTGATAAATGAACTCAAGTGACGGTTGTATTTATGAAATGAGTTAATGAAACCACTATGATTGGATTGAGATTATGATGAATGAAATATGTTCACACTGGATTGAACAATGATAACGTAATTGTATACGTGATTTATGTGATGACGTGAATTAAAAGATGTTAATCACGTAAAGTGAAATATCGGAGGGAAATGATGAACAGGTTGCCCCGTATGAGTGGTTCAGGCCCCCCCTACAGGTTCTCTGGTTACTATGCTGATTTTCTGTTACTTGTCTTCCTTCTATCTTGTTGTGATCCAAGTAGAAGGGGTGTGCACACTAGGGACTCTGTTATTATGGCCATTGTGTTATCCGTAGGTGGTTACAGGGGATTGACCCCGGCCTACAATGTTGAAGTAAGTGGTTACAGGGGATTGACCCCGCTTCTCGGCGTTCTCTTTCCTCTCCTTAAATAATTGGATTAATTAAGATTAATTATGTAATTAATCATTGTATATATATCTACATGTGCTTGTATGGATTACGTGAGAGTCGTAGACACCAAAGCATGTTTTAAGAATATTTTATGGGTTAGTACTCAGCGATGTGCTGATGTGTATGTCAATGTTTTGTTTTGTCACTACTGTGGCCTGTCACTTGGTGGGTGGCAGTGTTACAATAGTTTCAGGTTGAAGTTCTGGAGCATCTGTTCCAAGATAGAAGCAGTTACGTGCTAAGGGTACAGCTATGATTGTTTTATGTTTCCTTTGAGGCGAAGACGTTCCACTTTGTAATAGTTAAATAATTAATTGATTTAGTTTCATTTCTAGTTCTGGTTGAGCAATAGTGCTCCTGATTCTCTTTAGCTGGTACTCCGCGAAAGCGTTGAGTTTTGGGATTTGGTATATTTTATTTGTAACAGGTTTTTCAAACATTTTCCCATTTTGGGTTGTCCAATTTACAAAGGAAACTCTGCCGAAATTTCTAGAAAATATTAATCTATTATTAAATTGTTTCTTTCAAAAGTGTCAAATCAAAGTATTGTCCCTCTAAGTTTAATGATTAATGTAGCCTTGCATTTATTTCCAAGGAGATAAGTGCGGCGGTAACACGCCCGTTGAGTCGAACCTTCGTGGATTTTCCCCCATCTCGAGTTTTATTAAATGAAAAAGGGTTCGGCTTGGCGGGGGTGTTACAAGAAGAACCCACTCTTTTAGTTGACGTTGCCCTTTGGAGGTTTAATTAGGAGTTCTTGAAACAAGTAATGAAGATGAAGAAACCGACATAAAAAGTTATTGAAAAACGATTGATCTGGTTTGCGTATGAAAAATAAAATAGTGGAATATAATACAAAAATCAAATGTTTCAAAACACAACATGATTTCAACTAGACAACATATCAGTATAATATGATAAAAGATAAGCCCGCTGCAAGGAGGCCCATATGGAGTTTAATGGTTTCACACTAAACCCAAATTCATTAAATGGGAACACAATATGTTATGCTACATAACACAATATCATGAACCACTAACACTCTTAGGGTGCGTTCTCTTCACCTAAAAAACCCTGAATTGGACTGAACTTATCTGAACTGAATTCAACTTATTAGACCTGATTGGACCTGATTCAACTTATTGGACCTGATTGATCCTGATTGGAACTTATTAGACCTGATTGAAACTTATTAGACCTTATTGGACCTGATTGGAACTTATTTGACCTTATTTGACAAAAACTTTGATGAGTAATAACATAAATATTACCCCTAACATGAATACTACCTCTAAAAATTTATTATGACATAATAATTATTAAAATTTATCCTTCGCAAAAATAGTAATTATTAATTATATCTTATGATTAACATTTTAACAAAAAAAATACTATTTATATGCTTGCTTATACACAACTTTCACTACTAATATAATAACATAATCAGCTAATAGTAATATGAATAATAAAATAATAGATAATATTGTAAATATAATACCAAATAATCATAATGCTACTTTAATTAAAAAATTATTAATAACATAATCAGCTAATAGTAATATGAATAATAATATAATAGACAATAATATAAATATAATACTATATAATCATAGTGGTACTTTAATTAAAATTTTAATTTAAATTTATTGATCATTGACTATTTGGACCTTATTGGAACTTATTAGACCTGATTAGAACTTATTGACCTGATTGGACCTAATTGAAACTTATCTGAACTGGATACAACCAAATAACGAGTCGAAACCACAAGTACTATGTTACAGAACACATTTTTTTGCAATTTTTGGCACTAGATAAAACCAAATAAGGAGACGAAACCAAATTTACCTTAAAACCCTAGATGACTGTTCCATTTAGCACAACAATACAACCAAATAACGAGATGAAACCCAACTCCTTAATTTGATCCTTCAGACGTTGCTTATGTTTTACAATCATCTCATCATATTTGCAATATGCTTACTATAAAGCACTATTTATTTCTAATATAACAACATGATAATAACATGTTGCATTTTTGTTGTGTTGATTTTATGTAAATTTTTGTTAGTTAAACGCTAAATTTCCACAAATCAAAAGTACTATATTACACAACACAAACATTAGTGCCAATTTATTTCAACCACAATAACACCAACAAATATTTAAAATATAGTGGGTTAATTCACCAATGAATATTGGTGAAAATTGCTTGTAGTGGGAAACACAATCCCAATTAGTGGGAACACAATATGGTAACTTTTGTAACATAATTCTTTTGTAACAATACACAAGATGGTTACTTTCAAACATAATTTTTATATAACAACACATAAATATTTAATGACCCTTAATTGATTGGTGAAACACAATCTCAATTAGTGGGAACACAATATGGTTACTTTGAAACTTAATTCTTTTGTAATAACATAAATATGGTTACTTTCAAACATAATTCCCTTGTAACTAAATATAAATATTTATTGACTAAAATGTACAATTGTAGTATTTCTTAAAGTCCTTAGGATCGTAAATTGATTATAAAAACCACAAGTTGACATAAATAGAGATACATTTTATTTTAACCATAATAACAACAGCAAATAATTAATATTGAGTGGGTAAATAATATATGGCCCAATTTACAGCATTCAAAATTGCTTGTAGTGCGAAACACAATCCAGATTATTGGGAACACAATATGGTTACTTTAAAACATAATTTGTGTGTAAGGGAACATAATATGGTTACTTTCAAACATAATTCTTTTGTAACAAGAAAAACTTATTTATTTAATGACTTATATGTACAATTGTTGGTAATTTATAACATTTTATTGATTATTGAAGGCCTTTAATTATTAAAACCATAAATGTCACCGTATTTGTACAAACCCCAGTTGGTACTTAGGTTGTTCGCTTAGCCATTGTGTTTTTTTAAAAATATTTCAGGCTAAATGAAATATTAATTGATAAATGATGGCAGCCGAAACGTAATATTTTTACAACATTATTATTTGGTGATTTAGATGTACAAGTGTTTTAAATTCTTTACAATTAATTAATTGATAAATGATGGTAGCCGAAACGTAATATTTTTACTGTAAAACGTAATTATGTTATCCAAAAACACAATATAGTTTACTTTTTAGCATATTTATGTCATAATTATTTAATGTCTTCAATTTGCAATGTTTGTAGTATGTATCAATTAATTGATTATTCAAGGTCATAAACTGAATTAGGAAGAACAACACAAGTGAATCACGACACAAATTAGTAGTCCGTGGGTCGTTCGATAGTTAAGGCACCGTTTAGGTTTTACAAAAATGTCCCCATATTTGTAGAAACCCTGAACCTAAGAAGGATGAACAACAATACAACCGAATCACGACACGAAGCAATAGTCCATATTTCGTTCGCTCATTCAGGCCTTCATTATGTTTTAAAATAATGTCACCATATTTATAGAAACCCTAAACCTGAGAAGGATGAACAACAATACAACCGAATCACGACACAAATCAGTAGTCGATACTTTGTTCGCTCGTTTAGGTCTTCTTTATGCTTTTAGATAATGTCACCATATTTGTAGAAACCCTAGCATCATTGACATACAAACCCATTCATGAACACAATTGTGGCGATTTACAAAGATATGGTTAAGATGGGACCCAACACAATACCACTAATTATAAACACAAGATTCTCTTATGGTAACACAATAGATCTTTCACATGCTATATGATGTCATCCCCTAAATGATTAATAAATACATCATACTTGTACAAGGAGGACTTTTTATGGGGGGAAAATACACTTCACCATTTGATTATTGAAGATCATAGACTTAATTAGGAAGAACAATCGAATCACGACACGAATCATTAGTCGGTGGCTCGTTCGATCATTTAGACCTCGTTTATGTTTTTCAATAATGTTATCCTATTTGTAGAAACTCTAACCTTTTAAAGGAATAACACGAATTAGCTACCCTGAACTTACCCTAAACTAAAAAAAGGACGTTTCGTTGGTCGGTACGTTCGATCATGCAGCCCTTTTATTATGTTTCACATTAATGTCACCATATATTTGTAGAAACCCCAAACATAAGAAGGATAAACAACAATATAACCGAATCACGACATGAATCACTAGTCGGTACTTTGTTTTAATATAATGTCAAAATATTTGTAGAAACCCTAACATCATTGGCATAACAAACCCATTCAAGGGCACAATTAAAGAAATACAAAAGATATGGTTAAGATGGGACCCAACACAATACTAGTAATTACAAACACAAGATTCTCTTATAGGAACACAATAAATATAGTTTACGTACACTTGAATTTCTTTAGTACTTGTTAGCACTTCCAAGGTGAGATGAATCAACATTTATGCACACCCAAGGGGCTCTCAGATACTAAAATATTTAGGGTTTTTGAGCACGAGAACTTATGCAGAATCGACTTCTAGGAGGTATACCTTGCAAATACTTCTAATAGACCTGGAGGAGTTTCGTTGGTCGGTACGTTCGATCATGCAGCCCTTTTATTATGTTTCACATTAATGTCACTATATATTTGTAGAAACCCCAAACATAAGAAGGATAAACAACAATATAACCGAATCACGACATGAATCACTAGTCGGTACTTTGTTTTAATATAATGTCAAAATATTTGTGAAAACCCTAACATCATTGGCATAACAAACCCATTCAAGAGCACAATTAAAGAAATACAAAAGATATGGTTAAGATGGGACCCAACACAATACTAGTAATTATAAACACAAGATTCTCTTATAGGAACACAATACATCGATTATAGTTTACGTACACTTGAATTTCTTTAGTACTTGTTAGCACTTCCAAGGTGAGATGAAACAACATGTATGCACACCCAAGGGGCTCTCAGATACTAAAATATCTACGCTTTTTGAGCAAGAGAACTTGTGTAGAATCGACTTCTAGGAGGTATACCTTGCAAATACTTCTAATAGACCTTGTGTATAAAACCTGCGACTGCTAACATATTCCCCTCATTTAAGCTCATTTCTTTGAAATACCATTTATACTCCATCTGCTGCTTTGGATCACTGAAACTAAAAATAGGATTGCTCAGTACGACAACGTATATAAATTTAAAAATTGGCTCAATATTCAAACTTTTTCTACTTTAAATTGTGTGAATAATAAAAATTCGAAAATAGGTGCATATTAGAATGAATCAGTGAAACTAAAAATCAAAAATTTCATTCAAGTTCATGGAAATTGAAGTGGTAACCAAATAAAAAAAAACTTCAACTTTATATATATTGCAATTATGCAAAAATAATACTCTTGAAAATCTCTAAAAGCTCAAAATTTTCCACAATTAGCACCACTCCAACAAGTAATACCGCGCAATTTGTCTTTCTCTCTCATCTCATTTCAACAAATAACACCACGAAATTTGATCACTTTAAACCCACTCAATTTCATGAAATTTAACAAACCCCACTCAAATTCATGAAATTTAACATAACCCACTCAAATTGTAATAGTTTTACTAAAATTTATTTTGATTAACAAATTGTTTAGTCTTAATCAGTTATATTTCAGCGTCAAGTAGCATATAGCAAATGTTATCTTAAGAAAAAAAAATGTCTTTTATGAAGTGAACTTACAATAACACATTATTAGTTATTGTAAGAAAGCGAGTCTTAACACATGTTTTCCAGAATAATGTAAGTGTTAATCACGTGTTATACTCTAAGTAAAAACATGACATTAATTTGTATCGCGCTTACTCGCTAAACTCTGTTGTCCACCTTCTTCCTCCTCTTCATTTTCCCTGCCTTCTCATGACCATTTCCCCCTCCTGATTTTTCTTGCTCTGATAATTCTTCCTCAGACGCATTTGATACTTCTTCTTCTCCCTCTGACTCGGTTTCCGTTTCTCCGCGCGCTTCCCAATCTTCATCTTCATCTTCCTCCAACTCCGTTCCCCAATCACGCTCGGTTATTACACCATCCACTTCATCCATCTAAGAAGAAGAAAAAAAATCAACTTACATGCTAACACCAAGGCATGTTATATGCTCGTAAACATGGTTAAATAACAACTATACCTTGGTTTTCTTCTTCTTTTTACATTGCTTCAAGACTTTTGATCTCTTCATTGCCCTATTGAAACAAGAGTGTGAAATTGGCAAGATAAAAGTAGCGGCTTTTTTGGGACATATAATTTCAGCACAATAACCAAATACCCATATACTCACATGTTAACAATAATCACTAACTATCAAATTTATACAAACTATTGAGTAAATACTACAAACTGATTTCATAAACTAGAATATAAACTGATAAAAATCAACTTCATAAGATGAATTTGAAAACCAATTGAAGTCTTCAGGTGGTCTTTGTTCTGAAAACCAATTCATAGAAGTAAGTCGCAGCAACATAGACAACCATATACAAGCAAAATACTGGTGAGGAACAAACACAAGAAGGCAAAAAAAAGAGAAGAAAAAGGGATTATAAATATAGGGAAAAACCAATCCTAGTATGTTCAGATTCCTTGAGGTTCTACAAATGGTATATGTCCAAGCTGGCAGAAGTCTCACTTACAAAATGATACTAGAGCTTCAATTATGGTCTCCATGTACAAGAATCAGCCATGAGATCCTTATTGCAGCTTTTCCATGTTGTTTGCTCAAATTTCAGAACAAAAATCACCATCAAAGAACTCGTATCAAATTTCAGAGCATAAAACCCACTCAATTTGGTCTAACACCACCATAAAACCCACGTATGGAAAAGACACGAAATTTGGAAGTGTAGAGTCTAACACCACCACAAAACCCACTCAATTCCAATGAAATTTAATAAAACGCCAGTTATAATACACGAAATTAAGACATGTTTAGAAAATTAAGACATGCAATTTTCATGAATTAAACCCACGAAATTTAACAAAACCCACGAAATTTCATGATGTAAACCCACGCAATTTTCAAGTAATTAAACATACCTTCAATTCACAAAAAACACAGTTAATTCGTGCCTCTTTCCGGCGAATTTTCCAGCATCAAACGTTAAGTTACAGCTCCGGTGGGTGGGTTGAAGAGTGAGGTTGAAGAGTGAGGTTTGGAGAGAGGATGGCACAATTTTCAAAATTATTATTAAACTAGCATATGGAATGAGAGGGAATACTCCATTCCCATGCTTTTACAATCCCATCTTACTAAATCACTTGAATTGACAAACTTACCCTTGATATGGGCAAAGTTGTCCATATCTGATATGGTTTTATCATTACTCAGGATAGAGGGTTAATTAGGGTTTAAAGAATGATGGAGTTAACGACATCTTATGAATTGTTTGAAAATTGGAGGGTATATGGTGAATTTTGTAACCTGTAGAGGTATATGGCGAAAAAAATTGTCGAGGGTATATAGAGAAAAAAAACATTTATTTTATTATCTATCAAATTTTAAACTTTTAATAAACAAACCTTATGTAAATCATGTTGTGCAAGACCCATGTCAAAATTTACAAAAGAGCCTACAAACTTGTTCATATCAACATGATTTCCATTATTTACAATTTGCTCATTTGGTGGAGAGACAAAGACTCTTCTAGCTTGTTCATATCAACATTTTTTTATAGAGTTGCAACTTCAAGTGCGGGGTTGTCTTTGAACCTCAATAAATTGCACGAGCTACTTCTAGTCCTACTTAAATACTATGCATGTAATTAAGTTGGAAACAAATGAAAAATGGAAGAATTTTTGTATTCTAGCAATGTTTAGGAAAATCGTTTAATAAATTAATGCAAATTGAGTGTCTTGAGCTAATAGTTGTCTAAAGTTGTTAAGTTGATCTATATTTCTTAGAGGGTCAAGGTCATATCAATGAGTATAGTTGGGCCAAAGTTTTTTGTCACTCCATGAAATTACCTAAAAGACATAAAAGGGATACATAACTAATAACTTGCCACAAAAATAAGCATATTTCAATCTTGACATTTAAGATCTATCGTGGCTATACTGGTAAAAAATGAAATGACCTAAAAACCCAATTGAAAATCCTCCAAAAATTTGGTGTTGAGAATAATAATATTTGATTAAGATTCTTGTAGGGGTTGCTAAAACAATTTGAAAATGGATTTGACCCAAACTCTGACCTCAACCAACCCAACTAAAACCTAAAACAGTTCCAATCGACTTTTTTTTTGGCAATTCAAAGTTTTTATTGAAAACCAAAATATAAGACTGCAATACAAATACCAATGCAACCAGTCTAAAGCAACAAAAGAGCATCAATACCCACCGCTTCCCTACCTTTTAGGAAGGGTTGGAAGCAAGGACTCTTCATGTGCTAGCCAGAGACATCAACAACAACCAACCATCCTACACACAAGCCGAACAAAAAAAAAAACCGGCTGGGCAGCAGAGTGCACCAGCAAACAAACTCCTAAACTTGGCTAAGAACAGGCTTGAATAATAAGAAGTCTCCTAATATCATCAGTACACCTACAAGCAACTTTAAACATGATTTGCTTACAGAGCAACAAGACATCAACTCTAGCTCCACCAACAACTAAACTATTTTTGTAAGTCCAAAACTGATAAAGAGCTTCGGCAAAGAACATAGAATAGAGTTGTGCTTGGGGTGCTTCGATGTGGCGCTTCTGAGCAACCAACTTCACTTCAACCTGGAAGGTGCGTCTACTGTAAGAGATACCTATTTGCTGCAGGAAAACCCGCCACATTGTCTGAGATACAGTACAGTCAAAGAACAGATGGTGAACAGTTTCTTCAGCAACAACAAAAACTCCAAAAAGATTATCACTAGCCACTTCCCATGAATAACTTGCTTTTGGTATCCAGTCTATCTTGGAGAGCAAGCCAGGTAATATAGATTGCCTTTGGGATTGCTTTGTTGTTACATATGATCCTTCTCCAACTCACCTTTTCATGTTCGCCTTGCATGCATTAGTAAAGCTTCTTAATGGAGAACTTAGGACCCTCAAGCATCAAGTGAGCATTATACTCATCAAAGATATCCCTGCTAGCTATAGTCTTCTTCATAGCCCAAGAAAGCCTTTGAGGAATGATCATACTAGCAACATTATGCCTTTTAATATAATAGGCATGGATCCATTTGATCCAAAGCCTATCTTGCTTTTGAGAAACAGCCCAATAGTGCTTAGTTATTGCAGCTTTATTCCAAGAAATTAAATTCTTTACATTCCACCCCCACACTTTTTTAAGGCACATAGTTTCCGAGGCCATAGGAGCTTTCCTTGAATAAGCATCTTGTCCTGTCCATAAGAAGATTCTACATATGCCTTGAATTTATCTAAAGACTTTCTTTGGCATGATAAAAATATGACACCAGTATATATAATTGAAACCCATGGAGAACAGAGTTAATAAGCTGTAATCTTGCTACATAAGACAAGTTTTTTACAAGCCAAGGTCTAACCCTACTCACAATCTTTTTAATGAGTGGTTTACATTCAGCATAAAACAACTTTCTAGTTGTGAGAGGCACTCCCAAATATCTGAATGGGAAACTCCCAAAAGGAATGCCAACAAATTGCAATGTCATATTCTCTTCCTGTGAAACCCCAGCAACATAGAGATTACTCTTATCCAATTTTGCTTCCAAGCCTGAAGTTTCTTGATAACTTACTAAAAGCTTCAAAGAGAAGTTGTAAAGAGCTCTTATATGCTCTAGCAAACATAAGTAAATCATCTGCAAACATGAGATAAGTAATCCCTAATCTTTAACATCTAGGTTGAAAATTAAAATCAGGTTTGTTTTTTACCTCCCTAGACCTCTAGATAGATATTTCATCCCCAAGGCAAACAAAAAAGGAGACATTGAGTCTCCTTGCCTCAACCCTTTCTTGGCAGCAAAGGGTAAGCTAGGCAATCCATTCACCAAGAGAAGGAAACTGAAGTGACACAGGCCATCACCCAGTTTTCAATGGAGTAGGAAACCCAATTTCAGCCATAACTTTGCCAAAAAAAGGACTATTCACTAGAGTCATATGCTTTCTTGAGATCTACTTTCATCATACATCTAGGAGAAATATCAGGAGATATTTCATATTTCTACCTGGCATGAACCCTGATTGTGCAAGATCAGCAACTTCACCTATCATATATACCTTGCATCCTACTAGTTAAGATATTAGCAATGATCTTATATAGCACACTACAACAGGCAATAGGTATAAACTCTTTCACTCATATATACCTTGCATCCTACTAGTTAAGATATTAGCAATGATCTTATATAGCACACTACAAGAGGCAATAGGTATAAACTCTTTCACATAAGTAGGATGAGCTACTTTTGGCACAAGAGTAATCAAAGTACAATAATTAATATCTGGCAGCAGCTTACAAGTTTCAAAGAAGTGTAACACAACACCATAAACCTCATGTTTAATTAAATGCCATGTTTTCTTGAAAAAAACTATTAAAACCATCAATATCTGGAGCTTTAGAGTCATTTATAACAAACAAAGCATCATCAATATCATTGTGAGTTATAGGATGGAGAAGCATAGAAGAGGCTTAACTCACTTGGTCACCAATTCTAAGCATATGGACATCCACCCCAATGGAGAGAAGAAGGAAGCTGTAGAGCCTAATCTTTTATAAAGGTTCACAACTTCTTGCTGAATATCAAGGACTCTACATAATTTCTCTCCTGGCTCAGTGTTAAGAATATCAACACTATTCTTTAGATATCTCTCCTTCATATCATGAAAATGATTATTATCATCACCATGCTTCAACCAAAGAATTCTTGACTTTAACCTCAAAGCAGATTCTTCAATCTTCATTAATTTATTAATTGCTAAACTGCACTCCTTTTCTTGAGTAGCTAAAGTAACTGAGCCAGGATCAAAACTTAACTAGGTTTGAACATCATTGAAAGCTATTCTAGCCATGTTAATTCTATCATTTATATGCCCATAATCCCTCTTGTGATGAGATTTCAAATGCCCTTAACTTGCTTCAACTTAACCCAGACTCTCTGCATCAAAGGAAGATCATCAGCTCCCTGCCGTTGAGCTTCCACCACATCCAAGAAATCACCAATGCTTGTCATATAATTAAAAATTTAAATGGCCTACTTTGCTTGTGAGAACTGGCATCACACTTGAGAACCATAGGAGAATGGTCTGAAATACCAGGGTTCATTTAATCAACAACTAAGCTAGGGAATTTAGTAATTGAGCAAGAATTCACAAGGCATCTGTCAATTCTACCTGCAATTCTAGCATCCCCTAACCGTTAGATCAGGAGAGAAAATGACCACAAGATTTATACTCCCCAAGATCAGAGTGATCAAGCAAGCCAACAAAATCTTGAGTCTCATAATCTGTCACTGTATTGCCATTAATTCTATCTCCAGAATCTAACACAACATTAAAATACCTCATAACACACCAGGGAAGTTGCATAGTCTGATCAATAGCAAGAAGGTCAGGCCATAAGTCTTCTTGTCTTCAATAGTATGCAATCCATACACAACTGTGAATCCAATATGATGACCAACAATTTTATCATCTATTACACAGTGAATAATTTGAGAAGTCTTCTGTAACAACATTTGTATCCAGGCAATCCAAATTCTCCCTCAATCAGAATGCTCATAATTAGAGTCCCACTTCCACTGAGTTCCAAATTTTTTCATAATTTTGTCTTGGTTATGATTCTTTACTCTTGTTTCAAGTAATGCCATACACTTAGTTTTAAAAAGGCGCAAGACGCACAAGGCGCGAAGTGCACCAAGGCGCACACATCTCATAGGCGAGGCGCACCTTTGAGGCCAAAATATTTGAAAATCAATTATATAACATATTTCTACTAAAACAACATAATGATTACACTAAAGATGCATATCTCTATTCTATATGTCAACTCCTGACCTCTTGGTGTCCACCCTTAATTACCTAAATACCCCCACACCAAAACAAAATTACAAAATCTACCAATTTAAATTTAAAAGGGAAATATAAAACCAGAAAAAAAAGGGAATGGATCCCTTAACATACTGCACAGCAGTTCCCCCTCAAAAAAAAATTGCAGAGCAGTTACTAACTTTAAAAATAAAAACCAACACAGTGAAACACGAGACACTCTTTTCATCTGCAAATCCACAATTCTTCCTCTACATTTTTCCGTTCTTCCTCTTCAAAACCTATACACAATTATAATTGAAGCACATGTAATTACAAAGCAGAAGATCAATTGATTTCTACATAAACCATGTACAAATGTAAAGTCTAACATTTTTCTTTTTTGTTATTTCAATTTTGGATGCAAAGAAAGTTGAAGCAGTACTATAGAGAATCAAGAGCAGCAAGTTCAATCTGGAAAACGAAAAAAAGGTATTTTTCACTAAACTTCAAATGCAAACTGTGTGTTGTTGAAGAAACCAAATTTTGCACAAAAAAGACTCTAAATTTCTGCCTCCTCATACATACTCTCAAGAAGAGGTGTACTATATATTTGTACTTCAATGCTCCAAAATTTATGATATATTTGAAAATCATTCCCATACAAAACTTCGAATAAACATGAAGCAAGTCCAAATTCTTCCCAAAGTTTCTGTTAATACCAGACATTATGATAAATTGAATTTAGTAACCAACAACTCCATAATTCGATTGACAAAAATATGTTGCGAAAATGTATACATTATCGAGGAATCAAATAAAATTTCTCTCGGATGAAACAACATTTATTTTTAAAAGGAACCAAAAACATTTTTTTAAATGAATCAAAATTGATTTTAGAAAGGAATCAAAATATTTTTTTCATGAATCAAAATTTAGGATGCATAAGAAAAACCCTGGCTTACGAATCTTGAACAACCAAAATATAAATTCGAGCTTTAAGGGCTTACATACCAGAAATTTATAAGCGAAGAACGGGTGGACTCGCCATTGACGAAACCTCCAAGCTCGACAAATATTCAAAAATTAGGAAAAAGGAGAAAACCCCAAACTTTGATAGATGAAATTAGGGGATAAAGCAATATGCTTTGCTGCAGTAATAGCTGAGTATTTCGTATTTCTCTGGTGGGGTGATATGAGGGGCTGATGGTCGAAGGGATGAGAACTTGCAACACTTGCGGCTGCCAAAGTAACAGGGTGGGGTGGGGGGAAGGTGGTTGTCGTATGGCTGAAAGTGGAAGTCGAAGGTAGGGGGTATAAGTAGGGAATGTGATAGACGTAGGTGATCTTTGTGGTGGTTGAAGGAAGAGGTTGATAGAGGGACGTATGTAGTTACTAATTAGTAACTTGACTTATCTCTTGATATTGGAAACACTAGCTTCATTTGAGTTATAACATAAGCCACTAAAAGAATTGAAAAACCTTAAATATTACTAATATGACACTCTCTATTATAAAGGAACTCTTGAGAAATTGATGTCCATGAAAAGTTATAAAAATACCCTTAAAAAAACAAACTTAACTTTGTCAATTGCAAAAAACACACCGACACCCTGATTTCATGTAAATTATATCTAATTTTATAGCAAAATTAAAGCAAATTATTTCTAACTCCCCTTCCTCTTCTTCGTTATTAATTCTAATTGATTACTTTATTTACTTTTACCGTGATACACATCTACAAACAATTTTACTTTGGTATTTCTTATTTGTTAACTTCTAATATCATTCATATTGCTCATATTATTTATAGAAATATTCTTTTTTACTTTGATAGGTACAAATAAGTATTGTTTTGAAATGAATAGTTGTGGTATGACAATAATGTATTAAATAAAAAGCAAACACGTATTTTAAAAATACAAAATTGAAAAGAAAGATAATGATTTTTTTTATAATTATTTCGCACGCATAGCGTGCATATAAGGCTAGTTAAATAAAAAGCAAACACGTATTTTAAAAATACAAAATTGAAAAAAAAGATAATGATTTTTTTTATAATTATTTCGCACGCATAGCGTGCATATAAGGCTAGTAAGGATATAAGATAACATAGTTAATCACTAAACTACCGCAAAAGTTTAAAAGTACTAAGTACAAACTTAAATTACTAAACAAAAGTAGAAAGAAAAACATAGATAGTTTCTTATTTTTCATTCTTATTCTATTAAATTTTTGGTAAAAAGGATCAAATATAAGAATAAAAAACAGTTAAAAAAAGGTTGAGATGCCAAAAAAAAAAAGAACATGAGAGAATCACGCGAGTAGCAATTTAATAAAAGGTGGGTACTCATTAACCACGTGAAATAAATATAGAGGAAAAAAAAGAAAGAAAAAAACTGGGTAGATGCCTGCGCAAAGAGAGAAGGAAGACTGACTGCCTTGGGTAGATCGAAGAGGAAATGGATCTCACCGAATACAGTCGCCAAGATAGGCAGACAAGGACGGCGGCCACTGGAGACATGTCACCGGTAGTTTCTGTCTAATCTACAACCATCAATTTGCAGTATTCTTACCGAATTGGAGAATTAGGGTTTTCTATAATCAGGGTTCGCAATTTAGGGGTTCAAATCAAGTAAATTCATGCAATTATGTGAGGGCTTTTGACCGAAATTGCGTGATTAAGACCGGGTAGGAGTTTTTTTTTGTGAAAATATTCTTTTAATGGTTTCAACTCGGATTTCCCTTTTATCTCGCCTCATCCCCAATAGAGCGCAACTGGAGCGCCTTGCACCTCTCTAAAAAGCGCAGAAGGTGCGTGCCTTATTGCGCCTCTTGTAGTGCGCTTCGCCTGGCTTGCTAGAGGCGTTTTGGCTTGCGCCTCCACTCGCCTGGCGCCTAGAACTAAGGCCATGTAAGACACTTTATTAGCCCCCAAGAACTTTATTTCACCTACTTTAAGAGAATTATTAAATCCCCTAATATTCCATGTGCACACAATCATTAACAAGGTGACACAGTGAATGAGCTAGCTCCAGGTTTAATTTCCACTATATGTGTTACAACTCCTAGTCCTCCATAACTTTCTGCTTTTTTCCCTTTCTGGCCCCTAGTGACAATATTCCATGGGGGTGGCTTAATTAGTCACCTCTACAGGAACATCCACTACATCAGCAGCAATAGTACTATCAGAGAAATTGATGTTCATATTAGGCCTGTCAAGTTGTTTCTCCCCTGAATCCTGAGTTGTAACTTGATGAGAACCCAAAACTATAGGAATAGTTCCTATAGAAACAGCTGACTGATTCTCATTCTCTCCTTGTGAAATAGTTTTAGGCACCCACTTTTTGGGCCACCTTCACAGGTTCTGCAACTCTACCACCACTAGCAGGTTGTCCCTTCTTCATGCAGTCATCACCTATAGTCCAACATTTCTTACAATAAGGTGGAGTCCACTCAAATTCTATTTTCTGTCCTATAACCCACCCTTAAGCATCTTCAATAGATACAGTCTTTGGAAGTGGCTTAGTTACATCAACTTCAATGAGCATTCTAGCAAATGAAACCCTCTTTTGATGAGTAGTATACTCATCAGCAAACAAAGGTACTCCCCACCATACTCCCAATTCTACTCAAGGAATCAGCTCCCTAATAATTCAAAGGTAAATTAGGCATTCGAACCCATAGAGGGATCACTCGCAACATTTCAGTCCTGAAAGTTAAATTCTTGAGTCCAAACCTTCATAATCAAAGGTCTATTATTGAGCATATGCGGTCCAGAATATAAAATTTCATTTCTGTATTGGCAAATTTAACAATGAAATATATATTTTCATGTAAAAACACCTGTGGTTTCACTACATGATTCCAATCCTTTTCCATAAATCTAATCAATGCCCCTATTGATGGTGTTTGCCCAACTACATATATAATAATAGGAAAAGCCAAATTTCACATAACTAGTTTACTTTAGTTTTATTTAATTGAGCAACTGGCTTACCTTCTTTCATTACTGGTGGAACAAACTTTAGAGAAGCCCCTTTTGCCGTCAAAGGTTTATCCGCTGGAATTGTCGATCATGTCTCCTTGGGTGGTGTATTCAACTCCAATCTTCTCACCGCGCCTGATTGATTGTTCAATTCAGGTATTTCACCCTCTGTTCATCCCAGGTTTCTTAGCAATCGGATTTCGACTATTGTGTTCCAAGGGAAAGTCCATTCTTGAAACTCACTGTGGCAAACCCTTCTCAAAAGTACTCTTTGAAGCTTGATTTATTGATCCTAAATGTTTCATTCATTGCTGCGATAGTTGCTTGAATCTCAAGTGAAATCGCACCAGAACTAGGCAATGGAGTACTAGTTGTGGTACTATAATTATGCTTCCTTCTCTGATTATTATTATCCAAAACTTTAGGAGGTTGGCTACTACTCAAAGACACATTTGGTTGTGGAGATTGTTGCTTTTCCTATGACCCATCAGCGCCGGCAAAAGTTAACTTGAGACCTAAGCAATCGCCTTTCTAACCATGGAGAAGAGAGCTTTTCAACGTTGTACATCAACCATTACCAATGAGGTTCCTAGATTAGACCTTGAGAGAACCAAATAACTATGAAGTTTTTGTAATTAAGAATTCCTCCAGAATTGCTGGAATCTACACTACTAAAAGGTCTATAGTACGAATATAAACTCTATTAAAAAGCGCAATTCAGCAATATCCAGCACTTACGGGTACATGGATGACTTATAAACAAGAGAAGTTGATCTCGGGCTCTCTGCGATGCTGGACGAAAACATGAAGTATTTAACGGCTAGCGACCCATCATTATCAGTGGACTACAAGTATTTCCGTAAAACAAAATGCGACCTTACAACAAAAGTTCAAGCAGTTGTATGACTGATGTGACTGAAACCTCTAAATATTAATATAGTCACATTTTTGCACTGCTAAGCCAGACCTAGCCCCGTAATGATCCTATCTCCTTCCTTAAGGGAACATGAACACTCTCAAATCTTATAGTTACACTAACTTGCCACTCCTCTATTATATACAACCCCAACACAAAATGGCAAAGCAACACAACCCACCCATACGCATAGACCTATTGGTCAGATTGGCAAAGAAATTAGTCTCGAGACAGTATGATTGTAATACACAATTACTTGTTTCTTCCCAAAGTGCAATCAGATTTACAGAGTGCAGTCAGACTTACAGATCCCACTCAGCTCCCTCCCTTGACCCTACTATAGAAAGAAAAAAAGGGGATGGATAAACAATGTCATAAATATGATGTCTTTCACACATGTACATGGTATTGATGGAACTCGTGATTGATTAAATAGAGTAAATGCGACCTCAATTTCAAGCATATTGCTTATACACTTGTTAGTTCAAATTCTAAATTTATTTCCATTTTGTCCTACAAGCTCCACTTCTAAACCAACCAAGAAGAACCTATAACTATTGAGTTCTTAATTCTATTATCTCAAACTTATACAAGTCTAATTGCATAGTTGGTTAGCAATAATAAATAATAGGAAAAGGGGGTAATCCAGTGAGTTCTTCAAATAACATGTTGTACATGTTGTACTGTTGCTTTAAGGCTTCCAATTCAGCATAAACTGGTGAAATTATCACCAACGCACACCATTGTATTGGAGATTGTTCTGTCTCAACAAAAGTATTAATTATTCAAAAAAGACAGTTGAGCAGCATTTCTAGAAGCTTAACAGGTGGTTGCCCTTCAAATCTCAATTCCGTTCATCTTCTGAGCTGGTTCACCCTTTAACATGAACTGTTGACCATCCATCTTAAACTTCATAAACATGTCTCAAAAATCCTAGTAAATAGGGCCGCCTAGCTAATCTACTTAAGGACTCCTAGTACCATGTCACCTATCCCAAAAGAGATTTAACATGAAATCAATTTTAAACTCCTCTTGTAATCCCGAACGAAATCCTTTCTGACATGTGGACAATCTATACGATTCTCATCTACCACTGTTACAACTTGAGGAGGCATAATCTCCAAAATACATCTCATTTTCTTTCACTACAAGAAAACACGGCACATTTCGACGCTTTTTTCGTCATTTTGTGACGCTCAGAAGCGTCACTATTTTTAATCTCGACGCTTTGAAAAATCGTCACTATTCAGAGCAGGAATATAGTGACGCTTTTTGGAGTCACTATACGAGAATATTTTGACGTTTTTTAATTGTCACTATACAGTAATGTCTACGGCTCGACGCTTTTTAAAGTCGGTAATTTCCATACAACTAGTTCCACCAACAATCCCTCCAAACTATTTTGATTGTTTTAAAGCGTCACAATTCGATTTTTTTAAGATTCCCTACAGCTTTTTTATACACAAAATTGTACATTATATATAATATTTTCACACCCTATAATGTATGCTTACATGATGAGTACTACAGTCTTCTTAGCTCTAAATAATACAAACAATCATATAATTAATATGTATTGTACTTGGCCCAAATATTAAATAATTAAATACAATAATATATAATAATCCTGTTTAAATCTAATACTCTTAAGGAGTTAATAAGTACATCCATATGCTCCCCTAAAAAAAAGTACATCCATATGCAATTCCAAACAAAACAAAAGCAAATCTAATACTTAAAAATAAAATTACTTCCTAAATTTGGAGTGGAATTGAAATTCCACAAGCTACTTGTTGCCTCTCAATCATCTACTTTTTGCCATGGTTACCTGAAACATCCGAAATCTGAAGGAAAAAAAATATATAAACAAGTCAATATTTATAAATGAAGAATTTACCACAAATCACTGATTTGATGAAATTAAACGGTCCACAAATATAAGAACTTATAAAAGGGACCAAAGAAATTTCATGAACTAGCAATGAGACCTATATGAAGCTATAAAGCAGTAATGAAACCACTATGAAGCTATAAAGCAGGATTGACTTCAAAACTCTTCTTGCATTTAATTTACCGTATTCTCCAAGGCCTATCTGTTATGAGTGTGATCCAGCACTAGCACGAACTTCCCTTTTCTAAAGTAGATTGATTTGCACAGTAAGTTGGAAAATAGATTCAACCTAGAGCTTCTATGAGATATATATCATTAAACCTTTCATTTTCTAATAATCTCCAAAGACATTTAATATGCTACAGGTATGCAGATGACAAGGTCAGTTACACACGAGGATACAATATATAAGATTATGTTTGTTCACTTGTGTGTAAACAAGTCATAGGTGGATATAAGGCACCAATATTTTAAATGAAAATTCTTGAAGTTCCACTGAATTTCATACATGTCTGCTACAAGAATAATAAATAAGATTTCTTGTTAATATTAAACTCATTATGACTTCATTATCTAAGCATGCATTTATACAGAGTTTGAATTCTCGCATATCGGTTTTCAAGGAATCTAAGAACTCAAATGTTGTTTGGAATGTTCCAATCCATAGACTCTAGTAAGTTTCTAACAAGCATTTCCAATCATACAAGTTACAAAAAAAAGACCAACTGGAAAGCTATGTTCTGTTCAGAGTTCACACAAAAAAGGGGAATCTAGTTAAGACTAACGCTCCATGTGTTTGACAAACCACAGAGAAGCAAAGCCATATGAATTCTTATGCTTCCAGCATCATAATACCACACTTGGATGTTAAGTTAAATAGTTTCTTGTAGTAATGTTTCCAAGGATGATGTATGAATCAATATTTGTAGTACACAAAGCCTGTAAAACCAATTTTTCATCTTTCTACAGCACTATAAGAAAAGTGGAATTCCAACAGTACCATCAAGAGGACATGATATGAAAACATTGGTCCTTTAGACCATTTATCAACTAGTAGCCTGAGTTTTTGAAAAAAAATAAGAGAGCACATCCAATGCCCAAGATTATATTTGGATGGAGCATTTGGAGTGGCAACAAAATATGGACAGCAGCACACTGCACAATTACTGCCAGATACCCCCCCATCCGTGTGGCAATCTTGGGTCCTTCTACACCGACCCAAACTCTTAACAGCCTCAAGCCCAAATAGGTACATGAACTTAGAATGTTAGTTCAGTAAGTGTCCCTAAATTTAGAATTACTCTTTCCAATTTTCCAAATAGTTCAACAATTAATTTCAGCCAAATATTGAGTATAAGAAAAGTTGTAACATAGTCCAAACCTTAGAATTCACCAAGTAAACTTCTAGATTCTGCAGCATCTAGAATTTCGGATGAAGCATTTCCGTTGCGCACTTCCTTCAAAACTTGTGCAAAGTTAGACGCAATCATCTTGAACATATGGGTAGTTTCATCAAACTTGTTCTCCAATATTTGATTTTTCAGTTCAAGGTCTTCATTTTGCTTCTTTACGGCTGATAATGCAACTTTGAGGTTCTCCACTTCCATAGCACTACTATTAGCATAGCTATACTCTTCCTTCCTCAGCATACCTTCCACTCCAAGATGTCACTTTGCTTCACTCCAAAGCCATAATTAAACGGCCGTTTAGGAACTTCACCTTTGTACGTAAGCTCGTTGAAAATTTAATTCTCAATGTCAACCCTAGACTTGGAAGATGAACTAGCAAGGTTCTCTTGAACCTTATTGTCTACATCCTCCTGTTACATCATAGCATATAATATAACATAACCTTGTTGTATCATCAATCAACAGTTGTAGCATAAGAAACTGTAATCATTAATATTACTGCAACAATTTGCTTTGACCATTTGGTTATAATTACATTAAAGGTTGATCCATCAAGTTTAATTGACAAGGTTTCAATTTTGACGTGTTACAATTCAAGTGTTGGATATTTATGATAAAAATTACTTATATTGCTGCTTTTTTCGTCTTTAACAAGGTCTTTTGGAGTTATGATAAATCTGTCCAACTATATTTCTGCTTATTCTTTACAATGCCAATGAACTCCACCATATTAATTTAACCTTAGCTCCAAGATGTACCACAAACAAAGCCATAAAGGGTGTGCTTCCCATAAGAAGTTATTTTCGTGAAATTAGAACCTATGAAACAAATTAGAACTTATTTTTTGTGAAATAAGCCAAAATAAGTTGAACATAATACTGCCTTATCATAAATCTTCACTTGTTCCATAGTTTCCATCACTTGCTCCTTAGTATTAGTGATCTCTTTTGCTCTATTAGCATAGTTTCGAACTTGTGTGAATGAGATATTTAAGAACTAAAAAGCTCTGGTCCTTTCCTTTTTATCTTACAGAAGAGCATAAATTTGCAATTTAAGTGTTATCCTGTAATATGAACCGGTGCTGAACATATTAAGCTTATAAAAGTTGTCTCTTAACTCATACTTGTAGCAAGTAGTAGTACTTACCAAAAATTGTCGAGACAATGTCCCCTCTTTGAAGCTTCCATCCTTTTTAGTGTAAACCGATTGATAGAACTCCAATTCACTAAACTTTCCTTTTTCTTCTTTCTGAAATTTCGGGTATAACCCAAAAAAAACAAAAACAAAAACAAAATTAAGTTTCAAAAGCACAACAAATGCAATAAAAACACAAATGGAAGGGAAATGTATGATTAGGTACAAGATCAGCTCTTCGATTAGCAAAGCTTGTAGCAACACTGCAGTGAGCATGACCTTGTGATGCTCGAGCGGCTTTCCCAAGTTGAGATAATTTCTAAGTCATAAAATAGTGTTACCATGATTAGTAGTAGAAGTGTCGCATTATAAATAGGTACCATAGAGATATATACCTGGCCGTCGTCTGAAAGCCAATAATCAACCAAAACCGTCCAATTAGTTTTTGAAATTCCAGGAGGGATATTTGCATAATTTTCATCTAGTGTTTTTGTCACTGGATCGAAGTAGTCCCTCTTCAATGTATTTCTATAGTGCTTCCATGATTTGGCAGTCCGCTTTCGAAGTGCCTTATTGATTAGCTCCCCATCAGGTAACACAAAATGTGCCTTCAAAGAAATTAAACGTTATTCAAGACATATTACAAGCACACAAAATAAGTGTAATTGTAAAAGTTATTCATGAAACCGAACGCATACATTTTTGCAAAGCAAATACCAAGTAGTCTATGTAGAGAATCAAACTGAGTCTCACACAAAATCAGATACGAAGGGACACAAATTCAGGTTTGAGATAACAAAATAGCAGTGTCACATAGTTCGCGGATCGCTTCGGATCGCGGAACAGGTACGGGATCGCAATTCGCTAGTTGGGCGAATTTCGGATCGTAGGGGGTATTTTTTCGGTACGATTTTCGGGGACATGGTTCGCTTTGGAAAATTATTTGGTACGCTTACCCTTTATTTACAATGTATTTTTTTCATTATCTATAAAAAAGGTCATTTCTATAAAATATTAAAAAAAAATTTAAATAAGTGTTGTAACAAAATAAAAGGCAAGATTAAAAAATTTTAAGGCGAGAGGAATTGAATGGGGGCTGCCAGCAATTTTAATGCACTTGTTAGTAAAGGGACAAAAGGGTACAAATTAAATAGTTGGTGGGTCCTAATAAAAAAAAGGAAGTCAATAAAGTGGAAAGGGCAAAGAAAGTGCTAGACTTTTGCTTTTTTTTAATCTCTCCTCTTCCTTTACTTTCCTCTTTTTCCTCTATTCATTAAGGGGGCGTTTGGTTTATGAAGGGGAAAGGGAAAGGGTTTAAGAAAGAGAAACAAGGAGAAAGGAAAAGAAAACCCTTTGATTAAGAATGTTGTTTGGTTGAGAACTCATCTTCCTCCTCTCACTATCCCCCCCCCCTCTCTCCTAAGTACCACCATTCCCACCGCCCTCTCACTGCCGCCCATCAACTCAGCCTCTCACTGCCGCCCCTCACTGCCGCCACCCACCGCCGTCACCTCACCGACTGCACCTCACCAATCCTCCCCCTTCCTTCTTTTCTTCTTTACCACCATTGAAGGCTACATTTGAGGTTTTAAAGGTCAAATTCGACCATAAAAACTTCAGGTTTTTATGGCCGAATTTGACCATCTAAAGCCATAATCAAGGATTAGAGTTGGGTTTTTTAGTTGGGTTGGAATTTTTTTCGTGTGGGTGGATTTGGACCGAGTGGTGGTTTCGGCCATGGGTACGTGGTTTTCAGTGCGTGGGTTGGTGATTTCGGCCATGGGTTGGTGGTTTCGGCCTTGGGTTGGTGGTTTTCGGTGCATGGGGTGGTGGTTTTGGTGGCATATGGTAATTTTAGGGGTTAACGTGGTGGTTTAGGTGGCGGTCATAGTGGTTTAGGTGGCGGTCATGGTGGTTAGGGTGCTTGGAGTGGTGGTTTAGTTGTTGGGGTGGTGGTTGTGTGGCTGGGTTGGTGGTTGGGGTAGTGGTCAATGATTGGTCAATGCCACCATGGGGTAGAAGAAAGAAAGGGTAAGTGAAACCTTGGGGGAGGGTGGGGAATGAAAGTAGAGGAGTTTGGGGGAAAGGAGAGGGTAAATAGAATGATTGATATGTCTTAACAAACAAGTAAGGGAATCAAGCTAGTTGATTCTCTTACCCTTTCCTGAAAACCCCAAACCAAACGCCCCCTAAATATATTTTTTCTCTCCTCCCCCTCTCCTCCTCTTTTCTATTGGGTTTCTTTTACGCCTCTTCTTCTACTTCTACTCCCTCTCTCTCCTTTGCATCCTTGTTTCAGCTGCGATGGTGAGTCCTGAGTCGTGTATCACCCGCAATTTCGGTACGCCAATTTGGCCGAATTGGATCGCGTACCCCAGCGATTTGGCGTGTGAACGAACCGCGTTTGGGAACGAGCGAGCTGAAACATAGTTCGCGGGGGGTAGCAGCGAACTATGTGACACTGCAAAATAGTCACCAAGGGATAGATTAATTGTATTAGTATAAAATTGGAGTAATCTTCTTAATACTTTTCCTATCCATTTAGTAATACAATGCACAGGTTCATGCAGCAGTTTCTGTGGCAACTACAGCAGCTGCAATAGCTGCAGCACTCGGATCATCTCGGAAGGACGAATAGGCAGAGCAGACAGACATGGCAATGGCTTCAGCTGCCACTTTGGTGGCTGGGTGCGTAGTTAAATGGGTTGGTTCTTTGGGACATCTATAACTTGTATGTAGTTAAACTTCTTATCATCAAAGTTCATTTTTACAGGTTAGGCTACTGATTTATCTGCAGGAGAATCGGACTGGACTACTGAGTACTCTAAAGTTGTCATCGAACTCACAGATGCTGGTCATTGTAAGTGCTAAAGTGATATCGTTTCAGAATCCAAAATTTTCATACTTAGCTTCCTGATTTTCGTTATAACGCAGGCATCAATAAATGCATCACACGTTGCTATAATTTTTTGACATAAAGAGAGCATGTAAAATATTCAGAACACTGCTACAATAGAAAAATTAACTCATTTACTTTCTAATTTTATGGGACACTCCGAAGAATTAAGCCATGTACTACTTATATTGATAAATAACAAATTTTGGAACTGATGGAGCAAATAAAAGTAAATTAAGGCAAGTGAAAGAAAATAACCAATTTTTTTAAACTATAACAATAAACTGCACATGTAAATTTAAATAAGCTGGAGTAGAAGAAAGAAAGATTAAGTATTCAGTACCTCGGAGTTGATGTCGCTACTTTCACACAATCCTATAAAAAGCGAAAATATTACGCTCATCTAAGTGGAACCAACAGTCAAGATGTATACAATTAGGCCCATATTAGGCTAGCAGCCGCACTAAGACGCAACAGCAAGCTGGCAGCACTGCTAGCAAACTGCAGACAGCAGCACAAGTACTGCCAAGATGCGGCAACATGCTGCGAACACCACTTTTGCGAAATGCTAACAAATGGGTCGTCTGAGATAAACCATTAACAAGATTTAGCAAACAAATCAGCTCAAATATGTACTTGCAATTAGATTCAAGTCTCTTAAATCTTCATGCTCTATGAAAAGAGTATCCTACATTCCCAACACCCGTATCCGTGTTCTAAGACATTAGTGCACTATCATTTGAAATCAACTTAAAGACGTTAGTGCTCCGGGTTTATTTGCAAAACTAGCTGAGTGTGGAGTTCATACATAACACCTCATAGATATACTCAGTGCCTAGGCATTTGTTATGGTAAAGTCAGGTCACCATTATACCAGCAGCTACAGGACACATGTCAGCTCACTTATGTGGACTTGAGAATAATAGTAATGAAAGATTATTTAGTTTATGGTTTATTCCCTAAACTATGTTGACATTATTCAGAAACTCATTCACTTAACTTAAGCCAAAAAATGACTAAGGGACATCCAATAGGGATCTGGTATTGATAAAGTAACTGCTTGGATGTGTGCATGATTTATTTTGACCAACTTATGCTTTGTTCAGTTTGTTGCAAAATGAGCGGGACATTTTAAACGAAGATGTTGGTGCTACTAATGTCCCTTAGTTATTTTATTAGTCCCTTAAATTGACCAACTTATGCTATATTCAATTTGTTGATAAATAATTTTTCTAATAATGGATTATAGTGGCTGTTATGATAAAGTAACTGCCTGGATGTATGCATGATTTAAATTTGACCAACTTATGCTTTGTTTAGTTTGTTGAAAAATGAGCGAGACATTTTAAACGAAGATGTTGGTGCTGCTAATGTCCCCATAAGTGACAAGATATGATATCTTCCCCGAAGAATTGAGCAGAAAATTATCACGGTAATTACCTTTCTATTATTATATAATCCCTTTTTCTTCTCCTTTCTTTTGGAACTTTTCCTTTTGTTGGGGAGGGGGGGTGGGTGGCGTGGGGTTCACATTTCCTTTTTTTTTGTTGCTTTTATGAGCTATTCCCTTTTGGTCCAGTCTATTTTCTTGCACCTGCATGTCTTTATAGCATCCAACAGAAAATAGCTCCAATTGAAGCTATTTCCCTGAGAGACCTGGAAGTTCTATACATTTTCTCTCCGAAACGCTTACCCCCATCACTGACATCCAAATTAGGGCAGCTATTCTACTTTAACTGAGAATGTGCGAACTGCACTTTTAGAACTCTTTGGACCTTTCTAGACCTTCTATTGGGTTGCATAACAGGGGTTCGGCATCGCTCTCCTTAAACTTTGATATTTTTTCGTCTCTATTCCCTCTTTCCATCTCAATGCAGGTTCCTTGTCAGACTAATGACTATGATTGTGGTCTTTTTGTGTTGTACTACATGGAGCACTTCATTCAACAGGCACCTGAAAGGCTGAGGAAGCAAGATCTATCTATGGTACGTTACCAGAGGCCATAGCCCTATTGAATAAGCCTGCAGAATATGAGAATCCTGACTAAGGGATGTAAATGCAAGCGACAGGTCACATGATTGTACCAATCCCATCCGATGATTTCCTTCCATTATCCTCCTAACCTGTTGTTCAAGCATATTCTATAACAGTTGATTATTATATTAAACATGTGATTGCCTAAAAGGACCAGACAGATAGTTAGCTTGTTGTTCACAGGTTCAACTACTCACCCCCGACCCCCCCCAACAAAAAAAGAGAGAGAGAATAAACATTATGTCCCCAAAGCTGAATTCTGACCAATCAGACATACTGAAACTCAATGCAAATCAGCCTCTTGAGTCTTGACAGCATATGTAACAGGTGGTACTTGCGTCAATTATAAAGTTAGAACTCAAATCACCGGCAATTTCGCAGACTATCAACAATTTAATTTGCACAATAATACAGATTTCACCGATTGAACAACACAAAGCTTTAAACTAACCAATTTTCAATGTCTAACATAAACAACACAATGAACTCAGATGAAATGTGGCAATAATAAGCGGACAATACTTGCATATAGCAATATATATGGATTTCATCAAACTACATGTATAAAGCTTCAATCTTTTCATAAAAATTAACTAATTTAGCTATGAGTTTTCCCCAAAATAATAATAATGAAAAAAGATTCACCAGTATAAACCGGCAATACACCAGAGCGACAGAGCCGTGTAAACGCAGATAACCTAGTCGTGTGAGAGATTGCAGGGTTTACCCATTAGCAATTGAGGACCCAAGAGTTTGATGCTGAAAATAACTAAAATTTGAGGGTTTATCTATTAGCAATGAGAAATCACGAATTAGTGAGCTCGATACCGTTATCATATCCCAGAATCAAAGGGAAAAAGATGAGGAATGAATGGATTTGGAAGAATTCGAAATTTCGAAGTGATGGAGTCAGTTACATAGTTGAGAGATACTCGCTTAATGATCGTGACTCGTGAGTTAGTGCGAAATGGAAGCGGGTTATTTTCCCAAAATTTTCAGAATCACGCCCATATTAAACTAGGTGTGTGCACTTCACGTGAGTTTTTTTTTTTTACAAATTTAGACGCTTTTAGCTGTCGAGATACATAATGACTCTCAAAAGCGTCCAAATCTGCTTAAAATATATTCGCACAATTGAATTTCAGGAGGACCCTTTTAAAAGCGTAGAAGGTAAAGCGTCTAAAATTATCCCTATTTTCTTGTAGTGTTTGCCATCGACATATCCAAAAAGTTTTAGGTACTTCCCGAATCAATCAATATATAAGCAAGGGATTCCTACCTACCATTCCAACCATTCTCATAGTATAAGAAATTCGGTTTCCAGTTAAGGCATGAACGAAAATACAAGGTTCCAACAGTTCCAATGCAACATCTTCCTGCGCAACCACCTGAACAGTTTGATCTTCATTTCTTAAGGCATGAAATTCTACAGTGACCAACCGCGGTTCTCTAAATTTACACTTACCTTTCATAGCCTTGATCGCAATAGTAACACACGCCTTTGGTGATATTTTCTGTCCTTACATCAGCTGGAGTTTATTTTGATTTTTTGGAATTTTGAGGATTAAATTTGCTAAGGTTGAGTGTTTGGCTATTATTAGCTGGGTTAGGTAGCAAAGGGGTTTGTATTGGTTAGTAATGGTACTCCCTTTGTCCCAGAATACTCTTTACACTTTCCTTTTTCATCTGTCCCAGAATACTCCTTACACTTCTATTTTTGGATATGACCCACTATTATTTTAATCCTTCTACCTTTTAACCATTGGCCAACACTCTCTCTCCTCCAAATAAAATAATACCACTCCTACTACCTACCAATTCTAACCATTGGCCCATACTCTCTCCACCAAATAAAATAGTACTACTTTTACTACCTACTAACTCCTATCATATTTACTTTTTCAATAAAATAACAATTGATAACCAAACAACTTATTGTCTAAAACTACGTGCCCTGATAAGTGTCAAAAGTATTATGGGACGGAGGTAGTATTTGATTGGAATTTTCATGAGGGAAAAATTTGTTAGGGAATGTATTTCAAGTACAAGAAGGAAAATAGGGTTGAAGGACAAACCTGAGAAATTTCTAATCCCTCCCAATCTTCCATATTCTAGTGTTACAGGCAGTGCTCACAAAGGGCAAGTATAAGTCTTGCAAATAAAGCTATCTAACTATCCAGACATAAGAGTTAGGCAATACATATTCTTTTGTAAGATTTGCAAGATTATGGATTGCAAATTCATTAATATAAGTTTCAAGTGTTCCAACTTGCTGAAACTATTAAATTGCTCCACAACAATATTATATAAAGATGCAACAATCTATCTTGCCCACTCCAATGGATGTCAACCCTCAAAAAACAGGTGCATTTTTGTCACTTGAATTCTGTTTAACTTACTAGAGCTTATCTAAACTAATTGCCAATCACTCGAAACATATACGTATGTCAAGGTGGAGTGGAGAGAAGGTCATTTTTTCTGTAGTACCCCCGAGTTTTTTTTTTTTGGGGGGGGGGGCACAAGATTCTCTCTTTACAATTGAATGTTAGGCTCTTTGCTCCTTGATAAACATATATATTCTGTTGTTTAGTATCCTACAAGGCTACAAGCCTACAACTAACTCAGTTAGTTCTTAACAAGCTGCAGCTACGAAGCCTGCTCATGCATCACAGAGCAACTTTTGTCATAACTCTCCCATAATCCTATCGGAGCACCCACTCATCTCTCTCGTAGTCTCACTATTCACTCCCCAAATTTTAATGTCTTAATTAATGCATCCTGCCAACCTTCTTCGACAATGAACCAATTTCCTCCATAACAATATAGGAGTAATTACTAATTAGTCACAATAATACGCTAAATGCATAATCTTACTATTTTTGCTTTGAGAAAATAATCTTATCATTTTTTATTTAATAGCTAACTATCTCAGTTAGTTATGCTGAAATGCCACATGTGCTCAACACAACCACCAATCAGAAGCTATACATTGACAGAACTTTTGGGCCAATCAGATTTTCTTGCATTGTCATATATTGTTTCATTTTATAGAATAAATAGATAAATTGAGCTACAGTAATATTTAATTCAGAAATTAGCCTTGCAATAATAATAGACCTTCTCTATGTAGAGCTTTATAAATAGATAATTGAGCAATGGTAATATTTACAGTATATGATCTACTAGGCTCTCAATATGAAGACATTTCTGGACTTTATCTAAATAGAAATTGCAGCTCAAGCTTCTTTCTAATCTTCCATAATCTATCTTGATCTTCAATTCCTGACACTTCTTTATCACAGGCTTACCCAAATGAGTCTGGGAATATTGAAAGTTATTCAAATACAATACCATAGAAATGAAAGTGCATAGTCAACTGGAATACAATGTCAGAGATGGTTAACTACTCACGAGGAATGTATCTGAACAACTGTAGTAGCCGAACAACATATATCACTTTCTTCCAGACCTAGACATTTGCATTAATGCATGGTAAACGTTACAAAATTTACTTGTTGCCAAGTGAAACAAAAACAGATTCATGACTGTAAGAATGTGATGCATACGGCACCATACCACAATATCCACGAACAGTTGTAGGGTAAAATGGTTGATTCCAGTCCATAATTCCATATGTGAAAATATACATTGCCTGTATCAAACAAATCAGACCATAAGTCCTAGCGCAAATCTCCAATTTGTGTTGACCAATATCAATAAAGATAATTGTATAGTATTATGCAAGACTGAAATTCTGTGGCATACATGCAGATTACGTTGGGGTTTGCAACCAAGTATTTGCTGTAAATTGTAATCTTCTCATCCACCCTAAATCAGGTTGCCTGTATAGTTTGTATACCCAAAAGAACAATTGTATAAAAATTTGATACATAGGTCAGTAAAACAGCTACAAAAGTTTCTTTATCATGCAAACATATCAGGGTCAATGAAGAACATATATAAAAAAAACAGAAGAGCTGGATTCGAGGATGGTTCCATACTACCATGTCAAAACACATAATCTTAATGCTGAATTTATTCCACCTACCTAGTCGGAAGGTCATAAGCACCCGTCATCTTTGCCATCCCAGTTCTACAAGTGATGGAAGCTAAGGCACCAGAGTGAAGCTTGAAGACATGTGTCAAATATTCACCTGAAGCAATCCACTTTACATGAATTAAACTCGAACACCCATAAATGCACAACAAAATCTGAATCTCAAGAAGAAAGGAAAAAAAGAAGAGGGCAGAAGAAGAAAAGGAAGACAAAGAAAAAAGAGATGATCCCTAATTAAAGACTGAAATCAGAGGAGACCGAAACCACAAAATAAGGAAATTGAAGGAGAAAGAAACCGATATTAATAATTATACAACTTGAGCCAAATGGAAACCAAAAACCCTAAAAGCTTAACAAATACTCCCTTCATTAAAGAAGAAGAGAAGCGAAATCACAAAGAAATAATATGAACAAGGAAACCGAAAATAGATCTGAACAAATTACAGAGGGCACACCGATAGTGGAAGGGGAGGTGGCAAAAAGGATGAAACAACCTAAACTTGGAGATTTAATGAAGGTTTAAGTAAAATGAAATCTAACCTATTCATAAGCATTTCTGCCAACTCCTTGCTTTTAATAGGTTTAAGAATATATAA
This sequence comes from Beta lomatogona, assembly GCA_947646795.1. Classification (NCBI taxonomy): domain Eukaryota; kingdom Viridiplantae; phylum Streptophyta; class Magnoliopsida; order Caryophyllales; family Amaranthaceae; genus Beta; species Beta lomatogona. The sequence goes on along the minus strand of CANSNZ010000928.1, from coordinate 3,116,080 downwards.
AACAATGAGCAAAAAAAAAATCAAGCTAGAAACCACTACCTGACTACATTGGACACCAGATTTGACAGTAAAAATCGAACAGCCTGAAATTGAGCTCTCTGCTTTATCATATTTCAGAAGAAGAACTATATATGTACAGATACGGAAATCAGAAAGAAAAAGTAAACATATGATTTATGACCTTTCAGCAAGAGAATTAACAGGTTAAAGATAAGTTCCATTATGATTACCAAATAAAACATGGAAGATCAGCAAAACCCAGAAACAAGCAATCAAAAGAATAGGACTGCAACTCCAATAATAAAGAAGAGGGTGAAATGAAATAATAAAGGGGAAAACAAAGTAAGGAATCCTTACCTGACAACATTCAAGTTGGCGAATCATGTATGCCTCCAACTTGACTCTTGACTCTTGAATCATGCATACTATTTATCTATCATCATATGGACAGTGAAGTTAGCTAATTATAAAAAAAATAAAGTTTAAGTTCATTTATTATGAAAGAATCAATGGAGAGGAAGTAATCTGATTACTCCTATGTTCTAGGTTGAACTCAAAAATTCACATATAAACTTATCTTTATAAATTACATCATCATTTAAGCATCCTACAAAAGTAAGCAACAAATTTCTTAGGAAAATTAAAAATTTACATAACCTAAAAAGTTCAGAGCCTTAAGTTATTGAAATGAAGCTAACCGTATTGTAGATAGCAAATGTGAAGGCAGTGTATAGAAAATATCGAGTGTTTGTGTTCTTCGTTCTCCACATGTACAGTTAAATAGTGAGGTTGATGCTTACATCATGAAAATAAGGTTTAGCCAAATGAGAGCTACTAATTTATGTGTGAAGTGTTGCAAGTTTAGTGGCGAGCAAGCTCCATAAATTGTCACCACAAATTCTTAATCACCTTGTTGTCAGTGCAATTATCCGCCTTTAAGTTAGTAATTGATTAGTTAACAGAACATATTTGCAAGGAAGGAAGCTCATAGCAAGTATCCATCTCTGAGGAACTCCAACCAGGTGACTTGCTCAACCCTCTTTGCTTCATCAGATTTCTGATCTCATTTGCCTTGTCCCATCTTCCATCCGAAGCATATAACTTATAGAGAAGCACATAATAACAAGCTTCATTAGGATGCATATCCAACATTCTCCTCACTGCAATCTCTCCGAGTTCAAACTGCTGATGGAGGCCACATCCATGGACAAATGCTCCTAAGACACTGATGTTTGGCTGCAAAGGCATTTTCTCTATGAAGTCAACAGCTTCCACTAGTTTTCCTGCACGAGCTAATATGTCCACCATACATGCATAATGTTTCATGCTCGGCACAAAGTTATGCTCCCGACACATAGAAGTGAAACATTTCCATCCTTCCCCGATATTTCCTGTGTGACTGCATGCTGATAAAAGAGCTGTATACGTGACTTCATTGGGCTCGACATTTTCCTTCAACATATTGTTGAACAATGCAACAGATTGCTCACCATCACCATGCATTCCGTAACCCCTTATCATTGAACTCCATGTCACTTCATTCTTCTCTCCCATCTCATCAAAAACTTTACGTGCAGATATCTGATCTCCACATTTAACATATAAATTCAAAAGTGCAGTGCCAACATAGGTGTTAACAGATGACAAACCTTCCCTAATTAAAAAAGCATGCAAGGAAGAACCAACTTTAATAGAACTGATAGAGGCACAAGCACAGATGACACCAACCAATGTTACTGCATCTGGAGACACCGATTCTAATGTCATTTGATGAAAGAGTTTAAGGGCTTCAAGAGAATAGCCATTTTGAGCATACCCTGATATTATTGAATTCCAAGCAATCACATTCTTGGCGTGTATTGAATCAAAAATATACCGAGAATCTTTAAGCCAGTTGCATTTTGCGTACATGTCAATAAGAGCATGTTTGACATTAACATCTTCTAAACCATGAAAAATTGCAAGGCTGTGAACCGACCTGCCCATACTCAAATCTCCGAGTTGAGAACAGGCTGAAAGTACATTAGCTATGGTCATGGAATTAGGAAAAATATTAGCTCGCCTCTTCTCTGTAAATAACTTCAAGGCCTCACTTGGCTGACCACATTGAGTGTGCCCAACTATCATAGCGGTCCAAGAGATTAGATCATTAGTAGTACATATCTCATCGTATACAAAACGTGCATCTTTAATGCTACCACATTTGACATACATATCTAGAAGGGCGGTTGCCAAAAAGGCATCTCGTTTGATCCCAGCTTTAACCGCATACCCATGAAGCCACTTTCCTTGATGCAAAGCTCTCAACTTCGCACAGCCCGTTAGTAAGCTCCCGAACGTAAATTGATTTCCATCAACGATACTTTCCCTCATCCTATTAAACAACATCAAACCCTCTTCAGAACAATCATTCTGCACATACCCTGTGATCAATGAAGTCCAGGAAACTACATTCCTATCCTCTATCTCTTCGAAAACAATCTGAGCAGAGTCAATCTCCCCACATTTGGCATACAAATCCACTAAACTAGTGAGCACAAAACTATCAGGACTCCCTGCCTTGACAATATGGCAATGGACTTTCCTTCCCTCACAAATATCCCTCAACTGACAACAGGCCTTCAACACAATAGAGAACACAATATCATCAGTTTCTTTCAAACATTTCTGCAAACGTTTGTAGCACAAAACTGTTTCAAAGTGCAATTCATTCAAAAAGTACCATCTAATCATAACTTTAAATGAATAAAGATCTGGGTTGAGAATTCTATCAAACACCTTACGGGCAAGCCTCATATACCCAAAAGAACCATACAAACTCACCAATTTAGTGAGGGAAAGAAGGTCATCAGCTAGGCCATGAACTATGAGTAAACCATGAACTTTTAGGACAGATGAGAAATTTTTGCAGGTACCCAGGAGAAGGTAAGCTGGGTTTGAGGAAATAAAGCGCATTGAATCTTTAGTCTGCTGCACTAATTGGTGAGTGGTGTAGTGCACTGAAGAAGGTTGTAGATGTGGGAAGGAAGGAAGAGAAAACACCCTCCGCTGATGTGGGCTTTTACTAAAGAAGCCAGGAATTTGCTTCAGCAAATAGGAGAATAATTGATTCATAATCATCCACGGGGTAGTTCCCTCCAGGTGCCAGGACGGATGGTATGCGGCTGACTCGAGTGATTAGCATATAAGGATTCTGCTATACTCGAACGAAGTTCTTGCCTGTTTTTGACGGTATATGTCCTTCCTGCAGTAGTGGCGGATTGAAGAATTAATGGATAGAGGTACGAATCAATTTAAATAAAAAAGTAAAATGCCAAAATCCAAATCAACGAACCAAATTAAAAATATTTCAAGAGGGTAGTATTACTTAATTTTCAAGTAAAAAGCATAAATGCATCCGAAAACCGTCCCTAATTTGAAAAAGATTTAATTCCAAATTTAAGCACATGATTAAAGAACTAATAAGAACAAGTGGGGCGGGTCAAGTAGGAGACCCGCCCCATCCCCGCCTCAATGGGGCGGGGATGGATCCTAGTTTGGTGGGTAGTGGGGCGGGGATGGGGATGAAAGTTATACCCGCCATGGGTGATGGGGCGGGGGTGGATTTTAAGTTGTACCCGCCCCATCCCCGCCCCGCTCCGCCCCATCCCCACTCACCCTACATCTTACCCACTTAAAATATTAAACTTTCAAGAAATTACAAGTCTATAACACTCTTTAATAGTTTTTCTAGCCGTATATATTTTTTGTTATTAGTATTTGAAATTATATATGGTATATGAGTATTATTTAGTGAGTTTCAAATGAGGATTAAGTGGATGGTGGGGCGGGGAAGGTGGGGATTTGGTGGGGATGGATACCCAAGTGGGTGATGGGGTGGGGATGGTTTTAATTATGTACATGGCGGGGCGGGGATGGGGATGAGTTCCGGACCCACCGCGGGGATGGGGATGGGGATGGGGATGAGTTCTGGACCCACCGCGGGGATGGGGATGGGGATGGGGATGAAAAAATGAGGTGGGGATGGGGATGAGAATGCCAAAATCCGCCCCGCCCCTCCCCAGTTGCATCCCTAAGAACAATCCACTTCCAAATATCCAATTTGCTGGAGTACAGATTAGAAAAAGGAATAAAGTAAGTCTCGCCCGATGGTCCGGGCATGCCCGCTCGATCGGGACCGAGATTAATTTGGAGTTCGGTGAAAATTTGCTCTTCCGCCTGACAGATCGGGCAATTACTCAAATCCGGAAGAGTTTCATTTCTTTCTTCCTGTAACTTGTAACTCCTACTTTAGGTCTGGAGATTTTGTATCTTGAAGAGGGAGTTTATGGATATTCATTGCTTGCTTAAATGTCATCATTAAAATGGTGAATATTTGCCTCATCTCCTATGTTATCGACGTTGTTTATTTGTAGAGGACAGTTTGGATGATCTTGAGATTCCATAGTTTTTTTCTTCTCTTCCTCTTTTTTTTGGGAATAAGTTCATGTGTCCAATCTCTCACCCAAAAGTGCCTTTTTGTAAGAGTGGTGTGTTAAACTATCAACTAACCTTAGAAAACAGAACAGCGAATACAATTGAGCACCATGGTTGCGTCGATTATCGTTTTCAAGTCAGTGGTGTATTTCACGACACACCAATCTTCTTATCATTCTATCTTATTCTTCATAGTGTGTTAGAACTGAAAACCTCTATATCTCCAACACAATTGACATTCGAATCCAATTTCCAGTTAATCCAATTGAGTAATTGAACAATGAATAATCTAATTATCTAATTCCAATTACATCCGCTCCCTAAATCATACAACACTGGTCATTTCAAGGTCAAAAAATTATAAACTTTGACATTATGATATAGAAAAAAATAGTCATAGGCGACCTTGTTAGATATTTAGAGTGTAGCTCTTAATTATCCTTTTTACATAAATTTTTTTATTAGTACATTGTTGAAGATATTAATGGTCAAAGTAGTGAATTGAAGACTGCGAAATTATAATTGTTGCAGGTATTATATGGAACGGAACAACTATAAATTAAAAAAAAAAAAACCGAAAAGACAACGTGGCAGTGGCTTCAAGGGCAAGGCTGAAGCCTCAAGCAATTTTTTTTATTTTCTCTGAAGTGGTAGCTTTATAATTTCTGAAGAAATGACTTGGTAGAAACAATTAATCTTCCTAAAATAGTTATTTAATGTACTAATTTGAATTCTAAAACATCAAACATTGGAACAAACATAAAATTATATATGTGACTTAAATTTTTTTTTTTAAAAAAATAAAGAAGCAAAACAGGTAGTAAATTACTTGTGTGCGGTGAACAGCGGGCGGCGAGGGATGAGCAGCAGGTGGTCAGAAGTCGGGTTCAGGTGCTACCTTGAGTTACGAGTGTAGAGTGCTTTTGTGCGTCGCTGGAACCATGGAGATGTCGAAGCAGCGAGTAGGGAGTGAGACTGAGTGAAGAAACAGAGAGCACGGGGAATTTTTTTTGGAGAAATTTAGGAGGAGGTCCAACTTCTATGTGAAAAATGAAAAACCTACCTCAATACACAAGTGTTGTAATCCCTCTATTCTATAAAATTCTTCCCACTTTTTGTTTGAGGGTGTTAGTATAAAATTTCTTCTCATCTCTACTTTATTTAACTTTTTGGCAAATGAATATATTATTTTACTAGTTCTAAAATCCGTGTAAAAATATACGAGATGTCAATTGTTAGAGTTCATTTTGAAAAAATATAAATATCATGAATGTCGTATACAGAAAAGAAAAATTCACATATAATTAGAAAGATGCAATTCTCATATAATATGCAACAAATTAGACGATAAAATAATTATGAGTGACAATGTAAGCAAATTGAAAGAAATTAAGCTCATATATGATAAGTATTCGGAATACTTATTACACATTTTGAAATACTTCCTTACATACTACATTAGTGGTAACATTGGAGTTGCCACGATCTTTATCATATATTAAAATTTTCAAACCCTTTTTGCTTGTAACTCTTAATACATCCACATAGAATTGTCCGTGGCTGAATACTGGCCGATGGAGATATCAGCCTACGTGCGCTAGAGATTGTCCTTAGCTTTTATTTATCGTCATTGCAAAACAGACAACCAATGGAAACTGCATTCTCTGGAATTTGATCGGGAACTTTGTTGCGTCTGATGGTGTAAGTGTCATCCTGAGAATAAAAACTTTGTCCCCCACATTACTGCCAAATACAACAACAACCTCAATAATGTGATTGCCAAGATGCTTGACGACTAACCTGGTACCGTTACATAGCCCGAAAGTCTGGTCAATATTCCTACAAGAGCATCATTGGTGCCCCTACCTTTAATCTTATATTATGATTTGGCAATCCCCCGCACTTGATCGTATTTAGGAATTCAGTAGAGTATATCTCATGAACTCCAAAATTCCCTTCCTCGACTAAAATTACATCTGAGCTCAGATACGTTTTTTCTTCACCTGGCAAGCGAGAAAATACGTGTTCATTAACCATGTCAGCAATTTCATTAGTTGGAGCAAGAATAGCTCTTTTCTGAAAATATTTTGCTTCCCATATGTGATCCTCTAGGTTAGGATATGTACTCTCGACTACTGCAGAAATAGGGTTATCTCCTCTACATGTCAATGTCTCATGAGGAATTTCTACATCGACTTCACCATCATTCGGTTTACCAACTTTGTCGTCTTCAATGTTCAGAATCCACTATGAGAACTCCCTAATTTCATCCACATTCGAGTTACCGCAACCTGTTCTTAGGCGCGTCTTTTGCGTTAATCTTAGCACACAACAAAAATCCCATAAGTAAGAACTGTTGATTGTTGAGAAGACAATATCTTGTCTGGTTCCTTTGGGAACGACAGGCAATATCTGTCTTAAATCACCAGCGAACACGACAACCTTTCCACCAAATAGGATATGTTGATTTACTGGTTCATGCATTGCATAACAACCTTTAAGCTTCTATCTAGAGCTTCAAAGCAGTATTTATGCATCATAAAAGCTTCATCACAAATTATCAGTTTTGTCCTTATAAGGAGGGTTGTAATAAGGTCTGATCCTGGCCTAATGCCTAAACACATTGAGTTCTCACTAACATTTAAGGGAAGTCCAAATCTAAAATGGACAGTTCTCCAGCGTGGAAGCAATAAGGAGGCGATTCCACTAGACGCAACTGGCAAAACAATTTCCCCTTTACGCCTTAGTGCAGCATACAGTAATCTTCATAGGTACGTCTTACCAGTTCCTCCTTCCCCTCTCCATACGACAAGCATGATTTCATTATGAATTCCACGCTGCTCAACAGTCAATCCTGAAAAAAGATCTTGAAATTCCTTCTCCAACTGCTCTCTATCATAAGATAGTTCATCCATTATGAGCTTGTTTTGACCATCTGAGATAATCAAATCATCTCGATATGGCATTTCGGTGAATTTACGGAGGGCGCTACCATTACTTTTTGTAGCTTAGCTTCCTTGGGCTAAGTTTTGCAATTGTTCATCACTTAGGCGCAATGCTGCAAAACAAACACATTTCATTGTTACTGAATCAAAACTAATTCCTTAAGGCTATATTTTTATGAATAAATTTATTAAATCAAGGGATATAGATGTTCATATACCATAACCGTCTCTGAGAAGTCTTTGTTGCCTGAATAGGAAATCATCAGAAAGACGGTGCCAAGTCTTTTCCCAAAGAGCCTCAGGTTTTGTCAAACTACAAGACCGTAGCAACATGTAGAAAAGATTACGTAGATGTTGTCCTGATTATCCAAAGTGGCTTCTATTATGGCGTCAACGTACTCCTTGTTATCGTCTAATAAACCTTTAGCATAACATGCTTCTTTGAACGATGAATATTGTACCCCATCAACAACGCGTATGTGTAGGCGTGATTTATTTCGCCTATGCGGTGTGAGCGCGTATTTGATTTGACTACCCCATTATAAAGGTTTTTGTATTGAAAACATTTTGAAGTCTCCAACAATTCATTAAAGGAAGAATCATAAACCTAATTGGATATGGGAAACTGTAGGGACAAATCGGGACTTATCCAATGTAGATTTCCCCGTCTAGACTCTGTAGATGGTCAAAATGAACCAAAGATTGAGATCAGGGGTGAGGGTACGAATATGGTCATAATGAACCCAGTTCGCCCATTGCTGGCCTCTACTAAATATTGATTCATTACAAATTTTATGCCATAGAACAACTAAATAACGTTTTAAGTACCCTAAAAATAATTAGTCTAGGTTGGTTCAGGAAACACATAAAAAGACTATTTTTTGAGTGATGTGTTATTATGCAATCAATATTATAGGGTTCCTAAATAGGTTGTCCAAATTAATTTGATTAATATTAGAACAGTTCTTTAGGTCTTGTTTAGCAATAACAACATGTGGGTATAAAAGCAATAAATCAGGACAATCACATAATATGATTAGAATAATCAGGCAAGCATATAATAGTATATAAAAATAAATAAAAGGAAAGAAAAAGGTTTATAATGTACAAAGGCACGATTTTTATATTAAAGATCTACATCAGGAATAAACACTTTAGTAACTTCAATATAAAAATAGTTAATTTATTCAAGGACCTTCTGGATTATACCGTGGCTTGGGTCTGCGAGATTGACAACCTTTGGGACGAGCAATCGTGGAGCCTGAAAATCTGAATGTATGAAAGTATGTCGATTGAATGTGTTTGTATTCGAAAGTATGAATTTTGTAGGGAAGTTTTGTAGTTCGTAGAGAGGTTCGTAAAGTATTCGTTGAGTTCGAAGTGTTAAGTGAAAAAATTCATTCTGAAATCTGTACGGAGTTCAATCCTATTTATAGGGAAAACGACATTGTGCCTCACGCGCCAGCTGCGCCTGGTGCAGACTGACGTGTCAAGCGCATGACGCGGCATGCCCAGTAGAAAGTGTACACGTGGTATGCGTTTTGAAAAAGATAAGAAAGAAAAGCCGCGTCTCAAGCAGAGAAGTACGCTTAACGCAGGACTCTGTGTGAGTCAGAAATCCACATGTCAGGTGCAGATTAGTGCACCTGACACAGGTGGACAAAGCTGCGCCTAACGCACAGACATGCGCCAGGCACAAGACCCTTTGCCAGCTTTATTAAAACGTGTTTTAAAAGATATTCTTTTATCCTTTAATTCCGGAAATATGATTTTACGAGATAAAATCTGATTTTAACTATAAAAAATATCTTTTGAAGATATTTATTTACTAAAATAAAACAATTAATTGGCTTTTCAAAGGATTGAGCTCAAAATACAATTAATTATCATGAATAATTAATTGGGCTTTAAGTTAGGACTTTAACACTTTTCAAAATGACTTTGAATGGCTTTTTAGACTGTTGTGCCCTTGGGTCGGACCAATTAAGACCACGATATGTTTCATCATCGGATCCTTAAATGGGGAGACACGATTATGTGTCTATAGTATGTCTTCATAACACGTTGCACTTTTAACATAATTTAGCAGTGTCCTCAAATAGAATTTTTCACCTGCTCCTGTGGTTACATGTTAAATCCTCCTAATGCAAAAGCCTTTTTTCCGAGGTGTCCATTCACGTTTACCTTGTTGCCATACAAATTTGTAGGGAATTCAATGTAGCTCAATTCTTTGGCTTCGGAATATTTTTTATTGCACTCCATCCATGACAAAACTTTTGTTATGTCAATGTTAGGTCTTTCAAGCACTAAATCTAAGGCAGCATCATCAGTGTACAGGACGGTCTGCTCGTTGGGTAAATGAAAGGTTAACCTTTCCACAGCCGGGATTTTATAATGGATAGTGAACCCAAAATATCCTCCACATGGCTTCACATGGGGATATGTACCGACAATCATAATACATTTGGATTTCATCAATTTCCTTAAGATCATCAGAGTTCTGATGATTCTGATATGCTGTTGCTGTGACTCTATCATACCCCTTATTGATATACTTGAACATATACTTGATCGATCTCGATTGGTTCCACCATTCTACGTTTATATGTGCACGATACTTACACAACAACTCTGGATTATGCGGGACCAAAAATCAATTGTCTAGTGTGATGCTATTTTTTTCGACGGTTTTACCACTAACTCTTCTCCTATAAACAGGATAGCCATCTTCATCAACTGTTATTCTCTCCTTGAATTTTTTAGGAAAATGTTTGGTACATTTTTATCCGTCGTACATGGGGCGTCAAGGTTGAAAGCACCACATGGACCATGTATCATGAACTCTGAAACTACATCGTACAACTCTGGATTCTCATCTTTATTCGGAAGCTCAGCACAAATAATTTTGTTTATTGATTCGGCATTACGAAATTTGTGTCCCGATGTAAAAACAAAAGTATATGTGCATGTGGCAATCCACGCTTTTGAAACTCCACAGTGTAAACAACTGTAAATCATAATAAGATAATTGTTTAGCTAACATGTTAATATTTTCTTCAATAAATTGTGCCAAATGCCATCTAATACATACGCGTAAAAAAATGCTGCAACTATATGTTAAAAGCATAAAAATAGGCATTAATCTTGGAGCTTATTGACTGATTACCTGCTCCAACTCTGCCAAATATCTTTTTATCCTTCAGATCCTTAACCGTGTGATATTTGGTCCAACACAGCTTCATCTTAAACACTCGACAAATAATATCTGGTCTATCTGCGGGTCTTAGGCCCCTCTTTGATACAAACCGTGTGATTTCAGGCCACTTTTGATTATATGTGAATGTTATGAACAAATTTGGGTAGCCATACCATCTACAAATAGCCATTGCATCTTGATAATTCTCTCTTATGTAGCTGTGTCCTCCAATAAATGAAGCTTGTATAACAACTCGGCTACCGGTAGATTCTCCTTCTGCATCTCCTCGATTTGTTCCACCCGTAGGTTCTTTACATTGCCAGCTCTGAAACTCTGTTGATTATTTCTTACTAATGACAATCTTTCAGCGTCCATCATTGTATAACCGTCGATGCAAAGCTGCTGGCATAATTGTCCATCAAATAAAATGGTGTCCACCTCTTTTTCACGATCTTGCATTCGATATGCAAACTACTCCCTCATAATCAATCTGTCTCTTTTTTGGAATCGCTGCTAGGTAGACTTTTATCTCTATGTGAAACATCAACTCTATATCCATCTTCACCATATGGAAATAGAAGAGGATATTGCAAAGGCAGATAAAAAGGATGGAGCTCATAGATCTGCCTCAACTTTCCACTTCGTGTTTCGACAACTAAATCTCTTTTATTTGTAGTATCAATATCTCCAACTATCAAGGTAGCTACCTCGAATTTTGTAGGTAGGTTGTATGTCCTACCATCAATCTCTCTCATCCCCATTAGCTTCAACCAAACATTATCACACGGATCATTTTTATAGTGATCTCTTGCCATCCTAAAATTTTTAGTATGAGGATTATATTGATCAATCATATCTTGTAATACGACAATTAAAGGATCTTCAAACTTATCCAGATTTCCGAAACTGTAATAAACATTTAAGAAGTTATTACATTATACTTTCATCTACTTTTAATTCGTATTTAAATATAGTATATGTTACAAAATGTAATGTATGATTTACCTATAAGCAACCTTTCTATTAGCAATCTTATATTCTGTGTCATATATGTATAGTTGAGAAAACTTCGGACGTGATCCTTCATTTGACAGCAAACTACCAATTAAATGATGATTCTGACCACCTATTTCGTAATTATATGGTCCGCGTCCTTGAGTGGATAGTGCTTGTATCTTCTCTCCCATCGATGTAAACGAATGCATCATATTATATGGTCGAATATTCTCGATGAAGTGCTTGCTTCTTGGATGTTTTCCTTTCAGCAAGTCGGTCAAGAGTTGTGGAGGGCGACACAACAAAGGAAGAACAAATTTGCCTTGCATATAACATGTGAGAACTTGGGCTTGTCCTTTTGCGCCACAATACTGACACTTCCATATTGGATCTCCAATATCCAAGTATTCTAAATATAAAGCATTTTCACTCTAATAATATTTTAGGTAATATATATAATTTAAATAAGTATACATGTAGTACAATAATTATCATGTTGTTAATTGAATTGCAATTCACATTATAAAATTCTTATCTTCAAATACCTGACACATTGGTCTGGAGTTCAACATTATTGTCAATATTTTCATGATTATGAAGTTCACCATCAACAATACCATAACATTTGTTATGTTTGTCGCAAATTGACCGGTTGAATCTCCTATACGTATTGAAATCCAAAAAACTGATGAAATATATATAATAAAAAGAATATATATACAAATATAATATAATATAAGATAACACTTGTTGTACTACAAATAGTTGAATACCTAAATTAATATATCGTCTAACTTGTTTGAGGACCTTTTTGCTTTGAACAACATATTTTTTGTATTTGAATGATGAACACCTTTCTCCTAATTGAATTAGGTCTCTGTCTCCAACTAAAAATTGATATATATATATATATATATATATATATATATTTATATTTTTTTTTTCATTATCTTCACAACAATTTAATGTATTTAATAGTTTTTAGTTGGAGACAGAGTATTTATTTCGTCGAACCAGTCGTCGCCCAAACCCATTTTTCTTGTAGTGATATATATATATATATATATATATATATATATATATATATATATATATATATATATATATATATATATATATATATATATATATATAATTTAACATAAGAATTGAAATATCAAATAACAAATACCTAAATTTCGCTTCTCATTCAATAAAAGTCTTCTATTATGTATTAATGTCGTGCTGATTTCGGATCAGCCTGTGGATATTTAATCAAAAAACGAATAGTAACACAGGTCAACACTTTGATAGTTTGGATAGTTATCATTCTCTAAGGATGTAATGACTCACGGTTCGTTATTGTACTCTTAAGAAAAGTACACAGATCATTTGGAATGCTCGAAAACGTAGATGATACTTGAATATCATTTTGAACAACTACAAAAATAATTAGACGGTTTAAACTACAAAGTATCCATGTCCATGCAATTTAAATTATTCATCTTTCGGCACCACTATGGTGGATATGGTACGACCGACTTATTTTTTTTAATAAGAATATATGACGATCAACCTTTTCTTGAACACTTCTCTTTCATTATTTCTATTCGTTTATATCGATTAAATTTTGCAGAATCGCGTCCATCTTCATTGATAATGATGTCTAAAAATAATTAAATTAATGAATTGCAATTTATAATTACTATCATAACCCAACTGAGCAATTTGATGAAAATACTAACCATTTATAATGTTACTAAGCGGTGTTACATGGGCTTCACTACAGTTGGATGATGAGTCATCATATTTTACTGGAGTTAACTTGTCAGTTGGACCTAAAAAATGGTAATTAGACTTGGTGTACTATGAATTTAGTCATTTTATAACTTATACAAAGTATTTGATCATTGAGGTATTACATGTTAGTATTTGTCTTTTCTTACTCCTCGAATTGCTATCAGGTTGTAATCTTGATGGTGTGGAAACTTGAAAATTAACATATAGAAAAAAGTAAGAATAATCTGAAAAAATGAAATGAACATCATGAATTATAATAATAAATTAAGGTATCACATTGGCTGTTACTTTTAACACAACTCAACGGAGTCTCGTTTTCTTTCGAATCTTCTGGAGAACAAAATGACCTTCGCGCTTGTCTTTCAATACACACCTTTTTTCCCGGGAAATAAGGGCTGATTGATTACGGATTGTATTGACAATCATAGGTCCTGTTTATAAAAGGAGTTCGACTTTCTAATGAATGAACAATGTATTTTATGCTGTATATACTTCACTAATTGTATTTATAGATACTACTAAAAACAACTGTTGTTTTACTGTTAGATACGTCCACCAAGGACCTCTTATGATTTGAGAGCACATTAATATTTTCAGATGTTACTGGTGTATTAAATAAGAAATCTTCTCCGACTACAATCCAAATGAAGCACGCATAAATTATATATTGAATACATGAAATATGAAAATATTATGATTTATCTATAGTAATAAGTCATCTATAAATGAACCAATAACGTTACTAATTAAATATAAATGATAACATGATATATATATATATATATATATATATATATATATATATATATATATATATATATATATATATATATATATATATATATATATATATATAAACTCAAAAACCATAAATTACATGACAAACGGTTTATCTGTATGACTATACAGACTTCTTGTATCACACTTGGACATAGTATTTTGATTTTATAATATCTGGTCTCAGGGACTCATGTGATTTGAGATAAAATTAATATAATCTGATGGTAATGGTGTATTTAATAAGAAATTTTACATGGCTACAATTTAAATGAAGCTTAAATTATATATTAAATAGATTAAATATGAAAGTAAAATGATTGCTCCAGAGTAATAAGTTATATATAAAAAAACTTATACGCGAAAACATAATATTAATAGTTAAATATAAATGAACATAGTAATCTATACATAGTACAACTAAACAACATAAATTACATGACTATCTATTTGTATATGACTATACAAACTTTTCTGTATCAAATTTGGCCATATTATTTTGATTTTATAATATTTAATCTCTATATAATCTCATCTTCTCTACTAATTCTTCCAAATGATTTTAATCTCATGTAACACTCAACAAACTCACAAATCAGTTAGTAAGAATTATTCGATCTTTTTAAACCTTATATGTTTATCATACACATCAGTTTTTAGTTTTATATTATAATAGACAGGAATCGAAATAAACCACTAACAAATGTAGCTAAATTAGCTATGGATTGCATATAAAAAAAAAACACATGGTGTGGAGGAGTATATAACTAAACAAACAACACAATGATTGAGAGTTCTTACAAATAAGAGCAAACATTTCATATCTCTATCAATCTCAACATGCAAACTTTAATATCTCTCTCTTAATCTTAACATGCAAAGATTATATTATATAGATAAAAAAATTATTTTTGCAATATATTTCATCCATTCTTATTCTCTCTCTCTCTTAATCTCTTAACTTCTTTCTCTCTAACACTCTTTCGATCTCAAAAAACTTTTGTATCACAACAATTACATAAACTTTATATTAATTTTTCAATCTATACATAAACACATATATAAAACATGTTACAAAAATATATTATCTACACATAATTTTTTTAATAGTGGACCCATCATTTTTTTCAATAGGAGATTACATAAAGATATTAAATACACATAATCTCTTAACTAGATAAACACCTCTTTCTCTCTCTCTTGAACCAATTTATATTGCCAACTCAACTTTAACCAAGCTCAATAAAACTTATTTTTTTTCAATGTTTAACCAAGTAAACACTCAACTGCTTTCTCTCCCGGCCTCATTTTCTCTCTATAAAATTCGAAGAAAACAAAAAATAAAGGTCAAATTCTTTTTTTTTGGTTCGAAAAAAAAAAAGCTCATAATCAGATACAAATATGTGGTTATATAGTATATTTTAGAAAAATAGTTACATGCAACAACATTTTTGTGGAAGAATTCAGTTCAAAAAACTAAAATTCGAGAAGAAAAAAGGAAAAAGTTAATTTTTGGAAGAAGATCAATGTGAAGATCTGATGATGGTGTTCATTCACAGCTAAGCACTTGGATTTTCGAAAAAACTACAATGAATTGCACTAATGCAGATTAGTAACATAATGCTTTATTCAATATTTTTTTATATTATACTTTATAGAAAATTTAGCATCTCGATTGATTTAGAAATATATAATGAATTGCACTAATGCAGATAAGTAACATAATGCTTTAATCACTATTTTTTTTTTATTATACTATATAGAAAATGTAGCATCTCGATTGATTTATATATATATATATATATATATATATATATATATATATATATAGAATTGAGTTCAAGTGAGAATGGAGTTCTATATGAGAAGTGAGAAGAAATTCTAACCCTCGAATCATGTCTCATTTAATGGCCAAGATTAAAAACTTAAAAAAAATAAAATCCCAAATTTTAAACGCTTCTCACGCATAACCTACTTTCTCTCTCCTCTCTCCTCTCTCTCTTATTTCAGTTTCTCTGCTTCCATGATACGTTAATTTTTTTTTTCTTTCAATATCAATTCAGTGAATTTCGTCCCTGATTACAGTGAAATTCAACACTCAAGATTAGTTCAAGAGACGCATACAATATGGGAGAAGAAGGTTAGTATTTTGTTTAATTTTTCGTTTTTTTTAGAATTTTGATTCAATTTTACATCTAAATTTTATTATCTTTGTTCAAACTGCTTTGAGTATGTCTTTGTTGTTGTACGGCCGTTTGGAAATGCAACCAAAACTCAACCAATGTAGCACATGGACCAATGAAATTACCAAAAAAAAAACTATTAAGCCAGCTATTGGTTTCTTTTCGAAATATGCTGGAACCCATGACTCCTTTATGTTGAAGATGTCATTAAGCCACTTATTTTGTTGCAAATTAAACTCTTTTATGACTTCATTCCACTTATCAACAAACTCTTGTGGCTCTAATTCCTTATCCTAAACACAAGCATTTATATTTTTTAAGGAAATCTTTTTCTTTATTGCTTTCATCTATCCCCACCTTGTGATACGTGTCGTTTACCGTATAAAATTAAAAACCTATTCTTTGACCTCAAAAATATTAACAAGTAGAAAAGGGTAAGAAAGGGTCGATCCCACAAAGAGACTACTAAATTCCTAAACTCAAAGTTTAACTAAGACAAATACTATTTACATATATAAGCGAGATTATACAACTATTTACATATTTACATAGATTTTGGGGGGAGGGGGGTTTAAGATTGTACTAACTAATAGAACTAAGTAAAATAGAAACTAATCTACTATCTACAAGTGATGACAAGCAAAACTAATTAGGTTTATAATTACTTAGACAAATTTAGACTCTTAAACATGATAATAGACATACTTTGGATAACTTCATAATTAATATGATACGTGAACTGTAGAGACCAAGATAGCAAAATCTCCCTATCCTTCCTTACTTTTAACCAATATTAAACTAGGCCAATATTGATTCTAAACTATCATAATAATTGCAGATATGATCGCAACCTACAACAATTAAAAACTAGAAGCATTGAGTACTAGAAGGACATCATTAATCCTAGCCTAATTAAACCCGCAGAAGTTCAAATTGACCAGATTAACTTATACTTTAGAATAAGTTAGAACCATATTCGCAGGCCCTTTAAATAATCTAATTGCTACTTGGTACTATATGATTTTAACTAGGCCTAAACCATATAATTAGCGGAAAATTCAATCAAATACACACTATGATAGCAAATCATGTAAAATAATTGCATCAAACTAAGAGCAAGTATAATTTAAATAGCAAATAATCATGAAGTCATCTAAACTATGAACTCTTAAAACATGGCAATCATCCAATTTAATCTAAGATACAATTAAATAAGTTTTGAACATGGAACATGAGAAACAAAGAGAAGAATAGATAAAAAGACTCATTCGATGTGAGTAGCCACTCCGAATTGTTGCTTGGCCGAGCAACGTCATTCATCCGACTCCTATCTTCGATCTCGCCTCCATGTCCCTTCTAACTTTTAGGGTTTCGCTTGCATACCCTAATTGACGTGACATTGGGTATATTTATACCCAATTGACCTCTTCCAACACTTGTATTTAAGGAAACTCTTGTGTTGTGCGTGTGAAAAGAAACAATAAAATTTCCTAATTGATGTTGTTGCTCGGGAGATGAAAGAAGCTAAGTGAGATGATGAAGACTTTCTTCTGTTCTTCTTTTCCTTGGTTTGTTTGCTTCCAACGTGGGCTTTGTAAATCATATGGCTTCTTTGTGTTCTTTTATTATTTCCTTGATTGTCTTATGATGTAATATGGGCTTAGATGTACCTATGTAACAAAATAAGCTAATTAGTGCAATTTATACTAAATTTTAGCAAAGGTAATATATTATCTAACATTATAAAAAGTAATTCAAATATCTAAAATATTGACCAAATATGGACATAAAAAGCCAAAATAAGGGAATAAAAATATACTCAAATATGCACTTATCACCTTGTCACTAGGTTATGACTCTTCCAACACCTCTGTATGATTTGAGTTTGTAATCTGTATGTCTTTCCCTTTCCCCACCTTGTCAGTAAGTTTTGACATAACGTGCCACATGCAGAATTTTTGTTGCGCATCAATGAATACTTTTGGGAAAGCCTTCTTCATTGCAGGATCCTAGTCAGTGATAATAAAGTTTGGTTCCTTATTGCCCATTGCTTGTTTGAATTTCTCAAAAACCCACACAAAAGAATTGTCATTCCCTCTTGATGTCAAAGCAGTATTAAAAATCACACACTTTTTAAATGGGCCGAAAACCAAGTTGTATATGTTTGTGTTGTACGTAGCATCAAATGAAACAACATCTCCAAAAGCAAAGTAATTTCTCCTACACAAAGCATCAGCCCAAAATACCCTATGCAACCTTCTTTCTCATTAGCTACATAGTCAAAGAAAAATCCACTATTCATCTCCTTTTGTCTGCTTAAGGTGCTTATAAACATATCAACATCATGTTCTCCGATGTATGCTCTAACATCCCTTGCAAAGTTTTTGAACTCATCAACAGTTGCTCCAACATTTCCATAACCACCAACCTTATCCTTATACATTCTATACATCTTTGTTGCTCCAATATTGATTTTCGAGTTATCAATTATCATTTTCTTTCGGTATAGCGTCAAATTTCTTTTCAACTTTTGGAATTATCCCTCTTGAGGACTTAGTAGCTTGTGGTTATGTCCTTCATGGAAATACCAGACTCGGTACTTCCCTTTCTCATAGATTCGAAAAACAATATTGGCTTTGCAACCAACACGTGTAAGTTTTCTCCTCCTCTTTTGAGTTGGTAAAATTGGCTCACCAAACTCGTTGTTAGTTGCTTGATTTGTTGTAGTCATTGCCTTTAACCCTTCCTTGTTACACAAAATGTATTTGAATATAATAGTCCCATCCTTTGCTCGAGTCTCAGTAGACTTTCTAGTATCAAACCCACATGCTACAACATATATATCGTAAAAGTCTGTTTCATCTTTAAGACTGTCCAAAACCTGCCCAACTCTGTTGGAACAACTCGAGCGAACTCATGGTCTCCGCATAGGGTGATGTTTGTACTTTGTTTAGGTGGTGTAGAGAGATTTAATGACACAATGTTTATGCTTTGCATAGAGTTACTAGCTCCTGCCTCCACATATAAAATATACATAATTTGTAAGTCAATAATTTTCAATTCAAAGTGTTGCACAGATAAAACCTATGGCAAATAATTCCTACAACTCTAAGTGTGTATATAACTCTAATCTATACTTCCTATAATTCTGAAGAAATGTTATAGCTCTAAAAAATACTTCCTGTTAACTATGGAATATTGAGTTGTTTAGCTTTTCGGAGTGAAACAGGCCACTCGAATGTTTGATATTCAATAACATATTTCAAGACATATCCCATACATGCAATATCAGCTGTTGGATAATGTTTCGATGACATTTTTCCTGACACTTCACCAAGGTAAAAATTATTGACCTGCATTTCATACCTTTACTTCAAGCATATCATCAACTGCCCACATAAAATAGAATCATGTAGACATGTTGAGTTAGTAGATTATACTATGATATGCAATAACTCACATGCCAATTGGGTTCCACAAAATCATAGAACTCTCCATTATATCATCTACACAGAATTGTTTGGCATGTAATCTAAAAAGGTGCTACCATCTCCATACCTTTCTCACATGCTATATCATACTATTTTTTGTACTTAATGTTGGTCAGAACAAGCAATGACACCTATAACTCTAAAAATATATTGGCAAAAAAAACTAATCTGAATGTTGTTGAAAATAAGCAATGCTATAACTCTAACTAATAATACCTACAACTCTAAAAACATATTGGTATCACTCTAACTAATACTACCTACAACTCTAAAAACATATTGGTATAACTCTAACTAATAATACCTATAACTCTAAAAACATATTGGTATAACTCTAATAAATACTACCTATAACTCTAATTAATGCTAGCTACAACTCTAAAAATATATTGGCAAAAAAATTCTCAAATACAATCACTTTCACTTTATGAACAAAGACTTACGAGCACTACTCTAGAAAATAAGCAAAGACTAATATGAGCACTATGGTTAAAGCAAAGACTTACGAGCACTACTCCAGAAAATTATGAACAAATTTATCAAGTCCAACTATACAAATTTCCAACCATACGAATTTCCAAACTTATGAAGAAGCACAAAAAATTCAAACAAAATTATGAACAACCATACGAATTTTCAAAAACAAACTAACCTTTTTGCTTTGCGGTAATTGATTCCATGAAATTCTTGGACAATAGATGACAGTAGGTTGAGAACATACACTCTACAGAAGGAGAAGAGAGGAGAGAGACGACGTAGTGGGAAGAAGGAGAAGGAGAAGGAGAAGGAGGAGAGAGAAAATTAGTTTTTTGCATGGAGTGAAGGAAAAAGTTAGTTTGTGTTAATATTAGTTTGAGATCTTGGCCGTTGAAAGGATGTAATCTAATGGATGTGAAACATTATCATTTCTCACCTAAGTTCCTTTCTCACATGATCCTGACCCTATATATATATATATATATATATATATATATACACACACACACACACACACACACACACACACACACACACACACATACATAATTGATGATTATTTCTGATTAAATATACATGCATGCAAGTAAATCTGATTTGTAGCAAGAATTGAAGGTTTACTTATAATAATTGATTAAATCAATATGCATGCAAGTAATTTTGGTTTGTAGCAATAATTGTAGGATCATCTATTTTCGATTAGAACTACATGCATGCAAGAAAACTGATATATAATATGCATGTTGATTAATCTGATTTTTTTTTTCGGATATTTGGGTTTTTCTTTAAAATATAATAATTTTTAGAATTGTAATGTCATAATATTTGTAAAAAGAGTGAGGTGAATAGTAATTTGTGATTTAAAATTGATAGATATGATATATAATATGCATGTTGATTAATCAATATTTTTCCAGATAATTCGTCTTTTTAAAATAAATATAATAATATTTAGAATTGTAATGTCATAAAATAGTAAAAAGAGTGAGATGAATATATGATTTTAATTTGATATTAACACATACGTAAACATGAGTACAAATATACTATTTAACGTCCATGCATGTATATATTCTGATTTATTGATTAACCCTTTTTTTTGTATTAATCATTTTTTTGTTTATTATAAAAGCAATAAGATACTAATATGATTTAATAAAAAACATGCATGAAACTATAATATTGGACAACTATTTTTTAGTTTCAGTGAAATATAATCTATAAGATGTACTCCCTCCGTCCCAGAAAGATCTGAACACTTGTTGGGACACGTAGTTTAAGGTGATAAGTTATGGTGTGGTTATCAAATGTTATTTTATTTAAAAAGTAGATGTGATAGGAGTTGGTGGGGTATTTTTTATTAGAGAAGAGAGAAAGTTGGGTAACTTTTTATTGATAAAAGGTGGAGTGTGGGCCAAAGATGTGTAAAAGAAATAATATATTAATGGTGGGACCATGCCAAAAATGGAAGTGTTCAAACTAATTTGGGACAAACATAAAAGGAAAGTGTTCTGACTATTCTGGGACAGAGGTAGTATGATTGTTTCCTAATTACAATTACAATATTTAGATTTAATCCATAAGACACTGTTAGTAAATTGGAATAGGTGATTAGATAGATAATTCAGTTTTATTAAAATAAATATAATAATTTTTAGAATTGTATTGTCATAAAATTTGTAAAAAGAGTGAGATGAATATATGAATTTAATTTGATGTTAACACATAGGTAAAAATGAGTACAAATATAATATTCAACATCCATGCATGTATAATATTCTAATCTATTGATTAATCGTTTATTTTGTATTTATCGTTTTTTTGTTTATAAAAGTAATTAGATAATAATCTGATTTAATACATAACATGCATGCAACTATAATATTGGACAACTATTTTATATTTTAAATGAAATATAATCCATAATATGTATGAGTGTTTCCTAATCACAATTCAATATTTAGATTTAATCTAAAAGACACTTTTAGTAAATTGGATTAGGTGATTAGATGTGTCAAATTAACGTTTTTTTTAATTAGTTATTCATAAATATTACAAAAAAAATTAATTTGAACAGACATTTATAATTATTTTTAATATTTGAAATATGCTTTTCTTATATCAATGTTTCGTTGGTTTTTTAGTTATTTGTTCATGATTATCCAAATATATTATTGAGAAAGAAATATAAAGCTGAAGAAAGCTTGTGCTCAAATAAAGTGGAAGAATTTGTTTATCAAGTTCAATCGTTGAATATTAATAAAGTAGAAGCGTTTGATTTATATAATAGAGATTACCGAATAACAATCAACATTTAGGTTTTAGAATAATATCAGTATAATTATTAATATGAAATTTAAGTTTTTATTTTTTCTTCTGATTGTGACTATGAAGTTATATTGTCAATTCAGTTTTTTATCAGAGTTTTTCACACATATGTAAGAAGAGAAAATCATTCTCCTTAATTTAATATCTAATTGAAATTTCAAAATTCAATTTCATTTTTAACTTGTTCAATATATATGGCAAGTAGGAAGAAGAAAATATTATTCAATATAAATGACAATTTAAATTCATTAAGGATATATCAGACTTTTTGTAGGGGGACACCATCTTCCCCCCTCCTTCACTTATATAATAGAGATCTATCATGTTATATAATTATAAGTTTGTATGAGTTATATTATAGTTAAACTTATTAGAAATGTTATGAACATAACTAAATCAAGTAAAAATTATTACCTTGAACAAGTTTGATGTTTGAAGTATGGTTTTCCCCAGTTGATCATCTCCTTTTGTCACGACCAATCTTTGATTTTTCTTTAATCGTTCTTTTTGTATTCCTTTCAGATGCTTAACAAACAGGATATGCAAATGCTTTAATCTCTTGGTAATAAGTATATGTTTGGTGGATGATCTAAATTTAAGAAGGAAACATAGTTATGGATAGTTTTTTTTTTTTTTTTTTTGAAAGAAAGATAAATTTCATTAAATGAAGGCCAAACGGCATCTACAATAAGTATTAAAGAAAAACAAGATATAATCAGACAAGATCAAATCAAATTCGTCTTCGAAGAAACTACAATGAACCAGATCGAGCAATACAGCGCAGCCCCCTTGTATTTGCTGAATCATGCAGCTATTGATGGGGAAGTCTATCATTCTGACATAGTTTGGGGAAGAAAATTCTTGATTTAACCATGTTGACCGCATCTGAATTTCCAATACTTCGATGTTGATGGTCTTGAACTTCAACCAATAGGAACAATCTCTCATACCAAATTTTAAACTTCCACGTGGGAAGAGACTAGAACTAAACTCCAAACTCCTATAAGAGGAGAGAAAGAACCCAAAAATTGGGTAGAAAACTCTCAAAAAGAGAGAGAATGGAAGATTATTAATAACAAAAACAATAAAAACTAGAAGAAAAAAGAAGAATTGGGGGCTTACCACCATCTAAAGGATGATGGCAGCCCCAAACTAGAAGAAAAGGATTAGGGTTTTTTTGGAGGAAGAGAAGAGAGGGGAGAGGAGGAGGCTAGGGTTTTTTTTGTGCTTCTCCTCCTTTTGATTAGTTATGGATAGTTGATGTTCAGTAGTGATGTTTCTTCCTATGTGAAAATCGAAAATAGTTTATATATATTGCTAAGATGATATGATTAAGAAAAAATCTTAAAGACTAATATGAAAGAGGAAATTATATTAAGTAATACGACATGTCATTTATTTATCAGCTATCCATATATGAGTCCATGATTTTGGCTAGTTATGTCCCTAAAATCTTGCTAAGAATTATATTGAGTTAATATAGGTTAATCCCTTAAATTTTGTTAGTAAGATTCACCATATAGTTCAATGATATAGCACGATTATATTTTAGCCCTAAATTGTGTTAATAAGATACTACATGTAGTTCAATGATATTCAGTTGGTATACTCTTCTTTTTATCATATAGTTCAATGATTTAAATGGTATTAAATATGTGGTCTATTTATCCAAAATTAGAGTATATTAATGTGTGACAAAAATTTCTCTAAAAAGGATACATTTTAGCTATGACTTATTAGAGACATTATCAGGATAATGTGATTATGATTTGTGTGTTTTGTAAAAAGGTTCAATTTTTTTTGCTAAAAGTATCATTTTCATTTTTTCCTAGGACATGATTAATTGTAATTATTGTCATCTATTCCAAATTTATGAAGCTAAAGGTAGTATATCCTTAACTATTTTATTTTCTATAATTTAAATTATATACTTATGTTTGCTTAGAAACATCACCAAAAAAACCATAGTGAGTAATCTTTTTATTACAATATTTGATATTCCACCTAATAATTATCTTAGTTGGGTTTTAATAATTAATAATTGTAATTCATTGTTGTAAATGTAAAAATTAGATTACTTGCATTTATTCTTAGTTAGGTGGAATAAAAAATATTAACATATTAAAGGCTACTTATGCTTTAGGCATAAAATAATACTAATAGGCAAGGGTGAATATTTAAATTAATAGCCTAAATATTGGTAGCAATAGTTCAACATCTCAAAAAAGTTAACTTCTTAATAATAAATTCATAATATATTATTCGAACTTTCTAGAAATAGGTAAACACCTGAAATTACCCCTAACATTATTCATACTCAATCATTCAAAACAGATCTATCAATAGTTCAACATATAATGATCAAATTGTTTGGAAAATGTAGGTATAAAATCTTCTAGGTTTCACCATTCTTCTCCATCTTCACAAGCTTCTTAGTTGTTAATGAATGAGAATCAAGATTAGGACTATCAACCTCCTTTGCACCAACATTATCAATTTCATGAGCACACTTTTGAGGTATAATTGAAGTTGCTTCATCTTGATTCTCACTCACATTAGTGTCCTATAATAAAAAATGAATAGACACTAGTATAGAATTGTCAATTTGCGTCGGAC
The DNA here is from genome assembly GCA_947646795.1 of Beta lomatogona. NCBI lineage: Eukaryota > Viridiplantae > Streptophyta > Magnoliopsida > Caryophyllales > Amaranthaceae > Beta > Beta lomatogona. The sequence continues at coordinate 3,090,816 of CANSNZ010000928.1, read as the reverse complement.
CTGGGACCACCATTTGCATCGGACATCGGTCCGACGACACAGGTCTCGACGCAGATGAAGGAGACCTGATCTGCGTCGGATTAGGACTCGACGCAAATAGCTAGCTATGTGCGTCGGATGAAGCGGTACATGCGACGCAAATGCTTATTTTTAAGCTAAAAACAATACATTACTAAACAGAAACAGGGGCCATTTACGTCGGATGAAGGTCAATATGCGACGCAAATAACGCTTATTTGCGTCGCATGTAGTCCTTCATCCGATGCAAATAGTTATTTTTTAAACAAAAAAAAACAAAATTCTGACATTCACACAAACAAATAGAAACATCCGGAAAAAAAAAATGAAATTCAAAGAACAAACAACAAAGCAAGAATTTGTACAAATACATGGAAGTATATAAACACAAATCTCTCAATAACTAATATAATACAAAAAATCGTATATAACTAATATAATAGAAATACTTGGAAGTATATAAACACAAATCTTTCAACCCACTCATAATTCCAGATTTCTACAAATTTGTGTATTCCAAATCTGTTATTTGGTCTCCAAATCCTGGAAACGAAAAGGAAAATTGAGACAGAAAATTAACACAAAAAGGAAAATCCAAAAACTAAAAAATAATACACAACAAAATAACAGATCTAGAGAAATTGATATGGGACAAAGGAAAACGTTACCTTGCAATATCAAATTGCAAAATTTCAAACATCCCTGAAAATATCAAATTCAGAAAGGGAACATAAAATTTTTAAAAAATCTACACAAAATTAACGATTTAATCTAAAAAAATTACTTATGCTCACTCATAATTCCAATTCATAAAAGAAAGAAAATGACATCAACAACAATTTTTGAAAATGGAATCACCTGGTTCTTCCGTCGCCAACAGCAAAATGGACATTGTAAGGACAATTCTTAGTGTGAAAAAAACTTTACTTTCTCTCTTTTTCCATCTTTCATTCTTTCTACAAAATTTGCTGTGTTGTTTATTTTCTCTCTCCTCAGCATTATTCATTCATACAGAAGAAGCTTTATTCAGTCTTCACTTCCATTAAAGGCGGCGAATTTGGCCGACGATATTTGGCCTCCTGGTTTCCGATTTCATCCGACTGACGAAGAATTGATTCTTTATAATTTGAAAAAGAAGAACTCGCATCGCAAATTGAAACTTGATATAATCGCTGAAGTTGATGTTTACAAGTGTGAAACTGAAAAATTACCTAGTAATTTACTCTTTTTTGTGATTTTGGTTTCATCCAAGATCTAACAGTGGAGGTGAAGTTTGAAGAAGAAGCAGCGAGAGGTTAGAGATGAGAACGGCGCCAGTGAGAGAGATGAAAGAATGGCGAGATCTAGGTTAGAGAATAGAGATTAGAGGAGAGAGAAGGCGGCAGAAAAGGTGGGATTTTATATATCATATATTATCTGCGTCGCACCTTGACCTACATGTGACGCACTTTACAATTTTTTTTATTTTGTCATAAAAGGAAGCGGGCATTAAAAAATGAAAGAGATGTGCGTCGCATGGGCCATAAGGCCCGACGCACATTATACCCTCATGCTATCTGCGTCGCATGAACACTAGGGTCTGACGCATATCGTATACAAAACTAAGGCCCTAAAACCCATTTGCGTCGGATGGGTTTCCAGATCCGACGCAAAACTTGGATATGCAAAAATTATCTTTCATGATTTGCGTCAAACATTGATCGGGGTCCGACGCATATGAATTTTTTGCGTCGAATGAGGGACACATCCGACGCATATAAATCATGATTTGCGTCGGACGCCATGAATGTCTGATGCAAATGATGCTTCTGCGTCGTTTTTCCTGTTGTGTGACGCAATTCAAGAGACGCAAATCAACTTTTTTCTACTAGTGAGAGTTAAGGAATTATAAATATTTATAAGCCCAAATTTCAGATCCAAAAAATGTCCAAATTTATAAAAAAAACTCTGCATAATCTTAATTTGACATTTTTTGTATCTGAAATTTGACAATATATTCTTGGTTGCAACGGAAGGGCATAATTCTCTGAACCCTCATTTGGAACACTGAAAAGATCCGAGAGGAACTCAACATCAAAACTAAATGTAACTCCATTCACCTCACTAGAAATTGTACCTTTATGAAAATGAAAAATTTCACAGAATTCATCAAGTGCTTTAGGATACATTGGGTGATTAGAGCAATCACTCAGCAAATAAACCCACTTTTAGGCTTCTAAACTCTCCCACAACTCCCAATACTCTATTGTATTGCACCACACAAATTTAAAGCCAACCCAGGAACATACCTTCCAACTTGTTTTTTAATCTTTTTCTATTACTTTGTTTCTCCCTGAATTCCATCCACGAGTTCCAAATCTTCTTCACCCACTTCTACTTCCTCCTTCACTTCTATTTCTGGCTCATCATCCTCACCCATTGTCTTTCTTTTTCTTGAGGTTCGGGTGGAGGATGGTGGTTCTAAACCTGATGGAACATCAAGGTTCAGGGTAGGAGGATAGTTCGAAACTTGGTGGTGGAGGTGATGGATAAACGGTGTTTATGGGTTTGACGGTCAGAAGTTGATCATCGATTTCCATAGGGGTAAGGTTTGGCTCAGTTGTGGTTGTGGGTATTTCAGTGGTGGTTGATGAAGCTTCTTATGTCTAAGGAACATCAGTAATTGGGTTTTCGGATGAAGTTTGGGTTGATTTTGGTGTTTCCGTTGCTGAGATTAGGGTTGAGATTTAGACGAAATCGAGTTCAAAGGAGAAGATGGGTTTTGGGTTTTTAGGAGAGAGAAATTGTTTGTTGTGATGGTGGTTGTTGTGAATTTCGCGGGAATTTATAATGGCGGTTTCGGTTTTAGAGAGGTATAAAGGTTGAAGGATTTTGAGGGTTTTTAAGGTAAAAAATGGTGTTTCTTTAGTGACGTTTCGTTAAAAACCTTACGCTATTTACATTGAACCTATATGGCAGCAACATGAAAAGATAACAGATAATATTTTTGAATTTTTGATTTAAAGTGGAAAAAATAAAAAGGATAAAAAAATAAAAATAAAAATGAATCTTTTTGTATTTTCATTTAATGTAGATGGAACATGCGCAATTTCCTCGTATATCAAATTATCACTCAAATTTCACCAAGTAGTAGACTTGAAGTTTTCCATTGGGATAAGAGTAATATTATGAGACATTAATGAGTTATTCTATTAATTCCACCAGGAACACGCTTGCGCATTCAGATTGTGATGATAAGAAAACCAGTTAGGAACTTAACACTATGTAAAAACTTACTTGGGGGGTTCTTTTGGCAATCATCTTATCTTGACAATTCCCAGTTCCATCCGCATCCTCTCATGTTTGTTCCTGTTTAAAGGCCTAGTTAAAATGTTATCTATTTGATTTTCAGTTGGACAAATGTCTAACTTAATCAAGACTTTCTCAACATTGTCTTTTAAGAAATGATGACGAATGTGAATATGCTTCACACGCAAATGCAAATGATGCACAGGATCCTTTGATATGCATATGGCACTTGTATTATCACAACAGATAGGAACAAAATCGTACAAAATACTAAAGTCTCTTAGTTGTTTTATCCAAAGTTGTGGGAGCTACATGCAGCAACAGCTACATATCAACCTCTGCGGTGGATAAGGCAACCATATTTTGCTTCTTGAAACTCCATGAAACTAAACAAGTTCCAAGGAATTGTGTACCATACCCGAGGTGCTTTTACGATTGACTAAGTCACCTGCATAATCAGCATCAGTAAATCCCTTTAAATCAAATGTGTCACTTTGAGGATAGAACAAAGTTAAATCATTGGTTCCTTTCAGATATCTCAATATCCTGTTGACAACTACCAAGTGTGATTCCTTTGGATTTGTTTGGAACCTGCCACATACACCAACACTAAAAGCAATATCTGGTCTACTAGAAGTTAGATATTACAAGGAACCAATCATTCCTCTATGTTGAGTTTGATTCAGACTTTTCCCATTAGGATTTTGATCCAATTTGGTGTTAGTTCCCACAGGAGTGTGATTAATTTTTGAAGATTCCATCCCATATTTATTGATAATTTCCTTGAAATATTTTTGTTGATGAATAGAGATTCCTTTCTCAATTTGCTTTATTTATAAACCAAGGAAGAAGTTGAGTTCTCCCATCATACTCATCTCGAATTCCCTGCTCATAAGATTAGCAATTTCTTCGCACAAGGATTCATTAGTAGCACCAAATATAATGTCATCCATATAAATTTGAACAAGCAGAAGATTAGATCCTTTTAATTTCAAAAATAAAGTTCTACTCCCTCCGTCCCAAAAAGATCTGAACACTTGTTGGGACACGTAGTTTAAGGTGATAAGTTGTAATGTGACTATCAAATGTTATTTTATTTAAAAAATAGATGTGATAGGAGTTGGTGGGGTATTTTGTATTAGAGGAGAGAGAAACTTAGGTAACTTTTTATTGATAAAAGGTAAAGTGTGGGCCAAAGATGTGTAAAAGAAATAATATATTAATGATGGGACCATGCCAAAAAAAGAAGTGTTCAAATTAATTTGGGACAAACATAAAAGGAAAGTGTTCAGACTATTCTGGGACGGAGATAGTATTAACTTTTCCTCTTTTAAAATCATTTTTCGAAAAAAAATTGGACAACCTTTCATTCTATACTCTAGGAGCTTGCTTCAACCCATAAAGAGCTTTGTCAAGCTTATAGAAATGATTAGGCAATTCATAGTTTTCAAATCCAAGAGGTTTGTTCCACATAAACATTTTCATTCAAATAACCATTAAGAAAAGCGCATTTAACATCCATTTGATATAGTTTAAATCCCGTGTAAGAAGCAAAAGGTATTAAAATTCTTATAGCTTTTAACCTTGCAACTGGAGGAAATGTTTCTTCAAAATCAATACCTTCTTGATGATAACAACCTCTAACAACGAACCTGGCGTTGTTCCTGATGATAGTTCCATGCAGCTTGTTCCTAAACATTTATTTCAATCCTATCACTTTATGGTGTTCCGGCTTGGGTTCAAGGTGCCATACCTTATTCCTTTCAAATTGGTTGAGCTCATCTAGCATTGCTAAGATCCAATCAGCGTCCTCAAGTGCCCAAAGTCATTTCAAGGCTCAAGAATGGATAAGAATGCATTGTAGGCACAAAAGTTCCTCAACAGTGATATGGTCTGAGTTCCCTTCCGAATATTACTTATAATCAGATCAATTGGATGAGACTTTTGATAATTCTATGGTTTTAGTTGAAAATCTCTTACAGGAACAAACCCTAACCGTCTTCATTTGGAATTTGAACTTCTTTGTAGGAGTTCCCATCATTTTCTTGCCTGTTTGGAACTTCAGCATTACCTTCAAGAGCTTGGTCATTTTCACTTTCAACAGTGGGTTGATCTTCTTGAACTCTTGGGTGTTGCTTGTTGGATGATTTCTCTTCTTCTTTTGGATCTGGTTTCACTAGTCCAATATCAAAATCTTCATGTTCCTACATGTCATCATTTACAATCTCTACAAAATTGTCAGTTTCATCAAAAATAATATGTACACTTTCCTCGACACTCATTGTTTTTTTGTTGTACACTCTATAAGCTTTACTATCTAAAGCATAGCCAAGGAACACAGCTTCATCACTCCTTTCATCAAACTTCCCCAAGTTCCTTTTGCCATTATTGTGAGCAAAACACTAAACCAAATGCTCTAAAATAGAAATACTTGGTTTTCTTGCTTTAAGCAGTCCATCGGGAGCTTTATTGAAGATTGGTCTAATAATGATATGATTTATGATGTAGCAAGCTATGTTTATGCCAAAGTAAAGGATCATCTTCAATAACACTGAGACAAGTTAGGTTGTTCCTAGGAACTGCATTAAGATCCAAAATATACGTGTTCCCTTTTTCTTTCCCTTCAAGAATAACCTTACCTGTGTTATTGTTGATGATATAACAATGCTCATTAGTAAAACACACAGAGTTTATCTTATTACAGAATCGAGAAACGCTAAACAAGTTATGATTTAATACATCAATAAGAAAAACATTTTCAATTGAGTAGGAACTTGACTTGCCAACCTTACCCGTGGCAATGATCTCACCTTTCTTATTATCACCGAAAGTCACAATTTCCCCTAAATAGGCTGCTAGTGACAAAAATCTTGATTTATCTCTAGTCACGTGCTTGGGACAACCACTGTCGAGGTATCATGTGTTATTTTCCCTCACTAACACCTGCATATGCAACTACTTGTTAGCTGCAGATACCCAGGTTTCTCTGGGTTCCTCCATAGACACTTGAGCACTAGCTTTCACTACGAAACTTGCTTAACATATCTTTCATTCTTTTTCACAAAGTTGTTCTTCTTGGAACAACACCCATTTAAGTGCCCTGTGTTCCCACAGAAGGAAGAAACTTTGCTACTTGGAAGATGCACATATGTTTTATGTTTTCCACTTTTCTTTTAATTGTAAAATCCTAGACCATAAGTTCGTTTTGTTTGGGCATCCAGAATCCATTTAGGAACTTCACTTTGTTCAATACTTTTACCCTGTCTAGCTTAAGTAAGTTCCAATGACAATTTCACATTTTCATTCCTAAGTTTTTCTAAGTCATATTTAACTTTATCATACTCAGATAGCTTAACAAAAGCCTTATTGGAACTACAAGAATTGATATCAAGATTGATCTACTTATAACGGCTAAGTTCCACATTGATTTGGTTGATCTCACCTTTCAAATTTTCAGTAGTTTCTTTCAAATACATGTTTTTATCTAAAAGCTCAAACAAACGATTTTGAACATCAGTTCTTATAGTGTTTAACTAATCAACGTGTTCCTTGCATATTTTGAGAGCTCTTTGGCACTCAACTTTATTGTTATTACTTAAAACTATCCATTTATCATGTGCTTCTACAACTAGGTCAATCAAATTATGTTTTGAAAGAGATTTTAGATTTCTAGGAATAATAAGTACCTCACTATCGAGTTCATCAAGGAACATGTCCTGATCAGTCTTTGCCATCAAACATAAGTTGGCAATCTCTTCCTCAGGTTGTTCCTCATCACCTTCAGAATCACTATCACCCCAAGCTGCGAGCATGACCTTCTTCACATCATTCTTGGAGTATGAAGGTTTGTAGTACTTCTCATTGTTACGCATTTTGCTTTTAACTTTGTCTTTCTCAATATCCCATTGTGGACATTCTCTTATGAAGTGCTCAATGGAACCGCACTTGTGACAACCAGAGTCTTTTTTGGAACTTGAGAATTTTTTGTTCAAGTTCCTCCTAGAACTCCGATTCTTGTTGAATTCCTTCTGGAACTTCCTTACAAGCATGGCTGCTTCCTCATCATCTACTTCAGATTCATCATTCTCATCAGCCTTAAGTGTTATGCCTCGATTCTTGGAACTCTCACCATCACTGGTTCCTAAATGTAACTCATAGGTCAGCAAGAAACTAGCTAGTTGTTCTATGTTGAACTTGGTGAAGTACTTTGTCTCCATTAGGACAGTCACCTTGGATCTCCACCTCTCGTATTGTGGTAGACTCCTTAGAACTTTCCTTACCTGTTTGTTAGTAGGGATATCTTTTCCAAGAGAAACAAGCTCATTTATAATGTTAGTAAAATGAATAAGCATTTCTTGGATTCTTTCTCTAGGCATCATTTCAAAATGTTCATACTTAGACATTAGAAGATCAATTTTTTAACGTTTTACTTCATTAGTTTCCTCATAGGTTATTTGGAGCAAGTCCCAAATTTGTTTAGCAATTTTGCATCCAATGACATGATTTGTTCATGGGGTTCACCACAATGATTTATTTTCTTTCTCAAAATCCTCTCTATCATATTCATATACAAGCTTAGGAACTACCTCATTTTCTGAGTTTGATGTTGTTACCTCAAAGTCACCAACTTCAATCATTCGTCAAACTTGGTAGTTTTCTGCCATAATAAAGATCTCCATGCGGTTCTTCCAAATAGGGTGTAGAACATCGTATTGAACATTGGAGGTCTTTGAGTGGAGTAACCTTCTTCTAGTTTCTCCTAAGAGTTCATTATTTCAAGGATCTCTCTTCAAGTTATCTTGAATTTTACGAGTTCCTGCTCTGATACCAATTGTTGACTCGAATGGAACGCTGTAAGAGGGGGTTAGTTGTTGTATGGAACTTGTAGACACATAATCGTGTCTCCCCATTTAGTACCCTATGATGACTAATACCCTGCTCCAATTGGTCTGGATCGAGGAAAGAATAAAGAACAAGTCTAAAATAAAATATTTGAAGCCCAAAACCATTTTCTAACTCGTTTTATTAACTCATTTCCAAAAACCTTTTTTATAAATAGTTTTACTAAATCCACTTCCTAAAACGTTTTAAAATAACTTTTTAATAGCCCATGTTTGAAAAACCTTTAAAAAATAGTTTTATGAAAGCCCAATCTTATGAAGCCCCTAGTCTAGCCCAATTTAATTAATAGAATTAATTAATTATATTGATTAGTTTTATTAATAAAAATATCTTTTATAGAATAAGTTTTTTCCAAAGTGATTTTAAATACCGTTTTTTCACCATGTACCCCCGAGTTTTCAAAACATTCACGTGGTACCCTCCATGTTTTCAAAATTCACCGGGTACCCCTGTGTTTAAAACTAATTCACGTGGTACCCTCAAATACCCTTAATGACTAACGACGTTAACCGCCGTTAGTCATTAACCCTAATTTTCTGCTTTAAACCTTAATTAACCTATAATTCAAACCCTAATCCTAACCTTTACCCTGATCCTAACCCTAAACCCTAAACCTAACCACCCTTCCCCCACCCTCCCACCACCCCTACAGCCTCCTCCACCCCAGCCCCAGCCCCAGCCCCAGCCCACCCCTCCGCAGGCCCCCCCCCCCACCCCGCGCCGCAGCAGCCCAAACCCAGTTCCCCCCCCCTCCCCCCACCATCGCGCCCCCACCTCAATTTCGGACCCCCCCCACTCATGCTCCGCCACAGCACCACCCCCGAACAAGTTGAGTAACTCGAACAAGCCGAGTAACCCGAACAAGCCGCGACGGGGGTAGGGGAGGGTGGGATTCCGGGCTCGCGACGAGGGTGGGGATCCGGGCTCGCGACGAGGGGTTGGGGGGAGGGGTGGGGTTTTGTGCTTGCGACGGGGGGTAGGAGTAGGGGTGGGGTTACGGGTCGCGATGGGGGGGGTGGGGGGCCGGGCTCGCGACGGGGGTGGGAGGCTGCGCTCGCGACGGGGCCGCAGGGGGTGGGGGGGGGGGCTGCTGGGGGGGGGGGTTGCGGGGGTGGTGGGAGGGTGGGGGAGGGGGTTAGGGTTAGGTTTAGAAGTTAAGTTAGGGTTAGTTAGGTTTTATGGTTTAATTAGGTTAATTAGTGTTTAATTAGGTTAATTAGGGTTTATTTAGGGGTTAATTGGGGTTAAGACTAACGGCGGTTAACGCCGTTAGTCATTAATCGCATATGAGTGTATTAGTTTGAAACTTATGGGTACCTGGTGAATTTTGAAAACATGGAGGGTACCACGTGAATTTTTCGAAAACTCGGGGGTACTTGGTAAAAAAACCGTTTTAAATATCTTTTATCTAACTATCTTCTAAAATCTTTTATAATGAAAATCTTTTAGAGACCTACAACTTTCGAAAACCTATTACAACTCAACTACCTACACTATATAACTCATCCCTCATCTGGTGATTCATAACTTACATGACCAAACTCTAGAAAACAAACAACACTCAAAACCCTCGGCACCTCTCTCACCAATTCACTCGACTCCTACAACACCTTCGCCATTCATCATCTAAGTCTAACAGTCATCATCATCAATCTACACTCCATCCTACACGCCACCTCACCATAACTACATCACCGTATATTCATCCTCACAACCCTCACCTACACTACACCTACACCTATATCCATCACCGACTCATCATCATTGATCATCATCAGCATCTCATCAACTATCACAATTCATCATCTCCTAATAACACAAACCCACCGCCTAATCCACTAGTATAAACGAATACTTTTGCGCCGAACTACTCTAATTCTCCTACTGCCAACTATATAACGTGCGGCATATAACAATACACAAACAGGTTTATTTAGTTTGACGCGAAACGTAACGCAAGATCCAATCTTTTTTTAAAGACTCGAACAACTTTCGATCCAAGATCCATACAAATAAACGACCCCGGACGATGGTATAATTTCTAAGGGTCAACAAAAATAGCTTTATTTTATTTTATTTATTTATTTATTTTTATTATTTTCTTGAAGTTACTAACATTTTATTCATGATGTAGGTTGTTAATATATTCATGCGACTGTAAGTAAAGTACATATTATACTAACTCCCTGCGATCTTTTTTTTTTCTTTTTTTTATTTCTTTTTATTAACATATTATTGTTTATGCCTGATTGCAATATTTATCACTTTGTATTTATTGCTAAACAAGACCTAAAGAACTGTTCTAATTAATTCAGATAAATTGGACAACCTGTTAGGAACCTTGTAATATGATTGCATAATAACTTGTCACTAAATAATTAGTCTTTTTATGTGTTTCCTGAACCAACCTAGATTAATTATTTTTAGGGTGTTTTAAAACGTTACATGATTGTTCTTTTGCATAAAATATGTAATGAATCGATATTTAGAGGCCAGCAATGGGCAAACGTGGTTCATTATGACCATATTTCTACCCCCACCCCCGAACTCAATCTTTGGTTCATTTTGACCATCTATGGAGTCTAGACGGGGAAATCTACATTGGATAAGTCCCTAAGATGCCCCTTCCGTTTCAATATCCAATTAGGTTTATGATTCTTCTTAAAAAGAATTGTTGGCGACTTCAAAACGAATTTCAAATAAAACCTTAACAATGGGGTAGTCAAATAAACGCGCTCACACCGCGAGTAGGCATTAAAGGAACTAAAAATCCACGCCTACAAATTGGCGACTTCACTAGGGAGGATTTTAAAAAAAAAATTATTTTTTTAAATGAGTGGGTGAAACTTGAAAAATACGATTCATTCTTATTTTATGCCTTAGAATAATATACAGTTTTGCATATGCATGGCTTTTGTTGAGCCACTATAAGGACAATCTACCTTGCCTTATTAGCACATGTTTAATGAGTGAGGTCACCCCCGGGGGGTTTGCGCTTTGTCCTTCCAAAAAGCTTCCTGAGCGATAGTTTTGGATCTTAGTTATAAGCAAAATTACCCAACCATGGCATTGTTCTCTTGTTCCTGACTTGAAAAATGGAGTGTGTCTTACACGTGGCCACCTCTTTAAACAGGGGTACGAAGCGTGGGATCAATCTCTTAGTCATGGACTTTTTCAGCTTTAACTTAAAGCTGACCAATAGTTGAAAAGTAGAACTTGACTTTAGGTTGGAACTTTGCATATTATCCTATTTGTGCATCTTTACATGTGTGTGCTGCGTCTGACGCTGTAATAATGCGTGTCGCGCTTTCCACTGCGTTCGCCGTAACTCTACTTTAGCATCTAACGCTTCCTTCTGCGTGGTGCGCAATATTGTTGCGCCATCGCAGCTTGCGTGTTCCACTTTGGTTGTTTCTTGCGGCACGTAATTCTAATGATCTAATCCCGCTTTCCTATCCTGCCAAATGATCTCTCATCTTTTTTTTTGAAAATTCATCCTCATCTTTTTTTTCAAAAATTATTCTCCTATATTTTTCGAAATTCCATCCCATCTTCGATCTCCTATCTACTTCAAAAATTCTATCTCCACCTTTTTTTTTTCAAAAAAAAAAATCACTGTCTTTTTCCCTATCTCATATCTTTTTCAAAAATTCATCCTTCCATGTATATTATCCATCATTTATGTACATCATCTAGGATTCCTTTTAGTGTCCATCTTGTTGTAAAAGTCTAATTCACCTAGGAATTCTAACTCCATTAGAAGTCCATCTAGCCCATATGTCTAGGTTCATCCAGTTTCACTCCATTTAGAGATCTTCATCTCATCTAACTCTATCCATGTTAGGAGTCTTAACCCTGTCTAGGTTCACCCATCTAAGAAGTCTAGGGTCGTTAGAATTCTTGCCATATGAGAAGTCTATTGTCCATAAAAACTCCATGCATAATAGGAGTCTAAAACCATTAGAATTTTGTCCATCTTAGGAGTCTAAATCCATTAGAATTCGTTCATCTTAGGAGTTTCGAATCCATTAGAGTTCCACTCATATAAGGGTCTAAATCCATCAGAATTCCGTTTATTTTAGGTGTCTAGGTCCACTAGAGTTTCATACATATTAGGAGTCTAGCATCCTCGAAAGTTCGTCGAATCTAGGATTATAACGTCATTAGAAGTCTATCAAGTCTAGGACTCCAAAGTCATTAAAATTGCATATCAATTAGGACAGTATTCATAACTAGAGTCCCTCTGCGTTGCATAGTCCATCATTCATGCACTTCATGCATAACTAGAGTTATTAGGCATTTAGGAGTCTCATTGCATCCATACTCTTCATTTCATGCATTCCGCATTTAGTAGTCCTGAACTACAAGCGATCTAATTCCCTCTTTTTGGATATGTAGGCAGCCTTTACAGGTTCGAACGTATATATTGAGTCATGCATACATACTTTAGGTCTAGGTGCATCCAAGAGAGTCATGCATAGGGGCATCCCAAAAAAAAATCCAAAAAAAAAATCATCATTCATTTAGAATATTCAGATTTGTTCCTAGAAGCTCAACTTTTAAACAAACATACATTCTTTCACTCCATTTCTCTCTCCGTCATCATTCTATCTCTAAATCTCCTTTTGATGATCAATGTAGAAATCAAGCGACATTGAAATAGGCGTTCCATCGAATAACGAACAACAAGTCGCTGAAATGGCTAGAGCTTTAGCCAAGCTGTCTAATACAATGGAAGAAATAGCTATAAGGCTTGAGAAGGTCGAGTCTAGTGAATCTCCTGGATTCAACAAGCAATTAGAGAGTGTTGTTCATAGGGTATCCAATACAAATTCCTATTTTGAACCTATTGATAACACCAAACTTAAGGGGGAACTTTCTGAAAATTGCCATCCCTAAATTCAAACCAACTGAGCATCCAGAGGAACTTTCGTTCAACCATGTTCATCAAATCGGTTGACTCCAACTCTACTCAATGGTATTCCCAAAATACTTTTTTTTCTCTCTTTTCATTTAGAAAGATAACTCATGAAGATCGAAGCAACAAAGATGTCTTGTCACGTGATGTAGAAGTCTAGACTTAAGATTTCGTTGTCTGTTTCATCTCTCTTATTTTGCCCAGTCTAATATAAGATTGTTCCTTTTATTTCACGTACTCATAATTTTCAATCAATAAATGAGTATTTCTTTTCAAAGCAAAAGGAAAAGCTCTCAACTTGATTTGTTCTTCCGTTGCTCCACTTGGTTTCATGCTAGTACAAACCACGTGAAACTCCGAAAGAAACTTGTTTGTATCTTCTCCATTCAGCGCGTGGAACGAAGGAAGCAAGTGTATCAACCCCAACTTCAATTCAAAAGTAGTGCCTTCATCAAGAGCCGAAAATGAGATGCACAATGGTTGTTGATCAAGGTTAGGAGCCATGAGCTCCCTCAAGGTACGAGTTTTAATTGTCGGAGGCATTTCTTCCTCCACTTCAATGTTAAAAGGTAATTCCTGAAAATTTTCTCGCAAAATGTTTCTCAATAGTCAATTCTAATTCGGGATCATGCTGCAAAGATTCTTTATTAGTAGCACAACTGTTAACCATAAACAAAGAGCAAAAGCAACACAATCCAAAAACACACGTTGTATACAAACAAGTAACACTGTTTCCCCAGCAACAGCGCCAAAATTTGGTCAGACGATTTAGTGGTATGCACCTATCCAAAAATAAATATCTCCTACTCTCTTTTACAATTAAATGTTGAAAGGAAGTAAGGTTCGTATCCACAGGGAAACAGGGACAAGTTATATATTTAGCGTAGATTACCTAGATTAATCTAGGTAACAAGTAACCTGATAAAAGGGGGTTTTCAAATGAGTTATAAATGAACTAAAATTAATTAGCAAATAAATAAAATGAGAAATCAATAATGGAAAGATCTTGAATCCAATCAACATCCACTTCAATTTAATTATCGATCATTGAACCTTAACTCTAATTATTTCCATGATTACCTATCACTAGTAGAATAAATGCTTATTGCTGCGGTCATTAAATGGCCTATTGTTGCGGTTTTGGCCGCGCAGCTATTCAGGGCGCAGCAATAGGTAAATTACCTATTGCTGCGATTTTAAACCGCAGTAATATGCCAAGATATTGCTGCGGTTTCTGACACAAACCGCAGCAATATGCCAAGATATTGGGTCAGAAACCACAGCAATAGGCGTATTTTTTTATATTAAAAATTAGGTCTATTGCTGCGGTTTTGGATAGAAACCGCAGCAATAGGTGCACTTTTTAAAAAAAAAAAAATTTTAAAAAATTTAAGTATCCATATAATTTTAGACCTTAAAATGCAATTAAAACAAAAGTAAATAAGACGAACTAGTACAACATATTAAGTTCATGCAATGACTTGAAAAATAAAAAACAATGAAAATTAAGAATTACAATATCTAACAGATAAAATAAAAAAATCAGATATTCTAATGAGCAAATCAAACTAGAACTAATTTAACATAATTACATACAAAAAAACGAAAATGAAAAAAAAAATTGAAAACCAAAGCAGATCGACGGCGACTAAAGCCACGAGAGCGGCAAGCGAGGCTGGGCTTGCGTGGTCGAACGACGGTGAGTAGAGATCGCCGAGAGTAGTCGGATGTTAGAGGTGAGATTGTTGAGGATTTCAAGTAATTTCAGATCTGAAAAAAACAACAAAAATGAAAATAAAATGTAAAAAATCCATCAAGTAATTTCAGATCTGAAAAAAAAAACAAAAAAAACGAAAAGAACTTACAAAGAACGGAAACTTACCGGTGAACGGCCGACGAAGAAACCAAAAAAAAACATCAAAATCGTTGCGAACCTTCGACGAACAATCGAACCTTCGAACTTGAGAATCGGCCGACGAGTGAGTGAGAGAAGACGAGTGAGTGAGGACCGGCGTGAGTGAGGACCGGCGTGAGTGAGAGGGAGGCGTGAGTGAGAGAGAGAGAGGAGGCGTGAGTGAGAGAGAGAATCAGTGGGTTTTGTGAAGGTGAGGGAGAGAGGAGAGAGGATAGAGGAGTGAGGGTGAACGGCGTGTGAGAAATGAGAGAACAGTGAGGAAAAAAGCAAACCCTAACTCATGATAGCTCGCGTTTTATACTTTTTTTAAATATTTATTAATGATATTGCTGCGGTTTTTATCAAGAACCGCAGCAATATATTAAAATATAATTTTTTAATATTATTTTAATATATTGCTGCGGTTTTTGACAAAAACCGCAGCAATAGGTTTGGTCAAAAAGTCAACTTTTTTCAAAAAATTTCTTGTTGATACCATATTGCTGCAGTTTTTGGAGGAAACCGCAGCAATATCTTTATTTTATATTTTACCTTTTCTTTTTACGTGATATATTGTTGCGTATGGGTAAAAACGCAGCAATATCATCGCAGCAATAACCAATTATTCTACTAGTGATATTGTTGAGAATAAATCTCGTATTCTCCTTATCTTAGTTGAATAGCACGATCAGCGTGACTATAAAACCCTAACTAAAGGATAACCTAGTCCGATCAGCTTCTAAGTTCAATCCAATAGCAGCGATAAACACAGAGAACCAATAGACCTGCTAACGTCATACACGCGATAAACATTAAACAATTGATTTAATTTCCCTAAGAAATAACCAAAACGATTTGCATCCAAGTTACTCCCTAGTTTGCTACAAATTGATAAAAGAATAAAACATTCAGATTCTATTCTTAAACCTAGCAGTAGATTAATTACACAATCAAACTATACGTTCCTAGCATAATTATGCAAAAATCATAGAATATAATCATAGAAATTAAACCACAATCAAAGGTAATAAATAGAAAGGAAAGATCTCACAATAATGATTGAAGCTTCTTTTTAATCATCTCCAAGAACGGTTCAAGCTACAATCAGCATAGCATAAGCCCACTCCATGATTGGATTCTCTAATAAAACTAAGAACTAAGAAAAACAAAGAGGAATGAAGGAGGAAAAATGAAGAAAGGAGTATCTTCTCTCTCCTCCTATCTGCCGCCTCCTCGTGGTTCAAGTGATGCTATATATATCTCACGCACAAAATAAAACCCTCAGTCGACAAGCCGCCTCGACCGACCTAGCAGATCGCTAGGTGCGAATATCTTCGCGAGGTGCGAGCTCAGGCCTCGAGGGGTGCAAGCTGTATCACACCACATGTTTTGGTACTGTCCTCGACGAACGCTGCAGACTTGGACTGGACGAACGCTAGATTTTTGTTAGAAGTTCAGATGGATCGAGCCTTCCCATATGATATTTCGTTTATTAATGAGAAAGATCAGATGACTATGGTGAAGGTGGAGTATGAATGGAAACCTATTTCCTGTAATGTATGTAAAGGAATGGGTCATAACGAGGGTGAATGTAGAAAGGTTGTGCAAAGGTAGGAATGGAGACAGAAGGGAAAACCCGCTATTATGGTGGCTCAGGGTGATGATGGTCCTAGGCAGGAGAAGGATTTTCAACCTGTGATGAATCCTGCAATAAGGTTGGTGGTCTCTCCTAAACCAACTGTGACTCAAAATGAGTTTGATTTATTGAATGTACATGTTAATGAGGTGGGTGTTGGAAAAATTCAGTGTACAAATAATAAGTACCAGATTCAGGAGGGGGACAACCTTCTGGCAACAATGGATAAATTAATCTGTTGGAATGTTAGGGAAATTAATAGCTACCAAAAACAGTTGGATGTTAAGAAATTTCTCAACATGAAGGCTATGGGGGTTGTTAGTCTCCTTGAGACAAAGGTGAAGGCTCTTAACTTGGGAGTGCTTTACCAAAGGTTGTTTGCGGGGTGGTGCTTTACTTAAAACCTGGTTGCACATAAAGGTGGGAGAATTCTTCTTGCTTGAAATCCAAACAGTTTTCATGTCAATATAATAAAGGTTACCAGTCAAGTAATTTATTGTGCAATTACTGATAAGAGTGGTGGTAATCCTCCATTTTGGTGTTCTTTCATTTATGCTTTTAATACTGCTGCTGATAGGAAGGAGTTGTAGGAAGATTTAGATCATATTCATGAGATTATATCTGGTCCTTGGTCATGATGGGAGATTTCAACTGTGTAATGAAACCTGAAGAGGGAATTGGTTCTTTAGTGAGAGCTCATGAAATAATGGACATTCTGAATTGTATGATGAAATGTGGGATGTCTGATTTGTCCAGTATTGGTTGTCTGTTTACCTGGAATAACAAACAACAAGAGGAGAGTAGGGTGTTTCGAAAATTAGACAGAGTGATGGTGAATGAAGCTTGGTGTGAAAATTACCCTAGTGCTGCTGCTCACTATATGCCAGAGGGTAGCTTTGATCATTGTCCAATCATTGTCAATGTGTATCCTCATGTTCATCGTGGGAGACAACCATTTATGTATTTTACTATCTGGAGCACAGCTGTAAACTTCCAGGAGATTATAAGATCATGTTGGGATACAAATGTTGCTGGGGTCCCTATGTACAAAGTGGTTTGTAAACTGAAGTTGATAAAAGGAGCTTTGAAAAAGTTGAATGCTGAAGGGTTTAATGATATGCATGCTGCTGAGATTCATGCCTTGCATAATCTGATTAGATGTCAAGCTGAATTACATAATGATGTTACCAATCAAGAGAAATAGGATGCTGAACATAATGCTGACATGGAGTATAGAAGGGTTCACAAGCTTTACCTGTCTTTCTTAGGTCAAAAGGCTAAGATGAATTGGTGTAAGGAATGAGATGAAAATACCCATCTTTTTTACCAGTCCATTCAAGGCAGGATGGTTAAAGATACTGTCTATGCAACGAATGATAGTGCTGGAATGTGGCAGGATCATCCCAAGAAGGTTTCAGAGGCTTTCTTGGACTATCATCATGAATTACTTCGCACAGCTATGACAAATAGAGTGCCTGTGAAGAGGGGGGTTATTGATATGGACCCAAAGCTCGCATAAGAGCAGATTCGGATGCTGAATAGGCCTTTTCAAGTTGAGGAAGTGAAGAATGTAATGTGGTCTATTCCTGGGTAGAAAGCTCCTAGCCTTGATGGTTTTGGAGGCTATTTCTATAAAGATTGTTGGGCTATTGTGGGACAGAGATCATTGATGCAATTCTTAATTGCCTTCACACAGGTAATCTTCTAAAGGAGGTGAATACTACTAATTTGAACATGGTTCCTAAAGTAGTGTGTCCTAGTAGTGTAATGGAGTTTCGACCTATTGCGTGTTGTAATGTACTATATAAAAGTATTACAGAATTCTTGTGTAATAGGTTGAAAATGGCGTTGCCTAGTTTGAGTGCTGAAAACCAAGGTGCTTTTGTCCATGAGAGGTTTATAGTGCATAACATTATGGTGTGTCAAGATCTAGTTAAACACTATGGTAGACGGATCTAGACCTAGTGTTTTGATGAAAATAGATATGAAAAAAGCTTATGATACTATATACTGGGATTTTCTTCAGGAAATGTTAGAACATTTGAATTTTCTAGGTCATTTTATGAAGCTTATTATGGTGTGTGTGAGAACCCCTAAATTCTCTCTTATGCTCAATGGTTCCCTACATGTTTTTTTTAGGCTAAGAGGGGACTTAGACAGGGAGACCCCATCTCCCCCTATTATTTGTGTTATGCATAGAGTATATGTCTAGGATTATGAGAATGCTTCCTGAATTCCATCAATTCTATTTCCATCCTAGATGCAAAAGTATTAAGCTCAATCACTTGGTGTTTGCTGATGATGTGATACTTTGTTGCAAGGGAGACTTTCCTTCAGCTTATTTGATGTTGCAAGCTTTCCAATTATTCTCTAACTCCTCTGGTTTAAGGATAAATGAGATGAAATATGAGTTTTATTCAGTGGGGGTGGAGCAATATGATATTCAGAGAATTAAGGATGCATCTGGGTTTAGGCATAGTAGATTGCCTTTTAAATACTTAGGGGTACCCAATTGTGCAAAAAGGGTTTATGTGTCTGAGTGTCATGCTTTGGTGGAAAAAATGTGTGCTAAAATTAAGGTTTGGCAGTCAAGGAATTTGTCCTATACTGGCAAACTTCAATTAGTGAATTATGTGCTCTTGCGCATACATATATACTGGGCACAGGTCTATGTTCTTCTTCAGACTGTGCTAATGGAAATTGAGCAAATTTGTAGAGCTTATCTGTGGCATGGTGCTTACTTTAGCAGGAAATGTAGCTTGGGAGAGAGTTTGTTGTGATAAGAAAGCAGGGGGCTTGGGAGTGAAAAATATTCAAATATGGAACAAGGCTGCTACGATAAAATATGTCTGGGCTATTACAGCTAAGCAGGATTCTTTGTGGATCAAATGGGTGAATGGGGTGTATCTCAAAGGAGCAAACTGGTGGAATTATGTTCCACAATCTGGGTACAGTTGAAACTGGAAAAAAATTTGCAAGTTGAAGGAGGAAGCAAAGCAAATTTAAAGTGAATACGATCTTAGGAACATGCCTAAGTTCTCTATCAAGGAGTGCTACAATCAGTTGCCTGGGGAAGTTGACAGAGTGTATTGGGATAAATATGTATGGAATAGATTGTCTATTCCAAAGCACAGGTTTATCTCATAGTTTATAATGCTTGAAAGGCTCAGAATAGCTGATAGGTTGTTGTGTATTGGCTTGCGTAGTGATGATAATTGTGTCATGTGCTCAGGGAAGGAATCACATACATCTTTTTTTTTAGTGTGATTACTCTCAACAATGTTTGAGGCTGGTGAAAAACTTGATTTGGATCAATATATAAATCCCAGAATTAGTTTAACATAATGCTGATTTTCCTGTCAAAAAGTAGAACACAGTTCCGGAGAAGGGTGATAGTTGCGGCCTACTGTGCTCTGGCATACACAATATTGTGAGTAAGAAATGAGGTGATTTGGAATATGACTCTTTGGAGACTTGAAGTTGTGGTTAAAAAAAATGCGAAGCATGCTGCTGTTAAGAATTGGTCCTGTTTTGCCTAAAAAGTTATCTGTTCAAGATAAATTTTGGTTTGAGAAGTTAAAAGTTGATACTGTATAATTTGTGTGTTTTGCTTACCTAGTGTGTGAGGAGTCCAACCTAGTTGGTTTGCTCACCCTAGGTAGTGCTTAGGTTGTATATGTTTTTTGGTGTTATATAATTTTTCTCTTAGCAAAAAAAAAAAATTAAAATTTCAAGGCCAAAAACCTTGGCTTATTCAGGTGAATGAACCAAGTTTAGCTTGAAGTTACTCTCATAATAGTTCAGCAGATCCAACAAGAGTTTTACGCTTAGAAAGATGGTAACGTAACTTTGTATTAACAATAAGTTAATCAGAATTTAGGGGAACTGGTCATGCAAATTAATACAACTCAATTTTATCAAGTAGAAATCACAGGCAACACATTTTTAATAACATGCAAATCATAATTCTCAATATAGATATATACCCGCCATTAAATTCTCAATATCAAAGCTTTACAAATAAAGTCTAGGATGTTATTCTTTTGTACCTTAAACCGATGATCACAACTCAAGCTTTTCTCATCCAAAACTTAACCTTCTCCTTAAATGAGTTCCAAATACCTTAAATATTACATTCATTCATCATTAGATCAATAATTATCCCAAAATAATGAGCTAAAATGTAACAGGCGGTCATTTCCGACCAGCTTAAATAGGATTAATGCACATCGGAATTAAAGAATCTGGTCGAGCTAACCAACTGCTACCATCACACTCATTGAACTATATCAGAGAATGTGGAAACCAAAAATACAAATCTAATTCAAGTTAATTACTATTAATCAAACTTTAAAGAATTAGTTACATTGATAACTAAAGTATTACAATGATCTGCGGCCTCACTTCGAAATACAAATTAATACACGCAATTGTACTTCTAGCATTCTCGAACCTTCAACATTAAATAATAATCTCCAAGTCTTCAACGTGAAGCAAATAAGACACTGCCACCCACCAAGTGACATGCCACAGAAATGACAAAACAAAACGTACACACATCAGCAAAGATGAGTACTAACCCATCAAATAGATTTAAAACATGCTTTGGTGCTCCTTTACTTGAAAACCATTTAATCAGAGTTACAACAACAATAGCAGCAGCAATAACAATATCAATAACAACAGCAATGGCTACACATGCTTTAAACTTGTCATCCAATAACCTTGGTGACTTAACGGTTCGTTGCGGAACAATCTTTACAACAAACATGATTTATACTTGTCATCCAATACTCTTGGAGACTTCACAGTTCTTTACAGAACAATCACAATAACATCACATGCTTTGAACTTGTCATCCAATACTCTTGGAGACCTCACGGTTCCTCGCGGAACAATCTTTATTCCTTTCAATCAATTCTTTTATAGATATTCATATACTTTATGTTACTTTAACACAATCATTTGGCAATAGGTAAGGGAATGACGCGAAGGTAGCAACACCAGATTGCAGACACATTGCTCATCGGGGAACGTCTTCCCATCTTATAATAAGGCCTACCGTAGTCTTCAGTGTATACACCCTTGAAGAAACCCACCAGAGGTAATACTTCCAAGGCGACTCTCATAATACCCCACCAGAGGGTTTCCCCTTAAGACACTCCACCAGAGAGTAATCCTTAAGATCCTTAGGGTCGACTACCAGATAAGCCCTAAGCCTTTCGTCATGTGTTCATAATCTATGATGGGCCCACCAGAAGCGATCCTCATTGGCTCCTTCTAACATTTGCCATTCTTTCACTTTACATGATTAGTTCTTTAATCACTTTCATTTTCAACAAATAATAACAATACGACATCAAGTCATCTTATGATTAAAACCATGAACCACAAGACAAATACGCAATCCATAACAAATAAAACAAGGTTCATGCTATAACATAACTTGAATTCCAAATTAACATAATCGATAACGAACTATTCACATATCAAACTTGTAATTATGTGGAGCGACTCTACCCCATATCCAATTATTAAACAATTCAATCAAATAACTGAGGCTTAGCCTCTACTTATACTTACTTACATATTAAAGCTCGTTATTAACTTACTTTAGTGAAAACTAATCAAACAACTATACTTTCCTATGTTGCTCCATTTATGGATTATCGAATTGAGATCCTTAAGTGAACACATTCTCAATATTCTAATCCATAATCAATAGATTTATCTTAAGTACTCTTCATATTACTAATAAGGACTAGTTAATTCTCTTTCTAACTTCATATGAGGAAACTAATTAAATTAATTTACCCTTAGAGTCTAGTCAGATAATTATTCCTCTTATCACCATTGAACATTTCCAATTAGATTACGCTCTTCTTAGAAACTACTTCTTTTAACCCATTAGTACACCTTGATATAAACTTTCATCTAATTGAACATTTTCATAGAATTATACTGAACCAATTTTAGGAAACCACTCAAGTTATCATTAGACCATCATCATATATTTACCAAATTACTCCACATATTACAATTATAAGGACTTTCACAAATTAACAAATCATAGTTCTATTTCTTACTTTGTAGTATATATTTTATCTATCAAAGCTTAATAACCCACCATTATAAACATATAACTAGATTCCAGGAATTAAGAAACAAAACTAGAAATATGATCGCATTCCTACTAAGTGTTTGATATTTAACTTATCTTTAAACACTAGCAATCGTCAAACACAAGCATTCCATACATCCATAACTATAGCAAGTCAAACTTTAACTTATATCATTTTTAATCTCAATACCACCTACTAATGTAACTGAGACCCCTTTAGAGTAATTTGTACACTTATATTCAACTTAGAGATTGAAACGCATATATTAACATATTTTATTGAACGTTAACCACTAATCCAACTTCATTATATTAATCAATTTAGGAATCCTCCATTGTTATATAACTTATATCAATTCCATTTAACAACATCAATCTATATGAGTGCTTAGACCACTTCATACTCAACTTGAGCTCCATAATAATCCTTCGTAACTAACCTCAATGACAATGATAAAACTAATTACTAACCATTCTCAGAGAATCTCAAGTGAAGAAACTAAGCCAATTAACTATTCTTAGAAAGGATACTGTTTTATCCACTTGTCCAACAAGTAAGCTGTAGGCTTAGCTTCCTTGCCGAGCAAGTAAATTAGTATCTTGAGTGTTCTTCAAATGGAGACTTGTGCAACAATGCCTGAATTATAGCTTAATCCTTAGCCTTGGCTTCGTTCCCGAACCTGCACAAAGGGACCCACCCTGGAGGTTTGGGTGGTGGTTCCCCCTCCGATGCTTAAGTCAGTTATCAGGAGTTGTAAGAGAAAGTAGAGATAGAAAGAGAAAGTGAGAGAGAATTTATCAGAGTAACTTTACACTGTTTGCATTGAATGTGTTTTCTCCCCGATTTCGGGGTTTTTATAGTGATAGCAAGTTGACAACTAACCTTAAAAACCGACCTACAATAGTGGCCTCGATTGGCCGAGGAATCGAGATCATGACACGTGGCGACCATGACCGGGGGATGTCTATTAACCACTCTCCTTCAGCCATTTGGCACCGCTTTGGGCTCGACTATTGGGCCGAGAAATTCAATCCTTTTACCCAACCGAGTATAGCCCGAGAGATTAAGCCTTATTTTTATTTTAAATAGGATGACACGTGTACGGCTCACGATGAGCCCATGTGTCGCTAAGGGAGCCGTAGATATTAGGCTACAACATTTGCCCCTAAAAGGGCTTTCACCGTTGTTGGCCCATCTCGACGGTTAATGCCCTTTTACCCAAGGTAGCTTTTTGCTGGCCCGTCCGACGGTTACGGCCCGTTATACGAAGGTAGTGTATTCAAAATGAAGGAAATGACGCGCCCTTTCTTGTGTTATACCGGTCATATTAGACCGTGGGACTCCCTTTTCGGTCATTCTTGACCATGAGGGCAGTTTCTTATTCCTCTATAAATATCCTTGGTGTGAAAACATTCAATCATTTAACACCTCGAACAAATTTTTCTAGAGAGAGAGGCTCGCAATTTTCTAGAGAGAGAGAGAGATCGTCCGGCTTCAAAGCATCCTTCACCGAATTTCCCCGGACGTTCTTAGCGGTATCGTTTCTTTGATCCTTTTATTCTTCTTTATTCTTTATTTTTTTCTTAGAAAATCAATAAAATGGAATCATCTTCGTCAAATAATCCTAGCCGACCAAGAGCTTGTCTTGACCCTAGAACCGATACTTCTTCTTCGGCACATTCTAGAGTTGGGCCTCTTACGGCCGAGTACATATTTTTTCATAGTTTTGGCCGAGAAAGTCGACGACCCGGTCTTTACCCGTGCGGGGGTAATCCGGCGCGCGTCAAGCAAACGGCCCGTCTAAGACGAAAAGCAATAATTCCATCAAACAGCTCGGATATGGAGGAATCGACCGGACGAGTGCCGAGATGAGGCAAGAGAGGTCCAAAGTGCTCGGTCTTTGGACAGGCCTCCATTCGACCATGATGCGAGACTTCGAAATAAAAACCGAGACCCAGATTTCGGCGGGACGCCGATACGGAGGAGATCGGCGAAGGTAATAATGGTAGCGATCCCGAGGTCGCCGAAGAATCGACGAGGCCTCTACCACCTCGTCGAGAGATTAGAAAACGTTTAGGTCCCCTTTCTGATCCTGGCTTCATTTTAGTTAACCGTAAGTGGTTAGAGAAACTAGGACTAGACCCTAATTTCTTGTCGTCTTTCATGCCCATGCCGGGCTTCTCCTTTGTCATTCCTAATAACGACGCGACGATCCTGAGTGCTCCCAGGAGCCATTTTGCCGTCTATAAACCGGCCTTAGATGCTGGATTGAGGTTTCCTCTTCACGACTTCGTAGAACAAGTGCTTGCAAAGACTACCACATCGGCCATAACCACCGGGCACCAAACGCTTGGCACAACATCCCGACGTTTATTGCCGTCATGCGAGCTACGCAGCCTAGCCCTTTCCCTTCAAGCCTTTACCCATATCCATTATGCGTCCAAGGTACTGGGGCTATGGACGGAGCATGGCTCAGCATCAGCAACCGTCCAGGCTTCATGACAGCTTGGGGGAAATCGTCAAACATGCACGATTGGAAAGCCGATTTTATCTTTTTACGGGCGTCCAGCGACTATGTCACAGAGAGCTACATATATTATAATAGATCCATCACAAATACCGGACGGAAGCGGTCTTGGCTGGAGCTGGAGGACGAATTTGACGAGGAGGTGGTGTAGTACTTCAGAGTGAAGGAGTACTCCAGACCCGGCCAGCGATCTTTTAAGGGACCGTCTAACTGGATACCCTTTAAGGAAATGTTTTACCAAGACAACTTCTTGGTCGGCGCCGGCCATTGCGGTTGGGCGAGGATAAAGGTATATTTAAAATCATCCAAGTAAAACTCTTCGTCCATAACTCATATGACGAACACACATATTTTTTCTTTTGTATTTTCAGACTCGGCCAGACAACGCCTCAAACCATCTTGGACGGGGGAAATCAGCATGTCCCAATTTACAGATAATCTGTGGAAGGAGTATGCAAAGAGCAGCGCCGAAAAAAGGGCGGAAACATTGGTAACCATATTTTTTTTTTTTTTTTTTTTGACGAGGACCATATGAGCTCGTCCGGAATTGGCATCCAATTCTTGGACGTGGGTCACCCCAGGAAGGAGAGCGTCCAGACTTGGACGGTCACCTCCTTGGGCCCACGCTCGTCCAAGAATTGGTGTCCAATTCTTGGACGAGAGTTACCCAAAGAAGGAGAACGTCCAGACTTGGACGGTCACCTCCTTGGGCCCACGCTCGTCCAAGAATTGGTGCCCAATTTTTGGACGAGAGTCACCCAAAGAAGGAGGACGTCCAGACTTGGACGTTCACCTTCTTGGGGCCATGCTTGTCCAACAGATAGTGCCCAATTTTTGGACGAGAGTCACCCAAAGAAGGAGGACGTCCAGACCTGGACGTTCACCTTCTTAGGGCCATGCTCGTCCAACAGATAGTGTCCAATTTTTGGACGAGAGTCACCCCAAGAAGGAGGACGTCCAGACTTGGACGTTCACCTTCTTGGGGCCATGCTCGTCCAAGAGTTGGTGTCCAATTCTTGGACGAGAGCCACACAAAAATAGAGGACGTCCAGACTTGGACGTTCACCTTCTTGGGGCCATGCTCGTCCAAGAGTTTTGCACCAAATCTTGAACGAAGGTCAGCCAAGGAAAGAGATCGTCCAGACATGGACGGTCACCTCTTAGGGACCGTACTCGTCTGGATTTTTGCATCCAATGTTGGGGCGAGGGTCAGCCATAGAAGAACGTCCATACTTGGACGGTCACCTTCTTGGGGCCATACTCGTCTGGATTTTTGCAATAGTAGCTATTTTTTATTTTTATGACGATCAATCTGATGCCTTTTCTTTTTGCAGAAAAATGCTCCTACAAACAAGCTTCCACCTGGGAAGTCGTCTTCGTCCAAGAAGAGGCCCACTACGCCCGCGACCGGCCTTTCGCCGAAGAAGCCTAAGGGCTTTACAAGGAAGAGGGCGGATAAGGCGGCTCCTGCTGCCAAGAGTGGGGAGAAGAGAATGCCTCCCCCACAAGCCAAGGCTCTTAAGAGGGAGCCTTCGACTGCCGGATCGGCCGAGGAGGAAAGGGATGCACACGCAGCTGTGCCGCTCTGCGTTTTGCCGGCCGATTCCGCCGAGGTCAATCCAGGGTCCGCCTTGGCTTTGGTTGCACCGGGATCTGATGCTGCTGCCGAGAACTATCCAGGGTTCAGCGGCTCGGTGGCAAAGCTGGTGACACAGATGCCTCTAGCTGTTAGGACGGCATCAATTTCGTCTGGTGAGTCGTATTACCCCAACATAGTTAGGACGATGCGGGTCGGTGGACGGTCCATGAGTCCGTCCAATAGACAAGCCATCGTCTTCCCTATTAAGATAACTGACTCTCCCCCTCTTTCAGATAAGGGCAAAGGCCCTGCTATTCCCCCAACTCCTCCCACTGCTGACTCGGACGAGGAGTCCTCTCTTGCCTTCGCCAAAATGTCAAGGCTGGAGAAAAAGCGGCTGAAGCAGGAGCTCTCCAAATGCTTCCCTGAATCCTACATCAAGGGATTAAGGGGAGCGTCCGCCGGGCATGTGGGCTACATGTCTCAGCTTGCTGCCGAGGTAGTGCTTTATGACTGCCTTGTTTTACATTTGTATAAATTTTCACTTTGCAAATCGTCTAATATCTTGACTTGTTTTCTTTGCCCCAGCTTCTGGCTCGCAGCATGCTAACTGAAGATTGGGCGAGGGAGCTTAGAAGGGAAAATAAGCACCTCGTCCACCAAGCTACAACGGCAGGGGACAAAGCCATTCACGACATCGAGATGGCTAACACCCTTCATCGCCAGTCGCTGGAGGCCTTGGAGAAGAGATCGGCACTCCTGGAGTCTGAGAACAAGAATCACCTTGTTAAAATCAACCAGCTATATTCCGAGCAGGATCGTCTAAAGATGATCATAGACGCTCTCTCTGCTGAGTTGAAAGGCGAAAGGGATGTCGCTCTTATTGCTGCCGCTGAGCTGAGAAGAGAGAACATGCACCTAAGGGCAAAGACTGCCCGTCTGAAAAGGGAGGCGGCCAAGTCCTTCGACGATGCCAAGGAAGGGTTGAAACAAGTCGTCAAGACGACCAAGGACTGGGCCGTCAAAGCCTTTGGGATGCTAGCTGAGGAAGCTGAGGTCCCCAGCTTCGTTCGTCGTCTAGAGTATCAAGAGAGCGTTCATCGGGCTACGGTATGTGCCGAGGAACCTCCGGAGTTTGAAGAGTCAGACGACGAGGCTGCTGCTGAGGTGGAGACCCCAAAAGATGACCAAGAAACCCGCTCTGAAGACGAAGCCTAAGCTTAGGTTTATTTTCATGTTTCTTAGCTTGCTTGCTGCTGTATCTTTAACTCTTCAGTTCTTACGTTGTAATTCTTTACAAATTATATATGAAAGAGTATTTTTGCCAATTTCCTGCCTTTTATCTTTCTGAATTCTAATTTTGACCAAGTATAATATCACCTTCGTCCTGAACAATCGGACGATCTGTTTTTCCTGAAGAGTACAAAATTCTGTCCGAAGTAAAAATGTGACTCGTCCTGATATTATTGGACGGACAACAATATTTAGAGCTTTTGATAATTGAATATGCATCTAAGTACCAAAAGAGGCTCGTCTGGGATTGCCATCTTAGGATTGAACGATTTCCATCTTCGTCTAGGATTGAACGATTACCAATTTTGGACGGGGGTCACCCAATGAAGGAGGGCGTCCATACTTGGACTGTCACCTTCTTGGGGCCATCTTCGTCTGAAATTGGCCTCCAATTTTGGACGAGGGTCACCCAATGAAGAAGAGCGTCCATACTTGGACGGTCACCTTCTTGGGGCCACCTTTGTCTGGAATTGGCCTCCAATTTTTGGACGAGGGTCACCCAATGAAGGAGAACGTCCATACTTGGACGGTCACCTTCTTGGGGCCACCTTCGTCTGGAATTGGCCTCCAATTTTTGGACGAGGGTCACCCAATGAAGGAGAACGTCCATACTTGGACGGTCACCTTCTTGGGGCCATCTTCGTCTGGAATTGGCCTCCAATTTTAGGACGAGGGTCACCCAAGGAAGGAGAACGTCCATTCTTGGACGGTCACCTTCTTGGGGACATCTTCGTCTGGAATTGGCCTCCAATTTTGGACGAGGGTCACCCAATGAAGGAGAGCGTCCATACTAAGACGGTCACCTTCCTGGGGCCACCTTCGTCTGGGGCCATCCTGGTTTTTGGACGACCTACTCTCCTTAGCTCGTCCTATAGGCTTCTATTATTCCCCCGCTCTTGGGCTTAGCTCAATCGTATATTGAAGTGGAGCTGAAGTCCAAGAGGGAGAGCAGCCAGCCTTGGCTGAGCCAGCTGAAGTTGATGGGCGAGCGTGAGATATATGTTCAAATAATGTTTTAGCCGGCTTCCTTGAGGGAGCAACACTCGTCATTAAGTAGCGATCCCTTACTAGGGTTTGGACTACCTAGCTGTCCGTAATTTTGAAAGTAAGTATCCTTTACTAAGGGCTTATTTCAGGCCAGCTTTCTCTCAGAGACTTTGACGTTACTCTTACTAGAGGTTTTGTCAATTTGTCGGCCATATATGCATTATATATTTGGTCGGTCTCTTTGAGGGAGTGATGTTCGGCGTATATGCGAGCAATTCTGACGTTCTACTATTGTTTGTATTTTTGTCCAGGTTATTGTCACTTTTAGACGAGTAACTGATTTAATGCCCCAAAGTGAAGTAACTTGGTGAAAATAAACAAAAAGATAAGATAGTAGGAATTGTATTATATGGATTTTGCTTGGCTGAAAGCCAAGATGCATGTATACAATTCTCTTCTTACTAATATGTGCCGTGGCACTTTGGAGTGACTACAAATTACCCTACTTATATCTGACGAAGATCTGAGCTAGACGTGGTACTTCTTTAAGTTGTCTGAATTCCAGGTACGCTGAATAGATCTTCCATCTAGACCTTGCAGACGAAAAGTCCCACTGTGTATCTCCTGGACAATCAGATAAGGTCCTTCCCAGTTTGGTGTAAGTTTTCCCAATTCTTTAGCTCGTCCAACTGCTTCCATCTTTCTCAAAACAAGATCTCCCACCTTTAGCGGTCGCCTAACAACTCTTTTGTTAAACTCCCGAGCCATACGCAGTTTGTACAATTGCATTCTTAGCAAGGCATTGCCCCTGACTTCTGGGACTTGATCCAAGGCCGTACGCAATGCGGCCCAGTTGGCTTCCTCTGTGTATAACATGACTCGTAGGGTGGGCTCCTCGATCTCAATGGGCAAGACGGCTTCAGTACCATAGACTAGCATGAAAGGCGTCTCGCCTGTAGAATTCTTAGCAGTTGTTCTAATGGACCATAACACTAATTGCAGCTCTTCAACCCATTGCCCTTTGGCGTTGTCCAGCTTCTTCTTGATTCCATTTGATAGAATCTTGTTGAAGGACTCGACTTGCCCATTAGCTTGTGGGTGGGCGACTGCTGCAAAGTGAGCTTTGATTTCTCTTTCGATGACCATTCTTTCGGCTTAGGCGTTTCGAACCGTGGACCATTATCAAAGACGATTGACTGAGGCATGCCAAATCGAGTTATAATGTTCTTCCAGATGAAGCCCTTGACGTGGTTTGTTGTTATTCCTCGCATGGCTTCAGCTTCTATCCATTTAGTGAAATAGTCCACTGCTACAATCACAAACTTCTTTTGCCCAGCGGCCACAGGGAAAGGTCCTAGGATATCCATGCCCCATTTGGCAAAAGGCAGAGGGAACAAGATGGGGGTCAAATAGTTGGACGGCTTCTGATGCACATTTCCATGCTTCTGACAACTGTCACACTTCTTTGCATAGACTAAAGCATCCTCCTTTAAGGTAGGCCAGTAGTACCCCGTCCTTAAAGCCTTCTCGCCTAAGGCTCTTCCCCTAATGTGAGAGGC
Organism: Beta lomatogona; assembly: GCA_947646795.1. Classification (NCBI taxonomy): domain Eukaryota; kingdom Viridiplantae; phylum Streptophyta; class Magnoliopsida; order Caryophyllales; family Amaranthaceae; genus Beta; species Beta lomatogona. The sequence goes on along the minus strand of CANSNZ010000928.1, from coordinate 3,060,093 downwards.
ACAAGCTCCTTCATGGAGTTCTTTCAGGACTTCCAGACCATCTTCTCTGGTGACGCACTTGAGTAGAGGCCGGTTGAACGACTTCTTGTAAAGTGTCTCGTCCCATAGTTCAAACCACTTGTATCTGGCCTTCACATACTTGGCCTCTACAGGATCCGAAGGCAATCGCCCTGTCTTCTTGTATTCTATGATCGGCTCCATCTAGACATTCCCTCGGCTGAGAGACATAATCTCCTCTTGGTCGATGCTCTTTTTGGGTTTGACTTCCCAAAAGACTGTTCTTGGCACATCACCCTCAGCCGAGCTGGCCAATTTTGAGAGAGCATCTGCTTGATGATTTTCTGACCTTGGCACTTGGTCGAGGACAAATCGTTTTAATGGCTCAATCTCATCCTTGATCGGGCCGCATATATTTGCCCATTGATGCTTCTTTGCATTCAAAATCTCCGTTGACCTGGCTGACAACTAAGAGAGAGTCCGATTTTGCCTCAATCTCTACAGCTCCAGCCGCCTTGCACATTTTGATTCCAGCCAAGAGTGCTTCATATTCAGCTTCGTTATTGGACGCTTTGAATTGGAATCTTAATGCATATTCAAATTTGTCCCCTTCGGGAGATTGACAAATGATTCCTGCCCCACACCCATTGATCGTGGGACGATCCATCAACCATGAGCGTCCAATGCTTCCTTCCTTCACTGGATCGATATTGGCTTTATGGTTGGCCGAGTAAGCTCAACTATAAAATCAGCCAAGGCTTGCCCCTTAATGGCCTTCCTTGGTTCAAATGATATGTCAAACATGTTGAGCTCAACCGCCCATTTTAACATTCGCCCAGCTGCTTCCATCTTCTGCAGAACTTGCTTCAAAGGTTGATCAGTATAGACGAGTATACTGTGTGCCAAAAAATAGGGCCTTAACTTTCTGCTGGCCATGACAAGGGCCAATCCAAACTTCTCAACAGGAGTATATCGGTTTTCCGCGTCCTTGAGCACGTGACTCACGAAGTATATTGGGATCTGGACGGATTCTCTTTCAGCCAATAGGACGGCACTCACAGCTTGAGCGGATACCGCCAAGTATACAAACAATTTTTCCCCCTCTGCAGGACTGACCAACCTAGGCAGCTGCTGAAGATGATCTTTGACATGCTAAAGGGCTTCCTCCGCCTCTGATGTCCATTCAAACTTGGCTTTTTTCTTGATCGTGGCAAAGAAGTGATGGCACTTGTCGCCTGACTTAGACAAAAATCGTCCAAGGGCGCCAAGCAACCCGTCGCCCGCCGTACTGTTTTACCTTCGAAGGAGACTTCATGTCTAGAACGGCTTGAATCTTTTCGGGGTTGGCTTCTATTCCCTCTCGATCCACCAAGAAACCTAAAAACTTCCCTGACAAAACCCCAAAGACACATTTGCTGGGATTCAGCTTCAACTTGTATTTCCTGAGAGTTTCAAAAGTTTCTCTCAAATCACCAACATGGCTTTCTTCTTGACGGCTCTTGACTATCATATCGTCAATATATGCCTCCATATTTCGTCCTAACTGCGGCTAAAAAACATTATTGATCAATCTTTGAAAAGTGGCCGGGGCATTGCGTAGGCCGAATGGCATCCTCACCCAGCCATACAACCCTTTTTCAGTAATGAAGGACGTTTTGTCCTGATCCTCTGGCCACATTGGGATTTGATGAAAACCTCGAATATGCGTCCATGAAGCTCAAGAAAGCATGGCCACCGTGGAGTCTACTAGACGATCCAACTTAGGCAAAGGGAAACTGTCCTTAGGACAAGCCTTGTTGAGGTCCGTGTAGTCCACACACATTCTCCAGGTGCCATTAGGCTTTGGCACCATAACCACATTTGCTATCCATTCTGGATAATAGGTTTCTTCGATGAACTTGGATTTCAACAACTTCTGAACTTCTTGGTCGACCGCCTGGTTTCTAGCCGGTCCCAAATGCCTCTTCTTCTGGCGAACCGGTTTCAAATTTGGATCAACATTCAACCGGTGGACGGCTACTTCTGGATCAATTCCCGGCATTTCCTCGACGCAATAGGCAAACACATCTTGAAACTCTTTTAACAAGTGAACTAGATGACCCTTCAAACCAGGACTGAGCGAAGATCCAATTTTGAGGGTCCTTTCTAGACGAGCTTCATCCAGAAGTACTTGTTCGGGGGTTTCCACTGGCTCTGGACGTTCTACTGTTAGCCCCATGATGGCCATGACCTCTTCAGACGAGGAGGGTTCTTCCTTGATGATTTCATATTTCCTCTTCTTGCTGGGGAGATGTTCAGACGCCTTCCTTGAGGGGGCAAGAGGCGTCTGAGGGTTCTCAAAGGTCAGCTTTAACGAGGCGACCTGATCTTTGACAGATCCAGACGTTTTCCTCTCGCTAGCCATCTTCGTCTGATCTTTCTCCATTCCAGACGTTCTCCTTTCGCTGGCAACCTTCGTCTGATCCTTTTCTATTCCAGACGTTTTCCTTCCGCCAGCAACTTGCGTCTGGTCTTGCTTGTCAGCCTTCCATGATGATGGTTTCAGAGTAGTTAGGTAACATTCCCTAGCCGCCTGCTGGTCTCCATACAAGGAGCCAATCTTGCCGTCATCACACTCGTACTTCATCAACATCAGGTGAGTTACTATTACTGCTTTGACATGATTCAGAGTTGGTCGTCCAAGAATGACATTGTAGGCTGTCAAGTCTCGGACCACCAAGAACTTGATAAATAGAGTTCTTGAGGCTTCCTTCTCTCCCACTCGAACGGGCAAAGTCACAGTTCCCATGGGATGGATAACTCCTCCCCCAAACCCTATGATGGGATGGTGAACGGGAACCAAGTTCTTCTCCTCAAACTTTAGTCCGGACAGCAATCGCACTAATGATGTCCGTCGAACTTCCGGTGTCGATCGGGATCCTTCGACTCTCAAGTTTGCTATTTTCATTTCTACGACCAAGGGATCATCATGGGGAGTCCTCAACCCGCCCGATCTTGTTCACTAACTACCACCCTTGGGAAGGGGTCGGCCTTCGTCCGATCGCCTAACAAAACTTGCCGAGCTCCTTAAGGTAGTTTTTGTGCCCTCTATTAGTTGGTCCCCAAAGAAGAAATCCACCCGAGATTACGAGAACAACATCTTCGTCCGTGCTTCGCACTCTCTTTCTTCTTGTTATGCCAATCATCTTTCCTTGGAAACTTCCTTCCCCCTTGCGGCATATAGGAATGCATCTTTCCTTTTCGGGCTAACTCTTCCAAAGCTCTCTTGAGGTGCTTACATTCATTAGTCTCATGACCACAATCCTTGTGGAAGTGACAATACTTGCTCTTACCCCTATTTCTGTAAGGGGTTTTCATCTCAGCTGGGGCCTTCAACTCATATTGATCGTTGATCTCCATGAGAATGGAGTATTGGTCTTTGTTAAACTCAATAGGATTGGATGAGGATGGCTCGGCCTCCTTTCTCTTGCTCCTTCTGGACGAAGTGGTGGTTGCGGCTATGGCCCAGGTCTCGGCCTTTTTGGGGTTGCTCTTCTTTGGGCCGAGCAACCTCTTCAGCTTCTTAGACTCGGGATGTTTTGCTTCAAAGACACACTTCAGTAGCGTGGATAAATGCTTCCGCTTCTCTTAAAGCCTCAAAGAAGAGTGGAGATTTTCTTCTTAACAAGATCAAACTTGAAACTTCCTGGCCTTAGACCCCCGATGAAGGCGTCAAAGGCTACTCCAAAGATTAAGATCTTGGATCCCAAGTGCTTCTAAGTTAAATCTCTTAACAAAACTTCTAAGAGCCTCCTTAGGTCCCTGGACGACCTTGCCTAGGTGCATGCTTGTCTTTTGCTCTTGCTTGTTGGCAACAAAGTGACTAGTGAATAAGAAACTGAGTTCAGTAAAATTGTTGACTAAATTAGGGGGAAGATTATTGAACCACTTCGAGCTACTCCCTTCAAGGTAGCCGGGAAATTCTTACACCACTGGCATCGTCCACTCCTTGGACGTACATCCGATGTTTGTAAGCGTACAGGTGATCATCGGGATCGGTTGTTCCATCAAAAGGCTCAATGGTTGGGAGTTTTACCTTTGGGAAGGGGGCGCCTCCATGATCCCCGGCCGAGAATGGGGTAGGCCGGTTGATCCGGAGGGCTCCCACTGTCCCTCGATGGGTATGAACTCCTTGCGATATTCGTTCATTACAGGATTGGATGAAGTGTTCGCAGCACTGGACGCCTATAGACCATGGGCCGAGCCACCGTCTTCTCCTCGTCGCGGATGAACAAGAGAGTGACTTAAACTTCGTCCCCCCTCTCGGACGACAACCTCAAAGGAGGGTCTCTCAAATATGGTGTAGATCCTGTCGCCGATCGCCGTAATGCAGCGGCTTTCTTTGCTTCTAGATACTCTCTGGCATCTGTTTCCATGCGGTGCCCGCTTGGACGAACATGGTCCTGAGTCCTCACCACCAAGTTCCAGTCCATCTTTCTTCGTTGATCATTATCCTCTCGGTTGCTTTCCTCTTGACGTCCTCCTAGAGGGCTCCCCGCGAACATGGCGACTAGGACCTCGGACGATCTACTTGAGAACGTCCTCTAGGACGAGGTGGATTGTTAGCACTGGCTCCGGTTGTGATGAAAAAACAAGATATTGCTTTTAATCCGTTCCTCGGACGACCGCCGCCATCTTAGTCCGAAAGTCATTCAAAGACATTCTCCAGGTGGGCGGCAGTCACTGGACGATCCAGATTCACTTGGATGACCGATTGCTGGCTTGGTCCAGGAACGTTGACAATGGACGGGGGTCTATCTCTTCCTCTAGGTGGTCTTTCATGCTCCACCGTATCCTCGACATTAACTTGAAGGCTTCGATTCCGGGCAATGTTGGACGATTGACAATCGGTCATCGTTGCGTCTCCCCCACGACGGCGCCAAATGTTTTATCCACTTGTCCAACAAGTAAGCTGTAGGCTTAGCTTCCTTGCCGAGCAAGTAAATTAGTATCTTGAGTGTTCTTCAAATGGAGACTTGTGCAACAATGCCTGAATTATAGCTTAATCCTTAGCCTTGGCTTCGTTCCCGAACTCCGCACAAAGGGACCCACCCCCGGAGGTTTGGGTGGTGGTTCCCCCTCCGATGCTTAAGTCGGTTATCGGGAGTTGTAAGAAGAGAAAGTAGAGATAGAAAGAGAAAGTGAGAGAGAATTTATCAGAGTAACTTTACACTGTTTGCATTGAATGTGTTTTCTCCGATTTCAGGGGTTTTTATAGTGATAGCAAGTTGACAAACTAACCTTAAAAACGACCTACAATAGTGGCCTCCCGATTGGGCCGAGGAATCGAGATCATGACACGTGGCGGACCATGACCGGGGATGTCTATTAACCACTCTCCTTCAGCCATTTGGCACCGCTTTGGCTCGACTATTGGGCCGTAAATTCAATCCTTTTACCCAACTGAGTATAGCCCAGAGATTAAGCCTTATTTTTATTTTAAATAGGATGACACGTGTACGGCTCTGATGAGCCCATGTGTCGCTAAGGGAGCCGTAGATATTAGGCTACAACAGATACAACCATTATATTAGCCATAACACTTCTAAAAAGAACTAATCTAAACTAAATATCCCAAATAGAAACTTACCAATTCTATAACCTTCAAAGTTATCTTCAAATATATGAACACCAATCAAACATATTAATAGTAATAACAATCACTAACTAGTTATACTAATTGAGAATTAATAACCTAAAACTCTTTTCGGAAATCTTAGAATACTAACTGAAGTTAGCAATCAACTATAAAACTTATTTTGTAAACTCCTTAAACTATGACAACTCTAACAATAACAATAGTGCACCAACAACAATAGTACAACAACAACAATCACCACCACACCATAATTCAATCAACCATGATTTCATAATCAATATACTAACCAGAATTCTAAACTCTAAATAGTACATAACCCTATTCAAAATAGAGATATGAAGAGTTAGTACCAATAAGGGGAGAAGAACAGTGGCAGCACCACCACGACCAGCACAGCAACACCATGACAGCAGCGACGACGACAACACGCAGAAGCAGCGACAATACCACGAGAACAGCAACGGCAGGACTAGCACGATCCGAAGCAACGCACGAGAGAAGAGAGAGACGCCAGCAGGGGAGGGAGAAAACTAGGGCAGCAACAACAACCACTTCGCCTACAGCAACGACGAGACAACACCGCGCATCACCGGCGGGATTCTGGCGAGGCAGAAAGCAGGGGATTTGAGGGAAGATAGAGAGTGGCAGGGTGAGATAAAGGGTTTGAGGATTTTGGGGTTTTCGATTGGCCAAACCAACTAATTGGATTTCCTTCCTATGCTTTTAAGTTTTGACAAATGAAGATAAATTTTGTTGTTGCAACAACATAGGGAGACACGGAATTGAAGAAGGTGAAGAAATGAGATGATGGAGGAGAGAGAAAATAAGATATGGGTATTATCTTACAACATATAATTTAAATAATCTCTCTTAACTAAAAGTCAGATAAATTAACTCTATAACATAGAATATAGTTTTCATAAATCGTCTTCAAATATCATAATATATATAACATACAACTATATTTAATTAAACTCCAAATTACTCAGAAGGATTTCGGAAATATAGTAGAATAGTTAAGCCATCAAAAATAAGTAACTTTGTAATTATACGCGCATAATAATATTACTTGCTATGTATAAAATAAAATATATTACCAACACCAATAAAATAATATAACATTATTCATAAAAATATAAATAATTTTCCAACTCAAATCATAAGAGTATTTAGTATATATTATGGCTAATAATCATAATTAACAACAAATAAGATGGTTTAGAAATTACGGCTACTATACTCTACCACCCTTATAAGAAGTTTCGTCCTCGAAACTTGCAAACAGTTACTTAAAAACAACAATAAGTAAAATAATTAAGAAATAAATTTCATTTAAACACACAACCAAGAGAAACTTTGCACTCATGTGTCAAATTTATTTCACTAAAATAGGAATCTCAAACCTTTTAAGATATTAGGCATCCAGCCTCCATTCCGCCATCATCTTTTGTATCTCTACTTCAACTTGACTCGCGAAATCAAGGAGTAAAGAAGACAGAGCAAACTTGTTCGCAATGGATTCCAATAATCTCATTCGTAGAGATTTCTTTTGAAGTTCTTCTAAACTATTTAAACTATAAAAATTTCATGAAATTCACATTTCAATCTAATAAATAAAAGTCAAACGCAATTACAACGCACCACATGAAATACAACACAATTTGACGTCTAAAGATCATGACAACCATGCGGATCACACCACCCTTAAAAGAATACTCGTCCACGAACTTTGAAACGAACAAGTACGGATTTAGGTTACACCATACGAATACAAGAGTTTGATATCGAAAACCAATCACGGAATTAAACCAACACAAAGATAATGCGTTTCCCACGTTCAACGTTTAACTCAAGCGATCTTAAGATACGAGGGCATGGGCCAACTACGCTATTTTGATCAACAAAATCAATTAAGCACATAAGTTCACATAAACAGAAACATAGAATACACATGCAAGCGCAAACCTCAACGGCTTGGTTCATATATACTTAAATTTTATGTGATCCATTAAACCTATTTACAACCCTTACCCCACGATATGAAGATCATAGCGCATCCAAGAGCAACCATGCTCTGATACCATTTGTAACAGGCGGTCACTGCCGATCAGCTTACATAGGATTAATGCACAGCGGAATAAAAGAATCTGGTCGAGCTAACCAACTGCTACCATCACACTCACTGAACTATATCAGAATATGTGGAAACCAAAAATACAAATCTAATTCAAATTTAACAACTATAATCAAACTTTACAGAATAAGTTACATTAATAACTAAAGTATTACAATGATCTGCGGCCTCACTTCGAAATACAAATTAATACACGCAATTGTACTTCTAGTATTCTCGAACCTTCAACATTGAATAATATTCTCCAAGTCTTCAACTTGAAGCAAATAAGACACTGCCACACTCCAAGTGACAGGCCACAGAAATGACAAAATAAAACGTACACACATCAGCAAAGCTGAGTACGAACCCATCAAATAGATTTAAAACATGCTTTTATGCTCCTTTACTTGAAAACCATTCAATCAGAGTTACAACAACAATAGCAGCAACAATAACAACAGCAACGGCTACACATGCTTTAAACTTGTCATCCAATAACCTTGGTGACTTAGCGGTTCGTTATGGAACAATCTTTACAGCAAACATGCTTTATACTTGTCATCCAATACTCTTGGAGACTTCACAGTTCTTTACAAAACAATCACAATAGCATCACATGCTTTGAACTTGTCATCCAATACCCTTGGAGACCTCACGGTTCCTCGCGGAACAATCTTTATTCCTTTCAATCAATTCTATTACAGATATTCATATACTTTATGTTACTTTAACACAATCATTTGGCAATAAGTAAGGGAACGACGCGAAGGTAGTAACACCAGATTGCAGACACATTGCTTATCAGGAAACGTCTTCCCATCTTATAATAAGGCCTACCGTAGTCTTTAGTGTATACACCCCTTGAAGCAACCCACCAGAGATAATATTTCCAAGGCGACTCTCATAATACCCCACCAGAGGGTTTCCCCTTAAGACACTCCACCAGAGAGTAATCCTTAAGGTCCTTAGGGTTGACTACCAGAGAAGCCCTAAGCCTTTCGTTATGTGTTCATAACCTATGAAAGGCCCACCGGAAGCGATCCTCATCGGCTCCTTCTAACCTTTGCCATTCTTTCACTTTACATAATTAGTTCTTTAATCACTTTCATTTTCAACAAATAATAACAATACGACATCAAGTCATCTTATGATTAAAACCATGAACCACAAGACAATTACGCAATCCATAACAAATAAAACAAGGTTCATGCTATAACATAACTTGAATTCCAAATTAACATAATCGATAACAAACTATTCACATATCAAACTCGTAATTCTGTGGAGCGAGTTTACCCCATATCCAATTAGTAAACAATTCAATCAAATAACTGAGGCTTAGGCTCTACTTATACTTACTTACATATTAAAGCTCATTATTAACTTACTTTAGTGAAAACTAATCAAACAACTATACTTTCCTATGTTGCTCCATTGATGATTATCGAATTGAGATCTTTTAGTGAACACATTCTCAATATTCTAATCCATAATCAATAGATTTATCTTAAGTACTCTTCATATTACTAATAAGGACTAGTTAATTCTCTTTCTAACTTCATATGAGGAAACTAATTAAATTAATTTACCCTTAGAGTCTAGTTAGATAATTATTCCTCTTATCACCATTGAACATTTCCAATCAAATTACACTCTTCTTAGAAACTACTTATTTTAATCCATTATTACACCTTTATATAAACTTTCATCTAATTGAACATTTTCATAAAATTATACTGAACTAATTTTAGGAAACCACTCAAGTTGTCATTAGACCATCATGTATTTACCAAATTACTCCACATATTACAATTATAAGGACTTTCACAAATTAACAAATCATAGTTCTATTTCTTACTTTGTAGTATATATTTTATCTATCAAAGCTTAATAAACCACCATTATAAACATATAACTAGATTCCAGGAATTATGAAACAAAACTAGGAATTTGATCGCATTCCTACATTAGTGTGTTTGATATTTAACTTATCTTTAAACACTAAAAATCGTCATCAAACACAAGCATTCCATTCATCATAACTATAGCAAGTCAAACTTTAACTTATATCATTTTTAATCTCAATACCACCTACTAATGTAACTGAGACCCCTTTAGAGTAATTTGTACACTTATATTCAACTTAGAGATTGAAACGCATATATTAACATATTTTATTAAACGTTAACCACTAATCCAAATTCATTATATTAATCAATTTAGAATCCTCCATTGTTACATTAACTTGTATCAATTCCATCTAACAACATCAATCTATACGAGTGTTTAGACTACTTCATACTCAACTTGAGCTCCACAATAATCCTCCGTAACTAACCTCAATGACAATGATAAAACTAATTACTAACCATTCTCAGATAATCTCAAGTGGATAAACTAAGCCAATTAACTATTCTTGTAAAGGATACAACCATTATATTAGCCATAACACTTCTAAAAAGAACTAATCTAAACTAAATATGCCAAATAGAAACTAACCAATTCTATAACCTTCAAAGTTATCTTCAAATATATGAACACTTGAAACAACACCTGCCCAATATGCTATATTTGGATGATCCACAGAAGAGCTTGCAAGCAAGAACCCACAACAAATGAGCAAGAAAATTGGCTGAGAAGGGAGGCCCAACATCTCGCCTTCCTCGCTGGTTTAAGTGAGTTTAGAGAGAGGAAAAGAAAGAGTAATTATGGTATTTATGTGAGAGGAGGACCAGTAAACATGAGTTGGGAACCCTTAATCCCTATTTATAGAGAATGGGCAGGGTTAGTTTTGTAAATTCGAGTTTAATATTAAGGAAATCGTCATTTTACAAGCTAGAAACATTCTAGAATTTCCTAGTCTTTCCAAGACCCTAATCCCTTCTCAATTAAGCTTTAATCCTTTATTATGCTTAAACTAAATCCCTAAAATATGTAATTTACCTTAGTTAAGATATTTAAGCCTAATTAGTCGTTAATTCATAATTATAGAATATCTCAAACACAATACCGATAATAGCTCAAAACCTCAAAACCCCAGAACGATACTTGCGTTCTTAACGTAATTTATAAATGACTTATCTTAACTCACAATTCACATAACTTAACACATAATATTCACATTACCGACAAAATACACATAAGAAGCTATTCACAAATTTTAACTCCACCGCAAGCCACAGCATGTTACGTGCGGATTAGTACGTTAATGATCCTTATTTATCAAAATAATATGAACATAAAAAGTGAGGCTATTATACTCTACCTCCCTTTATAAAGTTTCATCCCGAAACTTTATAACATAAATTAGGATAATTAAGGGTAACGCTCTCGCATATCCGATTCTTTGTCCAGAGGTTGCCTCCTCTGTTCTATGATTGGTACAAAGTACCTTGACTAAGGGTATCATTTGATTTCACAATACTTTTCCCTTCTATCAAAAACTCTTAGGGGTTCTCCTAATGGCTTTGAAGACTCGCCAGGAGCAATTTGTAACAGCCCGCCCTTCCGAGCTGCTAGCTAAACATGCTTAACATTCATAAATCTCAATTATTATATGACAAACCTCAAAATTCATTTTCTGGCAGCGGAAACAAACATGTAAATTGATCCTGGACCTATAGGTTGTGGGCCCACAATACAATGTTCTTATATTAGACCTCAAAGAATCATATGCTTATTCTTATGATGATCTCAAAATGTAATATAATGTCACAAAGAATTTTCCTAGCACTCGATCCAAATACTCTTGGCCCATAGCTCCGCTGTTTCTCTAGCATAACTCAAGCTTTCCACACCAAGCCTGCAAATCAAAGAAAGAAATACAAAACAAACAACTAAAATGAGCAGAAAGCTCAGTAACTTTACTTCAGCCCGTTAAAATGGTTTTAGTTCGCAAATATTTCAACAAATCAATTGCACTTAAAAAGGTACTTATAATGAAGTTGATTCTTTAAAATAGTAAGGCCAACATGACGCAATAAAAGTAACATGATATAAATACTCAATCAAGTCCAACTTAGCGTAAGAGGATTCATATTTCTTACGAGATTTTCTTAAAACGTCCACATATATAAAATAGTGAAACAAGGATTATTTCCGAGTGAAAAAACATATCTACTCACTAGTGTCTTAACTATCGCATAGAATACATAAACTTAAGTTCATAAATCTCCTTTGAAACGTAAAGTAAGAGTTCACAAACTTTAGTTACTTATATTCAGGGTAAGTGAACCCGAATAGAGAGGCATGGTCAACCTGACACTATACCATCTCCAACCTTATCTCCTTAGCTTAACTTAAAGGGTGGTTGCTACCTTATTTAACTTATGGGTCGTCACCTACCTTTTCATACTGCTTGCAAGAATTCTAGGACATGTCCCCTTAACTCTTAACTTTTCGTAACTCAACTTATCGTACTTAGCTTGTGGTTGTTCTTCACTATCTAGAGACATCTTCTTCCCCTTGTAAACCATACATAAAATAGTACTTTTATAGTCAAAAGATTGTCTTTCAACTCATCCATAATTTACTCAAAAGCTCATGAGTTACCATACATAACATAATTCTCTTGTCGGTTTCCGGAATAGCATAAATCACAAAACATAGATAATAAAAGTCTTTTTCATAAATATTTTCTGCAAAATATACTTTGTGTACAAATCACATTTTAACTCATATGACCAATCTGGTCAAGATGAAATACATGTTCAAACAAAAGGAATAAATACTTGAGCATATGTTTTGTCACAATAATTTGTTAAGACCTTATTGGCCTAAAATCGGTCATTTACATAACTTATACACAGTTAACAGAAGTTTGTGTATCCATAGCATAATCAAAGGTATAAACTAATTTATAAAAATAGAAACACAATCCTTAGCACGGGTATAATAATACATTTTTGCGGAACATAAACGTTGCCTCAAAGCCCTTAGCATTGACATGTAACCACTTCGGAACGCACGATTTCTTGAGCTCCTCTGCTAACCATTGCTATTCTCCATAACTTCCTCCACAACCATAATACACTAGTGGAAAAAACCTTATATGACACAAAGAAACTGATCTTGTTCTCCCGAAACCGGATCAGTAAGTTTAATATTTTTTAGCGCAAAATTTTAGACTAGGTAACTGATCCGGTTGGGAGGAGAACCAAATCAGTTTTTCTTAACTAATCCGGTTCTCCCCACTGGATCAGTTAGCTTACCCAACAATTACCAAGCCTAGTTCACTCATTGTTTCTCTCGGCCCACTTTCTCCTCTCTAACATTAGTAAGATATAAAGCTAAAAAAAACCCTAACCCACTCACACGCCTCCTACTCTCACGCCTCTCTAACCTCACTTCCCTCCTCTTTATCTGATCCTTTCCTCTAACCTCAATTCCCTCCTCTCTCTGATCTGATCCACACAACCCCAACGCCACCATCGTTCTGCTCTCTACTCACGACACCATTGTTCTGCTCTCCACTCACGGCACCATCGCTCTGCTCTCCACTCACGCCACCATCGCTCTGCTCTCCACTCACGCCATTATCGTTCTTCCCTCTTTGCTTCCCTCTCATCCGTCGTATCTCCTCCCCTGACCCACAAAACCCCAACACAACAACCCAATACCATTACGACGAACATTCTAAAATCATCTAGTAAAGGCGGTGCGAAGAGACGAAACACAGAAGGAAGAAACGAAGAGATGAAGAAGAAGAGATGAAGAGGACGAAGAGATGAATTCTAAAATCCGTCGCCCATTTCTGTAAATTTTAGTTTATCTTGTTTCGATTATTTTAGGGTTTAATTTTGTAATTTTTATCGATTTAATTTCATTTGTAATTTCTTGTAATTTATCTTGTATTTTTTATTTCTTGTAATTTATTTTGTAGTTTTTAATTTCTTGTTAATTTGTAATTAGTCAGTTTTTCATGTTAAATCAATTAGTCACTAACTGGTGATTTTCGTTTTTTTTTTTTTTTTGATTTTTGGGATCTAAGTATGTTGGTGGACTTGTATATGATTTGAAACTGGTGTTTGCGATTTTTGGATTTTAATTTCGTGTTTGTTTAAAAAAGTAAATTTTAGGGTCTGTAATGTGGGGTCAAAAAGTACCCAGATCTGACTACTAGCAGTGGTGCCAGCCTACCAGTCATAACCAATACGCCAGTTTTTTTTTAATATACAATGCAGTGAACTTATCCGGTTTGCTTAACTGATCCGGCTTTCTTGCAAAACTGGATCAGTTAGTGATTAACTGATCTGGTTTATGACCGGATCAGTTAATCTTTAAGAACTGCTGCGTGCCCACCCGATCTGGACCAAAACCGGATCTGTAAGCCCGGTTTTCACCGGATCTGATGGGCTTTTTTCCACTAGTGATAATACTTCAGTAACTTTCTTAACCACTTTAATTACATAAACTATTCCAAATTATATTATTACATAGAGACTATTTCATCAGTTCAAGTTAACTCTCATAGCTAAACCAGTTCAACTCATAAATGATTTGACTTATTTCACATGTTATTTCCCAATTACCATCTTAATATCTCTATTACTCAATATTGATTCATTCCTCAAGGAGTCTCACACACAAAAACCATTAAATTAAGCTTATAATATAGTCTCCATTATCTAACCGTAGAGGTTCATATAACCAATTGCACTCATCTCATATTCCTTACTCCAATTTCATCTTTGATACCAATATTTTTCATAGCAACAATCACCCTTACCATAACAACAATACCAATTTTGCAAAACAGAATTTAGAATTCCAATTTGTTCCAAAATATAACTCATTGATTCAATTATTTGAAAGAAAGATTAAGAGGATGTAAATATTATACCTTTGATAAATTAAACCCCAAAGACAAATTTGGGTTTCCCTTCAAGCTATGAAGAAATAAAAGAGCAAAGAGATCAAACAACAACCATGGAGCACCAGCAGCCACAACAACGCTCGCAGTCAGCAACATCGACGCGGCGGCGACGACTGCTCGTCGGCCAGTCGACTACAGAACCGAGAGGAGAGAGAGGAAAGTAGAGGAGCAATAACAGCAGGAAAAACACCCCAACACACGGTGGTGATGGAAACGCGGCAACATGAGCCCCACATTGGTGGCCGAACAACACAACCGAAGTGAGAGAAAGATGTGAGTGAAAGAGAGATAAGAGATGAATTTTGGGTTTTATGATTCTGATTTTTGGAGAATTCCCTTAGCATGATTCACATATATGAGATTGCTTAGCTAAAATTTTGACAACTCAATAACTTGATCTTGCTTGGTAGTTTCGCAAGAAGACACGAGGGGAGGAGAATAATTGATGTGGCTTCTTGAACAGAGGACACGGGGATGAGAGAAAATGAGAGGAGGATGAGTTTCCGTTTATTTCTTTTCTTTGTAATCCAAAGTTTGATATCAACTTATTATAAACCCAAAACATAAATTACTTCCAAAACATGGGTAAGCTTACTAATAACAAAAATGGGATTGTTTTTTAAAAATAACTTAATTTTTTTTTTTTGAAAGAGAAAATTCATTAATTGCAGGCCAAACGGCATCTACAATATGTATTAAAGAAAAATAATATACAATTAAACAAGGCTAAATCAAATTCGTCTTCGAAGGAACTACAATGAACCAGATCGAGCAGTACAGCGTAGCCCCCCTTGTATTTGCTGAATCAAGCAGCTATTGATGAGGAAGTCTATCATTTTGATGTAGTTTGGAAAGAACATTATTGACCGACTCATGTTGACCGCATCCGAGAGTCTAATACCTTCATGTTGAGTCTCGAACTTCAACCAATTAGAACATTTTCTCATACCTAAAAACAAAAAAACCATACTCACAACTCCCATAGGGGAGAAGGAGATTTCCAAAACAGAAACTAAAAACCCCATAACAGGGTTTGAAAAAATCTCATAAAGAGAGACTATTTATTAAACAAAATAAGAAAATGAATTAAAAACTGAAAATAAAAGGGGAAAAGGGGCTTACCATGGATGAAATCATCCATGGCAGCCCCTAACTTATGAAGAAGGGTAGGGGAGGCTAGGGTTTGAAAGAGAAAGAGAAAGAAAGAGGGGGCTGGCTAGGGTTTTTTAAAAAAAATAACTTAACTATTGATTGTAATTAACTCTTAATATAAGTTGTTTAAAAACGTGGCTATGACACAATTATTGTAATTTTATTTAGGATTAGGAACTTTATTATCTTTATGAATGAATTGTTATATTTAATGGATTGAACGTATATTATTTTACATTATAGTGTGACATGATTATACTTTTTTTTTTGCCAACAAAAATTGTTACATGAAGTTAAATATTAATTTCGGATCCCTATTTTAAAATTCTTGGATCCACCATTTATTGCCATCATTATTTCGTTAATGTTTTGTTATAAGATTACTAGCCTTATGTAACACCCTCGCCAACCCGAACCCTTTTTCATTTAATAAAACTCGAGATGGGGAAAAATCCACGAGGGTTCGACTCAACGGACGTGCTACCGCCGCACTTATCTCCTTGGAAATAAATGCAAGGCTAGATTAAAGCATACTAAATTCAAATAAATTAATCCTTACAACCAAGTAAATCGTTCATTAAATATTACTAATTACTTAAGTGTTTCAGAGTTCCAGCGGAAGCTAAATCATAAGCTAAGTGGATGACAACTCTAAGTGATCTTCCTTTGTTCCCCCGTCGATCACCCACCTGCACAAATACATTGCAAAGAAACAAGAGAGACAAGCTCCCAAAAATTAGAGAAACTGAGTAATTCCAACTCCATCCCGTAAAATACTTAAGTTGAAAATACTTTGTAAAATAGTTGGTTAATAGGGTTATAAAGCATAGCACACATACAAGTATATACAATGAATAATCGCATAAGTTCAATTAATCCAGTTATTTAAGGAGAGGAAAGAGAACGCCAGTAAGCCGGGGTCAATCCCTGTAACCACCTATGGATAACATAATGGCCATAATAACAGAGTCCCTAGTGTGTGCACCCCTTCTACTTGGATCACAACAAGATAGAAGGAAGACAAGAAACAGAAAATCAGCATAGTAACCAGAGAACCTGTAGGTGGCCGCTGAACCTCCCATACAGGGCAACCTGTTCATCATTTCCCTCCGATATTTCACTTTAAGTGATTAACAGCTTTTAATTCAAGTCATCACATAACACATGTATACATATGCGTCAATTCATTTAATCAAGAGTGAATACATACACTTATTCCAAATCCAGAATTCAATTCATACATAGCTTAATCTGAGAGCCCATTATCATAATCGTCACTTGGTTACATTGATTAACTCATAATCATCCAATTATCACATGTTCTTGATAATTTCCAACTTTCACTCATGACTTCAATATTAATAATATAGTAATAGTAATAATATAAATGGTAAGAATAACGATAATAATAATATTAATAATAATAATGAAAATAATAATAACCATAACATTACTAAACGACATTAAACGATGTTGATAACAAGAATAAAAAGATTAGTGATTAAGTTGCTATTATTTGACGGCGTTAATAACGTTATAATAATAATCATCATTGTCATATCGTTCGTTATACAAGTCATTTCATTTGTCATAGTCATTCACCGTGCATAATCCATAACTATAAATCATATTCAAATACATATTCTAATTCACATAGTCACATAATTAATTCGTTTTATTCTAACGGGATCTATGTTTAGATGGACATCGGAGATTACCTCGTGACGCGTGCCCAAAAGTTAAGTTCACGAACGGATTAACACTCTTGATATTCCTCGTCTACGCAATCGGAGTCTACAATAGATATTAACGAGGTCTAAGTTAGTTACCTAAATAACCCCTTTTTATATAAAATAAACAATTTAAATAATTCAAATAACTTAAAGAATTCTTAATGATTAAAGTTTATGGTTTTCAAATTATTTATGAAATCATTTTAAGTACTCAAAGATAACTTCAACTTAATTTTCATTAACTTAGACGATTATTTTAAATATAGGAAACTAACTTCTTACTTTGTTTTAGAAAGTAAGAAATATTTTCAAGTTATAAAAGGCTAAATTAATCTAAAATGTACCAACTTAATAAAGTAAGCTAGTTTAGGAAAGTCATTTGTTTTGTTCTAAAAAATAATAAAACTTAATAAAACTAATAAAACAAATAAAAAGGAAAGAAATATTTACTGATTCAAAGAATCAGTTTCACCAAAACTGAAAAACAAAAGAAACGAAGGGAGGAAGAACAGGGGAGGCACGCTGAGCAGGTAAGGAGAGCAAGGGAGGAAGGCTGGTGGTTTGGGCGAAGCACGGCTGCCGGAGCCAGGCGGGGTCGGGGTCAGGCGGGGTCGAGAGGGCGGCTGGCGCGACTGTGGAGGGAGGCAGCAGGGTGCTGCGAAGGAGAAGAAGAAAGCAGCGAGGAAGGAGAAGGGTGCACTTTGTAACACCCCCGCCAACCCGAACCCTTTTTCATTTAATAAAACTAGAGATGGAGAAAAATCCACGAGGCTTCGACTCAACGGGCGTGCTACCGCCACACTTATCTCCTTGGAAATAAATGTAAGGCTAGATTAAAGCATACTAAATTCAAAATAAATTAATCCTTACAACCCAGTATATCGTTCAATTATCACATGTCTTTCATAATTTCCAATTTTCACTCATGACTTCAATATTAATAATAACGATAACAATAATAATGATAATAATAATAATAATGGAATTAATAATAACTTTAATAACGATAATAGTAATAATAAAAATAATTATGATGGTAACAATAATAACATCATTTAAACAATAACGATAATAATAATAGCATAAAGTCACTATTAGTGTTGTTAATGACGTTAATAACATTAAAGTTGTCATATCATCTGTTATTTGTCATACTCATTCCTCGTGCATAACCCAAAATTATAATAATTATAACCCATTATCATAATCCATATTCTAATTCACATAGTCACATAATTAATTCGTTTTATTCTAACGGGATCTACGTTTAGATGGACATCGGAGATTACCTCGTGACGCGTGCCCAAAAGTTAAGTTCACGAACGGATTAACACTCTTGATATTCCTCGTCTACGAAATCGGAGTCTACAATAGACATTAACGAGATCTAAGTTAGTTACCTAAATAACCCCTCACGCCCGTTGAGTCGAACCCTCGTGGATTTTTCCCCATCTCGAGTTTTATTAAATGAAAAAAGGTTTGGGTTGGCGGGGGTGTTACAAAATGGTATCAGAGCGGAGTTTAGATTAACTAGGGAGAGATTAAAATTATTAATTAGGAAAATGAATCAAATTAGGGTTAACTTAAAATTTTATTTAGGAAGTCAAGATACTACCTCCGTCCCAGAATAGTCTGAACACTTTCCTTTTTTGTTTGTCCCAAATTAGTTTGAACACTTCTTTTTTTGGCATGGTCCCACCATTAATATATTATTTCTTCTACACATCTTTGGCCCACACTCTACCTTTTATCAATAAAAAGTTACCTAAGTTTCTCTCTCCTCTAATAAAAAATACCCCACCAACTCCTATCACATCTACTTTTTAAATAAAATAACATTTGATAACCACACTACAACTTATCACCTTAAACTACGTGTCCCAATAAGTGTTCAGATCTTTCTGGGACGGAGGGAGTAATAAAAATATTTAGGAAAAATGAATTAGGATTAAAATATGACTTAAGGGTTTAGTATGGGTACGAATGGGTTATGTGTACATGTACGAAAGTACTCGCTAAAGGTACTTATTAATTGTTTATGATATTTTATTAGATGGCCAAAACACGTTTGACCGCCAGGAAATGCACCAGAACCCCTCGTCAAGGACCATACCTTCTAAGGATGAGGGTAGGAGAGTCTATTTCAGCTTATATTTACATATTACGGCTAACAATGAAGTGTTACCACCTCAACGAAGGCCACGGGAATTCAGATTTCCTCACGCCACCTAGACATGCCGATGTTTTGACTCACACTTTCCCCAACGATGATCCATATGCTGGAATCAAGAACGAATACTCTGATGTTCTGAAAAATGGAAGGCCAAACTATGAACGATACACATTAAAAGGGGAGTGGTATCTCACGTTGAATTACCTGGAGAAAAGAATGCTTGATACTAGGGCCAAGTGGCTTAATGACTATTTACCCACTGATGACGAGGAGCCCAACCATAGTGGCGATGAAGATGTAGGAAGCAACCCCGCTTCACCCGTGTAAATCTCAATGGAGATGAAGGTGAAGACGAAGACCCGTCCGAGTACGCTGACTAAAAACCCAAATCCCTATCCCTGACCCTTAGATTTTATAATTAAGATCGTAAAAGACCAATTAATGTGTTAACTTAGCTAATGATGGTGCAACTGATGCTTATTTGACTATTTGAAACAAACTCTTATGCTACTATGAACGAATTGTTATGGCACTTTTGGAGTAATGAATGATGAACTTTTGATATGTGAATTGAGTATGAAATGAATGAATGAATGAATGGTGTGAACCATGATTATGTGAATTAGCTTTTATATAAGAATCAATGTGAATGGTGGAAACACCAATGTGAATAACGCAGGTAGCTTATGCAATACGTTTATACGCGATCTAGAGCAAGGCGACAAGAAAACCAAATGGCCGAAACACCGGAACAAGTTACAGCATGACTTACGACTCTCAAGCAACTAGCTCAGAGCTTCGGCTTAGTCCTCCAAAACCAGATCAACAACAACCACCATGGAGACGATCCGCAGGCTGCAATGGCAAAAAATATTTCCGCTTTGAAACCACTAACCTTTGTTGGGAGGGAAGATCCATTACTTCTTGAGTACTGGATAAGAGACTTCGAAAAGATTTTCACGGCCACGGGTACGCCTGAGGCCCAGAAAGTAGACCAAGCAACCTTTTATCTGCATGAAGATGCCGATACTTGGTGGGAAAGTGTAGGACCTACTGTTAAATCTCAAGAGAACTTTAACTGGGAAGCGTTTAAGGTAGCGATTAAGGCTCGATTCTTCCCCGAGCACATTCGTAGGCAGAAGTACAATGAGTTTAGTAGGTTTAACCAGAGCTGTAACATGAGTGTGCAAGAGTATGCCAGATTCTGCCCGACTGTAGTGCCAGATGAAGGAACTAAGGCCCAAAAGTTTGAAGACGGAATTAAGTTTGATCTTCAGACTCGAATGGGAGGTAGCACCTCTACTACGTTTGCGGAAGCGTATGCTAAGGCCTCAAACCTGGAGAGAATCTTGCAGCGTGAGAGAGAGATGCTAGGTAGACACAAAAGGAAGGAACCTGCTGGCAACATCAACAGCCAAGGGTACGACAAAAGGCCCAACAATGGTGGAAACAACAATAACAATGGTGGACACTACAACAACCGCAACAATCAAAATTCTGGACAACAGGCCCAGCAAGGAAATAGGAACCAAAAGAACTTTGTTTGCAAGAAGTGTGCCAAGAGCCATCCAGGGTTCACTTGTCAGGGTGAAAGAATCAAGTGTTTCGAGTGCGGAGAAGTAGGCCACAAATCGTTTAACTGTCCCAAGAAGCAAGCTCAAAATGGACCAAATGGGAACAATGGTAACAATGGAGGTGGAAACAGAATTCAAAACTTCAATAACAACCGCCCCAGTGGAGGAAATGTTGCACAGAACGAGAACCAGAACAACCGCTCTTTTGGAGGTGGAAATGGAAAATATGGAAAGAATGGCAATGGAGGCTACACCAATGGAAGAAACAATGTCATGAGCCGAATTGAAGCTGACACCAGTGCCAATGTTGTGACGGGTACATTTCTCGTAAATTCAAACCCTGCTTATGTACTCTTTGATTCCGGAGCGTCTCATTCTTTTATTTCTAGCACTTTTGGTAACAAGTATCCCCTCAAGTCTACCCATTCTTGTCGAACCAATATAGCCATGCCCACCGGTGAAACTGTTTCTTGTAAATCTCTTTTCCAAAGTATCCTTGTAGTCATAGTTGGTACTGAATTACCGGCCGATCTTATCCTTTTTGACCTAAAAGACTTTGACGTTATCTTGGGAATGGATTGGTTAGCTAAGTATAAAGCCAAAATCGAGTGTCATAACCAGAAAATATCTCTTAGAGGACCAAAGGGAAATACGATATCTTATAAAGGCATAACCTTCCAGCCTAACGTCAAAATAATCTCGGTCCTGAACCTTCAAACCTATCTTAGAAAAGGCTACCGTAAGGGACGTAAGCGTGGAAAACGAGGAGTTGACTCAAATTCCGGTAGTAAAGGAGTTTCCGGATGTATTTCCCGAAGAGCTTCCAGGAATGCCACCAGAGAGAGAAGTGAGCTTTAAGATCGATTTAGTCCCTGGAATCGGACCTATCTCTAAGGCTCTGTATCGAATGGCACCTGCAGAAATGCAAGAGTTGAAGGTGCAAATAGAAGATTTGTTGGATAAAGGGTACATTCGACCTAGTGTTTCGCCTTGGGGATCCCCGGTATTGTTTGTTCGAAAGAAAGACGGATTTTTGAGGTTGTGTATCGATTATAAGGAGTTGAATATTGCCACGGTAAAGAATAAATATCCGCTCCCGAGAACTGAGGATTTGTTCGATCAGCTTCAGGGTGCAACCGTGTTTTCCAGGATCGATTTACAATTAGGTTATCACCAACTACGAATCGTTGAAGAAGACATCCCTAAGACAGCCTTTCGTACGAGATATGGCCATTATGAGTTCACCGTCATGCCTTTTGGACTCACTAATGCGCCTGCAACTTTTATGGACCTCATGAATAGGACTTTCCAGCAATACTTGGATAAGTTCGTGATAGTGTTCATCGATGATATATTGGTATACTCGAAGGATAAAGAAGATCATGAGGCTCAGTTGAGGAAAGTCTTGGAGATTCTTCGAGAAAAGCAATTGTACGCCAAGTTCTCGAAGTGTGAATTTTGGTTGGAAAAAGTTTCATTTTTGGGTCATGTGATATCAAAAGAAGGCGTTTCCGTAGATCCATCGAAGATTCAACCAGTGACCGATTGGCCTCAACCTAAGAACGTCACCGAAGTACGGAGTTTCTTGGGTTTAGTTGGATATTACCGGAGATTTGTGAAATATTTTTCGAGAACGGCCCAACCTCTCACGAACCTGATGAACAAAACAACAAAGTTTCATTAGGATGATAAGTGTGAGGAAGCATTCCAAGAGCTGAAAAAGAGACTTACAACAGCCCCGGTATTAACATTGCCCTCTGGAGTAGAAGGATTTGAAGTCTACAGTGATGCCTCAAAGAAAGATTTTGGGTGCGTCTTGATGCAACATGGTAAAGTAGTGGCCTATGCGTCGAGACAACTCAAACCACATGAGCAAAATCACCCAACTCATGACTTGGAGTTAGGAGTAATCGTGTTTGCGCTCAAGATCTGGAGACATTATTTGTATGGAGTGCAAAGTAAGGTCTATACAGATCACAAGAGTTTGAAGTATCTGTATACGCAAAAGGAGTTGAATATGAGACAGAGACGTTGGCTCGAGCTCATAAACGACTATGTTTTGAAGATAGTGTATCAAGAGGGAAAAGCGAACAAAGTTTCTGATGCGTTGAGTAGGAAGAGTGCTCATTCGCTAAACGTGTTGATTTTGGCAGATGAACTGTGTGAAGAGATCAAGAGATTGAGTTTGTAAATAGTTGAGCCTGGTTATGTGAAAGCTCATTTGAATGCTCTTACTGTTGGACCGAACATATTTGAGGAGATTCGGGTGAAACAAGCTGCAGATAAGTGGTTAAGGAAGTTAAGAGAGATGAAAGAAAGTGGTCAAGCACCGGAGTTCGAGATCGACGGCAATGGCGTTGCAAAGTATAAACGGAGATTGTGTGTGCCACAAGATGAGGAACTCAAGACGAGAATTCTAAGGGAAGCCCATAGTTCGCCGTATTCCATACATCCAGGAGAAGATAAGCTCTATAAGGATTTGAAAAAGCATTTTTGGTGGCCTAGGATGAAGCAAGAAGTAGCCAACTTCGTGACAAAATGTTTAACATGCCAGAAGGTGAAAATACAGCATATGAAGCCTGAAGGGAAATTGCAACCTTTGGAAGTGCCACGATGGAAATGGGAATCTATTTCTATGGATTTTATCATGGGGTTACCGAATACGAGGTCGGGAAAGAATGCAATATGGGTAATAGTGGACCGTTTGACTAAGACGGCAAGATTTGTGGCAATGAAGGATACTTGGTCGTTGAAACAGTTGGCGGATGCTTACTTTAATGAGGTGGTTAGACTACATGGTGTTCCAAAGGACATCGTTTCGGATAGGGACTCGAGATTCTTATCTAAGTTCTGGAAACAGCTTCAGACAGCCGTGAGTACACTATTGAAATTCAGCACAGCCTTCCACCCAACAACAGATGGTCAAACAGAGAGAACCATTCAAACCTTGAAGGATATGTTGAGAGCATGTGTGATGGATTTCGGAGGATATTGGGATGATCATTTGATGTACATTGAGTTCTCGTACAACAACAGTTATCACTCGAGCATAGGAATGGCACCTTATGAGGCGTTGTGTGGACGGAAATGTAGAAGTCCTATATGTTGGAGCGATGTGAATGAGTCGTTGAATTTGGGACCAGAAATGATAGAAGAGACTACCAACAAGGTGAAGTTGATTCAAGAGCGTATGAAAGCAGCTCAGGATCGACAAAAATCGTATGCCGATCAAAGGAGACGGGATTTAGAGTTTGAAGTTGGAGAAAAATTGTTGCTAAAAGTTTCGCCAACCAAGGGAGTAATGAGATTCGGTAGAAAAGGAAACTTGAGTCCTCGTTATATCGGACCTTATGAGATACTCGAAAGAATTGGGGAAGTGGCCTATAGATTAGCCTTGCCCACAGAGTTAGCCAATGTTCATAATGTCTTTCATGTGTCTCAACTTCGTAAATATGTCCCCGATCCCTCCCATGTTATCCAACCTGAAACCATTGAGCTAGATGAGACCCTCACCTTTGCAGAACGTCCTGTTAGAATCCTTGATTCCAAAACGAGAAATACCCAAAACAAGGCAGTAAAGTTAGTCAAAGTTTTGTAGTCTAATCATCAAACCGAGGAAGCAACTTGGGAAACGAAAGATGCCATGAGAAAGCGTTATCCTGAACTCTTTTCTGAGGTACGATTATCGAGTTTCGGGGACGAAACTCCTTAAGGGGGACCGAATGTAATACTAACAAAGCGCAAAACTACTATTTCGTTAATATTGAATATCTAACTTTAAAGTTCGAGGACGAACTTTGTTTTTAAGGAGGAGTAGATATAATACCCTGAAATTTCGAAATTTATTTATTACGCTTTAATATTATTTCCACTTAAATTTATTTTTCTGATAATTCAATTTTAATAATGATTTCATTTAGTTTTGAATTGTGATTTAATTGAAATGTATTTTAAACTAATTATTCATTTTCATTATTTCTAAATAATTTAATTAGGGACCATTTTTATTGAAGTTCCACTTTGTTTAATCAAGTACCCTAAAATAAACCATATTGAAGCCCAAACAATGTAATACCAAGCCCAATGTCCAATACATTGTCCAAAAGCCATAAGCCAAACTACTTAGCAAAAAAAAAAAACAAAAAAAAAAAGGAAAAGAGATCAAAAAACCATCTTCTCCTTCCCACCATTCTCCCTCACCCATGAATCAAGCTCAACCACGAAAGTAAAGAAAATTCAGTAGCACCAACTCTATGTCAGAGGACTTTGAAAATCAAGCACAAATTCAACCATAACCTCAACTCTTCTGTTCAAAATCCCCCAAAATCAGAAAACAAAATCTCAACACCATACTTCCTCCATTAATGGAGGTTGACTAAGCTCCACAAATTCAGAAAATTTGCTCTATAAATAGCAACCCAAACACATTCAATTGTTCAAGCAAACAAATTAAACTTCAAAGGTTTGCTTCAATCTTCTTCTTTCCCCTCTTAATTTCTGATTTTTGTTTTGGAAATTAAAAAAAAAAAATTCAACCCATTAACATTTCCTCTGTTTCTCTGAACCATCTCGACCACCACGACCACTCAGAAAACCACCGCAGCACCGCCAGCCATCGCCATCTCATGCGCCACCCAACCGGCGCACCACCCTTCTCCTTCCTCGCTGCTTTCTTCTTCTCCTTCGCAGCACCCTGCTGCCTCCCTCCACAGTCGCGCCAGCCGCCTTCTCGACCCCGCCTGACCCCGACTGGCTCCGGCAGCCGTGCTTCGCTCAAACCACCAGCCTTCCTCCCTTGCTCTCCTTTCCTGCTCAGCGTGCCTCCCCTATTCTTCCTCCCTTCGTTTCTTTTATTTTTCAGTTTTGGTGAAACTGATTCTTTGAATCAGTAAATATTTTTTTCCTTTTTATTTATTTTATTAGTTTTATTAAGTTTTATTATTTTTTAAAACAAAACAAATGACTTTCCAAAACTAGCTTACTTTATTAAGTTGGTACATTTTAGATTAATTTATCCTTTTATAACTTGAAAATATTTCTTAATTTCTAAAACAAAAATCAGAAATTAAGAGGGGAAAGAAGATGATTGAAGAAAACCTTTGAAGTTTAATTTGTTTGCTTGAACAATTGAATGTGTTTGGGTTGCTATTTATAGAGCAAATTTTCTGAAATTGTGGAGCTTAGTCAACCTCCATTAATGGAGGAAGTATGGTGTTGAGATTTTGTTTTCTGATTTTGGGGGATTTTGAACAGAAGAGTTGAGGTTATGGTTGAATTTGTGCTTGATTTTCAAAGTCCTCTGACATGGAGTTGGTGCTACTGAATTTTCTTTACTTTCGTGGTTGAGCTTGATTCATGGGTGAGGGAGAATGGTGGGAAGGAGAAGATTGTTTTCAGATTTCTTTTCCTTTTTTTTTTATTTGTTTTCTTTTTCCTTTTTTTTGCTAAGTAGTTTGGCTTATGGCTTTTGGACAATGTATTGGATATTGGACTTGGTATTACATTGTTTGGGCTTCAATATGGTTTAGTTTAGGGTACTTGATTAAACAAAGTGGAACTTCAATAAAAATGGTCCCTAGTTAAATTATTTAGAAATAATGAAAATGAATAATTAGTTTATAATACATTTCAAATAAATCACAATTCAAAACTAAATGAAATCATTATTAAAATTGAATTATCAGAAAAATAAATTTAAGTGGAAATAATATTAAAGCGTAATAAATAAATTTCGAAATTTCAGGGTATTACACCTTATATGCACGTTATGCGTGCAAAGTCGAAGGATGAATGGTAACTGATTTGCAGTTTGTTAGATTGTTTTTTCCCTTTTTTTTATTTTTATTTTTAAACTAATAGAGTAGTAGGTGTTGTAGTTTTGTTTTCTAGTTAGGGGTATATTGGTAAAAAAAAAGGGTGGACACCTAAGTGCTTAAGAGTTCCCATATATAATAGAGATAAATCAATTAAATATTTTTGATTAGTCTTAAACTTTCTTAACTTAAGTTTAATTAACCTCTATGCAACATATAAAACTCCATTCTCTCTAATCTCTAACTCCTTCCTTCCACAACCCACTAGATAGTCCTCAACAACTCTTCCTCCACCTCCCGAGTAGAACTAGTATCACCACCAACACTCCCCCAATTATCCCATAATCTCCCACCATATATAATCGAAATCGTCACCCAAACCACCACTGCCAAAAATTATACTTTTTCTGTTTAGAAATAGTTGCACCATTTGCATAGTGTTTACTATATATTCACATGTTACAATTTTATTGTCTTTGGTGATTTATATTTTAGAAAAAACATAGTCATAAGGAATCTTGTTACTTTCATCTCAATGTATATTTTTTTAATGTCAACATTTTATAATTTTACTTATTAATAATTAAAGATATAAATGTTTAAAAACATGCATCGACAAACGTGAAAACATGAAATGGTACAATTATATCTAAACGGAGGAAGTATATGAAGGAAATAATAGAGAGAATAAGGGTGTTATTGGGGTTGCGTGTAACTTGGGCTAAGTTAAAGTAAAACTAACAAAAATTGGATGGAAATGTTGTGGGCGGTTTTTTTTAATTGCGGGTGGTTATGCGTTAAACTTTTTACCGGGTGAATTTAAGCTAAAATCTTTGTTTTTTTTGGATCTCTTACCTTTTTTTTAATGTTGTGCCAACCTGATCTTACAGTAAGCTAAGGGGAGTTTGTTTAGAGAGATACAGACCGAGGGATAGGAATATAGGGGAAGAGATTAAATAAATGTAACGTTTGTTTAAAGGAATGGCGACCGAAGGGAAAATAAATGATAAAAACCGCTCTTACCCACTAAAATAATACCTAGGAGGAAGGTGGTATCAGAGGCAAGGGGTTAAGAAAAGTAAACAAAATAATATATTTTTTTCTAAAAGAAGAAAATCATACTTTACCTATAATGATAAGGAAGAAAGGAGGAGATTGCGAGAGAATAAGGCCATTTAATTTACTTTGTAGCTTATCCCAATATTATTTTCAACCTATATCAAATAGTAGAATAATTATTTTTTCTCCATCCCACTTACTAATTCTCTATCCTTAACCCCATTATTAATCCATGTCCCTCATGTCAAATTCCCCATTAGTGTCAGTCAACTTCCTATAGACTCGCTATACTATTAATCAAAATTTTCTAACATAGTTTAAATCCTTACTAGGTCGAGGTTTTTTACCTTAAACGTAAGAAATTTTGTCTTGCAAAAAATCACTCGTGCATCCTACTAAAATTGACGATATGGGGCTCAATTATGAGCAGTTTTCTTTAATAGGTTCCAACTATCAATAATCCAGTGGAGGTCTTAACTATATGGGTTTATGTTTATTTTTGGGTCCAGGAGGTAACCCAACCTACTATTGCAGGTAAAGAGGTCACGTGAGACCATTTAAAGTCACCTGAAACCACCTTCATCATCTTGTTTATTTCTCCTAACTCACTTTCCCAGTTTCCCCTCTCCTCCCCTCTGCCATTTTTTCATCTCTCTTCTCTCATCTAATCAGGTTTTTATCACTCATCCCCTTTATTGATGGTCGCGCACTGCTAGCCCTTTTTACTTGTGGTATTATTTGCAGTTTCAGAACTGAATTGTGAATTCTGTTTTATGAATATTTTATTTTTTTATTGATTGTGAATTTTGAAGTTATTGCGTTATGTTGTATGGATTTTGTGAGACGGATTGAATATGAGGCTTGACCATCGATTTTCGAGGCGCTTTTGTTTTGATTTGAAGAGCTTGGGTGTGAGATAATGTCTGCCTTTTTCTTATTAGAGTTCAAAGGGTTTGATGGTGGTTGTTTTTTAGGAGAGAGATAATGGAAAGACCAAGAATTGAATTGATGACTGAGTGTCCGACGAGGTGATGGTGTATTTGTTGGACAGAGTGGCGCCACTAAGTGGTTGATTTTTCCACCAAACACCCAAAAGCAAACAAACCAAAAATCTAGTTGCTGGAGCTGCGTACTGTGGTGTTGCTCTCCTACCCCCTGTGTTTCTCTCTCCTCTAATCCGTGGGTCTGTCCCTTCGCCACTGCACGTTGGTGCTGCTGCTGGTGCTTTCACGCCATTAACACAAGATGAGAGAATTGTGTTGTGTTGTTAAATTTGTTGGCGTTGTTGTTGAAGTTATGATTTTGTTCTCCAAAATCTAACTCGAGTTTATAATACATTACGTTGATGATTTTGGAGCTGCGGAAGATCGAAGAGTTGATGATTTTGATTTTGTTTTAGGAATGAAAACTCCTTATGGTGATGCTGGGAGACTGGGAGTTCGTCTCAGTCAAATCCATCTTTTGTCTAAGGAATGTGAGAAGGAGTGGGCCCATTAATTGGAATTTAACCTGTTTAGTGAGTTGCAAGTCACATGGACCCAAAAATAAACATAAACCCCTATAGCTGTGTAGGCGTGATTTTATTTTTGCCTATAGCGGTGTGAGCGAGTATTTGACTACCCCATTGTTAAGGTGTTATTGAAATTTATTTTGAAGTCGCCAACAAGTCTTTTAAAGGAAAACTTATAAACCTAATTGGATATTGAAAACTTTAGGGACATCTTAGGGACTTATCCAATGTAGATTTCCCCGTCCTGACTCTATAGATGGTCAAAATGAACCAAAAATTGAGTTCAGGGGTGAGGGTACAAATATGGTCATAATGAACCATGTTCGCCCATTGCTGGCCTTTACTAAATATTGATTCATATCATAGTTTTATGCAAAAGAATAACCATATAACGTTTTAAACACCCTAAAAATATCAGTCTAAATTAAATAATCACTGACTGTCTATTCGACATCAACAGCAAAATTCAGATGCAAGTGGAAGACAAAGAATTTTCAAACTTTGTTTCAGAAAAGCAACAACTCAGGAATAGTCCAAGTCCAATCATTGACGAAAAGGATTGTGGTCAGCATGAAAAACTGCTGAAAGACAATCAACCAGTATCAGGTATGTCTCCATCCATTGAAGTGACATGCACAGACCAAGAGAAAACCAAAAGTCATTTTTTGAATAATGATGACATAAGCAATCAACGTGGAAACATTGAGAACAGTGACAATTATGAACTAGACCAAGCTCTGTCACAAGTCAGTAGAAAGGTTGCATTTAATAACCTTGAAAATCAAAATCAAGCCGCCCAAATCATTATTCCTCAGCCTTTTCAGATTTTTGAAAAAGTTGAGACTGAAAAGGCTAATTATTTTCCAGGTTCACCAATCAGCGTGAAATGGCAGTCCCCAACAAAAATTCAGCCAATCCAAAATGAAACCCAAACCCACAAAAAGCAAAACAACAAAAGTCCAGTCCAGAAAGTACAAACACAAAAAAAAACCCGTCTAAATCTCAACCTTCCCCCATTCAACTATCCAATAAATTCGGCCCACTCTTAAGACCAAACAAATCAAAATCCACATCTCACTCATCACTGGGCTCCTCTTCCGGTACTGGGCCCCTTTTTCCACCAGGGTTTGAAGACTCTATCCCAGCCCAAATGAGAATAGAAAAAGAAAGAAAAACAAAAAGAAAAAAATGGAGAAAAAAAGAATACTGAAAGAAGCAGCAATGGATAAGCACACAGAAGCATCTCCCCCCCCTTCCCATAAAAAACTTAACATTATTGATGTTAATGATGTGATCACAATGGCAAGAGAGATAGGACTCACTTTCAATGGTCCTTTAGCAGAACTAAAGAGAAGAATGATGAGGTGCTGACAGCACAAATTCAAAATTGGGAGGCCAATGTCTCTTGATTGAGTCATTCTCTCAACATCTCAGATTTTTTTATCATGACAATGTCAATAATCTCATGGAATGTCAGAGGGCTCACTGCTAGGCCCAAAAGATGCTCACTTAGGAAGTTGATTGCTTCCCATAATCCAACTTTTGTATTCGTTCAGGAGACCGAAATGGATGAAATAAATGAGAAAGCGGTTAGAACTTTCTGGAAATCAATCGAGGTCAAATGGACTTTCAGTCCATCCAAGGGCAATTCAGGAGGTCTGATATCTTTATGGAACAAATCCATTTTCAATGTAACGTCCAGTGTTATCTCTAAACACTGGATAGCCATCAGTGGAGTTTTCTTGGTGTCAAATTTCGAAGGCACACTCATTAATGTGTACAATCCTTGTGACATTGCATTAAGAGCCGAAGTGTGGTGTGAAATCTCAAACTATCAACAATCCAATCCACTCCCGTGTCTCCTCATTGGAGATTTTAATGAAGTGCTTCAAGCAAATGAAAGAGGTAGTCACCTATTGTCTCAAACAGGTATTACTAACTTTCAAAATTTTGTGCAGGATCTTCACCTCCTTGAAATACCGTCCTCTAATGGAGGTTTCACGTGGTTTCGAGGAAACTCAAAAAGCATTCTAGACAGGCTCTTATTAAACCCATAGTGGATCTCTAAATTCCCTGCATTGAAAGTTACGCTCCTCCAAAGGGGACTGTCGGACCACTGCCCGTTGTTGGTGCACTCAAATAATCAAGATTGGAGACCAAAGTCGTTCCGCTTTCAAAATTGCTGGCTCACTGATCCAAATTGCTTGAAAATTTTCAAGAAAGTATGGCTCGAGTCAGAAGCTTTGCCCACAACTGAAAAATTCCGAATGGTGAAGAAGCATCTCAAAACATGGAATCATGATGAATTCGGCAACATCGATTCAAGTATCAAAAAACTTGAAGATGAGATTCAGGGGTATGATGATATAAGTAATCACAGGGATCTTGATTGTCAAGAATTAGAGAGCAGGAAGAAAGCACAATCCGACCTATGGATGTGGATCAAAAGGAAAGAGCTCTATTGAGCTCAAAATTCGAGAATATCATGGCTCAAGGCAGGAGACAGAAATACTAAATTCTTTCATGTCGTTGCATCGAATAAGAGGCGCAAGAACACTATAGCAAGCATTGAGATCGATGGGAAAACAGTGGATGACCCGTCAAGCATTAAAAAATAAGCAACTGCTTTTTTCAAGAAAATCTTCAAGGAAGATCATTGCACAAGGCCCACGTTTGAGAATTTAGAATTGAAGCAGGTCACCCATGAGCAAGCGGCCAATCTCATTCGACAGTTCACAAATGAGGAAATTGATAATGTCGTAGCATCTTGTGACTCAGACAAAGCCCCGGGGCCTGACGGATATAATTTTAAATTCATAAAGAATGCATGGGATGTTGTTAAAGATGATATCTATGAGATTGTGAATGAATTCTGGGCTACATCATGTCTCCCTTAAGGCTGCAATACTGCTTACATCGCATTAATTCCGAAAAATGACAATCCTTCGAATTTCAAAGAGTATCGTCCAATTAGCATGGTTGGATGCATATACAAAATAATCGCCAAGTTGATGGCGATGCGACTTCAAAAGGTGATGAGCTCACTCATCGGCCCTCTTCAATCTTCCTATATTGAAGGATGGCAAATCCTTGACAGTGCTTTGGTGGCTAGTGAGGTGGTCGATTCATGTAAGAGGCGTGGCATTGAAGCTACCCTTCTTAAAATCGATTTTCATAAAGCCTATGATAGTGTATCATGGGGCTTCCTTGAATGGGTTCTACACCAAATGAACTTCCCATCTAAATGGTACGAATGGATGTTAACATGTGTAACCACGACATCCGCATCCATTTTAATTAATGGGTCTCCTAGTACGCCGTTCAAGCTTCAAAGGGGATTAAGACAAGGTGATCCCTTGTCCCCCTTTCTTTTTGTACTCATTGCCGACGTTCTCAATCAAGTCATCACAAAAGCTACAAATAAAGGGTTGTGGAGTGGAATAAAAATTGGAAATGATAGTCTCACAATCACTCATTTGCAATATGCCGATGATACCCTTATTTTTTGCGATGCAAACATTGAATCTCTCAAAAATATCAAGAAGGTCCTCATACTCTTTCACCTTGCATCGGGCCTTCAAGTGAACTTTCATAAGAGTTCGATTATGGGGATGTATACCTCATTGGCGTGGGTTCAAGATGCCGCAAAAGAATTATTGTGCAAAATGGGCAGCATTCCCTTCAACTATTTAGGGCTGCCCATAGGTGACAACTTAACCCGAATTCAAGCTTGGAATCCAATAATTGAAAAAATGTCAAAGAAGCTTGCAATGTGGAAAGGGAAGATGCTCTCCATAGGAGGTAGGATAACTCTTATCAAAGCCTCCTTGTCAAATCTTCCTCTTTATTACATGTCTTTATTTCCAATGCCCAAGGGAGTAATCGAAAAAATTAACAAGATCACAAGGTAATTCTTATGGTGCGGGGAGCCGGGGACAAAGAAAAAAATCCCTCTCTCTAGTTTCATGGGACATTGTTCAATCTCCAAAAGCATTGGGGGGTCTTAGCATTGGAAACTTTCTCCATAAAAACCTCGCAATGTTGTTCAAATGGATATGGCGTTTTTTCAAAGATCCGAATCCAATTTGGTGTCATGTTGTAAGAGCCAAGTACAGGTATTCCTCAAACCTTTCAATATTAGATATGTCTGTCCCAAAATCTAGTGGGTCTTGGAAACAAATTTGTGCAGCTATTTTCAACCATTCAAATGCCACATCAGTGGTGATAAATGGTATGCGAAAAAATATCGGAAAAGGATCGAATACCCTTTTTTGGCATGATCCGTGGCTATCATTAAGACCACTAAAAAC
Source organism: Beta lomatogona (assembly GCA_947646795.1). Taxonomy (NCBI): domain Eukaryota; kingdom Viridiplantae; phylum Streptophyta; class Magnoliopsida; order Caryophyllales; family Amaranthaceae; genus Beta; species Beta lomatogona. The sequence continues at coordinate 3,026,144 of CANSNZ010000928.1, read as the reverse complement.
TGCTCTTCCAAGGCTATTCTCCATTGCTATTGACTCTTGGGCCTCAGTTGAGTCTCAAGGTTTTTGGGAAGGGTTCAACTGGGTATGGAGTTTTTCTTGGTGTAGAGCTCTTCGGCCTCAAGACTTAGTGGAAAAAGCAAGTCTTGAATCTATGCTTCATTATGTATGTCCATCTCAAGAAGCCTAAGATCAGTATATTTGGGCCTTCGCCAAAACGGGCCGCTTCTCCGCGAAATCCTTTACGCTAGAACTCGACAAACTTAGACCCCCCCATCATGGAGACGCTATTAAAGGTGTTTGGCGAGGATTAGTTCCTCAGAGGATCGAAGTTTTCGTTTGGATTGCATTAATGGGGAAATTCAACACAAGAAGCAAATTAGAATCCCTTGGAATAATTCAGTCGAAAACAACATCAGTCCTCTATGCTCATCCGCGGCAGAAACAAGAGAGCACTTACTTCTTCATTGCGAATTCTCGAATCAGTTGTGGATCTGGTGGCTTGGTTTATGGCAGATAAGCTGGGTATTCCCACTCAATCTTCGTGACGCTTTCAACCAGTGGCGCTGGCCGAAAAAATCCACCTTCTACAAAAAGGTATGGACTGCTATATTTTTCATCATTATGTGGACATTATGGAAAGAAAGGAACATGCGCATATTCAATGAATTCTCCTCATCCATCAAAGATTTGAAAGATTTGATTCTTCTTCGAATAGGGTGGTGGATTTCGGGGTGGAATGTGGAATTCCGATACTCTCCGAATGAAATATTGAGAAATCCCTCATGCCTACAGTGGAATGGCAATGATATTTTCGGGGTCCTCCCTTTGCCTCCGAAAGTGCCAATATCATGGAGTCCTCCTAACCCAAACATTCTCAAGTGGAATGTGGATGCGTCGGTCAATCTTCTTGAATCATGCTCTGTAATTGGAGGAGTTTTAAGGAATCATCTTGGGAATTTCATGTGCATATTCTCATCCCCTATTTTTTTTTATGGAGATAAACAATGCCGAAATTCATGCAATTCATAGGGCAATCAAAATCTCTTTGACAAGCGAAAGCATGAAAAATACAAAGTTAATCCTAGAATCCGACTCATCGAATGATGTCCTTTGGTGCAACAGTGACAGTGGAGGGTAATGGAATCTAAACTTCCAATTAAACTTCATCAGAAACACTCGAAAAAACGACCTTGACATCTCAATCATACACAGAAGTCGAAGCGCGAATTTTGTGGCGGACGCGTTTGCGAAGCAAGGTCTACATCGCCAATATGAGTTTATAGCATGGCTGTAAGACCCTCTCAGACTGCCTAGTCTCATAGGAGTAGCATGGAGGTAGTGAGAAGAGTTGAAATTGGATTGTATGAGTGGTAGAAGAATTTTCATTCCTTAAAGTGTACAGTTTATTTTATTGCTTGTATTTTGAAATATAATACTAAAAGAGATGTAATGTTTACAGTGAGAGGAGTATTTCCTTAACTCAGGGTGTGCTTGGCACAATAAAAGTTTCCTTCCTTTTGAAGGAATACCTTGTTTAATGTTTGAAATTCTCTTGTTTCTGTTTTTGTTAATCAATGAGAATACAAGCTAATTATCAAAAAAAAAAAAGACTATTTTTTAGTGACAAGTTATTAAGCAATAATATTACAAGGTGCCTAGCATGTTGTCCAAATTATCTGAATTAGTTAGAACAGTTCTTTAGGTCTTGTTTAGCAATAAATACAGGGTGATAAATATTGCAATCAGGCATAAAAATATTATTCACGAAAAATAAGAGAAGAAAATATTGCAGCGAGTTAGTATAATATACAATACTTACAGTCGCGGGAACACGTTAACAATCTACATCATGAATAGAATGTTAGTAATTTCAAGAAAATAATAAAAAATAATAAAGAAATGAAATAAAGGTGGTTAATTAGTTGACCCTCACAAATTATACCACCGTCCGAGATCGTTGATTTGTACAGATCTTGGAAAATTGAATATTGTTCGAGCCTTTAAAAAAGTTGTATCTCGCGTTGTAGTGTGCGGTGTTGGATTAGAAAGTTGTTATGTAGTTGTTGTTTTGGCTTCGTTGACTATATTGAGTAGATGATTAAAGTAGCTCGGTAATTAAAAAAAGAAAAGTGATGATGTTGCGTGAATCTTGTTTGATGATTAAGGTATTATGTGATGATGAATTGGGTTTAAGTATGGTATAGCAGCAGGAGAATTTGGTGGAGTATTAGTATGGTGATGCTAGACGTACAATATTAGGATTAGGTAGTCAGAGGTTTTAGGAGGATTTGTATTGTTAGGCGGTGGAAAATATGAGTGAGCCGTGAGAGATTTTTGTGAGTTAATCGTGAGAGATTTTTGTGAGTTAGCGGTGGGAATTTTGTTAGGAGGTTCAGAGATTAGTGAGATGAGTGTAATATATAGGTTTACGTAGTTGAGTTGCAATAGGTTTTTAAAAGATATTAGGTCTCTAAATCTTTTTTATTAAAAAATATTTTTGAAAAGACTTAGATAAAAAATTTATTTAAAATATTTTGGAGAAAGATTATTTTTATAAAAGATATTTTTATTAACAAAACTAATTATTAAAAATAATTAGTTAATTCTATTAATTAAATTGGGCTAGAAAAGGGGTTTTAAAAAATTGGATTTTCATAAAAACTATTTTTAAAAGGTTTTCGAAGATGGGTTTTTAAAAAAGTTATTTTAAAACGTTTTACAAAGTGGGCTTAGTGAAACTATATATAAAAAAGATTTTCGGAAATGGGTTAATAAAAATCGTTAGAAAATGGATTTGGGCTTAAAATATTTTATTTAGACTCGTTCTTTATTCTTTCTTCGATCCGGACCAATTATATCGGAGTATTAGTCATCATAGGGTACTAAATGGGGAGACACGATTATGTGTCTACAAGTTGGGACCTCCACTGAATTATTAATAGTTGAGACCTATTATAGAAAACCGCTCATAGTTGAGCCCCATAGTATCAATTTTTCCTAATTATTATTTGTTAATTTCCGCAAAATATACTTCAATTCAATTTACTCTTCGACCCCTCTTGTAAGTCTTTATCTAAATAATAGACCCTCTTTTGCGATTGACTTATTATTAGTTAATCATTATTTAAGCGTACAATGATTAAGTTTTGGTCGTAGATGATGGATTATACTTCTAGTTTAATACTATTTGCAAAGCCGACAAAACTCTACAACATGTTGAATGCCAAAAAGTATGGTTGAATCTTGAGTATAGTGGCGTTTAACTAGTGCAAATGGCTTATAAAATAGCATTGCAGGCAGCTACATCCTTATTTTTAATTGGACAAACATCATTGTCTACGATGGTGCGCAAAGTATATGATCACTAGGTTCCTTTTGTCTTTGTCTTTGCCTTTACTAAGCTCATTGTTTTTTGTCTCCTCCAACGTGCAAAAAAATCAAAAACATTTTTGTGGTTTGATTGGGATGGAAAATAGGGCTTTCCTTCTGTTGTTAGTTGTTTGTTTGACTTTTACTCTTGGCAGCAAAACTGCAGTTTCATTATCTCCAGGTATGTCTTGAACGACCTAACCTATATAACTGATAAATGATTAATATTCCTCTTTCCATGGAAGATTTATTGTTCTAATCTTCTTAATATGTTTATAGATCATGTTCTAATTAATTACGTGATTGTCATGAAACTTTTTCACCTTTGATTTCAGGAAGAGAACGTTCCAAATATGAAGACCTTACAGTTAATAAGAATCATGACAAGGTTTTGCTGCTCTTTTCACTCTAATTCCATCAATTCTTATGTTAATTACCTCTAATCATAAGTACTAATCACATTTATTGGTTGAGGGTATATGACCAAGGTAGTTAATCATAATATCCTACAATATTTAAACTGAGTATATATGTACCACTTTAATGTGGTGTTTCTTTAGAATTCTATTGTTTTTTTTCTTGCTTGGTATTGAAACCAGGCCTCGGCGAGGGCCTTACTGTGAGGATACTTAGCTTTTTGCCCTGTTTGTGAGACTCAACTGTTCATGACCTTAAGATTATGAGAACAATTAAGATTTAACTATTTAGTTAGGATCCTCTATCCCATTTAATGTTTCATTTTGTATCTCAACCCTTTCTCCTTTTGACATATCTCCAACTTTTAGTAATGTTGTCAAAAGGAGATGGGATTGAGACACAAAATGATACATGTGATTTCTATTCTCTACTCCTAACGGAAGTATTAAGCAAATTAAAAGCAAGCTTGATCTTATTTAGTCTGATATATATATGAACAGATCGGTTTAGAATAATCACTATAGGAATATGGGAAATTCTAAAATTCTAATATATTAAAATATTCAACTAATTTCGTTAATCTAATTCCACCAACCCTAACTAGTAACTCTAATTCACCTCCCTCAACAATCATCCCACCAACCACCCCAACTCCTCCCACACCAACCCTAACTAGTAACTCTAATTCACCTCCCTCAACAATCATCCCACCAACCACCCCAACTCCTCCCACAAAATTTACCACCTCCACCCCTTTTATCTCCATCCACCACCCCCACCAGCCACCCAAAAACGACCTCACCACCCAGCCTAGAAACCACCCCACAACCATGCAATTTATCTCTCTCGCTCCTCGCACCAACACAACCACCGAACCCACCATCTCGCCAACCTATGTTCTCTTTCCTTGGCTTTCCCTGCATCTGCCTTGCCAGCACCCGAAAACCTCTGTTCTTCCCTTCTCCTTTCTCTCTCCTCTATAACCAACAACAACAAATCAAGTTGCAGAAAGAAATTAGAGTTATATATTTAGACAATTTAGGGCAAATTTCGAACAATAATTGTTTGAATTTAGGCATGACTTAGGGTAAAAAACTCTCTCTGGCCTTCAATTGTTCCTCTCTCTCTCGCTTTTTTTCTCTCTCCTCTATCGTTGTTGTTGCAACTGCCATTGCTATGCCTTCCTTTTGTCAGTACCGCTCCGATACAGCCGCTGATGTTGCGCTTTGTCTGAAAGCTATTATGGCTATCATGGTTGATGGAGTGGAGCCTAGCAGACTCGTGGAGCAGAGGAGAGAAAAAGAATGCGTGAGAGAGAATATCGTGGGTGATGGGGTGGAGCCTACCAGACTCGTGGAGCAGAGGAGAGAAAAAGAATGTGTGAGAGAGAGACACGATTGAAGGCCGAAGAGACTTTAGTCAAGGGGAGAGAGTTTTAGTGCCGGAGAGATCGAAGGCCGATGATGAATCGGATGGGAGGGAGGGATGCTAGGAGGAGGGATGCTAGGTGGAGGGGGAGAGATTATAAGGATTAATTAGGGTTTTTTAGTGGCGACTAATTAAGGTTAATTAGGATTTAACAAAGTAATCATGGGTTAATGACTACGGAGTTAACCTACGTGAGTCATTAAGGGTATTTTGATATATTTTCGAGAAATTGAGGGGTATACGGTGAATTTTGAAAAGTGCGAGGGTATACGGTGAATTTTATAAAAACTCGGGGTATATGGTGAAAAAACCGATTAAGTTAACATGCTTCCTCATACTAAGCGACATGGATTCAAGCTCGTACTTGGGGCAAGACAAAAGGGGCACACACCCTATGGCCATAGATGTAACACCCCCGCCAACCCGAACCCTTTTTCATTTAATAAAACTCGAGATGGGGAAAAATCCACGAGGGTTCGACTCAACGGGCGTGCTACCGCCGCACTTATCTCCTTGGAAATAAATGCAAGGCTAGATTAAAGCATACTAAATTCAAATAAATTAATCCTTACAACCAATTAAATCGTTCATTAAATATTACTAATTACTTAAGTGTTTCAGAGTTCCAGCGGAAGCTAAATCATAAGCTAAGTAGATAACAACTCTAAGTGATCTCCCTTTGTTCCCCCGTCGATCACCCACCTGCACAAATACATTGCAGAGAAACAAGAGAGACAAGCTCCCAAAAATCAGAGAAACTGAGTAATTCAAACTCAATCTCGTAAAATACTTAAGTTGAAAATACTTCGTAAAATAGTAGGTTAATAGGGTTATAAAGCATAGCACACATACACGTATATATACAATGAATAATCGCATAGGTTCAATTAACCCAGTTATTTAAGGAGAGGAAAGAGAATGCCAGTAAGCCGGGGTCAATCCCCTGTAACCACTTACTTCAACATTGTAGGCCGGGGTCAATCCCCTATAACTACCTACGGATAACATAATGGCCATAATAACAGAGTCCCTAGTGTGCACACCCCTTCTATTTGGATCACAACAAGATAGAAGGAAGACAAGAAACAGAAAATCAGCATAGTAACCAGAGAACCTGTAGGTGGCCGCTGAACCTCCCAAACAGGGCAACCTGTTCATCATTTCCCTCCGATATTTCACTTTAAGTGATTAACAACTTTTAATTCAAGTCATCACATAACACATGTACACATATGCGTCAATTCATTTAATCAAGGGTGAATACATACACTTATTCCAAATCTAGAATTCAATTCATACATAGCTTAATCCGAGAGCCCATTATCATAACCGTCGCGTGGTTACATTGATTAACTCATAATCATCCAATTATCACATGTTCTTGATAATTTCCAACTTTCACTCATGATTTCAATATTAATAATATAGTAATAGTAATAATATAAATGGTAAGAATAACGATAATAATAATATTAATAATAATAATGATAATAATAATAACCATAACATTACTAAACGACATTAAACGATGTTGATAACAAGAATAAAAGATTAGTGATTAAGTTGCTATTATTTGACGGCGTTAATAACGTTATAATAGTAATCATCATTGTCATATCGTCCGTTATACAAGTCATTTCATTTGTCATACTCATTCGTCGTGCATAATCCATAACTATAAATCATATTCAAATACATATTCTAATTCACATAGTCACATAATTAATTCGTTTTATTCTAACGGGATCTACGTTTAGATCGACATCGGAGATTACCTCGTGACGCGTGCCCAAAAGTTAAGTTCACGAACGGATTACCACTCTTGATATTCCTCGTCTACGAAATCGGAGTCTACAATAGATATTAACGAGATCTAAGTTAGTTACCTAAATAACCCCTTTTTTATATAAAATAAACAATTTAAATAATTCAAATAACTTAAAGAAATTCTTAATGATTTTAAGAGAGTTTATAAATCAAAGTTTATGGTTTTCAAGTTATTTATGAAATCATTTTAAGTACAAAAATATTACTTCAACTTAATTTTCATTAACTTAAACAATTATTTTAAACATAGAAACTAACTTTATTATACTTCTTACTTTGTTTTAGAAAATTTAGAAATATTTTTAAGTTATAAAAGACTAAGTTAACTAATCTAAAATACACCAACTTAATAAAGCATGTCAACTTAGGAAAGTCTTTGTTTTGTTTTTTTTTTTTAAATTTAAAAAAAAAAAAAAAAAAAAAAAAAAAGGGAAAGGGGAGGTTTACTGATTCAAAGAATCAGTTGACAAAACCGAAAGAAAAAAAAAAACGAAGGAAGGAAAGAAAGAACAGGGGAGAACGAATCAGGGGGAAAGAGGAGGAGGCGCTGGCGGCTTCGAGGTGGCGCACGGCCAGGCTCAGGCGGGACGGCGAAGGCTCAGGCAGTTCGATTGGGCGGCTGGGCGCGGGTTCGGGGTTTAGTGATGACTGGGCACTAGTCAAGGCGGCAACAGGGGTGCTGCGAAGAGGGTGTTTTGGCTGGCGGTTCTGGTTGCGGTGCAGCGGTGGTTGTGGTGGTTTGTGCGGTGGTGCACGGTTGGTTCAGCGTGACAGAGGAGTGTTTATGGGTTGCAATTTTATTTTTATTTTCAAAACAAAAATAAGAATTTAAGAGAGATAGGAAGAAGATTGAAGCAAACCTTTGAAGTTTAATTTGCTATTTATAGAACAAATTTTCTGAATTTGTGGAGCTTAGTCAACCTCCAATAATGGAGGAAGTATGGTGTTGAGATTTTGTTTTCTGCTTTTGGGAGATTTTGGGCAGAAGAGTTGATGTTATGATTGAATTTGTGCTTGATTTTCAAAGTTCTCTGACAAGAATTGTTGAGTTTGTGGGAAAAAAATTTCCTTTGGCTCTGTTGATTTTCATACGTGAGGAAGGAGATGGTGATGAAGATCACATTTTCTTTTTTTTTTTTTTTTTTTTGTTTTGTTTTGGTTTGGTTTTTCCTTTTCTTTTTGGCTAACAAAAATGCCACATGGGCTATGGACTTGACATTGGACTACTAATATGGATGTACAATTGAAAGAATAAGAATGCCCACAAACTAAATAAAGATTTCAATTACCATATTAAAATATTTTGAAATAATGAAAATGAATAATTAGTTTATTTAAATAAAATACATTTCAATTAAAACATTTAAATAAACTCGTTAAATAATTCAAAACTAAATGAAATCATTATTTTAATAAACATAATTATCAAATAAAACTGAATTATCAGAAAATAAAATTTAAGTGGAAATAATTTTAAACCTTAATAAATAATAAAATAAATTTTGCAATTTCGGGGTATTACAATAGATTATTGTTAATTAGGACTTCTGATGTCCCTTGGTTCGAGATCGCGCAAAAAACCGAAAAGTTGAAATTTCTGAAACGAATACTAGACTATAGAGGTCATCATGGGCCGGGCTTTGGCCAAAAAAAGTGGCCCATTTCGGGCCAAGGTCTCTGCCAGGCCAAACATCGGGCCGAAATTTCCGCTCCAAAGCCCACTATTTTGGACCAGTCCAGACCAAAAACTGAAATTTCAAAAACAATATCCAATACTGGTCTGCTTTTCGATTCGAACCGGAAGATGGACATCCCTAATAAGGACCAAAGGTCTTCCCTTAGGCCATTAAAATCTTAAAAACGGCTATACTCTCTTCGCTGTTCTATTTGAGCCTCTTCTTTAAAATTGTTCTCATATTTACTTTATAATTCGTGGATTCTGTTTTAAATGAAACATACGGTCTTGACACGGGAATTTAGGAGAGAAGGGAGATAGGGAGAAAGAAAAAGAGGGACCATTGTGATGAGGAGAGAAATAGGGAAAAGTGAATACTAAATAAGGTAACGTTTCATTTATTTTGAAATGAACTAAAATAATAAGTATTTCATTTATTTTAGAACGGAGAAAGTACTACTTTTTGGCAATGGTGGACCTTTTAAGGGCAGGCTTGGGCATGACCCCTAAAAGGTTTTGGAAAAAGAATTAATATAGCTTGCCTATTTTATTTATCCCAATAAAGGTATAACATAAACAAACCCTACCCATGTGTTAAGGAGAGGAAATGGTGAAAGGGGGACCCACATATTGTGACAAAATTAATGTTGACGTGTCCCTTCCAAGTTCCATCTTCTGCAGCTTCAATTATTTGTTATTCCTTTTGATCTTTAGAGAGTAGATTTTTGCTTTTTTGTACTTGTAATAACGTGATTCATTTGGCCTTTTTTTTTTGAGATTGTAAAGTACCGCCCAAAATTTCTTAAAATCACCCTTGGCACATTTTTAATACTATTTTACCCTTCTCTTTTTTCCACCACCCGCCACCACCATCGCCACCACCTACCTCCCCCGCCACCCGCCACCACTTGCCACCACCTACCTCTTAAAAAAAATTGATTTTGATATGGGGCATTGAGTGGAACGTCTGGCCTTTGGGCCATGAGTGGAACGTCTTAAAAAAAATTCGAACATCTTGGGGCGATGGGCGGAACGTTTGGCTTGGACGTTCCACCCATGGCCCAAACGTCCAGGCTAGACGTTTGGGCCATGGGTAGAACGTCCAAGCCATAGGTTCCACCCCTTAATTAAAAATTTTCAAGTGGGTGGTGGCAAAAGGTGGCGGTGGGGCTGCAGGTGGTGGCAATCAGGGTCGTGGTGGCAGCAGGTGGTAGTTTGGGAAAAGAAAAGAAAAAAAGGAAGGGTAAAATTGGAAATGTTTGATGAGCCCAGGACAATTTTAAGAAATTTTAGGACGATATTTAGTATTCTAGATATTTTTAAAGGGGTTTCCTTCTTTTCTTTCATTTATTACCAGTTACCACTTATTTTAATCTTTATTCAATTATTCTATATACATGTTTTAGTTTATGCTATTTTAAGGCTTTGAACTTTTGACTTTTTTATTTTGTATTTGTACCAACATTTATTACTTATCACATATAAAAATTAAATTATAACCTAGTTTATTTTAATATTTTTGTATAGTAGATATTTATTTGATTACTTTAGACTTGAAAATAATAATTGTATGTTTTTTTGATTTTATATTTTCATATATGCCACTGTCAAATTTTTTAACCCCCTGTACAATAGTTGCAACTTGCAAGATCCGCCACTCCTTTTTGGTACATTTCCCCCTCTCTCCTACCCTTTCTTGCCATGCCATATAGTCTCACTTGGTCCACATGTTTGTAGCCATCTTTCTCTTTCAGCCTAAAAAAAAAAAAAAACATACATCTTCCACTTTACATAGTATGAGTATGTTTGTTTACTTAGTCGTATTGACAAACTTAAAAAATATTCATACATCACATCATCATTCTTTCGTAGATTTATACTTTGCGGCTCCTCTTATAAAATATTCTTACTTGATAAATCATATAAAATCTCATGAAAGTACGATCAATAACGGTCAAAATAATTGATTTAGATATGAATTATGATTCCAAGTTTTTCATTACCAATTTCATACTACTAAATATGACGAAAAACTTACCTAAGATTGTCTAACTGAGATAAAATTTTGCCATGTTTACATGTATAAGTTATGAATCTATTCATAGTTTCTATCAGTTTATATAGGAGTATTATGATTCCAAGTTTTTCACATCAGTTTATGCATAATTCATATCATTTTATACATGTTTTATATCAGTTTTTCAGTTTATGTGTATATGCAATCAGTTTATACATATGTATTATACCAGTTCATGCATATTTAAGATCAGTTTATCAACTGATAACAAATATGTAGAATTAAACTAATACTTCATCCGTTCTAAAATAAATGAAACACTTATCATTTTTGAGCGCTTCAAAATAAATGAAATGTCACTGTATTTGATATTTACTTCTCTCTATCTCTTTCCTCATTACGTGGATCCCTCTTTTTCTTTCTCTCTATCTATCTCCTCTCCTAAATCCCCGTGTGAAGGCCATATATACGTTTCATCTAAAATAGAACAGAGGAAGTATGAAGTATGTATAAATTGATGAAAATTTTGTGTGAAATTATATAAATTGAAAAAATATATGCATAAATTGATTAATATTATGCATAAGCTAATAACAATTACGTGTAAACTGATAGCAAAATATATACTTCCTCCGCTCCACAAAAAATGCAATGCTTGAGTTTTCACGATCTACAATGCATAACTTTGACTACAAATATCTTTAGTTATGTATTAATAAAAAAATCAAAAAATTATATTTGAAACTACTACACATTGACATAAATTTAACAAGATCTCACATGATCATGTTATTATTTACACAATGGTTGAAATTTGTTGTCAAAATTTGTAATGTTTGACTCTAAAAATGCAAGTGTTGCATTCTTTTTGGGAGTTATGAAGTCTAAACTAATTAAAATCGGGGAATTCGTCTCAGCAATAGAGACAATCTCAGCAAAGACCTCTTCTAATATAAAACATGTAGATACATACTTCCTCCTTTTTAATAGTTGCAACGTTTTGACTTTCACAATTGCGGATACACAACTTTAAGCATTCATATATCTAACTATATATTTGTGGAAATTATTAAAAGTTGAAATCTTGTCAATATATATTGAGATAAATTCAATAACTTATTACGTTATAGAGTTTGTATTATATATTAGTCACAAATTTTTAGTCAAATTAAGTGCATATATATATGTAACCATGGTAGGTAATTTCCAACTAAAATTTTCTATATGAGAATACTCCACCTCAGACAAATAACCAACCCCAGTTAATATTAATATTTGTTTGAAGATTGAAAGTTTATAGCATGCTTGAATTGAGGGCAATACATGAAGGGGTTAATGGAGACAAATGAAGAAAATAAAGTGAAACTTAGGTGGTGCCAAACTACTAGTTGATATAGATAATCAGGGCCGTCTCGTACAATTTAGGGGCCCTGTGCTAAGTTAAATTATGAGGCCCCAAAGGACAAAAAACTTCATATAAATATCAAGAAGTTAAATTCATACAACTAATAAAAGTTTTTTTTCAGACAAAATTGAACATATACTACCTACAAGTTCGCACAACATTACCGGATTAGGGAGCGTAACATAAGGTTTTTTCCCATTAAAAAAAAAATCACATCACTACCATCAACGTTATCACCATTATCATTCAAGTTCATATCATCACAATTAACATTCTAAGCATTCTCATTCTAATTATCATAAAAATTCATATGATACCCAGAAATTAAGGAGTACCAATTTTAAGTACCATAAAAAATTGTCCAAATTAATAAAAGAACGACATTTGATAATTGAACAATTCATATCTCCCCAAAATAATAAAAAAAATAGCAATAAAACTAACCAAAGTTCCAGATTATTAAAAAAAAAAAAAAAAACAAGTAACAAAATTTTCATAATTTAGAAATTACCTTGAAGTACCCGGAGAAGCAAAAAAAAAAAATTATTAGCAAATTCTGTAGAGTTGTTGCATATGTGAATATGAGCTTTTGAGTAAGATGAATGCTCATGGTTGAATAATTGAATTACATTTATAATACACTAATTAAATAGAAGGAATATGAAAAATCAAACAACTTGTTTTTACTCTTTGAATATTGGGGATTAGAGTGTAATGGAGAACATGCGAGGGATTGAAATTTTTTGCCTTGGACTTTGGAGGCTGGAGAATAGGAATTAGGAAGGCTGCAAGTGACGGAGAATACGAGGAGTTGAAGTTCTGGAAGTTGGAATTTGGAATTTGGAATTTGGAAGGGCGGTTAGACCATAGATGGCTGTAATGGCACGCGTGAAACGGTGAAAGGCTGTTAAAGTTTTTTTTTTTTTTTTACCTTGGGTTAACAACATACAATTGGGCCCTTACATTTTGGGGGCCCTGTGCAATTGCTCACCCTGCACAGGGCCTTAGCCGGGCCTGTAGATAATGCAAGGAGAGAGAAACAATAGTGGAAACTATTACCCTTATTTTGGGGATAATGCATTACTCATTTATCCTGAGTTGGGGTAACTATCGCGTACTCCAAAATGAGTATAATAATTCTTCAAGCATTTTTACCTCTACCACGACCTCCATGTACCTTCATTATCTTTACTTCTCCTTCTATTATCCCCGAGACATTACCTTCAATCCATGTAATAAACATAAACATAAATTATTGGGTGTAATTGTTATACCTAGGGGTGGGAATGAGCCGAGCCGAGCCCGAATAGTGTTAGGCTCGGCTCGAGCTCGAGTTTCGAAAACGAGGTTCGGCTCGAGCTCGTGGCTCGTAAAGCCTAAAAAATGGAGCTCGGCTCGGGCTCGTGTATCGGAATGTGAGGCTGAACTTGTGGCTCGGCTCGAGCTTGTTTGAGGCTCGACTCGAGCTCGTGTTGGGCTCGAAGCTCGTGCTCAAATGAATGCTCGAAAAAAGGCTCGAAATCTCACAAATAAAAAAATTCATACTAAATTAAAAAATATATAGAGAGAAAATGAGAAATCAGAATTTCATACATGTTGGTGGTCGCTGGCCATGGCCGTTTGAACAAGTGGCGACGGTGGTGAGTGTGAGGTGCGAGTTGCGACTGAGCAGCGGTGAGGGAGGAAAGAGATGCGACTGAGTAGCAGTGAGGGAGGAAAGAGATGCAACTGAGCAGCGGTGAGCCGACGGTGGTGAGAAAGAAAAAAAATGCGACTGAGCGGCGGTGATAGCAGCGAGCCAGCGATGGTGGTAGCAGCGAGCCAGCAACAGTGATAGCAGTGGCGGTGAGGCTTCGGTGTTGTGAGTTTAGCCCCCTTAGGGTTTTCATGAATTTTTTTTAGCTTTTTGGCAAATGAGTTTTGGTGAAGTAATGTTTTTTAAGTTTTGTTGAAACTTGAAAGTAAGAAGTTGTTACTAGTGAGAGTATTTGCTTTTTAGTTGTACCTTTTTTCCTATTTTAAAATATATATTTTTAGTGTTTTGCTTTTTTTTTTAACTAATAAATAATAATACTATTTTTTATATTCTTTTAAATAAAAAAGTAACTCGAGCCATTCACGAGTTTTTTGAGCCGAGCTTAATTTAGCTCGTGGCTCGTCTCGCTAAGTCTCGAGCCGATCACGAACTCGAGCCGAGCCTTAGCGAGGCGAGCCCTGACCGAGCTTTCACTGAGCCGAGCTCGAATAGTTTACTGGCAGGCTTGGCTCATTTCCAGGCCTAAATGGTGTAATAACCCATAAACCATATCCCTTCTCCATAGTCTCTCTCCTCCTCATGCTTATGACGTTCCTTCAACTCTGCCACCGACACTTTCTCTCTCTTCTCCTCCGCCGTTGCAGCAACCGTTGCCATTGTCATGGAATTTATGCCGCAAAACAGTCACGGAAGTAGTTTCATGACATGGAAGAAGACACCTTTATATATATTTAATTTAAACCCTAATTTGTCGTCCAACATGTGCCGAAATTAGACTTCTAAAAAGTTGCTCAAACAGTAACAAAAACTTAATTTTACAATGAACACTTCCTGAAGAATCGCAATTCGGTGAAATAAAACCATAAAATTCATCAAAAATTACTCTAATAACATCGAAGAAAGCTTCGAATTCGGTGAAATTGGGGGGTCACTGCATATATTCGAACGAAATCGAGTTTGAATACTTCGTAGGGTAGATTTGGAATTGGTGTTTTTGGGACAGCGAGGAAGATCAGAATAATTTTTTTTGTGGAGTGATTTCTCATAGGTGGACAACCATGGTCAGACATCCATTGACGATTTGATGAATTTGTTTTAATGTGCTACTGGTTTTCGGATTGTTGTAGCGTAGAGGAGGGCAGTGAAGCAACGAAAGTAGGAGTGGAGGAAAGAGAATACTAGGGGGGAAACGGAGAGCGAGAAGGTGGAGTGGGGTTGTGTGTGTGTTAGGATAGAGAAAGAGATAATAATTGTTTTTTTGAAAGAGATATTAAAGATTCCTTCTGTATAATTGGAGATAATCTTCTAAATTATTTTCAATATATAGGAAAATTTGCCAAAAAAAACCTTTTACGAGTTCATTTTTGCGAAAAAAACCTTATAAAGCATTTTTTGCGAAAACAAACCAAAATCAAAATTATTTTGCGAAAACAAACCAAAATCAAAATTATTTTTGCAAGATGAAACCTAGCCACCACTACCAACAACCCCCAACCCTCCCTCCACCCCTTCAGGCGGCAGCCCCACCCCCCTTCGCCCCTACCCTCTCTCCTCTCCATTCTTACCTCCCTCACCCCTCACCCCTCCCCCTCAGGTAGCCCCACCCCCTTCGCCCACCAAGAAACCCCCTCCTTCCACCCCTCGGGCGGCGGCCCTCCCTCCTCTCCTCTCACTTCGTCCATTTCCCCATCATTGCGCCACCCAAAACCCCCCTCCGCAACCCCCTCCCCGCGCCCCCCCACCCCCATTTTCGTTATCTCATCGCTCTCTCTCTCTCTCTCCTATCTTTATGCTTTAGGGCACCTAAAAACCTTAGTCGGGTGGGAGTGGGAGGGGGGTTGCGAACGGGGGGGGGAGGGGATGGACGAAGGGAGAGGAGAGAGGGGTGAGGAGGGAAGGAAGAAGGGAGATGAGAGGGGTAGGGCGGGCGAAGGGGGGGCCGCCGCCCGAGGTGGAGGGGGAGGAGTTGGGGGTTGCTGGTGGGGGTGGGATGGGGCTGCAGTGGTGGGGGGTCAGGGTGGGGGGTGAAGTGGGGGCTGCAGGGGTGGGTGGGTGCTAGCGGCAGGTGGTGGTAGTGGTGGTTAGGTGATGGTCAACGCCGGAATTAAGATGGTCAACGCTGGAAAATGGTCTTAGGTTTCATTTCGCAAAATAATTTTGATTTTGGTTTGTTTTCGCAAAAAATGCTTTATAAGGTTTTTTTTCGCAAAAATGAACTCGTAAAAGGTTTTTTTTGGCAATTTTTCCAATATATAAGAAAACATATATTAATCTGGATTCTTATTTGATTCGTCTCAGTGAGTACTTTTTTAATTTTCAATCGTTATAATTTTCTACTAATTTGTCACAAAAGATATTTAAGGCCAAAGAAGTACATTGGCAAACGTGCACATTTAAAGTAGGAAGAACAAAAAGATACAAAGGGAAGTATTAGTTTGTGTAATAATTAAGTTATATAAAGAGTTGAAAAGTAATAATGAAATAGGTGGAAATGATACAAGTTTACTGAAAAAATAACATAAAAGTTAATAATAATTATATCATTTCTCTTATAAAGGATATCAGTTTGTGTAATTATAATTAGTTCTATGAAGAGTTAAAAATTAATAATAATCTATGGGCATATAGTACAAGTTTGCTGAAAAATGACGTAAAGTGAGTAATAATGATATAATTTCTCTTACAAATGATATATGTTTACGTGATATATAAAAAGTTAGAAAAAAATAATTATAAAATAGGCGAAAATGATACAAAATTGCTTAAAATGACATAAAAATTAGTAATAATGATATCGTTTCTCTTATAAATGATATCAGTTTGTGTAATAATAATTAGGTATAATAATAATGAAATAGGAGAAAATGATATAAATTTGCTGAAAAAATGACATATAAGTGAATAATAATGATATTGTTTTTTACTAATGATATCAATTTGTGTAATTATGATAAGGTAAAGAGTTGACGAATGATAATGAAATAGGGAATATTGATACGAGTTTGCTAAAAAATGAAAAAAATGGTTAGTAACAATAATATCATTTCTCTTATAAATGATATCAGTTTGTGTAATGATAAGGTATTCAAAGTGTTGAAAAATAATAATCAAATAGGGAAAAATTATACAAATTTGCTGAAAAATGACAGAAGTCAATTATAATGATATGAAACATACCAATGATGACATTAAAAAAGTTTTATATATGATATGAAACAGATTTAAAAATGGCATAAAATAGTTCCAAAATGATATGAAACACACTAATAATGACATGCAATAGTTAAATTGACATGAAATAGTTATATTACTTTGCACATGTGAGATGTTGTTATGCAATAAGTTATGTTGTAACATCTTATATCAAAGACGCACTCTAACATAAATAATCACAACTTCGAACCAACTTCCCAATAATCTCAATTCCTGATTAGTTTGGAATACCAACTAGAGGGGGACCTATTCAAAATAATCCGAATTATTATTGTTTTTTTGTGTAACAAAAGAACCATTTTGGATTAACGAAAGGCAAGAACAACAAAAATTTAGATTATTTTGAGAAGATCCTCCGATCCCCTATAAAAAGTTTAGTTTTTGAATAATATGAAGTTAGGATTATTTTCTGAAGATGAGCAAGAATTGGGATTGTGCTTGTTTAATGTTTTACATTCTTCGCATTTCACCCTTAAATATGTTGTATGCTATTTTACATCACATCATGTGTATTGGAAAGATGAACTCTTAAGTAGTAATCAATCTGTTTCTTATTATAAGACATTGCCAATATTCCAGGTTGAACTTGTGCCATCATATACTTTTAATGGATGTTTATATAAATTATAAGGAATTAATATTATGAGTTATGACAAAAATTTTAAATTGAATCTTGTTATAAGAGTCGTCATAAATTTTTATTTTGCATATAATAAGAGATGACATTGGTCAAAATTAATTTTTCTAGACCATGTATGTGTGCCTTGTAGAACGAAAAAGACAGAGGGAAGGAATATTCATATAAGTGATATTTTTTAGAATATTATTATGCGTGTGGTCAAACCAACCCAATAATCTCTGAAAATTTTCTATGGCAAACCATGTAGGAGTCATACGTAGTAGACTTCTCTCCTGCAGAAGATATGGAATCAGAAGATCAAATTGAAGGAACTATCCCACGAAGGATGATGGCTATTACAACGAACGACTATCAAACTGGACCTAACAATAACCATAATCCTGGTCGTGGTGGTCGCTAGAACAATCATGCGTACTTTGCGAAAACGACACCCTTGCATCAACAAAATTTGCATGGGAAAAGGCTACGATATCAAATTATCTCTTGTTGGAATGGAATTTGTCATTGGTTCTTTCCGTTGCACTTTTTTTTTGTCAAAATAAACATTACCTAAATAGTACAAATTTTATTATATACCTGGGTGTACAGTGACTCAGTGAGTATGGGATACCCAAACGTATTTTTTGCTCATTGCTATTTAAATCCTTTAATTGAGCAAAATATACACAAAAGAGAGATATCCAAATGAGCAAAAATAGCATTGTATGTGTCATGCACAAGGTACACCTGGGTGTATGATAAATATTCTCTTACATTGTGTCTTTTTTATACGTATTGCATTATATAACCAATAATAAAAGTTTTTTTTTTTGCACCAAAAAGTTAATAATAGCGTTTTCCCTTTTACGGAATAGGAATCTACTTGCACGATTTTCATTTTCAAATTAAACTGTCCATTTGCATAGCTAACTTTCTCATCAATAAACCTGATAAAGCCTCTAAAATTTTTACAATAGCCTTCTTCGAAAAAGGCCACCAAAAGCGTGCAATGAGAACCAGTAATTTGTCCACATCAGCATTACACGAAATGTTGACTTTGCCATGTCATTTAGGTAGTTCCTTAATTTATGCAATTTTAATTTAGGTAGTTAACTGTTTAATTCCAAAATTATATTTTTAATAAATTCTTTTTTTTTACTGTATTTACTGTATTTGGTATATAAGTATGATTTACGAACTTATACTAAAATTAAATACATGACATTATACCTTTTAATACTACTATATGATTACTTATACAGTTATACTAGAATAAAAAACATGACATTATATGTTTTACTATATGATTACTTATACAGTTATACTAAATAAAAAACATGCTGTAAAAAAAAATATGATATTATACCCTTTACTATATGATTACTTATACAGTTATATTCAAATAAAATACCTGACATTATGATTGTTTTCTGAAGGTATGAATAACAGAATTAAACCTTTATACGAAATTGTGCTTCAGAAATTATAATGTATGAACTTTGACTTATGGCATACGAAATATTAATTCATTAAAAAAATTTGGCACATATTTATCACTCTTAAATTTTATTAAGTTCAACATGTATACGCATGTATTTATATAATTTATATTTAATCATACCCCATACCTCAATTAACGGCGAGCATGGTAATTTGTGGACAATTAGGGTCCTCATTTCGATTTTATTTGAAAGAAATTAGGGTTCATGAAATTGAAATTCGCTCAGTGTTTGTGTAGCGTAACCACAAAAGAATCTGAAATTACCGGTGCCTAGGTCGAGCTTGTTGTTCAGTTGGCCGGCTATAATTTCCGACTTGCCTTAGGTAGAAGATAAACACCATTTATCAGTAAAAATTCGCTTAGTAGTTGTGGTTAGTGTTATAATTTGGACATCACCTTACCATGGGTTGGCCATATCATAGTAATACGTACATCAAATGAGTTTACCATGTGGGCAGCCACATTTTGACAATGCCCAAACAAAACTGTGTAGTTGACCAAAAATAAGTTTTAAGCCCCATTATCACTCTGTCAATATACAAGTTAAGTACAACATGTATAAGTTACATATTTGGATAATGTAGTTGAACCTTAGTTAACAGCGGTAATATTAAATTCCCCTTTGAAAAAAACACACACAATAATATTAAATATGAACCCCTACATTTTATAGTTTAGAATGAAATTGTAAGGGGCCACCAGATTAATGCTATATCCACATAACATTATGGAAACAACAAAATAAACCATCATGGCCCATTATTACCCTTTAGAAAAACAGTCCAACTTCTGTTAACTTCCCCATTCGCACAAATTCGAGGAACTGTATCATAGTAATTGTACCTTTTGGCGCTTTGTATCCCCCTTTTTTGTCTTTTGGTGTATTTAACACCCTTCCAGGAACTTCTGTTAACTTGTATATATTCTTCCCAAGTATTTATCTTTTTTCTCCACTTTATCGCTTTTCTTTTTGTGTCATCTTTCTCAAAAAGGTTATTTTTAACACAATCCTCTCATCTTCTGTTCCTTTATGATGGCTCAAAACGACGACAATCCATGGTCCCATCTTGTTAGGAAAGTTCCAGACCTCTCTCCTCCAAATGGTAAGTAGTCTGTATTTTTTAAAATTTCGAAATCCTTTGTTTATTGGCATTTTTGCTGAAATGTGTGAAACAATGATTGTTTATTTGTTTGTGGTTGTAGTAATTTAATCCTTTAAAGAGATTTTTTAATGTGAGATGGTGTTTGTGGTTGAGCTAATTAAAACTGAACTTAAATATTTTGAAGTTGATGTCTGTAATTTTATAATACTTGTATTGTAGTTGATTTGGTTAGTTTAGTAGTCGTGGTTAGTGTTATAATTTGGACAGCACCTTACAATATGTATTGGTCATATCATATTAATACGTACATTAAATGAGTTTACCATGTGGTAGCCACATTTTGACAATGGCCAAACAAAAATATGTAGATGACCAAAAATCAATTTTAAGTCCCATTATCACTCTTAAATTTTATTAAGTTCAACATGTATACATTAGCTATATGGAAATTGTTGCTGAACCTTAGTGTCTGTGAACCCCTACATTTTATAGTTTAGAATGAAATTGTAAGGGGCAACAAGACAAATGCTATGTACACTTGACAATATGGAAACAATAAAATAAACCATCATGGCCCATTATTACCTTTTAAAAATGATGTTAGTTTAGGATGATGCTGAACTCTCTTTTTTTTTTAATGATGAACTAGGTTTGACAGCCATGGAGCTAGAATGCACATGAAATCTGCATGGATATGGATATTCTGCTTTTCCATATCTTTAACAAGCTGCACTGGCGGGATAGAATGAATGTTGAATCTACTTGCAAAAAATGGCGCATATCGTCAACGTATGGATATCTTGGTTTCCCACAAGGGCGTACTGGGGGGTTTAAGTTTTTTGAGGGGTTTAATACCTGGGCATTTAATGATATCATCTACAACGATGCCGAGGACCTCATTGCTTTCTTAGAAAAAGATATTACAGTGTATTTTGATGCGTGTCCTTTGCTATTCAAGGAGGATTAGAGGATTACAGTTAGTCTTGTTGGTTGAATTTTTTTTTGTTGATGTAAATGGTGGGTAGGCATAGCATTTTTTTGAAATTAAGCTGCCTACATTGTTATGTTGATTGTTGGATTTAGGTTTGTGTCGTAGCTTGTTTTAAGTGAATGTGACAAACAATTATTTCCTTTTGTGTTTGTCACTGCTATGACACAGTACTTGTTTATGGAAAACGTGGCTAAACACTATTTGGTTGTTAATGTAAAGTGTTTAAGCCATATAGTAATATGTAATGTGAGATGATTTATGGAATGAAATGAAATGACGGTTTTTGTTACACACTCCACTTCGTTTACATGTTACTTATAGTTAAGAATGTACATTATGCAGAAAAATTTGAGTTGAGTCATTGTATAGCTGTGCACTATGGGGGATCATGGAGCATGGATTGTGGTGTGGTTTACCATGGAGGACATGTCAAAGTGTTTAAGTGGTTACCTGCCTCTTTTAGTGTGTCATATATTAAGGATATAATTAATAGCCTTGGTCATATTGTTATTTTAAAATCACGTATGGAAAATCATTCAAATACTCAGGCTTCCTATTGTGAAAGACCACATAAGTAGCTCAACAAAACTTAATATACTAAAGTTAGGCAGTAGCCAACCAATCCATAAGTTGTAGTGCAAGTTCCAATGCAGGATGTTTGGTAATAACTAACCCAAAAACTAAAAAAATTCATGATACAGCATAGGAACTACACTTACTAAACCAACATAACCTTGGTTAATCAAGATAATAACAAGTTAACAACTCCAATGCAAACTAAAATAAAAAGGCATACCATAATTCTTAATCATCTTCGGGGTCGAAACGAACATCATCCTCATCATGTTCGGTATCATCATCACTGGAAACATCATGCTCATCATCAACATCATCCCTATCAGTACGACGCGTGCATGCACCATCATCTCCCTCTTCAGCATCCAAGTTATTGCCATTGTCTTCGCCAGTGAATCACACAATGATTTTATTGCTTTAAAAAAATAAAGCTAATGAGGGGTGGACTAAAGATAATACACGTAATAAAAAAATCCATATATAACGCCATCTGATAGTAGCATTCCATTCTAACAATAGCAATATGACCACATGCGAAAAAATACACACAAATTGGAATCTACAAGTTCCCACAATGTTTGGTCCTGTCCATGACCACAGTTTGGGCATTTCCTAGTACGCATTTGAAATCATATATAAAATGGTATCTAACAAATTAACACAATATGTGGGTATGTCCATAAGCGCCATAAACAACTACCAAATACTCACGCGAAAATACGAATAAATGAAAGTGGTTATGCTGGTGTAATTTTAACAGTAATACTAGTATGAATTAAGGTTAACAATACCTAAAGCTGTATTTCCAGAAATGTTGTCGCCCGTTTCGAAACGCTTGGCCATCTCTTTCGTTGCTACTACACGAATGTCATTCATAAGTGAAGTAGTGAAGACCTCCGGATGTAGTCGCCTAAGCATCTCCTGCACCACAAGGTTTCCAGCACAGCATTCTGAACCAGCTCCTCAGTCACACCTAATCTACCATCTCCTTTGGGATCCTTAGCTGGTGCCTTCACATATGGAGTTGCCCTTTTCGGCGCACGCCTAACACCACGCTTCTTCCATACACGCAGCGTTGGATCGAACGTATATCCCAGAGCAAAAGTGATTGTGTTGCTATTGAACGGCGTTGTGTATTCGTAGTCTGCAATCTCATTTGAAAGGTCCACTTTGAAGTGCCTAAATACCTTAGTCAGCCACATCCCGTAAGGAAGGAATCCCTTTTTTTACTGTTATGAGCAACAACCATTTAGTTGATCATCATCATCGGCATGTTCATCTTCTTCTTGGCAAGGACGCAGTATATCACCAACATGTCTAAATAGGTTAGGGAAGATTTCCTACCCAAACGACAAATGAAAGTCTGCATCAGAATCAAGTGAAGAAGGCGAGAGGGCATTGGCAGTTCATCGATGGAAGGTTATTTGTTCGTTCGGCATCTGGATCACTCAACACAAGCCTGATTGCCTCCGTGGAATCAAAACCATTAACTATACTCCACTTGTTTCCTGGTAAATTGTGTACCCCCGTCGTCGGAATGTTCAGAATTTTCCCCAACTCGGTATCATCTAGAACTATTGATTTCCCCTTCACCCAAGTATGTATGACCCCCTGTTCTAGGTTCGCGTGGTCGAAGTGAGTGTAGAATTGTCGCACTAGCTCGGGGTACACATCATCTGATTCTTCTAGAAGCTTATCCCATCTCTGATATTGAAACCACAACCTCACAAAACCCGCACTTACGTCGTCCAAGGAATTAAAATCCACAGCCCTCCCAGATGCAATTTTCCTTGCCCCAAATACTTTGTTGTACAACCTTTTGTAGTTCATTGTCTTGAACCTTTGATCTGGTTGTGTAGGTCCTGTAGTTGCAACCTTGGCGACTTTGGTTGATCTTGTATTATTACAAGGACTTGAGATTTCAGCAACCCCTTCCCACTTTCTTTTATTGGGGGTAATTACTTGTTCCATTGGTTCTGGGTTCTCTTCCTCATCTACTATACTTTGTTCTTGCTTTTTCTTCGCAGCCTTTGCAGCCTTTGCACTTGCTAGTTTGTCCTTTGTCGCAACTGTATTAACCCTCATACTGCTTCAAAATGGCAAAGGGTCATAGAAAAGATGAAAAATTGTTATGAGAAGATTACATATACATTTGGACATGACCTGAAATGAAGTTGGTAATTGCCATGCGCAATCAAGTAATCAAAACATTTCATGCAACTACATCAACAAGTGGCAATGACCAACAAAAAGGAATGTCATTGCCAACAAAAAAAGCACGTTTTCCATGTACTTAGCAAATCATGCACGTTTTCCACACTTAATGACTTATAAGAGACAAGTTGTAGGTAATCAAGATAACTCCTATGCAACATACGAAGTAGTATAGTATAACAGAAACAATACGAATTTATGTGAGCATAGGGCAGTTTGTTTGGAAAACAAAACAACTTAAAGCCTGCTTACCAATTATAGACACTTAATCGTGTCTCCCCATTCAGTACCCTATGATGACCAATACCCTGCTCCAATTGGTCCGGATCGAGGAAAGAATAAAGAACGAGTCTAAAATAAAATGTTTTAAGCCCAAACCATTTTATTACCTTTTTATTAACCCATTTTCGAACACCCTTTTTATAAAAGCCCATTTTCTAAAACTTTTTAAAATAACTTTTTAAAAGCCCCTTTACGAAAACCTTTTAAAAATAGTTTTTATGAAAGCCCAATTTATAAAACCCCTTTTCTAACCCCAATTTAATTAATAGAATTAATTAATTATATTGATTAGTTTTGTTAATAATAATATCTTTTACAAAAATAATCTTTTCCCGAACTGTTTTTAAATATCTTTTATCTAACTCTTTTCTAAAATCTTTTATGATAAAAATCTTTTAGAAACCTACTATATTTTCTAAAATCTTTTAGAGACTTATTATCTTTCGAAAACCTATTGCAACTTAACTACCTAATCCACCCTAAACCTATATAATACCTCACTTTCATAAATCACACGACCTTCATCTCTCACTCTCATAACTCACCTTCCACGGCATATCAAACTAACCGACATAACAACAACTTACTCCCCCAATTTCCCATAATCACTCGGCACCCCTAATACTCTCTCCACAATACCACTGTCTATCTCACATTCAAGTCAACGCCCAACACCTCCCTAATCTCCCTAGTACCTACAACTAATTCCCATGCGCAAATCTCCAAATTCAACGCCACTGCTACACCAATTCATCAAATTCTCTTATCCTCCAGTGACACATGACCCATAATTCCCAGTAACATCATCATATTACTTCCGTCCTAATTGCTACAACTATCAACCTGATCGTCAATACATCATAGCCTATATCACACGCATCATATAACAATATGCAAAACAAGTTTATTTGGTTTGACGCAACCTATAACGCAAGACACCATTTTTTTTTAGACTCGTTCAACTTTCGATCCAAGATTCGTACAAATCAACGACCACGGACGGTGGTATAATTTCTGAGGGTCAACTAAATTAACTAACTTTATTTATTTATTTGCTTTCTTTATTTATTTTTTATTATTTTCTTGAAGTTACTAACATTTTATTCATGATGTAGATTGTTAACTCGTCCCTGCGACTATAAGTATTGTATATATTATACTAACTCCCTGCAGTATTTTCTTTTCATATTTTTATTTATTTTTATGAACATATTAGTTTTCATGCTTGATTGCAATATTTATCACCTTGTATTTATTCTTAATCAAGACCTAAATAAATGTTCTAACTAATTCAGATAACATGGAAAACCTGCTAGGAACCCATTAATATTGATTGTCTAATAACTTGTCACTAAAAATAGTCTTTTTATGTGTTTCCTGAACCAATCTAGACTAATTATTTTTTAGGGTGTATTAAAACGTTATATGATTATTCTGTTGCATAAAATCTTTAATGAATCGATATTTAGTAGAGCCAGCAATAGACAATATAGTTCCTGACTATATTGTACCCTCACCCCTGAACTAAATTTTTGGTTCCTGACCATCTATGAAGTCATGACGGGGAAATCTACATTGGATAAGTCTCTAAGATGTCCCTTCCGTTTCAATATCCAATTAGGTTTATGATTCTTTCTTTAAAGAATTGTTGGCGACTTCAAAACATATTTTTTTTAATAAAACCTTAACAATGGGGTAGTCAAATAAACGTGTTCACACCACGTGTAGGCATTAAAGGAATTCAAAAATCCTACGCCTACAATTTGGCGACTCCACTGGGGAGGATTTTAAAAAATTAATCTTTTTAAAATGAGTGGGTGAAACTTGAAAGATACGATTCATTCTTCTTTTATGCATTTGAATAATATACTGTTTTGCATCTGCATGGCTATTATTCAGCCACCATAAGGACAATCTACCTTGCCTCATTAGCACATGTTCTATGTGAGAGATCACCCCGGGGGGTTTGCGCTTTGTCCTTCCAAAAAGCTTCCTGAGCGATAGTGTTGGATCTTAGTCATAAGCAAACCTACCCAACCATGACATTGCTCTCTTGTTCCTGACTTGAGACTGTAGTGCGTCTTACACGTGGCAACCTCTTTAAGCAGAGGTACGAAGCGTGGGATCAATCTCTTAGTCATGGACCCTTTTCAGCCTTAACCTAAACCTGACCATAGTTTCAAGCGTAGAACTTGACTTTTAGGTTGGAACTTTGCATACTATTATCCTCCTTGTGCATATTTGTGTGTGCGTGTCATTAATTTGTTCGTATTATTGATGTTCGCGAAGAACAAAAACTAAAAAAACTTAAGCTGCGCTTGGCGTACGCTATTAGCGTCTGACGCGAAATCATTGCGTCCCACGCGTCCTACTGCGATCCGCGCACTACGTCTTCCGCGTCCAGCGCAGTATTCTGCTTGCAACGCTTCACAATTGAGGTCAACGCAGCAAGGCTGAGTCCTTTGCGATGTGCGCAGCTCACCTACAAGCTTGCTTCACCATGCGCTTAACACCAATTTCGTATCATCCACATTATTTGTCTGAATCCCCATCCTTTTTTTCGAAAAAAATATCTTTTTCTTTTGAAATCCATCTCCATCTTTTTCAAGATATATCACCTATCTTTTTCGAAAATTATTCTCCTATCTTTTTCAAAATTTCATCCCATCTTTAATCTCCTATCTACTTCCAAAATTCTATCGTCACCTCTTTTTTTTTTTTTTTTTTTAAAAAATCTCAATCTTTTTTTTTCCTATCACATATCTTTTTGGGAAATTCTATATGGTGACCCTCAACTTTTTTAAATTCTATCTGGTAGACAATTTTTATCTTTCCTCTATTTGGTAACCCTATACTTTATTTTTTGTATTTTCTTTGACCTTATTACATTTTAAAATTATTTTTTAAACAAAAACTGATTTTTTAATTACAAAAAACTGGTTTTGAAATGAAAAAAAAAACTCAATCCCCCTACACCCTGCCCCCCTTCCAGTCCCTGTTTCCGGCGCCCCCTCCCCTTCCTTTCTCCATTTCCGACCTCCTCCCCTACCGAAAACAACCCCCTCCCAGAACCACCTCCCCGAAACCCATTCCCCTGAAACCCACTCCCTCTTGTTTTCTCTCTCCTCCCCGTGCTTTCATCTTCAAAAGCCAGCTCCTACTCCTTGTTCTTCTTCATGTCTTGCTCAAACGCAGAAGAAAGACAGGAGCAGTGATGTGGAACTTGATGTTCCAGATGTATATGGATGTTTCTTGATTAAAAGAAACGGTTATGGATGTGTAGATGGGATAGATTCTTGAAGGCAACGACTTCAAGTTTGGTCCAAAGGCAACGACTTTGGTCCACTAGTCAAGCTAGTCTCTAAATTTTATTTCAAGTATGCTCAGCAATACTCTCAATATTTCTTAATCAATATGCAACAACGTCTATCTTTTTTATTATGAAAACAACCGAATTTATAGTACATCCTAAACCCTAATCCAACTAGAATTAGAATAACTAGACTCCTAATCCAACTAGAATTAGAATAACTAGACTCCTAATCCAACTAGGATTAGTTACAACGACCTAAACTCCTAATCCACTTTGGATTATTTACAACGACCCCTAACCAACTTGAATCATGTAAAATCCATCGTTTTAAGAACGTAGGCAAAACCATGACTCCTACTAAAACAAAACAACATGAGAACATGAAATAAACTACTAAAACACACGACTCATTAACTATAAACTACGTTGGATCTTCTTGTTTCGCATCATTCTCCCCTTCTTGAAAAGAATTTGTCCCCAAATTCTCGGCAATGTAAGGAGCTAAGTCATCCAAATTCTTGAAAGTGGTACAAACACTGTCATATGAACTCGGTGGGGATGAAGAATCTAGCATTGGTTCCTTAAGATATAACATGTAGTGCACCTTGCCTTCCTTTAACTCACATTTGAATTGTGAAGCCTTTACGAGCATGTTGGTTGTAGTTTTAAAATTTAACGTCTTGGGCGGTAAAGGCTTTAATCTATACCTCTTATTCTCTTTAGCAACCGAATAAATGTTTCTCTTCCCCGCATGATTCACATCTCTCATCCACTGCCAAGGTCTTCCTAGGAGTACAGCACACGCACTCATGGGGATGACATCACACCAAAGTTCATCTTGGTAATCTCCTATAGAAAACGCCATAAGCGCTTGTTTCTTCACCTTGATAGAATCATTATCATTCAACCAATTAAGGCTGTAAGGCTTTGGATGTTCTCTAGCGGGTAATTTTAAGATACTCACCATCTTTGAAGATGCCACATTAGCACAAGACCCACTGTCAATGATTAGCTTACAAGATCTCCCTTTAACTAAGCAGCGTGTGTAGAAAAGATTTTCCCTTTGTGCTTGTTCCTCTAATGGTGCAGCTTGGGCTCTAAGTAATCTCCTTAAGATGAGGGTATCCTTATCTGGAGCAGCTACTTGTAATTCTTGATCTTCCCACTTATTATTATCTTCAAAATCCGACTCCCCTTCTTTAGTTCCCTCCTCCTCCTCAATGCATGCACGTTCCTCCTCTTCCTTTTGTTGAGCAAGGAAATTCACGAGGGTTCTATGATCCTTAGGGGTGATAGTGATCTTTTGTGGGCAATCACGTGAGATATGACCAAACCCTTGGCACTTATAACATTGTTTCTTAGCCAAAGCCGCATGTTCAGGACTAATAAACACTTTAGGTTTCGGTTTTGGTTCAAATTCGGACGAGGATGATGATGGTTGTGTAGAATAGTTAAAGGTAGGCTTATTTTTGTAGGAAGTGGAATAGGAACTGCTAGAGTATGTTTTCTCCTTACCCTTACTCACCTCCCTTTCTTGCTTTTCAAATCTCTCGGCCAACCTAAGCACATCATCGAAAAAAATGTAGTTAGATGTCTCTACCTTATTGGCTATGGAAGGCCTCAATCCGGTGATGAAACGTCCAATCTTCATCTCCTCTTTCTCGTCCAACTCACACAATATACACAACTTCTCAAACTCCTGGGTATACTCAGCCACACTCTTGGAGTTTTGTTGAATTTGGTTGAGCTTTAAGAACTGTTCTTGAAGATATTCGCGTGGGATGAATCTCTTCTTGAGTTGCCTCTTCAATTCGGACCAAGTATCAATCCTTGGATCACCATCCCTGATTCTCTTGTTCCTCAAGCTTTCGAACCATATACTAGCATATCTAGTGATCTTCAAGTGTGCAACTTTGAAAGCCTTTTGTTCATCGAAACCCTTATAGTCCATAAGTTTTTCAAATTGTCGAATCCATTCTTGAAGGTCCTCAACGTCTCCTTCACCAGTAAACTCCTTCAAATCCATGAGTTTGAAGTCTCTATCACTCTCCACAGGAGTTCTTATTGGTGGCTCCCTATTTGGACGTCTTTCTCCTCCTTGTTCTTCCAGATTTCCGGCCAAAGATTCAACCCTTTGGTTGGTCATATGAATGGCATTCGTGCTGTTGGTAATCTTTTCATTGATGGAGGCAAAGCTTTCATTAAATTCCCTCATCATACTCACCATCATAGTCTGCAATTCTTCTCGAGTAATGGGAGTCCCCATGATCAAGAAGTCTCAACAAACCGCCTCAACTTAGGAAATACGTAACTTCCTCAAAACACGGCCAAAACTTGT
Organism: Beta lomatogona; assembly: GCA_947646795.1. NCBI lineage: Eukaryota > Viridiplantae > Streptophyta > Magnoliopsida > Caryophyllales > Amaranthaceae > Beta > Beta lomatogona. The sequence continues at coordinate 2,996,100 of CANSNZ010000928.1, read as the reverse complement.
GAAATTCGAAAACAATCTAGCTTTGTATGTTTTAAGATTCCAGTTAAAATTTTGTAGCCAAATTCCTTCTCAAACGCTGGTAATCCTCGTTTTAATATCGCTGTTCTTGATTCCAGCGATTCTGGCACGTCTTCAAAGAACGATCTCAAAACTATATCAAAACTCCTAGAAACTTCTTGAAATTTTAACACAATAAACTAGACAAGATGTAGTCCAGTTTAGGATCAAAAATATTCAAAAAATTCGAAGTATGATGGGAGTTCGAGGCCCTCAAAGTTACTGCAAATTCGGGATGAATTCGGGCAGTAAAAACAAGTGTCGCCTTGGGATCTTGGGCAAAGCTCTGATACCACTTGATGTGGAACTTGATGTTCCAGATGTATATGGATGTTTCTTGATTAAAAGAAACGGTTATGGATGTGTAGATGGGATAGATTCTTGAAGGCAACGACTTCAAGTTTGGTCCAAAGGCAACGACTTTGGTCCACTAGTCAAGCTAGTCTCTAAATTTTATTTCAAGTATGCTCAGCAATACTCTCAATATTTCTTAGTCAATATGAAACAACGTCTATCTTTTTTATTATGAAAACAACCGAATTTATAGTACATCCTAAACCCTAATCCAACTAGAATTAGAATAACTAGACTCCTAATCCAACTAGAATTAGAATAACTAGACTCCTAATCCAACTAGGATTAGTTACAACGACCTAAACTCCTAATCCACTTTGGATTATTTACAACGACTCCTAACCAACTTGAATCATGTAAAATCCATCGTTTTAAGAACGTAGGCAAAACCATGACTCCTACTAAAACAAAACAACATGAGAACATGAAATAAACTACTAAAACACACGACTCATTAACTATAAACTACGTTGGATCTTCTTGTTTCGCATCAAGCAGGTGTGCCGCCTGACTCTCGCCGGTGATGTGCCCCTGTTTCGCCGGAGCTCCATGTTCTCTCTCCTCTGTTAGTGGTTGGAGTTGTGTGGTGTCGCTGCCCCGAATTCCCCTCCCCTGCTCCTGTCTTTCTTCTGCGCTGGTGGTGGTGGTGGTTATCGTGTGCTCTTTCTCTCTCCTCCGTCACAGTGCTACTGTAGGTGGTTCTCGTCGCCGTGCTATTGTTGCTGTCGTGGTGGCCGAAATCTGCAACGGGGATGGGTGGGTTGAAATCGGGAACGGGATGGGGTGGCCGAAAATGAAAAGGGGAAGGAGGGTGGGATGGGTGGTTATGGTGGGGGAAGGTTTGGGTTTTTCTTTTAATTTCAAAATCAGTTTTTTGTAATTGAAAAATCAGTTTTTTAATTAAAAAATGATTTTAAAATGCAATAAGGTTAAAGAAAATAAAAAAAATAAAGTAGAGGGTTACCAAATAGAGGAAAGATAAAAATTGTCTACCAAATAGAATTTTAAAAAGTTGAGGGTCACCATATAGAATTTCCCTATCTTTTTTCGAAACGTCATCCTTTTTCTCTATCCATCCTTTCATGTATATTATCCATCTTTAATGTGCACATCATTTAGGATTCCTTTTAGTGTCCATTTTGTTGTAAAAGTCTCGTCCACTTAGGAATTCTAACTGCATTAGAAGTCCGTCTGACCCAAATGTCTAGATTCATCCAGTTTCATTCCATTTAGAGTTCTTCACCTCATCTAACTCCATCCATGATAGCATTCTTAACCCTGTCTAGGTTCACCTATCTAAGAAGTCTAGGGTCATTAGAATTCTTGCTATCTTAGAAGTCTGTAATCCATAGAAATCCATGCATAATAGGAGTCTAAAGCCATTAGAATTATGTCCATCTTAGGAGTCTAAATCCATTAGAACTCTATCCATCTTAGGAGTCTAAATCCATAAGAATTCCATCCATTTTAGGAGTCTAGGTCCACTAGTGTTTCATGCATGTTAGGAGTCTAGCCTCCTTGAAAGTTCATCAAATCTAGAATTCTAACGTCATTAGAAGTCTATCAAGTCTAGGATTCTGAAGTCATTAGAAAGGCATGTCAATTAGGTTTGCATTAATACTAGAGTCCCTCTGCATTGCATAGTCCATCATTCATACACTTTATGCATAACTAGAGTCCAGAAGAGTCTCATTACATCCAAACTCTCCATTTCATCTCATGCATCCCGCATTTAGTAGTCCTGAACTACAAGCGATCTGATTTCCTCTTTTGGGATATGTAGGCAGCCTTTACAGGTTCGAACGCATAGATTGAGTCATGCACACATGCATTAGGTCTAGGAGCATCCAAAAAAGTCATTCATACATGCATTAGGTCTAGATGCATCCAAAAAAAAAAAATCAAAAAAACTCATCATTCATTTAGGATATTCAGATTCGTTGCTATAAGCTCAACTTTTTTAAAACAACATACATTCTCCCATTCCATTTCTCTCTCTCCATCATCATTCTATCTCTAAATCTCCTTTGATGGTCTATGTAGAAATCAAGCGACATTGAAATGGGCAGTCCATCGAATAACGAGCAACAACTTGCTGAAATGGCTAGAGCTTTAGCCAAGCTGTCCAGCATGATGGAAGAAATAGCTATAAGGCTTGAGAAGATCGAGTCTGGTGAATCTCCTGGATTCAACAAGACATTGGAGAGTGTTTTTCATAGGGTAACCAATACAGAATCCTATTTTGAGCCCATTGATAACACCAAACTGAAAGGGAAACTTCCTAAAGAGTTCTCTACAACCGACATCCCTAAATTTAAACCTTTAATCCAAAGTATCATTTAAGGAACTTCCGTGCAACCATGATCATCAAATCGGTTGATCCTGAACTTTACCCAATGGTGTTCCGGATGTCGTTGGACCCAATCTGTCAAAACTGGTACTATTCATTGGATCCCAAGCATATTGAAACTTGGAGCGATATTACCAGGGAGTTCATGAAACAATATGAACATAATGCTTTAATCCAAACCTCACTAAGGGAATTGGAAGTACTGAAACAGGAAAATAATGAAGGCTTTACTACCTATCTCAACAGGTGGCGAGAGAAGTTCTCTCACATGGTCTCCAAGCCTCCTGGAAAAGACCTAATTCGCATCTTCATCGCCAACTTGTTGCCTGAATACAAAAACCATCTCAAGTATTTAGGTATCACAAGTTTTACAAAGCTGTATGATATAGGCGTGCAAATTGAGGATGGTTTACTGAAAAACGCCTACAACAACAAGAACAATACCATTAATGTCATAGAGGCTCCTGCCAGGCCTCGAAGAAAACGCAAGAGAGAATATACCTCACTGGGTATAAATTATGGAACAACTTTTGACCGCCTTCGCGCAAAAGGCGCACTTTCCCCTCTTGGGCCTACTCCAGATCTAGACGAAGATAAAAGGGGGCCAAATTGGGACAAAGATGCTTATTGCAAGTACCATAGAGGACATGGGCGTAAGACTGACAATTGCTACCCATTGCGAGGCCTTATTCAGGACATGATCGATGATGGGAGGATTCCAATCTCTCCTACTACGAAAATGCCACAGATTTAAGATCACTTATCACGTGACGTAGGAGTCTAGACTTGAGATTCCATTTTCTGTTTCATTTCTCTTACTCGCCCAGTCTAATATAGGATTTCCCTTTCATTGCATGTACTCATAATTTTCAATCAATAAATGAGTATTTATTTTTCTCTAACCTTGCACTAATGAGCATTAATGGAAATCACGATTGTCGCCTTAAAAGAAATGAATTTCTAATTCTCATAAAGGCAATGAACAACTGACATATATAAAAGAGGCATCCCTCCCTTTCCCCGCAACTATTCCTCCATTTCAACCTAAATACATAACATTCATCCCCCTTTAACCTACCTCATGGGAAGTACACTTGACAACAATTCAATGTAAAGTGCAATTAAAAAAAAAAAAGCAAAAGCAAAAATGATACAAAAAGTGCAATATATATATATATATATATATATATATATATATATATATATATATATATATATATATATAAAGAAGTGTTGCAAATAAGCCCATCAATAGCTTTGTCAAAGGTATTTCTTTTAAAACCTTTAAGCTTCAATCAAAAATCTTTGCAAGCCAAATCATACATCTGATAAACCTTCTCATAATCATGCTTATCCTATCCCAACAAGCCATAAAAGACAAACCAAAGCCCGCTAGGTCGAAAACCCATAAGGGCAACTTAGGCAAAAGTCAGGGCACCTTCTCATTCACTAGTCTAAACTACGAATGGTCTGATTCTGCTAAAGATACGTAGGAAACCTCACCTTGAGGTCCGACCACTTTAAACCAAACCAAGCCAACATCATCATCCACCCTTGCTAAAGACCTCTTCCAATTCAATGCTTAATTCAATGCCTAATTCATTGCAAATGGCTCCAAAGCAAAATGCTCGGCCACCAATTAAAATGCTAAGAGCTACGACTGGCCTGATTCCATCATGGATACGTAGGCAACCTCTTTCGAGGCCCGGCCATTTTAATTCACAACATATTTTTAAGGCTCGCCTAGGCCCATGAGAAAAGCACAATCACCCAAAAAAAAATCATGAATTTTAAATGCTCATCCCTAACCTTATAACTAGACTGGGATTTGAACCGGCATCATTAGCCTACCTCATTGCGTGAGTTGATTCATTATGACTCTGCCTTTTCTTATTCTAATCACCTCCTTTTTCTAAGCCACATTATCGCTTCTAAGCCAACCTTAGCATAACCTTTAAACACTCAGTGCTATGACCGTGCCTCATCTTTTGAGTGTTCCTTTATCTTGGCCTTTCTTGTCTTCTCACCTTAGGAACCCTATATGGAATCTTCGTTTGACTTCCGCTAAGCGTGACGAGATATCTTCAAAATCAAGCAATCAAGTTGAGTACTTCATAAACTCCATCTTCCTGGCGCTTCATCACTGTTCCACACAGAAAATCATAGGCTCCAAGTATAGGCCTATTGTAATAAGTACTTCATTACGAGTCCATACATGGGTTTTAAAACCCACACTAATACAAGATTGAACCGATTGTATGGGCTCACTTAGGCCTTGACATACGAAACTCGAAGCGCATACAATTCAAGCATTACGAGGACTACAATGCATTTCAAATCCAACATATCATCCTTCATAGGCTCCATGTGTACCTTGATAAGGACTTCATTACGAGTCCATACAAAATATTGTGGGCTCCAGACCCATACGAGATCCTAACTGTTTTATGGGCTCACATAGACCCGTAACAACTACAACGCATTTTGAATCAAACATAACTTACATGGATCATCCTTGGGGGGTTCCCATTTATCCTCTTTCAAAAATAGTTTTCTAAACGGAAATTTGAGCTTCTAATGGAATGATCAAATCATATCATCTGCATTAGTGTCATATCATCTGCATTAGTGTCACATCTCTGCATTTGCATCTCGCATTATACAAACACTATGTCAATCTTCTAGAAACCTACTAACTATTTTCTAAAATCTTTTAGAGACCTATTATATTTCGAAACCCTATTGCAACTTAACTACCTAAACCACCCTAAACACATATAATACCTCACCTTCATAAAACACGACCTTCATCTCTCACTCTCATAACTCACCTTCCACGGCATATCAAACTAACCGACATAACAACAACTTACTCCCCCAATTTCCCATAATCACTCGGCACCCCTAATACTCTCTCCACAATACCACCGCCTAATACAAATCTATCTCACATTCAAGTCAACGCCCAACACCTCCCTAATCTCCCTAGTACCTACAACTAATTCCCCTGCGCTAATCTCCAAATTCAACGCCACTGCTACACCAATTCATCAAATTCTCTTATCCTCCAGTGACACATGACCCATAATTCCCAGTAACATCATCATATTACTTCCTTCCTAATTGCTACAACTATCAACCTGATCGTCAATACATCATAGCCTATATCACACGCAGCATATAACAATATGCGAAACAAGTTTATTTGGTTTGACGCAACCTATAATGCAAGACACAATTTTTTTTAGACTCGTTCAACTTTCGATCCAAGATTCATACAAATCAACGACCATGGACGGTGGTGTAATTTCTGAGGGTCAACTAAATTAACTAACTTTATTTATTTGCTTTCTTTATTTATTTTTTATTATTTTCTTGAAGTTACTAACATTTTATTCATGATGTAGATTGTTAACTCGTCCTTGCGACTGTAAGTATTGTATACATTATACTAACTCCCTGCAGTATTTTCTTTTCATATTTTTATTTATTTTTATGAACATATTAGTTTTCATGCCTGATTGCAATATTTATTACCTTCTATTTATTGTTAATCAAGACCTAAATAAATGTTCTAACTAATTCAGATAACATGGACAACCTGCTAGGAACCCATCAATATTGATTGTCTAATAACTTGTCACTAAAAATATAGTCTTTTTATGTGTTTCCTGAACCAATCTAGACTAATTATTTTTAGGGTGTATTAAAACGTTATATGATTATTCTGTTGCATAAAATCTGTAATGAATCTATATTTAGTAGAGGCCATCAATGGACAATATAGTTCCTGACTATATTGTACCCTCACCCCCGAACTCAATTTTTGGTTCCTGACCACCTATGAAGTCATGACGGAGAAATCTACATTGGATAAGTCCCTAAGATCTCCTTTCCGTTTCAATATCCAATTAGGTTTATGATTCTTCCTTTAAAGAATTGTTGGCGACTTCAAAACATATTTTTTTAATAAAACCTTAACAATGGGGTAGTCAAATAAACGCGCTCACACCGCGTGTAGGCATTAAAGGAATTCAAAAATCCTACGCCTAGACCAATACAATCACTTGTATATGCACAATGTTAAACTCGATATCACCATAAACACAATTCTTACCACATTTGCAAAACAATTGCAGAAGTATGGATTACAGAACATAAATAATCGACCACATATGAATAATTTCATTCTAAATGTATCCACGCAAGGATCACCCAACAAATGTTCAGCCATTAAAAATCAAATAGAATGTACCAATTACAAGTAGTTATAGTGCGAGAATACGATACCAAATTAACAATAGTTACAAATTCGCAATATGATTTCACTCCTAACATAACAAAAATATAATTCTGCATGAAACATAAAAACAACATGAGGTACTGTAAAAAAAATAGTTGTAATCAAGAGAATTGAAGATGATAATTATGGCGACAATAAAGAAATTAGGTAATCTAACCTTCGATAGAAAGTTGCACAAAATTTACAGTTGTCAGTTGGTAGTTTTATGGAGCTTATTTTCAGAGAATTGAGAGAGATTTAGATGGAAGGAGGCGGTTTTAGAGAAAAGGGTTTGAACACAAGGGAGATGATGAAGGCACAACCGTAAGTCGTAAAAAGGGCTGGTCAATATGGTCATGTGTCATGTCAGCATTTTGGTTATAATATATTTATTTAATTTATAGATCTGCTAGAGATTTTGTTTCTGAGGGAAGTTAACTTGCACATTTAATAAGAAAAACATAATTTTATACCATAAATACGTTACAATTATACACTCATATTAATAGTAGTTTTTCACATATATTAGACGCCCTAAACCACCAATGAGAAAATTTGGAAAATATTCCATAGTTAAGGAAATATCCTATAAAAAAGGAAATAGGAATGTTCTCAACATTTTACAGTTAATAATATCCCATAAATAAGCAAATTAATAAACTTAGACGTTATGTATTTTGGTGGGATTCATTTATTTAATTAAATCTTTGTGTTATTGGTTGCTAAATTTGAGGAGGCTTTGATTGATTGCACGTAACCCAGATCCCGGCTGTTATTGGCTATAATCCCGAAACATCATTTAATTTTAGTTTTTAGGAGACGACTTTTTTTTAATACTAGTCTTATATAAAATTCTTCATATATAATAGAGATAGACATATGATTTTCTTATTTTTATTTGTTTAATTAAAGCAGGTACTTAAGCTCCTCTTTTTTTTTTTTTTCCTTTTTCTATTTGTTGGTGTCCCCCATTTGTTGCCTTATATAATAGAGATATAGTATATTGAATATGCATTTGACAAATATATAGCAAATAAATACACTTTAGATGGAAAATGTTCTTCAAATATATATCAAATATAAATATACTTAAACAGAATTTGGACGGAAAATGTTCTTCAATTGATATTGATGATTTCTATGACTTTTTGTTTTTTTGCTTGTTTCTCCGAGGTGCAATGTGAGACTATTTCACCATTTAAGTCATGCTCGACACTGTTCTCTATGTTAATTGGCCAGGCAGCAATCCTGAATCTTTTTTTTATCCGTGGATCTATACGTGTACACGCGCTTTGTTCGATGAGTATGTTCTTCTTCAAGTTGAAAGTATTCATTGATTAATTTTGTCTGCTTTAATTGCACCAACACACGTACGTTTTCAAGTCCACGGGATGCAATTTGGTATCTCATGAAGCAACTGAATTCTTTCAAATCTTTAGTATGTGTTGCTTTGTCCCCTATCTCACCAGGAGGATTTGAAAACAAATAAATACACATAGTACAAATGTACAATTATAAGTCAGTTACGGTTGTTCATTTAGTGCAACTGATTAAAATTAAAACACACAGTGTATCTAATTTGGAGATGTATACAATATACAAATTAATTACCTTTGGCGTCCCCATCATAATACCAAAGCCCCATTGTATGATGAAAAAAGGTCAATTCTGATTGGTAAATCGATTTCATGAATGGTACAGGGCCTTCTTCTTTTTCGATTCTAACCAATGTATCATAAACAGGTTTTACCCGAATTTCATCCATCAATGTAGACACAAACAAGCTTATGGAAACTGTGTCGCACAAATGAGCTAGTTTCTTGTCGACAGACATTGCAAAAAGCTTAGATTTGGAGGGATGGTGGTTTCTAAAATGTGCACATATTATGTCATATATTTATAGTAAAAGAATTACCGCCAAATTAATGGAATTTCCCACCAAAAATGAGTCGAATTTCCCACCAAAAACAAGCCCTATAAATATTTTATTTTTAAAAACAAGATAATTTTTACTTCAAAATGTTTATTGACCACCCTACACTTTCCTACTTCATCTTATGTTTTTAAAATTTAAGCCTGATTTGACCAATGAATAATTCTCTTTGCTTTAAGGGAAAAAAACTCTATTAATATTAAGACTAAAATAAGAAAAAAAGCTCTTAATATTAAGAGTTGAGAATACATACGAAAAAGTACTATTCTGCTGCTCCTTTACTACATTTAGTTATATATTGCAGAAGTTTACAATTTAAGCATTGCTAACAATTAGTGTTCCAAACATGTTAATATGTATTTCAAAAGTAACCATAAACAAAGTATTAAAACATAAGTAAGACCCTGATTTTCCTGTAATTAAAAATAGTCACTAAATCGTTGTTGGTAATGTCCTAAAGTGTGTCTGGACAGTCTATTAACGCTTCATAGTGTCATTTCCCATATGGTTTAACCTTTTAAGTAGTATTGTTATTGTTATATCTTTGAAAAAAATAAAGAGGTAAACCCAATTAAAATTTATAGTACATCCCACGTACTATTTTATGCTTTTGGTAATGACCGTAATAGAATATGTAGAGTGCCAGTTATCAAAAAGACGATTTTATATTTGACAATAATCTAGTTATAGGCTTGATTTTATGCTTTTGTAATGTTTTTATTAATTGAGATCTTAGAGTTATTATAAAAATTTGTTTAAAAGTTATCATGATATGACGGAATATGGGTATATTTATTTAAATCACTATTGTGATCCCATTATCCCCACTTTCCCCAATTTATCTTTCCTTTTATTTAAAGATTCAGTTGACCAGTGCACATTATTTTGTAATTTTTAAAATCTCTAAATATTAAGATTACATTAAAAAAGGACGTTTGCGTTTTTTAACAAATGTTTAACCCAATAGAATCATAAAGTACAGCTGTACAGCCTACGAAGGATTATATGCTCTTAATTTTGATAGTAATAAGTTTAATTTTAATTTAGGAAATAGCAACACTGAAATCGCTATTATAAATGGCAACATGGGTGGGACATGGTAAAAATTGTAACTAAGGATAGTTTTTATACCAAAACATATACAACCGGCAAAGTAAAATTCACAAGCCTACAAAAATATTTGGTTGTTGATATATGCAGTTGATTGGTGACATTTATTGGACATTGAAATGACCAAAATAGTGATTAGACATAACCATATTAATAATCATAGTAACTTCTGGGGTCAGTGAGTAATTGAATACTTTGACCTCTTTTTTCGAGAAGCTTATGGACTTTTAGTTGATTATTATTTATTTCAATATTACCAATTTGTTGATAAGCCTTAAAATTAATATGTCATCTTTTAGGCATTTGGGCCTAACATTACTTCCTTACGTGTATTATTCATTTCATGAACAACAACCAAATCTGCAATTGGTATATGATATGGAAGTATAAGGAAATGACATAAATCGGAATCATTTCACTGATTGAAATAAGATATTTTACTGATATAACATCTTTAAAAAGATGTTTCTTAACTCAGAAATAAGTACACAATTCCTATGACGGATTCAAGACATGTACTACCGTTAAAATATCCTAAACATTACTTGATCTATCCAGTAAGGAGATGAGTAAACTAATGATGATTTAAGGTTCTCGCTCTTCACCAACATCAGGGACATTATCATCTGGATGATCTTCTAAGAATAAATGGATGTTATCTTCCTTTATTTCTAGACGTTCTTGCCATATAGGACAAAGACATTTGTATTGTATGAGTTTTTTCCAACTTAAATCCTCATATTGCACCAGTCTGGATTTCTTATTGAAAACACCCATGATGCCCTCATATATCAGGGACCTATTGTACTTCAACTCAATATCAGGAGGAAAGTATTGTTTTGCAATACATTTTCCCCATGCCTTGCAGATACTTAATTGCTTCAACAATTCCTCCTTCTCCACTTTAGGCCAGAAGTTCAGTGCTAGGAAATCTATGTCATTTCCTATAGTAGCAGCACTAGACCCTTGCTCTGTTATTAAATCTCTAGATTGGACCTTTGGATCCATTCCAAAGAGCTTGATGAGTTTCGAATTCCATTTCTTCATTTCTTCTTCCTTGAATTCTTCCTAGTCTTCTTTTGAAATGTCTCTAATGCATCCATGCTCCTTGCATTCTCCCGGATAGAGTGATGGAGCAACAATTTGCTGATTCGCCATACTCGAGACCTTTCTTAGGGCTTTGACTATGAACCGGAATGAAGAATTTCTGAGTTAAAATATAATATTTATAATAATACTATGATAACTGAAACGTATGCTTTTGTAATGTTTTTTTAATTAAGATCTTAGAGTTATTTTAAAAATTTGTTTATAAGTTATCATGACATAACGGAATATGGGTTAAGTATTTATTTATAAAAATCACTATTGTGATCCCATTATCCCCCACTTTCCCAATTTATATTTCCTTTTATTTAAAGATTCAGTTGACCAGTGCACATTATTTTGTAATTTTTAAAATCTCTAAATATTAAGATTACATTAAAAAAGGACGTTTGCGTTATTTAACAAATGTGTAACCCAATAAAATCATAAAGTACAGCGGTACAACCTACGAATATGCTCTTAATTTTGATACAAATACGTTTAATGTTAATACAAATAAGTTTAATTTTAATTTAGAATATAGCAACAATGAGATCGCTATTATAAATGGCAACATGGGTGGGACATAGGAAAAAATTGTAACTAAGGATAGTTTTTATACCAAAACATATACAACCGGCAAAGTAAAATTCACAAGCCTACAAAGATATTTGGTTGTTGACATTTGTATTTGGTTGGATGCATTTCTTGGACATTGAAATGACCAAAATAGTGATTAGACATAACCATATTAATAATCATGTGTGGAAAATTGCTTTCTGTCATGAGGATGCTACTCCCCAATATTAATTGAACAAATCAGTTCAGAATTTATATAGCCTCAGAATATAGGATGCTATTATTTCTCCTTTGTTGAGCTATCATAATGACGTTTTATTATTACACATGTGAATGTGCCACCCATAAAAACACACATAAGAAGTGTGTCCACTATTCAAACAATACAAATCAAAGAACACAAACATAGACAAGTGTTAAAACCCACAACCTAAGACATTATTTGCATTATTGTCTAAAATTGGGTGCTAGGATCCTAATCGAACACAGTTGGCATTTGGTTAATGTGATCACTTCATAGCAGTCTATAGCATTTGATGCATCACCTTCACAATATGTCTTGGGCATGAACTGTTTCAATAGGTTGACAAAACTAAAACAATCGCCAAAATTAGCAATTTCTTGCTTACAATTAGGATCGTCAGCGACCATTTCTTCCATAGGATCAAATCTCATTCCCAATTCTTCAGTAGGATCATAATTCCTATCCACTTATTCCACCATCCTCTTCCTAGTACCTTGCCCCTTACCCTTAGCCTTACCCTTTCCCTTACCCTTGTTACCCTTCCCTTCCAATTCATCTGTATTTTGCATCACCTTCTCCTTTTCTGTGTGCACAAGCATTTTCGCTAATTTGTCTTTCAACCACATAGACCGCTCGTATGAGGTTGAAACCATCCTGCAAAGTTGCGTGCTCAGACCATTTAGAAATGCAAAACGTCCGGTAGCCGATCTCTCGTCGTTTGTTTTATGTAAACTAAGGTGTCCATATGGGTGTGAAAGATACAACTTCGCTCTGATTGTCCATCTCCGAAGAATGCAACCTTTTGGTATTTCAACCATGCCTTCAGCTTTCATAACAGCAAACATATGTCGACAAGGAAACCCAATGGAATCGAGTTTCATACAGCAGCAAAACATCATCTGTTGGTTTATATTGTAACAAACTATATATTTCATATTTTTACTTATGCAATCATTCAGCCAGTAGGTGTTTGATGGACCGTCACTGTGGTCCAAGCATCTTTCTATCTTAACCACAATGTGCCTTGACTCGAACTCTAGTTCCTTACAAAATAACTCGTATGCATTTCTCGTGTGAGTCCGTGCTGTGTGTGTCTTGATTTTCGACAGGACGCCTTGGATGACAGGAAAGGTGTGTGTGGAAATATACTCATCTTGATCTTCATAAAAACGGAGATGTTCAAGCACTTGATCATACAACTGAACAAACCTGTACAACATTATTTTCTTGGTGAGAACGGTCTTCAACGTGCTGTTAATTGACTCGCATCTTTGTGTGCTTCTCATCCCTACAGTATGCAGACGTTAAAATTGTACTTTCCAGCAGTGTACAATAGAAAAGGAAATTAAAGGTCAAATAACAAAAAAAAAATAGAAATAAAAACAATGTTAGGTAATGACAAAATTAATAAAGGGGCATAACCAATATGTTTTCACTGGAGCTAACTAACTTACCGGCATACAAATCCTCATGCATAAAAGCTTCAGCCCATTTTTCTTTGTCTCTATACAAATCTTTTGCCCACTGCTTTTCGCTAATGTCATAAGAAGTCATCAATTCTCCCCATGCTTGTTCGAAGTCGTTTATAGTCCTATATCCATCCACATATTTCATGAAACCACTACAGAAAAGCTTGTTGGTATGACCTTTGACGTTCCGCATCAAGTGCCACAAGCATAACCTGTGACGAGCATTTGGGAATATGACCTTGATAGCTTTCTCCATGGCCCTATCACCGTCAGTGATAACAGTGTAAGGAGCATTATTTCCACCAGACTCTAATAACTGTTGGAGCACCCACTTATACGTCTCTTCCTTTTCATTTGCAATCAATGCAACAGCAAATGGGACGGTCCTTCTATGGTGGTTCACCCCAACGATGACAACAAATGGCTTCCTATATGCATTGACTTTGTAAGTTGCGTCAAATGCAATTACTGTTCCGAAAGCCTTGTAATTGTCACGACATATTCCATCGCACCAGAACATCTTGTCAATCCCACCTTGCTCATCACGAGTGTACCTAAAAAAAAAAGTGGGGTCCGAGGATTTTTTCCCTAATAAGTATGCAACCACAGTTTCAGTGTCTCCATCATATATATCTGCCTTTTTTAACTTTTCGTACGTGTTGCACAAATCACTAGTTAAGAATCCTACTTTCCTTAGCCCACCAGCCTGTTGGGCTATATTCCTCATAGTGACGGAAGGACGTACTCCAGAGTTGATTAACGACTTAATCTGTATTTTATCGGCTTCAGTGACCTCTCTCTGGCTCCTGCAATTTTTTAAAACTAAATAAGAATTTTTTTAAGTGAAATGAGCGAAGTTAAAAAAAGAATGTAATATATCCTATTTGTATATGTTCAGTTCGACAGTTGAAGTACTTATTGAAAGGGACTTGGTTCATTTGAACAAGTTCATGATTGTGCTCTTCTATAAACCATGTCACGTGCCATGTGTCAGAGTTTTGATCCCATTTGAAATTGATCAACGCTTTACAATCGCATCGCGTGATAGGTCTATGTTTGCGCCTCCTGTCCTTTCTCTCCAAGTAGCTCACTGATCGAAATCCCTCCCGATTACACCAAACCAATTGAGATGTAATGTGTCCGTTCACTTTGCTCCTGATTGGATTCTTACGGCGTACACCAAAACCTTTCACTTTGGAGTACATCTTATAGAACTGCATATAATTGTGATGGCTCTTGAAAGAAAGTTTTTTCATGTCATCTATTGTAAAATCTTCTAAATCCTTGCCAATTTGATCCCAAACTTCAAGGTCGAAGAATGTCACTTTATTTTCATCCATGTCAGATTCAGAATCAGAGTCCTTATCACTCTCATCCCCATCTCCAGCGTCAATTTCCAGTGAAGTTTAATTGATTATTATATATTTGCCAAGTGGGTTACAATTTTGGGATTAAGATCGTATATTCGTATTTAACAAACGTCCAAAAGTGAAATAAAGACGTACCTCTTCAGAATTGTTGTCTTCGGTGTTATGTTCTTCATCTCCAGCCACGAATTGGTCGATGTTAATAGCAGTGTTGTGGTGCTTCTCGATTTTTTTTAGGGTTCATTGCACACAAAAAAAAAACAAAATTAATAGAATTTAAAGTACGCCATTAAAGTTACATGGATTTCGGGTGAAATTAACCACCTGATGTATTTACACTAAAATTAACAATTTTGAGGACTAATATGTGACGTACCATATTTGCATCGTACTCTAGATGTGGTAAGCGTTCGTCAGTATATGTGTCCATGCTGTATATAATTAAACATGATCACAATCTTTACAAAGGGTTTATCATGTGTATGATATAATCATTAAATTTATAAACAATTGAACATTAACTTCTGGCTACATACGACACAAGTTCAACAATTTATTCATAGCACGAATCAAAAAAGTGTAATTTCATCTACAAAAAATTGAAACATACCTTGAAAAATCGTGAGGCTGAAATCAATATGTGAAGATGAATATGTGTAAACTTATTTAGTCTCCTGACGCGGAATCCTTTTTCAATTCAGTGACCGAAATATATTGAATCCTTCAAGTTCAGTTCCGAAATTTACGTAGGAGGTGGTTTTCATAGATCTAAATAGTTTACCCTAATTTCTACCTTTTAAAAAAAACTATAGAAAGAAAGTTGCTTTTAGTAAAAATGGTGCGATCTTATTTAATATTAAAAATATTGTTTGCTTCCTTTTTTTTAGTGCATTAATTACTTTCCTTTTATAATTGAGTTATTCTTGCGTGGACTTGGTCCACACTAATCTATATTATATATTTAACTTATAATAAATGATCTTTTTTCCATACTTGACATATATTGGAGATATGCTGTTTATATGTACAAAACATCATTTTATGTCATTAAAGATTACGTTTGGATGGTAAGCATTAAAGACAAGGATTCATTTCTCCGTAACATTGTGCCTTATTTTCATTTAATTATTTGAGTAGCTTGTTAGTGTTTCAGTTAAATCTCTTAAAGGAAAAGGGATAGCATTTTCCATCTGACTAGAAGTTGAGAGTTTCAATTTTATCATTTGGCCACTCCATCATCTCCTCAAATAAGAAAGGGAAAAATATTGTTTTATCAAAGCCACTTTATTGTAATTTGTATATAGTTAAAATAATTGAAATGGTATTCATATGTATCAAAGTAATTACCACTTTTGCAGTTATAACTTATAACATTAAGATACCCCCTTCATCTTTTAATGATTACTCTCATTTTTCATGGTCTCCGATAATCTTATAACATTAGATCATTGATTTAATATAAATATTTGTAATAAATTTATACTTAGTTAACTAATAACCTAGAATTGAATTGAAAACACTGATAAAAAATTAAATAGACATTATAACTAAATTGGTACAGTCAGAGAAAAAAATAAAAACTTGAATTTAATATAAGTAATTATACTGATAATATTTTAAAAACTATATGTTGATTATTATTCGGTAATCTCATCTATTATATAAATCAAACTTTTCCACTCTATTAGTATTCAACGATTGAACCCCGTTTGTGATTTATACGTGAATAAAAACATAGTCATGTGGCATATTGTTAGATTCGTCTTAGTATGTATATTATTAATATGTACTTTTTATAATTTTTTCAAATACAAAACTAGAGATATATATATCCTCAAAGTTTTGCATTGGCATGCGTGAAAATTGTTAGTGTAACAATTAAAAAGAAACGGAGGGAGTATTTATTTCTCGCAATGCAATATTTGAATAATGATGAACAAATAGCTAAAAAACCAACGAAACATACATTTGATAAAACATATTAAAAGATTTAAAATAATTATAAATGTTAAAACTTATATTAAAACATTCGAATTATAATAAAACAAATGTGTAATTGATAAAATTACCATTTGAGGTAACTTGGATACATTTGTCTTGGCTACATTTGTCTCATGACTTATCTACATAATAGAGATATAGTCATTTTTGACATATCAATTAAAAAGTCTTTCATCTAGAGATAACATTTGTAAGTATTCGCTAAATACTGTATGTACCATAGCGTCTTATTCACTGGCTTCTAATTCGCGCCCCGCAATGCTCTTGGAAACTCCTAAATAGTAGCCATCTTCAGGGGAGTTGTTGAACCTTGCCTCAAAGATATTCCTTTTGTAACTGTTGTCCCACGCATATCTCCTGTTGATCATTGCAACATACATCCAAGAAAGGAAGTGTTCTTGTGCAAATAGATTCCATAGTTTACACATACACTTAAAGTGCACTAATCTCCCTTGATGATCATTTGACCTTCTTCCATCCTCACCACTTTGAGGAATGACTGGGTACAAGAAAGAACTAGACTCTTGGCATATGTTTAGTTCATCCATTGAGGTCTTGGGAAATTTAAAGTAGTGGAAACCTCCTTTCCCCACTTCTTACAAACTATTAGCAGTTTGTATTGCGATTTCCCATCCAATTTAGGCCATAGATGGGTGGACAAAATGTCTATATTAGAACCGGCCTTTGCAGCACTTGATCCAACTAGCCTAGGATCTCTTGGCTCCACTACCGGTTCATCGCCAAAGATCCGTGCCATCTTCTCAGTCCATCTGGCTCTCTCATTTGTGATGAAAGATTCTTTGTCTTCCTCTATACCGTTGATGGCGAAACGATGATTATAACAATCATCATCAAACTCAGCTGCTATGTTTGCATATGCTTCGTTGTTCATTTTGATTGTTTGAATTGAAAATGTGATGTTAGGATGCTATGGTTAGGTCCCTTTAAATAACAAGCCCATTTGTTCAACTGTTATTTTGGCGTAATAACTTCTGGGTTCATTGAATAATTGAGTACTTTGACCCCTTTTCGAGAAGACTATTGACTTTTCGCTTATTATCATTTATTGTAAAGTTATGTAATGACCCAATACAACCGTGGTCATGACCAAAGCATTTGTACACGCCAAATAATAGATAAAAAGATGTCAGTTTGTCACTTTTAATTTGGTAATTTGTAAAGGCCATCAGTTCATTCTCACTTACAACATGCATAGTAGGGCAGCATTATATTATAAAAAAAAAGCATACAATAACAAAAAAAAAAATCCACATAATAGTAGTGGTGTGCACTGTGAAGTACTATATGGGTAAGTGGCTACTGGCTACACTACATAAAAATGTAAAAAATTGTTAAACCCAAACTACCTTTTTCGTTTTGCCATCATATTTGTTACACAATGCATACCTAATCAAATTTTGCAAGTAGAACATGCATTGGGAGGAGGGAGGAGGGAGGGGAGGAGGGAGGAGGGAGGCCTATTAAATCCTATCTAATGTGATTAGACACTTATAGATTGCTCTTACACAACCTACTACACCACTAGGCTTTCATTGCATTCGTATTATTGCTTTTTAATCAATGACTTGTTTTTTTTATGTCGCCCAAAAATTGATTTAAAGGGTTTGATATTAGTATATTTTAATTGGTGTGTCAAATAATAATTGTTAAAATTTAAATTTTATTTATTTTTAAAAAAACAGAGCAGACAATTGTGAAAGTGGTGACTTTTTGCAAAAAGATCAAACATACAAATTGGGTAGTGGTGCACTTTTAAAAATGGAAAAAAAGTGAAGGAAATAAACTTATACCCCCTAATTTTCTGTTCCTACCATTTTTATTAATTATCATACCTCATAATTACCACACAGGAACTACTGTGTTGACCTCATATTGAATAAGATGGCTTATTCATAAGTACATACTAAAAGGAAGAATTAGGCCTATGAAATTAAAATTAACTTTATTTCCATCAAATTCTTTTGATCTACTACTGTATGAATCTGTTTAATTCATTATTGTCCCACATAATTTCTATGCTCATAACACAAGGGAATTAAAATTAAATCAGAAAAAATAATCTAACGCCTTTTAATTTTACAACAAATGATAAATGACTATGAATTCAATTTTATTTCTTTCTCTTCATGTCTTAACCTACTTATCATATTTATATCCAATTACTCTTTTTCAAGTATAGCCATTTTAAATTTTTAATCGTCGCTTATGAACGTCAGTTTAAGCCTAAATTACATTGTCATGTCCAAAAAACAGGATATGTCATGTCTAAAGTTGTTCATTTTAAAGAACAATAGTGTAATCATATCTTTTGCGTACATAGGGAACTGTTATTCAATTTTATTGACAGGGCAATTGAATATAATGTAGCCATAAGTACTTGTTAAAAGGAAGACTTAGGACTATTAATTTGAAATTTACTTTATTTTCATCAAAAAAATTGATCCACTACAGTCTAAACTGTTTAATTAATTATTGTCCCATCTACTTTATCTGCATAATATTGATGATTATATATTAATAATTCTTATGTTCATAACACAGGGAATTAGAATTAAATCAGAAAAAAGAATATAATTCTTATTAATTTTACAACAAATGATTAATGACTATGATTTCAATTTTTTTTCTCTTCATGTCTTAACCCAACTTATCATATTTATATCCAATTACTCTTTTTCAAGTATAGCCATTTTAAATTTTTTATCGTCGCTTATGAACGTCGGTTTAAGCCTAAATTACATTGTCATGTCCAAAAACAGGATATGTCATGTCTAAAGTTGTTCATTTTATTGACAGGGCAATTGAATATAATGTAGTCATAAGTACTTATTAAAAGGAAGACTAGGACTATTAATTTGAAATTTACTTTATTTTCATCAAATAAATTTGATCAACTACAGTCTAAACTGTTTAATTAATTATTGTCCCATCTACTTTATCTGCATAATATTGATTATTATATGTTAATAATTCTTATGTTCATAACACATGGAATTAAAATTAAATCAGAAAAAAAATTATAAGTAATTCTTATGTCTAACTATGACTTCAATTTTATTTTAAACTAATCATGTCATAACATAACTTATCATATACATGAAAAATTTCCCATTTAATAATGTTCCATTCTAGCCATCTTAAATATATAAATCTTTTTCCGTCCATAATGAACTGTAATGTAATTTTGTTGACAGGGCAAGGAAATGCGGAAATATAAAATTGGGACAACATAAGAAAATAGCATAAATAAATTGAGGGATTTTTTGATTTTTACCACCTTATAAAATCACCATTTTTAAGATAACCACCTTATAAGTTAATTGTTTTAAATAACCACCTTATATGACCTAAATCTCTTTAAATACATACCAATTGGCAGATTTCATCCAAGAAATCGGTCTTAAATAAGGGTTTAAACCTTAAATACATTCTAGTGAATAAAGGTGGAGGTGATGAAATCGTTCTTAAACCCTTTTTGAGGATGTTTTTCTTGACGAAATCTGTTGATTGGTAGGTATTTAAAAGGATTTAGGTCATATAAGGTGGTTATTTAAAACAATTAACTTATAAGGTGGTTATCTTAAAAATGGTGATTTTATAAGGTGGTTAAAGTCAAAAAATCCTAAATTGAGAGACAATTTAAGAAAAAACATACTTCATTCATAATAGATTAAATACATTACAAAAGTCTTAATACTAATTTACTACAACCTAATGCCAAACTACAGAGAAAAACAAGAAAAAGAAGCATAAAAAAAAACATAAAAAAAAAACTAAAAAAAAAACCCTAGACAAAAGAAGACATGGGAAAGGCCTTGCAGGGGCATGATCAAACCCAGTCTTGTTGTGGAATTACCGACAAATGTCAGTAAATCCGGTCGTAGTTTTCCGGAATCCGATTGTAGGCGTCGGAGTCCGCGTCTGACTCTAATGCATCGCCACGTTGTGGTGATGCATAGTCAGAATTGGTGAAGGAGGAGTGTGATGATGATGATGATGATGATGAGTGGGGGGTGTTGATGATGGTGTTGTTGGTGCTGACGATGGAGGGGAAGGAGACTGGAGCCTCCTCCTCTTCCGTTCACGAGAAGAGGAGGAGGAAGAGGATGATGATGATTTTGGAGAGTTGGAGGAGAAGAGAGATGATGATGATGATGTATGAGGGGTGGAGGAGGAGGAGGATGGTAATTGTAGTGGTGATGGTGGTGGTGGAGGACGGCGCGGTCGGAGGTGGGACGGCCCACCAACCTCCATTTTTTCCTTTCCCTTGTAAGACATGTTTGTTTTTTTTTTTTGGATGAGTGTAGGACGTTTTTTAGGAGGAGGGAATCTAGGATGTGAATAAGAATATTGAAGTGCCTAACCTTATATAGGAAAAAAAAAGTGACTGTTGGAGGCACCCTATTAATGAAGTAGTACTTAATTTTAGTTTGGAAAAATAGTGCCATTTTGAGAAGAAAAAAAAAGTCCAACTAAAGTGTCTGTTCCCAAAGCATGTATTATATGAAGGGAAAATTGTATAATTACTATGTAATAGAGAATTATGAACTAGTAAATTATGTACCACTCTTATTTTGACCACATACTATATCAATGTTTTGGAATTGCCAAAAAATAAATTTTTATAGTGATATGTATTATATTCACTACTTTGTGTTAACGTATTGTTACAAATGGTTGCCGAAAATACATGCTTATGTAATTACCAAAAATGCGATTATTGTATTGTAATTTGTACAAGTTCTCCATATTGTAGCCATCATAATTTGTGAATATCTCCATTATGTAAGGCGACATATTGGGGGACACATCAAAAAAAGGTTAAAAAAGGACATTGGTTAACTTATTTTCTTAAACAAATAATAGTAGGGAAAAAATAACATGATGTAAACTGGACATGATTTTTTGGAAAAAAAAAACAATTATATGGACTTGGTCCACATTAAATAGTGTTGAACTAATGCTAATTCATGTGATTTATGAAAAAAAAAAAGTTAGACCATTAGATCGGCTCAGGTCCACGTTAGACCAACTCTTATTGAAAATCCAAAGAAATACATTTAGATCCCTTGCATTTATACATGATCGTATATTAAATCAAGACTTATAAATTAATAATTACTTGCTTCCTGCATATGGGTTTGAAGTAAATTGTGAATATACATATGTACAAGACAGACTAATATTACTTAATTTAGATAAATTATATAAGGCACTAGTGAATTATGTACGACTTTTTTCCTTACCACAACTTGTCAAGAATGGTTGCTGGAAATACATGAATAAGACATTACCAAAGATGAATATGTAACGTAAATTGAACAAGTAATATTTATGGTAGCCACCATAACTTGTCTAAATTAACTTGTTTCATGATTAAGGAAAGAAAGAAAATTCTGAATATCGTAAAATTGGTCAAGTAAATAATTAGTCACATCAAATTAATCTGCTTTGGATTTCGGGTGCAAATGGTAATGATCTGTATCCGATTGTCGAGGTATGTAAGAGATTTGCGAGGATATATGTCTCTCTCTAACTCTATCTCTCTGTCTCTATATCTCTCTCTCTCCCTCTTATCTCTCTTCCTCATCACTCCATTTTTAATCTCACATAAAACTCGAATGTGGCCTACCTCACTATCAAGAAAAAGGCAAAGAGTAACTATTGAATATGAAGAAGGTATGTTTGTATACAAATTAATTAGTTTTTTTTTTACATATTATAATATTTATCTTTATATATATGTTTATAATTTCCTTTATGTTGTTTTCGTATGTGCTTGTGTAAAATATTGTTCCGGTTTGTTTCAAAACTGGATTTATTTGTTTACAAAATTGTTTGTTTTGCAAATTATTAAGCCTAATATTGCATAACTTGTTTGCTTAATGTTAGGTACTATTAGTGTTGGGATTATTTTAGTCGTTCAGTGACTCATAAATATTTAAATTGAATTGTCATTTAAACCAGGAAAGGTTTATAATTACACAATTATTTCGCATCTAAATTGGGTTGTGGTTTGAAATTTTGAACTAATTCGTACCTAGAAAAGGTTCTAATTTTATAAATATGAATTTTGATATTTATATTGTTATTTTTATTTTTGTATATTGCATGTCATATACTAAAACCATTGTTTATTAGGGCTAGTAACTATTGTTTAAATTAATTTATCAGAAGAAGGTGATATGTTTAGGTTTTTGATTTGTAATTATTGAATTGACCTAGGTATGGATGCTTTGGAAGACGCACATCCCCTTTTTTCCAATCAAAACATACTGGTTACTCACATTTTTAGTCGGCTGCAATGGGCAGATCTACTAATGGTTGAACTCACTTGCACCAAGTGGAGGGTATGGTGGAGGCTTAGGCATTATGGAGGTGTTACTTGGCCTAATCAGAGGACTCTGACTGAGAATTGGATTCTGAGGGACATTCTCTTCAACAATGGGAGGGAGTTACATGCATGGATCAACAAGGACATGACTGTTTATTTTGATGGCTTTCTATGGCTGTTCAAGGAATATTAAATAGATGCATTTTTAGTATTTTGGATGATGGTTTTTGAAGGCATCATGACATAGATTGGATGTCTATATGAATGGATGTTCTTATTATGATATGTGCTAGAATTTATTGGTTTTTTTTTTCGGTGGATAAACTGATATGACTTTTTAGTTGTATGAATTTAGGATAATATTACAAAATTATTTTTGGATGTTGCATATTCTCTGGTATGGATTTAGGTTCATAGTACACTATTAAATCCTAACTTTGGCCATTTATCAAGACATGCATTTCATATGAGATATGAGGTAATATATAACTTAAGAACCCTTTCTCATTTCAACTTGCCATTATAAACAAGTTAAAAATGGTATAAGCATGAAGTTTTGAAAATAAAGCACGCATCGCGTGCATATATGGCTACTAGTAATAAAAAAACAACATAACCGTATCTATATTATAAGAAATGAACGAGTTACCAGAATAGGGAAAGGGTTGTTAACTAAAATAAAGTATAAGTTACATTTTCATATGGATAGAAGTTGAATAATAAAAAAAAAATCCTCTTGATGGAATTAGGGGGAAAACAAAATATTGGGAATAAAAAAAATAGTTACTGATGGAAGTAGGAGAAAAACAAAGTAGTACCTCGTAAAAAGAGTGAAAAAAGAAGTTTTTATTCACCCCTTAAATTAGGGGGTTTGTGATAATGGTAAAGGAAAAATATGACTACATATAAATTTTGCATTTTACACTCCCCTTAAATTAGGGATGTTATAATTTTTTTTTAAAGAAAAAAATATTTAGATGATAACTATTGGATTGTTTTTTCCTTTTTTCGTAAACCATCTTTCCTGGTTGCCATATATATTAGTTTTTTTAATGTGTATGTTGGAAATAATATATTAGCTAAATCTGTTATTACGGTAAGGGGTAAGATTTTTTTTTTTTGAAAGAGAAAAGGTAAGGGGTAAGATTAAGGTAATAATATATTAGCTAATATTTTGTCTTCCATATAAGGTAATTTCAATTTCGCAAATTAGCAATTGAAATTAAAATGGACAGTTAATAATAAACATACTACCAATGTGAATGTTGGATATTACATATAGCGAAATCAACTTTAGTTCTTGTTGGCAGTTTGGACACTCAACACAACATAGTCACGTGACGGGCTGTGCAGTGTCACTTCACTGAACTGCAAAATGCAATAATGATCTTAGTTGGTGTGGCCTAATTCGCCACTCCATATAAAGAAGAAGTCCTTATTCAGTCTATTTTTGTTTTCTTAAAAAACAAGTATTCATTGCATATCTACATCACATTCAAACCTAAAACAAAACACAACTACGTTTAAGGAATAATGGGGTGGCCTGTTACAGAGAAGCGTCGAAGATTGTCCTATCCTGAAGGTATGTTATTCACTATCTGCATGCTTTTTGTTGTGCACTTGTGCGGATGTGATTTCTTAGATTTATCCTATAATATTGTTTTTAAAACCTTATATGATTTGTTACATTAAAAAATCTTAAATTTAAATTCTTGTTTGGTCATTTCTCCGAAATTTTAGTATAAAATATAATAGTATGAATATTTTTTATATAGCCGCAAATAAATAATGGAAGGTGTTACGATTTTATTATTAAATAGAGATAAGATGACTTTTTCTTAGTTGCAAACATACCTTTTTTTTATTGTTATTCCAAAAAATTTGAATGTTTTATTTAAAAATAACATGAAATGATTTTTTAAACTAAAAGATAAAAAAAATTTTACGGTTTTTGTATAAGATATAATAAGATGAACTTTTATACATTCAAAAAACAAAAGAATTTTTATGAAATCTTATTGACATCCTTCTATTTAATGTTCCTCGTAGGGTTGACGGCCTTAGATGACGCTCATCCAATATGCAGAGATTGCGATCTACTAACATTCTACATTTTCACAAGGCTTGCTTGGGAAGATCGAAGAAATGTGGAAAAAACTTGCAAGATTTGGCAATGTGGTGCAGGTATTTGCAATTTCGAAGCCATGGTTTGCCCTATTATGGTCACCGTGACCAGTTAAAGCAATGGATCATCAAGGACATCATTTACAACGATGGTCATGACTTGAAGGCGTGGTTGGAGTAAGACATGACTGCGTATTTTGATGGTTTTCCATTTTTGTTCAAGGAGGAGTAAAGTGTACAACCATTTGTTTTGCTTCGAATTCTTAGTTTTTATGGTATTATTCTAAGGAAATATGTATGACAACTTTTATTTTATCAACAATATGGACGTATTTACTCAAATCAATGAAGTGGCTGTTATTTTTGTTAGGTTTCATGTATTTTACAGATCGCTTACAATCTTATGTACTAGGTTTTTAAGCACGCGATGCGTGCGATGATAATTTTTTCATTGTGATATTTCGTAATGTCAAGTAGATAGTTTTACATGCACACAATACATGCAGCGACAACTCATTATAATAGTTTAAGTTGACAGTTTTTCCAATAAATGCTTTGTTTTGTTCAACATCTTATAAGTTATTTTCAGAAAAAAATAAGTTTAGATCAGTTCTTGGTCTGACCTTATTGTCCTCTATGTAATTGACTTACACAAACTGAAATTATATAAACCCATTAAAATGATCATTTTTGTACATGACTATAATTTTGGCAATTTTTCCTTTTGATGGAAGATTTTGAAATTCTTAAATGAATTTGTTATCTTTGTTTTTTTTGTAAACTTTTTTAGTCTTTCTTTTGTTTTTAACCTAAACTTTTAAGTTATTCTAATTGTAGTTTTTAAAAATGGCAAATATTGGGATTGATTGATTACCCATTATTATTTGAAAATTTAAACAAAATTGATGTAATTAAAAAAAAATAAGGGTAATATAGTCATTTAATATGGGGACACCATGCCTCCCCTTCACTTATATAATAGAGATTTTGATAAGAATATCAAAATTATAGCATTATAAGATGTCGTTATAAAAAAATCATGTTTGGACATGCAACGCAATTTTACATAGATCTAATCTTAAATATTGTGAATGGATATACAATTTTGTTGTTACAATTACTGGTTAATGGCATTGCCAAGGTGTATATGAACAAAACCACCCAATTCATCTATAAAGAATATTGTGGTGGTCTTAAGTAACACAAGTATTATAATAGGTCTCTTCAACAAAAAGGTTTTTATTAGGTATTTCCTAACAAAATAGCTATTTGAATAGGTCTTTCCCAACAAAAAGTTCTAGAGAATAATTATATGTTTCTAAAGTTCAATTATACTTCGGAGATCACATAATTCTTTAAATAAAGGAATATTAACATTTTAAAGCAACTGAACCTAATAAAATCTTAAAAATGTGGAAATTGTCCTTTTAAAAAATTTTAGCTACATTTTACTACAATATCATTGGAACCCAAATAACTATCATTAAATTAAATGCTCTTAAAATTTACCTTTTCATTTTATGTAAACTATTTTTTACAGTTAAATGTGATGAAGCTATTTCGTTTTAAATGGGGCATGTCTTTTAGCCTTTGGGTTCATATGCCTTTTGGTGTGTACTTTATATATTTCAATCCTATTTTCTTAAAAAACATAACCACCCATAAAATCAAAACTGCTTTCGCTATTTGCACTTAAACTACAATTTCACTTAAACTTATTTACATCAAAATGAAGGATTCAAACAACATATTGAAGCACACTATGAAATTTCCAACAAGGAAGAGATCGTCAAGAACAAAACCACACTTAATTAGTTGTCTGCCTAGTGAAATTCTAATCGACATTATTGGATGGTTAGCAAAGGATTCTCCATCAGATTTCCTGAATTGCAAATTGAGGTATAGTATGTATGATTTGGTTCTCTTTTTCCAAATGCATTAACAGTCATGTTTATTCTTTTCAACATGTTTGTTTATTGGTTGCACAGATGTAAAACACTAAACAGGTTCTGTGGTGAAGACAAGGTTCTTCAACAGGTTAATCTTGAGCCCTTGGTCGGACTAATGTACAAAGATTATACGAATGCCTACAAATTTTTTATGGATTGCGAACAGTGCAACAATCCTCAAACGCTAGTGCACTTTGCAATGGTATATGTCAATTACTTGTACGAATAACACGTTGTTAACTGTTTTACACGCCCATTACTTGTCTTATTTTTCTTAATAACTGTTGCAGAACATGATTTTTACCTACAATGAGTTCGAAGAGGGAATCAATATGTTGGAGAAGGCGTGTGCACAAGGCCATATGGTGGCAACGTATGTTTTAGCCAACATTTTTATATGCAACAAAGATGTGGAAGTAAACAAAAAGGGTTATGAAAGGATTGTCAATATTAGAGGACAATTCGGTAAGGTTGGAATTAGAAGACAAAACCTTGATGCTCTTCGTAAGAGTATGGAAGAACTATTAAATTAAGGTGGAATCCAACCGTCTGATTTCATGTGACAAGCACGAAGAACATTTAAAGAAGTTTGATTCTTGGAAAACGGGTGCTTACCCTTGTGCAAAGGATAATGAATTCAACTGTGACGCTTGCCTGTGCGATCGACAAGTTTATTTTTTTGTTCGGCACGCGTGTTAGATTATAGTTGGAACTATTTAGATTTTACAATACTGTAATAGAATCTTTATGTCACATTCCAATTTCATTCTAAAAAGCATTCTATTTTGTGTTTTTATTAGTACAATTGATTCCAACATTAAAATTGATATATATTTTGTTAATTCATCATCATTTAATGGTTCATATATATTTATGTTAAACGTTATATACTAATAAAGTAATGGGAACAATTTTGTTGGAGTCATGAAGTACATTTTCGTTGGTTTACCTACTAGCTAAGTATAATGCGAAATTGCTGGCAAGTGTTTCTTTTGCACAATTAGAGTTGCTAAGCCAATTTGATTGACCTATGTGGCAATTATGGTAAAATCTATATCATACTCTACGAAAAAAATTATCTTACTTTAAGTGGGACTACTCAAGCAACAAGTATATTTCCATTGGCTAACCATTGAGGGAGTGTTGGCTTAAAGTTGAGTTAGCTAGAAAACCTAGGTGGCACTCATTTTCCCTTTATTATTTTAAAACTAATATAGTTTTAGGTGATGTACTTTTCCTTTATAATTAGGGGTATATTGGTGAAAAATGGTTGACACATAAGTCCCGAAAAGTTCCCAAATATAATAGAGATTGGTTTTTATTTTATATTTGACAGCAATAGATTGGTAGGTTTAATATATATTTATCTTATTGGAAACAAAAATTTTAAAAAAATTTCTAAAATTTGGCAGTTATATTTTGGAAATTACATAATCTAGTAACAGTTGATTAAATTTTGAACGCATATCAATCTTTTAAAAATCTTAACACTTTGGAATTTTGCCATTTTAAAATTTTAGGTAAAAGCGCTAACAATTCAAGAAACCGCCAGCAAGGGAATTAAATTCTTGTTAACAAAAAAAAAAAAGGAATTAAATTTGTCACTATTATGCCTTCCAAAATGCCTTTACTTTCTCTCTCTCCATTAATTAACTTTGTTTATTTCCTTGTCACTGAACTCCGAGAAAATATCATCAAATTTTGGAACCAGCAACGGCGGCGGGGTCATTCATCGGTGGAAAGGTACAGTTTTTTCAGTTGATTTTTTTTTTTCACATCCACCACTTATTTGTATTTTATGTTGTTTTGCAAATCATAAAAGAAGAAGATTGAAGTGCACATCGGTTTGAAAGCAATGGACTACGTAATTGAAGTGCAGTCGGATTTTGGGTGTTTGTAGCATATCAGGAGTGGAGTTGGGTTTGTGTTTGAAGTCAAAGAGTGTTGATGCATGCCTTAAATTGAAATTGTACTCATAATTATGAACTGCATAGATGTTGCTTTTTTTTATGATATTAGTGTTTGAAATTGATTTTCGGTTGGCCTGAATGTTTATTTGTTGGGTTGCAATTCATCAAGATTTGACCCAACAATTGTTGTTGCTTTATTGTTAGTTTTCGTACCAATTTGTGATCAACAATTAATATGTTTTATTCAACTGAAATATATGCAAACCACATAGTTAGATCTAAACTAACAAGAAACAACCCTCGAGAAAATATCTGTAAGAGTATCATCTGACCAACAAAATTCAAGGGTATTCATATTTTTCTAAGTTGTTTCCAATATAAGATTTGGCCATTAGTTGACATTATTATGCTATGCTCAGCAAACTGAACTCTGAAATGGTTTATAATTTCAGAACTACTAGCAATTTCAAGAATGTCTGATAATGTGTTGAGGCTAAAGGGTACTGAGTCAGGTGATCCAAGCCGTTTACGGAGAAATAAATGTATACAAACAGCATTACAAACCACACAGGTATACTAATTTTAATTTTTGAGGTTAGATAAAGTTAATGTGTTATTTGTAAATCACTGTTGTTGGGCAAATGATAGTTTTACAATATCAGGGTACATGGAGTCCAATGGGTGATTTAGATGAATTTGTGACTCTTGTAAAAGGTTTTTCACTAGTAAAAAAAAAGGTGTTGGTGGCATTGGGGTTTGAGTTTCTCCTTCATTACAACACCAAGATATTGAGGAGAACAATGTGTAGATGGGTGATAGATCATTTTGACCCAGTGACAAACACATTGTCTGCTTATGGGAATAAGGTTTTGATTACTCCAAGACAGGTCGAGTACCTTCTGGGCTTCAAGGACAGTGGAATTACAATTGAGGAGGTTGCCTTTAAGAGCGTCAACCTCGACGAATCGCTGGTTGGGTTTTTACAGTTGGACGTAAGAGGCATGGCCACGCAACTCAGAAGGGAACAACCTGATCACCCATGTTTCAAGGGTATGTTCACACTCTTCGTCATGACCGCCCTGTGTTCACCAACACTGGATTGCAAGCCAAAACCAAAATGGCTTCATCTCGTTCTGAATGAAGACCTTATTCCTAATTGGAATTTTGCGAAGCACATTTTTTATGACACAGTGAAGGCCATCATCGAGTTCAAAGGGAGAGACACACCACAACAATTGGGCGGATGTCACCTGTTTCTAATGGTATGACCTGCTATTTGTATTGTGTTAATAATTTCTCCTAAGGTACTATAATTATATTCTCTTCTTCATATCCACATATAGTGATCAGGTATAGTGTACTTGGTTGGTTTGTTTTTAGGTAATATTGTGAATTTGATATGGGCATTACAATGCAATGGCAGTTTTGTCAAAGTTGTAAATTCATGATTTGTTATCTTCGGCAGGCTATTTTCTGTGAATACTCTCCGAAGGACAAACTTCAAGAAATATGGAAGTACGATCTTCCAAGGATTAGAGACTGGAGTGACATAAACACAAAGGCATTGCATGATGCAATTAACAAGCTCCCACAGGGATACAAAATGAGTAAGGTAAGTGTCCCCAATTTATAACATTGCCATTAAGTACATATAGGTGAATTTTTAATGCTACAGATTGCCATGAACCATATAAGATCTGACAAGTTTGACAATCTGAATATGATACGTGGGAAGTAGGTTTTGGATAGTGCCAAACATGATCTACACTTGGTTATCACTAATTTTATTCATGTTTTTTCCACCTTGGTTGGAAAAGGTATTTACTCATATATATCCTACTTTTTCTGTGTAGTTGTTGCTGGTGGTCGAGAACGACAAGTGTCAAATAACAGGAAAGGTTCCAACTACACATGCACAAAATGTAAAAAAAGCGTGTACTCAAATACTGGACAAGGTAGATCGTTGGGGTAATGCTATAAATGCAATGTTTAAATTGGTATCTGACTTCGTGGATAGAACATATCCTCAAGCAGTAGATGACGAAGAAGAAGAAATTAGAGCAGAATCTGGGGATAAACAAGAGGTTGACAGAAGGAAGAAGAGGAAGAAGGAAATTGTAAAAGGAAGCAAACGGAAAAGTTGTACGAAAAATGTTAAGGAGTGTAAGGATGATTCTGACTATGAACGGGAGGATGAAGGACAACCTGAGGATGTCAATGAGCGGAGATGCCGAGGGAGAAAGAGAAAACCAAGAAGCCGATAATAGTATTAAAAAAAAAATTGAGGAGAAGCAGGATAATGCCGTGGCGAATGAATCATATGATGTAGAGGTAATTGGGGGCGCAGTCCCTGATGAAGATGTCGATGAGAGAGATGCAATTGTTGAAGTAGAGGAAAAAGAGGACGATAATGACAAGAAGGTTGATGATGATGATAGGAATGATGATGACAATAAGGCTGATGATGATGATAAGAATGATGATGACACGAATGTTGAAGATGATGATAGGATTGATGATGATAAGAAGGTTGATGATGCCGAACACGAAGAAGCCAATACGACCTCCCCAGCAGATGAGGAGCATTCCGCCTCAATGATAGAGGAGGATCCTCCAGAGGAGAAGCAAAAAACAAAGAATACGAGGAAAACAAACAAAGGTACAGCTCATGCGGAAAAGATTGAAACAACTCAAGGAAACGATGAAGAGGTTAGTTAGTTGACTAAGTAAGAATTTGTGAATTTTAGAATTTATATTATTTATTGTACTTGTTCATGTATGCAATCGGGATAAAGTAGTTAGGACATTACCAAACCAAAAAAAGCGTAATTATATAGAATTTCTACATTACTTTGAGCATCATTGTTTATAGTTGCTCACATATGTTGTGAACTGACTGTAATGTCAATGAGTTCAGGTTGATGAAGAGGAGACATTCCATATAAAACATGTTAAGATAGCTACCGCGATGAGAAAATGCAAGCTTGAGACAAAAGCAATGCTGGACTTTGTTCTATCCGATAAGGAAGACCCTGGGTGAGTCGGTGAAGTTAATTCAGTTTTATTTATCTATTGGCCGATTTCATTTCGAAACTTCTGTGAACTTCAACTTTTATTTTTGTGTTTTTACTTTTGTAATAGTCAGGTGTTGTTCAAGTCACAGTGGACCACGACAAATAGGACACACCTACGGACCTTGGGTCGGGGGTGTGAATTGACGGAACAAGTAAGGAATTCATTACTAAATTAACTATATAAGAATGTTTATAAATGATTGAAAACCCATTGCTACTTAAATTGAATGTGGGATTTAGTTAAGATCATCAATTTGGTTGGGATTCGAGAGACAATAAATAGGCAAACAAGTTTTTTCATACCAACGGCACTCCGGGTTAGTTGCGATGTCTTTAAGCTGCTGTTTATAATGGTTGAAATTTGTCATGAAATTAAAATCTATTTAATATTATTAAATTCTTTCAATACTGAAGATAATGGATGTGAAAAGGACGAGGAAGGGATCAAAATATTTGCCGGATTCATCTATCACTACAAGAATAACCCTCATCAACGACGGGAAATCATGTTGTTAATGAACAGTTTCTCGTCGCAAAAGCCTTTTACGACGAGATTTCCGTACCGTCGTCCGCGGTCGCAAAAGGCTCCGTCGCAAAAAACATTACGACCAGTTTGGATGAGTCGTCGTCATTGATATTTTACGACTAGATTTTCTTGTCGTAAACCTCAATTTTGAAAGTCATTGTTGACCTAACTACGACTAATTTCCGGTCGCAATTATACTCTTGGAACTATTTCATTACACCACTAACGACCATATTTCTTGTCGCAATTCTTTTTCATGCATTTCTTGCAACACATTTTACGACCATTATTCTTGTCGGTGTTCTTTTATTAAATGATTTTTATAGCACCTTTTAACGACCACATTTGTTTCGTTTTTTGCCGGACCAAATTGTTACATTTTGCGACCATTCTTGCTTTGCATTCACTATATTTACCTGTAAATTGTATACCACTCACTCCGAATATCGTGATAAAACATAATTCATAAGTACATAGATGTCCAAACACAAGTACCAATAACAAAAGTATCTACAATCTTAGCCAACACTTCAATACGATAAAAAAGTCTAGAGAATCTGTCAAAAGTTTCACAAGCTAAAAAACCATAACTATTGTTATTCTTCCACATTGTAGAAAATGTCATAACCCGCAATGTTAGTCCTTGCTACTATTAGTTTTGCCCAATCACGAGTCGCCTCGCTGCTAAGCCCCTAAAACAAAAGGTAACAAATTATAAATTACAGTGTATAAATTTTTAACACATAATAGACAACCATAATCGCTCTCTGCAGCTTGTTTTAGAAAGACTACCTCAAATAATTACTAAGCATCCTACTAATGTCTAATAAGTAATAAAATATGATAGAGGCATTAAGATAGCCACCATTATTTCCAAGAAGAAGATTAGGGGGAAATAAAAGCATGGAAATAGCAGCAGCGCCTTGTAGAATCAGTCAACAAACTGATCTATACCTTTTATGGCTAAAGTGGGAGATTAAAGAAATGGAAGGAAGTAATCAAGGTTGACAATGACATGCCAATGTTTTTTTTTTTACAACATATCCATTTTAATAGATGAAAAGAAGCCTAATTTACTCATTCATTTTAATATCAGCAGCAAATCAGAGACATTTAATTCTTTAAAGGTTAGAAAGCGTAGTCATCTGAAACGTTATGCATAGCTTGGTCCCGACCACTAGTTTGTTGAATATGAGCTTCCATTAACATGCTTAATTGCTCTGCCATATCATTCATCTTTTTGCCGTAGTCCTCCTTTATTTCATCTATTTTTTTGTTAAGATCAACATTCTGTCGTTCCTTCTCTTGGATACGTGCCATAAGTTCAGCTCTACTAGGTAAAGGCCCTCTTACATCTTTAGGTGTTACACCAAAACCAAAACAAACAACGCTACCACGATCTTGTTCCCCAAAGCATTTTTCGACAACTTCAAAGTGTGATAGGGATGGATTCTCTTTCTCAACGTCAACTATCTCATTATATAAAACACAAAAAAGAAAAGTTTATTGTGAGCTCACATAAACATTATTTTGAACATTTTAGAACATTTGTGAAAATATTACATACATATTTGCCATCTTTTCAAATGGCAGAGGGTTGTTGTACGGTCCAATTCAAAGCCATTTCCTGCAAATTTCTTCTGCAAAAGAAAAAATTTGGAACACAAATTAATGAAAACAAAGTTGTGTATGCAATTACGGTATATGCGATATAAAGGTCAAGTTAGCTTTACCACAACTAATTGCCACATATGCTCCTTTGCACTATCATCTATCTCGTCCCATGAATGCACTCTAACTGGACAAATTAAGCGATCTCGAACAATATTGCCCATGTGCCTTGCCATTTCCTTATGGTTGTCTCTAACTGGACCACTGTTATAAAAATTCACCTCTAATTTCTCACCTTCTTTAAGATTTCCCACTTTCTTGCACTTGTTAACACCCCTTGGCTTTGCATCCGGTCTCCTATTTCTCTTCCTAACCGTAGGGGTGGATACTTCCATAAAGCAACAAAAAAACATTAATGGGATATAAAGAATTAAAGCTTGAATTATAACAATTTGATGTTCAAAGTTAATTTCATACCTTCCTCCTGGATCCTCAAGGCATCTTGTGAAGAATTTTGATCAAGAAACTTACTAATTGCATCATTATTGATGGATTTTTGTAAGAAATCATCATGGTCTAAAGTTGAAGGAAAGGAAGTAAGCTCTTTTTCCATTTCCTCATTAGTAGTCCGTTGGTTCATTTGGCTTGCATTAGTTACATTTAAATTTGAAGGTAAGGAAGTAACATGTACATGGTTTGTGACCCTAGGAGAAGTAACTACTTCACCTAAAGTGGACGAAGAAGGGCGTTTTGCATTCACACTCGAAAATAATGTAGGTTTTAGTCCTTTGCCACGGTTTTTACCAAGTATTCCAGGTGCCAGAAATATGTTCTTCTTCCCACCTAGTGTCATTATGACGTACATGAAAACTTAACCTGTCCATGTATTACTTTTGGTTAGTGGCATGTCAAGAAATAAAATTCGGGATCACAACCGGATCTAAGATTTAAAACCATAGTCCAAACAACAAAACGAATCCAAAAAATTAGAAGTTAATAAGTGATCTTTGACCATATTTAGAGATCGAAATGATGCATTTAAGCATTTTACGTAAGGACATTTAATCATCTTGCAGAAGAAGAGTAAATGATTCAACAGATTATCATCTTGCGTTATATTAATCATTCTCAAATTCTAATAAAATCAAACCAACCGAACATAATACCAGCCAAATTCGACAATTATCGTTTAAGATTATGAAAATATTTAAATCAAAATTATGCCTTGAAACTGGAAGAATAATACCTAATTCCCCTGAAACAGATGCCCTGAATCCAGTCCAAGAAACGCTCACTCTTCTCGCCAATGGGAGGAATCCAGTTCGAGAACAACAAAAACATGAAGACCGTCAATTCAGGCGAAAAAAAACAAAAGAGAACATCTGATTTTGGCTTTATAGCATGAAGGATGGAGAAACTTACCAGATAATCTGAACAAACGATTTACCAATTGGAGGAATTCGGATGAACAGAGGAGTTCACGAGTGAAGAAGCTCAGAGGGAACCGCAATGGAACAGTGAGGAGCGTAGGGTTTTTTTAATTTTTGGGGATTAACAAACTAATGATATTTTTTTTAATTTAATAGTCTTTTGCAACCGTTGGTCCCGTTGTACTTACTAATTATATGGACGTTAAAAGAATTAAGAAACCGGGAAAGCTCCAGCTCAAGTTTTTTCGCATAATTTCACACTTTTTACGACCAGGTTTTAACGTTTACCACCAAATATAAGACTCGTTGCAAAATAACCTTAATATCTACGACGGCTTTCAAAACTCGATGTAATTGGTACCTTTTTACGACCGGAATTCCGCACGGTCGTTAAGGTTGGTCGCAATTGCCATTCATTCTTGTAGTGTATGATGCAAACATCATACTTGCCAGATGATCCAGACCAATGCAAAGAAGTAATTGTAATTTACCTATATTGTTCCGCTAATAGCTGTTTTTGGTTTGAGGAATAGTCTAATAATATAGTATATATATTGTAGATCATGGTTCCGTTGAGGATACCGAAGCCAGATCATTTTTACATGCGTGTTGTTTGTTTCGAGGACTCCAAAATTTACATGCTTGATTCGAACCCTGATGAAAACACGCAAAAAAGGATCGATAATGCCAAATGTCAGGTATTCGTCTCTATTGTTTGGTTGGTTGGACGTTTTCGTGTGTATGTAAAATAATGGCCGCAATACTGACACAAATTAGGAAATTGTCCACACTTATGTCTTCAAACAAGTCGGACGCGAGGCTGAAAAGGTTCAAGGCATTTTCTGGTTGGGAAATCAAGCAGGTTAATACCCCAAGATAGTCAAACGCGTACGTCATTCACAATTCAACTTTTCTATTACAATTTGTTTTTGGAGACGGCTATGCGTTTTTCTAAAGTCTCCCACTTTGTTTTAGATATGACTGTGGGATGCATGTAATCAAATACATGGAAGCACATAACAGGAGAAAGTGGACGAACAAGAAATATTTGAGGTAATGGATGTCTATGGTTAATCCTATCCAACTTTGCATAGTTTTCATGCAATGTTGCTTCATTGAAAGCAACTAATTGTGTGCAAATGTTTTCCTACAACTTAGGATCTTGCAACACATCGGAAAAAAACTCTAACATCATTGATTGATTGGGATGCAAAACAGTTGAAAGATATTTGTCTGTATTATGATTTTTTTAATGTCCACGATCATTATAGGGCATAACACAAAAGGTACTCTAAGAATCAACAAATCGAATGAACCAAACCATTGTTTCATAAGTAAAAGTTGATTTACTTGTATATATGTAATTGTTTTTTGTATTCATGAGTCATGACTCATGACACATGGATTACAACGTATTTTACTTGTGACATTGTTCAGTAATGACCTAGTTCGTGTATAGACATAGCCATAAACATTGCTACAAACATTGCTACACATTAATGAAATAAAGTATAGTTCTCCAACAATCGTACACATAATTTTGAGGGAATATAAAATTTTAAAAGATTGTTGTATAAAATAATTGGGAATGCTAACGATACTATACATAACGAAGACTGTCTCGACGCACAGTTATATACTATGAAGCACATCTCGAATCAACACCGCTGAATTTTATGATATTTGCCAAGTTGTTATTTTTGCTTGTAAGTAGTTTAGCCAAACACTTCAATCGTTCGGCACGCATCTCGTCAGTCTGGTGAATTAGAAAATAAAGTTAATTGCATTTTATAAACATTTTAGCCCCAATACAGTTACTGGATGTTCTTACTGAATATGTAATGTCTTGCATGGCTTTGATATCGGCACATTCGATGTACTTGAGGACATACATTCCACAGTCATGACTGAAAAAGGTGAATTTGTAATTTTGATTAGTTTATTTGGATAGTAAATATAACTAAACTAAATGTGTATATTTGAAGTTACCAATTTGGCTGTAACGGAACATCTACGACGTCATATAAAAAGTCTTTGTACTCCTTGAAAAGTCCGCCTAAGCAATTTCTTCGAAGAACTGTCGCAGCTTTGCTCATCTGATCAAATTGAAGTAATTATGGACGTTATGGTCACTACATCTGAAAAGTACAGCGCGTTAGATTGAAATAGTTACCATTTCCTCAGCGAGATTGAAGCGGTTGTTCGAGACTCCTAGTGAATATATGATGTACACCGTTTTTTTGAAGACATGGAAAACCAACAGGAACCAATGTCTCGCCTCGTTATCTAACACAGGAATGAAAACCTACAAAAAACGAAGATATTGAGAGCTGATTAACTAATAAGACGAATTAAATCTCAAATAAATTACAACACTTGCAAATATGTAAAACCTGTTCAATTGTTTCGACGTGTTCTGGGATAAAGGTGTCATTCACGGCTGAACACCTATTCATTATGGCTTGACTTCCTCTATATGGATTCCGTTCACCAGACTTAAGTATAACACCCTGAAACATTTTTATGGCCTGGTTCAAATAAAAAACCGCAAGGTACGAAAGTCATTTTAGTGTAACCCAGAATCGATAATGTACCTGGAAAGAGGTGGACAATATCATCTTCGTGGAGTTGGTCTCCATTAACCCCAGTTGCATGTCATATAAGTAGACATTGATAAACTGTAAAAAAAAAATACGACTTTGTAAGCATATTACTTGAATTAAAATTAGGTAGTACTGATAGTCAAGACTTGAGTAGACAACTTACATGATTAGACAACCATCCATCTGGAAATACACATATAGAGTCACCAACTGTCAATCTGTGCATACCCTCAGTTGGACAATACACTTCGTCATATTTGTCAGACTTGTGAATATTTAAGCATATTTGCTTGTCCCGATCTACTAGCTGAGGTAGATACTTATGGAATACTGGCTTTGCCAATTTGTTTGAACTTTGTCTTTTGGAAACTGGAGGCCTACCATTACCAGGTACAGCCTCTTCATCCTTGCCAAATTAATTAAATAGGAAATGCATCAAGCAAATGTCAGTCCTTAATAGCAAAAATTGATATGCGTGTGGTAATGTTTGGAAATGTTAAATGTGATGACCACAATGCACCTGCAATACAATAAGCTCTTTTGCGTTGCACTTCTTCCGCCACTTTGCTTTCGAAGATGTGGGCTGCGAAGATTCTGATTTTGATGTTTTTTTTACTTCTTCCCCTACCTAATATATACAGTGTAATATGGTAATGGCCAGACAAATTTATTTGTATGGCTAAAAGGAAGCATTAAAAATTTGGCTACTAAATTATTGCCAAATCAAATGTTAAGGTTTACCTGTTTGTTTTGTGCATTTGAATTGCGCTTTTTGTTTCCCTTGGGCTTTACTGTCTATAAATTGGGGACATAAGTATCACCTTTGAAATAACAAGTGCTGACAAAACAATACACTTTCAAAACTTACGGTTTCATTAGATTTTGGATGCTCCTGTTTTATTTGCCGAGGAGTCCGCTTCTCCATTGTTTTATCTACAGTGTTCGCTCCACCAGATAGGTCAACGCTGCCCTTTGATGTTGAGATAGTGTTTGGAGTCTTCGATACATTAATAGGCTTTTCGGCTTTTTTTTACTTCTTTTTTTGCCTCGTCCTTGACATCTCTCAGTGTTTCCAACCCTGGAGGAAATTGAGGCGCATTGAAACGAACATTTAGGATACTAATTGAATCAATTTCTAAGGGTTCTTCTGCACTTTCCTCCTCTTGTCCTCCCAAATCAACGTCCAACTTACGCTTAGTTTTTGATTTTTGTATGCAATCGACCAAGCCACCATCAGGACTTAGGAAAGGGGAATTCGATCTATTGTTAGTAGCGCAACTAGCACTTGGAGTTCTTGTTGATTTTTGTACTCCCGGTGTGAAATCACCTTCTTCATTGCCCTTTGGTGACTTTCCACCATTGTCTTCACCATGACAATCATGTTGCTTTGAATTGTAGTTGAGCCAACGACAACTCGATGTTGGTAACTTTTGAGCGTATTTCATTAATGGCTTCTAGAATCACACCCAAGCTCTACACAAACAAAATGAAGGCAAAAAAGGCAAAATCAGGTTTCAGATTCATAACAGTATAAGATATATTTTCCAACTACATATCAATATAATTTATATTGAATATGTAATTACAATATTAATCGTTGGTGCTGCTTATTATTAATTAATTGGCTACATAAATGAAGGAAAATAAAGAAAACCACCATGTAATACTTACACATGAGGAGTTGTTTTTCTCTTCCGCCATTTTCGGTTACTCCACTGCTTCTGTAACGAGAGTGAGGGGGATGTACAGTGGGTTTTCGTGGGATGACACAAGGCAAAAACCCTATACATAACCTTCCTTCCTAAAATCATAACCACCCGCTAACCCACATTAAAAAGATTGCGCAGAATATAATTTTGAGTTCTTCCTTTAAATTTATGAAGATAAAATAATATTATATTATCTCCTTTCCTAATATGCTAAACAAATAATTATTTTCCTTTCAGATCATTAATTATCTCATTATGATAAAAATAATATTTTGAAGAATCTAAATAACTAATAGAATATATCAGATCATTAATTATTATATACGTTATTATCATCTAATTCTTTTTTACAAACAAAAAATGAAATAAAAAATCATATTATTCCTTTTCAGTTATTGCGTAAAACCAATAGTATTATCAAATATAACTGTCATTTTGTAAATTCCTCTGCGCTTTTTTTTTTGTTCAGATGAGGCACAAAAAAAAAAAAAAAATGCTATTTTGTAAATAAAAAACCGTTTTCCTATGTATTAAGTATATCCTACTTGTTGAACTCTAGTTTTGATGATGACAAAGGAACAAAGATGCAAACTAAGTATTGGACTAACTAGTTGTTTATGTAAGTGAATTTCAAGGTATCAATGAAAGGAACAAAGAGAATACTAAGTCAAGGAAGAAATCAAGTTTGGATTTTAAAAGACAAAGTAAAGATGTTTCAAGATTTGGTACTGGAGCAGCATTGGAGCAAGAAGACTAAAGCGAGGCTTTTTGTTTCTAGTTCCATTGTAAAGGAACGAGTAAGAATGGTAAGGAACTATGGCAATTTAGAATGAGAATGATCGTTTGTTCCTTTGTAAGGAACAGACGAACTGGCGCTAAACTAATAAGTTAAAGGAACTAACTATTAAAAGGAAGTAGACTTAGGATGAAGCATTACAATGGTTCATTTATGTTAGTTGAGTAAATTATGCCTAGATTCTAGGTAACAGTTTTTATTTAAGGAAAAATCTAATTTTAAGGAAAATCTATTTAAGGAAAAGATTTTATTTCTCTAAAGATAATAAAAATTCTTTTCGGTTTTTATGGAAATATTTTAAAGATAATATTTTTGGTAAAAGGATTTTATTTTAGTTTTAATAATTAAAATGTTTTTAAATAAATCAGATTTTCGAATTAATGCTTAAAGTGGTTGCTAAAATTAAGGAGCAGTAACTTAATTCTCTCCCACGTTTATCCGTGATCATGGAAATCATGGGGTGATTGAGGAACGTGTTCCTCCGGGTAAGGAACATCATGGATAATGGTTCTATCATTAATACATGTTTTAATCCCACGTTCTAAGTTATTACCACTATAAATACTAATGTCTAATTAAATTCCAAATTGTGTCTGACCAAGTGATTTAGTGAGTTTAACTAAGTAAAGTGTCAGTGCCTTCATTCTCTCATAAAAGCCATTTGTTCTTTGCCTTCTTACTCTAAATTCCACTATGTTTAATTGATCTATTGTATTTTGGTTTTTGGGGTAAGGGACTTTGAGCGAAATTTTGTAGGAGAGAAGCTTTGAGTAAAGCGAGTTAAAGTGAGAAAACTTCAAGTGAAGTTGTGAGGAACAACTGTTAAGGGAACGGTTGTTCAGGAACTTGCGTTTAGGAACTCAAGGTGTGGCCCGTGAGTAGAATTAGGTTGTAACAAAGTTGTTTAGCCTACTTAGTGAAAGAGTTGAGTTTAAAATCCCTAGTGGTCGAGGTTGTTTATTCTTGTTGAGCCCAAGAAGTTTTTCCTCGTAAAAATTCCTTGTGTTCCTTTAGCTTGTTTCTTTGTTCAAGTTTAAAATTTCGCAAAAAGTTTCGTTTATTTCTACACATATAATTCACCCCCTTCTTGTACTGTTCCTAGCAATAACAATTGGTATCAGAGCCATAACTCACAAAAGATAGGAAACCCTATTGAGAAAAAGATCCAAGGAATAATGAATACCACCGAGAAACTTGAGGAAGGTTACTCTACGCAAAAGCCTCCCATGTTGAATGGGAAGTTCTATTCCTACTGGAAGAACAGAATGGAGATATTCATCAAGGCTGAAAACTACAAGGTATGGAGAGTCATTGAAGTTGGTGATTTTGAGGTCACAACTACTAATGACAAAAATGAGGTAATTCTAAAACCCTTCTCTGAATATGACAAAGCTGATTTCGAAAAAATGGAAGTAAATGCAATGGCTGTTAAATTGTTGCATTGTGGACTTGGACCCTATGAACACAATAGGATCATGGGATGCAAATCCGCAAAGCAAATATGGGATTACTAGAAGTAACTCATGAAGGAACTAATGAAGTCAAAAGATCTAAAATTGATTTACTAATGAATCAATATGAACTGTTCTCCATGAAGACTAAGGAAAGCATACAAGAGATGTTTACTCGTTTTAGTAACATTATTAATGAGTTAGCTTCTCTTGGTAAGTTTATTTCATCAGAGGAACAGGTTCGAAAAGTTCTTAGGAGTCTTCCTAAGGATAGATGGATGGCTAAGGTCACTGCTTTACAAGAAACAAAAGACTTCACTAAGTTCAACTTGGAACAGCTGGCTGGATCACTTATGACTCATGAGCTTCACCTTGATACTGAATATGGTGAAAGCTCTAAGTCAAAATCCATTGCCCTCAAAGCAGATGATGAAGATGACTCTGACTCAGAAGAAGAGGAAGCAGCACTCATGGTCCGAAAATTTCGAAAGATGTATAGGAACATGAAGAACGGGAACTTCAAAGGTAAAACTAAAAAGTTTTCTAACAAAGCTTCTTGTCATAAATGTGGTAGTACAAATCCCTTCATCAAGGAATGTCCACTTTGGGAAAATGATAAAACCAAAGCAAGGAACAAGGAACGCTTCGCTGAAAGGAACAAGGAAACTAAAGCACCTTTCTCTTATGCGAACGTTCGAAAGGCAATGATAGCTGCTTGGGGAGATTTAGAGACAGAAGAGGAAGAAGAACAACAAACTGAAGAAACTGCAAATCTTTGCCTCATGGCAAACACTGACGAAAAAGAAGATGAATAAAATGTTGAGGTAAGCCAACATGGACTTGAATCAGACTTAGATGGCAAAACTAAGCCTGAAATTTATGATCTTCTTTAGGATGCAATTCTTGAATGTAGAGATGAACGTGAACAAACTGAACAAGCTCTTAAAGTTTGTAAAGAACATATAGAATGGCTTAAGAAAATGAGATCGGATGTTGAAACTAGGTTCTTTGATTTGTTTGATAAATATTTAAAAATCAAGGAATCATATGAGAGTGTGAAGAATGAAAATTATCTAATTAATTTAGAAATTTCACACTTAAAGGAATTTGTCCCTGTTCTAAGTTCCTTTGATATTAGATCAACCCCTTTGAAATGTTACAGATCTGAGATCGAAAATTTGAATAAAGAGAAAAATGTTTTAAAGGAACAGAA
Organism: Beta lomatogona; assembly: GCA_947646795.1. NCBI lineage: Eukaryota > Viridiplantae > Streptophyta > Magnoliopsida > Caryophyllales > Amaranthaceae > Beta > Beta lomatogona. The sequence continues at coordinate 2,952,517 of CANSNZ010000928.1, read as the reverse complement.
TGGATTGAGAGACCATAGACTAAAAGAAAAGAAGGTCTTGGTTTTGAAAACTACAAGAAAAGGAACAAGAACAAGAAATATGTTGACCTACCTAGTGATAAAATTTGCATGTACTGTGGTAAGATAGGTCATTACATAAATCAATGTCAACTAAGAACTGTAATGATTGACAAAAATGTGAAAATGAGTAACAAGATATGGCTTGTCAAATCAAGTCCTAACGATACAAGGGGTTCCTACAACTAACAACTAGTTGATTTTTGCAGGTTGGAGTGAGGGGGGAACAACACTTGGTGTCTTGATAGTGGTTGTTCTAAGCATATGACTGGAGACAAATCTAAGTTTCTCTCACTCTCAACCTATGAAGGTGGAAATATTACTTTTGGTGACAATAAGAAAGGTAACATAGTTGCCATGGGTAAGGTTGGTAAGTCACCGTCACATTCCATTGATAATGTATTTTTAGTTAAAGGTTTAAAACATAATCTGTTAAGTATTTCCCAATTATGTGATAAGGAAAATGTTGTTAAATTTAATAGTGAAAAATGCTTGATCATTAACATTAACTCGAAGAATGTCATCTTGGAAGGAATAAGGAAAGGGAACACATATATTGTGGATCTTGATCTTGATCCTAAAAATAATCTGACATGTCTTAGTGTTATTGAAGATAATCCACTCCTATGGCATAAGCGTCTAGGATATGCTAGCTTTTCATTACTTGACAAACTTCGATCAAAAGATCTTGTTTTGGGATTACCATCTATAAAATTTCATATTGATCAAGTTTGTTATGCATGTGCCAAAGGATAGCATATTAGATCCTCTTTCAAATCTAAAACTGTTGTGAGCACCACAAAACCTTTAGAATTAATTCATATGGATTTGTGTGGCCCTATGAGAATTCAAAGTAGAAGTGGAAAGAGGTATGTGTTAGTTATTGTTGATGACTACTCTAGGTATACTTGGGTTATTTTTCTCTCTAGTAAGGATGAGACTTATGATGAGTTCCTTGTCTTTGCTAAAAGAGTTCAACATTTGAGTGGTCACAAGTTAATGCATAATAGATCCGATCATGGTAAAGAATTTGAAAATTATAAATTTGATGACTTAAGCAGAGATCATGGCCTAGATCATAATTTTTCTGCCCCTAGGACACCACAACAAAATGGGGTTGTAGAAAGGAAAAATAGAACTTTGGAAGAAATGGCTAGGACCATGCTAATTGCTAGTGAACTTCCAAGGAACTTTTGGGCTGAAGCTGTTAATACTGCTTGTCACATAATAAATCGTGCCATGATGAGACCTATCATTAACAAAACTCCTTATGAGCTTTATTTTGGAAAGAAACCCAATATTACTCATTTCAGAACATTTGGTTGCAAATGTTTTGTTCATAACAATGGGAAAGATAATCTTGGAAAATTTGATGCTAGGAGTGATGAAGCAATATTCTTAGGATATTCATCACATAGTAAGGCTTATAGAGTTTACAATAAAAGAACTATGTGTGTTGAAGAAAGTGTCTACATAATCTTTGATGAATCTGACAATTTTAATCCAAGCAAACAGGTTGATGACTTTGAGATTGGCTTGGTACAACCAAATGAGAAAGATGCAGATTCAATTAAGGAAGAAGAAATAAAAGAGGAAAGGAACGAAGTAAATGAAAACATTTATAACAATGATGTTCCTGTCCCTTAAGATGATGGAGCTGTTCCTGTTCCTACTAAGGACGAAAATGTTGGAGGAACTGATTCAACCATTGCTGAAAGAGGAACAACTAAACAAAGCTCCTCATCCTCTCCTCGAAACTCAAGAGGAACAACCTCTTCCTATAAGGGAGTTTCAACCAAAACCTTGGAGACATCAAAAATCACAACCAGTGGAACTCATAATAAGTGACATATCCAAAGATACGCAAACTAGATCTCAGTTAAGGAATTTTTGTGCATGTCATGCATTCTTATCAATGATAGAGCCAAGAAATCATGAAGAAGCCCTAACTGATTCTGATTGGATCACTGCTATGCAAGCTGAATTAAATGAGTTCGAAAGAAACAAGGTATGACATCTAGTTCCCCCTTCTAAACAACAAAAAGTGATTAGCTTAAAATGGGTGTTTAGAAATAAACTAGATGAGTATGGAACAATTGTAAGGAACAAAGCTAGACTTGTAGTAAAAGGTTATAATCAACAAGAAGGAATTGACTATGAAGAAACCTTTGCTCCTGTTGCTAGACTTGAAGCCATTAGAATACTAATTGCATTTGCTGCTTATATGAGATTTAAACTATATCAAATGGATGTTAAGTGTGCATTTCTAAATGGCTATTTAAATGAAGATGTATATGTTGAACAACCCCCTGGATTTGAAAGCAATGATCTCCCAAACCATGTCTACAAGCTTGACAAGGCTCTTTATGGGTTAAAGCAAGCGCCTAGATCATGGTATGAGAGATTATCAAAGTTCCTTTTAGAAAACAACTTTAAAAGAGGAAAGGTGGATAAAATTTTGTTTCTAAAATCGAAAGGACTGAGATACTACTTGTTCAAATATATGTTGATGACATTATTTTCGGAGCAACAAATGAATCATTGTGCAAAGAATTCTCAAATCTCATGAGTCATGAATTTGAGATGAGTATGATGGGTGAGTTAAATTTCTTTCTTGGGTTACAGATTAAGCAAACTAAAAGAGGAATAATAATTCACCAACAAAAATACATAAAGGAACTGTTAAAGAAATATGGTCTTGAAAACTCAAAGATAAATCACACTCCTATGGGAACTTCAACTAGACTAGATGAAGATTCCATAGGAACAAGTGTTGATCAAACAAAATATAGAGGCATGATTGGTTCACTTTTGTATCTGACTGCTAGTCGTCCAGACATAGCTTTTAGTGTTGGTTTGTGTGCTAGATTTCAAGCTAATCCCAAGGAATCTCATCTAACTGATGTGAAGAGAATTCTTAGATATCTTAAAGGAACAGATGATCTTGGACTTTTCTATCCAAGAAGTGATACATTTGAGTTAAGAGGATATGCTGATGCTAATTATGCTGGGGATCTTGTAAATAGGAAAAGCACCTCAGGTATGGTTAATTTCTTAGTCATAGTTTAGTTTCTTGGTGCACCAAGAAACAAAACGCAGTTGATTTATCCACAGCTGAAGCAAAATATGTAGCTGCTGCTGCATGTTGCTCTCAAATGCTTTGGATAAAGCAACAACTTTGTGACTATGGAATAATCTTTAATTGTATTCCTATTTATTGTGATAATACTAGTGCCGTTAGTATTTCAAAAGATCCAGTGCATCATTCCATAGTTAATCATATACATATCAGACATCACTTTATAAAAGAAAATGTGGAAAAAGGTTTGATTAAACTTGAGTTTTGTCAAACTGAAAATCAGATTGCATATATACTAACTAAGCCTCTACAAAGAGATAGATATGAAAAATTAAGGCTTAAGTTAGGTTTAATAAAAGTTAAGTAATTGTTCCTATTCCAATCCCCCATGTCTGAATTGATTTGTCTTACTCTATGTGATATTAAGTGACTGTGATTAATTGCCAAAGACCATTACAAATTTAAGATGTTTAAAACATGTACATGGATTCAAAGGAATAAAACAACTCACAAATGTCACATAATACTCCCCTTATTGTTCCTAAGTTAAAGAAACATGCATGATATGAAGAATGTCGATATTTAGCATAAGTTGTTTCTATAGCACAAGTTCCTTAGAGTTTATTTTCTTTCCAAAAATTAAAAAGTCCATAAAAATCAAAAAAATCCGAAAATCCCAAAAATATAGGAATCAGATTTAATCAAGTCATGATTCTCTTTTGACCTTTTCTTTTATTTTTATCTTTTATTTTTGTTTTTATCCTTTAATTTTCACGCGTGTAACTCTTCATTTACTGTTACATGCATCTTCTTCTTTCTTCCATCCCAAACCGTGTTCCTTAATCGCTTAACCTTCACCATTATTCATCTCCTTCACATCTCTTCGCACACCATAAAACCTCAAATTCTTTTCACCAAATGGCAAAAACCTCACTCAATTCACCTTTTCCAAAAACAAAATCTCCCAAAACCTCTCAAATGGAAAACCCCTCTTATCCATCCAAAACCCTAGAAATTGAAAAATCTCAAGAAACAACAATGGCGGTAGAAGAGCAAAAATTGGAGTCACCTAGGAGAAGTGTGAGAAGAAGAAAACTAATTGGGGAAGATGATGAAAAAGAAACCCCGAAACAAGTTAAGGGGGAAGAAGAAGCTACATCTGTTCCTTCCAAAGGAACTGTTGCTTCTTCCTCCAAGAAACGAGTGGAAAGAAGTGATTCAAGGTATGTCTTAGGATTTTGTGTTGATTTGGAGTGAGCCAAGAAAGTAAGATTCAATGAATTAACCGACATACTAAAGGAACAGCGTATGGAATACCTGTTTGAAACCGCATTTAACAATGCCTTAGTTTCTTTAGCTATGGATGAATTTTGTGCAAACTTCATCAACACTGATGGAGTATGTACTACTGAAGTTAGGGGGAAGAAAATAAAATTTTCCCAAGAAACTTTAGCAAAATTATGGGAAGTTCCTTGCAAAGGAACTGATCTGTATTTTAAGAGGAAAGGAACTGTCGCTTTTCCCAATTTCTCCCAAGATGAAATTGTTGAATCTTTTGGGGAACTGCTGGCCAAAACAATATAAATCACAATCATTTTTTCCCGTCCACAAAATTATGTTTAATCTTGTTTGGAGAGCACTCATTCCTCGAACTGAGAAGAGGAATGAGGTGGGTCTCTTAGATATGTGTTACATGTTTTGCCTTGACCACCACATTCAAATAAACTTTCCTTCTCTCTTTATCCAACAACTCACGCATTGTATTGAAAATCATTGTGTTGTTGGCTATGGTGCATTGATCACTTCTCTTCTTTCTCACTTTAAAGTGAAGACTACTGGTTGACCTACCTTGGGATAAAACAAGGAAATATCCTAAATGAAAAGACTTTGTATGGTTTGGATCTCTCTGTGCAAGAGGGAGTGTTAACTCAAGGGAGGATTGCTCCTAGTTCCTCTCACAAGAGAAAACTGCCCAGGGCAGTGGAAGAGGAACCAGTGGAAGTCATACTAGAGAAAAAAGTTCCTGCCCCCATAGAACCAAAGGAACAGAAACCCAATAGGCGCAAGATTGTTGCTAAAAAGCCTTCCCCTCCTGTTCTTAAAAGAGGTAGACAAAGCACTAGATTGAAAATTGCTCAAACTGTTCCTGTTCCTTCAAATAAGGACTCTCCTTTAGTCCTATCTGATGCAGAGGAACAGGATCACAACTCACCTAAGGAACCAGCTCCTTCACCCTCACCAAAAATACCAGTAACCCTCACCAACATCTCTTCCATCTATCCCTTATCCTTCTCTGTTCCTTCCAGCTTTGAACTGTTGAAGGTTGAGATGAATGAACCAAACCCATTCTCATCTACATCTACTGACCTTCCATCACAACCACCTTTTCTTCCTTCCATTTACACCACCTCACCATCTGTTTCTCTCCCAGGAACAGCTGGTCCTTCACAATTGAAAACACCCCAGTTCCTCTACCTAAACCATCTTATGCCTCTGGTTCTAAGGGAAAGGAACAAGTTTCTTCCGATGAGTTTGGTTGGGTTAATGAAGTGTCTCTCCCTGCTCAACATATGATTAAGTTTTACAATCACCTTCACTGGACTTTAGATGCTAAAACTGATAACATGATGGGTTTAATGAAAGTTCTTAGTGATACCGTGATTGAACAACAAAAGAACATGGAGATGATGGCCCAAGCCATTAACATTTTGAAGCATCAACTTGATGGGCAACATGGCGAGGTGATGAAGAAGTTGGAAGAAGTGGTTGAGGAAGAAGTAGTTGAGGAACACCATTCCCCTTCCCTTCCTAATGTCTAATTCTTGTTTCTCCTCAAGGAACAAGGCTTCTTAGCTTTTGTTTCTTTTCTTTTCTTTCTTTTTATCTTTCTGTACTTTAAGGGAACAAGTGCTATAAATAGATGACTTTTGCTATATTTGTCTTCGTTTGTGATTTATGTGCATAATTTCTTACTTGGAATGGCTAGTATTATGTGATTGATGTTTGAGCTAGTCTAACCTTTGAAATTCCTACCTTAACCATTTTTTTGGTGCTTGTTAATGGTCTCAAGGTATTGTACATATCAGTCTTCCCGAAATCACCAAGAGTTTGATCTTTTTGATGATGACAAAGGGAGAAAAGATAAGGAACAAACTAAGTTGAAAAAATTGAAAATCATGAAAAAATGAAAAATTTAAATCCTTAATTTGCCTTAATTAAATTATAAAAATTATGATTTTATCTTTTTATCTCTTTCATTCTCTTATGTTATTTGTGTTTTCCTTAGTTTGTAGCTTTGTTGTCATCATCAAAAATGGGGAAATTGTTGAACTCTAGTTTTGATGATGACAAAGGAACAAAGATGCAAACTAAGTATTGGACTAACAAGTTGTTTAAGTGAGTGAATTTCAAGGTATCAATGAAAGGAACAAAGAGAATACTCAGTCAAGGAAGAAATCAAGTTTGGACTTTAAAGACTAAGTAAAGATGTTTCAAGATTTGGTAATGGAGCAACATTGGAGCAAGAAGACTAAAGCGAGGCTTTTTGTTTCTAGTTCCATTGTAAAGTAACGAGTAAGAATGGTAAGGAACTATGGTAATTTAGAATGAGAATGATCATTTGTTCCTTTGTAAGGAACAGACGAACTGGCGCTAAACTAATAAGTTAAAGGAACTAACTATTTAAAGGAACTAGACTTAGGATGAAGCATTACAACGGTTCATTTATGTCAGTTGAGTAAATTATGCCTAGATTCTAGGTAACCATTTTTATTTACGGAAAAATCTGATTTTACGGAAAATCTTTTTAAGTAAATGATTTTATTTTTCTAAAGATAATAAAAATTCTTTTCGGTTTTTATGGAAATATTTTAAAGATAATATTTTTGGTAAAAGCATTTTATTTTGGTATTGATAATTAAAATATTTTTAATTAAATCAGATTTTCGAATTAATGCTTATAGTGGTTACTAAAATTAAGGAGCAGTAACTTAATTCTCTCCCACGTTTAATAGTGATCATGGAGATCATGGGTGATTGAGGAACGTGTTCCTCCGGGTAAGGAACATCATGGGATAATGGTTCTATCACTAATACATGTTTTAATCCCACGTTCTAAGTTATTACTACTATAAATACTAATGTCTAATTAAGTTCCAATTTGTGACTGACCAAGTGATTTAGTGAGTTTAACTAAGTAAAGTGTCAGTGCCTTCATTCTCTCATAAAAGCCATTTGTTCTTTGCCTTCTTACTCTAAGTTCCACTAAGTTTACTTGATCTATTGTATTTTGTTTTTTGGGGTAAGGGGACTTTGAGTGAAGTTCTGTAAGAGAGAAACTTTGAGCAAAACGAGTTAAAATGAGAAAACTTCAAGTGAAGTTGTGAGGAACAACTGTTAAGGGAACATTTGTTAGGGAACTTGAGTTTAGGAACTCAAGGTGTGGCCCGTGAGTAGAATTAGGTTGTAACAAAGTTGTTTGGCCTAATTAGTGGAAGAGTTGGGTTTAAAATCCCTAGTGGTCGAGGTTGTTTCTTCTTGTAGGGCCCAAGAAGTTTTTCCTCGTAAAAATCCCTTGTGTTCCTTTAGCTTGTTTCTTTGTTCAAGTTTAAAATTCCGCAAAAAGTTATGATTATTTCTACACATACAATTCACCCACCCTCTTGTATTGTTCCTAGTGAAATAACACTATTGTCGTTGAATATCGATGTAATGTTTGATCAATATTTGGACATGTCCATCACGTGAAATACCAGTGACCAAACAATTGAGGTATACAAACAATAGCAGTTGACATAATTTTCGAAGCTGAGTACAAATATAATAGGAGTTAAGCGTATGGCAATGCAAGGATAACAGGATGGTCATAGCCATAAAAATATCACTATCCGATTAGCAGCTATGACCAAAACAAGTGCCATATTTGGACATGTCCACAACCTGAAATACTATTGACCAAACAATTAAGATTCACAAACGAACAACGATGCATATTTTTCGAACCTCAGTGCAAATATAATAGGAGTCAAGCATCTGGCAATGCCTGGATAACAAGATGGTCATAGCCATAAAAATTATCACTATCCAATTTGCGATTATGGCCAAAACAAGTTATGGACTGTCACTATCCAATATTTGGACATCTCATTATGTTCACATAAGGTTCCTTCGACATATTTTTCCAAGCTGAGTTAAAACCTAATAGGAGTTAATCGATTGGCAATGCCAGGAGAACACTATGGCCATAGCCATAAAAAGTATCACTATCCAATTAGCGGCTATGACCAAAACAAGTTATGGACTGTCCAGCGCACCAAAACCAAAGGCAATTTGTCTTCCACCATTCATATTCAGAAAATACCACCAACGCCGGCCAACTGAACTAAAAACTTGACCATGGCACCGGAAATTTCAGAATTATTCGATTGAATGGCATGCTGCATATAACTTTGCTAGTCAACTTTATGAACCATAAATGTCTTCAAATTAATCAGAATCCCTAATCGTCTTCAAATTAGGTTCCTCCCCGTTAATAAAGGAGGTTCTAGTTCATTGAAGAAGACATTAATGGAGTTTAAATAATATGTGCCAATGTTTTATAAAGTAATATTTCGTATGTCATGATTTTCATGTAGTATAATTTGTAAAGCACAATTTCGTATATGATAAGATTTAATTCTGTATACCTTAAAAAAACAATATAATCGTCTTCAAATTAGGTTGCTCGCCGTTAATAATGGAGGTTTTGGACTACTGATGAAGACGTTAATGGAGTTTAAATAATATGTGCCAATGTTTCATACAGTAATATTTCGTATGTCATGATTTTCATATATTATAGTTCGTATAATATAAGATTTAATTCTGTTATTTACTTATTTTATACCTTGAAAAAAAATGTATAGTGAAACGTATAATGTCGTGTATTCTTTATTATAGTACAAGTAACCGTATAAGTTAGTAAATCATATAATAAATACAATGTATGGAGAAAAGATTTTAATACATTTAATTTTGGAATTAATTATTAAACTGCCTAAATTACATGGTCAAACTATCTCCAACTTCCTTAAATCACGCGGTACAGTCAGCATTATTGTGTGTATGATGTGGCGAAATGAGTGGCTCACATTCATTTCTTACAGTGGCCTTTTTTATGAGAAATCCATCATAAGAGCATCCATAAAGCCTCGCATGCTAAGCTGGTGATACAAAAACTTAAAGTCCGCTCTAAGCATGGCTAAGCATAAGGCATTCCTAGAAGGTCGTGGGTTATCCAGGCCAATGGTGCTTGGTATGCATTTTTTTCTAGGATGTCCTGGCAAAACCTAGAAGGTCGTGCGTGGGTTGTCCGGGTGGTAATTGTGGTTCTCGGAGGGTGCTTGAGTACACCACATGAAGATGATAAACGATATGGGACAGTAGTTTTAAAATGACACATATGCTTAAAAAATGATACTATATTTTTTGAGAAATGATAAAACAAATATAAGTAGGAGATAATGATACAAAATTGTTTGAACATTATACAAAGAGATAATAATGATACAAGTTTATTTAAAAATGATATTAAAGTGAGTAACAAAATGATATAGAAATGAGTAATAATGATATGATTCACATATGTAAACAATATTAATGCTGCAAGTCAGTATAAAACTATTTCGTGTTCTTATAGGAGTATTTCATGTTATTTTTGAGCTATCTCATGTCATTTTTTAAAATTTGTTTCATGTCATTTGCAAAACTCTTTCATGTACTGACTTCTATGTCATTTTTCAGCAAACTTGTATCATTTTGGAGAAGTTTCATGTCATTTTCCCTATTTAATTATTAATTTTCAGTATACCTTATAATTAATAAACAAACAATATATCATTTATAATAGAAATGATATAACTATTACCAACTTTTATGTAATTTTTCAGTAGACGTATATTATTTCCTTCGATTTGATTATAATTTTTCAACTCATTGTATAACTTATCAATATTACACAAACATATATCATTTGGAATATAAATGATATGATTATTATTAACTCTTACGTCATTTTTCAACAAACTTACATTATTTTCCTCTATTAATTATTATTTTTCAACTCTTTGTATAGTTATCATTATTACGCAAACATATATCATTTATAAGAGGGAATATCATTATTACTCACTTTTATGTCTTTTTTCGGTAAACTTGTATCATCTCTCTATATATTTTTTTTTTTTCAATTTATTATGTACCTTATTATTATTACCCAAACATATATCATTTATAATATAAATCATACTCCCTCTGTCCCATAATATAGTGCTTGTTTCTCTCTCTTGAGATCAAACTTTAAAATCATTTACCAAATATTCTCATTAATATACACAAAAAAAACTACTCATGTAGGTCTAGGCGTGGATTTTTCATTCTTTTAATGCCTACAAGCAGTGTGAGCGCGTTTATTTGACTACCCCATTGTTAAGGTTTTATTAAAAATATCTTTTGAAGTCGCCAACAATTCTTTAAAGGAAGAATCATAAACCTAATTAGATATTGAAACGGTAGGGACATCTTATCCAATGTAGATTTCCCCATCATGACTCCATAGATGGGCAGGAACCAAAAATTGAGTTCGGGGGTGAGAGTACAATACAGTCAGGAACTATATTGCCATTATAGATTATATGCAAAAGAATAATCATATAACGTTTGAAGCACCCTAAAAATAATTAATCTAGGTTAGTTCAGGAAACACATAAAAAATAATTATTTACTGGCAATTTATTATGCAATCATATTACAGGTTCCTAACAGGTTGTCCAATTTATCTGAATTAATTAGAACAATTCTTTAGGTCTTGTTTAGCAATAAATATAAGGTGATAAATATTGCAATCAGACATACAAAATAATATGTTAATAAAAAGAAATAAAAATAAGAAAATAAAATATCGCAGGGAGTTAGTATAATATATACAATACTTACAGATGCAGGAATATATTAATAACCTACATCATGAATAGAATGTTAGTAATTTCAAGAATATAATAAAAATATATAAAGAAATAAGATAAATAAAGATGGTTAATTTAATTGACCTTCAGAAATTATACGACCGTCCGAGGTCGTTAATTTGTACGGATCTTGGAAAATTGAACGTCAAACGAATCGTTAGAAACAAAATATGTGTCGAGTCTAGCCTTTGTATTAGGCGTGAAAATGTCGTGACTATTTATTATATGTTGTAGTGTAATTGTGATTTGGTCTTGCGTGTAACGATTTTGGTTGATGGGGCTAGGATGATGTGGCGCAAGGTGTAGTGTGAATATAGGTGATGATGAATGTGATAAGGTGGTGTGAGGTGAGATGAGTCGGTTTTGTGAGGTGAGTCAGTTTTGTTTGCTGTGTGCAGTGGGAGTTATGAGGTAGAGATGGGAATTGTTAAAGTTAAAGAGATATGTTAGGGAGGATATAGGGTTTTAAAATATTTTTATTAAAAAAGATTTTTAAAAAAAGGTAGTAAGAGATATTTAAAAACACTTTGGGAAAAGAATATTTTTATAAAAAGATATTTTTATTAATAAAACTAATTAATATAATTAATTAAATTGGGCTTAGAAAATGGGTTTTATAAAATTGGGCTTTCATAAAAACTATTTTTAAAAGGTTTTCGAAGATGGGCTTTTTAAAAAAGTTATTTTAAAACGTTTTAGTAAATGGGCTTTTATAAAATTATTTATAAAAAGGTTTTTGGAAATGAGTTAATAAAAAGAGTTAGAAAATGGAATTGGGCTTAAAATATTTTATTTTAGACTCGTTCTTTATCCTTTCCTCGATCCGGACCAATTAGAGCAGGGCATTAGTCATCATATGGTACTAAATGGGGAGACACGATTATGTGTCTACAGTAGGATTTTGTTAGGTTCACCTCAATGTGTACTTTCATAACATCAACTTTTTATTTTTTTATTAATACAGAATTAAAGATATTGAAGGTCAGAGGTATATCTTGGACATCATGTAAAAAGAAAACAAGCACTATATTATGGGATGGAGGGAGTATCATTAATACTAACTTTTATGTCATTTTTTTAGCAAACATATTATTTTTCCATTTAATCATTAATTTTTAAACTCTTTGCATACCTTATCAATATTACACAAACATATATCATTTATAAGAGACATAATATCACTATTACTCACTTTTATGTCCCTTTTCAGTAAACTTGTATCATTTTCCTGCATTACATTATTATTTTTCAACTCTTTATATACCTTATTATTATTACGCAAACATATATCCTTTATAAGAGAAATGATATCAGTAATACTCACTTTTATGTCATTTTCCAACAAATTTGTATAATTTCCCCCACATTTTATTATTATTTTTTTATTTTTTATGTACCTTATCATTATTACACAACACATATATCATTTATCATATATAATAAATCATATCATTATTACTAACTTTTATGTTATCTTTCAGTAAACTTATATGATTTTCCTCCATTTAATTATTATTTTTCAACTCTTTGTATACCTTATCATTATTACAAAAACATATATCATTTATAAGAGAAATAATATTATTATTACTCAATTTTATGTCTTTTTTTCAGCAAACATGTACTGTTGTGCCCTAAACAATCAAAGGCTCACAAAGAGACACATGGACCAATCAGAAGTGTCCACGTGTCTCATGATAAGGAGAAGAAGCTGGTCCATTTTCTGGATTTTTACTGCTTAAGGGGTGAAATCCCACTTTTGGTTTGAAAGAATATTCAGGGCCCAAATCCCAAAAAATGACTGCATATGATTGGTTGATGATTAGCTCCCAATCATTGCCTGACACGTGTCACAATCTGATTGCCTAGACAATTAGGTGCCCTTATTTTAGGGTGACCTCAAATGGTTGCCTTCAGATCCTAAACACTATAAATATTCCCCTTAAAATTAGGTAAAAGGGAACTCATGGAACAGTGTGCCCTTACTCTGTTAAAATACTCTCTCACTTTCTCTCTCTATCTCTACTTTCCCTTTTTCACACTTGATATCTCACTTAAGCTTCGGAGGGGGAACCACCACCCAAACCTCCCGGGTTGGTTTCTTTTTCTGCAGTTAACGGAGCTCAGGTTCGGATTGCAGAATTCGAGAATCATTGCACAAGTCTCCGAAGAAGAACATCTTGAAGGATAGTAGTTTACTTGCCAGTCAAGGAGACTAAACATTTGGCGCCGTCTGTGGGGAGACACAATGATGACTGATTGACACTCGTCCAATGTGGCAAGAAATCGAAGTTTTCGAATTCGAGTAGAAGATAAGGTAGATGATGAGAGACCACCTCGAGGGAGGGATAAACCACATTCATTGTCCGTGTTCCTTGATAGCGCCATGTACCTGTCATCCAGTAAAATCTTGAACGACCAGTGACTATTGCTCATTTGGAGAACGTCTTTCTAGACTAAGATGGCAGCGGTCGTCCAGGAACAGATCAAGAACAATATGCTGTTTTTCCAAGTAAATCCAGATCCAGCGGCTAACAATCCAGTTCCCCTTCGAGGACGTTCTCAGGAGAATCGTCTAGGTCCTAGTCAACCTGCTCGTCAGGAACCCTCTAGGAGGACAGCCAGAGAAAAGCATCCAGAAGGTAGTGAGCAGTGAAGGAAGATGGACTAGAACATGGTGGTTAGGACCTAGGAAGATGCTCGTCCAAATGGACACCGAATGGAAACAGATGCCCGTGAGTACTTGAAGGCAAAGAAAGCTGCTGCATTACAACGGTCGGCCACAGGGTCTACACCGTATTTGAGAGATCCCCCTTTGAGGATACCGTCCAGAACATAATGAAGAAGTCTTGGCCCTTCTCTTATTCGTCCAAGACAAGAGAAAACGGTGGTGCAACCAATGGTTTATCGGCGTGCAGCCATTGCAAACATCTCATCCAACCCCGTGTTGAAAGAGTGTCATAAGGAGTTCATACCCATTGAGGGACAGCTGGGATCCCTCCGGATCAACTGGCCAACACCCTTTTCGGCCAGGATCATGGAGGCGCCCCCCTTCCCAAAGGTTAAACTCCCAACCATGGAGCCGTTTGATGGAACAACTGATCCAAATGACCATCTCTCCGCTTATAAGCATAAGATGTACGTCCAAGCAGTAGATGACGCTACTTGGTGCAAGAACTTCCCGGCTACTCTGAAGGGAGTAGCTCAGAAATAGTTTAACGATCTCCCCCCTAATTCAGTCAACAATTTTACTGAACTCAGTTATCTCTTCACTAGTCATTTTGTCGCCAATCGGCAAGAACAGAAGACAAGTATGCATTTGGGCAAGGTTGTCCAAGAACCAAAAGAAGCCCTTCGAAGTTTTGTTAAAAGATTTAATGTAGAAGCTTTGCAAATTCAAGATCTTAATGCTGGCGTGGCCTTTGAAACATTCATTAGAGGATTACGGCTTGGAAGTTTTAAGTTTGATCTTGTTAAGAAGAAAATCATCACTATTGCAGAAGCTTTGAAAGAGGCAAAAGCCTTCATACATGCCACTGAAGTATGTGCTGAGGCGAAACAACCTGAGTCCAAGAAGCCTAAAGAGGTAGTTCAGCCCAAGAAGAACAACTCCAAGAAGGCTGAGACTTGGGCAGTAACCTCCATAACGATTTCGTCCAGGAGCGGAAAGAGAAAAGAATCTGAATCTTCAGTCGATCCCATAGAATTTAACAAGGATCAATATTCCATCCTTATGGAAATAAAGGATCAATAAGAACTTAAGGCTCCAGCTGAGATGAAGACTCCTTACAGGAACAGAGATAAGAGCAAGTATTGTCATTTCCATAAAGATTGCGGACATGAGACTAACGAATGCAAGCACCTTAAGAGGGCTCTGGAGGAGTTAGCCCGGAAAGGAAAGATGAATCCATACTTACCCTAAGGGGGAAGGAAGTTTCAAAGGAAGGATGATCGTGAGAGCAAGAAGAAAGAAAGTGAAAGCACTAACGAAGACGTTGTTCTTGTCATCTCAGGTGGGTTTGCAGCTGGAGGACCAACCAACCGGGGGAACAAAAACTATCTCAGGGAGCTCGGCCAAATTTTGCTAACTGATCAGACAAAGGCTGAGCCCTTCCCTAAGGTAGTAGTAAGTGAGCAAGATCGGGGGACGCTGAAGACACCTCATAATGACCCCTTGGTTGTGGAGATGAAGATAGCAAATTTAAGAGTATAAAGAATTTTGATTGACGCCGGAAGCTCGACAGACATCATTAGTGCAGATTGCTTGTCCAGATTGAAGTTTGATGAGAAGAACTTAGTTCCTGTCCCCCACCCAATCATTGGCTTTGGGGGAGGAATTGTCCATCCTACGGGGACGGTTACCTTGCCGGTCCGAGTAGGAGAGAATGATGTCTCTCGAACTTTGTTCATCAAGTTCCTAGTAGTCCGAGACTTGACAGCTGACAATGTCATTCTTGGACGACCAACTTTGAATCATGTTAAAGCAATAATAGTTACTCACCTTATGCTCATGAAGTTTGAATGTGATGGTGTTCAAATTGGTACCCTGTATGGATACCAGCAATCGACCAGAGAGTGTTACCTAACTACTTTGAAACCATCATCTTGGATAGCAGAGAAGCAGGACCAGATGAAAGTTGCTGGCGAAGGGACAAGGACTGAAACTGTGAAAGACCAGGTGGCCTTGCTGAGAATGACCATTAAGAGTCCTCAGACGCAGGTTGCTCCCTCAAGGAAAATGTTCGGAAACCTTCCCAGCAAGAAAAGAAAGTATGTTTCGGTCAAAGAAGAACCTCCCTCTTCTAAAGAAGTGATGGCCATCATGAGCGTGGCACTTGAACGTCCAGAGCTTGTGGAGGCCCCAGAGGATATATGTTTAGATGATGCTCGTCCAGAAAGAACCTTGAAGATTGAATCTTCTCTCACCCCTGAGTTGAGGGGGATTTTGATAAATTTGCTCAAAGATTTTGAAGATGTGTTTGCCTATAGTGTTGAAGAGATGCATGGAATTGATCAAGAGATAGGCGTTCCCCGGCTAAATGTTGATCCAAGCGTAAAACCAATTCGTCAGAAGAAGAGACCTTTGGGGCCGGCCAGAAATCAGGCGTTCGACCAGGAAGTGCAGAAGTTGTTGGAATCACTGTTCATAAGAGAAACTTATTTTACAGAATGGATAGCTAATGTGGTCATGGTACCAAAGCCCAATGGCAATGTGCGTGGACTACACTGATTTCAACAAGGCATGTCCCAAAGACAGTTTTCCTTTGCCTAAGTTGGATCGGCTGGTGGATTCCACGGCTGGCCATGCTTTGCTGAGCTTCATGGATGCTTATTTCGGATTTCATCAAATCCCCATGTGGCCGTGATGATTGGTATTTATACCTGAATTTTGATTTGTTTTTAATAGTTTTTATGATAGTTTTTAGGCTAGTTTAGGCTAAATTTCTTCCTTTCCTTTCTTTTTGTGCATTTTCCCTCCTTTGTGCTCTTTCTTTGGGTGTTTGTTTTTATTTCAGGATTTGGGAGCACGTTTGGAGAATCTATGCACAAACCCGAGGCAAAGCATTGAAGGAATGGAGCACCAAGGGCTCGAAAGAGGAGAAGAAAGATAGGAGGGTGCTGACCCGAGGACCCGGGTGTGTGGACCTGCCCGGGTCAGGCAAGACAACACTCACAGCTCACTCCTACCAGTGGACCCGCCCAGGTTTGCTAACCCAAGGGACTGGGTCTGCTGACCCGAGGGCTCGGGTTCGTAGACCCGCCCGGGTTCTTGTGGTTTGAACATCCTACATGTTTGTTGATTAGCGGACCCGCCCGGGTCTGGTGACCCGAGAGCCCGGGTCAAGCCACCCGAGCACTCGGGTCGTGTCACCCGCTCGGGTCTTGTTTTTTTCCGGGAATGTTTTGCTACTTTGATGGTTTTTATGCGGGGACTGTTTTGTAATTTATCTGTTTTATTTCTTAGGACTATATAAGAGGGACTCGTCTTATTTTAGGTTAGGCAATTTTAATTTAAGATTAGAGAGAGATTAAATCTTGTTTTAGCATTCAAACTTGAAACCCTATGAGAGAGAAAGTGGAGGTTTGAAGCTTTTGATCTCCATTTACCATTTATGCAAGCAAAGTTGGTAATTTCTTATTTTATTTGTTATTTTCTTTCATTATTCTTGTTTATTTCATGCTTTGTTTGCTTAGATCTTGTTTTATTAGTTGATTATTTGCACTTTTTCTCTTTTTCCTCCATGGTTATGGTGATGAAGTTATTTCAAGCTTTGTTTTGTTTTATTTCCATTATGTGTGAGTAGTTTCTTACTAGGGGAAGGGATGTAACCTTTATTTACTCTTTGGATCCTAAATCTAAGTTAGGGGGTTAACTTTTGGGGTTGAACTTATTGATTAAACTTGCTTGATTTATTTTGTTGGGTGCTTGATCACCACTTAACTTGCATCTTTGGAATTCCTAGTGAAGGATTGAGAAAAGAAGCTTGGAATAAACTAAGTTTGGTTGCTAGACTAAGATCTTCATGAAAATAGGCATCTAGTTTAGGGAAGCTTGATTAATCATGTTGTGCTTGATTTGGCTAGATTGGTTGCTCATGTCATGAGAATAGGTCATAAGTGACTAATCAAGCTCCTCTAATTAGCTCGAGAGAGTAATTAGAGTTCCCATTTGCGTGATTTTTCCCCTTGTGATCCCCCATTTGTTTCCCTTGGTTTTGATGATTGGATTCTTGGATTGAATGTTGGTGAATCCCCTAGTTCTTTTACCCTTATTGTATCTCCTTTACTTGCTTGTTGATTTACTTTGCAAATTTTCTAGTTTATTTAGATTTTAGAATCATTGTTAAACTTTCAAAAAAACCAAAAATTGATTTAGCTCATTGTAGTTAGCTAATTAACTCTTGATTTAACCCTACTTCCTTGTGGATTCGACCCTATACTTACCCTATTTTGGGTAATTTAGGTTATATTTGGCGAATATACAACGACTCGTCAGGCCAGAGGACCAGGACAATACGTCTTTCATTATCGAGAAAGGGTTGTATGGCTGGTTGAGGATGCCTTTTGGCCTTAGGAATGCGACGACCACCTTCTAAAGACTGATCAATACGGTCTTCCAGCCACAATTGGGAAGGAACATGGAAGCGTACATAGATGATATGATAGTAAAGAGTCAGCAAGAAAAAGACCATGTTGGTGATATGCGGGAGAACTTTGAAACTCTCACAAAGTACAAGTTGATGTTGAATCCCAAAAAATGTGTTTTTAGAGTCTTGGCTAGGAAGTTCTTGAGATACTTAGTGGATCAGAGGGGAATAGAAGCAAATCCCAAAAAGATCCAAGCCATTCTAGACATGAAGTCTCCGTCCAAGATTAAAGAAGTGCAACGTCTAATGGGCTGTCTAGCGGCTCTTGGACGTTTCCTATCTAATTTTCGCCACAATTAAGAAGAAAGCTAAGTTTGAATGGACAGCATAAGCTGAGCAAGTACTGCATCAAGTCAAAGATCATCTTCGTCAGTTGCCTAGGTTGGTCAGTCCAGTCGAGGGGGAAAAATTGTTTGTATACCTAGCTGTGTCTCCTCAGGCGGTGAGTGCTGTTCTGCTGGCCGAAACAGAGTCAGTGCAAATCCCAGTATACTTTGTGAGTCAATTATTCAAGGACGCATAATGTAGATACACTCCGGTCATGGCCAGCCAGAAGTTGAGACTTTATTTCTTGGTTCACAGCATACTAGTCTATACCAACCAACCTTTGAAGCAAGTTTTACAAAAAATGGAAGCTGCTGGACAAATGCTGAAGTGGGCTGTTGAGTTAAATATCTTTGACATAACCTTTGAACCAAGGAAAGCCTTTAGGGGGTAAGCTCTAGCAGACTTTATAGTTGAGCTCACTCGGCTAACTGTAGAACCAATAGCTGATCCGGCCGAAGGCAGGAAGCACTGGACGCTCATGGTAGATGGATCGTCCACTGTCAATGGATGTGGGGCAGGAATCATATGTCAATCTCCAGAAGGAGATAAGTTTGAATATGCACTAAGGTTCCAGTTCCAGGCGTCCAACAATGAAGCAGAGTATGAGGCTCTGCTGGCTGGGATCAAGATTTGTAAGGCGGTTGGGGCTTTAGAGATCGAGGCCAAATCAGACTATCTCTTAGTCGTCAGCCAAGTCAACAAAGACTATGAATGCAAAAAAGCATCAATGAGCAAATATATGCGTCTGATCAAGGATGAGATTGAGCCCTTAAAGCTTTTTATTCTAGACCAAGTACCATGAAAACAATCAGGCTGATGCCCTCTCAAAGTTGGCTAGCTCAGCCGACAGTGATGTACCAAGGACAGTGTTCTGGGAGGTTAAGCCAAAGAAGAGTATTGATCAAGAATAGGTCATGTTTCTTAGTAGAGGGGCAGTATGGATGGAGCCCATTATAAACTTCAAAAAGACAAGACAATTACCTTCAGACCCTGTAGAGGCCAAGTATGTCAAGGCCAGTGACAAGTGGTTTGAGTTGTGGGATGAAACCCTGTACAAGAAATCATTCAATCGTCCTCTTCTGAAGTGTATTACTAGAGAGAATGGACTGGAAGTGCTGAAGGAACTCCATGAAGGAGTTTGTGCATCTCACATTGGGGGAAGAGCCTTGGGAGAAAAGGCCTTAAGAACTTGGTATTATTGGCCTACATTAAAAGAAGATGCTCTTGCTTAAGCAAACAAGTGTGACAGTTGTCAGAAATATGGAAACTTGCACCAGAAGTCGTCCAATTATCTAACTCCCATTTTCTTCCTACTTCCCTTTGCCAAATGGGCATGGACATTGTGGGACCTTTCCCTGTGGCCGCTGGGAAAAAGAAGTATGTAATTGTGGTTGTGGACTACTTTAATAAGTGGATAAAAGCAGAGGCAGTCTGAGGCATAACTACAAATGAAGTCAAGAGCTTTATTTGGAAGAATATCATAACCCGGTTCGGCATGCCGCAGTCAATTGTCTTTGACAATGGTCCACAATTTGAAACCCCGAAGCTGAAAGACTAGTAGGCAGATAGGGAGATCAAAGCTCATTTTGCCGCAGTAGCCCACCCATAAGCCAATGGGCAAGTAGAGTATTTCAACAAAATCTTGTCCAACGGCATAAAAAGAAAGCTGGACAATGCCAAGGGACTAAGGGTTGAAGAACTACAACTTGTGTTATGGTCAATTAGAACCACGACTAAGAATTCCACAAGCGAGACACCTTTTATGCTAGTCTATGGGATTGAGGTTGTCTTGCCCATTGGGATTGAAGAACCCACCCAAAGAGTCATGCTGTACACAGAAGAAGCCAACTAGGCAGCCTTGCGCACTGCTTTGGACCAAGTACCAGAGGTGAGGGGCAATGCACTATTGAGAATGCAATTGTACAAGCTGAAAATGGCTCGAAATTTTAACAAAAGAGTCGATAGACGACCTCTGAAAGTAGGGGATTTGGTTCTAAGGAAGATGGAAGCCGTTGGACGAGTTAAAGAACTGGGGAAGCTGACACCAAATTGAGAAGGTCCTTATCTGATCATCCAAGAAGTAAGAAGTGGAACTTTTCGTCTCCAGGATATGGATGGAAGACCAATACAGCGCACTTGGAATTCAAACACTCTAAGGAAATACCACGTCTAACCAGATCAATTTGCAGCAACATTAGTAGTCTGTAATTATAAAAAGCGACATGGCACAAAGTAAGAACTAGAAATGTATACATGTATCTTGGTAGTTTGCCAAGCAAAATTCATATATTCCAATTTCTACTTTCTCCCTATATTCGTATTGTTTCTTTATTTTACTAAAGTTATTCACTTTGGGGCATTTTTACCACTAGTTAGCCTAGTGGTATATCACTTAGATAAAATCAAGCTAAAAGAATGAGTCACCCCAACAAGGGATAATCATTCTTCTAACGCACATTGTTTCCTCAAGGAGACCGGCCGAAATGTAATAAACCTAAAGAAAGGTAGATTACATATCTGGTTAACCAAATAGTGATAATCTCTAGTAAGGGAAAAATCATGGTCTCCTAAAAAGAAGCCGACCAGAAATAAGCACACCTTAGTATAGGTATCTTACTTTCAAATGTAAGGTCAGCCAAGTAGTAATAGCCTTAGTAAAGGAACCATTACTACCAGACGAACACTACTTCCTAAAGGAAGCCGGCCAGGAAATGGCAAGCTTATAAATAGCAATCATATCCCACAAGGTTGGCAAGTGTATATAAACTCAAGCTCGTCCAAGATGAAGGGTTGGTGGCCGTTGTCCTTCTTGGAACACAGCTCGCCCGGAATGACAGGACGAGCTCAGTCCCAAGAAGAGGGGAAATCACCGGGCCAAAGAACTTCTAAGACACTCATTCAGGACGAGTTCCGTTTCACTTAAACATTTGTTCAAAAAATCATGTTCTAGGACGAGTAACATTTAAACTTATTCCTATTTGAGTAAAGTTTAAAGATCGTCCACGTTCTAGGACTAGTCTCATTGAAACTTATGCTTATTTGAGTAATGTTTAAAGATCGTCTAGGTTCTAGGACGAGTCACATTTAAACTTATTCTTATTTGAGTAAAGTCTAAAGATCGTACAGGTTCTAGGACGAGTCACATTGGAACTTGATTAAAGTTTAAAGATCGTCCAGGATCCAGGACGAGTCTTATTTCAACTTTGATTATTTGTTTGAAGTTTAAAGGTCGTCCAGATTCTAAGCCGAGTTTGAATAATCCACCAGTCTTAAGACGAGCTGCTTTAACTTAGCATATTTCAGCATGTGTTTTGATGGTCAGACCAAAGACAACATGTTAGATAAATTATGTTAGATAAAGGCAATTCTAAAACAAAAGATTGTTCATTAGTACTCGTCCAAAAGTTTACAGCCTAATCTAAATAAGAGATGACTGAGCTATAGAGATGGCAATCAGCCAAGATACAACCCACAAACACTATCCTAAGACTATGAAAACTATTCAGCAGGAGGGGTATCTTGGCCGGTAGGTGGATCCTCGGGGAGCTCTTGGCCGTCTTTAGGAGACTCTTCCTCATTTTCTTCTCGTCCTCAAAAGAGTCGACGAAGGTAGGGGGAATGCGTTCATCAATTCGGGCTTTGTGCACCTCAACCTGAAAAAGTAGACGGCGCTCAAAGAGATCGAACTCATGAGGCTTGGCCAGCATCTCAAAAGCCTTCATGGCCCAGCCTTTGGAAGTCGGGACCACACTGATCAGGGCCTCCTTTGCATCATTGAAAGAGCTGGCTGCCTCTTCCTTTATACGACCATTCTCCTCACTAAGTGTGAGGTTATCCTTGTTAAGCTTGGCGGCAGCCAAGATGGAAGTGTTCTCCCCT
Organism: Beta lomatogona; assembly: GCA_947646795.1. Lineage (NCBI taxonomy): Eukaryota > Viridiplantae > Streptophyta > Magnoliopsida > Caryophyllales > Amaranthaceae > Beta > Beta lomatogona. The sequence continues at coordinate 2,930,027 of CANSNZ010000928.1, read as the reverse complement.
CTTTCAGCTCGGCAGAGACGGTGTCCAAGGCCAGCTGTCATTTAGCCTTCTCCTTAAGCAGCTCATTGATCTTAATGAGATGCTTCTTGTTACTGGACTCCATCTTGGCCATACACTTCTCCCAAGCTTCCAGAGATTGACGATGGAGAGTCTCCATCTTCTGGTAGTCATACATGACCGTGTCCCCTGCCTCTTTAGCTTTGTGGACGAGTTGTTTATTTCCTTTCCTAAGCTCTCTCGCCCAGTCTTCAGTAATGATACTGCGAGCAAGAAGCTGAAATGACGAAAAACAAACACGAGTCAGTAGACGAGTGAAAAAACTTAAAAATACTACAGGTACAAAAATAAGAACAGCAAAACAACGTACCTGAGCAACAAGTTGAGACATGTTGCCAACATGCCCAGACAATGCACCCCACAGTCCCTTTATGTAGGGCTCGAGGTAGCATTTGAACAGCTCCTGCTTCAACCTCTCCCATTCAGCCTTTGACATTTTAGCAAAGGCAGCAGAGGACTCATCGTCTGAGTCCACTAGCGGAGCAGCAGGAGCTGAAGTTGGTCCTTTGTTCTTATCTGAAAATGGGGAGGAGTCAGTTCTCTTGATGGGGATGACTACTGCAAGTTTGTTGGACAGACTCATTGGACGTCCACCAACCCGCAGCGTCCTAACTACGTTAGAGTAGTAAGTCTCACGCGAGGATAAGGACGCAGATCTAATTGATAATGGCATTTGAGCCACCAACTGAGCGACCGGCCCACTGAAGGCCGATTCGTCCTTAGCAGCCGCGTCCGGCTGAGTCTTCGTTGCAATAGCCATTTCAGGCTAGATCTCAGAATGATCAGCCGTGTCCGACTGATCAGCAGGGAGAAGAGTGGAGATAAGTCACTTCTCTCCCAAGGTAGGAGCACCGGTGGACGATTCGTCCACCTTCAAAGATTTACCCACTAAAGGTGGGGGAGGCTTGTCTCCGGTCCGTTGACTGACCAAAGTTGCCTTGTGAATGGACGACCGTTCATTTTTCTTTTTTGCCGCAAAGCCCTTGTATTTTTTTGGGCGGGAGCTGATCCCCAGCGATGGTAGACCTCTTCTTGGACGAAGAAGGTTTCCCAGCCGGTGTCTTATTCGTTGGGGCATTCTTTGCACAAAGAAATAACAAGTCAAGAGAATAATCATCCAAAAGCAGGGATGATGCTAAGATTATGAGTCTGTGGTATCCGATTTTTTTACTGTCTTAATTAACGGTCTGAATCCCACAAAAGTTTCTCATTGGACTACGAGTTTTAGAAAACTTGGAAGTCGCCACCCTATTAATTTATGAATAGGGACATATTTATTTAATAAATCATTTTAAAATTAATTTCAAGAAATATTATTTAAAACGATGATGACTTCATATGGATAAGGCTTTTTGAAAATTGGTCTTTCATACCATGAGATAGGGTTCGGGGTTTAGGTAAGAGGTGCGAACATCTGGAACTCGTCTCCTCTTCCTTTCTAAAGAACGGGTTCTTACTAAATGCGTTATTTTCCATTTTTAAGTAATCATGGCTATTAAAAAGAAAGAAAATCACATAGTTTGCACATATACACAGCAACCATTTTTATTTAAGACCAATATATCATTTGTACATGGTAGGTTTGAGCACTGAATTGCACTACGTACCATCATTGCGGGATTGGAATCCATTCATGGATCAAAACCATCATAGTTCGATCTTATGTCTCACCCTAAATGGCCAATTCCACTGGGGAAAGAAGAGGAGAGAACATATCATGAATAACTCACCTTTAGAATTAAACAAATCTATTTGAAATGAGATAATCACTCCAATTAGTGATTGAAATAGGATTGAGATAATCACTTTAATTAGTGATTAAATATGAAGGATTAAGATGATCACCTTAATTAATGATAAAAAAAATGGATATTAAAATTATCACCCTAATTAGTCATTAAACTTAAAAGGAAAGATAATCACCTTGATTAGTGATTAAAAATGAAGGTTAGGAAATAATCACCCTAATTATTGATTATTCAAGGCTTAAGATAATCACTCTAATTAGTGATTAAATGAGAAAAATAATCGTCCTAATTAACGATTATTAAGGTTCAAGATAATCACTCTAATTAGTAATTAAATATGATGAAAGGTTAATTAATCACCCTAATTGGTGGTTTGCCAGGGTTTAAGGTAATCACCCTAATTAGTGTTTAAATAATGATTGGAGATAATCAGCCGAATTAGTGATTAAAGTAAGTTTGAGTTAACCGCTCTACTTAGCGATTAATCGAGGATTGAAATAACCACCTTAATTAGTGATCACGTTTATGATTTTCGAGAGGTCTTAGAAGGTTTGCTTCCTACTCGAAGGCTTTTGAGAAATAATCTTAATTGTTCAATTATTAAGTCATTTGGAGAAAAAATATCAATTTGAGACCGAATTTGGAGATTTGTGTTTGGCTAATTGGAATGGCCATTCAAAGCGAGACACGTGAAACGGCCTAAAATCAATTCGGAGATCATAATTACCAATCTAAAATAATGTCAAATTATATGATTAATCCATTTGAATAAGGAGAACACATTTTTAAAAATGTAAGATAGATCATCATACAATTTAACTTAGTTAGATTTGCAATTTTTCCTCTTAATTGAGATTGGGTCATTTAATTTATATACTATGATATATTGGCCCAACATGCAATATTTGTAACATTGGTTGCTCATTTTATTAAAAAGAGGTGTGGAATTATTTATGAAAATTATGCATAAACATTTCCATGTTTTTCATTAATCGAGTGATGTAATAACTATTTACAAAAAAAAATATTATAACGACAATATGTACAAATTTTATGATATATACAAAGTCTTCAATCTTGATCTTCACCATGATGCTCCTTGATCTTCCTTTTCTTGAATGGGCTTTGGATTTCATGTTTATTTGTAAATATGTGAAAAATTAGAGATTGATTAAACTCTTTGATTTTGATTTTTTATGACAATTTTTATTGATTTTTATTTACATGATAAAATGAGTCATTTTAAGAGAAACTCAAAATTTAATAACTTTTATTTAACATTTTCGTATGAAAAGAAAACATGCTTTTAGAAAAGTTGAGTTAATCACTTTATTTTATTTTCCAGATTGCCTTTTTGCTCTTGTACTGACTTACAAAATTCATAACTTCTTCTACAGATCATTAAACTGAGTATGGGATACATATATGGATAGACTAGTGAGTTCTTTATATTGTATCAAAATTTCAGAAGCTTTTAGTGAGAACTAAATTTATGGTGAATTTTATGCCAAAAGTGGTCAAAATAGAACCTTTATTCAATTCATTGAACTTATTCTTAAGTGAATTTTGGTATGAATATTATAAACAGTCTGAAAGACTAGATTGAAAATTTGCACTTGAATTGGACATTTTTAAGACCATTTTTTTATTTATTTTCTTAACTGGAAATAAAATCAGTCTTCTCGAATTTAGTGATTTACATGAACGGTTTTGTAAAAAGGATGTAAAATTGTATAAAATTCATATGAACATGATTTTTATATTTTTATAAAGCTACTGATGTTTTCTTCAAACTTCATGTTTTTAGTTTTATCTAAATGATTTTATTTCGAACTTTATTGATAGCACAAACTTAGGTGGTACTAGACAAAATCAGTTTTGCACAACAAAGTTGTATGGCGTTTAATTATTTACAAAAAATTCGTTTTTTAGAAATTCCAAAGCCCAATTCCTAGAAACATATGCATATTGTATTTAATAGGAAAAATATTAAATCCTACACACTATTCTGATAATACTGACGAAAAAATGAAATGAAATAGAAAATTGAAACTGAATATAATTACAGCATCACAATTTTTTATGGAGAAATTTATGTACAACTTGTCTTGAATTTTTTTATATAAACATTTTTTGTGATGACCAACAACTTGATTAAGGAAAATCACATAATCACATTGTTTCCTAAGAGTCTCCACATTAGAGTTGACTATTCTAGGTGGGGTGATTTAAGGTTGGGAACCTATTAGGACTTCCACATACCCAAATCACTCCAAAGATTAAAAAATTATAAGAAGAAAACAAGGAGAAAGTTAGTAGATGATTAAGAAGATAATCAAAATAAACAAGAATTTCAAACTTTACCTTATTAGCTCAATGATGCACTTCCTTTTTGCCAATTTTTCTACCTTTTTTTTTCTGATTTTCTTAATTTCTAAGTGAGTTTCTAAATCCTTTTAATTACTAACTTAAACTCTTTTTTGTGTTTTTCTTCTTTTTATGAACTTCTTTACTTACTAATTAAGACTTTTGCTTAGATGAAAAGATTAAGGAGGAGAGGAGTAGTTGAGAAGATGAGAGTGAAGATGAATTGTGTTTTTTTCAACTTGCTTATTTACTAATTAAGACGTTTGCTTAGATGGAAAAGATTAAGGAGGAGAAGAGTAGTAGAGAAGATGAGAGTGAAGTTGAATTGTGTTTTTTTCAACTTCCTTACTTACTAATTAAGACTTTTGCCTAGATGAAAAGATTAAGGAGGAGAAGAGTAGTAGAGAAGATGAGAGTGAAGTTGAATTGTGTTTTTTTCAACTTGGTTTTGAAGTGACAAAAGGAGGGTATTTATAGAAAAGTTAGGGAGGTGAACTAGGGTTTCAAGGAAGTAGAAAATCATATTTTTCACCCAAAAAATCTAATTTTCTTCATCCATAATCACCCTAATGACATCACTCTAATGACATCACTCTAATGACATCACTCTAATGACCTCACCCTAATGACATCATCAAATCTCTTTGGAAATACAAATATTCTTATTATTTTTGGTTTTCTTCATAAATGAGGCAAAATCAGATTTTCAGAAAATATTCATCTCTAAACATCCTAATACGCAAGAAAAATGCATCGAAAACGTGCAAAACAAAATTGATTAAGGCGCTGCACCAAACGCAGGAACCTGCGCTAGGCACAGTGCCCTGCCCTAGGCGCTAGGGTTTGCGTCTGGCGCAGGCCATGCTGTGCGCTAGGCGCACATTCGAATCTTCTGGAAAAAATCCGGATTTCCACCCTCTTACACATAGGATTTGATTCTTATTCTCACATCTTTTCATGATTCTTATTCTCTAACTAATGCATAAAGGATGTGATTAATGGATAAAGAATATATTCTTATTCTTTATCCAATGAACAATGACTTGACCATTAAGAAAACTGGTTAATGTCCGTTTTGGGATACGACTAAAATCCCAACGCCTAATAGCGACTCGTTTTTTTTTCATTTTTTCCAAAAGACTTGCTTAAAATAATTAATGAAAACTCATCAAATTAATAAAGACGAGCATGATTATACTACGAATCATTTTATTAACACGGTGGTTGTAGCTATTGACTACGACTCACGGAAAATTATATTTCTAAGCCGAAATCGCACAACCAATACACAAAAATGGAAAACCGTACGACAGAATGAAACTCACGCTCCGGGGCACGTGCTCCACGATGCTTGATGCTTGATGATTTTTTTATTTTTATTTCTTTTCAAAATCTTTATTTATCCGAAAAAGGGGTTCAAAATTTGCTGTCGACAGAATTCCCCACATTGGTCGAATTTTGGAGGAAATGATGGCCAATGTTTGAAAAGACACAAAATTTTGACAGAAAAATTCTTTTGAGATAACATATTCTCCACAGAAAATAGTTACCATCAGTGCTATAATTCGCGTTGCTTTATGTAGAAAATCCCAATTAATTTTCTAAAACTAGAAATGCAACTTTATTGTCGTCTTAGATAGAAAACCCCAATTAATTTTCTAAACCTTTGAAAACGCGACTTTATTGTCGTCTTAACTAGAAAATTCGGATTAATTTTCTAAAATTTGAAAATGCGACTTTAGTGTCGTCTTTAGATAGAAAATCCCAATTAATTTTCTACAATTTTAAATGCGACCTTATTGTCGTCTTAGATAGAAAATCCCAATTAATTTCCTAAACTTTGAAGATGCGACTTTAACGTCGTCTTAAATAGAAAATCCCAATTAATTTTCTAAAATTTGAAAATGCGACTTTATCGTCGTCTTTTTTTAGTCTTATGAATTTGTCTTTTGTTAATGTGAGAGATTCCGACAATTAACGGGTTGACTCCAGTTTTTTTTTACAGTTTTTTATGGCCTTGATGACAGACAAATTGTCAAATCACCATCATTCACCTTTTATGACTTCACGTGTTATCATGTCACCTTAAATTAGGACATTGTCAGGTCATGTCACCTAAAGGGTTGACCAAAGGTTATTACCGTCTAGATAAGCTATGGTGGACCAAATCGTCATATGGCAAACAATTTTATCTGTTTTTATGAAATCTTTCAGGAAAATTTTCATGCTTAATATTTTTTGCTTTATCGGAAAATGATGACCACTATATAAAATAAATTGATCAAAGTCATTATTTTGGATGATCATTAGGAAAAGGGATTGTATCAACGTTCTTGATTCATCATTGACACAGTTTTTTTTTTTTTATGTTCGGCTTTAGCCATACCACAAATGCTTGGTCATTAAACATGGTGAAGGGTGCTCCTTATTATCCTATGGACAATACTGAAAGTCATTATCCATGGCATAAATCATGGATGATCATCTTTTCCATCTATAAAAGGGGCATGGTTCTTCATTTCCAAATGCACCACTTCCATTTGTCCAATCTTTTCTCTAAATTTTTCTTTCACAAAAATGGTTCTTACTTATGAAGAAGCTAATGAAATGCGGAGCCGGGAGAAAAAACAACTCTCGAGGGTCACAAAGAATTTGGAGCAATCAAGGCAATCTTTTTCTTCTTCCCACTTCACTAAGGCTCTTATGCCTTTGCTTTCTCTTTCCATATGTTATGACATGATTGCCGCTTCCCAATTTTGGGATGAAACTCGTCATGTCTTTCGCTTTGGAGACCGGGAGATTGTGCCTCTTGCCGAAGAGGTCGAGGGTTTGCTAGGCTTATCATCCAACGGTCCAAGTATTACACCTAGATCTCCTACAAGGATCTCGGGAGATTTATCAATAACTTTATATCTTCCCGAAAATCTTCATGGCAACTACCTACAATATGGTGAGGTATTTCTTCTCAACTTGTTGTCGACTTTTCAATTTGGCACTTAGCAATTCTCTAATAATGCCAACTATATGATTGCCAGAGAAAATGCTTGCATTCTTATGATTTTGGGAAGTACCCTCATTGAATGGTCTTTAAATGCATGCCATGTTCGGTGACTTTCACTTATTTCTCAAATCGTTAGTGGGGGTCGTCTTGGACCACTTATTTTGGGGGAAATGTTTCTTGGCTTAGATAAACTCAAAAGGAAACCCCGAAGTTTTGTGAAGGGATGTCCATTAGCCCTTCATTTATGGTTATTGGAAAAAAATTCTCTCATGAAACCTCACAAGAGTCTTACTTACAAAACTAGTCATGTCCGGGAGAGAGGTCTTCTTCCTTTCTTTTATCAACTTAGCAAAAATGGTGGATGGGAAGATTTTTTCCTACATCAAGACATAAAGTGGGTCACAAACCACCTTGGTATTAGTGCAATTGTATATTGCAATTCTGGTCGTAGAGGTGTACAATTACCCGGGCTTTGCCAAGTCACTTTCAACCTTCCATGGAGGTGTCTAAGGCAAATTGGTTGGAGGCAACAACATATTCCTGCCCTCCAGATTCTTCCACCTTGCACCACTTAAGAGGCTGATATGAGTGGTATTCAGAGAATGCCTACTGTATGGCAGGGGGCTAAAACTATATCAGCGCTACTGGAACCTTCCTTTCCACTGATTGATGAAGATTACCTCCAATGGCTTTGGGCGGATATTGGTCAAGACCATGATTCAGACGGGCCTACCATGAAGAGGAGAAGAGTTTGTGAGAAATATCATGTTTATTTTCTATATTGTGTTTTTTTTTTTTTTTTTTTTTTTTTTTTGAGTTTGTAGAAATGAAGGCTTTATGTCTTTTTATGTATGAAATGAAGTACCCTAGTTGGGATAAATAAAAAAGATCTATTTGTGAGAATTATCTGCTTGTGAGAAATTCAATGTGAACACAATTCTAAACACGTGCACACTTTAACATTAAATATGACATGCAAATCATAATTAATCAATCATATGACACATAAAAGCATAACATATAAACCTTAAAAAAACATAAACATCCTTGCATGTTTCATCATTTTTCTTCTTCTTTTTTTTTTTCTCTTTTTCGTTTTTATTTCTTTTCTCTTTTTTTTGTCACTTTTTTTTTTTTTTGCATACATCATATGAATATCTAGAAACTCATGGCATGTTTATTAAGAATAACCAGATAGGATACAAAACCCACAAACTGCTTGGTTACTTGATCATGACAATTACAATTACTTTGATGCCTAAGCGTAATATTTGTTCAACTGAACGAGATTAGTGAAATGAGTGAATTCATTCCCATCAAAATCCATTAGCTTTACTGCTCCAGCCGTAGTGACATGCTTGACTAGGAATGGCCCAGACCAGTTAGGCTTGAATTTTCCTCGAGGATCATGCACTGAAGCTCCATTTTCCGTTAGGACTAGATCACCTTCTTGAATGTCTCTATCTTGAACCCTTTTGTTAAATGCAAGAGCAATTCTCCGTTGATAGAGTTGAATGTTATGCAATGCATGTAGACGACGCTCATCTGCAAATGCAAGCTCATCATAACGAGTTTTGTACCATTGGTCTTTTGAGATTTCACTTTCTGCTATGACCTTGAGAGATTGTATCTCCACTTCAACCGGTAGGACTAGCTCCATCCCATAAACCAAAGAATACGGGGTTGTTCCTGTTGGAGGCCTAATTGATATCCTATATCCCAAAGGGCATACGGGAGTTTGTCATGCCATTCCCTAGTCTTTTCAGTCATCTTGGCGACAATAGTCTTTATTGTCTTATTGGCTGCTTCCACCGCACCATTTGTTTGGGGACGATAAGGTGAGGACTGATGATGCTTGATTGCATATTTTGCGAGAGTGGTCTTCAGATGACCTTCAAATTGTGATCCATTATCAGAGATGATTTCAAAAGGTATGCCATACTGACAGAAAATGTTGTTAATCACAAATTTCGAGACTTGCTTTACCCCTAGCTTTGAAAAGGATGCAGCTTCAACCCACTTCGAAAAGTAATCAATTGCTACAAGAATATACTGATGCCCATTTGAAGCCTTTGGATGAATTTATCCGATTATGTCTATGCCCCAACTTGAAAATGGCCAAGGAGAAGTCATATTATGTAATGACACAAGTGGCATATGATTGAGGTTAGCGAATATCTGACATTGCTTGCAGGCGCGGACAAAGCTGATGCAATCACCTTCTAGAGCGCTCCAATAGAAACCTGCTCGTAAAATTTTACAAGCCAGCATCCTTCCATTCATATGGGGTCCACATTCTCCTCCATGAACTTCTTCCATGATGGCTTGCTTTTCGCTTGTCATTCACACAGAGTTGCAAAGTACCATCAAACCCTTTGTGATATAGTCTGCCTTTTAGGATGAGAAAATGAGCAGCTAGCCTTCCGATGACTATGCGGTCCTTCTTGCCACTTCCCTCTGGATACTACATAGTTTCCCGAAAAGTCTTGATATCCTTGTACCAGACATCATCATCATCATCTTGTTGAGCCAGTGTGGAGACAATTTGTGCTACCGTCACTGTAGGCCCCTTCCTTTCTTCAATCAAAACTGATTGGATTTTTGTACCATTTTCCCATGTTAAATTAACCGCGAGATTGGCTAAAGCATCCGTGAAACTATTTTGTTCCCGAGGAAGATGTTTGAAGCTGATGTCATCAGAATAAGGGATCAATTCTTGAAGGTACTCTGTGTAGAGCTGAAGTCTTTCATCTCTAACTCTCCAAGTTCCAATTGTTTAAGATATAATGAAATTGGAATCTCCATATACAGTGAGATGTCTTGCCCCTGCTACCAAAGCGGGCTTTACTCCATATATACAAGTTTAATACTCAGCTGTATTGTTTGTTGTTGGGAAATCCAACTTGACAACAAATGGAATATGGACTCCATCAAGATCTAGTAACAAAACCCCTGCTCCATTACCTCTTCTATTAGAAGCTCCATCAAAATACATACACCATTGTGGATTGTCAATGAAGCATAAGTACTCATCAAGAAAAAAATCATCATACTCATCTCTTGACACTAGTCCTTCCGCTAAGGCCTCAGATATAACTCTTCCTTTAACAGATTTATGGCTGACACATTGAATATCAAACTCAGAAAGCATAGCATGCCATAATCTTTCACTAAGAATGGGTTTTTCGAACAGATACTTGATTAGATCAAGTCTTGAGATTAAGTATGTGGTATGAGCTTGAAGGTGATGCCTCAACTTCTTTGTTTCATAGACCAAGGAAACACATGCTTTTTCCAGCGGGGCATATCTTGTCTCATACTCCAAGAATTTCTTACTGAGATAGTATATGGCAACTTCCTTCTTTTTTGCTTCTTGATATTGGGCAAAGAGAGCTCCCATAGCAGTTTCTGTAATACTAAGGTACAAAATTAGAGGTTCCCCTGGTCTAGGTGGCATTAGAATAGGTGGATTTGAAAGATACTCTTTCATGGAATCAAAAGCTTCCTGACATTCCTTGTTCCACTCATGGGATGCCCGTTTTTTTGAGCAGCTTAAATATAGGTTCACGTCTCATGTGAGTTGTGAGATGAACCTACCGATATATTGAATTCTGCTGAGAAATCCTCTTACTTCTTTTTCTGTTTTTGGAGGAGGTAGCCCTTGAATAGCTTTTACCTTTTCACAGTCCACTTTGATGCCGTCTTGACTGACAATGAATCCCAACAACTTCCCTGAAGTGACACCAAACACACACTTTTGAGGGTTTAGCCTTAGATTGTACTTCCTGGTTCTTTCAAAGAAGGACCTTAGTGCAGGAATATGCCCCTCACGATCTTCACTTTTCACAATCATGTCATCTACATAGACCTTCACAGTGTCGTGGATGAGGTCATGAAGGATGGTGGTTACAGCCCTTTGATATGTGGCTCCAGCATTCTTGAGACCAAAAGGCATAACTCGGTAGCAGAAGGTGCCCCACGGTGTGATGAAAGATGTCTTTGTCATATCTTCTTGAGCCATGAGTATTTGATTATACCCTGAAAATCCATCCATTAAGGAAAACATTGCATGACCGGCCGTACTATCCACGAGAACATCGATGTGGGGTAGAGGAAAGCAATCTTTTGGTGATGCAACATTCAAATCTCGAAAATCAATGCATACCCGAACTCTCCCATCCTTTTTAGTTACGACCACTATATTGGTGAGCCAACTCGGATGCTTTACAGCTTGGATGAATTTGGCATCAAGCTGTTTCTGGATTTCTTCTTTCACTTTCAGACTAATATCTGGTTTCATTCGGCAAAGCTTTTGCTGCTTAGTCTTGCTTTCAGGATGTAACGGAATGCGATGTTCCGCAATCTCTCTTTGACACCAGGCATATCAGTATAAGACCATGCAAACACATCTACATATTCTTTTAATAATGGAATAAACACAGAATGTTAAGTTGGGGAGAGAGTTGAACCTATTTTGCCTTCTTTTACAGCATTTTCTATACCAATATTAATTACAATGGACTCTTCCATGGGTTTTATATATATTTCAGTTGTATCAAGTGATTCATCGTTATTAAATTCACTGTCAGAAATAACATCTTGCATCCAAATGTATTTAGATAGAGGTTCACATTCAATTTTCTCACTATCAGAATCTTCCGAGTGGGTATGCAAGGTAGATTGGCTGGAAGATGAGCTATCGGTGTGATAACCATCTGAAAGGGGTGAAAAGGTATTTTCATGAGATGGATGTGGAGAATGGTTCCCTAAAAACATTTTAAATTCTATGGGCCCGTCTTTTGCCTGACACTCAATACTCCACTTATGTTCAATGCTTTCGCCAAAAGGTATCATCAAAGACACCGGGTCAAAATCCCCTTCCCTCGAGGACTCAGAAGCGAAAAGCTTCTTAAGGACTCCATGTTCCAGATTATCCATCCAGTCATTTTCTTTTTTCATATATTGTTTCTGGATAAACCAACTTTTGATTAATTCCATATTTCTAGCCTCATTGAAGAATATCTCCAATCCCGGTAAAATCTTATGTCCCTTCCTACTAAGCCAAGGTTCTGGAAACTCATAGTATAGCTCAGTATCTCCTTGCAGGATGAACTGGCCATTGAGGGTAAAAGAATGTTTTTTTGATGTTGTGAGAAGTGCTGCCCGGATCATATCCTAACTCATGTCAGCTCTACTTGTCTACTATGGGGATTGGCTGCTTTATTCCCCTACCACCATGCCCTAATCCGGTTCCTTAAGTATAACCCATCTTCATCAGGATTTGAAATCCTTTGGACAGATGTTGAATGGCAAACCCTAAAGGCCCTTTGACCGCATTTGTGGATACGGCTGAGGTGTTTGTTTTCTGATGGTAATTGGTCATCCTTAGAGAGGGACAAATTTCCTCTTTTTAGACCTAAAGGTAGAGAAATAGAATTAAAAGAAGAGAGAAGAAAACTACATATTGCAGAATGCATTGCAGAATAAAGAAAATTTTCCAAAATGATTTTGCCATATTTTGACTGGAATAGTCCACCTTTACAAATTTTTTGTTTTTGTTTTTGTTTATGTTTTGACTCTCTTGAATGATTTTACTGTCATTGGGGTTCAAAACAGATTTTTCATTCTTCCATTCCCTGCTTAATATTTGAACAAAGACAAAAAAAAATATAAAGATTAGGGCTTGTATCCCATTGATGCGTCAATTCAGCATTCTGAAATTGCTCTTGTAATGACTGGCATCTCGAGTTCTGATGACGTTGCCTAAATACAATGGTTAATATATTTGAGTCGAACTCGAAGGTTGCCTACATATCCCTATTGCTCCAGGTGCATTTTATGGGGACCAGACTCAGCGTAGTTCATTATTTTAGCAAGAACTAAAGTTTTTTATTTAATAAAGCAGCTGCACTCATATTGAGCTACCTACGTACCCTAGGTGTGACATAGGTGGAGTGATCTCACAGTGTAAGTGGACGTGATAATGGGGATTCAAGCTACACGTAGTTCTCTAATACAAATAAGCTGAAAGCTTTTATATATATATATATGGGCTAACCCCCCACAGGACTTCTACCGCAGATTTGTTTCTTTTCTGTGAGATGATCAAGTAGCTTTGCGGTAGACAAGCGCTATGTTGGTGATTTGCTTGATGTGATTGCTGAGAGCATGACTATTCTTTGTGTCGTGAACATGCAACTGACGATATTGGCAGTACTTGTGAAGATTTGACCCTACAGGACCCGCCGCTGGACGTTTAGGAAGTAAATTTATCTTACCGTGTTCAACCAGTTTGCGAAATATATCAACTTGGGATTGCGGTCGCGGACTTGATGACACCATCTTTGCTGGTATTTCTGTGTGGGTTGGACTAATGATGCCTCGATCAATCAAGCTTTGCACTTTATAGTAAAGGTCATGGCATCGATCAGTTTTATGCCCAAATTGAAGACAATAAGGGCAGAGTTTGCTCATGTCTATTCCAGGAATGGGTAAACAGTGCACATGCGCTGGAACTTGAAGTATACCTTGGCTCCGAAGATGATCATACACCATACTCAATGGTTCATCCATCTTAGCATATACCCTTGGATTTGTGTTGGGAGTTTCAAGATCTTCCCGAGGTCGTTTTTCTTGCAATTTCAGAGTATTGATGTCGAAGCAATGTTGTTCCATGTGGCTGAGGGAGGTGTATTTGATACTAACCATCTGACAATAATAGAAATCGTTTAGGTTTCGCAGCAATATGAGCATGAACTCTCGATCAGTAATAGGGACACGAAGCTGAGCGCGAATGTAAGCGCATTTTGAACAAAAGTGTGAGAAAGTTTCCAAGCCGCCTTGACGCAAAGTGACTAGCTTGAACTTCTTGACATCAGTTTGTTTATGCTCGAGAGCCCAATTAACAAGAGCTTGGCTGGCAATTTTCCCAACTGGCTCTATCTACACAATCTGAAGAATAGTACTAGTCTAGAGCTGGTCCTTCTAAACTCTTGTCAAAGAGCATGGGGTAATCTTCCTCTGGTATGCCCCATGGGTACAAGGCATTCACAAATCCAACTAAGTGGACAAAAGGATCACCGTTCCCGTCAAACTTCAGGAACTGTGGTAATTCACGAAAATGATCCACGTGCTAATATCCTGGGAAGAGAATCAGTGACTCGGTGTGAACTTCTCGGATAGGACCTACTACATTAAAGTCAAGGTCAAAATCATCTGTCCTAGATCTCTTCTTTGAGTCATTATCATTATCTTGAGGATTACGAACACAGGATTCCTCCGGTGCTTCAATTGACGTATCATGAGTGTCAATGCTTGGAGCTCCCACTTCTTCCTCGTCATCCTCACTATACTCTAGTTCTGTTTCTTCAGCACTTGCATCTGGCGTGGCCGTTGGGACCTCACTCATCCATGAATTTTCAGGTGCTGCTAGAATACAGTGGATAGTGTAACCATCAAATCTAGTGCCCTCTACTTCGTTCAGATACAATACCGATTTTCCGGTGTTGGAAATGGTCATGATTTCTGGATCATCATAAATAGTGACATCACCCTGATAGGTGAGAAGCTTGACCTTTTGATGTAGAGTAGAGGCCACTGCTCTATTTTCATGTAGCCATGGTCTTCCTAATAAGAGGTTGAAACATGCTTGAATATCAATGACCATGAATTCCACCTTCCTTGCCACGGGACCACATTCAATGAGGAGGGTGATTAAACCCAATACTTCTCTCTTGGCATTATCATATGCTCTGACCACCTGGTTCGATGGTACCAGATCTTCTTTTGAATACCCAAGTCTTGTTAGCACACGCAGAGGGCAAACATTGATTGCGGAGCCATTGTCGATTAACACCCTAGGTATCTCCCATCCATTACAGCGTATAGTGATGTGCAATGAATTGTTGTGGTTGATATTGTCATGGAGATCATTGTCTGTGAACATGAGAGTTCTATCTACCCCATGAATGAGTCCCACCATCTCGTCAGGTGTTATGGAAGAGCTTACAGAGGCTTCATTAAGATGCTTTAGAACGACTGCCCTATGAGGCTGGGAATGCATTAACAATTTCCAGATGGAAACATTAGCATTTACTTCTTTTATGCACTTGATAGCATCATCTTCCTTGTTACTATCCTCTGTCATTGGCTCTTTGCCCATTTCTTTCCTCCTCAATGCCTCCAAAGGATTTTCATCCTCCAAATGGGATGGTTTAAAATGGTGACCTGCTCTAGTGAAATGAGATATATCCACGTACTCATCATCAGTAAGATCATCGAGGCAGATGGGGCGCCCGGTATGTATTTGGAGTGGTGGAATGTCCTCCAGTGTTTTTCTCCATAATTGTCAAGACCAAAGAGGCATCTTCATCAGCATCAGAGTCGAAAATGAAGAAGGCACCATCATAATCCAAAGTTCCACACATGTTAGAGAATGGATCCTTGTTGAGAGTGAAGCTGGGGTCTTTACAGGGCATCATCTTGACTTTTTCTTGAGTGGAATAGTCATAGACCAAAACTTGCAACCTGCAGCTATTGCATTTCATACATTTGAGGAACTGTCTTGCAGATTAACTGGATTGGATCGCATCCGTCTGGAGCAACAGAGATGGCATTAATGGCAAATGAGGGCTTATGATTAGGAAGGGGTTTTTTTTTGTGATGTTGGGCTTTGAGTCGTTTGGTTTATTGGAAGTGGATCCTAAAGAGATTTTTCCATCATCCACAAGGTTTGAATTTGATGATGCTCACAGTTTTGGTTTGGGTCATAACCAATGTAAGGATTTTTAGGAGGTGGGCGTGGATTCAAAGTTTGAATGAGATTGCCTTTTTTATCTTGGAGAGAGCTTGGTAACAAGTCATGTTCAAAGGAGAAAAGTTTCTTTATGGTCACAACGGGAATGCAGAAGATGCACCAATGGCATGGATCCCATTAGTTGTCTTAGGAGCTGCTGAATCATTGTTTGGAGCTCTTTTGTTATTTCCAAACTTTGCATTATAAGTAGTGCCACCAGTAGGTTCATCTTTCTTGATGTCCCCCCTTTTTACAGCATCCTCAACTAGAGTTCCTGTAGCAATTAAAGCTTTGAAAGTCGGGAAATATTGGTAGGCTATATGCTTCTAATATACAGGAAGAAGGTTCTTTACAACCATTTGCAGCTGTTCCTCCTCATTAGGCCTACTCATCATTTTGGAGGCCTTGTTTCTCCACCGAGTGATGAATGAAGAAAATGTCTCATTAAGGTTTTGAGAAGTGGTCTCTAGATCCCTTCTAGTAACATCAACTTCTTCATTATATTTGTACTGGTTTGAGAACTCTCTGACTATGTCTGCCCAAGTGGATTTCTTTGTGTTTTCAAGGTTGAGGAACCAATGTGCTGCAGCACCATCTAAATACTGTTGAAAGAGTTCAGCCATCAAAGATTCTTCCACTCCCCAAGGACTCATTGCCCCCACATACATCTTTAGAAAATTGGTGGGGCTGCCGGTGCCATCAAACTTTGTCAGGTTAGGCATCTTGAAACCGTGAGGTAATCGTGCCTTAGGGAAAAGTGTTAACCCATGAATGTCCTTCCATGGTTCAGCCTTAGTCATGCCTTTTAAAACTTCCTTGAGCTTAACTACTTCTTCCTCGAGCTTAGTGGGGATTTATTTCTCATTGTCCATAGGCTCAAGGTGAAAAGGTGAAGCTACTTCCGACTCCAGAGGAGGAGGAGGAGGCATCTGGGCGCTTTGGCGCATTATGCCCAACACAGTTTGTTCAATATTATCCTGTCGGTCAAGCATAGCCTGGACCAGTCCTCGGAGCTACGTCATTGGATTAGGTGGAGATGTAGAGTTTTGTTGGTGCTCGTTGTTCGGAATTTCAGACATGTTGCTGAGACGTGTAGTAGAGAATACAGCTGGTGTGGACAAGGATGATAGTATCACTGACTGAGATCGTTCACTATGGTCAGAACTTCGGCGAATTAGCCTAATTCTTAGCGGGCCCAGGCAGAGTTCCTTTTTCAGACTTCAGTTTGCCGGGTGCCAAGCCATATGTTCTCCTGTTTGAAGACGTCTGTCCCACCTTTCTTTCCTCTTCTTGACATATAAGGGGTTATCTTCTCGGCTTAGGAGCTATGATGCCTTGCACACCAGCATGCAAGAGGCTATTGTTTCATAATCAATTTCATCAAGGAATATACAGGGTTCCGTGATAGATTGGATGGCGGCAACTTTGTGTGCTGGACTTTTTTCTCCCTCATATTGAACGGCCCAGGTCTCTTTATATAGCCAATGGAACTTCTCTTCCACTCTATTAACTTCTCTCATGTCTGGTACCCAAATTGGTTGGTCAAGATCCTCCTCGGGAATTGGCCAGTGGAAAAAGTATTTTACCAGTTTGAGGGGCAGTATATTTGATGCGGTTCCTTCGGAATCCTTACCGTTCTGTTCGTGATTCATGTGACACACATGAGATATGTGAGATTTTTGCATTGCTCCTCCCATGGTTATATCTCCTGGGATGGTGATTATTCCGTGTGGAGTTACCATTTTTACTTTTTGGTGCAAAGTTGAGATTATAGCATGGTTCTCGTGGAGCCACGGTCGTCCTAACAACATCGTGAAAGGAGCTTCGCAATCAATGATCATAAAGTCAACCTTTCGTATGACTGCTCCGATACGCAAGATCATAGTTATTGCCCCCATAATTTCCCGTTTAGAATCATCATATGCAACCATAGTCCTTATTGAGGTTTGTCCTTGGGCAGGGGGACACCCGAGCCACTTGAGGGTACTAAGGAGACAGAGATTCGTAGAAGCTCCATTATCGACCATTACACCTTTGATATGTCTGGCACTGTGATCAACAGAGATGTACAAAGCACTGTTATGAGTTGGGTTATCGGAGAGATCTTTATCAGACAAAGTTATGACAGAGGTGGTTTCAGCTTGATCTGTATTGAGAGGTCCTATTGGCATATTCTGAGCACAGCAGATGTCAGCAAAAGCGATGAGCTGATCAATTGTCATTGGAATAGTCTAAATGGCTTCTGAATTGGATCCTTGGGGTACTGAAGGAACATTACTCCCTAGCATGCAAGGGTTGAGAGGACCACCCTGAGGACCTGTTTCATCTTCTACCGTTGGCGGTGCGGGGGTGATACTTCTTGGTCGTGTCGGATTCCCATGGATGGTTATTGTTCCCGAGTTTGTTGGGCATTTGAGTTTTCGGTGTGCATGAGAGGCAACAACTTTGTTCGCATGGAGCAATGGTCGCCCCAACAACAAAGAGTATGAGGTCACAGCTTCGACAACTGTGAAATCTGCATCACATATCCAGTCTTTATACCTCAATTGAAGATTGATCGTTCCTATAGTCCTCCCTGAAGAATTGCCGTATGCTCCCAATACTGTATAAGTAGGGCTTAATAACGTGCTATTATACCCTAACACATAAAGCGTTCCTTTGGGGCAAACATTAAGTGCCAATCCATCATCTATTAGTACATTGGTCGATTCTCGCCCATTGCATTTCAAAGTGATGTATAAAGCTTGATGAGGATCCAGGTCCTTGGGAAGATCAGCCTTAGTGAAGGACACAATTGGGGGCATCCATGATGGAGGAAAGTGAATTTTTCCATCTTTTATTAGCTGGTGGATGGCATACCGATGGTCAACACACCGGTCTGTTTCGTGTCCATACTGAAAGAAAAAGTTGTAGTATAATCCCATGTTAACCCCTGGCGGTGGCAAAGTGTAACAGTGATGCTCCGCTTCTAGGAGACCCTGTCTTTTCATGTTCCCAAAGATTCTTCCGTGTCTGCATAGATTTGATTAATAGACCTCCAACGACCTTTGCCCTTTGCTAAAGCTTTAGTCTGAATTTGCTTTCCGGACTCAGACATTGTGAGATGATGCACGTTTTAGTATTCCATTTTTCTTTTGAATGTGAAGTACCTGAAATGTACACACTAACAATTTTAGTCAATGACTAATGAATTTTTCTTTATATGTTTTTCTTTAGAAGGAAATGGAAGAATCCTCTTTTTTTTCGAAAACAATTATCCCTTTTGACACAATTTTTTATTTTTTCCTTTTTTTAAAACAATTATCCCTTTTGACATAAAAAATTTTAGACTAGACTCCTCGTGTTTTAGACTATATATTCTAATTTCTAAACAAGACATATGTTTGAACCCGTGATTATGACTGTTTTCATTTTTCATTTTTCAATTTTTTTTTTATTTGGGATCATATTTTCAAAACAGGACCTTTATTTTTCTAAAAAAATCAGTTTTGTTTTTAATGAATTATGAAGTAAATGTGAGTTTTTTTTTTCTTTTGAAAATGGGTGAGCATACATTTTTTATGATACTTGTGATAAATAAACATAAATACTCTCAATATTTCAATAATCATTTCGGCAGCAATTCAGCTACACTTAATGATTACTGAAATATTGAACGACTGAAAACGGACTGAGGAATTTTTTGAAAATTTCCACATTATTCAATAGCTGAAATAAATAAAGGACATTTGTGCATTGATCCTTGTGTCCTAAAGGTCAACTAAAAGGTGATTGATTTAGGGAGAGATTATGTTAAAGTGGCCTCGAGTCACTTCCATTATATCCATCGAGGGTGGACGCTCCTGACAGAGCCGGTCGCAATAGCTCGCAGATGCAGATTTTACACCCTTAATTCATTAATTTGTCATTCTGAAATTCTGACCCTTGCCAATAGACAGAGGTATCGGACCTAATAAGAAAATCTTTAAAAAGAGTGCACGTGTATGGATCGATAAACTACCAAGCACACGTAATTTTCACATAAGCATGCTATATACAAAAATTAAATTGTGAATAGCCATGATTAACTTTTTTTTTTATTATATACATATGGAAAATAACGCATTGCTCAGGTTTAAACCTCATATACTTCAAGTGGAAATATATTCCCCAGTGGAGTCGTCAGCATGTGGTATCCGATTTATGACTGTCTTAATTAACGGTATGAATCCCACGAAAGTCACTATTTGAACTATGAGTTTTAGAAAACTAGGAAGTCGCCACCCTATTAATTTCTGAATAGGGACAGATTTTTCTAATAAATCATTATAAAATCAATTTCAAGAAATATCATTTAAAACGATGATGAATTCATATGGATAAGGCTTTTTGAAAATTGGTCTTTCATACCATGAGATAGGGTTCGGGGTTTAGGTTAAGAGGTGCGAACGTCTGGAACTCGTCTCCTCTTCCATTCTAAAGAACGAGCTCTTACAAAATGCATTATTTTCCATTTTTAAGTAATCATGGCTATTAAAAAGAAAGAAAATTACATAGTTTGCACATATACACATCAACCATTTTTATTTAGGACCAATATATCATTTGTACATGGTAGGTTTGAGCACTGAAGTTGCACTATGTACCATCATTACGGGATTGGAATCCACTCATGGATCAAAACCATCATAGTTTGATCTTATATCTCACCCTAAATGGCCAATTCCACTGGGGAAAGAAGAGGAGAGAATATATTATGAATAACTTACCTTTAGAATTAAACAAATCTATTTGAAATGAGATAATTACTCCAATTAGTGATTGAAATAGGATTGAGATAATCACTTTAATTAGTGATCAAATATGAAGGATTAAGATGATCACCTTAATTAGTGATTAAAAAATGGAGATTAAAATTATCACCCTAATTAGTGATTAAACTTAAAAGGAAAGATAATAACCTTGATTAGTGATTAAAAATGAAGATTAGGAAATAATCACCCTAATTAGTGATTATTCAAGGCTTAAGATAATCACTCTAATTAGTGATTAAATGAGAAAAATAATCGTCCTAATTAACGATTATTAAGGTTTAAGATAATCACTCTAATTAGTAATTAAATATGATGAAAGGTTAAGCTAATCACCCGAATTGGTGGCTAACCAAGGTTTAAGATAATCACCTTAATTAGTGATTAAATAATGATTGGAGACAATCAACCTAATTAGTGATTAAAGGAAGTTTGAGTTAACCGCTCTAATTAGCGATTAATCAAGGATTGAAATAACCGCCTTAATTAGTGATCACGTTTATGATTTTCGAGATGTCTTAGAAGGTTTGCTTCCTGATCGAAGGCTTTTGAGAAATAATCTTAATTGAAGATTATTAAGTCATTTGGAGAGAAATTATCAATTTGAGACCGAATTTGGAGATTCGTGTGTTGGCTAATTGGAATGGCCATTTAAAGCGAGACACGTGAAACGGCCTAAAATCAATTCATATATAATAATTATCAATCTAATTATGTCAAATTTAATCCATTTAATATGGAGAACACATTTTTTAAAATGTAAGATAGATCATCATACAATTTAACTTAGTTAGATTTGCAATTTTTCCTCTTAATTGAGATTGGGTCTTTTAATTCATATACTATGATATATTGGCTCAACATACAATATTTGTAACATTGGTTGCTCATTTTCTTAAAAAGAGTTGTGGAATTATTTATGAAAATTATGCATAAAAATCTCCATGTTTTTCATTAATTGAGTGATGTAATAACTATTTACAAAAAAAAAAAAACAATATTATTACAACAATATGTACAAATTCTATGATCTATACAAAGTCTTCAATCTTGATCTTCACCATGATGCTCCTTGATCTTCCTTTCCTGGAATGGGCTTTGGAATTCATGTTTATTTGTAAATATGTGAAAAATTAGAGATTAATTACCTCTTTGATTTTGATTTTTTATGACAATTTTTATTAATTTTATTTACATGATAAAATGAGTCATTTTAAGATAAACTCAAAATTTAATAACTTTTAATTCACATTTTCGTATGAAAAGAAAACATGCTTTTATAAAAGTTGAGTTAATCACTTTATTTCATTTTCCAGATTGCCTTTTTGTTGTTGTACTGACTTATAAAATTCATAACTTCTTCAACAGAGCATTAAACTGAGCATGTGATACATCTATGAATTTTGGCATGAACATTCTAGACACCTTGAAAGACTAGAATGGAAATCTTCACTTGAATTGGATATTTTTAAGACGCCGCGTTTTACTGGGAAGGATCGAACCATGGGATTTACATGAATGGTTTTGTAAAAATAATGTAAAATTGTATAAAATTCATATGAACATGATTTTTAAATTTTTGAAAATCTACTAATGTTTTCTTTAAACTTGATGTTTTTAGTTTTATCTAAATGATTTTATTTCGAACTTTATTGACAGAACAAGCTTAGGTGGTACTAGACAAAATCAGTTTTGCACAACAAAGTTGTATGATTTTTAATTATTTACACAAAATTCATTTTTTAGAAATTCCAAAGCCCAATTGCTGGAAACATATTGCACTTCATAGGAAAAATATTAAATCCTACACACTATTCTTATAATACAGACGAAGAAATGAAATGAAATAGAAAATTGAAACTGATTCTAATTACAACATCACATTTTTTTTATGGAGAAGTTTATGTACAACTTATCTTGAATTTTTTTAATGAAAACATTTTTTTTTTATCAACAACAACTTGATTAAGGAAAATCACATAATCACATTGTTTCCTAAGAGTCTCCCTATTAGAGTTGACTATTCTAAGTGGGATGATTTAAGGTTGGGAACCTATTAGGACTTCCACATACCCAAATCACTCCAAAGATTAAAAAAATGACAAGAATAAAACAAGAAGAAAGTTAGTAGATGATTAAGAAGATAATCAAAATAAACAAGAATTTCAACTTTACATTGCTAGCTCAATGATGCACTTCCTTTTTGCCAATTTTTCTACCTTTTTTTTTGTGATTTTCTTAATTTCTAAGTGAGTTTCTAAATCCTCTTAATTACTAACTTCAACTATTTTTTGTGTTTTTCTTCTTTTGATGAATTTCTTTACTTACTAATTAATACTTTTGCTTAGATGAAAAGATTAAGGAGGAGAAGAGTAGTCGAGAAGATGAGAGTGAAGTTGAATTGTGTTTTTTTCAACTTGCTTACTTACTAATTAAGACGTTTTCTTAGATGGAAGGATTAAGGAGAAGAAGAGTAGTAGAGAAGATGAGAGTGAAGTTGAATTGTGTTTTTTTCAACTTCCTTACTTACTATTTAAGACTTTTGCTTAGATGAAAGGGTTAAGGAGGAGAAGAGTAGTAGAGAAGATGAGAGTGAAGTTGAATTGGGTTTTTTTCAACTTGGTTTTGAAGTGAAAAAAGGAGGGTATTTATGGAGAAGTTAGGGAGGTGAACTAGGGTTTCAAAGAAGTATAAAATCAGATTTTTTACCCAAAAAATGTGATTTTCTTCATCCTTAATCACCCTAATGACATCACTCCAATGACCTCACCCTAATGACATCATCAAATCTCTTTGAAAATACAAATATTCTTATTCTTTTTGGATTTTCTCATAAATGAGGCAAAATCATATTTTCAGAAAATATTCTTCCCTGAACATCCTAATACGCAAGAAAAATGCATCGAAAAACGTGCAAAACAAAACTGATTAAGGCGCTGCGCCAAACACAGGAACCTGCGCTAGGCACAGTGCGTTGCGCTAGGCGCAAGGGTCTGCGTCAGGCGCAGGCCATGCTGTACGCTAGGCGCACAATCATGCGTCAGGCGCAGGCCATGCTGTGCGCTAGGCGCACAATCATGCGTCTAGCGCATGATTGTGTGCTTGGAGCACATTCGAATCTTCCGAAAATAATCCGGATGTCCCCCCTCTTACACATAGGATTTGATTATTATTCTCACATTTTTTCATGATTCTTATTCTCTAACTAATAGTTAAAGGAGGTGATTAATGAATAAAGAATATATTATTATTCCTTATCCAATGAACAATGACTTGACCATCAAGAAAACTGATTAATTCCGGCTTTGGGATACGACTAAAATCCCGACGCCTAATCGCGACTCTTTTTTTTTCGGTTTTTTCCTAAAGACATACTTAAAAAAATTAACGAAAACTCATCAAATTAATAAAGACGAGCATGATTATACTACGAATCATTTTATTAACATGGTGGTTGTAGCTATTGAATACGACTCACGGAAAATTATGTTTCTAAGCCGAAATCGCATGACCAATACGCAAAAATGGAAAACCGTACGACAGAATGAAACTCACGCTCTGGGGCGCGTGCTCCACGATGCATGATGATTTTTGTTATTTTTCTTTTCAAAATCTTTATTTATCCGAAAAATGGGTTAAAAATTTGGTGTCTAGAGAGTCTTGGACGTACTCTGTTTGCTAAAGGAAGCCGTCCAAGTTGGCCGATAACCCTAATCGAGGATTGGTCGTTGAAGGAAGCCGTCTAATCACAGCTGCCTTCCTTCTATGAGAAACCCTCGTCAGCATCAAACGTTGGAAGAAGATCACTCGCAAAAGGAGACCGACCATCTATAGCCGCTTTCCTTCTACGAGGAATCCTTGTCCTGAACTAATAGCGTGCGCATTTGACATCTAAGGCCAGACGTTCTCCTTCTGTGTAGGACCTTAGTCTGAACCCATAAAGACGTCTAAAACCAATAGAAGCACGTCCAAAAATAAATAAATAAAGAAAAAGTTTTTACCAAAGTCTCAACCCTTCTTCTGGGCCCTGTCTTAGAATATTCCTACAAAGGTTGTCGGTAAACTTAGAAATACTGATGTCACCCGTCCAAGACTTTTTAACAAGCGCTCTAGCCGTGGCTGCAAAGAAGAGACAAAGGGGTTACTAAGATATACACATTAGACACCACATTTTACTTAGAGTTTTGAAGCTATACCTTTGTCCTCGGCCAACCGTAAGCCAGCGGCGACCAAAAAATTATCGTTAAAAAACATTTCCTTGAAGGGAATCCAGTTAGCTGGCCCTTTAAAGGTCGGACGATTTGGTTTGGAATATTCAGTCATTTTGAAGTATTCCACTAGCTCGTCATCAATTTTATCCTCTAATTCCAAAAAAGACGTCCCCCGTCCAGTATTCATCGCTGCTCGGCTGTGGACGCGGTACCCCTCAACAATGTAATCATTAGCAGCGCAGCTTGGACAAAGATGAAATCGGCTTCCCAGTCGTGCATCTTCGAAGGCTTATCCCAAGCCGTGAGAAACCCAGGGCGGTTGCAGACGCTGAACCAAGCTCCGTCTACCGTCTTCAGAACCTTAGATACATAGTGTATCTGAGTAAAAGCCGGTAGAGAAAGGGCCAGGCCGCGCAACTCGCAGACTACTATAAAAGTGAGGATGTTGTGCCAGGCATTCGGCGCAAGCTGATTATGGCCGACGTTGTAATGCCTTAGCACTTGTTCGATGATATCATGGAGGGGAAATCTCAACTCAGCGTCCAGGGCTAGTTTATAGACAGCAGAGTGATTCTTTGGAGCGCTCAAAAATGTGGCCTCCTCGTTTGGATTGACAAAAGAGAAGCCCGGCACGGGCATGACAGAGGACAAGTAGCTGGGTTAGGGCCAATTCTCTCTAACCATATACGGTTGGCTTATAGAAAACCAGGGTCAGAAAGGGGACCTAGGCGTATCCTAATTTCGGACGAAGTAGTAGATGGATCGTCCGATTCTTCAGCGGTGTTGAAATTACTCTCATTATTGCCCTCGTCAGCTTCTTCCATTTCAACCTACCAGACGGACTTGGCTCGGGACTTATTTGTTCGAAATTTTTTTCCCTGCTGTTGCCAGGGGAAGAAGGCTCTGCCAATGGCCGAGCACTTTCAGTTTCCCTTATCTCCTCTGGAACTCGTCCAGTAGACTCCTCCATTCCAGAGCTAGAAGTAGAGAGAACTATTCTTTGTCTTAGACAGGTTGTTTGCTTGACGCGCGCTAGATTATCCTGCACAGGTAAAGACTGGTTCATCTGACTTTGTCGGCCAAAACCATAAAAATGATATACATGATCGGCTAGAATAGGCCCCCTAGAATGTACCGAAGAAGAAATGTTATCGGTTCTAGCGTTAAGGCAAACTCTTGAACGGCCGGGATTATTTGACGAAGAGGAGGAATTCATTTTATTGATTTTATAAAAGAAAAAATAAAGAATAAAGAAAACAAAAAAAGAAAGAAAGAGGGAGATACCTGACGAGCGCTTGGACGTTCGAGGAAGAAAAGCAAAGTCTGGACGAACGCTCTTTCTCTCTAGAAAATCAGAAAATTCACCGAGTCTCTCTTTAAAAAAAAAATTCTCTCAAGCTGTGAAATGATTTCAGAAAGGACAAAAGAGAATATTTATAGGGGGGGTGAAAAAACCTCCTTAACCGGTTAAAAGTGACCGGTAATTCTTGAACCGGTTGAAAAACACCGGTAAATCCCAAAAAACTAGCGCGTCTTTGCATTTTGAAAATGAAGTAACTTCCTCAGGTAAAAGAGCATTAACCGTCTTAAGGCAACGGTAAAATCCCCTTTTAGGGGTAAATGTTGTAGCCTAAACAATCAAAGGTTCACAAAGAGACACGTGGACCAATCAGAAGTGTCCACGTGTCCCAGGAAAAGAAGAAGAAGGTGGTCCATTTTCTGGGTTTTACTGCTTAAGGGGTGAAAGCCCACTTTTGGCCTGAAAGAATATTCAAGGCCCAAATCCCAAAAAACGGCTGCATATGATTGGTTGATGATTAGCTCCCAATCATTGCTTGCCATGTGTCACAATCTGATTGCCTAGCCAATCAGGTGCCCTTATTTTAGGGTGACCTCAAATGGCTGCCTTCAGATCCCAAACACTATAAATAGTCCCCTTGAAATCAGGTAAAAGGGAACTCATTGAACAGTGTGCCCTTACTCTGTTAAAATTCTCTCTCACTTTCTCTTTCTATCTCTACTTTTCGTTTTTCACACTTAATATCTGACTTAAGCTTCGGAGGGGGACCACCACCCAAACCTCCCGGGTTGGTTCCTTTTTCTGCAGGTTTGGGAACGGAGCTTAGGTTCGGATTGCAGAATTCGGGAATCGTTGCACAAGACTCCAAAGAAAGAACATCTTGAAGGAAACTAAACATGTACCATTTTTCAGCATTACATTATTATTTTTCAACTTTTTATATACATTATTATTATTACGCAAATATATATATCCTTTATAAGAGAAATGATATCATTATTACTTACTTTTATGATATTTTTCAGCAAACCTGTATCATTTCCCCCACATTTTATTATTATTTTTCAATTTTTTATGTACCTTATCATTATTACACAAACATATATCCTTTATCAATTATGTTATTTTCTAGTAAACTTACATAATTTTCCTCCATTTAATTATTATTTTTCAACTCTTTGTATACCTTATCATTATTACAAAAATATATATCATTTATAAGAGAAATGATGTCATTTTTACTCACTTTTGTGTCATTTTTCAGCAAACTTGTACCATTTTTCACATTTCATTTTTTTTTTAATTCTTTATCAATCTTATTATTGTTAAACAAAATAATACCATTTATGAGAGAATTAATGTCATTATTATTCATTTTTATGTCATTTGTTACCAAACTTGTATCATTATTGCCATCCCATTTATAAAAACTGTTTCATGTCATTATTATTAAAATATTTCGTGTCATTATTGGCATATTTCATATCATTTTTTGAGTAGTCTCATATCATTTTTTTTAATTCAGTTTCATGTCATTTATAAAATATGTCATGCACTGACTTCTATGTCATTTTCAGCAATCTTGTATCATTTTGGAGTTGTTTCATGTTATTTTCCCTTATTTCATTATTATTTTTCAACTCTTTATATATCTTATCATTGTTACACAAACATATATCATTTATAATCGAAATGATGTCATTATTACTACCTTTTATCTCATTTTTCATCAAAATGACAGTCCCTCTATTTTTATCTTTCTCACTTGAAATCTTGACACTATTCATACTTAAAGAGAATCTTCTCATTTTGTTCTCAATTTATAAGAAAAAGATATAGTCTTATGTGGTCTTGTTTGATTAGTCTCAATTAGTACTTTATTAATATTCAATCATTATAGTTTTTACTAATATATAATGAAAGATATTTATGTTCAAAGAGGTGCATTGGAAGACGCGCACATGATAATGAGAATGATAAGAAAAACAGAGGGAGTACAGGTTTCTCTGGTAAAAGATATGACTTTGTATAATAATACAAAGGTATATAAAAAGTTGAAAAAAGTTGGAAAATAATACAAAAAGTGAGTAGTAATGACATCAATTTGTGTAATAATTATAAGGTATATATCGAGTTGACAAATAATAATGAAATGTAGGAAATGATACAAGTTTGCTGAAAAATGACATAAAAGTGAGTAATAATGATATTATTTCTCTTATAAATGATATATGTTTGTGTAGTAATGATATGGTATACAAGGATTTGAAAAGTAATAATTAAATGGAGGAAAATAATATAAGTTTTCTGAAAAATGACATAAAAGTTAGTAATAATGATATGATTTATTTTGTAAATGATATACAACCTCTGTTTTTAAAGTTCTAATGGGTTACTATAAATACACACTTTAAGACAAATTGGAGACAGAGTGTAAAAAGTGGATACAGTTGATTTCTTTACTTTTTTTTAATGAGGAGAGAGAGTGTGAGTTTTTATATTTAAAGGGAGATAGAGAGCATGAAAGAGAGAGAGTGTGTGCCAAGCATAATTAAATTATTTTATATCTTTTACCAAAATAAGGAATAAAGCATTGTGAGTAGAACTTAGAAAAACGGATGGAAAAGGAAAGTGAATAGAACTTTAAAAACGGATGGAGTATGTTTGTGTAATAATGATAAGGTACATACAAAATTGAACACTATACTATCTATCTTCCTTACCATTACACTAACCCCACCATTATCAACCAACCACCCGTAACACCATTCTTAACGCTACCACTAGACTAACCCCACCACTCGACCACCAACACAACCACTCCATCACCAACAACTACAACTCGACCGTTAACCACCACATACATCCCCTCACCAACCGCCGCCGAAAGCATCATTAACCCCAATCGAACCACCAGCAGCAATAACAACAACCAAGCAACAACAACAACAACAACCAGCAACACACGAATCCACATCATTTCAACCGCCGGTTTCTGATGAGTCATTTTTGTATATAGTTTTTAGGCATTTTTTGGTTACATTATTAGATCATTTTAGTTCATATAGTTGCATTTTAGGTGTCTTTTGCGTAATTTATCCATTTTGTGCTATATTAAGCTTCATTTTTGGTTTTCTTAATGATTCATGTAGTTTCATAGCTACTTGGACGCATTTGAAGTAAATTCGGACGAATTGGATAATTGTTAAGTGAAAGTCGATGAATCGAGGTTGTTGACCGAGGAGCTATGCTCGTGGATGTTTTTTTATGAGAGCTTTATTGTTGTATGAAGTGTTCGTAGCTCCCATGAGGATCGCATCACATCTTCTTAGTGCGAAACAGAGTTGTAATCGAAGAAATTCAATAGTTGCGAAATGACGATGATCGACACATGTTCACTGTTTTGGTCGTATCTTGATTTGGATACATAG
Organism: Beta lomatogona; assembly: GCA_947646795.1. Classification (NCBI taxonomy): domain Eukaryota; kingdom Viridiplantae; phylum Streptophyta; class Magnoliopsida; order Caryophyllales; family Amaranthaceae; genus Beta; species Beta lomatogona. Next base: position 2,900,328 of record CANSNZ010000928.1, on the reverse strand, counting down.
GATTGATGCGATTCTGATTGGGTTAGAAAGTATACTCAAAGAGCTTCGAAACGGTAGGTCACACATCTCGTAGCTGGTTCTAGAGTAAAAGTTACAGCCTTGCCAATCCGACCCTTTGAATCTGGCCGTAGGTTTCTTGTTCCGCAAATTCCCGCGCCCGCAGCTTCGATGACGACTTCTTCCACCTCGGTATTGCCCTCCCACAGGCTTTCACTGCCTCCAGACCCGTGGGTGCAGGTTTGGCCTAGTGGTTCAATGCTTTCACGTCTTCTTCTCCTTGTTTTCCTTTATTACTTGGTTCTCTATTCCTTAATTGGGGGAGGAGTCTAATTTTATTTCCTACATTAGGTATTCTAAACGAAAGGGGGGATTGACTTTTATCCTCCTGCACATTTTTATTTCCTAGTTTTGAGTATTATGTTCTTCCTCTCTTTCTTCTCCATTGTTAAACCTTGTTACACTTTTCCATTAATCCAAGCTTTGAGGTATTCTTAATATCTTTCTTCTTGAATTATTTTTTCTTGCTTTTGTTTATTGTTGCTTTAATTTTGTAATTGCCTATTCATTACTTCTCAATCATGAATTCTAGTTTAATTATTGATTTTGCTTTAGTTATTTCAATTATGAGTGAGTAGTATCTTTTCCAGGGCAAAGTGAGAAAAGCCATGTTTATACCGCGATATTTATGCTTTGAAATTGATTGATTTTTAAATTAGGGTTTTGAGTAATTCCAATTGATAAGTTTAAATAGTTTGATTCTTGTAATTAGTCAATATCAAGAGTTAATTAATTTGCTAATAGTAATTAGAATTAAAAGATCATATTCTTAGCCGCTTCATTACATATGGCAATTCAGAATATGTTAGCGATCGTACTGCATAGGTTAAATTGAAATTGTTAATACCCAACCGAAGGTGTAGACACATAATCTTGTCTCCCCATTTAAGGATCCGATGATGAAACATATCGCGGTCTTAATTGGTCTGACCCAAGGGCAGAGCATCCGAAGAGCCATCCCAAAACTATTTCGAAAAGTGTGAAAGTCCTATTTTAAAGCCCAATCAATTATTAATGATAATTAATAATATTTTGAGCCCAATTGTTTGAAAAGCCCAATTAATTATTCACTGATAATTAATTATTTTATTTAAATAAAATAAATATTTTCAAAGATAGTTTTTATTAGTTAAAATCGAATTTTATCCCGTAAAATCAGATTTCCCGGAGTTGAAAGATAAAAAAAAAATCTTTAAAACGCGCTTTATAAAAAAAAGCTGTCAAAAAGCAACGTGGGCGGAGCGCACCAGTGTGGGCCGAGCGCGCCGAGGTGCGCCAAGCGCACAATACTGACATGTAGAACTGTGTCTCACACAGAGTCGTGCACCTAGCGCACACCCTATGCGACACGGAGCCTGTCTTTTCTATATTTTTCAAAAGCGCATACCACATGTACGCATTTTATTGGTCACGCCGCGTCAGGCGCCCCAATGTGCGCCTGACACGTGTGATTGTGCATCACACAGCCACTTGCGCCTAGCGCAGTTGGCGCTTGAAGCGCAAATTCCTTTTCCCTATAAATACTCTTCGGTTTTCCGAATTTAAGGACGGTTTTTCCACATAACACTTCGAATTATATATTTTTCATACCTTACGAACCTTTACGAAACCTCTCTATAAAACTCATACTTTTCAAATTTACAAACACAAACACATTCAAATCTACACACTTTCAGACATACATACAAGTTCGGATTTTCAGGCTTCACGATTGCTCGTCCCGAAAGTTGTCAATTTCTCAGACCCAAGATACGGTATAATCTTGAGGGTCATTGAATAAATTATATTTACATTGAAGTTACTAACTATTTCTTTCCTGATGTAGATCTTTAATATAAGAATCGTTCCTTTGTACATTCTAATACCTTTTTTCTCTTTTTTTTTCTTTATTATAATATATGCTTGCCTGATTGTCATGTTATGCTTGCATCACCACACATGTTATTTTTGCTAATCAAGACCTAAAGAACTGTTCTAACATTTAACAGATAATTTGCACAACCTGTTAGGTTCCCTGTAATTTTGATTGCTTAATAACATATCACTAAAAAATAGTCTTTTATGTGTTTCCTCAACCAACCTAGACTAATATTTTTAGGGTGCTTAAAAATATTATTTGGTTATTCTATTGCATAAAAATTGACATGAATCGATATTTAATAAAGGCCAGCAATGGGTGAATGTGGTTCATTTTGACCGTGTTCGTACCCTCACCCCCGAACTCAATTTTTGGTTTATTGACCATCTATGAAGTCAGGATGGGGAAATCTACATTGAATAAGTCCCTAATATGTCCCAACGGTTTCCCAATATCCAATTAGGTTTCAAGTCTTCCTTTAAAGACTTGTTGGCGATTTCCAAAACATTTTCAATAAAACCTTAACAATAGGTAGTCAAGTATGCGCTCACATCGCGTAGGCAAAATAAAAAGACACCTATAATTTGGCGACTCCACAGGGGTGGATATAAAAAAATCATTTTTTTTAATGAATGGTTGTAACTCGAATAATACGATTCATACTCTTTTTATGCATTAGAATGGCATACAGTTTTGCATATGCATGACTATTTGTTTAGGCCACCATAAGGACAATCTACCTTGCCTCATTAGCGAATGTTCTATACGTGAGGTCACCCCCGGGGGGTTTACGCTTTGTCCTTCCAAAAAGCTTCTTGAGCGATAGTGTTGGATCTCATAAGCAAACCTACCCAACCATGGCATTGCTCTTTTGTTCCTGACTTGAGAACTGGAGTGTGTCTTACACGTGGCCACCTTTTTAAGCAGAGGTGCGAAACGTGGGATCAGTCTCGTAGTAATTGACCCTTTTCAGCTTTAACCTAAACCTGACCATAGTTGAATGTAGAACTGGACCTTAGGTTGGAACTTTTGCATTCATGTTATATGACATTTGCCTATGATTGCAATTTTTGCCTGCTATTATTTTGTCAAAACCGTTGTTATCACATGTCATACCTAAAATCACATCTAAAAACCAAAAAAAAAAATCGTCAATTGGCCAAAACCTCGCCTAAATCCCCGAAAAACATGTCGGGGAGTAGTGCGCCAAGCGCATTAAGTTGTGCCTGGCGCACCACTCCCGCGCCAGACGCACGGCTGTGTGCCGCGCGCAGCAATGCTGCGTGGCACGCAATCTGTGCGTCACATGCTTTTCGTCGATTTAGTCGTCGTTGTGGTCGTACTCGGTTCGTCTACATTCGCGTAAAAGCATGGTCTATCTAGGAGTCTCAAATAATTCATACAAAAAATTAGGCTTTTCATGCAAGATCGAGTTTGTCCTAAAAAAATGCATCTAGGAAAAAATGGTCATGGTTGAGTTAGAGTCGTCATTCATGTCTACCTCTTCCCATTTCATCCCTGCTATCCAACTAATCTTCCCTATCAATTCTACCCAATCATATTCAACCAATTTCAAAAAACTTACATCTTTCAAAATCAATCCTACACCCATGTCTATTCTACCTTTTTCAAAAAGCATTTACTAATCATCATCATACAAGACATTTACAAAAATATTTTCAAAATTAATCCATCATATTTTCCTAACAAAAGATAAAAAACAAAAGAATCCCCTTCAAAAATGAATTTCGTAAATTCTAAGCCCATTCTAAACACCTTCATTCAATTCAATCCAATCAACCCAATCCGTTTGCATTGATTTTTAGGCCCATATGCATTAGAGTCCATTTTACATTCATATTAGGTCCATCTAAATTTGAGATTACACATTCACTAGCATTAGAGTCGATCTTAGGCCCATATAAGTCTAGTTCATATCAAAATCTAGGTCCATTTGCATCTTTTTGTGGTGTGTTAAACCTAGTCCAAGTCTATTCCTAGCCCATTCCAATCTAAGTCGAATTCTAATCCAATTCAAAGGTTAGGCCCATTTAGGCCCAACTCATTCCCTAGGTCTAGTTTGCATTTCTATGTAAACCCTAGTGAAGTCTTCGGACTATAAAATTTCATTCCCTAGGTCTAGTTTGCATTTCTATGTAAAACCTAGTTAAGTCTTCGGACTATAAAAGTTCATTCCCTAGTCCATTCCAATCTAAGTCTAATTCTAATCCAATTCAAAGTTTAGGCCCATTTAGGCCCAACTCATTCCCTAGGTCTAGTTTGCATTTCTATGTAAACCCTAGTGAAGTCTTCGGACTATAAAATTTCATTCACTAGGTCTAGTTTGCATTTCTATGTAAACCCTAGTTGAGTCTTCGGACTATAAAAGCTCATTCCATAGGTCTAATTTGCATTTATATGTAAACCCTAGTTCAGAGTTCGGACAATAAAAGCTCATTTCCTAGGTCTAGTTTGCATCTCTATGTAAACCCTAATTAAGTCTTCAGACTATAAAAGTTCATTCCCTAGATCTAGTTTACATTTCTATGTAAACCCTAGTTAAGTCTTCGGACTATAAAAGTTCATTCCTTAGGTCTAGTTTGCATTTCTATGTAAACCCTAGTTAAGTCTTCGGACTATAAAAGTTCCCTAGGTCTAGTTTGCATTTGTATGTAAACCGTAGTTAAGTCTTCGGACTATAAAATTTCCTTAGGTCTGAACAAAAATCTGTCCTGAACTATAAATGTCTTCGGACTATAAAAGTTCCCTAGCTCAAACGAGTTCTCACCTTTTCAGACGAGTCTTCCGAAACTTCTGAATCATCATCCGAAATGGGAGAAACTTCTGAACAACTCAATGCGATCATGGCTCAGCTTCAACTGATGAACTCTCGTCTTGAGGAACAAGAGAAAGAGATAAAGGCATTGAGAGAGAAACTGATAACTGAAGAAGAAGAACCGAGCGACACTCCACCACCACCACCTCCAATCAAGTCCAAGACGGATTTGAGGTTTGAAAAACTTGAACAATTGATCGAGTCAATTCCTGCACTCGAGGGTCAGGCTCATGGGCATGACATCATTGATCCTAATCTGAGGGAAAAGCTCCCTAAAAAGGTAACATTGGGTGACCTCCCAAAATTCAAGGAGGTCGAAGACCCAGATGATCATTTGAGAGCTTGCTCCATATCTATGGCTTTCAAGGGCATGAGCAAGGACCTGTTTGCTTATGTCTTTCCCTTGACCTTGGATGCAAATCCAGCCAAGTGGTTCAAATCATTGAACAAGACCAAGCTGAATGACTGGGACTACATCAAAGAAGAGTTCCTTAAACAATACATATATAATACTCAGCTTCCCATTGGTCTACGTGAATTGGAGTTAACAAAGCAAACTCCAATGAAGACTTCGTCACCTTCCTTAACATATGGAGGGAAAAGGTCGCACAAATGACTAACAGGCCAAGTGAAGAGGACCAAGTCCGACTGGTTATCCATAACTTGCAGCCCAAGTATGGGGATCACATCAAATTCCAACCCATAGAGTCTTTCACGAAACTCTATAAGTTAGGCTTACTGATTGAAGAAGAGGTACAAGCCTCAAAGAGTAAGGGTTACAACAATAACAACTCTTTCAAGAAGAGTAACAACAACCCTTCCACCTCCAAAGGGAATGATGTCAATGCTCTAGCTACTGAAAAGGGAGGCTATCAAAGGCCTCAAAGAACCTTGACTCCATTGGGCATGACTTTAGAAGAAGCCTTCAATCGGCTTCATAAAAAGGAGCAATACAGCCTATCGGTCCTTCTCGAGACCCTGCACTTGAAAATAGGCGCGAGAAGTGGAACCCTAATGCCTATTGCAAGTATCAGCAAGGGAATGGACACCTAACATTTGTGTGTTGGGTCTTAAAGAATGCTCTACAGGATATGGCTGATAGTGCGTGGCAGACTTCTAATCACTCCGGCAGCAAAAGTCAACAACAATAGCAACCCTTTGGGAATCTTCTAAACAGTGCAGGGGGTTAGTCATTTAGCGCTAGTTTTCTAGGTTGCGTCGGAGGGTCCACCCTTAACTCCTTTGTTTCCTTTTCTGTCGAATCTATATCATTTAGGACTTTGTTTTTAATAAGCCTTGTTCTATCTATTTCTAATTAATAAAATAAAATTGCATTTTCTTTTAATTTTCATTGGCCTTCCATCATTTTATATATGCTTCGAATTCAATGATGAAACTTAAATCGCCTAATGATCTTGACTAATTAAAGAAAAAAATCTGAAAATAAAAAAATGAAAAAAGGACATACTTTGGATGAGGAGTTATTCCCCTCTTCCCTCCATATTCCATCCTCATCCATGCAACAAAAACAAAAAAATCCCTTAAACAATCATCCTCCATGTTCATTCGCCATATAACCTTTCAAAATCAAAGCTCCACAAAATAACCTTCAATCCTTCCAATACCCTAAACCAATAACTTGTGTGCAATCCTTACTACATAAAAAAAAGTCAATGCCAGGCAAAGTAAAAAAAAAGCGAATAAATTCAAAGTGTGAAAAAAAGCAAAAAGCAAAAGAAAACGCATAGGACAAAAAAAAGAAAAAAAAATGCAAAAAAGAAAAAGCCAAAGGCAAATAAATAAAAAGCCATGCTTGGGGCTTGCACACAAGTTCTACCCCCTCATTCAAATCCTTCAACCCATCACAACCTTAGCCTATATAATCCAAATCCATGATCCCTACCTTAACCAAGCCAATTAAACCCTCATCAAAACCTCCAGCCTTAAACCTTTCAACCTTCCATGTTCAACCCTAAACTCCTTTTTCAAGGTATGTCCAAGCCCGCTAGGTTGAAGACCCAAAAGGGCGGCCTAGGCAAAAGTTAGGGCACAAAAAAAATTAATAATAATAAATGACCAAAAGAAATCAGATCCAGAACTACGAGTGGTCTGATTCCGCAAGGATACATAGGAATTCTCATCTCGAGGTCCGATCGCTTCAATAAAAAAATTTAATCAAGGTCTAATGATTTGACTTTCTAGAATTCAGGAGCATACTCTTTCTAGATCCCGATATAAACTCGAGTCTGAACCTAGCCTCGTCAAAGCCTTTTCCCACCTACATTTATTTAAGTCACAAAATTAAACTTTTTATTTTTCAATCCAAACTCTCCTTGTCCCTGAAGGACTCTCCGGCAATTCCATGGTTTCTAGCGATATTTGCCTTTGCCTGTGTCAACTGCCCAAAGAAGAATCCCCATCAAAGAACTCTGTATGTTCAAGACATATCAACTACATTTCAATCAAGACTCGGAATGCCTAATTCAAGACAAGCTTACCCAAAGTGGGGGCTTCCTATATATGTGGTGGTTCCTCCAAATCAAATCAAACTCCTGAAAAGTTGTAATCTGTGGACCTCATTTACGGACCGCGATTATTTAATAAAAACAGTTTTCGAAAATCATTCAATCTATTTCTGATCATTCTATCATTCTACATATCCAGATCTCCTAGCCTTGCAAAATCCTGACCTTGCATTGCATTATATACATCCTAGTCTTACATAACCCTGGCCTTGCATGATGTGTCATCTTCCTTAGCTTTGCATAACCTTAATCCTTGCATAGTGTCTCATGCATCCTTAGAGAATCTAAGTTTGCATTATGTGCATCATTATGTGCTTTATCTGAGTTGTTTGCACCCATTTGCTAACATCTTTTCCTGCAGGTAACCAGATTGCTTGTAGTTATTGTCTTGCATACTAACTTTGTTTTGCAGAGACCGGCGTATATAGATGATCAGTTCTAAACTACATAGCGTTTAGAATCATTCACCGACACTGTACACTTTGACTTTCGATTTCCTGAACCTCAGTCAAATTGGGGGCTTCTGTAGACACATAATCGTGTCTCCCCATTTAAGGATCCGATGATGAAACATAACGCAGTCTTAATGGTCCGACCCAAGGGCAGAGTACTCCGAATAGCCATCCCAAAACTATTTCGAAAAGTGTTAAAATCCTATTTTAGAGCCCAATTAATTATTCATGATAATTAATAATATTTTGAACCCAATCCTTAGAAAAGCCCAATTAATTATTCATTGATAATTAATTGTTTTATTATAAATAAAATAAATATTTTCAAAGATATTTTTTATAAGTTAAAATCGAATTTTATCCCGTAAAATCAGATTTTCGGAGTTAAAAGATAAAATAAAATCTTTAAAATGCGCTTTATAAAAATGATTTTTTCAACCAATACCCCTGACAATTTTTTTTATTCACCAGATACCCCAACTTTTTTCAAAATTCACAATATACCCCCGAGTTTCTAAAAAATTACAAAAAATAACCTTTTGGCTAACGGACGTTAGATCTCCGTTGGTGGTTAACTTAAATAAACCCTCTAACCCTATTTAACTCATCTAAACCTAAACTTAACCCTAACCCTAACCACTACCCTAATACCCTAACCTTAACCACCCAACCACCACCACCAGCCCCTCACCCCTCCCCCGCCCCACCACCCCCACTATCATACCCCACCACCCCTTCCCCCTCCCCGCCCCCCCGATCTCCCACACGCCCACCCTCCCCCTTTCCCCATGCCCCCCCCCCTCGATCTCCCCCACGCCCACCCTCCCCCTCCCCCCCATCCCGAACCCCCTTAATCTTCTCCTGCAACCCTCCTTCCCCCGCCGCAAAATCGCCGCTAGATGACTCGGATTTCTTCGACAACAATGGCGGTTTTGGATCTAACGTCCGGTTTCGAAGCTAATATGGCGGTTTTGGATCTAACAACAACGATTTCGGATTTCGTAACCGAACTTTACCGTTAGCGCGATTTTGCCACCATCTTCGGAAATGCGGTAGGAAGGATTCGAAGGGGATGGGGGGAGGGGGGCTGTAGGATTCGAAGGGGTGGGGGAGGGGGGACTCCGGCTGCGGCCGGGGTGGTTGAGTCTGGTGGGGGAGGCGATGGGGTGGGGGAGGTTCTAGGGTGGGGAGGTGGTGGTGGTGGATGACTGGTTGTTAGGGGGATAGAGTTAGGGTTAGGGTAAGGGTTAGAGTTAGGGTTAGGGGTTAGGGTTAGGATTATGGTCAGGAGTTAGTTAGGGTCTAAAACAAAAAATTAGGGTTAAACTAATAGAGTTAACCGTCGTTAGTCATTAAGGGCATTCTGATGTATTTTCTCGAAAGTCAGGGGTATATCATGAATTACGAAAAATGTTGGGGAATCTGGTGAATAAAAAAAATTGTCAAGGGTATTTGGTGAAAAAACTGTTTAAAAAATATGTCAAAATGTGTCAAAAGCAAGGCGGTACGCTTGGCGCACCAACGTGCGCCGAGCGCACCAGCGTGCGTTGAGCTCACCAACGTGCGCCAAGCGCACGAGACTGACACGTAGACCTGTGTGTCACACAGAGTCCTGCACCTAGCGCACACTCTGTGCAACACGCAGCCTATCTTTTCTATCTTTTTAAAAAGCGCGTACCAAGTGTACACATTTTATTGGTCACGTCGGGTCAGGCGCACCAATGTGCGTTTAACACGTGTGATTGTGTGTCACACAGCCACTTGCGCCTTGCGCAGCTGGCACGTGAAGCGCAAATTCCTTTTCCTTATAAATACTCTTCGATTTTCCGAATCCAAGGATGATTTTTCCACATTGCACTTCGAATTATATATTTTTCATACCTTACGAACCTTTACGAAACCTCTCTACAAAACTCATAATTTTCAAATCTACAGACACAAACACATTCAAATCTACATACTTTCAGACATACATACAAGTTTAGATTTTCAGGCTTCACGATTGCTCGTTCCGAAGGTTGTCAATCTCTCAGACCTAAGCCACGGTATAATCCTGAGGGTCCTTGAATAAATTTTTTTTTTATTGAAGTTACTAACTATTTGTTTCCTGATATAGATCTTTAATATAAAAATCGTTCCTTTGTACATTCTAATCCATTTTTTCTCTTTTTTTTCTTTATTATACTATATGCTTGCCTGATTGTCCTGTTATGCTTTCATCATCACACATGTTGTTTTTGCTAGTCAAGACCTAAAGAACTTAAAGAACTGTTTCCTGAACCAACGTAGACTAATATTTTTAGGGTGCATGAAAATATTATTTAGTTATCCTATTGCATAAAAATTTGACATGAATCGATATTTAGTAGAGGCCAGCAATGGGCGAATGTGGTTTATTATGACCGAGATCGTACCCTCACCCCGAACTCAATTTTGGTTCATTGACCATCTATATAGTCACGATGGGGAAATCTACATTGGATAAGTCCCTAATTTGTCCCTACGGTTTCCCAATATCCAATTAGGTTTATGAGTCTTCCTTTAATGACTTGTTTGCTACTTCGAAAACATTTTCAATAAAACCTTAACAATGGGGTCAAATAAGCACTTACACCGCATAGGCGAAATAAAAACACGCCTACAAAAGGATTAACCATTTCTTTAATTACTCACCCTCTAGTTTACTTGTAATTGAATTGATTTGTATCTTAGATTGGTATAAGCATGCCCTAGACTTTTTAATTTATTGATTAAACCCTAATCTTGTTATTACTTGCTTCTAGTTTAGTTACTAGTCAAATCAAACATTCATTTTCCTGAGATAGTTTATTATAGTTAAGCGAAAATAGATATAAATCCTCTCCCTGTGGGATCGACCCGTATTTGCTAAGTCTTTGCTACCAATAGACACCATGCACTTGCAGTAATTATTTTTAAATTCATCAAGTTTTCGGCGCCGTGACTGTATAGTTTTATTTAGTTTTCATTGTTTGTGAGACTAAACTGTATATTTTTTTTTCTTCCATTTTGTGAATAGTTTTTTTCCTCTCTATTTTATTGTTGTCACGAAGTGGTATAATTATAGTTCAGGGGGAGATGTTTATTCTAATTATCAAGGGCAGTATGATTATTTTGGGTATTATAATGCGAATTATTATATTTATGATGCATCATATGATTGTCCAAATTACAAAATATGTGCATGAATTTCTATGAATATTCTCATTACCCTAATGAGCATTATGTGCCTGATTGTACCCAATGTTATCAACCTGAAGTAAACAATTATTTTTAACCCGTAACATCAGAGCTTCAGGAACTTTTTAACATGATGAAAGAGTATATTGTTAAAAAACATGAAAATTTAGATGAATTAGCGCATGATTATCAAAACATGACGAAATCTATTGAATTACTTGTTGTGCAGCAATCTATTAAACAACAAGTGATACTTGATGATACTGATATTGGTGTTGAGAATTATACTTCGAAGGGGAAAGTTGTTGTTTTGACTCACGATAATTTAGTAAAAGGTAATGGTGTAATTAGTGAAGTTGGTAGTGAGTTTCTCTATATCGACGAATCCATAGTTGAGAGTGAAGTGTCTCACACTTATTCGTTAAACTTTTCATCTGCATATGAGTCTGAAGTTACTCCCTCCGTTTCATTTTAATCTACACACTTTCCTTTTTGGTCTGTTTCTTTTTAATCTACACACTGTTGCTTTTTCTATTTTTGGTAACATGTCACATCTACTTTATCATCTTTTTGCACCCATGTCATCCACTTTTTGATATTTTAACCCATCTTTTATTTTCTCTCTCTCACTTTTCAATTTCTCTCTCCACCTTCTCAGTTTCTCTCTCATACTTTTGCACTTTCTCCTTGGTTTTCCACCAAAGTGAAGTGAGTAAATTAAAATGAAACGGAGGGAGTAAGAGTGAGATAATGCATGAGTCTTTGTCGGTTTCACTTACTGTTTTTGAGTCTCAGGTTCCATTTTGTCAAACACTTGACCTTATTCCTTCTTCTCCTACATTATATCCTCCATCGTTTCTTCTTTCTCCCCTTTTGAATGACTCTCATGATCATGTAACTAATGTACACTTAGTTTCTTTTCTTCCTTTTCAGTATTGTAAATATACTAATGAATTTTATTTAACTTTCTCTTTCTCTTGTGAATATAATTTTTCCTTTAATTTTTCTTTTTGTAGTTTTAATAATTTTTTAGGACCAACTTATTTCATTTTTTCCTTTTCACTCTTATATCATATGCTCTGATATGTTTGCAGGAACATATGATAAGCTTCTTAGAGCATTGAACTATTATGAGTGGTATACTAATCTTAAACGGACATGCAAGACCTTAAATTTGCGGTTCTCAGCAGGCAACCCGAGTTTTGACTTATTTTCTAATTTTCTTTTCTTTACTTTTTATTTTGATTTTTATCTTTGTCTCATTCTTTTTGAGTGATTTTACTCACATTGGTGTGTTTTTGTTGGTGTTTGTTGTAGGTGGAACGAGATTTGAAAAAAAAAAAAAAAAAAAAAAAAGAGTTCGTCGAAGTGTTGGTCGCCTGGTCAATTGGGCAACATTGCCCTACGGGCGCTAGAGAATTTTGGAGAATTTCAAAAAACTTGACTGAGTGTTTCTAACCCGATCAACCGGGCTCGCCCGCCTGACCGGGTGGATTTTTGGCTTGACCGGGCCGTTTGTCGCCTGACCGGGCGATGAAGGAGAATTCGGAAAAGAAAACCCAGCAGACCTACGTTGTTTCTTTCCTTCGTCCTCCTAACACGCACAATCCTTCACGCCTTCTCCTTCATTCCTCTCGCGACCCCATACTGATCTGCACAACCACTCTCTTATTCGCACCATCCGCACCGGCATATACCACTAATCACCACCCTCACCCCTCTACACAACAACCCAGCACCATACCACGCTTCTCCTTCTTTCACCTGTGAACCACCCCTACTATCCTCTTCTCGCCTGCCCAACACTATACAGTCCACTAGCGCCACCCACTGTCCACCTGCGCACCACCAACCTCGGCAAGCACTAAATCAAAACCCCCTGCTTCTCTCTTCTGGTTTCTTGTTTTTCTTCCTTATTTTTTTGTTTAATTCTGATTCTTTTTTCTCCTTTTTTTCATTTTTTCTTTTTAAATTTATTTTCTTATTAATTTCTCATTCTCTTAACACTTCTTTATATTTTGATCGATGATGGTTATAGGAATATGTCAAGTAGGCACCAAATTGGTTCAAGTTCGCCTTTGTGAAGCATTATGACATGATTTTTGAGCATATTTGACTCTTCTCCCCAATTAATTGGGTTTTAAGCATCTATTCTCACTTGTACATGTTGATGTTCATTCCGAATTTTTGCTTGAATTTTTATTTTGATGCCATCTTGTTGAGAATCTTTTGAGCACATTTGATTGAGCAATTGCTTTATTGGATTATTGGAGTTTGTGTACGGTCTTAGTAGTGTGTTGTGGCTTTTGGTGGGGTTGATTTTGGTTCCTTCTCTAATCTTGTTATTTGCAGTGAGGACACTGCAGATTCTAGTTTGGGGGAGGGATATTCTATCCTTTATTGCTTTCGTAGGATGTTGCACGGTTTGTACCACTCATTAGGAGTAGGAGTTTACGTGCAATTAAAAAAATTGTATTGGTTTCTTAGTTGCATTAGCATATTTCATCTCAAATTAGTTGCATCTATGGGACTATTGCTAGCACTCTTTGAGAACCTTGTTGATATCTTTACCACATTTACTAAGCGTGATTCATCTCTTTCATGATTCTTCATAGCACGATTGTTTTGCAACTGATTGTTCGTGGTGAGATTGATTGATCTCTCTGTGGCTCGATTTAACTTTACTGTGCGGACACTTAATCCAAGTGAGCTTTTGTGCCTATAAACTGACGTATCTGTGTGTCAGTTCTGCTCTTTCACGTGTGATTAGTTCCTCAGTTGTCACATTGATCTTGATTTTGACTTGGTACTCTTTGATATTCGATAGTGCATACATTTTGATATGATTGAGACATTTTTTTTATGATCTAAGCTCTAGAGTTATTTTGCTTTCATATTATCTTTTCTCTAGCCCCAATGAGCCTTTCTTGACTTTGTTGGATTTATACCTATATTACAAGCCCTTGACCTCATTTGATTCTTCTCCCAAGCCTATCTTGGGGGAGTTTAGTTTGGTTCGGTTTGTATTGAATTAAAGCGCTCTATATGTGGTTTAGATGAATGGAAAAGTATATGTAGTGAGCTTGGAAATTGCATTGAAAGTTTAAAAAATAAGAAAAGAAAGAAAGAAAAAAGAAGTGAAAAATGGAATTAAAAAAAAAGTGAAAAAAAAATGCAATGAAAAAAGAAGTGAAAAAGAGTTATGACTAAAGTGAAATAAAAAGGGTTACTATTGAATTTCTTGAATGGAAAAAAAAGTGTTGTTATATATTATTGGAGATTTTTGATTGTTGCGTGGAGTTGTTGTGACCCTTTAATTTTTTGGTCATGTTTTCAGTTATAAGATGCTCCCCTTCCTTGGTTTTTCCACCACAATTCCCAAATTATATTCCATACCTTTAACCTCAGCCTCATTACAATCCTTAAAAGTCCTCTTGATCATTGTGTAGTGTATTGTTGATTAAAAGTGAGTCAAAAAGTCAAAGTTAAATATTTTGAGTATAAATAGCTAAACTTGAGGATTAATAGCATTGGGAAGGAAGATACACTGCATAAGGAACGTTTGAAGCATAATTAGTACGAGTTTGAGCAAAAACAAAGCGGAAATAATTAAAAAAAGTGTGAAAAATCAGTCCCGTCTACTCTTCTTACCATAACTTTTGATGTGCTTCTGAGAAATTAATGATTCCAGTGGATTTGGAAACTAGACTTGAAGAGCTTTACAACGATAGGTGGCACGCCCCGAGGAGACTTCTAGTCAAGGAGTTATGTCTTTCGGATGTTCGGGCTGTTTCTGCTGGAAACAGTTTTCGTACACGCGGATCACTAATTCCGCCTATTTATAGTTATATTAGGTTACTAGTATTAATTAGATGAGGATTTTTCATAGTTTAGTTTTCTTCTTCTTTTTCTCTCTAGCTTTTTAGTTGCAAACCCTAGTTTTTATTCTTCTCTATTAATTCAAGAGTTCAATTAATATCTAACATTGATTTCTTTAATTATGTTTTCCTTTGTAGATTTAGATTTTATTCTTTATTTCATGATTGAGTAGTTTTTTTCTAGGGTTTGGGAATCCATGTTTATATGATATGAATCTTGATTGATGTTATTGATGGTTTGATTTTTCATTGATATCTCTAAGATTAGTGTTTTTATTGTTAATCTTGCAACCTGATCAATTGTTTGATTAAATCTTGTTAATAAGAGTTAGAATTGAAAGATCGACTTTTATAAGCTTACCTACAATTAGCAAATCTGATTTTGTTAGCGACTGTACTGCACACATGTTGATTTGAGAGCGTTAGACCCGACCGTAGGATTAACATGTGCTCTAGATATCTTATTAATTGAACTGCTCTAGATCCTTTTAGTTTGATTTTCATATTTTATTAGTTTAGATTTTAGAACCTTAATTCTGATATTTCTGATCTTGTTTAGTTTTCCTATACTTTAGAAGCTAGATTAAAACGACCATCTCTATCTGCATTTGACCCTACTTACCCTACTACGCATTGTTAGAAGGCTTTGCAAGAATTATTTTGGAAAAATTGACATGAATAATCCCAACTTTCACCGATTTTCTCAAAATAATCCCAACTTCAAATTATTTCAGAATAATCCCAACTTTAGGGGGTATATTCTCAAAATAATCTGAACTATTAATTTTCAATATATTATAGACCTAAATTGGATTAATGTATGCAAGAAAAAATGCAGTTTGGCTTATTTTGAGAAGGTTCCTTCAAAAGTTGGAATTATTATGTAATAATCCAAAGTTGGGATTATTTGAGAAGACGGATGAAAGTTGGGATTATTCATGTGAATTTTTCCAATTATTTTTGATAGGTGTACAACAGCCTATCGTAGCCCCACCCTTTCCAACGTTGCCCCTGTGAGTAAGAATATACACAACTTTCTCCTCCAATGACGCAAGAGCCTTCCTTCTCGGTATTTCTTTCTTTATTTGTAGTATATGTACCAATTCATCTCCAGCAATTTCCTTAAACCTTATTAAAGTAATGCATTCTATGAGGTTCCCGCAAAGGTGGATTTCTTGGATATTTCAATGTCTGTCTACTATCCAGTTTTCGGTGCTAGTCAATGGTGAACCCACGATTTCTTTTGCCCCTAAAGTGAGGTTGAGACAAGGGGATCTGTTATCATCCTTGTTGTTTATTTTGTGTATGGAGCTTCTAGGGAGGAATATTGAACGTGTACAGGAGCGGATGTTGATTCAGGGCATTCGAATAGGATGCAAAACTCCAGAGGTAACTCATTTGTTCATTGCTGATGACGTACTCTTATTTTTTAGAGCAACTCCAGCGCCTTGTAGTAAAGTTCGTAAGCTCATTGATGGTTTTTGTCTTATGTTAAGTTTCTAGAAATCTTATGTTAAGTTGAATAAGAACACCCCCTCCACTTTTATTCGGCTTATGAGGAAATCAATTGGAGTTCAGAGTATGAGCTCAGTCGAGGACTACTTGGGTTGCCCTATGGAGGTAGATGGTCTACACACATAGTGGTTTAAGGAGCAGGTGAAACGTATTTCGAGGAAAGTAACCTCTTGGCAGTATTCTATGTTGTCGCAGGCTGGAAGATTAGTTTTGATAAATTCGGTTCTGTCTACCATGGTGTCCCATATAATGGCCATTTATTCCATACCCAAGAAAATTCTGCGTCGAATTTCAAGTATAATCCTTAGATTTTGGTGGGGAGGTTTCAAATCTGAACAACCAATATGTTGGACTATGACGGTGGTGCTTCAACAACATAAAAATCAGGGTGGATTAGGATTTCGCAACCTAGAATGTCTCAATGCTGCAATCTTATTTAAACAAGCATGAACTATCCATTTCCAACCTTCAACTTTTGCAAGCCGTGTATTTTGTAGTAGGTATGGTGCTTCCCCGATAGACATTGTTAGGCAAGGCAAAAAGATAAATAATCCATCATGGGGTATGCGAAGTTTGGTTCGAGCGGCTGGTGTAATGAAAGATGGTTTGAGACGCAAAATTGGAAATGGCAGGAGTAGACATATTACAAACGACTGGTGGCACTCGAGGGGCAAGATAACGGAAGTTGTTTGCTTAGGATGCCACAAATAATGGACAATACTCGATTAAATCTGGGGATTGGTGGTTGGTGAATCGGGTTATTGAATCTCCTAGTAAGATCTAGCATTGGCTCTGGCATTCAGACTTGTTACCTAAGTGGAATCTGTTTGTTTGGAAACTTTTGCACAGAGTCTTGCCCACTTGTGAAGAATTAGAGCGTAGAGGAATGAATGTTAGGAAGCCATGTGCATTCGGTGGTGATAAGCTAGAGACGCTTGAGCACTTGTTTAGAGATTGCAAATACGTTTGTAGAATTTGGAGTGCAACCTCCTTTGGAATACGCATACAATCATTGGAGCACACTCCCTTTCCTAAATGGCTAGATAAATTACTGTTTTATTTTTGGTGTATTGCAGGAAAAAAGGAGCAAATAGGATGTCAGCAAGTACGCCTGTTTGTTGCTATGCTTTGGAGCATTTGGTGTTCCTGCAAAAGACATTGTGTTTAGGAATCAAAATGCCAATCCTACATCAACAATGAATTCAATTCAGGAAAACTACACAAAAGGGGTCTGGGGTTGGGATCTCAAGGGTCTCAGCTTCAGCTCTCCTCTGTAACGGTGAGTCAAGAACGAACCTGCATATAGGTTGTGGGGAGGCTATTTTTCTCTGTTGCAAGAAGTCCTTAAAGGCAGGAGCTTCGAGGGCTGCAATTGCGTGGAACTTATGGTGGTATCATGAACTAACAAGGGAGGCAACTCGTGTATTTGTAATGGATGCCACGTATACAGAGTTGTAGGCCATACGCCAAGGGTTGGAAGCTGCAGCTCGAGTTTCTTCGAATGTGGTGATTTGGACAGACTCAAAGCGGGGGGTAGAGGAGCTTCTAGAGCCATCCAGTGCGGATGTCAACCACCAGCATGATGTAACGAATATTATATATAGAGCGTGGAAATTGCAATATGTAGTTGTGCTTAAGGTCCATAGGTCCCTAGTCCAGGGTGCTCATCACCTTGCTGTGCAGGCTAGAGGCTAGAGGCTAGTGGTTGTGACTTGTGTGTTGTTTCTTTTGGTTCTCCGTTGTAAAAAAAAAAAAAAGGAATTTCCTTAAATAGGGGTGAAGAGAACAAAAAAGAGGAAACCTTAGTTATGCATGCTTATTACTTGTATATAATATAAGGGGGAGTTTGGTTCAAATAGAGAAATGGAAAGGGAATGGAATCGAGTAGAGGAGAGGAATGGAAAGGGAATGGAATCGAGTAGAGGAGAGGAATGGTAACAATCATTGTTTCTTTTATTGGGTGTTTGGTTCAACAATAGAAAGGAATCACTTAGCTTGTAAGGAAATGGAAAGGATTTTGTTACTCCTCTAATTTGGAGGGTAACATATTGGGGGTTTGGTTTACCCTTAAGTAAGGGTAATGGTTAACATACTACCTGAACCAAACAAGGAGAAATGGACTCCTAGAAAGCTCAACCAAACAAGGCCTAAGTTAGTGGCAGGGGCGGAGCCACCTAGTAACAAGGGGTAGCACGTGCTACCCCTGTTTTTTCTAAAAAAAATTGATTTTTTTTTCTTTTTTTTTTTTAGTTTTCAAAAAACGAAACGTAAACCTACTCTCTGCGCCGCTTTTCTTTCCTCTACTCTCTCAGTCTCTCTCTCTCTCTCGTCTCTCTTCTTCCCTTTCGTACTTTTCTTCGTTCTTCTCGTCCCAACAAGGGGAACCAACGGTTGTGAACTTGTGATTCGTTGAAGAAAATCCTCCATTTTTAACACCAAATGAATTTAGCAGAAATATCAAACCAAAATAAGAAAATCAGATGGCCATGATTTACTAGAGGTTGATAAGAAAATCAGAAAATCATGTATAACCCATTTGAAGAAGCACGGAGAAGAAGAAAGAAAAGTGGGGGAGTTTTATTTTCATTTTCTTTAACTTTCTTTTCCCTTTTTCTTTTTCTTTGCTTTCACCTTAGTTTGCTGTATTGGAATATATAGTTTAGTATAAGTTTGTTAGTTAGTTTCCTTAATTTCAGTTAGTTTGTTATTAGATTAGTAGTTATAAATACATGTATTTTGTACTCATTTCAATACATTCAGAATAATAAAATCTCAGTATTTTTCCTTTCTCTCTCCTCTCTTTGTTCAAAGCTCAACAATAATGGCTACTCTTTTCTTCTTGTTCCCTCCTTGAACTCTCAATTGTAACATGGTATCAGAGCGGGAATGATCCGCGCTCGTAAATTCTGCACAAAATTCTTGTTCAAGTCAAATCCCTAATTCATCATAATTTTCCCCAATTTCTAGGGTTCTTTTGCGATAATTGATGATTCGCAAACCTAAAATCACCATTTTTCTCCAATTCGTTCTGATAGTTCGTTTTTCTTTCGAATTACTTTCATCACAATCAGCGTCGAATTTATTTGCTGATTCCGCAACTTCATTCTTCTTGATCTCTTTGCTCAGTTCTTTCAAAATTCTAGATATTTTTCCTCTGGTACTGATCGAAGGTTTCGAATTTTCACCAGTATTGGGGAATTTCATTTTGGTGGTGATTTGATCTGTTCTTGCTGTTTTTGCTCGCGAATTTTCACTACTATCTTCTCTTCGAATTATGAAATCCTTCTCTTATTTGAAGCATTGAAGATTTGGTTCTAGTTTTCGGTTCAAGATTTGTTCAATTCTTCGATCTTCTCAACTGGAATTTCTGGGTTTGATAGTCTTCTTCTTCTTCAAATTGATGATTTCGCTCAGTTCTTTACTGACGTAATAGAGTTCTTTCAATTTTACGCTGCTCCTGAATTTCTGGTATTTTTCTTGATTTCTCATTGCATATTTTAGTTGTGGGTGAAATTCTGGCTGATTGTTGTGACTTGCGAGTAATGGTTGGTGGCATTGAAACCACAACTTCTTGATTGGATTGTTGGAACCTTCTCTGATTTGTTTGGGTTTATTGTTCTTGCAATGCTTGGTGTACAGTTAAAGTAATTTTCTGAATGTTGGAGTTCTTTTTGGGTGAAATTAGGTGAATAATTGCAGCAATTATTTGGTGAATTTGGGATTATTGTTGCTGTGTTTGTTGTTGTTGATAATGGTTTATTGGTGATTTTGGGTTGTTGAGTTGCTGGTAGCTCATTAATCGAGTTGTAGTTGTTGAGTTGTTGTTCTACTAATTGGTGTTTTGGGGTTTGCTGGTAAATCAAATTGAAGACAGTGTGTTCTTGGTTTTGTTGCTGTGTTGATGGTGTTGTTGTGTTGGGTTTGTTGTTACTATGATGATGTTGATGGTGGTGTTATTGGTGTTTGATTGAGATTGATGATTGTTGATTGTGCTGCTGGATTATATTAGGTGTTGTTCTTAGATTGGAGTTGAAGTGTTGATTTAGAACACCTTGGTAGTGATCTTCTAAATTTGCAACTCTTTCATATTGCTTCCTTTCTTCATGTCTCATTTACTTTCTCTACTACAATATTTTTCTCCTTTTTTTTTTGTCTGCTTTTCTTCTCATATTCTTCATTCTTGCCCTGGTGATCAATTTCAATTGTTTGAATTGATATTCTGAATTTCTGTGATCCTTTTGTGTGATCATTTTCTCTGTTTTGTGCCCTTAGAGGCTTGTTTGTTTCAACCCATAAGTGGTTTATTTCGACCCATTAGAGGTCTTCTGTTGTGATCCAATAGAAGGTCATTTTTCTTCATGATCCATTATGATCATTTTCCTAAACCCATAGAGGTTTATTTTGATGAGACCCATACAAAGGTCATTTTTCAAAACCCAAAGTGGTTATTTTTCAAAGACCCATAGTTGGTCATTTGCCCATAGAGGCTTTGAATTTTGAGACCCATAGTTGGTCATTTGCCCATAGAGGCTTTGATTTTTGAGACCCATAGTTGGTCATTTTGTTGTGCCCATAGAGGCCTTTCTTTGTGATCCATAGAGATCAAATTTTATGACCCATAGAGGACCTTTCTTGCCCATTGAGGCCTTTTCTCAAGATCCATAGTGATCATTTTCTTCTGTTTTTCAGCTTCTAAACACATTCTTCTTTCCCATTCTTTTTCCCTTTTTTATTTTTCTATCTCAAATTGGAGTTGTGGTGTATGTAGTGTGATTGGTGGATGGTTATAATGGTGTATATGGAGGTTTTGGGTAGAGTATTCAATGTGATGGCAGCATGATAAGTTTCTTCAGCACAACAAGTTTGCACCTTTGCATGCTCATCACAAGAAGACAGCAAGCAAGATTCAAGCAACTGTTGGGTTCCTACACTACTTGTTCATGCTAGCAAGTGACATCAAGTTTTCAAGTTAATGAGGAATTCATTTCAAGTCTTCAAACTGAAAATGTTTCACCCATTTTCAGTTTGAGGGGGGATATTGAAATATATAGTTTAGTATAAGTTTGTTAGTTAGTTTCCTTAATTTCAGTTAGTTTGTTATTAGATTAGTAGTTATAAATACATGTATTTTGTACTCATTTCAATACATTCAGAATAATAAAATCTCAGTATTTTTCCTTTCTCTATCCTCTCTTTGTTCAAAGCTCAACAACAATGGCTACTCTTTTCTTCTTCTTCCCTCCTTGAACTCTCAATTGTAACATGCTGCACTTCTCGTTTTTGTTTTCATTTTCTTTATTTTCTTTTGTTCCTTTTTTTTCATAAATAACTCTTTTGTTCATTATCTTCTCAAATTTTGCAAGCTTTGAGTTTCTGGAATTTTACGATTCTCGAATTTGACTGTGTTTGATTGTTGACTGTTCTTTTAGTCGTTTAGCTGGAGCTAGCATTCAGCAAGAGTTGTAGCTCTTCAAATAAGTATAGGATACCATTAATGGATAATTTTTGTTTCAAATAAGTTTTTCCTGAATATATTACTTAAATTGCTAGTTTAGTTACTTAGTATATACTCCTCTGAAAAAATAAAATAGTTACTAATGATATAATTGACGAGGAATTATGTTGATTTATATATGAATAAATTAGAAGTTTATTGCTAGTAGCGCAATGCTTGAATTTGGATGGTCATGCTTGGAGGTTGAAGTTTATGAGTTTCGTTGCTAAAACAATACTTGAATTTGGAGGCTTATAATTTTTTGGTTTGTTTCGTGGAAAAATAATGTGGGTTTGCAGGTGGATTACTTTCTTAATCAGATATAGGTAGAAAATCACTTATTTTGTGATGTGAAGAATTATAATAGAGTGAATGTTCTCTTTATTGCTGAATGGAAGTTTGAACTGCTTTGGGTAGCACAATTTAGTAGTTGATGTGTTTTGATAAACATATTACTAGTTGATTTGCGATGATGAATTGAGTGATGATTTGTTTGACTCGATAGGATTGTAAAGCTGCGCTACCCCTCTTTCGCAATCCTGGATCCGCCCCTGGTTAGTGACATCTGCAAACTAATACCAGCAAAACAGGTCTAGAGTTTGCAACCTAATGATGCTATCATACAACATAAAGATGGGGACAATTTGAGCAATTGCCACATATCAAAATCTTCACTCTCTGCATATAAATTATCATTGAGAGCATAAAGTAGTTACATCAGACAACCTTGTTACCCAACTTGTTATAGCACACAATCAAACATAAAATTTATACTATCGAGATAAATATAGCAAATGAAGAACTCGCATATCAAAGGGGAATTATTCTGGGTTACCCTGCCTAAGTTTGTCAAATACCTTCCTCCATGATCCGAACAAGACAGGAGGACTTAGGAGACGTTAACGTAGCAATTTAAGTTACAAATAAGATCAGAGGCGGATGTAGGATTTTGAATTTTGGGGGTCCAAGTCCAAGCTAAGTTGATCAAGTAGACAATGATCATAATACACAAACTGACCAATAATTATATCACGCATATCAACAACGAGAAGTTTATTTTTAATGAAATAAATTCAAATTTTATATTGTTTGAGTCATTTATTAGTGATACTTCCATTATATCAATATTTTAATATTCTATCCATTTTTAATAAATACAACACTTTGACTTTTACACTCATTAACATGGAATTTTAACCATCATTATAAAGTTTATAGAAAGTGGATATATATAAATTTAGAAAATGTAAATAGTAGAATTCCAAAATTTACATAATAGAATATACTTTTATATATATTTCTGAACAAATCTTGGTCAAATCTAGAATATGAATAGTGAACAAAATTAAGTTGTTGCACTTTTACACTCATTAACATGGAATTTATATAAAGATTATAGAAAGTGGATATATATAAATTTAGAAAATGTAAATAGTAGAATTCCAAAATTTACATAATAGAATATACTTTTATATACATTTCTGAACAAATCTTGGTCAAATCTAGAATATGAATAGTGAACAAAATTAAGTTGTTGCACTTTTACACTCATTAACATGGAATTTTAACCATCATTATAAAGTTTATAGAAAGTGGATATATATAAATTTAGAAAATGTAAATAGTAGAATTCCAAAATTTACATAATAGAATATACTTTTATATATATTTCTGAACAAATCCTGGTCAAATCTAGAATATGAATAGTGAACAAAATTAAATTGTTGCGAAAATGGAGCGAGAATTAATTGTTAGAATTAGGCATAAAGTAAAGAGAGATGGCTACTCTGTGAAATAATGAAGATCCAAAATAAAAGAGTAATAGCTGAAGTAGTAAAGAGAAAGAAAAAAAAAGTAAAATAAAAATTAGAAACAAAAGCTTCAAGGAAAAAGAAAAAAAAATACTGGAATGGGTCTTATTTGGGATTCGAACCCCGTCACCGTGTGAAACATTGAGATGAACTTGACCATTGGCCTACATTGATTTTATAGAAACAAAAGCACGGAGACTGTACTCATCTTATTGTTTGGATATGTGTGAAGTAAAAAAAAAAAGCAGATTTTTTTTGGAAGGGCCCGGGCCACCCAGGACCTTTAATATATATATATATATATATATATATATATATATTAAAAATAAAAATCATGTTGTATTCATTAGCAAATACACCGAGTTCATTAAGCTTTTTATCACCTTTTTATGTAGATTGCACATGCTTGCCGTCTATCCTTAGCCATCTGTTATATTTTCATAGCTTGTCTCATCCATAATTCATACTCCCTCCACCCTCCAATATTTTCCAATCTTCCTCATTTGGATATCCTATAATACTTGTTTGATTCCTAGAAATGATAATTTCTAGCATTTAATATGCCAATAATAGAAATTACTTCTGGCAAAAGTTAAGCTAATGACGGGAGACACTTAAATGTCTATACTGAATTAAGATCTGAGAAGAAGAGAACTCTGAAGATAAGGAAGAAGGAGGTGGCTTGCAGTAGAGAGGAAAGAGAAATTAGTAGTAACAGTAGCTATTTGTGTATTGAAAACCTTCCCAAAGAGGAATTTGTGAGTTCCCCACTACAAGGATACGCTCGACCACCAGACAGACGAGTAGGTGCTGATTGTATATTCTTTTATAAGTTGTGTACGTTAGTGTACCCTTCTTCAATGACTTCTAATATGGTCTTGTATTTTAGATGACATGGCAGTCGTATACTAAGGCGACGTTGGAGTTGCTTGTGAGTTCTGTCGAGTTGATCAATATGAAGGCGGACACTACCTCTTCTTATTTGTTTCGACATTGTAGAGTTTTATTTCCCAGATCGAGCCAGTTTAGTTATTTGCAGACGATGCAGCGGCTTATGATACGAGTACAGATCTTCATGGCATGGACCGGCGATCTAGGAACAAGAACTATTCACTCAAACATCAAACTTAAAATTTTTTACAATAGCCTTCTTCGAAAAAGGCCACATGACATACTAAAATAAAATACATGACATTATACCTTTTACTATATGATTACTTATACAGTTATACTCAAAATAAAATACATGGCATTAAACCTTTTACTATATGATTACTTATACAGTTATACTCAAATAAAATACATGACATTATGCCTTTCAATATATGATTGTTTTGTCAAGGTATGAATAACAAAATTAAACCTTATAATATACGAAATTGTGCTTCACAAATTGACCTTATGGCATACGAAATATTACTTCATAAAACAATTTGGCACATATTATTTAAACTCCATTAACGTCTTCTTCAATGCCCCCAAACCTCAATTAATGGCGAGCATGGTAATTTGTGGACAATTAGGGTTCTCATTTCGATTTAATTTGAAAGAAATTAGGGTTCATGAAATTGAAATTCGCTCAGTGTTTGTGTAGCGTAACCACAAAAGAATTTGAAATCACCGGTCGTGAAGGAGATCAAAAAGAGAGAGAAGTGTGGTGTGTGACTGAGGTTCCCAAAATGATGGTGAGAGATTGAGGACAGAGAAAAAAGGGTGGTGGGTCGGTGAAGGAGATCGAGGAGAGAGAAAGAAGGGTGGTGACTCTAGTGAGAGAAAAAGATCGGCGAATTCAAGGGTGGTGGTGAAGGAGGTCACGAAGGAGATTGCGGTGGTGGCGGCGGTGTTGGTCGACTTCAGCGAGATCTGGTCTTGGGGGATGGTTTTCATCTTCGGTGGGTATGGTGGTCTTCGGTGTGGCTGGAGTTTGTCGTCGACATCTGGGTATGGTGGTCTTCGGTGGTATGGTGGTGTTTGACTTCGTGGTGGTACGATGGCAGTGGTGGAAGTATTGGTGGTTGGTGGTGGGTGTTAGAGAGAGATGGTGGTGTTAGTGAGAGATATGGAAGGGAGGGGATTTCAGGGGGTGGCAGCGGATAGGATGGAGGGGAAGGGGAGGAGAAGAGAGGAGGGAGGAGAGAGAAAGAGAAGGAAGAAGACAACTTAGGGCAATTGTGTAAATAAGCACTAACGGCAGTCTAACGCCGTTCATCATTAATGGGATTTGGTGCAATTAGTCAAACCTTAGGGGCATTTGGTGCATTTCCCAAACAACGAGGGTACCTGGTGCATTTCGTGAAACCTCAGGGGTACCTGGTGAAAAAACCGAAAAAACAAAGTCGAATACCCTAAATTGAAGCATGGAAGGACAAAGTCAACTTGCAACAATGGTGCGGTGGACGGTGGTGCGCTCGAAGGCAGCGGCGCTCGACGTGGCGGTGCGGTGAACGTGGTGCGGCAGTGGACGTGTGGAGTTTGAATGGCGAGTGAGACGTTATAGAGAGGCAGAGAGTGTGGATTGCGGAGGCATCTGCTTTTTTTTCCACTAACTTCCTACTTCCTAGTTCCTAATGGGCTAATGGCTATGTGTGTATTGTTGTTGACTTGTTGTGGGCCAAAAGTTAGCTGGTCTGAAATGGAAAAATAGCAAAATCCACACTCCAACCAGGTACCGGGTACCCGCTTGTATTGTATCTGCGGCCCATTACCCGACCCGGATTTTCTTGTTTATACCGGGTCGGGTACCCGGCCGAATAAAATCCAAAAAAAAGGGATTTTGACTCAACGTTTTTTGGGCGGGTCAGCGGGTTTTCTGGTCGGGTAGTTCGGGCCGGGTTTTTTTTGAACACCCCTACATAATAGTGGTGTGAAGTACTATATGACTAAGTGGCTACATAAAAATCTAAAAAAATGTTAAGCCCAAACTATCTCTTGAGTTTTGTCATCATATTTGTTACACAATTCATACTTAATGAAATCTTGCAAATAGGACATGCATTGGGAGGACGGAAGCCTATTAAGTCATATCTAATGTGATTAGACACTTATAGGTTGCTCTTACACAACCTACTACACCACTAGGCTTTCATTGCATTTGTATTAATGCCTTTTAATCAATGCGTTGTTTTTTTATTTCTCTCAAAAATTGATTTAAAAGGTTTGAATATATATTCATTGGTGTGTCAAATATTATTTGTTAAAATTTTAATTTCATTTATTGTGAAAAAAAAAAAAACAAAGCAGACAATGTAAAAGTGGTGACTTTTGGCAAAAAGATCAAACATACAAATTGGTTAGTGGTGCACTTTTAAAAATGAGAAAAATGAAGGAAATAAACTTGTACCCCCTAATTTTCTGTTCCAACCCTTTTAATTAATTATCATACCTCATAATTAACACACGGGAACTAGTGTGTTGACCTCATATTGACTAAGATGTCTAATTCATAAATACCTACTAAAAGGAAGACTTAGGCCTATGAAATTGAAATTAACTTTATTTCCTTCAAATTCTTTTGATCTACTACAGTTTAAATCATTATTGTCCATTTGTCCTACATAATTTCAATGCTCATAACACAAGGGAATAAAAAGTTATCAGAAAAAATAATCTAACTCCTTTTAATTTTACAACAAATGATTAATGACTATGATTTCACTTTTATTTTTTTCTCTTCATGTCTTAACCTAACTTATCATATTTATATACATGTCCAATTTTCCAATTACTCTTTTTCAAGTATAGCCATCTTAAATTTTTAATTATCGCTTATGAACGTTAGTTTAAGCCTAAATTGCAGTGTCATGTCCAAATACAGGATATGTCATGTCTAAAGTTGTTCATTTTATATGACAACAAAAGTTTAATCATATCTTTTGCGTACATAGGGAACTGTAATTTAATTTTATTGACAGGGTAATTGAATAGAGTGTCTTAGTCATAAGGACTTGTTAAAGGAAGACTTAGGACTATTATTTTGAAATTTACTTTATTTTCATCAAAAAAAATTGATCCACTACAGTCTAAACCGTTTAATAATTAATTATTGTCCCATCTACTTTATCTGCAAAATATGGATTATTATATAATAATAATTCTTATGTTCATAACACAGGGAATTAAAATTAAATCAGAAAAAAGAATCTAACTCCTTTTAATTTTGCAACAAATGGTTAATGACTATGACTTCAATATTATTTTAAACTAATCATGTCTTAACATAATTTATCATATACATGGAAAATTTCCCAATTACTAATGTTCTATTGTAGCCATCTTAAATATTTAAATATTTTTTCGTACATAATGAACTGTAATTTAATTTGTTGACAGGGCAAGAAAATGCGGAAATATAAAATTGAGACAACATAAGAAAATAGCATAAATAAATTGAGAGACAATTTAAGAAAAAACATATTTCATTCATAATACATTAATTACATTACAAAAGTCTTAATACTAATTTATTACAACCTAATATGCTCCTACTACTAATGGAGCCAAACTACAGACAAAAACAAGAAAAAGAAGCATAAAAAAAGAAAACCCAAAAAAAAAGAACCCTAGACAAAAGAAGACATGGGAAAGGCCATGCAGCCATGTCCATGCAGGGGCATGATCAAACCCATTCTTGTTGCGGATTTACCGACAAATGTCAGTAAATCTAGTTATAGTTTTTCGGAGTCCAATGGTAGGCGTCGGAGTCCGCTTCTGACTCCGACGCATCGCCACGTTGTGGTGATACATAGACAGAAGGGGTGGAGGAGGAGTGTGATGATGATGATGAGTGGGGGGTGTTGATGATGGTGTTGTTAGTGCTGATGATGGAGGGGAGGGAGACCGGAGCCTCCTACTCTTCCTTTCACGAGAGGAGGAGGATGAAGAGGATGATGATGATGTTGGAGAGTTGGAGGAGGAGAGAGAGGATGATGATGTATGAGCGGTGAAGGAGGAGGATGGTAATTGTAATGGTGATGGTGGTGCTGATGGTGGTGGTGAAGGACGGCGCGGTCGGAGGCGGGACTGTCCAGCCACCTCCATTTTTTCCTTTCCCTTGTAAGACATGATTTTTTTTTTTGGATAAGGAGTGTAGGATGGTTTTTGAGGAGGAAGGAGTCTAGGATGTGAATAAGAATATGGAAGTGCCTAACCTTATATAGGAAAAAAAAAAGTGACTGTTGGAGGCACCCTATTAATGAAGTGGTACTTAATTTTAGTTTGGAAAAATGGTGCCATTTTGATAAAGAAAAAAGAAAAAGTCCAACTAAAGTGTCTATTCCCAAAGCATGTATTATTTGAAAGGAAAATTGTGGACAAATTAAATTTCATGAAAATAGGAAAGCAAATCGATAAAATTATATAATTAACTATGTAATAGAGAATTATGAACTAGTAAATTATGTACCACTTTTATTTTGACCACATACTATATCAATGTTTGGAATTGCCAAAAAAAATGAAACAGAAACATGCATGCTATATTGTAATATAGAAGTGGTTTATTTCCCAAAAAAAAAAATATTAACTTGAATGGATAAATTTTTATAGGTCTATGTATTATATTCACTGCTTTGTGTTAACTTATTTTACAAATGGTTAAGGAAAATACATGCTTATGTAATTACCAAAAATGCGATTATTGGATTGTAATTTATATAAGTTCTCCTTATTGTAGCCACCATAACTTGTGTAATATCTCCATTATATAAGAGGACACATGGGGGGACACATCAAAAAAAAGATTAAAAAAAAAGGACCTTGGTTAACTTATTTTTTAAAACAAAAAATAGTAGGGGGAAAAAAGGACAACATGTAAACTGGACATGAGTTTTTGGAAAGTAAAAAACTTATATGGACTTGGTCCACATTAAATTAGTGTTGACCTAAGGCTAATTCATGTGATTTATGGAAAAAAAAAGGTCACTATATAAAAAAAATGATATAAATGATGAGTAGATATAGATTGTGAAGTTTGACTATGTGAAAAAAAAGGCTACTATGTCACAAAGTGTACAAAACTAACTTAACTGTATAATATAACTTAATATTTTAAAAAAGGATACTATATATGGAAAATTTCAATTCATTATGTTAAATAAGTGGCTTTGGTCCATTAGATCGGATCAAGTCCATCTTAAACTAACTCTTTTTGAAAATCCAAAGGAAATACATTTAGATCCACACCATTTATACATGATCTTATATTTAATCAAGACTAATAAATTAATAATTTCTTACTTCCTGAATATGGGTTTCAAGTAAATTGTGAATATCCATATGTATGAGACGGACTAATATTACTTAATTTAGATAAAATTATATAAGGCACTATGTAATAGACAATTTTCAACTAGTGAATTATGCACGACTTTTTTCTTTACCATAACTTATCACGACTGGTTGCTGGAAATACATGAATAAGACAATACCAAAGATGAATATGTAACGTAAATTGAACAAGTAATATTTATGGTAGCCACCACAACTTGTCTAAAATAACTTGTTCATGATTAAGGAATGAAAGAAAATTGTGAATATCGTAAAATTGGTCACGTAAAATTGCTTCATGCTTTGGACTTTGGGTGCAACTGGTAATGATCTGTATCTGATTGTCGAGGTATGTAAGAGATTTGCTAGGATCTATCTGTGTGTATGTCTCTCTCTCTCTCTCTCTCTCTCTCTCTCTCTCTCTCTCTCTCTCTCTCTCTCTTCCTCATCACTCTGTTTTTAATCTCACATAAAACTCGAATGTGGCCTACCTCACTATCAAGAAAAAGGCAAAGAGTAACTATTGAATTGGAAGAAGGTATGTTTGTAAGCAAATTAATAAGTTTTTTTTACATATTATAGTATTTATCTTTATATATATGTTTATAATTTCCTTTATGTGGTTTTCGTATGTGGTTGTGTAAATTATTGTTTCGGTTTGTCTTAAAACTGGATTTCTTTGTTTACAAAAGTGTTTGTTTTGCAAACTATTAAGCCTAATTTTGCATAAATTGTTTGCTTAATGTTAGGTACTATTAGGTTGGGGTTATTTTAATCGCTCAGTGACTCAGAAATATTTAAATTGATGTGTTATTTAGATAGGGAAAGATTTATAATTACTCAATTATTTCGCATCTAAATTGGGTTGTGGTTTGAAATTTAGAACTAATTCGTACCTAAATAGGATTTCTAATTTGGTAAATATGAATTTTTATGTAAAACTGTTTTTTATTTTTTTTTTTGTATATTGCATGTCATATACTAAAATCATTGTTTTTTAGGGTTAGTTTTGAAGCTATGGTTCTAACAGTATCAGTAGTTATTGTTTAGATTAATTTATCATAAGAAGGTGATATGTTTAGGTTTTTATTTACCCCTTGAATTAGGGAGTTTGTGATAACGGTAAAGGAAAATTATGACTAACATGTAATATTAGCATTTTACACTCCCCTTAAATTAGGGATGTTATAAAATTATTTGTTTATAAAAATATTTAGATGATAACTATTGGATTGTTTTTCCCTTTTTTCCTAAACCATCTTCCCTGGTTGCCATATATATTAGTTTTTTTAATGTGCAGGTTGGAAATAATATATTAGCTAAATTTGTTATTAAGGTAAGGGGTAAGATTTTTTTTTGAAAGAGAAAAGGTAAGGTTTAAGATTAAGGTAATAATATCTTAGCTAATATTTTGTCTTTCATATAAGGTAATTTCAATTTCGCAATTTAGTAATTGAAATTAAAATGGACAGGTAATAATAAACATACTACCAATGTGAATTTTAGATATTACATAAAGCGAAATCAACTTTAGTACTTATTGGTAGTTTGGACACTCAACACAACATAGTCACGTGACGGGCTGTGCAGTGTCACTTCACTGAACTGCAAAATACAATAATGATCTTAGTTGGTGTGGCCTAATTCACCACTCCATATAAATAAGAAGTCCTTATTCAGTCTATTTTTGTCCTTTTAAAAAACAAGTATTCTCTGCATATCTACATCACATTCAAACCTAAAACAAAACATAACTACGTTTGAGGAAAAATGGTGTGGCCTGTTACAGAGAAGCGTCGAAGATTGTCCTATCCTGAAGGTATGTTATGCACTATGTTCATGTTTTTTGTTGTGTACTTGTGCTGCTTTGATTTCTTAACTCTATCCTATAATGTTGTTTTTAAAACTTATATGATTTGTTACATTAAAAAATCTTAACTTTAAATACTTGTTTGGTCATTTCTCCAATTTTTTAGTATAAAATATAATAGTATGAATTTTTTTATATAGCTGCAAATAAATAATTGAAGGTGATAAGATGACTTTTTCTTAGTTGCAAACATTCCTTTTTTTGTTATTGTTATTCCTAAAATTTTGAAGGTTTTATTTAAAAATACCTTGAAATGAATTTTTAAACTAAAAGGTAAAAAACTCTAATCTTTACGGTTTTTGTATAAGATATAATAAGATGAATATTTATACATTAATAAAAAAGAATTTTTATGAAGTGTTATTGACATCCTTCTATTTATCGTTCCTCATAGGGTTGACGGCCTTAGATGACCCTCATCTAATATGCAGAGATTGCCATCTACTAACATTCCACATTTTCACAAGGCTTGCTTGGGAAGATCGAAGAAATCTGGAGAAAACTTGCAAGAATTGACGATGGTGGTGCAGGTATTTGCAATTTCGAAGCCATGGTTTGCCCTATTATGGTCACCGTGACCAATTAAAGCAATGGATCATCAAGGACATCATTTACAACGATGGTCATGACTTCAAGGCGTGGTTGGAGAATGACATGGCTGCGTATTTTGATGGTTATCCATTGTTGTTTAAGGAGGATTGAAGTGTACAACAATTTGTTTTGCTCGGATTTCTTAGTTTTTATGGTACTATTCTAAGCAAATATGTATGACAATTTTTATTTTATCAACAATATGGACGTCTTTACTCAAATCAATGAAGTGGCTGTTATTTTTGTTAGGTTTCATGAATTTTACTTTCGCTTACAATCTTATGTATTTTGTTAAGAATATCAAAATTATAGCATTATAAGATGTCGTTATACAAAAATCATGTTTGGACATGCAACGCGGTTTTACATAGATCTAATCTTAAATTTTGTGAATTGATCTACAATTTTGTTACAATTATTGGTTTATGGCATTGACAAGGTGTATATGAACAAAACCACCCAATTCATCTATCAAGTCCAGTTGCATAAAGAATATAACTTTTTGTTGGGAAAGACCTACTAAAATAGTCATCTTGTTGAAAAAGACCTAATAAAAATTTTTTTGGTCAAAAAGACCTAATAAAAATTGACTTTTTGGCCGGAAAATATTGAGGTGGTCTTAAGTAACAAAGGTAAGTATTATAATAGGTCTTTTCAACAAAAAGGTTTTTATTAGGTCTTTCCTAACAAAATAGCTATTTTAATATTTCCCAACAAAAAGTTCTAAAGAATAAAGATGAAACACTTATTGCAACAGATTTGTTTGATAATTATATATTTATATGTTTCTAAAGTTCAATTATACTTTGGAGATCACATAAATTATTAAACAAATGAATATTAACATTTTAAAGCAACTGAACCTATTAAAATCTTACAAATATGGAAATTTTCCTTTTCAAAAATTTTAGCTAGATTTTATTACAATCTCATTGGAACCCAAATAACTATCATTAAATTACACGCTCTTAAAATTTACCTTTCGGTTTTACGTAAACGGTTTTTTACCATTTAATGTGATGAAGCTATTTCGTTTTAAATGGGACATGTCTTTTGGCCTTTGGGTTCGTATGCCTTTTGGTCTGTGCTTTATATACTTCAATCCCATTTTCTTAAAAAACATAACCACCCATAAAATCAAAATTGCTTTCGCTATTTGCACATATTCTACAATTTCACATGAACTTATTTACATCAAAATGAAGGATTCAAACAACCTATTGAAGCACACTATGAAATTTCCAACAAGGAAGAGATCGTCAAGAACAAAACCACAGCTAATTAGTTGTCTGCCTAGTGAAATTCTAATCGACATTATTGGACGGTTAGCAAAGGATTGTCCATCAGGGTTTTTAAATTGCAAATTGAGGTATAGTATGTATGATTTGGTTTAATTCACCAAATGCATTAACAGTCATGTTTATTATTTTCAACCAGTTTGTTTGTTGGTTGCACAGTTGTAAAACACTAAACAGGATATGTGGTGAAGAAAAGGTTCTTCAACAAGTTAATCTTGAGCCTTTAGTCGGACTAATGTACAAAAATTATACGAATGCCTACAAATTTTTTATGGACTGCGAACAGTGCAACAATCCTCAAGCGCTAGTGCACTTTGCAATGGTATATGTCAATAACTTGTACGAATAACACGTTGCTAACTGTTTTACACGTCCATTAATTGTCTTATTTTTCTTAATAACTGTTCTAGAAAAATATTTTTACCTACAATGAGTTCGAAAATGGAATCAGTATGTTGGAGAAGGCGTGTGCACAAGGCCATATGGTGGCAACGTATGTTTTAGGCAACATTTTTATATACAACAAAGATGTGGAAGTAAACAAAAGGGTTATGAAATGATTGTCAATATTAGAACACAATTCGGTAAGGTTGGAATTAGAGAATGTGAAGAGAAAACCTTGATGCTCTTCGTAAGAGTATGGAAGAACTATAAAATCAAGGTAAAATCCAACCGTCTGATTTCATGTGACAAGCACGAAGAACATTTTAAAAAGTTTGATTCTTGGGAAACAAGTGATTACCCTTGTGCAAAGGATAATGAATTCAACTGTGATGCTTGCCTGTGCGATCGACAGGTTTATTTTTTTGTTAGGCACGCGTGTTAGATTATAGCTGGAACTATTTATATTTTTCAATATTGTATTAAATTCCTTATGTCAAATTTCAATGTCATTCTAAAAAGCTTTCTATTTTGCGTTTTTATTAGCACAACTGATTCCAACATTAGCATTGATATATATTTTGTTAATTCATCATCATTTAATGGTTCATCTATATTTATGCTAAACGTTATATACTAATAATTTGATGAGAACATTATTGTTGGTTTACCTACTAGCTAAGTATAATGCTAAATTGCTAGCAAGTGCTTCTTTTGCACCATTGGAGTTGCTAAGCCAATTTGATTGACCTAACTTTGTGGGGCCATGTGGCAATTATGGTAAAATCTATATCATACTCTACGAAAAAAATTATCTTACTTTAAGTGGAACATATTCAAGCAACAAGTATATTGGCTAACCATTGAGGGAGTTTTGGCTTAAAGCTAAGTTAGCTAGAAAAACCTAGGTGGCACTTATGTTAAATCGGTTTTCCCTTTATTATTTTTAAACTAATATAGTGGTAGGTGTTGTACTTTTCCTTTATAATTAGGGGTATATTGGTGAAAAATGGTGGACACAGATTTCCCCAAAAGTTCCCATATATAATAGAGATTGGATTTTATATTTGACAAGAATAGATTGGTAAGTTAAATATTTATTTATCTTTTTCGGAAAAAAAAATTTTAAAAATTTCTTAAATTTGGCAGTTATGTTTTGGAAATTACATAATCTATTAACATTTGATTAAATTTTGAACGCATATCAATCTTATAAAAATCTTGAAAATTTGGAATTTTGCCTTTTTAAAATTATAGGTAAAAGCGCTAACATTTCAAAAAACTGCCATCAAGGGAATTAAAATCTTGTTTACCAAAAAAAAGGAATTAAATTTGTCACTATTCTGCCTTCCAAAATACCTATACTTTCTCTCTCTCCATTAATTAACTTTTTTTATTTCCTTGTCACTGAACTCCGAGAAAGTATCATCAAATTTTGGAACCAGCAACGGCGGCGGGGTTAGTCATCGGTGGAAAGGTGCAGTTTTTTTCAGTTGAAAAAAATTTTCACATCCACCACTTATTTGTAGTTTATTTTGTTTTGCAAATTATAAAAGAAGAATAATTGTTTCTCAAATCTTGTGTACATCGGTTTGAAAGGAATTGACTTCGTAATTGAAGTGCAATTGGATTTTGGGTGTTTGTAGCATATAGAGAGTGGAGTTGGGTTCGTGTTTGAAGCCAAAGAGTGTTGATGCATGCCTTAAATTCAAAATTGTACTCATAATTATGAACTGCATAGATGTTGCTTTTTTTATACTATTAGTGTTTGAAATTGGTTTTCAGTTGGCCTGAATGTTTGTTTATTGGGTTGCAATTCATCAAGATTTGACCCAGCAATTGTTGTTGCTTTATTGTTAGTTTTCGTACCAATTTGTGATCAACAATTAATATATTTTTTTCAACTGGAGTATATGCAAACCACATAGTTTGATCTAAACTAACAAGAAACAGCCCTCGAGAAAATATTTGTAAGAGTAATTGAAGCATGTCGATGAATAATAGTATTTAACAATTGGGTGAATAATTAGTAATAATTAATAATGTAAAGTGCAAAATATGGAGGATCATTTCTGAGGTATAATCTGACCAACAAAATTCAAAGGTATTCATATTTTTCTAAGTTGTTTCCAATATAAGATTTGGCTATTACTTTACGTTATTATGCTATGATCAGCATACTGAACTCTGAAATGTTTTATAATTCCAGAACTACTAGAAATTTCAAGAATGTCTGATAATATGTTGATGATAAAGGGTACTGAGTCAGGTGAGCCAAGTCGTTTACGGAGCAATAAATGTATACAACCAGCATTACAAACCACACAAGTATACTAATTTTAATTTTTGAGGTTGGATAAAGTTAATGTGTTATTTGTAAATCATTGTTGTTTGGCAAATGATAGTTTTACAATATCAGGGTACATGGAGTCCAATGGGTGATTTAGATGAACTTGTGACTCTTGTAAAAGGTTTTCCACTAGTTAAAAAAAAGGTGTTGGAAGCATTGGGGTTTGAGTTTCTCCTTCATTACAACACCAAGATATTGAGGAGAACAATGTGTAGATGGGTAATAGATCATTTTGACCCAGTGACAAACACATTGTCTACTTATGGGGATAAGGTTTTGATTACTCCAAGACATGTTGAGTACCTTCTAGGCTTCAAGGACATTGGAATTATAATTGAGGAGGTAAGAGGCATGGCCACGCAACTCAGAAGGGAACAACATGATCACCCATGTTTCAAGGGTATGTTCACACTCTTCGTCATGAACCCCCTATGTTCACCAACACTGGATTGCAAGCCAAAACCAGAATGGCTTCACCTCGTTCTGAAGGAAGACCTTATTCCTAATTGGAATTTTGCGAAGCACATTTTTTATGACACAGTGAAGGCCATCATCGAGTTCAAAGGGAGAGGCACACCACAACAATTGGGCGGATGTCCCCTGTTTCTAATGGTATGACCTGCTATTTGTATTGTGTTAATAATTTCTCCTAAGGTACTATAATTATATTCTCTTCTTATGTCTGGCCATCTACATATATATTGATCAGGTTTAGTGTACTTGGTTGGTTTGTTTTTAGGTAATATTACGAATTTGTTATGGGCATTACATTGCAATGGCAGGTTTGTCAAAGTTGTAAATTCAAGGTTTGTTATCTTCGGCAGGCTATTTTCTGTGAATACTCTCCGAAGGACAAACTTTAAAAAATTTGGAAGTACGATCTTCCAAGGATTAGAGACTGGAGTGACATAAACACAAAGGCATTGCATGATGCAATTAACAAGCTCCTACAGGGATACAAAACGAGTAAAGTAAGTGTCCCTTATTTATAACATTGCCATGAAGTACATATAGGTGAATTTTAATGCTACAGATTGCCATGAACCATATAAGATCTGGCAAGTTTGACAATCTAAATATGATAGGTGGGAAGTAGGTTTTGGATAGTGCCAAACAGGATCTATGCTTGGTTACCACTAATTTTATTCATGTTTTTTCCACCTTGGTTGGAGAAGGTATTTACTCATATATATCCTTCTTTTTCTGTGTATTTGTTGCTGGTGGTCGAGAGAGACACGTGTCAAATAACAGAAAAGGTTCCAACTACACATGCACAAAATGTAGAAAAAGCGTTTACTCAAATATTGGACAAGGTGGATAGTTGGGGTAATGCAGTAAATGCAATGTTTAAATTGGTTTCCGACTTCGTGAATAGAACATATCCTCAAGCAGTAGATGACGAAGAATAAGAAATAGGAACAGAATCTGGGGATGAACAAGAGGTTGAGAGATGGAAGAAGCGGAAGAAGGAAATTGTAAAAGGAAGCAAACGGAAGAGATGTACGAAAAATGTTAAGGAGTGTAAGGATGATTCTGATTATGAACGGGAGGATAAAGAAGGACAACCTGAGGATGTCAAGGAGCGGAGATGCCGAGGGAGAAAGAGAAAACCAAGAAGCCGGCAAATAGTATTAAAGAGCATTGAGGAGAAGTAGGATGATGCCACGGCGAATGAATCATCTGATGTAGGGGTAATTAGGGGCGTAGTCCCTGATGAAGATGTCGATGAGAGAGATACAACTGCTGAAGTAGAGGACAAAGAGGAGGAAGAGAATGACAAGAAGGTTGATGATGATGATAGGAATTATAATGGCAAGAAGGTTGATAATGATGATAGGAATGATGATGATAAGAAGGTTGATGATGATTTTCATATGAAAAGATCGGTTTAGCGGTGCACGTTAAAGTTCGTTTTCTATCGTGCGCCTCTCAGCCAAATGGGGCGGAAGAAGAAGACTTCTGGGGAGGCAAGTAGCTCGTCGGCATCGGACAAGTCTTTAGATCTGGAGAAACATAATAATGAGCAAGGTAAGGATCAGGAGAATGCGAGTAGCAATGGAACAGTAACCCTGAACCAATAAGTCACCATTCCAGCTGAAATTCAAGCGAAGGAAGCTGCAGGGGTTACTTTTGGAGAAGAAGCTAGAAGGAACTGGAAAAGTTTTACAAATCAGAGAAAAATCTCAGACAAAGGTATGGGTTTAAAGTTTGTAGCACCAGTTTATGTAGAAGGTGTTCCTACAGCAAGATTAGAGAAAAATGAGGTAGAAAAGATGAATGAGATTTGGGAGAACTCTCTAATTGTCTATGTTGTGGGTCAAAACCCTACACTTACTGCTCTGAAATCTTATATTGTTACTTAGTGGCATTTAGGAGAGGAACCTAAGATGTTTAAACATGAGGAGGGGTTCTTTGTAATCAAAATGGCAAACAAGGAAAGTAGAGATGAAATCTTGTACTCAGGTCCACATCTTTTTTATGGAAAGCCTATAATTGTCAAGCAATGGACTGCTACTTTTAATTTTCATTCTGAAATATTAAGAATAGTTCCAATATGGGTGAAGTTACCTAACTTACCATTAAATTGCTGGAGTGAAGATTCCCTGAGTAGAATAGGTAGTATCTTGGGAGTGCCACTATATGCAGATGAGTGTACCACTCAATCATTGAGGGTCTCCTTTGCTCACATTTTGGTGGAGATGGATGTTACCAAAGAGGCTCCTAAATTCATTAAGATTGCTGATCCTAATGGGAATGTAATTGATCAAAAAGTGGATTATGACTGGTTACCTCATTTCTGTAAAAAGTGTCAATTGATTGGACACAATTGTGCTGTTAAACCTGGACCTCCCAAAATACAGGCAAAGCCACAGCAAAAATGGGTTCCTAAAACTGTTGTTGAATCTAGAGAAATTGTTGTGGAAGTAAGTAATACAGACTCTGGTGGTCCCATTGTGGCAGTAGATCCTAGCATTCCTGCTGGTGGTCTTGTCATGGTGGTAGATCCTAGTGCCTTAATTACTCCAATGCAAACTCCAGTTCAAACACCTGATGGACATAAAGAGACTACAGTTGAGGAAGAAGAAGTTTGGAAAGTTGTAACTAGGAATAATAAGGACAAAGGTAAACAAGTAGCTTTTCATGATGCAAGAGTAGTTCATTTTAATGGACAAGACTCAGGGAGACATGGGGTTGATAAGGGACCAAACCCTTATTTATCTTAATGATAATTGCTTCTTGGAATGTTAGGGGTATGAATGACCCCTTCAAAATAAAAGAAATTAAAAATTTCTTGATTACTCATAAGGTTAGTGTGTGTGCTTTGCTTGAAACAAGGATTACAGCTCATAATGTGAGCAAAGTTCAGAGGAAATTTGGTTGTGCCTGGAAATGGAGCTGCAATTATTCCTCTTCTCCAAGAGGAAGAATTTGGCTGGGTTGGCTGCCTAGTGAGGTCAATTTAACTATTCACAGTTTGTCTGAGCAAGTGATTGTGATGGATGTTACAAATTTGACTGGATCTATTCACTTTAATTTTTTTGTTGTTTATGGCCTGCACACCATTAGTGATAGGAAAATGTTACGGAGTGAGCTTTTAGATGCTACAAATGGTTGCAATTGGCCTTTCATCATCATGGGTGACTTTAATGCTATGTATAAGTCTGATGATAGGATGAATGGGAATTTGGTTAGTGATGCTGAAACTAAAGACATGGCTGAGTTAATTCTGGAAGCTCGAGTTCTTGAAGCTCCTAGTATAGGTGTTTACTATTCATGGACCAATAAAGGTCTGGGAGATGACAGAATTGCTAGCCGTATTGATAGAGCTCTTGTTAATATGGACTGGATTGACAGGTTCAATGATGTTAAGGTCAATTACCTTACATATGGAGTCTCAGATCACACCCCTTTAGTGGTCAACCTGGCTCCTGTATCAGTTGATGGTGGTAGGCCTTTCAGATTTCACAATATTCTTTGTGAGCATGGTCAGTATCATGAGATTGTATAAGAAGCCTGGGAGAGCATTGATGATAGATTCAAAATGAATAGTGTGTGGTTAAAGCTGAGGAGAGTTAAAAATGCTCTCAAGCATATTCACTCAAAACACTTTTCTCAGGCCCAGCATAAGGTGGAAGAGTTCAGAATGAAATTAGCAGCTATTCAAGCCCTACCTGACTTGCTTATCAATGATGATTTACAGGAAGAAGAGAAAGAATGTTGTGAGAAACTCTGATACTAGTCAAAGGTGGATGACAGCATGTTTAGACAGAAATCAAGGATTAATTGGCTTTCTATTGGAGACTCTAACTCGAAATTCTTCTTCAATGCAATTAAGGTTAGGAAGGCAAAAAACAAGATTACTGTGTTGCACAATAGTCATGATCAAACTATGACTAATCCTGAAGATATACAGAATGAACTTCTTGGGTTTTATAAGAACCTATTGGGAAGCTGCTCTTATAGTTTACCAACAATTGACTTAGTCATAGTCAGGTCAGGTGCTAAGTTAAGTCAAAATGCTTGTGAACTTCTTGCAAAACAAGTCTCTGATAGTGAGATTGAAACTCCAATGTTTTCCATTGATGACACAAAAGCTCCTGGGTAGATGGCTTTAATGTTGTCTTTTTCAAGAAGAGTTGGGGGTACATAAAAGAGGATGTGTTGGCTGCAGTCAAGGAATTCTTTCACAACTCTTTTATGCATTGGCCAGTTAATACTACTGCTGTTACTTTGATCCCTAAAAAGGACAATGCTAAGTATGCCAAGGATGTTACTCAATCAGGCCTATAGCATGTTACTCAATTATCTATAAAATCATTGCCAAAGTGATTACTTATAGATTGCATCAGGTCGTTGGTGAAATTGTCAGTCAAGCTCAGTCAGGCTTCATCCCAGAAAGACATATGGCTGATAACATTATTCTAGCTACTGACCTGATTAGGGGGTATAATAGGTCTCATATTTCCCCTAGGTGTGTGATAAAGGTTGACATAAAAAAAGCATATGATTCAGTTGAATGGATTTTTCTGGAAAATATGTTACATGAGATGGGTTTCCCTAGTAACATGATCAGCTGGATCATTGCCTGTGTCAGGACAGCTTCTTACTCTCTGCTCATTAATGGGATTTCTACTACTCCTTTTAATGCCAAAAGAGGGCTAAGGCAGGGAGACCCTATCTCTCCCTTCCTTTTTGCAATAAGCATGGAATATCTCAGTAGAAGCTTGGGGGAGCTGCATTTGGATCCTGAATTTAATTTTCACCCTCAATGTGAAAGATTGAAGCTCACTCACTTGATGTTTGCAGATGATCTGCTTCTATTTGCTAGAGCAGACACTAGTTCAGTTACTAAATTGATGAATGCTTTCCAAAAATTCTCCCTTGCTTCATGCCTTGAAGCTAGTGTGGAAAAGAGTTGTATGTATATTGCAGGTGTTTCTACTGATGAAGCTCTTTCATTAGCAGAAGCTATTAGCATGCCTATTGGGACCTTGCCATTCAAGTATTTAGGAGTTCATTTAACTTCTAAAAAGCTTAATTTTGCTCAATGTAAGCCCCTCAGTGAGAAAATTACAGAGAGGGCTCAAGGTTGGATGGCAAATCTTTTGTCTTATGCAGGCAGACTGCAGCTGGTGAAGACTATTTTGAGTAGCATGCAAAATTACTAGGGTCATATTTTTCCCTTGTCAAAAAAAGTCATCAAAGAAGTGGAGAGTATTTGTAGGAAGTTCCTTTGGACATGCAATACCCTTCCTTCTAGAAAAGCTCCTATTGCTTGGTCTAATTTCCATAAAGCTAAAGCTGCAGGTGGATCAAATGTTATAGACATGGCTTTATGGAACAAAGCTGCAATTCTGAAATTGCTTTGGGCTTTAGCTTTTAAAAGAGACAAATCATGGGTTCGATGGGTTCATGCTTATTACATTAAGAGAAGAGATATCTTCACTGTTGCTATTAGTAGCAACA
This sequence comes from Beta lomatogona, assembly GCA_947646795.1. NCBI lineage: Eukaryota > Viridiplantae > Streptophyta > Magnoliopsida > Caryophyllales > Amaranthaceae > Beta > Beta lomatogona. The sequence goes on along the minus strand of CANSNZ010000928.1, from coordinate 2,857,983 downwards.
CCTCTTGGCTCCTAAGGAAGATCATTGACTCTAGAAGTTTGCTTGACCAAATTGGTGATTGGATCTCTGTCATTGCAAATGGCAAATTCAGCATTAAGAAAACTTATTCAATCCTCATGGGTGATCAAGAAAGGGTTGTTTGGAGAAGAATTATTTGTAACAACAAGGCTTCTCCAAAGAGCAAATTCATTGTGTGGCTGGCAGTTCAAAACAGATTAGCAACTGCAGATAGATTATGTCAATGGAATGTTCCTTGTTCTGTCACTTGCTGTCTACTCCCTCCGTCCCATAATACTCTTTACACTTTCCTTTTTCATCTGTCCTAGAATACTCTTTACACTTCTATTTTTGGATATGACCCACTGTTATTTTAATTCTTCAACCTTTTAAGTTAGCCCACACTATCTCTCCTCCAAATAAAATAATACCACTCCTACCACTCACCAACTCTAACCATGGCCCACACTCTCTCTCCTTAAAATAAAATAATACTACTTTTACTAACTACTAACTTCTATCACATCTACTTTTCAATAAAATAATAATTGATAACCAAGCAACAACTTATCATCTAAAACTATGTATATTGATAAGTGTCAAGAGTATTCTGGGATGGAGGGAGTATGTAACAAGTAGCCAGAATGTTGTGACCATCTTTTCTTTGCTTGTGAGTATGCTGAGTTCATTTGGAAAGCTTTGATGCATCTTCTGAATATTCAATACCAGAAGAGGAATTTTCAGGCAGAAATAGCTACTGCAGATGTGAAGGCTCACAGTTCAAAGAGCAAAGATAAATTGTATATCATGCTATTTACTTAGTCTATTTATGCAATTTGGATGCAAAGGAACAACAAAATCTTTAGAGGTAATTTGAATCATCCTACTCAGGTGATCAAGGATATAATCTTTAGAGTTGTTGTTAATTGTAATGACACTGACAGAGCCTTGTTAATGCTGTAGCCTTAGTTGTTTTGGGCTAGTTCTTCCTTGATGTTGGGAAATTGTCAGTGCCTTTAGCTTGTATGGTGTGTTCACTACTTTTTTTGGTAGTCAATAATATCTTTAAATTGCCAAAAAAAAAAAAAAAAAAAAAGGTTGATGATGCCGAACACGAAAAAGCCAATACGATCGCCCCAGCAGATGAGGAGCATTCCGCCTCAACGACAGATGAGGATCCTCCATAGGAGAAGCAAAAAACAAAGAATACGAGGAAAACAAACAAAGGTAAAGCTCCTGCGGAAAAGATTGAAACTACTCAAGAAAACGATGAAGAGGTTAGTTAGTTGATTAAGTAAGAATTTGTGAATTATAGAATTTATATTATTTACTGTACTTGTTCATGTATGTAATCTGGATAAAGTATTTAGGACATTACCAAACCAAAAAAAAGCGTAATTATATAGAATTTCTTCATTACTTTGAGCATCATTGTTTATAGTTTCTCACATATGTTGTGAACTGACTGTAATGTCAATGAGTTCAGGTTGATGAAGAGGAGACGTTCCATATAAAACATGTTCTACAAAAGCAATGCTGGACTTTGTTCTATCCGATAAGGAAGACCCTAAGTGAGTCGGTGAGGTTAATCTTTAACCATATATATTTATCTGTTGGCCGGTTTCACTTGGGAACTTTTGTGAACTTGAACCTTTAATTTTATGTTTTTACTTTTGTAATAGTCAGGTGTTGTTCAAGTCAGAGTGGACATCAGTAGAGAGGAGACAGCTACTGACCTTGGATCCGGGGTGTGAATTGACGGAACAAGTAAGGAATTCATTACTAAATTAAATATCTAAGAATGTTTATAAATGATTGAAAACCCATCGCAGCTTAAATTGAATGTGGGATTTATTTAAGATCATCAATTTGGTGGGGATTCGAGAGACAATCAGGAAATTGAACGCGCGAGCAAAGGGGATAAAATCCCCCCTGTGACCCCCCTTTCGGCCTTCCCCCCTTGACCCCCTAAGGGGGGACCGGCATTGGTTGCCGCGGTATAAAATAACTAAGACGAACCACCCGGATCTCATTGTATTGAACGATTCCGGTTGCTTTATTTCTGCCCCCCGCCCCTTTCTCGTACTCCAAAAAGGCAGAGAAAGGGGGCAAGGGGCAGTTAAAGCTTTAACTTCCTCTTAAATTTAAAGCTTTAACTTCCTATAAAAATGCAATGCGGCATAATTCCCCCCCGAGGGCTGCCAACTTCTCTAGTTCACCACCGGTATCCCATGAGCTATTTAATAATATTGTATGGATGTCAAAACGCGAAGTTTACTGTTTTCGAGAGTTAAAAGAATTTAACTTCTCGGTAGTTATAGGAGATTGTATTTTCGGAACGCCCTAATTTTATTTCCTTGCGGAAATTGAACGGGCTAAATAGGCAAACAAGTTTTTTCATACCCACGGCACTCCGGGTTAGTTGCGATGTCTTTGAGCTGCTGTTTATAATGGTTGAAATTTGTCATGAAATTAAAATGTATTTAATATTATTAAATTCTTTCAATACTGAAGACAATGGATGTGAAAAGGACGAGGAAGGGATCAAAATATTTGTCGGATTCACCTATTATGTAAACTTCATACTTGCCAGATGATCCAGACCAATGCAAAGAGGTAATTGTAATTTGCCTATATTGTTCCGCTAATAGCTATTTTTAGTTTGAGGAATAGTTTAATAATATAGTATATATATTGTAGATCATGGTTCCATTATGGTCACCGAAGCTAGAGCATTTTTACATGTGTGTTGTTTATTTGGAGGACTCCAAATTTTACATGCTTGATTCTAACCTTGATGAAAACACGCAAAAAAGGATTGATAATGCCAAATGTCAGGTATTCGTCTTGGATTGTCTGGTTGGTTGGATGTTTCCGTGTGTATGTAAAATAATGGCCGCATTTCTGACACAGATTAGGAAACTGTCCACACTTATGTCTTCAAACAAGTCTGACGAGAGGCTGAAAAGGTTCAAGGCATTTTTCGGTTGGGAAATCAAGCAGGTTAATACCCCAAGACAAGCAAACGCGTACGTCATTCACAAGTCAACTTTTCTATTACAATTTTTTTTTGGAGACGGCTACGCGTTTTTCTAAAGTCTCCCACTTTTGTTTTAGATATGATTGTGGGATGCATGTAATCAAATATATGGAAGCACATAACAGGAGAAAGTGGATGAATAAGAAATACTTTGAGGTAATGGATGTCTATGATTAATCTTATCCAACCTTGCATATTTTTCATGCATTTTTGCTCCATTTAAAGCAACTAATTGTGTGCAAATGTTTTCCAATAACTTAGGATCTTGCAATACATCGCAAAAAAACTCTAACATCGTTGATTGTTTAGGATGCAAATCAGTTGAAAGATACTGTCTACAAGTTGGCACTGGCGGGTTGAGAGAACGAAATTCGATGTTGGTGTATTTTCCTTGCTATTTTTTGGACATATTTATACTGTACAACTAAGAGTTGTGTTAAAAACTTTTAATATGTGTTACTTGTGCACTGTCGAATATTTGTCGTTATTCCTGATTTGGTAATGTCTCGTGACACAAATATACTCTAGACTTGTTTGTCATAACTATAAGTTGCAATACTTCTTTAATTCAATATATGTATTTGTTTTTCGTATTCATGAGTCCTCACACATGACAATGTAAATTATTTCATTTGTGACATTGTTTGATAATGACCAAAATCATGGTTGGAGATTGCCATAAACTTTGCTGCATGTACATGAAAGACAGTTAGACTAGTTGAACAATCGAATTACGCATAATATTGGTATTGTAAAACGAAGTGTTGTGTTGAAAACTTGGACCTTGTGTTACTCAAATATTTGTCTGTATTATGATTTGTTAATGTCCACGATCATTATAGGACATAACACAAAAGGTACTCTAAGAATCAACAGATAGATCAGAATGAACCAAACCGTTGTGTCATGAGTAAAAGTTGTTGTACTTGTATACTATATATGTAATTGTTTTTTGTATTCACGAGTCATGACTCATGATACATGGATTACAACGTATTTTACTTGTGACAATGGTCAGTAATGACCTAGTTCATGTTTAGACATTGCCATAAACATTGCTACACATTAATGAAAGAAAGTTTAGCTCTCCAACAATCGTACACGTATAATTTTGAGGGAATATAAAATTTGAAAAGAATGTTGTATAAAATAATTGGGAATGCTAACAACACTATACATAACGAAGACTTTGTCTCGATGCAAAGTTATATGCTATGAAGTACAACTCGAATCAACACCGCTGAATTTTATGTTATTTGTCAAGTTGTTATTTTTGCTTGTAACTAGTTTATCCAAACACTTCAATCGTTCGGCACGTATCTCGTCGGTCTGGTGAATTAGAAAACAAAATTAGATGACAATTGCATTTTCAAAAAAATTTTAGCCCCAATACAGTAACCGAAGGTTCTTACTGAATATGTAATGTCTTGCATGGCTTTGATATCGACACATTCGATGTACTTGAGGACATACATTCCACAGTCATGACTGAAAAGGTGAATTTGTAATGTCGATTAGTTTATTTGGATAGTAAATATAACTAAGCTAAATGTGGATATTTGAAGTTACCAATTTGGCTGTAACGGAACATCTACGACGTCAAATAAAAAGTCTTTGTCCACCTTGAAAAGTCCGCCTAAGCAATTTTTTCGAAGCACTGTCGCATCTTTGCTCATCTGACCAAATTGAAGTTATTATGGGTCAACACACGTTACAGTCACTACATTTGAAAAGTACAGCGTGTTAGCTTGAAATAGATACCATTTCCACAGCGAGATTGAAGCGGTTGTTCGAGGCTCCTAATGAATCTATGATATACACCATTGTTTTGAAGACATAGAAGACCAACAGGAATCAATGTCTCGCCTCGTTGTCTAACACAAGAATGAAAACCTACAAAAAACGAAGATTTTGAGAGCTGATTAACTAATAAGGCGAATTAAATCTCAAATAAATTGCAACACTTGCAACTATGTAAAACCTGTTCAATTTTTTCGACGTGTTCAGGGATAAAGGTGCCATTCACGGCTGAACACCTATTCATTATGGCTTGACTTCCTCTATATGGATTCCGTTCATCGGACTTAAGTACAACACCCTGAAACATTTTTATGTTTTGGTTCAAATAAATACCCGCAAGGTACGAAAATCAACTTAGTGTAACCCATAATCACATATGTACCTGGAAAGATGGGGACAATACCATCTTCGTGGAGTTGGTCTCCATGAACCCCAGTTGCATGTCATATAAGTAGACATTGATAAAATGTAAAAAAAAATACAACTTTGTAAGCATATTACTTGAATTAAAATTAGGTAGTATTGATAGTCAAGACTTGAGTAGACAGCTTACATGATTAGACAGTCATCCGTCTAGAAATACACACATAGAGTCACCAACTGTCAATCTGTGCATACCCTCACTTGGACAATACACTTCGTCATATTTGTCAAACTTGTGAAGATTTAAGCATATTTTCTTGTCCCGATCTACTAGTTGAGGTAGATACTTATGGAATACTGGCTTTGGCAATTTGTTAGAACTTCATCTTTTGGAAACTGGAGGGCTGCCATTACCAGGCACAACCTCTTTATCCTTACCAAATTAATTAAATAGGAAATGCATCAAGCAAATGTAATGGCAATAATTGATATGCGTGTGGTAATGTCTGGAAATGTTAAATGTGATGACCACAATGCACCTATAATACAATAAGCTCTTTTGCGTTGCACTTCTTCCGCCTCTTTACTTTCGAAGATGTGGGCTGCGAAGATTCTGATTTTGATTTTTTTTTTACTTCTTCCCTTACCTGGTATATACAGTGTAATATGGTAATGTCCAGAAAAATTTATTTGGATGGCCAAAAGGAAGCATTAACAATTTAGCTACTAAATTATTGCCAAATCAAATGTTAAGGTGTACTTGTTCGTTTTGTGCATTTGAATTGCGCTTTTTGTTTCCCTTGGGCTTTGCTGCCTATAAATTGGGGACATAATTATCATTTTTGAAATAATAAGTGCTGACAAAACAATACACTTTCAAAACTTACGGTTTCATTTGATTTTGGATGCTCCTGTTTTATCCGCCGATGAGTCCGCTTCTCCATTGTTTTATCTTCAGTGTTCGCTCCACCAGATGGGTCAACGCTGCCCTTTGATGTTGAGACAGTGTTTGGAATCTTCGATACATCAATAGGCTTTTCGGCTTTTTTTTACCTTTTTTTTTGCCTCGTCCTTCACGTCTCTCAGTGTTTCCAACCCTGGAGGAAATTGAGGCACATTGAAACGAACATTTCGGATACTAAATGATTCAATTTCTAAGGGTTCTTCTGCCCTTTCCTCCTCTTGTCCTCCCAAATCAACGTCCAGCTTACGCTTAGTTTTTTAATTTTTGTATGCAATCGACCAATCAACCATCAGGACTTAGGAAAGGGGAATTCGATCTATTATTAGTAGCGCAACTAGCACCTGGAGTTCTTGTTGATTTTTGTACTCCCGGTGTGAAATCACCTTCTTCATTGCCCTTTGGTGACTTTTCACCATTGGCTTCACCATGACAATCATGTTGCTTTGAATGTAGTTGAGCCAACGACAATTCGATGTTGGTAACTTTTGAGCGTATTTCATTGATGGCTTCTAGAATCACGCCCAAGTTCTACACAAACAAAATGAAGGGAAAAAAGGCAAAATCAGGTTTCGGATTCATAACTGTGGAAGATATATTTTCTAACTGAATATCTATATAATTTATATTGAATATGTAATTACAATATTAATCGTTGGAGCTGCTTATGATTAATTAATTGGCTACATAAATGAAGGAAAATAAAGAAAACCACCATGTAATACTTACACATGAGGAGTTGTTTTTGTCTTCCGCCATTTTCGGTTACTCCACTGCTTCTGTAACGAGAGTGAGGGGGGATGTACAGTGGGTTTTGGTGTGATGACAGAAGGCAAAAACCCTAGACATAACCTTCCTTCCTAACCACCCACTAACCCACATACAAAAGATTGCACAGAATATAATTTTGAGATCTTCGTTTAAAATTTTGAAGATAAGTAATATTATATTATCTCCTTTCCAAATATGCTAAAAAAATAATTATTTCCTCTCCAAATATGCTAAATTGAATAATTATTTCCTTTCCAAATATGCTAAAAAGAATATTTTGGAGAATCTTAATAACTAATAGAATAGATCATATCATTAATTATTATCCACGTTATTATCATCTAATTCTTTTTTACAAAAAATAAAATAAAAAATCATATTCTTCCTTTTCAGTTACCTGCGTAAAATCAATAGTATTATCAAATATAACTGTCATTTTGTAAATTCCAATGTTTTTTTTTGTTCAAATGAGGCACAGCCAATAACTGCTATTTTGTAAATAAAAAACTCTTTTCCTATGTATTTAGTATATCCTATTGTTCCCCTAAAAAAAAAAAGTATATCCTACTGTTGTTGAATATCGATATAATGTTTGATCAATATTTGGACATGTCCATCACGTGAAATACCAGTGACCAAACAATTAAGGTACACAAACTATAGAAGTTGACATAATTTTCGAAGCTGAGTACAAATATAATAGGAGTTAAGCGTATGGCAATGCAAGGATAACACGATGGTCATAGCCATAAAAAATATCACTATCCGATTAGCGGCTATGACCAAAACAAGTTACGGGACTGTCACTATCCAATATTTGGACATGTCCACAACGTGAAATACCATTGACCAAACAATTAATGTTCACAAATGAACAACGATACATGTTTTTCGAAGCTCAGTACAAATATAATAGGAGTCAAGCATCTGGCAATAACAAGATGGTCATAGCCATAAAAATTATCACTATCCAATTTGCGACTATGACCAAAACAAGTTATGGACTGTTACTATCCAATATTTGGACATGTCCACCACGAGAAATGCCAGTGACCAAACAAGTAAGGTTCACAAAAGGTTCCTTCGACATATTTTTCGAAGCTGAGTACAAACCTAATAGGAGTTAAGCGATTGGCAATGCCCGGATAACACTATGGTCATAGCCATAAAAAGTATCACTATCCATTTAGCGGCTATGACCTAAACAAGTTATGGGACTGTCCAACGCACCAAAACCAAAGGTAATTTGTCTTCCACCATTCATATTCTAGAAAAAACCACCAACGTCGGCCAACTGAACTAAAAACTCGACCATGGCACCCAGAATTATTCGTCTGAATGGCATGCTGCATATAACTTCGCAAGTCAACTTTATGAACCATAAATGTCTTCAAATTAATCTGAAACCCTAATCGTCTTCAAATTAGGTTGCTCCCCGTTAATAAAGGAGGTTCTAGGGCATTGAAGAAGACATTAATGGAGTTTAAATAATATGTGCCAATGTTTTATAAGTAATATTTCGTATGTCATGATTTTCATATAGTATAATTTGTAAAGCACAATTTTTTATATGATAAGATTTAATTCTGTATACCTTGAAAAAAAAAATCTAATCGTCTTCAAATTAAGTTGCTAGCCGTTAATAATGGAGGTTTTGGACTACTGAAGAAGACGTTAATGGAGTTTAAATAATATGTGCCAATGTTTCATACAGTATTATTTTGTATGTCATGATTTTCATATATTATAATTTGTAAAGCACAATTTCGTATAATATAAGATTTAATTCTGTTACTTTATGCCTTGAAAAAAAAACATATAGTGAAACGTATAATGTCGTGTATTCTTTATGGTAGTATAAGTAACCGTATAAGTTAGTAAATCATAAACTAAATACAATATATGGAGAAAAGATTTTAATACATTTAATTTTGGAATTAATTCGTAAACTTCCTAAACTACATGGTCAAACTATCTCCAACTTCCTTAAATCACGCGGTACAGTCAGCATTATTGTGTGTATGATGTCGCGACATGTGTGGCTCACATTCATTTCTTACGGTGGCCTTTTTTATAATAAATTCATCATAAGAACATCTATCAAACTTACATAGAGGAGTGGGGTCAGCAAGAAACCAGACTTGTCCATGATCAGGGGTTGTGCTACTGCGATAGACGAGTATATCTGTATATGGTATGGTCTCGTCGCACCACGAGGTCGCGTTACTGATCCTATGCAACGACCACCCTCCGCACATTATTAGCCAGCGTCCACAAACATAGTACCCCTACGTGTAAGACTTAGTTTTTTTTTGTTGATTTACGTCTTAAACTTGTCTATAATTTACCATTTTCCATGCAGACGCATATTTAATCTGATGTTTCTCACAGATGGGGGAATGTATTGGCAGTTGCCGAGTCAATGCCCCTAGATATGGCATACCAGTTGCTTGTGTAGACACTGGAGACCATGAGGGACTTTGCACCGAGATTGTTGGCCGGGTCGGACAAGGTCACATCTTGCTACATGTGTCCATTTCTGTTGCACATACATCTGCCGTATGGGCTCCTTCTCCGCAAGCTCTACCTCCTATGCCCCTCTTATTCATGTCACCACGACATCGTCACCCGCACTAGTATTATTTCCACCTCGTCAGATGACTTATCAATGACGTTTGACCACCACTCCTCTTGGTGTCATCTTCGAGCTTGATGAGTTTAAGTTCATCCACACTTGCCGAGAAGAAAATTACGGGGTTTAGAATTTTCACTTTGTGTTTGTATAGTTCTCTAGGTGATTATTATTTTGGTCTTGGGTTTCATATGTAGATTGCAATTTGAAATCTTTGCTATATTTGTATTATACTTCTATTATTTAGAGTATAGGCATCACTTGAAACATTTATGTCATTTCGTTGTTTGGGCTACACGATAATGGAATTTTTAGGCTCTTAAGTTGGAGATTGTCTGAACTAAGAGACTATGGAATTGATGTTCGGATAAATTTGTTGTTTGGATGAATTTGGTGTTTGAAGCTGGACTTCTTGTAGGTTTCATTCTGCCATTTTGGCTAGTAGAAGATGCAATTTCACCCAAGAAATTCAGCCTATAAACTGCTACTCCAAGTATCACTTTACCAGTTTGCCAAGAACATCTCAGTCACCCACGCCTAGCACATAACCGCTACACTAAATAGCAGTCATCCTAGGTAAACGAATACTCTACATAGCATCTTTCTCCTCTTCACTAATCATAATAGCAGTTTGTTGAAAAGTTAGACCACTATTCTCACAAGCAGCTTAGTTTAATGACAATAATAAAAACCCAAAAAAAATTCTCGTTCCCAGTTCTATGTTCCACGTGGACTATATGCTCGGAATTATTTCACTTCCTCCGTTCCAAAATAAGTGAAACACTTCTCTCATTTATGTGAGAGCTTTTTGAGACAAGGATTTCACTTATTTTGGAACGGAGGAAGTAGAACAAAGTGGGAAATATTTTTTGCTTTACCAATATCAAGGGAAAAAAATTCCGTAAGAACCACTAGTCAACAAGATCTGCCAGTGCCTCGTCCCCGGCAAGTCGAGAGAGGAACAGTAAATATGAGAGAAACAAAGAAAGAAGAGGAGCTTCAATTAAATTTAAAAAAGGGAAAGAGAAAAAAGGCGACAATGTAACCTGAATATATACACAGTTTTCCACACAAAGATCAAAATTCAAGCCATATTTGCAAATGGCTGCTATTGGTACCAAAAAAAAAAAATTGACAAGAGGAGCTACGTATCAAAATTAATAAAACGACGACTAAGAATCTGTTCTAGGTTTCTGGCAACCTCCATAATCAATAGACAATCAATCTAGTTAGTGACCAACTTCAATGCTTGGATGAAGGTGCAAGAATCTAGTTTCATGTTTAGAACCTGGTCTTGCAGATGCAGTCAGCTGTTTTTACTGTGTTCCGTGTCACAACCCAGTTCCTTGTCCTATCCAGAACATGAGGCTTTAAAGGTGAAAAACCGAACCTAGTTAAGCTTTGAAGTTCACTGTCGACAGGTCCTGCCAATTTTTTTGATTGGAAGAAATAAATATAAATAGTTCATGTTGCACAAAATGAACAAAAGGATATGCAATCTCCAGCACTTGCATATTATACAATGACCCGTCAATTCATGTAGACCTTGTATAATCACAAGTTATCCACCCTTTCAAAATGCTTAAATTAAGGGTCAAATTTGTGGATTAGCAAACGTGAAATTCAAAGTGGAACTAAATCGTTTACAACTATACAAGCCCTTTCAAAAGCACATGATCCCATGTAATTTCTTATTTATGGAAGAATGTCAAAATCGTTGTAACATTATTTATTTTTACGTAGAAGTGGTGTAATCACAAGTTATCAACCCTCTAAGTTCAGCATGCTCAGAATTACTAACCAAAAAGTCAAAGAAATATAACTATAGAAGCCCATACCTTAGCTCTTGATAGCACAAAGACAGCGACTTTTGATTCTTAGTGTTCTCAAATAGAGATTCCTTTGAAGATGAAGACTTCTGTATAATCAAACTCCAATTTTAGCCTCTTTATTTACCACTCCACTTTCAGCTTTCATTAGAGGCGCTACTTATAGCTTTACTTCCCGTCTTGGGCCTATTTTTAACAATCTTCCCTGGAGGGACAACATCCTCCTCTGAATTCCCCTTTGAAGTGGCCTTTGGTGCATTTGATTTGACTTTTGTTAGCTCAACATTCTCTTCCAACGGTCCGTCTTTTGCCACAGCAGTAAATTTTTTTGGAGCACTCTTGGCATTAATGTTCTGCTTTGTGCTCGGTACTAATGGATCTGCATCAGGAATCAAAGCACGGCGACTAAGGCGAAGCTGCCCCTTCTCATTCACCTGCACCATGTGGAGAAAAGTTATTTCAATCAACAACTGAGGCCCACTAACCGACGCGGAGTGCCAGAAGCATCACACTGTGTACAGCCATTTACTACATTACTTGGGGTCAGGTAAGTGTCGTAGTATCTGACTCGGCCATTTTGTGGATATATTTCAAGATAGTTGGGAAAGGCCTCATTGTATGGCTTTTGGCAGACGTGTTCCACTATTTTTATAAGGTTAAAAGCTTTGATGACCGCCACCCTTGTTTTCCTTTTGACCATTCCTTGAAGAACTTCAAATAGATTTGTAGATCCCATCAAAAAGTGTATGTATATAGTGAGCAGATATGGGCAGGAAGCCCTCCCAATATCCATACTTTCTGGATATGGGCAGGAAGCCCTCCCAATATCCGTACTTTCTGGATCTACCAGGAGGTTCAATCCCCAGTCCAAACCCAATCAAGAGATGTTTCCGCTGTAGCCAAGCGGATCAAGGATGTGGGTTGTTGCCAGAGGAACAGGCTTTCAGTCGATTGTAGTAAGTTCTCATGCACTCGATCAATAATGCTTCAAGAGTAATGCAAGAATTGGGTTCTATAGCTTTCCAGTTTCCACTTTTAAATCAAGTATTATTTCTGATTCACAATTTACCAAATATGTTCTTGCGAATACGGTAGAGGAAATGAAATATTAGCGTACAATTTTAGGATATGTTATTACCCCAACCTATAAATTTTTCACAGCTAAAGTTGCTCGGCTAATCAGAGCGCCAGACACAGGAAAGGGTACTTCAACAGCCAACACCAACAAGCAACAGGAGATGAAAGATGTTAATGTATTATTTGTGTTTTCTATTTCCAATATTTCCATAACATTTCATTACAAAAGCAACAAAATACCAAGCAAACAATGAAGAGTCTTTAACCAAAACATTGTGTACAATCAACAAAGCCACATTAACGAGAAATAGATTCTCTAGTTAGTAAGGTCAAATAGAAAGGGCAAACCTCAATAAGTTTGACATCTATCCGGTCACCAACTTTAAATACCTACAAATGACCACCTTCGTATTAGAATTCCAAAAATACGACATATTGATTGTGAAATTCAGCCAAACCTTACATCTTCAGCTTTTGAAAGATAACCAGGACTTAATTCACTTATGTGGCAAAGTCCCTGAAAGGAAAATAGAAGATCGTTATACAATATCACAACTCACGTCTCACAGATTATTCCTCAAGCTCAACTAAGACAATAATTTCAAAAAATTTGATAATGTTAATAAACTTTCAAAATACTTCTCCCGTCCCATATTGGGGACTTATCATGCAAAATGTGAAATCAATTGAATGAACAAAGTTGCGAGGTTATAATAATGTATTACCATAATAAAAATTATCAAAAACAATCAGTTGAATTTGCTTATGTTATGTTAAGATAATTAATTAGAAAAAGGAAGGCTCATTTACAAAACCCAGGAGGTCTTCACAACAAGGTAAAATGAGATTACTACACTGGAAGAAACAACTAAAACAGAGTAACAGACACCAGACAAAATTATCAAATTAAGTAATTCGGCCATTAAATACTCATGAATAAATCACCTCACGTCCAGGGACTATCTCAACAAAGACACCATATGGAGCAATTGATTTGATTTCCCGATTCCTGGCAAAGAAGAAAACAGTCAGTTAATACTATATAATTATGATTAATAATTAAGTACAGTAGATTGAATAGGCAGACCCCCCCCCCAACCCGATACCCTCCCTTTCACTTTGCTTTGTCCTTTGAGATGAGAATATCATCTTAATCTTCCCCTCCCATTTGTGGACAGCTAGAAGTTCTCTCTCTGTCTCAAGATAATTGTTTCACACATGCTAGCAAAGGATGTAACAGACTAATTGGCCACTTTCATCTATAATAAATTTCGCATACAACATCTTAATCTCTGTTAGCTTCAGCTTCTAAAAGTGTGTTTCAGCAAAAATAAGATATACTGCATAAAATAAAAAAGTTAGTCTCATCACTGAAAAGTTAAATTCAGTACAAATAAATTAATGTCAGCAAAGACTACTTGTTACATACTATACATCACTGTATTATTCATCTACAAGAGCATTTACAACTCAATATAAAGAGCCCATCATTAGATCAACAACTCATAAATATACTATCTTGCTTGTTAATTAATATTAGTCTAAAATTCAAAAAGTTACACTAATTTGTTATATCAATAAATGATACAAAATAAAATAGACGAAACCGTCGCTTTCGGGAATTAAAAACAAAACTTTTATTTATTGTACTTGCACTTTGAGTTCTTTGCTAGCCCTTACACCACTTACTAAAACGAAAATCTATCTTCTTTTGTTTTGAATTTTGATTCGCTCCATACCAAAAAAATATAGACTTTCAGTCAAAAAAGTGAAAATTCATGATAAACATGAGCAATTGGAACCATTAACTATGACTTGACTGCAAGTTCGTGAAGGATTCTTACATTTTGATTTCAAATTATATTTACCTAATGACATAAGAAACTCAAATGATAACTAATCAATATTGTGTCTTTTCAATAAAAAGAAAAAGAAAATATTTTCTGACATAACTAAGACAATGGAAGACTGATATATCACAATTAAACAATTTAATATGTTAATTAAGGTAACGAACCATTTTGGAAAGACATTGTTGTGAGATAATCAAAAGTTAGGCCCTTGTAAAGAAAATCGACCATAGTTGAGACTCGGGGTGTCAATTATTCCTATAAAAAATATTTGTTGTGTTTAAGGATGTAGTAAAATCGACTACATTGAGAGCCATGGGTTCAAACTTAGTCTGGTAACCCAACAAAGTAAGTTAAGAAGTGCTTCACCAGCAAAACAAACCTGTAGGTGTCCCCAATGATGGGAACCATTGTCAAATTACCAATTATGACCTTAGATTTTTCAAGGCTCACCAAATCCCTTGCAGTAATTTTTACCTGCAAATTAATGAAGTGGGTATCATTGGTTGGATTAACAACCCTAGTGCGTGAGAGACAAATATAAACAGAAATGAAGCTTGTGCTCACTGTTCCGTCATCTTGTGTATCAATTGCTTCAACTCCAGTTTCTTCAATTATTTGTCTCACTGTCTTCCCTCCACTACCAATAATAAGATTAACCTTCTCTGGCCTGACCTAAAATATATAATAAAGTAATATTATCACAATTCTGTCACATAGCTGACAACAACGAAGTAGCATATCAAGGACTACTTACTTTCATGACATGAATTAACGGAGCATATCTAGAAAGCTTTTCCGATGGAGGTGGCAAGCATTTCGACATCTCAGCTGAAAAGCCAAACTAGATTAACAATCTAGCAAAGAAGCATCAACTAACGGAAGTGGTAACAAATAAACAATTTGTGAGTTCTATTAAACTCAAACAATGTTGTCTAAAATTACTCTACATCCCAAAGAAACATTTTAGAACCTTTTACAATCCATCAAATTGGGCATGAAGAAATCAACTGCATTTGACTTTTTAATGCAACTAAGACCTAAATTCTCCTTCTTAGTGTATAAACTTTGTCTATGAGAAAAGCTTCAGCTAATTGACATATTGCTTTATCGATAATAACCCAAACAATTCTGATAACAAGATAACAGCAACAAAGTTCCCATTAACAACATTATTATGTCAACAAACATATACCTAAAATAAGCTTCCGCCCCTCTTTGGCCTGCAGAAGTGCCTGCTTCATAACAGGCAAAGTAATACCTCCAACCTGTCGTTAGCAGAAGAAAAATGCAACCTCAGGGAACCTTAGGCACGAGTCCCTAACATACTTCCCATCAAAGAAAGAGGCATAAAAGATTTTTTTGTCTCATATAATAAAATCAATTATAGATAACCTTAATGTCCATTTGGAATGCTGTAATGCAATCATCATTTCCTGCAACCTACAGCAACAAAATTAGTTTCAGGATAACATGAATAATACATCACAGTGTTACAAAATCACAGAAAATCAACAAAATCATGATAGATTACTTTCTGACTTCACCTTGAAGTCCATATCTCCTGAGGCATCCTCAGATCCTGTTATGTCTGATAGAATGAGCGGAGTTCCATCACCTCCAAATTCTTTTGTATCTAAAACCATACCCATAGCAATCCCTGCAACAGGTCTCTTTATTGGAACCCCAGCATCTTGTAGCGCCAATGAACCTCCACAAACAGATGCCATGCTTCAAAAAGCAGCATAAAATTAGAGAAACAAACAAGTAGTTACACAGTAAACAAAAAAGGAAAAATCAATAGGAACACTGATTAACATTTTTATATGCTTGATGAGTTAAAACTCTTAACTATAGCATACAACAAACACTTTGGAATGCAATTCACCTTGAAGAGCCATTGCTTTCAGTGATGTTACTCTCAACACGTATAGTATATGGAAACTCGTCTTCTGACGGTAGAATAGGTTCAAGAGCTCTCTCTGCAAGCGTTCCATGGCCAATTTCTCTCCTACTAGGTGCTCCAACCCGTCCAGCTTCTCCAACACACGATGGTGGAAATGAGTACTGCAGTATATTTCATACAGAGCAACATCAGTAACACTTTCCAGTATTACGTACTATATCAAACTCCAATAAAATACGAAAAATACCAAAAGTTCTAGGTTTGACTAACTATCAAAAGTACATGTCACTAACAGCAAATTAACAATTCACCTGAAATTTTCAAGCCATGGTATGGCTTGAGATAGTTGTGACTTGCATATGTCAAGGTGTATATTTTAGATTCAATCTCCAATTTTTCATCAATCATCAATTCAAGACCATAACAGCATATAGAATAACCAGCTATTACTAACTAGACGCACATACCCAGTAGTGGACTAAGAATGGAGAATTATTGTGTAAAGTTTGTGACTTCGTTTTTAGACTAGTTTTAGAGCATGTCTCCCTTTTTTTCAATAAGTAGCAAAGAAATAATCCTCTCTCCCTCAAAGTATTGCCATTTCTTTTTGGGCACATAGTATTACAAAGAATAAGATTATATTACGAGGAGAGAGAAAAAGTAGATACTACATCCATCCCATATTAACCGCGCAACGGACCCTTACGAACAAAGTTTTAAGAAGTACATAAAGTGGGACATGCATTTTATTAATTTATTACGAAAGTTAATTTGATAGAAGATAGTGGGTGTTTTTATATTATAGAATATACTTCTTCCGTCCTATTATTATTGCAAAATTAGCTCTTGGCACATTTTTTAAGAAAACCATGTGAAGAGCAGAGAGATATAGATAGATAAAAGGTGGGACCCATGTGATAGAAGAGAGATAGAGAGAAGATATTAAAGTACCAAATAAAGAAATGTTTCAATTAATATGAAACTTCCAAATAAAGGGAAATGTTGCAATTAAAAGAGGAGGAAGTAGATAAATTATGTGGGTACTTTTATTGGGGTTGAAGGTAGGTAACTAGGTATTATATTATTGTTGTTTATTCATTTTCAATACAGGTGGTAAGTGTAGTTGTAGAGTGATAAATAATAAAATAATAGTGGGCTCATACCTAAATAGAAGCGTTGCAACTAATATAGGATGGTCGGATATAGAAAGTGTTGCAATCAATATGGGATGGAGGGAGTATGATTGAAGATAGTAGATAGTGTTATATTGAGAAAACAAGGGGAAAAAAACACAAAAGTTACTAGACTAAAGGTAGTGAATAATTTATTATAGAAAGGAGAGGGTAAAACTAGATGCCATGGGAGATACTAGGCAATACAACATTGAGAAGAGAATACGCTGAGATAGCAGATTCGATCTAAACAAGGAAATATGAAGTCTAATTAAGACAAACTAAAATGGAAAAATGGGCAATCCTCTAAGAGATAGAAAGGGGATATTAGAAAGGAACCAGAGAGAGTCAGGTCACCCACATGCAAAATAAAGGACAAGGACAAAAAAACTCAGTCTCTTGGACTATCATGAAGCAATATATCTTTTGTTTATTGATAGTCCAGTTTCAATGCTCTTGAGTACACTATTCTATCGTCAATATGTCTTGACTTAAATATTCTATTGTCAAGATGTCTTCCAATGAATAATAACCTTTTTCCCTCCTACACTGGAATTGTTCAAGCTTAATTTTTTATTTGATTCACCTATGGTACGCACCACCACCATGACTTTAGTGTAATGGGAGACAAACATTCTCCCATTCAAACCTTATAATAAGGCCGCAGCTTCACGAAATGCTGTA
The DNA here is from genome assembly GCA_947646795.1 of Beta lomatogona. Taxonomy (NCBI): domain Eukaryota; kingdom Viridiplantae; phylum Streptophyta; class Magnoliopsida; order Caryophyllales; family Amaranthaceae; genus Beta; species Beta lomatogona. The sequence continues at coordinate 2,839,901 of CANSNZ010000928.1, read as the reverse complement.
ACTTCAGGAAGCTGCTCAGAAATCCAAGTGAACCAACTATTGCACAAATACTTAAGGCAAACTCTTGTATGCCAGAACCAGAAACCAACTTACCATGGCTCTGGGGTTATGCAGGTCCTTTGCTTTTAGAACATCCTAACTTTGAGTCTGGATGCCTATCCTCTGCTACATTGGAGAGCTCAGAAAAATTACAAACTGTTTTTGGCTTTAGCACAGGTGGGTTTTTGGAAATGGAGGAGGTAGACATTTAAGGTGAGATTAAGGCACCAACAACCTTGACATTTTCATTGGGTCAATACCCAATTGCCATCTCCTTTTGCCATTAAATATGACATTTGCCTTGGTCAACTGTTAGGAGTCTATTTCCTATTCCTATTCTACTTCCTATTCAGATAATATTTAGGAGTAGAGTTTGATTCATGTTAGGACTTGGCAGGATGTATAAATTGATATTGTGTTGAATGGGATGATAACTTGATTTGCCCAAAACTTAACATGGTATCAAGAGCCTAAAACCCTCAAATTATTTTTCGGCAATACTAAACTCCTCCACCCCTGACTCGCCGGCACCACCACGGCTTCCCCTCTTTGAACCTTCACTCCTGGTCCTAGACAAGTGGTGATGACAGAAACCGAAACCCGATCTCATCTACTTTTTGGGATCTAATGATAATCCAGGCAATTTAATCACCCCGATTCAATTGAAAGGTGACAACTTTGAGGAGTGGTCACGTGCAATTCGCACCTCCTTAACCGCCAAACGTAAACTTGGCTTCATTGATGGTACCGTACCCAAACCCTCGACACCCGAAAAGCTTGCGGATTGGATCACAGTTCATTCTATCAAGTGGCCTACTCCAAAGAGTGTGACTGAGATTTGCAGTTTCTATGCTTGTGTCATGGCTTTTGAATACTATTGCTCCGAATCTCCGTTCTACCCTATCGTTTTTTGACGATCCCCGCGCCTTGTGGCAGCACCTTGAAGAACGTTTTTGTGTGCAAACCGGCACACGTATTTGTCAACTCAAATCTGAGATTAGCGAGTGTAAACAAAACTCCCGGGGAATCATTGATTAATTATTTTTGCCGTCTCTCTCGCTTATGGGATGAGTTAGCCTCCCACAAGTTGGCGCCAACCTGTCTCACGGGTGGCCCAGGGTGTCAAGTCTCGAAATTCCTCGAACAACTGCGTGCACATGATAGGCTACACCGATTTATGATCGGTCTCGACCCTGCCTACAGCCATGTGCGCTCATCAATTTTATCTCATGACCCGCTGCCGAAGGTGACTAAAGCGTACCAGCAGGTGGCGCACGTGGAGCGCCTCCGTTGTCCGCAGGCCACGACTCTCTCCCTGATCCGAGTGGTATGGTTGCCTTCAAGGTCGACGCGAAGGGGAAAGGTCGAGCCTTCGACTCAAATCTCACTTGTTCACATTGTAATCGTGAGGGCCACAAGGCCTCAAGTTGTTTCCAGTTGGTCGGATACCAAGACTGGTGGGAGGACGCGGCGGCAGGACTGGCGGGCGTGGCAGAGGTGGTGCAGGCCCTCCCACAGCTCGTGCGAACAAGACAACTACAGGGCAGGAGCATTCTGGTGGTATAGCACCACCCAGCAGCCACGTGATGTGGAAAATTCTGGACTTGCTGGCATTACTGCTAAACAATGGAAGCATCTCTTAGATCTCTTAAATTTGCCTAAGCCTAAAGACCGCTTGAATGGTAAGTCAATGTGGATCTTGGATATGGGTGCCACACATCATGTGACGGGAAATTTTGACCATTTAAAAGATGTCAAAAAGATTCATGATTGTCCGTTTGCATTGCCTGATGGAAGTTCTGCATATGCAACTTATGAGGGATATATCATACTTACGGGAAATTTGAAAATTACTATTGTTTTGTTTGTGCCTTAACTAGACTGTCATTTAATTTCCGTTCCTAAGTTATTAGATTAAGAGAATTGTATCATTCAGTTCACTAAAACTTTGTGTGTTCTATAGGACAGCAGGACAAGGACGTTGATTGGAGTGGGTGAGCGGCACGATGGACTTTACTTTTTCCGAGGTGTTCCTAGTGTGAAGTTATGACAGTGGATGCATCTATGGATTTGTGGCATAAAAGGTTGGGGCATCCTTCGGAGAAAGTTCTGTGTATGTTACCTTTCGTCAATAATTCTAGTTTTAGTTGCAATAAAGATGGATGTAACATTTGTTTTCGGGCACATCATCCCCGTTCTAGTTTTTCCAGTAGTACCAGTAGGGCTAGTAGGATTTTTTAGTTGGTTCATTGTGATTTATGGGGTCCTTATAGACCCCGTTCTTCTTGTGGAGCATCTTATTTTTTAAGTATTGTTGATGATTTTTCTCGAACCATTTGGGTTTATTTATTATATAATAAGATTGAAGTTGAAATCATATTTTTCAATTTTGTGGCTTTAGTTGATCGACAATTCAATCAAACAATTAAACGTGTTCGGAGTGACAATGGAACTGAATTTAATTGTTTGAGACCTTATTTCCTGAAAAATGGCATGATCTTTGAGACATCTTGTGTTAAAACTCCACAACAAAATGGGAGAGTAGAGAGGAAACACCAACATATTTTGAATGTTGCCCGCGCTCTTCGTTTTCAAGCCAACTTACCTTTACACTTTTGAGGGGATTGTGTTCTTACAGATTGTCTTAATCGCACACCATCTATAGTCTTGGATTCCAAAACTTCCAATGAATGTTTATATGGTAAACCTCTTCCTATGACTGATATTCGTGTTTTTGGTTGCTTGGCCTATGCTTAAACTTGAACATGGGGGAGATAAATTTGCTAGCTGTAGTCGGAAGTGTGTCTTTCTAGGCTACTCATTCACTCATAAATGTTGGCGATTATACGACTTAGAAACTAGAAAATATTTACAAAATATTGTGTCCAGGGATGTTAAATTTATTGAGCATCGATTTCCTTATCATGAGCCATTGGACGATGCTATAGGATGATGCGGGGGTGCGATGTGTGATGGATGATGGAGGGGAGGAGGAGCTTGTCCCTTCCCTTGCGGTGGACCCCGTGGTGGCTGAAGGCGGGTGCCGCGGCTGCCTATGCTGCTGGTGGCGAGGAGACTATCCAGCATCCCCTGGATGGTGCTGTGGAGGACCACGTGCAGCGCCCGACTGGTGATGGCGTGGTGCCGGGCTAGCAGAGGGCGTGCTTGCTCGGGACGTGCCTGAGGAGCATGGAGCTCAGGAGTTGGTTACGGAGAGTAGCAGGGGCAAGCGTGTAAAGTTGCCTAATTCTAGACTCAAAGACTATGTCACTCACACTGTATTGAAGAAGGAAAAGAAAAGTCCATCGGCAGCAATATCCACTCCGTCTCCGTCTTGAGGTACTCCATATCCTATTACACACTTTGTGAGTTGTGATAAATTTTCTGACACGCTATTACTGGAGGGAAGCCTTCTAGATCATTCAAGGAAGCTATGCAACATGAAGGATGGCGGAAAGCCATGGCTGCTAAAATAAAAGCTTTGGAAGATCACGACACTTGGGTTTTACAACCTCTTCCTCTTAGTAAAAGGCATTGGGGAGTAAGTGGGTGTATACAAAAAAATATGATGAGTAGGCAACGATTGAAGGCCAGATTGGTTATATTTGGTCATCATCATGTAGAAGGGATTGACTATAATGAAACTTTTGCTCATGTAGCAAAAATGACGACAATACGTACTTTCCTATCTATTGCCGCAGTAAAAAGATGGGAAATACATCGGATGGATGTTCATAATTCATTCCTGCATGGTGATTGGGAAGAAGAAGTGTATATGAAAATTCCCCCTGGTTTTGCAGACAAGAATTCGAATTTAGTCAGTAGGATATTGAAAAGATCATTGTATAGTTAGAAGCAGACACCTAGATGTTGGTTTGCAAAACTAGCTACTGCTCTTCGGGTATATGGGTTCAAGCAGTCTTATTCTGATTATTCTCCGTTTACTTTGACTCGAAAGAACGTTCAGCTGAACATTTTGATTTATGTGGATGATATGATCATTGCAGGGAATGACTAGAAAGCTTTACTGAACTTCAAAGCTTACTTGGGTAAGTGTTTTAAAATGAAGGATTTAGCTCTATGGCGGATTCAGTTTGAGTTTTTGTTATCTAAGTTGGGCGTTCAGAATTTGCACACTCCAACTTGAGGGGGGTGTTAGGAGTCTATTTCCTATTCCTATTCCATTTCCTTTTCAAATACTCCCTCTGTCCCATAATATAGTGCTTACTTCTCATTTTTCACGGGAATTAAGGAAAATGGAATGAGTGGTAGGATTTCCAAAAAAATATATTTAATGAAGTGCTTTTTTGATACTTTTGTATTGAAACTAGTTATTTATTTTATTTTTCCTTTAAATAAAATCAAAAGGCAATAAATGTTCCTTGGAATGATGTAAAGCAATAAATGGGGTCACATGTTTTGAGAGAAAAGTAGGGGTATTTTGGAAAGTTTGTGTAGAAATTAAGGATAATTTATTCCAAATAAATTGACAAAAAAGAAAATAGGCACAACATTTTGGGACACCAAAAAAGGAATGTAAGCACTATATTATGGGACAGAGGGAGTAATATTTAGGAGTAGAGTATGATTCATGTTAGGACTTGGTAGGAACTAGGATGTATAAATTGATATTGTCTTGAATGAGATGATAACTTGATTTGCCCAAAACTTAACATCAACTATTGTCCATTCCTAAAAAAAATGCAACTGCCATCCACATGAAGTAATGTCAAGTAAATAGATACACAGGATGCTGCCAGCCTGCCACTTAAATCACCAAATTGGTAAAAAAAAAGGGGGGCTGGTGACGATTTGGTGAAAAAAAAAAAAAATTCTCAACATTTCCATAAATAAAAATATGTTTCAATTCCAATTTGGTAAATTAAGATAGGTTTTTGGTCAAATAGATCAAAATACTAAACTTTCCATTGAAATAATCCAATACTTCTTTTTCTGGTAAATTCCAAAACCACCTAAAAATTCTGTAGTAAATCTTGTGTAAGACGTCCTAACCCTTTGGAATTTTTTTTACTTTGGATGTGTATGGCTCTTGGAGCTTGAGCTCCAGAAGTGCCTTTGAGCTTCACTCTATATTTTAACAAAGTGTAGGCTAGTTTTCTAGTTTTAGTAAATTGAATGAGCAAATACTTGGCCTGGTTCCTTGCTGGTTGGATAAAGAGACTAAGAGATAAAATCTTCTTCCACCTGATGATTTGCATCCTAGTCATACTTGTCCATTTCCGTTTAAATGAAATATTAAAATCAACAACTTTTCTTTTGTGTTACCATTTTAGTTTCGGCTCCCCCACTCATCTGGACTCCTAGGTTTGGGAAATTTCCTTAGCGTTTATTGTTGAATGCTTTCTCGGATGTGTGGACATTTCTTGACAATTACCATGACACTTTGACAATATAGATTTTCATCCAAAATCAGAAAGGGAGTTAATTGAATAGTACATATGAATCGGTACAGGATGCATGAATCTGCTAGGTCCAGTAAATCTGGTGCTGGATCATTTTTTCAAGGACTTGATGGATCTGAATCTTTGCATAAAAAATGGATCTAGACCTAGATCTGGTAGGACCCGGTCCAGATCCAATGAAACAAAAAAATAAAGTAAGCATAATATTTTATGTACCTGAAGGTAAAATCTCTTCGACTCATCATCACCGTCTAGGCTGTCAATTCTTTGAGCCATTTGTTTGTCACCAAGAGTCACAACTGCCAGAGACTGCAACACATAGTATTTTTTCCAAGTAAAATCACACATCCCTTGGTATTTAGGACAGTTATAAGAGTTACAGTAATACGTTCCATCAAAGCATGCAAGAAAGTAAGATAAAAGATGATAAAGGCGAATGGTTATGAACCATGGATGCAGCAGAACCAGTATAATTTCAGACAATGAGAGTTGAGACATGAGAAGATTGGCAGATGCATGTTTACAGATTTCAGAATCTATGAATGTGACGGAAAGAGGAGTGAATGGGAACAGTATAGAGCAAAATTGCCAATGACCAACCATAATCCACAAATGAAAAGATAAAGTAAGAATGGTCAAACTGAAGCAGCCACACAGATCCCGTGCAATGGGTGTCAGGATAATCACATTGATACAAGTACAGCATCAGCATGGTTATATATTTTATCAGGACACTAGTGCTATAAGGCCAAAGGACAGAAGAAGGATACTTCAATATGACTCGGAAGTCAACAGATACAAATAACAATGTAAAAAAAATTTAAAAAGTTACAAGCCAAAAGCCCATAACAACCTATATGTCTCTTAGGATGTAAAAGAACCCTTCACCAGCATTCATCGTGACAATATTTACAAACACATAAAATGCTCTAAACAAAAGGTCAACAGCAAAAACCAGTAAGTATCTTGCTCTAGAGCAAGGACTAGAGAGGAATAGATGTACATTCCCTTGAGCCTAACAGTCAAACTTAAAGAGTGAGTGTTTCCGAGAAACCCACAAAATATTACTGAAAATGGCTTTAAAATGTAAAGCATATTTTTGAAAATGTCTTCTCTCCTTGTAGTCGTAATAGTAGTATACAAAACAAATAGAAAGGTAATATTTGTAATAGGAGTACAATTATTAAAACATTATGTTGGCCCAAGCAGATAGGTCAAATTAAATCAAGCGTCATTTTAAAGGAATTTAGCTAAAAACAACTATCCTAGTAAGAAAATGTTACATCACACCATAACGGTAGTCTTTCTTCAGAATTCTTGTAAGGATATCATTAAGGGTAATAATTTGAAGGTACCTATAGACACTAAATAGCATGTGACATATTATTAATTCGTAGGATAGTTGCTGGCTAATCAAACAAAGGTGCTTCCAAAGAAACACTTTAGATTTATCTGAGGCAATGGTGAAGAAGATTGTTTGAAGTATCGTGGATAATTAATCAATGATACTTCAAACAATATTTCTTTGGTGTAGCATGTGTCACTTGCCTTAAGTCTTAATCTAGGCCTTCTTTGTGCTTCCTAATGTTGCGTTCCATGTATCGAAACCCTCTAAAGGTCTAAGTAACTCGCCATCCACAGCTTCTCTTGTGTCATCGACCAAGAAAGTGTCATCCACGAAAAAAGATACATAACTTTTGTCATAGATATCTACTAATAATTTTTTAGTAAATGATAAATTCTTCAGAAATGCAAGTTTAACGAGTATTTACATACATGAAGCAAAATGAAGTCAAGCTCCACTGTTTCTCAGCTAGCTCAGCAATTTAACAGTCAATTTTTTTACTTTCAACAATTGCAATCTGATTTTAAGTGCTTTATATTAGTCTCCCCAGGTTGAAATTATTTTCTCAACAAGATTCAGAAAATTCTGTGTAGCCCTAAATAGTATGGACTGAATCTGTCAACCTTTGACCTCATATAAGGACCAAGGGTCGAAATCAATTATCAGATGTAATTGTTGTTGTCATTCCTGCTATACAACAGGAAATTCGTGCCAAAAAGATAGGAAACGCTAACTTGGTATTCGGATCAAAGAATAAAATTATAGACAAACAGGTTGATGTATCACTGGATAGAAAGCTTTAAAAAGATATTAAAAACGTGATATCAGCCATATTGATGTGTCTAGAGTACAAATACATTGCAAACAAACTCGTGGAAAGTAACACCGAGCCGAAAAGAATTATGCTTTAGAAGAATCAAATAAAACCTGTGTCTCTCCTCGTGTAAAAAGAGCACTTCCATGAGCTCTAGGAAGAAACCCACATCTAGAACTGATAGGACGTATCCCTTCAGGAGTTCTACCATCACTTCTTCGACCTCCCTGAGAAGAAAGATAGAACGAAATAATTGATATCCATCCATAGAGACAGGCTTAACACAGTTCACTGCTCCGATGATACCGTTACTTGCAGTGCGAAAATTTAAGGATGAACCATATAAGCTAGAACAATGTGTCCCGTTTCAAAGCCAAATATGTTTGCATCAACATGCCATCTTAAAATGTTTTCAAGTGAATACAGATATCATACCTAAGTAATATAGGGACGCATTCATGCATTAGAAAGGTGAACCCTGTACACACCAGTTTATGCAGCTGTTTGGTTCAAGCAAAAGGTGAGAAAAGGAACCAAACCCCCTCTGACTCCCCGTTTTGTTTCGCAGGAAAAGGGGAAACAGTTTTAGTTACTTTTCAAGTACTCCGTTTCTTAACGATCAACCCACTTATTGCAGCACCATATTCCAAGGAGAAGAAAAATAAGGCACCACTCATGTGAGATATTCGTACTTTTCGGAGGAGAGATAAAGCTAAGGTATATTTCCTTTGGGCTACCACACTGTAATTAGCTAAGGCCTCGTGCCATAGGAGTAAAATATTTCCTTATATTTCATTTGAAATATTGCACACCAACAGTTAACCCTTTGGAGGACAAACCTTATTTGAATACTAGAGCATGTACAATGGGGTAGTCTAGTCTTTAGTTGGTCTGATGCTATAAATTCAGATAAATAAACACCAAAACCACAAGCAAATTAGTACCAAGGGGGATAAGTTTGTATTACTAGTGATCAAATAACCAACTCAATACGAATCTCAACATTGAGAGGTTGAGAGCTCTCCCAAGTATTCTCTCTTACTACTTCCTTGCTACCTTCTCTCTTACTACAGCTGCCTTTTTATTACACCTCATAGCGGCCACCAACTGAATTACTAGGACATGACAAATTTATCCTTTCTAGAAGCTACTAGATATTTTCAGTATTATTCTTTGATGTCAGCAATCTCAGTAGTATTCTCTCTTATATTATCTGTAACATTGTTCTCAGCATCCCCCTTTTTACCCTTGGCTTTCCTCTTGTATGTAAACAGTATGGGTGGAGTCGGGTGGTTCATAGCATCTAAGATCATAAAGACTAAGGCGTAGCTAGTTACCGATTGTGGGGAAGTAAGGGTGAGTTTATCCCTCAAACTCAACTCCAAACTCCACATCAGCTTTCCACTACCTTTTAATTTTACATACTCACTCCAAACTAATTTCAATTTTATACTTTATCCCTCAGACTCTCTACAGACTATGTTTTAAATGGATTTTACAAAAAAAAAAAAAAAAAAAAAAAAAAGAAAAGACAAATGTCAACTTTTAAGTGGCTAGAAATTTAACCCCTTGTATGTCATAGTCTTGGATGGAGTCTTTAATTATCAAACTCACTCCAAGACTCCCATGTTTTACTTTCAACATTATTGCATAGTCTTTGCTCAAGACTATCAAAGTCTTTGCTCATGACTCCCCTTCAAACTATCAAAGTCTTTGCTCATGACTCCCTTTCAAACTACCAATATTCATACCCTAAGGGAAACTATGAGGGAGATGGAGTTGGTGCTAGAAGTAAGATCAACCCCACCATTGGTCTTTGTGAATAAAATAACATAAAGTATAGTTTTAAAGAATACTCCCTCTGCCTTTTTTTACTTGCTACATTTTTGTTGCGCGGTTTTCAAGATGTTTTTTAACCCTTAATATCTCTTATTTCGTTTAAGAAAATATTATAAAAATTTCATATTATGAATCTACACATCGAGACGAATCTAACAAGACCACACATGACTATATTTTACTTATAAAAAAATCAAAATAATCGGTCAAAGTTAGTGGTTCATTTCCCAAAACAACAATGTAGCAAATAAAATAAGTGGATGGAGTATAAAATAATTGGGTATGATGAAGAATATATGGTGGGGTATAGTAATAGTAGAAAAGAGAAATGGGTGAGCAAGTTCACCATTGGGGAAACATAAGAGGTGTACTAAGGAGGAGAGGAGAGAGAAGATAGGACTTAGTCTAAGCTTGTCCACCATTGCACATGCTCTGTCTCCTTCTAGTCCACTAATGGAGAAGTATTTGTTCTTTGATACACTTAATATGTTCAAGGAACTTGAACAAAATCTAAACCAGGTACTAAACAGAATAATAATAGAAAGGTTGGTTCACCAGATAGGATTTTCCACTTCTTAATCTTGATCAAAGACAAGACCCAACATTAAAGAAACACAACATTCCTAGATTTTACTTCTACTTACTATTGCATATGGCAGTCAAATTTCTAATAGATTGCTTCATCGGAAAAACATGACCGATGGGATCAAAGAAGCAACAGTCCTTATTCAAATTAAATGGTTATGTCATTGATATAGCCTCTCAAGATCTTGCACTAGCAAGAACAGTTGCACTTCGGTTTTCCCTCCTACCCTATGATACCTTAATGTGATCTGCCTAGAATAAAAATCAGTAACACCTTCGCAATAATTTTCTTTAAGAGCACTTCTTCCTTCCCAGCAGTTTCACCATATTTATCAAATCATGCAGAATTAGAAATTAATTTGCTTCCTCTGTGTTTTTTTTACTAGCAACATTCCTCATTTTCGGAAGTTGCAGATTTTTATCTCTTTCTCTCTTGAGTCTCTTCTAGCTCATGGGATCGCTTATTTTATCTCTCTCTTCTCCTATATTCTTGTGTCATGCTCCAATGTTGCAAGTAAAAGAAAAAACAGATGAAGAATTTAGCAACCTAATGTAAAAAGGATATTAACATGGTAACAAAATGACGAAGAAAAGAGGCCGTACCTCAACAATACGTTTTCGCAGGTATTTTGATGTAGTTTCTTTAAAAACCAGCTTCACATCTACCTCAGCAAACAACTGGCAAAAATGAATTTATCCATCACACTCAAAACATAGCATAAAGGATCGAGTGACAAGTAATAAGTAACAAGCACACAGAGACTAGACGTAGCTACTTAAACAGTGGATTTCACAAGGGATCATGAAAATTCTCACAAGCTCGTCAGATCAAACACCATACTCAAATATTTCATAATCAAGTAAGCAATACTCCCCCCCCCCTTCTCTTTCTTTGTGTCTCCTCAACCTTAGAACTCTCTTGCCCATAAGTTTCCCAGAAGATTCTTGGCACAACTCAGAAGATTCTTGTCTTATTAAGGTATAAGTAGGAGTCCACAACTAGGGGTGTGCACAAACCGGTCCGGACCGGAATTTGGACCGGACCGGACCGGAATTTGGACCGGACTGGACCGGACCGGAGATTCCGGTCCGGTCCCCGGTCCGCTGAAAATCAAGATTCCGGTCCACCGGTCCGGTCCGGTCCGGTCCAAACCCGGAAAATTCCGGTCCGGACCGGTTGGACCGAAATTTCTATTGTTTTAGTAAAAGAAAAAAATTATATGTTAAAAAAAAATTAAAAGGTAGAAAGTTAGAAACTTAAAAACCTACTATTTATTCTTTTAGGATTATTGACATTAAAATTATTAATTTTTAATGTATATAATTTATAAATATATTTAAATAAAATAAAAAAGATTTTTTTTTTTAAAAAAAAAAAAATTCCGGTCCAAGAGGTCCAGGACCGGACCGGACCGGAAAAATCCGGTCCCGGTCCAGGAAAACCCCGGATTCCGGTCCAGCCGGTTCCGGTCCGGTCCGGTCCGGTCCTGGACCGGTGCACACCCCTATCCACAACCTCGATGCCATCCTATACCCCATCCTCTACAAACATTGCTCGGGATCCAAATATGGATTTCTACCTTGACAACCATGGTTCAGGGAAAAATTTTCACAGAATTCTAACAGCTGAAATTGAATAATAGATCTCCATTGTGGGACAAGTTGAATATTCCAAAAGGAAAACGTGATTTGCCATGACAAACAATGTACGCTTGGTAACAGTGCCACACTGGATCTGCATCCGTTTGGTTGGGTGTAAAACATTTTCAGTGTAAAATGATTTTCATGGAAAACAATTTAATGGAAAACACAATTCCAAAATTAGCTTTCCATTGTTTGGTTCCATGTAAGAAAAATGATGAAACTGAAAGGGAAAGTAAGGAGGTGGTGAGAGGAGTGTACAAGAGAGATAAGGAAAAGGAATGAAAACAGTTTTCCCTTCATTTTGAAGGGAAAATGGTTTTCCATCATTGGGAGAACAATTTCACTCCTAGAAAAATGGTTTTACACTCCTTTTGCAAACCAAACAATGTAAAATTGAAAATAGAGGAAAATAGTTTTCCAGAAAAATATTTTACGCCCTACCAAACGGAGCCTTAATACCTCACTTTTGATATCATCTACCTTGGTGCCCTTGCAATACAATTATGTTTTACATATTAAAAAAAATGAAAAAGAAAACTAAAAGAAAAGAAAGCAATATCTCCACAATACATGCTGAATTTGCATCTTGAAGGCTCGATACCAAACTCCAATTAGAACTATAGTATTAACTATAGAAATTTTTTGTCAACGATGCAAATTGAAACATATGTATAGGAATTTTGTCCAACAAGGGGAAATATAACAAAGGGACTACATAAGATATCCTAAATTGCTATGTATCTCCCCCAGCCATGGTGCAACCTTTTAAACAATCAGATAGATAACAAATACAGTTAAAGTGGATTAAGTTTGACCAAATATCAACTTGTGCGCAGTATTTAGGAAAGAGGGGGACATGCAGTATAACTTTTAATAATTTTTTTTTGACAAAACATATAAATAAAAGAATTTGTTTTTTATATGAACCAGAAAACGTTTGTATAAACCCCGCCAACTATTACCTTTTAACTATTCTCTCAAGCACCCTAGTGGTACCATCTTGCTACAATCCTCAAAAACATAAGAACATAAGCGACAAAAAAAGGAAGAGAAAGGATAAAGAAAGATGAAGAAAACAAAAGTTTCCATAAATGCGTAACAGATAGAAGTTCAACAGTTGGTGGCTGGAAAAAAGGAATTTAGGGATTCATTTTGCATTATAAAAACATGTTTTTAATCATGAAACATTGATTTGATTCAAAAAGCTCAACAAAATCAGAATTTTGACATTGCGTCTCATACGGTTATTTTTGCGGTGCCTATACCGTACACATTGGAGTATATAGATCTACGTACATCCAAGGCAAAATGAGTATGTATCTTGTCAAATGAGTATGCATTTTTTCAAATGATTATATATCTCCACAAATGAGTATGTATACATTTTTTATAAATAAGCATAATATTTTTGCAGAGGATTACGTTTATTTAAAAATATTTTTTTTTTCCAAATGAGTATATATGGGGAATATGTATTATTACATGACAGTGTTAGTGATTCTTGTTAAACAAAATTGTAAGAAAATTTGTGCATGTGTACAATCTCTTGGAAATGATCGCTTTTCTATAATATCAGTATTTGTTGATTTTATGTTGTCTAAGTTGAGTTATATAGAAGGAAATTTTTTTGTGCTCGTTTAAAAGTTATTGTACTCATTAGAAGTTAATGTAACTTATTTGATCCTAATCTTGTGGACACTATAGAATTTTCATATCCAATTAAAAATTACATCCATGTTTGAACGAAGACATACTCAACAAATGCACTCATTTTGAAAATTTACGTACTCAATTGTATATCTGGCTTTTTACTTGTGAAGTTAATTTTAAAATCTATACTCATTTGGCTCATTTGATCAAATATATACTCATTTGACCAGATACATGCATACTCATTTGAAAGGATACATATTCATTTGAAAAGATGCATACTCATTTGATAAGGTATATATACACTCATTTGGCCTTGGGTGAACAGAAGTAATATATAATTTGTGTTGTTTTTGTTGTTAGAAGCAATCAAAAAAATTCATATGGCAGACTCAAAAAAAGGGGACTATTTGTAGATTCCCATTAGAAAAAGACCATACCACACCATCGTCGACTATATGATCGTGGATGGAGGTGTTTTTCTTCTAATGCCCCTTTCTCTCAATAGTACAAAGAAAGCTACATAAATAAGATTTGCTTAAGTATGACATAGTGCATTCTGAATTTCTGATTCACATGTAATTTAAAAATATTAAAGCCTTCCCTGTATAGACCATTTGAAAAGAGAGAAACAGTCAAACTTTTAGTGGGGGACGGAAAGTTAACTATGTGGGAGTTTTCTTTGGCACAAAGAGAAGTTCAAGAAAACAGAGAAGAAAATCCTGACCATAACAGTCATTCCAAGATAGCATCAAGACCCTTACATCAACAAGAAAATAACCCAACCAAGGTGGCAGCTGCATGCTTTAAAGAATGTTGAGATCCTTTTTTACAGATCTCTTGGTAAACATAATGCTAAGGTTATAGTTACTTCAACTTTCATTAGTTTCATGCACATGGCAAATGAAACACTTAGGCAGAGAGGTAAACATTCATGAACCAAAAAGAACTAAAGGATGAAAAAGAGTAAAGATTTACCAAGGGAGTAAAAATTCTCGGAGATGGCTTTATGTGAACATCACCTTCATCAACTTCACCATCTACGACCACTTCCTCATCTTCATCATCATCATCCACATACAAATCTGGCTCAGTTTCAGCAGTTAGAGCAGCCCCACCCTTTCCAACGTAGCCCCTTTGAGTAAGAATATCCACAACTTTCTCCTCCAATGACGCAAGAGCCTTCCTTCTCGGTATTTTTTTTTTTATTTGCAGTATATGTACCAATTCATCTCCAGCAATTTCCTTAAATAGGGGTGAAGAGAACAAAAAAGAGGAAACCTCAGTTATGCATGTTTATTACTTGTATATAATATAAGTTAGTGACATCTGCAAACTAATACCAGCAAAACAGGTCTAGAGTTTGCAACCTAATGATGCTATCATACAACATAAAGATGGGGAAAATTTGAGCAATTGCCACATAACAAAATCTTCACTCTCTGCATATAAATTATGATAGACAGCAGAAAGCAGTTACATCGGACAACCTTGTTACCCAATTGTTATAGCACACAATCAAACATAAAATTTATACTATCAAGATAAATATAGCAAACAAAGAACTCGCATATCAAAGGGGAATTATTCTGAGTTACCCTGCCTAAGTTTGTCAAATACCTTCCTCCATGATCTGAACAAGACAGGAGGACTTATGAGACGTTAACGCAGCAATTTAAGATAGAAAAAAGATAATAGGAAAAATTTTAAAAAAATAAAAAATATATATATTAAAAACAAAAATCATGTTGTATTCTTTAGCAAATACACCGAGTTCATTAAGCTTTTTATCACCTTTTTATGTGGATTGCACCTGCTTGCCGTCTTGCCGTCTATCCTTAGCCATATGTTATCTTTTCATAGCTTGTCTCATCCTTAATTCATACTCCCTCCACCCTCCAATATTTTCCAATCTTCCTCATTTGGATATCCTATAATACTTGTTAGATTCCTAGAAATGATAATTTCTAGCATTTATGCCAATAATAGAAATTACTTTTGGCAAAAGTTAAGCTAATGACAGGAGACACTTAAATGTGTGTACTGTATTGAAGATCTGAGAAGAAGAGAACTCTGAAGATAAGCAAGAAGGAGGTGGATTGCAGCAGAGAGGAAAGAGAAATTAGTAGTAACAGTAGCTATTTGTGTATTGAAAACCTTCCCAAAGAGGAATTTAATACTTTCAGCATTCAAAAGGCTGATTCTTTCCAATTACAAAAGAGTTCTCATAATAAATTTCTGAATGCCTTTCTCTTTTTCACTATTCTCTATGTAAAACAATTATGAGATGCCTTTCCCTTTCTATGCTAGAGGCCTTTTTCTTTCTCTTTCTATAACTAATTTTCCATGACAATTGTTTACCATTGCTCTGCTAATAGAATCTCCTTGCACTTACTTAATTACCCTTGTTGCCCCCATGGTATGTGAACCTGATGGGAGGGTGCTTGGGTGAATGAAGCACATTGTCCTATTGATGATGTTCCTTATTTTTCTTTTGCATTCCATTCATTTAACAGCTACAAGAGGACTGAGGGAGTCCTGCTCTGTGGACAGCTAAGTTGGCGTACTACTTAAGGATATGACACATGCAGTAGAAGTTTGCAAAACTTCAATCGCAAAGCGAAATGTCATCAACTATCAATAGAACATGGATATATTTAAGTCACAATAGATTGAACCCTGGATTAATTATCTGGATTAGTTTTTTTATGTGCTATAGGTACAGGAAAGAAGTTCCAACCGATGGTTATCGAATTGTACCATGGTCATTAAGATGACAAAAAACATACCTTTACAGAACTTCCTCCTAGAAAAAAGCCATTATAATTTATCATCCAAACTAATCTAAAAGGAGAAAAATGCACCAGAATCTTGAAAATAAATAACCTCATAAGATGAAACGTGCTAGCTTCGACTGATATACCTCAACATGCCTGTATAGCTCTGGAGGCGGCAATTTTATGGCATCAACCATTTTAGGTTTCCCGCACTTTTCGACCAAAGTCTCCACTTCTTTGCAAATTTTCTGCACTGCGTTCTGAGATTACATTTACACAAATAAAGATAATGACTAACAATTGATGCATGTACAATAAAGTTTTTAAAACCACAAGTCCTCACGCACACAATGCAAGCAAGCGCAGACACACACACACACACACACACACACACACACACACACACACACACAGAGTCACACACAAGGGGGAAAATATAGGTCTAATTTGAAGAAGTCAATTTCCTTAAAGCAATCCCTTGATTATGACTATACCTGGATTTAGGCAGCGATGACCTATATTCACTATGATCAGTAGATGTAACTTTATCACTGAAATGATAAATTCTTTCAGTAAAAAATGATGAATATCTGTACTTGCCACCTAAACCTAGGTATGCACCTAGAAAGGGACAAGAACGAACTTTTGTCCCAATAACACTAGGCTCACCCAAATTCCTTGTCATCCCATGCCACCAGTAATTTAAGGAACTATAATTCCATTGTTCAACTTTTCAGTTCCAGCATTTTGAATAAAAAAGTTTCTGCATGTTTATGAATAAGACATGCTAAATGAAAATCCCATAATGCCCACAAAGTATCCAAAGGTTATCTTGTGCAATTCTCCCTGACATAAATAATGTTCTACATTGAGATACCAATTCATAATCGATTGTTCGACCATGTCTGAGCAACATAAGATCATATAGCCACAATCAGAAGTGTTAAACTAGGCGATTGGTTCAAGACCAGGAGCATGGTGAAACCAGGGGGGCACTCAGTACTGACAAGGATAAGAAAATACATGACTTCCAGATAAATTCTTTTGCTTCCGTGACTGGCAAGTTGCAAATAAATGGTAAGACCAACTGACCAAGAAAGAAAAAGAATGCTCAAGGTCAGGTTAAGTTAACATAATTGTATGAAGTATGAACCATCTACCAGTGAAGGTGCCTGAATAGAAGAAAAGAGACACGGGAGAAGTTTTGTCCACTCTATTCTCACAGGAGCCAATGGAACTTCTTTATTATAACATACAGCAAGAGCATGCAGGAAATGAAATGAAAAGAAACCATTTTGCACAAGGTAATTAATATTGACAGTTTGACACACCAGGAGCAAGCCAAATAAATAGTATAAACCACCTGTCCAACTTCTACAGCCAGTAGCAGCTTTTCTTCTGGCAGAAAATTGCAATAACCCTGCGGCAGGTTCAATCAAATTCAAAGGTCTTGAAAAGATAGCAATAATACAAATTCCGGCAGTGCCTCAAGAAATGCAATACAAACCTCTATCATCAGGATAGCGCTATCAGTGCCTGCTAGTACCAGATCCAACTCCGAATTTTCCATCTCTTTAGTTGTAGGGTTTACAATATACTTCCCACCAACAAGACCAACACGGACTCCGGCAATTGGCTTTGTATGCGGTAACTCTGACAGAGCTCTGCATATTTAATGATCAGTGACAGTTTACATAATCCACATAGCATCAATCAGACACTATATCAACACGTATCATATCATAGTCCTTATCAGACATACACTGCTATCCCAGCTGCCGTGATTGCCAAAGAATCAGGAGGATGCAGCCCATCATAACTCAAAACCTTGGCACACAAACAATAATTTGAATAAGAAAGCATAATATCAATATAGAACAACAATGTCAGAGCCTTAATCCTAATGAAAATGGGAAGGGAAAAATAAGAACAACAGAACATATGGTAATCTTGATTTATTAGAACTTGAGCAAATACATAAACATTGCAAAATTATGATTCTTCTGTGGGCTGATATACTATTCTGGCATTCTGTAATCTGTATATACAAAGAAAATAGCGAGGGACTTCCGTGTTGATATCAGTGATTTTCTTTCTTCATAATCTTCAAGATTTGTAATTCTGAGATCAAATTTCTCAGAAACTAAACATGCCAGCAAATAACAATTCTTAAACACAAATAAAATATTCATCAGAAAACAAAGTAAAGAAACAAAAGAAAATTTTAAATTTTAAATATAAACTCTTTCTATATAGGCATTGCATTTTATAAGTTCGAGAGTTTAAATATTTTTAAACACTTACCATACACCAGCCAAATAATTTTGTAACCAGATGACTTCAGCTAAATACAAGCAATGATCAACTAATATGAGACAGTTCCTCAATAAATAAAGAGGATTATTCAAGAGAGAAAAAATTCCAGATATACTTTTGGGATGGAGACAATAATTGCAGTGTAAACTGTAAAGGAAAACATCACGACGAAAGAAGCAGTCAGATGAGAATTACATACCCAAGATAACACCTGAGTATCATGGTAAAATCCCTTTAGCATAGTAGGACGCAATGGCCTATCAATCAATCTACAAACTAGAACCTGCAAGTTAAGTCACAGTCGATCATATGATATAAGAAGCAGAAAAGGGCAACGACATAATCAAATAGCAAAAAACTTGTAAGAACCGGGTTCACAATAAACTTATTGTGCACCGGAAACTAAATGATATAGTCAGTTTTCATTTGATATAGTCAGTTTTTGTATGATATAATCACCTTTTATATAGTCAGTTTTTGTATGATACAGTTAATTTTCTAATATAGTCAGTTTTCGTATGATATAGTCGGTTTTTCCTAATATAGTCAATTCTGTGTGATAAAGTCAGTTTTGGTTCACAATAAATTACTGTGGGTCCACCCAAGACGTTTTGATCAAAATAGATCCGCTTCGGTTTGAGTTTTATGACGAACAGTTCATAAAACATAAAGTCCCAGTATTTTAGAAAACATTTCTCTATCCAGAGACTAGCAATCTGTAATGGAGCACAATAGATAGGATTGCATTTCATAAAATTCTATGGCATAGAATTAACCTCCTCGTGGACTAAAGATGTCAGGTTTTTCAGTTATTTTTGTCAGATGTACAGCATGTTGGAACACCATTTTGCACAAAATTCTAAAAATTATTCCTTCATGAGTTCTGGAACTCCCCTTCTCCACAATTTCTACAATATATCTTTATACCTTTGATAAAAAATAAAAAAAAAAAAAAAAAAAAAAAGACAATGTAGTACAGTGAAAATGATCCGAACCATTTAATGGGTTGCTATTTTGACTAACCAATAACAAGAAGCATTGCATAGTGTCCATCAGTTCAACCTATGTAATCATACTGAAAGGATCATGATCAAACATTTTGAGGTAGGCCTGCCTAGGCCACATGACATATGTATTCAAGGTCTCTAAAACCCTGAAACTGTTCTTCAACTCCAGGCATTACAATTCAAAAGAGAAGAGAGATAAAAACAAGAAATTACCACTCTCATTGTCCAATTGTAATATGAAAGCATGAAAATAATTTTTTGATACCCAATAAAAGTTATGTTACACATGTCAAAATATTTGAAGTCATCTTCTAGAAAACATTGTATATATGAAATGTGAATATATGAAGTACATTATTACAACATTCTTCAGTTTGTGGATCTCACTTTTAAACAATGAAGTTAAAGGATATGAGGACAAACCATAATTCATAGGTTGAATAAACATATGTCTGAGTTTTAGTACGCCACATCATGCAGGAAGCTTAATATGCAAGACACCACAAATTTTTCAAACCTTTTGTAAATTGTCAAAAACCTTATTCATTTATCGTCAATTCAAAGTTTCCAGAAGTTAACAAGTATGAATAAGTTCCTATAGAACCAGATGCAATAGATATTAAATTTATTGATTCATCAATGAAGACTTATTTGACTATTCGTGAGTAAATGAGTAAACTTCACGAGCTAATAATTATAAGATGGTAGTGTCAATAAACACAGGAAGGTTCTTATCAATCAAATTGCAGAGCTACATACCTCATGGTCCTTCGGCCTCCCTTCACGTTTGAAAAATCCGCCACTGCAAAAGGATAATCAAAAGCCAGAGAAGATAAGGCACGTCAATTTTTTTTATAGATGGACACAAACAGAGTTGAAAGGTCCTTCCGGGAAGGCTTAGACCACATATCTAGCGGTTAAGTTCGGATTACAACTATCAGGACCTTTTGAAGGAACATGACAAAAGAATAAAAACCTAGGCCAGTAATATTGTCCTGGAACAAGTACTTTCCAGAGAATCAAAAAATTGCAAGGAGAATTCCATAGTGTATTCTTGAGGACAAAACAGACCTAATGTGAGGCAAAGAGAAAAGAAAACCCCCCATCAGAGACTGTGTGCTTTCAGATATATTACCTTGGATTAAAATACTGAGAAAATAAAGGAAGATTACCTTGTACGACCGGCTGCGGAGAACCGCTCTTGATAGTTCACAGAAAGAGGGTAGAAATCAGATGGCTCATTAGGAATATCAGCCAAACAAACAGTAGTATAGACCATCTGCGGAAAACATAGACTATTGGCAAAACTACAGATAAAAGAACCAAAAAGGATAAGAAATCAAATAGATGCATATGAAGACTATACATCAGTACCCAAAAATCATATTCATTACTCATCAACAGAAAAATATCAATCAAGGGCAACAGCACGGAGGCGAATTTTTGAACTAACCGTTTCGCCATCTGTCACTGTAACAGCACCACTAGCTTGTCTACCCATATGACCTGTCTCGACCAAGATCTGTACAACATCCAAACAACACTTTCAGACTGATTTATAATGGATGAACAACCTCTTCAATGGATATACTTCTTTAGTTTGAATCCTAAAGAGTAGTTGTGGGAGCATATTAACTTGCTAGGTGTTTCAAATTCTTGCTCATTCTCCAATGCACTTTTTTACTTTCTTCTCTAGAACTTCTACCCATTTGGCCCTTAAAAGTTACATAAGGCTCCAATTACATACTTCCTCCATTCTTTTTCTATTACAACAATTGGATATTTGCACTTCACCTACCACCCTTTCACTATCTATTGTGACTTTTACGTAAGGAAAAATATAGTCATGTGGGGTGAGGGTCTTGTTAATTCATCTCGATATATACTTCCAAATTCTCAAATTTTTATATTTTTTACTAAAAAGAAATGAAAGATCTTAATAGTTAAAGTTGTGCATTGATAAGCGTGAAAACTCAATTGGTGCAATAGAAAAAGAACGGAGGAAGTATAAGTACAAGTTGGGGCTAATGTAATGGATCAATTAACACAATCCCAAAATGATGTAAAGTGCTTAATCTGCCATAATAAACCGCTTAACGGCAAATAAAATTGTCAACAATCAAACGTTTATAAGATTGTGTAAATGTGTCAGTTGGAATACCATGTCCTTGACATTTTCTCAAATCAACATCGTGTGCACTTTCTCTTTCTCTCCCAAATTTCTAAAGGAAACAAGATGATGCTATTGTCCCTTATTGAAAATAAACATATTGAACATATATACGTTTTTGTTCTATTCAGCTTATAGTTTCTTATCTTATATCTTCTAACGTCTTCTAAGTGTTCTAAACCTTTCTTAAATTTTGCTGAAGTTCTCTAAACAGTCGGAAGTTTTCACAACTTTTCTTAATTTTTAGAAACTTTCTCAACTTTCTTAACTTTTTTGGAGTTTTCGTAACTTCTTAACTTTCCCTTAACTTTTCTGAGCTTTTCTTAATCTTTCTGAACATCTCTTAATCTTTCTAGTTTCTACACATTTCTTATATTTTTGAACTTTTTTTAATTTTTCTAAAAATAAGTAAAATAAGTTGAATAGGTTAGACCCTACATTTCAGCAAGTATTAGAAGGCCTCTTCCAAGCTGGCTTCCCCTAACAATTGACTTAAGAAACCAAATCTCCATACTCTACGCCTTGTTTTTATCTCACATTCTCTTCCTATTTACTCTCTACATCTCTTCTTATCCCCTCCTGAACTTTGCTTAATGCCGACACAATTCCAACCCCTTTCCTAAACTTAGCAGGCAACATTAAATGTGGTGTCACAGCAAATATCTTGCAGCCATACTGATGCAATTTCTCTAGCCCCTGAGGTGATAATTTCCCACGGAACCGGAACCAAGGCTCTCTAGGAGAACTTCAGAAGAATAAAAAATCAGCAATAGAACTACATGGCAGTAAGCCTAAAATGCAGGACGAATGTGAATCAACCTCAGAGACCTTACAGGATTCACAGTAGATGAATAAATTAACTCAATTCACATTTCAGATAGCTTCAACGATGAACGATACAATACATTGGTTAAAGATTTTAGTTAACCGAGGACTGAAGATGTTGGAAGCAGGAGGAAGCAAAGCCCAATAGCCAACTAACTATGGTTACATCATTGCTTCATGATTGCATAGTCGAGGGCCCCAACTGACATTTTTCTTTGCAACTTCTGATTTTAAGATGTTTGAATGTGGTGAAGACGCAAGAGCAGCTAGTTTTCCTCTGTCTTCAAATGGATAGAGTCAATTAGCTGGATTAGAAAATAGAAGTACTTTTCAGAGCTTTATAGTGCTGACAGGAAGAGCTATGAACGTATGTCAAAGTTAGTCGACGCTTGAACCTGATATTGGTTGGGGGAAACTTGTTGATGATATATGCTCATATTTTGGGGATAAGAAAGGCATAGAACTAACGAAGGAACAAGATGAGGGCCAGAAAAGGTCAAAGATTTTCAGTAATTTTCCAGCAAATAAACCCCTCTGTAACATAAAATATTCTATTTCTAGCTTCATCAAGCGTAAAGGAAAAACAAAGATATCCACATCAGACCCAGATGCTATTCCTGGATTACAACCAAACACACCTACAGGCTACAACAGCAAACTTGCAATGCTCTGTTATGAAAAACACTGTCCTTGTAATCCAATGTAGTTCCACCAATGCTTGATTAAGATAAAATATTCTTCTCAAAGCCTATGCAATTCCAAAGTTCCAAAATCCAACGATCTTACGTAAATCATTTAAAACCTTCCTGCCAAGTCGAAATCCAACCACAGCACCAGAAGCAACCACAGATATTGATCCTCACCGCCTTGGAATATTAAGAAAACACACCCTCCCCCCAAAGACAATGAGTTCCACGGAGACAAAAACTACTGCAGATAGGATATGAGACATTAGCAAGAACAATAGAATGCAGCAGAATTAGGTATAATGTCAGCTAGAGGTAGACCTGAATGCCTTGATTGGCATATTTATTAATAGTTGAGCAAGTGACAAGTAAGTTCGTCACAGTTTTGGTGGATAATGGGCCAGCTGTAATGAACCCCAACCCTCCACGCCTACTCACATACTCCCGTCGCAAGAGCAAGGGAAAGACAGTAAGGAATGAAGCCGAGTCAGGGCAAATCAATCAAGTTTAGTAGTTTCAGTTAAAGGAATAATTATGGTAAGCTGGTGTCAGGTAGTGGCTGCTATGGTCAGAAGTTTGTTAGAAAGGGAATATTTGGCCAAGAGAAAAAAAGAGAGTTAGTATTTTGTATATAAGAAGAGGAGAGAGTAGAAAGAAGGCAGGAAACTACTTGTTATTTGTAAGCTTTTGCTTGGGACAGACTGAGCCTCTTGAATGCTCAGAGATTTACCTTCACCATCTACCAAACTTTCTTTGCCATCTGACTCTTTCTTCTATTTGTATTCTGTTTTCTTACTTGGTTGTGTGTGATTGAACTAGGAGCATTTCACTAGCTCATAGCTTCATGATTCCATAAACGTAAAGGAGGCTGGCTTTGCGCTCAACAAAACCATTATGGCACTCAAAGATACTAGTTGGGGAAGGGGAGACACCCTAAAAGATTGCAAGTCAATTTAGTCAACATAGCATAACCTAATGGTTTTAAAAGGCTGCTATCTACGGTAAGGTAGTGGGTTGGATGAACTATCACCCCTCCCATAACAAAGAGGCCATACTGGATTGACCCTTGATGCGATATGCAACAACCACTGACTTTAGTGTGATATGGAATGACCATCTAATTCTTCAAAATAAGTAAGCAGCCAAATTTTTTTAATAAGCTATTATTAAGATTTATAGTTCAAAATCGACCTGAAGGCCACAACGAGTTAAGTTCACAACATATGTGTTGACCAATGCTCCACAACGTTGCAATAGCTCGCAAACAAGGATGATGTAGTATCACACGACGAAGCACCGGCTATTAGCTAAGAAAAATACAAGTGCATTAGACCAAGCACTCAAAAGTGATGACCCCAGAAAAGTACCTCCGTAACAAAAAAAAATACTGGCCTATACTTCAAAAATCTCTAGACCTTGAAACGTTTCTTTCAAGTGCACTCAAGAGCATGCGTCTCCCTTCATTGCTTCCACATAATCGGAGCACACATGCTCCTTTCTGTACCTAATAGTTTGCCAACAATTATTGTTACTAGAAATCTACCCATTATAATGTATCAATGATGAGATCTCTTACTCACATATTCAAGAAATATAGCTTCATGTTGGTTGCATCTAGAGTAGCATCTAAGCACCTTAAGAGTGCCACTGGAAGTTTTTGGTATTTTCAGCTCTCTCACAGCCCCGATACTTAAGAATGGATTTGATTGCACACATCCAACAAAATGGACTGCAAATCCTAGTGCTTTCCTGAGTGGGGCATTTGGGTCCAAACACTAGGAGGCTTGTCTATTTGTTAGGACCCCTTGAATAAAGTCTTCAATCTGTCGCTGGGAATGACCTTCACAAGGGTCTTGCAGTACTACATAAACTCAAATTGAACAACACAGCCATTGTATTCATAAAACTTGTACAATCTCCTCAAAAACCTAAAAAGAATTTAATCTTTCTTCGTGTTTGTATCCAATATAAAACTATTATTGAAAAAGATAAAAAGTAGATTTTCTATTTTGAGTATAAGAGGTTAGGCAAACTTTAACTTTTGAGACCTATTTTTGGAGAACTTTTAGGTTCCTGTGATTCATAAAGTCGTTTCATTTTAAGTATCTCCACCTATACAATATAAGGTCCTGTAGAATTTCCAACATAGACATTAGGCAATATAACAGGCATGTGGTTTTGCAATGGTTTGTAGAACAAACTAACTTTGATGTAACAACCCATATTTGTCACAAATTACTCAAAACTTATAATTCGATTGCTTGTAGGCTTGTAGCAGCTAGAAATTAGTCAAATCAGGAATTCCCGGTTTATTTATTGAGATTATATCTAGAAAATGGAATGTTGTGATAAAGGTCACTCAGCTTGGTCAATGTACTATCCAGTGTCCACATATGGGTGGAAGTATTCAAAGAGCAATTTTCAAAAAGAAGGTTCAGCTATACAAAGTAGAGAACTTCAAAAGATAGCCCTTTTGATGGCAATAAACAAGTCTACACAACGTACTGCAACAGAAGCCAATAAATCAAGTAATGCCCATATGTCGGCATTATTTGGAAAACATACTATATCCATTTCTTTTAGTTGTATTCACATACTACACTTTGACCTTCTTGTATAGTTGCATTTTTATACATAAAGCATAGTTATATGGAGTCTTGTCAGTTAGTCTCGCAATATATTATCAAAATATCAAGGTTTTATAAATTCTACTTACACATAAGTAAAGATATTAATGTTCAAAATTGTCTTTTATAATAAGCTTTTCTCATGCTCCTTGTTTATCACACAGACAATAATTTGTTTACAATAGAAAAATACCTTCTTAAATTACAATTTAAGCTAAAGAGATCACCTAAAAAGTAACGTAAACAAAAGAATTAGTGAGACAATATCACGGTAAGACCGTCTTATTTTAGACAAAAACAATGAAACAATTCCTATAATTACACACAAGAAAAAAGAACCCACAAAAAAATAAAAAATAAAAAGCTTATAAAAAAACTGGGACTTACATGTCTATCTCCAAAAGGGATTTTGACAGAGTGAGGCTGCAGAGCATCTTGGGGAGACTCAGAAACTTGGGTTTCAGCCAGAGCTCTAAAATTGAACTTTCTGCCATGGAAATTTCTTTGGAGAAGCAAATTAAGAGAAGGAAGAGTCTTGAAAGGTTTAAAGCGAGATAAAGCAGAAGCAGATAGAAGAAGCTTGCAGTTTTTTGAATGATAAGAGGGAAGTGTGTAAGAATGTGGACAAACATGAGTTAGAGATGGTGAATTTGCTAACATTTTTTTTTGTTTTGGTGGTGACTGCTGCTGCAAACTGATGTTCTCTGGTTGAAGAAAAAATGGAGACGAACCTACACAAGTCACCCTTAATTTGCCTTATCTGTTTGTTTTCAATTCATTTATTCTAATTTTTATAAATCTACTGTCTACCCGCAAAAAAAACACTTATGTGTCAATGTTATACACTTATACCCTCTTATCATTTTTTTTATTTTTCATAAGGTAAAAAAAAAAGACTATAGGACTGAGGAGGCCCTTCGCTTGAGGGGGGCTTCCAATGTATTGGTTACAAGAGTGAAATTCTTACAAGAAACAATATAAAATAGAGAACTAACTAAATGATCAACAGTCGCATGATTAGCTTCATGAAAAACATGTCTGATATGCCATGCGTCGAACTTTTGAAGAAGGAGCTTGATGTCATTGATCATGTTAGCTATCTACCAAGGCGGGGACCAAATATCTTTGATGGAGTTGATAACCAAGATATTATTACCTTCTATATACAGGTGATTGATATGATTATGCAAGGCTACAATGATACCATGATGAAGTGTCGTGGCTTCAGCGGCAAAAGCTAAAGTGGAGCCTAGGTTGAAAGTACAAGCATGAATAAGATCTCCTAAGTGTCTGAATGATGAATACAGCTGATGTAGAAGAGTTACGGACATAACCGTAGAAGTTGAGTTTGAAGGAGTGGATGGGAGGCGGCTGGAATCCCTTTTTGTGGTAATTGATCAACCAACTAGCACCTTTTTTAACCTTTGTTGCCTCTTTTTTGTCTGTTGGCAACTCTCCAGTCATTTCGAACGTGTCGATACTAGTGTACCACTCATCATATCTCGTGATCATAGCGACCGTCACTTTTTGTTCAATGCTTTCTTTTCCTTTTAGTACCTCAATCATGATTCATGAGGTTCTCTCAATGTCGATCAATGATGAGCTTGCTAGCTTTGACAGTGCATCAACTTGGCTTTTTTTTGGCTCTAGGAATGACAGTTATCTCAAATCCTTGTAGTCCTGACGTCAATTCCCTCATTACCAATTCAAGATACTTCATCTTTATCGACTCTCTAGCCTCATACTCCGATCCCCCTTTACTTGGCTGGCGGCTAGTTGTGAGTTTGTCGACAACTGAACCTTCTTGGCATCTGCGACCAAGCATAGCCGTAAACCTGCTACTGCTACTTTATGTTTTGCTTCATTGTTTGAGGCTTTAAGGGAAAATCTTATGGCGTATTCAAACAAATGTCCTTTAGGGGATGTCATGACTATGTCGGCTCCTGTGTTATGCTGAGCAGAGGAACCGTCAACTGATATTTTCCAAGTTTCCACTTGTTCAACTTCTTCTTCATACGTTGCTTCAACCATAAATTTGCCAAGGCATGGGCTTTGATGGTGGTTCTTAGCTTGAACTCTAACTCATACTCTGATAACTCAATGACCCATTTCATAAGCCTGCCTGATAAGTCCAGCTTATGTAAAGCCTTTTCCAAAGGGTGATTCGTCAAAACTTGTATTGAGTGCGCGTCAAAGTAGCGCCTTAGTTTTATGGCGGCAATTAAAGTAGCATACGCCAACTTTTCAATGAGTTGATATCTCTGCTCTGCTGGATTCAAGGCATGACTGATTAAATATACCGACGGCTGTTCTTTGCCTTTCGCGACAAGGAGCATTGTTGCTACTGTTCTCGGCGTGGCTGACAAGTACAACTGTAACTTGTCTTGTGGTAGAGGTCTGGTAATGGTAGGTAGCTTACTTAGATGGTCTTTCACCATGGCAAAAGCCTGTGTTTGCTCTTCCCCCTATTCAAATATTTTGTTTAAGAACCACAATGCCTTATCGGCTGAAATAGAGATGAACTTGGCCAATGCCACCATTCTCCCCATTAACCTCTGTATGTCTCTCGCATTCTTGGGTTTCGTTAAATCAATTATGGCCTTGATCTTATCCAGGTTGGCGTTGTCGACTAGCTTCGGATAAGTTGCTCCGATATTTTTTGATCCAAATGGCATGGCTTTGTAGCAACAGACTCAGACATCTGTAACAAATGTTGTTTTCTTTCTATCTCCTTTGAACAAACTTATTTGATGATATCCACAATAGGCATCGATGAATCTTAACACGGTGTAACCACTTGTTGAATCGGCAAGCTGGTCAATTCTTGGCAAAGGGTAACAATCTTTTGGGCAAGCTTTATTGAGATCAGTAAAATCAACATACATCCTCCACTGACCATTTGCTTTTTTCAACATAACCACATTTGCCAACCATGTCGGATAACCACACCGTGCAATGAAAACCGTTGCTAAGAGCTTGTCGATTTCTTCCTTGATGGCTTTGTTCTTTTCTGCCGAGAACGTTCTCTTCTTTTGCTTCATTGGCCTTATTGATTAGTCAACATTCAAGTGGTGTACTTGATGTCTTATTTATTGCTTTACTTTTTGATAGCTTTTAGTTGGTATTATAGTTGTTTTTGAGTTAGTTTCGGCTAATTTGTTAGCTATTTCCTTAATTTGTGCAATTTTCCTCCTTGTATGCACTTTCTTTGGGGGCTTTATTTCGTTTCAGGACTTAGTAGCATGCTTGGAGGACACTTGCACAACCCCGAATATTAATATCGAAGAGGAAGGTCAAGGAAGCATAACCGAGTTCCGGGGGCAAATATAAGAAGTTTTGGAAGGGTTTGCGCAGAAGGGTCAACTTCAAATGGCCATAACTTTCAGCACACAAAACATTTTTGAGCGATTCAAGTTGGAGATGAAAGCTTGGCTTAAAAATTTCCAACGAGTAGTCACAAACTCAATTCCAATGAAAAAGAGGGAAATATGGCCTTTTGAAAATAAACTGACGAAATTGAAAATGACCCGAGCGCTCGGGTCAATAAACCCTCCCGGGTCAAAATTTGCGGAAAACTGAAATTATAGTTCTGGTGGTCTGACCCGCCCGGGTCAACCCCAACCCGAGCGCCCGGGTCACTCCACCCGCCTGGGTCGCTGGGTTTTTTCGTAAAACTTTCTTTTCTTTTCGATTTTTGTATGGGGTTTTTTTTGTAATTAAACTTAGTTTATTTTAGGACTATATAAGGCAAACTCCTCTCATTTTAGGTTAAGCTAATTTACATTATATTTTAATAAAGTGAGATTTGAAATTCTTAGAACCCTAGGAGAGAGAAAAGCTCATCTTCTAGAGAGAGAAATGAGAGAAACTTGTTGAAAGCTTGGAATTTGAAGAATCTAAGAAGGAAACTTGAAGATTTGGAGGCTCCTTGCAACTTTAATGAGAATTTATTACTCTCTCTCATATTTTATTGCTTTATTTTATTATTTTCATGTCATTTTCACTCTATTTACATGTTCATCCTAGATTATTGTTTTAGTTCATGTTAATAGTTGTTAATGTCTTTCAGTTTATCATGTATCATTTATCATGATTTGTGAGTAGCTATTTCCTTGGGAAGGGTTTGAAGTCACTGATGAGTTCATGAACCTCTAAATCCAACATTGGGTTTTGACTTGGGATAATTTTGGTTAATTGATTTGGCTTTTTCTATGAATGTTTGTGTGGTTGGCCATCATAGGAGCATAATTTAGGTACCCTTAGTGAAGGATCGAGAGATGAAGTCAAGTGGTTGCCTCAAATCGATTATTAGGCTTGAAGGACCATGAGAATAGGGACTACCTAGGCGAGGGGACTTAGTTTGCTTGTTTATGGATATGCTTGGTTGAATGCCTTAGCCATGAGAATAGGTCTTCGGTAAGAGACTAGGCCAATCTAGCTAGCTCGAGAGAGTAGTTAGCGTACCAATGGATGAACAATTCCCCTCAATTGATTCCCATTGTTGATTCCCATTGTGATTGATTGGTTTGTAAATGAGTTGATTGGTGGATACCCCTTCCCAAAGTCATTTTTCTTATTGTCTTTTTATCTATAAATCTTCAAAAACATAGACTTTGTTTAGCTTATCATAAAGCGATACTTATTGGTGCTTCCCTTAGTCCTTGTGGATTTGACCTTTTACTTGCCCTATATTGGGTAGTTTAGGTATCTTTGACGTGTTTTGTAACACTCCGATAATTCTCTCTTTTCTAAATACATTTTTAATATAGAACTTAGATAATCATCAAAGCATTATCGCCCGTGTGAAAATGTATCGGCTTATTCAGAATTTTGCAGCGGAAAACATAATAAACAAACTTAATAAATAAAGCTTAGTCAACTACAAAGTCAACTCCCAAAGTCAAACCAACAAAAGTCAAGTCAAATTTAAAAGCAAAGTCAACTACTAAAAGTATAAACTCAAAGTATGATAAATAATCTACACAAACTCTCAAATCCTGAACCCATGATGCATCATCTTCAAACCTATAGATGGACAATGCACTATTGATCCCTAGAGATTGCTCACCAAAATGGGTCATCACAGGATCAATAAGGCATAACCATGATCAACATACACACACAATAAAACGTAATCAGTAAAGCTGAGTACTACATACTAAATAAATAAACAATCCTAACATGATACTAATAAGTAGTAAGCAGGAATAAATAATAACATAATACTTGCAGATAACTTTTACTGAACTAAACTTCACAATAACATTTTTATTACTTTAGATGGAATAGTCAATGGAACGAGTTGTCTAACTGAAACTATCCTTCCCTTTGGAAGACGAAATACGGGCGCGGCTCCGTGTTCCCATGACCTACGATATCGAGGAACCTTTTAAATAAAAATAGGACACGGTGATTAATCCGGTCCCAAGAAAAGCCATGGGCTACAACCATGTACTCCAACTCATACTTGTCCAACACTTCAGACGTGCACAAGTCTAAAGCTATTGCTATCCACGTTTCACTTTATATGATTAACCATTTATTACTTGTTATGACTCACAAGTAGAACAAACATTATAATCACCAAACAATCATAAACTTCCCTTTTTTTAATCTTAGGATTAGATAAGTGATCAAATAACTTAACAACCCAAGATTAATTCCAACTTTAATCCAACCTTCCTTTATTTGTTGGACCTAGTCAACAACCAATCAACCTTTCATAGGAATAAAATATCAACTTACCAGATAAGGCCTTCGGTCCTTATAAAACAATTAAATAATAAAAAGGGAACAACATGATCAATCATGATCCAAACCAATAAATATATTAATTCCCCCATGTGAATCAATAAAATAAAGTTCTCAAATCCTCATGCTTGCATCAATCTTCCATACAAACATAATATAATCATCATAATCAACATGTTTCACACAACGGCATAAAACATGCAAATCTAACTTTAAATCAAAATCACATATGATCTAACAATAGTTCCTGTAACACCCCCGCCAACCCGAACCCTTTTTCATTTAATAAAACTCGAGATGGGGGAAAATCCACGAGGGTTCGACTCAACGGGCGTGCTACCGCCGCACTTATCTCCTTGGAAATAAATGCAAGGCTAGATTAAAGTATACTAAATTCAAATAAATTAATCCTTACAACTAAGTAAATCGTTCATTAAATAATACTGATTACTTAAGTGTTTCAGAGTTCCAGCGGAAGCTAAAACATAAGCTAAGTGGATGACAACTCTAAATGATCTCCCTTTTGTTCCCCCGTCGATCACCCACCGGCACAAATACATTGAAAAGAAACAAGAGAGACAAGCTCCCAAAAATAAGAAAAACTGAGTAATTCCAACTCCATCCCGTAAAATAATTAAGTTGAAAATAATTTGTAGAAGAGTGGGTTAATAGGGTTAAAAAGCATAACATATATACACATATATATACAATGAATAATCACATACTTAATTCAATTAATCCAATTATTTAAGGAGAGGAAAGAGAACGCCAGTAAGTCGGGGTCAGTCCCCTGTAACCACTTACTTCAACATTGTAGGCCGGGGTCAATCCCCTGTAATCACCTACGGATAACATAATGGCCATAATAACAGAGTCCGCACACCCTTTCTACTTGGATCACAACAAGATAGAAGGAAGACAAGTAACATAATATCAGCATAGTAACTGAACCTCCCTTACAGGGCAACCTGTTCATCATTTCCCTCCGATATTTCACTTTAAGTGATTAATAGTTTTTAATTCAAGTCATCACATAACACATATACACATATGCATCAATTCATTTAATCAAGAGTGAATACATACACTTATTCCAAATCCAGGATTCAATTCATACATAGCTTAATTCGAGAGCCCATTCATATTCATTATCATAACCGTCACTTGGTTACATAGATTAACTCGTAATCGTCCAATTATCACATGTCTTTGATAATTTCTAATTTTCACTCATGACTTCAATATTAATAATAACGATAACAATAATAATGATAATAATAATAATAATAATGGAATTAATAATAATTTTAATAACGATAATAGTAATAATAAAAATAATGATGATGGTAACAATAATAACATCATTTAAACAATAGCGATAATAATAATAGCATAACGTCACTATTAGTGCTGTTAATGACGTTAATAACATTAAAGTCGATAATAGTAATAGCATAAAGTCACTATTAGTGCTGTTAATGACGTTAATAACATTAAAGTTGTTATACCATCCGTTATTTGTCATACTCATTCCTCGTGCATAATCCATAATTATAATAAGTATAACCCATTATCATAATCCATATTGTAATTCACATAGTCACATAATTAATTCATTTTATCCTAACGGGAACTACGTCTAGATGGACATCAGAGATTACCTCGTGACGCGTGCCCAAAAGTTAAGTTCACGAACGGATTAACACTCTTGATATTCCTCGTCTACGCAATCGGAGTCTACAATAGACATTAACGATATCTAAGTTAGTTACCTAAATAACCCCTTTTTATATAAAATAAACAATTTAAATAATTCAAATAACTTAAAGAATTTCTTAATGATTTTAAGAGAGTTTATAAATAATGGTTTTCAAGTTATTTATGAAATCATTTTAAGTACTCAAATATTACTTCAACTTAATTTTCATTAACTTAAACAATTATTTTAAACATAGAAACTAACTTTATTATACTTCTTACTATGTTTTAGAAAATTTCAAGTTATAAAAGATTAAGTTAATGAATCTAAGATACACCAACTTAATAAAGTGAGTCAATTTAGGAAAGTCATTTGTTTTGTTTTAAAAATAATAAAACTTAATAAAACTAATAAAAGGGGAAAAGAAAGGTTCCACTGATTCAAAGAATCAGTTTTCACAAAACAGAGAAAACGAAAAAAAACGAAGAAGGGGAGGAAGACAGGGGAGGGCGAATTAGGGGAGAAGAAGAGGGGGCACTGGCGGCTCCGAGGTGGCGCACGCAAGGCTCATGCGGGGAGTGGTGCAGCTGGGCGCGGCTGAGGGAGGCAGCAGAGGTGTTGTGAGGGAGGTCGTTTGGGCTGGGCAGGAGAAGGAGACGCGAAGGGGAGGGTGTTTGGCTGGCGGTTGGGCGGCGTTTAACGGGGAAGTCAGGTGGGGTCAGGTGGTTCGAGCGGTGGTGCTTGGCGGTTCAACATGGCAGAGGATGGTGTTAATGGTGGATTCAATTTTTATTTTTAATTTCCACAACAAAATCAGAAATTAAGAGAGAAAGAAGAAGATTGAAGCAAACCTTTAAAGTTTAATTTGTTTGCTTGAATAATTGGGTGAATGTGTTTGGATTGGTATTTATAGAACAACTTTTCTGAATTTTTTTTGGAGCTTAGTCAACCTCCATTAATGGAGGAAGTATGGTGTTGAGATTTACTTTTGACCATGGGGTGATTTTACTCCCAAAATACGGGATTTGTGGGTTGAGTTTCAAACTTCTACTGACAAGAGCTGCTGATTTTGTTGAAAAAAAATGGCTCCTTTTGCTCTGTTTATCATACGTGAGGAGGGATGAAGATGGTGATCTGATGATCACGTTTCCTTTTTTTTTTTTTGGCTTTTACTTTTTCTCTTTGGCTAACAAAAATGCCACATGGGTTATGGACTTGACATTGGGCTACTAATATGGATGGACAATTGAATGAATAAGAATGCCCACAAACTAAATAAAGATTTTCAATTGCAACAATTAATAATTAAATTATTTATAAATAATGAACATGAATAATTAGTTTAAAATACATTTCAATTAAATCATTTAAATAAACTCGTTAAATAATTCAAAACTAAATGAAATCATTATTAAAATTGAATTATCAGAAAAATAATTTAAGTGGAAATAATATTAAAGCGTAATAAATAATAAAATAAATTTCAAAATTTCGGGGTATTACATCTACTCCTCCTTAAAAGCAAAGTTCGTCCTCGAACTTCAAAGTTAGATATTTAATAGTAACGAAATAGTAGTTTTGCGCTTTGTTAGTATTACATTCGGCCCCTCTTAAGGAGTTTCGTCCCCGAAACTCGATAATCGTACCTGGGAAAAGAGTTCAGGATAACGCTTTTTCATGTCATCTTCCGTCTCCCAAGTTGCTTCCTCGGTTTGATGATTAGACCACAAAACTTTGACTAAGGCCCTGTTCGTTTGAACTTATTTTGGCTGAACTGAACTGAACTTATTTTATTTTTGCTGTACTGAACAAATTTTTTGCTGAACAGAACTTATTTTCACTTATTTTTGCTGAACTGAACTTATTATTGCTAAATTGAACCTATTTTTGCTAAATAATAATAATAAATAATAAATAATAATAATAATAAATAATAATAAATAAAAAGTAATAATAATTAATAATAATAAACAATAAATAATTATAATAAATAATTATAATAAATAATAAATAATAATAAATAATAATAATAATAATAATAAATAATAATAATAATAATAAATAAATAATAATAATAAATAAATAATAATAATAAATAATAACTAATAAATAATAATAAATAATAAATAATAATAATATTAATAATAAAAATTATAATAATAACAATAATAATAATAATAAATAATAAATAATAAATATTAAATATTAAATATTAAACATTAAATAAATAATAAATAATAAATAATAAATAATAAATAATATACAATAAATAATAAATAATCAATAATAATAAATAATAAATATAAATATTAAATAATAAATAAATAATAAATAATAAATAATAAATAATAAATAATAAATAATAAATAATAAATAATAAATAATAAATAATAAATAATAAATAATAAATAATAAATAATAAATAATAAATAATAAATAATAAATAATAAATAATAAATAATAAATAATAAATAATAAATAATAAATAATAAATAATAAATAATAAATAATAAATAATAAATAATAAATAATAAATAATAAATAATAAATAATAAATAATAAATAATAAATAATAAATAATAAATAATAAATAATAAATAATAATAAATAATCAATAATAAATAATAAATAATATATAATAAATAATTATGATTATAATTATAATAAATAATAAATAATAATAAATAATAAATAAATAATAAATAAATAATAAATAAATAATAAATAATAAATAATAAATAATAAATAATAAATAATAAATAATAATAATGTAAATAATAAATAATAATAATTAATAATAAATAATAATAATAATAATAAATAATAATAATAAAAATAATAATAAATTATAAATAATAGATAATAAATATAAATAATAAATAATAAATAATAAAATAATATATAATATATAATAAATAATATATAATATATAATAAATAATAAATAATCAACAATAAATAATAATAATTATTATAATTATAATAAATAATAAATAATAAATGATAAATAATAATAAATACTAAATAATAGATAATAAATAGTAAATAATATTAATAATAATAATAAATAATAATAAATAATTACTAAATAATAAATAATAAAAATATTAAAATTAAAAAAATATAAAATAAAAAATAAAATAAAAAAATAAAAAAATAAAAAATAAAAAAATAAAAAAATTACAAATTCATCGTTATTATAATGATAATATTAATAATAATAACAATATTAATAGTAATATTGAAAACAAAAATAATAATTACAACATTAATAGTAATACTGAACTTATTTTTGCTGAACTGAACTTATTTTTACTTATTTTTGCTGAACTGAACTTATTTTTACTTATTTTGGCTGAACTAAACTTATTTTTACTTATTTTTGCTGAACTGAACTTATTTTTGCTGAACTGAACTTATTTTTACTTATTTTTGCTGAAAATAAGTCCAAAAGAACAGGGCCTAACTATACTGCCTTGTTCCGGGTATTTCTCGTTTTGGAATCAGGGATTCTAATAGGACATTCTTCAAAGGTGAGGGTCTCATCTAGTTCAATGGTTTCAGGTTGGATGACATGGGAGGGATCGGGGACATATTTACGAAGTTGAGAAACATGAAAGACATTATGAACATTGGCTAACTCTGTAGGCAATGCTAATCTATAGACCACTTCCCCAATTCTTTCGAGTATTTCATAAGGTCCGATATAACGAGGACTCAACTTTCCTTTTCTACTGAACCTCATTACTCCCTTGGTTGGTGAAACTTTCAGCAACACTTTTTCTCCAACTTCAAACTCTAAATCCTGTCTCCTTTGATCGGCATACGATTTTTGTCGATCCTGAGCTGCTTTCATACGCTCTTGAATCAACTTCACCTTGTTGGTAGTCTCTTCTATCATTTCTGGTCCCAAATTCAACGCCTCATTCACATCGCTCCAACATATAGGACTTCTAATTTACGTCCATACAATGCCTCATAAGGTGCCATTCCTATGCTCGAGTGATAACTGTTGTTGTACGAGAACTCAATGTACATCAAATGATCATCCCAATATCCTCCGAAATCCATCACACATGCTCTCAACATATCCTCCAAGGTTTGAATGGTTCTCTTCGTTTGACCATCTGTTGCTGGGTGGAGGGCTGTGTTGAATTTCAATAGTGTACCAACGGCTGTCTGAAGCTGTTTCCAGAACTTAGATAAGAATCTCGAGTCCCTATCCGAAATGATGTCCTTCGGAACGCCATGTAGCCTAACCACCTCATTAAAGTAAGCATCGGCCAACTGTTTCAACGACCAAGTATCCTTCATTGCCACCAATCTTGTCGTCTTAGTCAAACGGTCTACTATTACCCATATTGCATTCTTTCCCAACCTCGTATTCGGTAACCCCATGATGAAATCCATAGAGATAGATTCCCATTTTCATCCTGGCACTTCTAATGGTTGCAATTTCCCTCCAGGCTTCATATACTGTATTTTCACCTTCTGGCATGTTAAACATTTTGCCACAAAGTCGGCTACTTCTTGCTTCATCCTAGGCCACCAAAAATGCTTTTTCAAATCCTTATAAAGCTTATCTCCTCCTGGATGTATGGCATACGGCGAACTATGGGCTTCCCTTAGAATTCTCGTCTTGAGTTCCTCATCCTGTGGCACACACAATCTCCGTTTATACTTTGCAACGCCATTGCCGTCGATCTTGAACTCCGGTGCTTGACCACATTCCTTCATCTCCCTTAACTTGCTTAACCACTTATCTGCAGCTTGTTTCACCCGAATCTCCTCAAATATGTCCGGTCCAACAGTAGAGCATTCAACAGAGCTTTCACATAACCAGGCTCAACTATTTCCAAACTCAATCTCTTGATCTCTTCACACAGTTTATCTGCCAAAATCAACACGTTTAGCGAATGAGCACTCTTCCTACTCAATGCATCAGCTACTTTGTTCGCTTTTCCCTCTTGATACACTATCTTCAAATCATAGTCGTTTATAAGCTCGAGCCAACGTCTCTGTCTCATATTCAACTCCTTTTGCGTATATAGATGCTTCAAACTCTTATGATCTGTATAGACCTTGCATTGCACTCCATACAAATAATGTCTCCAGATCTTGAGCGCAAACACGATTGCTCCTAACTCCAAGTCACGAGTAGGGTGATTTTGCTCATGCGGTTTGAGTTGTCTCGACGCATAGGCCACTACTTTACCATGTTGCATCAAGACATACCCAAAACCTTTCTTTGAGGCATCACTATAGACTTTAAATCCTTCTACTCTAGAGGGCAATGTCAATACCGGGGCTGTTGTAAGTCTCTTCTTCAGCTCTTGAAATGCTTCCTCACACTTATCATCCTAATTATATTTTGTTGTTTTCTTCATCAGGTTAGTGAGAGGTTGGGTTGTTCTCGAAAAATCTTTCACAAATCTCCGGTAATATCCAGCTAAACCCAAGAAACTCCTTATTTCGGTGACATTCTTAGGTTGAGGCCAATCGGTCACTGCTTGAATCTTCGATGGATCTACGGAAACGCCTTCTTTAGATATCACATGACCTAAAAATGAAACTTTTTCCAACCAAAATTTACACTTCGAGAACTTGGCGTACAATTGCTTTTCTCGAAGAATCTCCAAGACTTTCCTCAACTGAGCCTCATGATCTTCTTTATCCTTCGAGTACACCAATATATCGTCGATGAACACTATCACGAACTTATCCAAGTATGGCTGGAAAGTCCTATTCATGAGGCCCATAAAAGCTGCGGGCGCATTAATGAGTCCAAAAGGCATGACGGTGAACTCATAATGGCCATATCTCGTACGAAAGGATGTCTTAGGGATGTCTTCTTCAGCGATTCGTAGTTGGTGATATCCTGATCGTAAATCGATCCTGGAAAACACTGTTGCACCCGGAAGCTGATCGAACAAATCCTCGATCCTCGGGAGTGGATATTTATTCTTTACCGTGGCATTATTCAGCTCTCTATAATCGATACACAACCTCAAAGATCCGTCTTTCTTCCTGACAAACAACACTGGGGCTCCCCAAGGTGAGACACTAGGTCGAATGTACCCTTTATCCAACAACTCTTCTATTCGCATCTTTAACTCTTGTATTTCTGCAGGTGTCATTCGATACGGAGCCTTAGAGATAGGTCCAGTTCCAGGGACTAAATCGATCTTAAAGCTCACTTCTCTCTCTGGTGGCATTCCTGGAAGCTCTTCGGGAAATACATCCGGAAACTCCTTTACTACCGGAATTTGAGTCAACTCCTCGTTGTCCACGCTTACGTCCCTTACTTGGCCCAGGTAGACTAGGTAGCCTTTTCTAAGATAGGTTTGAAGGTTCAGGTGTGAGATTATCTTGACATCAGGCTGGAAGGTTATGCCTTTATAAGATATCCTATTTCCCTTTGGTCCTCTAAGAGATATTTTCTGGTTATGACACTCGATTTTGGTTTTATACTTGGCTAACCAATCCATTCCCAAGATAACATCAAAGTCTTTTAGGTCAAAAAGGATAAGATCGGCCGGTAACTCAGTACCAGCTATAACTACAGGGATACTTTGGAAAAGAGATTTACAAGAAACAGTTTCACCGGTGGGCATGGCTATATTGGCTCGACAAGACTGGGTAGAGTTGACGGGATACTTATTAACAAAAGTGCTAGAAATAAAAGAATGAGACGCTCCAGAATCAAAGAGTACATAAGCAGGTTCTGAGTTTATGAGAAATGTACCCGTCACAACATTGGCATCGGTGACAGCTTCAGTTCGGCTCATGACATTGATTCTTCCATTGGTGTAGCCTCCATTGCCATTCTTTCCATAGTTTCCATTTCCACCTCCAAACGAGCGGTTGTTCTGGTTCCCGTTCAGTGCAGCATTTCCTCCACTGGGGCGGTTGTTATTGAAGTTTTGAATTCTGTTTCCACCTCCATTATTACCATTGTTCCCATTGGTCCATTTTGAGCTTGCTTCTTAGGACAGTTGAACGATTTGTGACCTACTTCTCCACACTCGAAACACTTGATCCTTTCACCCTGACAAGTGAACCCTGGATGGCTCTTGGCACACTTCCTGCAAACAAAGTTCTTTTGGTTCCTATTTCCTTGCTGGGTCTGTTGTCCAAAATTCTGATTGTTGCGGTTGTTGTAGCGTCCACCATTGTTATTGTTGTTTCCACCATTGTTGGGCCTTTTGTCGTACCCTTGGCTGTTACTGTTGTCGGCAGGTTTCTTCCTTTTATGTCTCCCTAGCACCTCTCTCTCACGCTGTAAGATTCTCTCCAGGTTTGAGGCCTTAGCATACGC
This sequence comes from Beta lomatogona, assembly GCA_947646795.1. Classification (NCBI taxonomy): domain Eukaryota; kingdom Viridiplantae; phylum Streptophyta; class Magnoliopsida; order Caryophyllales; family Amaranthaceae; genus Beta; species Beta lomatogona. The sequence goes on along the minus strand of CANSNZ010000928.1, from coordinate 2,799,387 downwards.
TTCCGCGAAAGTAGTAGAGGTGCTACCTCTCATTCGAGTCTGAAGATCAAACTTAAGTCCGTCTTCAAACTTCTGAGCCTTAGTTCCTTCATCTGGCACTACAGTCGGGCAGAATCGGGCATACTCATTGAATTTCTGAGTGTACTCTTGCACACTCATGTTATAACTCTGGTTAAACCTACTAAACTCATTGTACTTTTGTCTACGAATGTGCTCGGTGAAGAATCGAGCCTTAATCGCTACCTTAAACGCTTCCTAGTTAAAGCTCTCTTGAGCTTTAATAGTAGGTCCTACACTTTCCCACCAAGTATCAGCATCTTCATGCAGATAAAAGGTTGCTTGATCGACATTCTAGGCCTCAGGCGTACCCATGGCCGTGAAAATCTTTTCGAAATCTCTTATCCAGTTCTCGAGAAGTAGTGGGTCTTCTCTCCCAACGAACGTTGGTGGTTTCAAAGCGGAAATCTATTTCGCCATTGCAGCTTGCGGATCGTCTCCATGGTGGTGGTTGTTGATCTGGTTTTGAAGGACTAAGCCAAAGCTCTGAGCTAGTTGCTCAAGAGTCCTAAGTCATGCTGTAACTTGTTCAGGAGTTTCGGCCATTTGGTTTTCTTGTCGCCTTTCTCTAGATCGCGTATAAACGTATTGCATAAGCTACCTGCGTTATTCACATTGTATTTCTACGATTCACGTTGATTCTTATATAAAAGCTAATTCACATAATCATGGTTCTCACCATTCATTCATTTCATACTCAATTCACATATCAAAAGTTCATCATTCATTTCACACTCAATTCACATGTCAAAATTCATCATTCATTACTCCAAAAGTGCTATAACAATTCGTTCATAGTAGCATAAGAGTCTGTTTCAAATAGTCAATTAATCATTAGTCGCACCATCCTTAACTAAGTTAACAAGTTAATTGGTCCTTTACGACCTTAATTAGAAATCTAAGGGTCAAGGCTAGATATTTGGGTTTCTAGTCAGCGTACTCGGATGGATCCTCGTCTTCACCTTCATCTCCGTCTCCATCTCCATTGAGATTTACAACGGGTGAGGCAGGGTTGCTTCCTACTTCTTCATCATCACTATGCTTGGGTTCCTCGTCATCAGTGGGTAAATAGTCATTAAGCCACTTGACCCTAGCAACGAGCATTCTTTTCTCCAGGTAACTCAACGTGAGATACCACTTCCCTTTCAATGTGTATCGTTCATAGTTTGGCCTTCCATTTTTCAGAACATCAGAGTATTCGCTCTTGATTCCGGCATAAGGACCATCATTGGGAAGAGTGTGAATCAAAACATCGGCCTGTTTAGGTGGCGTGAGGTAATCTGAATGCCCGTGACCTTCATTGAGGTGGTAACACTTTATTGTTAACCGTAACCTGTAAATATAAGCTGAAACAGACTCTCCTACCCTCATCCTTAGAAGGTAAGGTCCTTGACGAGGGGTTCTGGTGCATTTCCTGGCGGTCAAACGTGTCTTGGCCATCTAATCAAATATCATAAACAATTAATAAGTACCTTTAGCGAGTACTATCATACATGTACATATAACCCATTCGTACCCATACTAAACCCTTAGTTCACATTTTAATCCTAATTCATTTTTCCTAAATAATTTATTATTTTGACCTCCTAAACTAATTTTAAGTTCAACCCTATTTGATTCATTTTCCCTAATTATTATATTTTAATAATTATAATCTTTCCCTAGTTAATCTAAACTCGGCTCTGATACCACTTTGTAACACCCCCGCCAACCCGAACCCTTTTTCATTTAATAAAACTCGAGATGGGAAAAATCCACGAGGGTTCGACTCAACGGGCGTGCTACCGCCGCACTTATCTCCTTGGAAATAAATGCAAGACTAGATTAAAGTATACTAAATTCAAATAAATTAATCCTTACAACCAAGTAAATCGGTCATTAAATAATACTGATTACTTAAGTGTTTCAGAGTTCCAGCAGAAGCTAAAACATAAGCTTAGTGGATGACAACTCTAAATGATCTCCCTTTTGTTCCCCCGTCGATCACCCACCGGCACAAATACATTGAAAAGAAACAAGAGAGACAAACTCCCAAAAATCAGAAAAACTGAGTAATTCCAACTCCATCCCGTAAAATACTTAAGTTGAAAATAATTTGTAGAATAGTGGGTTTAATAGGGTTATAAAGCATAACATATATACACATATATATACAGTGAATAATCACATACTTAATTCAATTAATCCAGTTATTTAAGGAGAGGAAAGAGAACGCCAGTACGCCGGGGTCAATCCACTGTAACCACTTACTTCAACATTGTAGGCCGGGGTCAATCCCCTATAACCACCTACGGATAACATAATGGCCATAATAATAGAGTCCCTAGTGTGCACACCCCTTCTACTTGGATCACAACAAGATAGAAGGAAGACAAGTAACAGAATATCAGCATAGTAACCAGAGAACCTATAGGTGGCCGCTGAACCTCCATTACAGGGCAACCTGTTCATCATTTCCCTCCGATATTTCACTTTAAGTGATTAATAGTTTTTAATTCAAGTCATCACATAACACATGTACACATATGCATCAATTCATTTAATCAAGAGTGAATACATACACTTATTCCAAATCCAGGATTCAATTCATACATAGCTTAATTCGAGAGCCCATTCATATTCATTATCATAACCGTCACTTGGTTACATAGATTAACTCGTAATCGTCCAATTATCACATGTCTTTGATAATTTCTAATTTTCACTCATGACTTCAATATTAATAATAACGATAACAATAATAATGATAATAATAATAATAATGGAATTAATAATAATTTTAATAATGATAATAGTAATAATAAAAATAATGATGATGGTAACAATAATAACATCATTTAAACAATAGCGATAATAATAATAGCATAAAGTCACTAATAGTGCTGTTAATGACGTTAATAACATTAAAGTCGATAATAATAATAGCATAAAGTCACTATTAGTGTTGTTAATGACGTTAATAACATTAAAGTTGTCATATCATCCATTATTTGTCATACTCATTCCTCGTGCATAATCCATAATTATAATAATTATAAACCATAATCATAATCCATATTCTAATTCACATAGTCACATAATTAATTCATTTTACCTCAACGGGAACTACGTTTAGATGGACATCAGAGATTACCTCGTACGCGTGCCCAAAAGTTAAGTTCACGAACGGATTAACACTCTTGATATTCCTCGTCTACGCAATCGGAGTCTACTATAGACATTAATGATATCTAAGTTAGTTACCTAAATAAACCCTTTTTATATAAAATAAACAATTTAAATAATTCAAATAACTTAAAGAATTTCTTAATGATTTTAAGAGAGTTTATAAATAATGGTTTTCAAGTTATTTATGAAATCATTTTAAGTACTCAAATATTACTTCAACTTAATTTTCATTAACTTAAACAATTATTTTAAACATAGAAACTAACTTTATTATACTTCTTACTATGTTTTAAAAAATTAAAAAATATTTTGAAGTTATAAAAGATTAAGTTAATTAATCTAAGATACACCAACTTAATAAAGTGAGTCAATTTAGGAAAGTCATTTGTTTTGTTTTAAAAATAATAAAACTTAATAAAACTAATAAAAGGGGAAAAGAAAGGTTCCACTGATTCAAAGAATCAGTTTTCACAAAACAGAGAAAACGAAAAAAAAAAGAAGAAGGGGAGGAAGACAGGGGAGGGCGAATTAGGGGAGAAGAAGAGGGGGCACTGGCGGTTCCGAGGTGGCGCACGCAAGGCTCAGGTGGGGAGTGGTGCGGCTGGGCGAGGCTGAGGGAGGCAGCAGAGGTGCTGTGAGGGAGGTAGTTTGGGCTGGGCAGGAGAAGGAGACGCGAAGGGGAGGGTGTTTGGCTGGCGGTTGGGCGGCGTTTAACGGGGAAGTCAGGTGGGGTCAGGTGGTTCGAGCGGTGGTGCTTGGCGGTTCAACATGGCAGAGGATGGTGTTAATGGTGGATTCAATTTTTATTTTTAAATTCCACAACAAAATCAGAAATTAAGAGAGAAAGAAGAAGATTGAAGCAAACCTTTAAAGTTTAATTTGTTTGCTTGAATAATTGGGTGAATGTGTTTGGATTGGTATTTATAGAACAACTTTTCTGAATTTTTTTTGGAGCTTAGTCAACCTCCATTAATGGAGGAAGTATGGTGTTGAGATTTACTTTTGACCATGGGGTGATTTTACTCCCAAAATACGGGATTTGTGGGTTGAGTTTCAAACTTCTACTGACAAGAGCTGCTGATTTTGTTGAAAAAAAATGGCTCCTTTGGCTCTGTTTATCATACGTGAGGAGGGATGAAGATGGTGATCTGATGATCACGTTTCCCTTTTTTTTTTTTTTGGCTTTTACTTTTTCTCTTTGGCTAACAAAAATGCCACATGGGTTATGGACTTGACATTGGGCTACTAATATGGATGGACAATTGAATAAATAAGAATGCCCACAAACTAAATAAAGATTTTCAATTGCAACAATTAATAATTAAATTATTTATAAATAATGAACATGAATAATTAGTTTAAAATACATTTCAATTAAATCATTTAAATAAACTCGTTAAATAATTCAAAACTAAATGAAATCATTATTAAAATTGAATTATCAGAAAAATAATTTAAGTGGAAATAATATTAAAGCGTAATAAATAATAAAATAAATTTCGAAATTTCGGGGTATTACAGTTCCTATACATGATACTACATAATTCTCATCCTTAGAATCATGATACTAATCCAATTAACACATAGGTATGTACGTACATTGTGTAGACAAATTGAGAGGCCACTTTAACAATCTTAAAAGTCGCCTACAGAGAATTCTCCGCCTAAAACAACCAATAAAAATCCATAATCAATCCCTTATAAATTTACAGCAATAATAAAATATTTCAAACCCTTCCTAAAAGTGTTTAGAAACATTTCCCATCATTAAAACTTGATTATTAAAACCTCCTAGTATAGTACTACTACACTAGTTGTTAAAACTCTCAAAAACCCATGTTTAAAACATAAATTTCCATCATCAATACTCTCTTTAAATTTCCAGCATCATATAACATAGTTAAACTCTTTTTAAACATACTTAGACATATTTAAAATCATAACAATAATAAATTTCATAAACTATAATAGTCTACTATGATTTTCCAACCTTTAAAACCCTAAAAATTCATGCTTTGATAATTAAAAATCCAATTAAAACCTAATATGTAAATCTTAATTTTTATTTCTTCAATACATAAATTATATAAACTTAGATTCATAAGTAAATCATCAAACTATAATCTTTAAACATAATCATATTAAACAAATATTTAAAACATAAACTTTGCATTGAAAATAACTTGAGGAGGAAGAAATTAACCAAACCAAGAAAAGAGGAGGAACATGCCGGCGGGGGGAGGCGGCGCCGGTCGGCTGGGCAGTCTTGGCTGGCCGTCGGCGGCAGGTGGTCGCACAAGGCGCGACGTCGACGAGGAAGAGATAGGAGAAAAATCGAGAGAGAAGGAAGGAAGAGGGGGCCGAAATATTTGGGAGGAGGAGAGAAAAAATAAAGTTGTGTGGGAAAATTTTGGGGTTTATGGGGTTTTTATACTTTCCCCTTGTGGGCTTAGGAAAAGGTAATTGAGCTCAAACTAGAGTTTAATGATTAATGAAATTAGTGTTTGGGTTCCTCATACCCAACTAGGAATCCTTTTCCAAATCCAAAAAGTGTTTCAAACTTTTCAAAGCATGACCTAATAAAATATTTGACTTCTTTAAATCATTAAAATAATTCCTTTGACTTTTAAATAGTCAACCTTTGAAGAAGTAAATCATTTAAATACTAAAATATACTTAAATATAAATAACTATACATTAAAATATATTTATAAAATTCATAAATTTAGATTACATGTTTACAACGAGCGTGTGAAATTTTGGCGTCGTTGCCGGGGACTTCGGCTTGCATTGATTCGTGTTTATTAGATAAGTCTAGGCTATTTATGAATATTCTTTTTATTTTTTTCTTTTCTTTTGAAAAGAAAAATTCTCAAAAAAATGACAAGTACTTCTTTTCCTTAATATGATAATGGATCCTTTTGGGCATACTTTGATAGGGTTGAGGAGTTTATAAAGTTCTATGGCTATGATATTGGGGAAACTTGTGAGACTACTTTATTGGGGACTAAATGAGCATACTAGAGGAGTTGTTGAAAATATGTTTAGCGGTGACTTTCGAGCGACATCTTTGGATGAAGCTCGGAATTTTTTTTATGTGGTTAGCTAGGGACGCTTATGATTCTGATTTTTATGCAAATTGTCATGATTCATCTAATGTTGGCATGAATTGCTTTGATGAATCAAATGTTCCCACTATCGAACCTATTATGCATGATCATATTCCCTCATATGTTCATTGTAATGAGGCAGACTCTAATGTTGATGATATTCATGCTGCTTCTTGATTTTCATCTAATTTGTGCATGAATTTCAATGATGTGCCACATGTCCCCAAGATTGATTCTCATATGGTTGATTGTGATCCCTCCCCCCAAATTGATTTTCAGGGTTCGTTGTGTTCCAAATCATCGAAATCTGAATTGGAGCTTACTCTTGAGCGATTTCTTAATGGGTTAAATTCTAGTGCCAATTATGAACCCCTCCCTAAATTTGACCCCAAACCCATTGAGGATCTCTTTTTACAATTGGAAAGTGGTTTGAATTTGCTTAGGGAAATCGGGGTTGCAAAAATGACATTCTCAAGTTTGATTATGTTGATTCGCAGTATGTTGAAAATGAAAATCAATTGGAAAACCCCTAAGATCTTGATGATGGTTTTTGGAGTAGTGATGATGAGGGGTATGTTTTCAGGAGAAAAGACCCATTATTGAAGATATCGTTGAAAGTGAGGACGCTTATGAGCCTCTACATTCCCTTTTTGAGTCTCATGTGCCTACCTATAACGGATTGGACCTTACTCCCCCTCCTTGTGCTTTAGAACACTCATCCTCTCCTACCCATTCTATCTTGAATGTAGATCTTGGTCAATTTGAAAGTGAGATACCTCATTTGGTGGTTGGTGATGATTTTGAAGTTTTGATGGATAATAAAGAGGTGCTTGAGGAGAACTCATTGATGGAAGAAGTCTTCCCTTTTAAGTCTTGTGATGTGAGTGAAGTGGTTAGTGAAACCCTTATTTCAATCCCTTCCCCTCACGCTAGTGGAAAAAACATCATCGGATCCGGTCAAAATACGGGTTACTGATCCGCTTTTGGGCCGGAACGGATGGGCTAGCAGCAATTAGAAAAACTCAACTGATCCGGTTCAAAATCGGATTAGTTGAGGACTAACTGATCCGATTATGCGTTAAAACAGGACCAGTTAAGTTGATTAACTGATCCAGTTTTAACGCATAACCGGATCAGTTTCACTTCATGTGAGTAAAAAAAGGGTCCAGTAGCCTGACAACAACTCAGTGATTTCAGTCGACAAAATTAATACAGGCTGGGCAACAGTTTAGTACTTCAGTTTATACATTATATACACAAAATTAAAGAACACAATTTTATACCAAAAAATTCATATATAATATCATTCTCAAAAATTTTACATATATACAAAATACAACAAAAAAAACTAACATATAAAATTAAAAAATGAAACTTTGTACAGAAAATAAAAAAACTGACAAACATATGCAAAGAATTAAAAACTTACAAAATGAAACTTATACACTGAATTTAAAAACGAAAAAATACGAAAATGAAAAATAAAATACGAAACCTAAAACCCTAGATCTAAAAAGACTCCAAAATTAAAATCTAGATCAAAAGAAACCCCAATAACTCAAACCCTAGATGGTGGCTGATGTTCGTTGATGGCGGGTGAAAAGATAGTGAGGGACGGCGAGTGAGAAAACCCATTAACGCTTACCTCCATTTTCTCTCTCACAAACACCTCAAATAGGTCCTTTCGAAGAACAGCTTCATACCCATCAGCTAAATAAACAACAATGGCAGAAAACCCATTAATTTTCTCCTTAAAAAACCTATGTAAATACAGCTTTTTCTCCTCAAAACTGCTCTCAATCACACTGGGAACCTCAAACCGCTTTTTTGGAGGATTCAATGAAGGATCCTCATCAATCTTAACCCTCAAAATCCCATCTTGGTAAGCTAAAACACTCAAAATCAAATAAGGGTTTTTGAGGAGGATCTTCATATTCATCTTCTTCTTGATTTTCCTGATTTGAATCTACAACTTTTTTGGTGAATTTGAGGTGGGTGCTTTGGCATTATCTTGGTAATAAGATCCCCATCAGAAATTTCGACATGGGTTGCGATGAGATTGCAGAAATTAGGTTTTCGAGAACGAGCTCGATTGCAAAATGGGGTTTGATTGCAGTTTCGAAACTCTTCTTTTTTCCATGAAGAAACGGAGGTGAGGAAGAGAGAAAAAGAGATAAGAGAGGAGGATGGGTGAGAACCAGTTGAGATGAGATAGTGAACAACGGTGTTGAGAGAGGGAGGAAGATGGCAGGTGAGGGAAGAAACCCTAAAGAGACAGGGTGAGGAGAGAGTGTGAGAGGAAAAGAGCTGGCGAGGGAAAGGGGATTTGGGCCGCTTTTATAATGCAAGTTGGGCCAACTAAACAAACTGATCCGGTCCACATACACCAACCAGATCAGTTTATTCTCTCACTCAATTGCGCGAAAAATGTCTAAACATTGGATCCGATTTTTAGAGAACCGGATCTGTTAGGTTGTATCATTTAGCATTTTTTCCACTAGTGTCATATTCCATTTACAAGAATGATTGACCTTATTCCCTCTACTCCCATTTCATATCCATTCTTATCTCTCAAAACTCCGCCTCTAGATGATCTTCTTACCTCTTTTGATCTTCAAGTGCCCAACTCGTTTATTGTTGAGGAGAGAAGAGAAATAGCCACCCAAAAAGAGTTTGTCGAGGAGAATTTGCCGCTTTGTCCTTTATTTTCTTACTATTTTGATTCTTCTTCTTATTATTTTTTTTTTCCTTTTGTTCCTTCTTTTTGGCATCCTTCTCCTCATTTGCATGGAGTTGCGTTGCACTTTTTGCACACTTTGCATTTTGTTATTGCATACTTAATAATAATGGAAATGTGTGCTAGTGCATTTGACAAACTCTTGCGATATTTGAATTGTTATTTAATAGAAGGGTTAAGCTTATGACCTTAAATGAGCCTTTTCTCGGGAAGTAACCGTGATTGATTGCTTTCAATTTTTTATTTTAATTTTACTCATTTTTCTTTTCTATATTTGATTTTGATTTAGGTACATAGTTCAAATAATAATCATTCTCAATAGTACGTAGAAAGCAAATCATGGTTTTGAAGAAGTTTATTAGAAATGGAGAAATTAGGGCATTTGCGGGTATTTGCACCCGCCTACTATCCGGTAGCTTCCTTCCTTTCGCCCTTTCTTCAATGCTCTATGATTTGTGGAACATATGTTTGTTGGTTGAATGTTTCTTCCCTCTCTCCATCCCTTTAACCGTCTTGTTCAAGCATTGAGGATAATGCTTTATTCTAGCTTGGGGGAGTGGCTATTTGCTAGCTTGGGGGAGTGGCTATTTGCTAGCTTGGGGGAGCTGTATATAGTTCATTTATTTGTTTTTTCCCTTTTTCACAAAAAATATATCAAAATCTAAAAAATTATCTTCTTTTCAAATTTTTTTTTTCTCTTTCAAGTTTTGATTTTCTTCTTTTTAGTTCTAACAAAGTCAAAAATGAAAAAAAATGAATTGAAAAAAAAGAAAAGAAAAAAAAGAAGTGTTAGTTTAAATAAAAATTTGGTTTCCTTTCCCAAGGTAGGTGCTAAGTAATGATATGATGTGGATTCCTTGTTTTGACTTTGAATATATGTTTAGAGGCTCCTTTTGGAAGAGTGTGAGCATGGTTTAAGGTGTTTTAGGAGGTGACTAATCTTGATTGCATTAAAGTCTTCCAAAATGAAACTAATGAATTTTCAATTGGATGTCTAGTCTTGAATCTAGACTAAGTTGCTCATGCTTGAATAATTTTAGCTTCAAATTTGCGGTCCCTTGTGTCCTTAGATATGCTCATCATGTCCCCAAACAAAACTCTACAAGAAACTTAGTTTTTACTTCTCTTTGTCTGTAATAAGTGGCACAAAAAGCCACAAGTTCTTATGTCTTTCTTTAGTGAGTGGTTACTTCACCTTTGTACTGAAAAAAAAATTCCCATAATAAGGGAAAAAGAAAAAGCAAAAAACAGTCAAAAAAGGCGTGAAAAAATGAAAAAAAAGTGAAGAAAAACAAAAAGTACAAAAAGCATTGAAGAAATTCAATAAAAGAGGTCAATTTGTGGATGCATCCTTCACTTAGTTCTATTTTTCTTAAGTTTCAAGTACAGTGGAGTCTAAAGCCTATTTGTGTGTCTAGGGAAGTGGACTAGTGGTTTAAGCTTCTAATACTTGAAGAGCCCTAAGTGTTTTGGATAGCTAGGTGTTTCTCTAATGAGCAAGTAAAAAGTATAATTAGGTGTCCTATTGCAATCTTGATCAGCCTCTTTCTCTACCCATAACCTATGAGTACACTTTGAAATTAGTTGTATTAGAAGTTGCTCTTTGACTTTGCTTGTGAACCATTTCATTACTAGTGGACTTGGGCATAGATCTTGAAAGTGTTGAATAAATGGTTAATGAAAAGCTAGAGTTATGGGTTTAAAACTCTTTGGAAATCCTCGCGAGATCCCACTCGCCCTCTAGAGCGATCTAGGGGTTCAAAGAGCTTGTTGCATATGCTAAATGCAATCGTGATTCCTACGAAAATGAGTTACTGTAAATTCTTTCTTTCTACTTCTTTTTCTTTCTTCTTGATCTTGTTTTCAAAAAATCTTCATTCTCTTACCCTTGTGTTTTGTTATATTTTGCTTGAAGACAAGCAAAGGTCTAGCTTGGGGGAGTTTGATGCCTTGTTTATTGCTTTACCTTTTGATAGCTTTTTTTTGAGTTAGTTTCGTCAAGTTTCTTAGCTATTTCCTTAATTTGTGCAATTTTCCTCCTTGTATGCACTTTCTTTGGGCGCTTTGTTTCGTTTCAGGACTTAGTAGCATGCTTAGAGGAAACTTGCACAACCCCGAATATTAATATCGAAGAGGAAGGTCAAGGAAGCATAACCGAGTTCCGGGGCCAAATATAAGAAGTTTTTTGGAAGGGTTTGCGCACAAGAGTTAATTTCAAATGGCCATAACTTTCATCACACAAAACATTTTAGAGCGATTCAAGTTTGAGATGAAAGCTTGACTCAAAAGATTTCCAACGAATGGTCACAAGCTCAATTCCGATACAAAACGAGGGAGATATGGTCGGTTGAAAATAAACTGACGAAACTGAAAAATGATCCGAGCGTTCGGGTCAATAGACCCTCCTGGGTCAATTTGCGGAAAACTGAAATTTCAGTTCTAATGGTCTAACCCGCCCGGGTCAGAATTGACCCACCCGAGTCAACTCCAGCCCGAGCTCCCGGGTCGCTCCACTCACCCGGGTCGCTGGGTTAGTCCGGAAAACTTTCTTTTCGATTTTTGTACGGGGGTTCTTGTAATTAAACTCAGCTTATTTTAGGACTATATCAGGCAAACTCCTCTCATTTTAGGTTACATTATATTTTAATAAGGTGAGATTTGAAATTCTTAGAACCCTAGGAGAGAGAAAATCTCATCTTCTAGAGAGAGAAGTGAGAGAAACTTGTTGAAAGCTTGGAATTTAAAGAATCTAAGAAGGAAACTTGAAGATTTGGAGTCTCCTTGCAACTTTAATGAGAATTTATTACTCTCTCTCATATTTTATTGCTTTATTTATTATTTCTTGTCATTCTCACTCTATTTACATGTTCATCCTAGATTATTGTTTTAGTTCATGTTAATAGTTGTTAATGTCTTTTAGTTTATCATTTATCATAATTTGTGAGTAGCTATTTCCTTGGGAAGGGTTTGAAGTCATTGATGAGTTCATGAACCTCTAAATCCAACATTGGGTTTTGACTTGGGATCATATTGGTTAATTGATTTGGCTTTTTCTATGAATGTTTGTGTGATTGGCCATCATAGGAGCATAATTTAGGTACCCTTAGTGAAGGATCGAGAGATGAAGTTAAGGGTTGCCTCAGATTGATTATTAGGCTTGAAGGACCATGAGAATAGAGACTACCTAGGCTAGGGGACTTAGTTTGCTTGTTTATATTCATCATGTTTATGGATATGCTTGGTTGAATGCCTTAGCCATGAGAATAGGTCTTCGGTAAGAGACTACGCCAATCTAGCTAGCTAGAGAAAGTAGTTAGAGTACCAATGGATGAACAATTCCCCCTCAATTAATTCTCATTGTTGATTCCCATTGTGATTACTTGGTTTATAAATGAGTTGATTGGTGGATACCCCTCCCCAAAGTCATTTTTCTTATTGTCTTTTCATCTATAGATCTTCAAAAACATAGACTTTGCTTAGCTTATCATAAATCGATACTTATTAGTGCTTCCCTTAGTCCTTGTGGATTTGACCCTTTACTTGCCCTATATTGGGTAATTTAGGTATCTTTGACGTTTTTACAACGAGCGTGTCAGTACCATGACTTCTGGATCTATACCCGGCATCTCATCTACCGAAAATACAAACACATCTGCGTTTTCTCTCAGCAGGGTGATCAGGTTATCCTTAATGTCAGGGTCCATGTTGATAAGTGCGTTTCTAACGCACTTTACGGACTCTTTTAAGTTTATTTTGATCCTCTTTCTACCCTTTTTTCCCTCTTTCTTCTCCATTTCTTCTTCTACTTCATGCACTTGATCATAGTGCCATTTTACTAGATTATCGTTCAATTTTGACCGGATTTCTAGTAGATTTGCTTTCACCGTGTTTGAAATGTTGGTGTGACCATTTCTGAGGTTGCAAGTTGGAAGAAACGGCATAAGGCGAGAATTTTGAGTAGCTTTCCCGCACAAAAAGAGAAGAATAGAGGATTTTGGGCAATAGATGAGGTGCTCCCGCACTGTTTCTGAGGTGCGCCCACCGTTTCTGAGATGCGCACGCACCAGTTTCTATGGTGCGCCCGCACCATCCGATAGATTTGTGTGTCCCTATGATAAGTAGTTATGGTGCGCCCACACCAGCTACTGAGGTGCGCCCGCACCTAGCTGGTGCGTCCGCAACTAGCTGGTGCGCCCACACCAGCTACTGAGTAGCCCCGCACCATTCGACAGATGGAGTGCTTTGGAGCTCAGTAGTGTAACACCCCCAAAACCCATACAAGTCTAAACTACGTTGCATCAACTTTGGGAGTGTTACCACCGCGGTGAAACGCAAGGCTTATTTGAAAATAAAACATTAACTTTACTCCTTAATATGAAAACTAAATTGCAGCGGAAATAAAATGTTAACTTAATCCTCCAACTCAGGAATCACCATTGACCCATTTTACTCAAACCATTAACTAAGTAGATTATAAATAAACTCTAGAAAATTCAACCAAAACATTTTAAAAGTTCATAAACCGAAGAGTATCCCCTTCATGCCCAAACTCATGCAGCATCATCAGCATACCTAATCTGCTCCCCATTGAAATATCAATGGTTCATCACAGGGTCAACAAGCAAACACAAATAACAAACAATCAGCTAGGCTGAGTATGTACTTAAGCAGTTAAATAGTACACTAAGCATAATCAGAATAATAATAACAATTCCTAAACATGATACTACAAAAACATTAAATTCCGTTTTTACAATTAAATTGGCATCGAACGGGCACCGTCATCTTTCTAGAATCATACGGGCTACATAATCCTTAATAGACAACTTGGTCTATTAGATGGAATGTAAATACGGTTTCGTTCCGTTTCACACCCATCACCTTAGTATGCATACTCCCAAGATCGTATGGAACCTTCCGCCTACTTGAGTTATCAAAATTTATAAGGACTCTACTATCGTCACAGTAGGCCTGCGTAGGAGTGTAGAACTTGTCCCACACTCCTCCCACTGTTCATTACTTATAGGGATTCCAATAAAAGTTTATCGCCAATTATCCTTCTTAGTGATACTCATTCATACAACATTAAGCATATGATTATTTTATTTTCCCTTCTTAGGTACATTGCTCTTTAAATAATTGTGCTTAAGCCTTAAGTTTAGGCAACCTCTTATAAAATCCTTGTTACAACAATTAGTCATAGGATTCCAATCCAATTCTCATTTCATACTTGTGATACGATAGAAGTACGCATTCATATAAAAATTCATTCCAATTCACAAGCCATACAACAAGGAAATACATTCAAATCTCCAATTGATTTCATGTTACCAAACAATCTCATCAATCGTAACCATACAATTGTTCCCTATCATGATTCTAGGTTTCAATTAAAGAATTCATAACTTACACATGATACTAACGTATCTAACTGAACTAGTACCCGTACGTACCTTATAACGGAGAATCTTCACTTACTACTTAAAACGTTCCGCTTATGAAATTGGAACCTAATCGAATAATAAAAGTATTTCAGTGCTAAGTCTTTGATAATATTAATAAAAATTAGATTATCTAACTATGTAAAATATGGTGTTTCAAATAATAAAAATAATCAATCTTGTTGTTTAAATTTTCTCTTCATAATCTTTATTGAAACTAACATATTTAGGAACTAATAATAAGGTTTTTGTAAATCTGAGTTCTTTTAACTTATATTATACTTGTTCATAACAACAAAAACTTAAACAACTATATATAAGTATTATAAAATCAGAATTGAGAAATAAAATCATCATAAGAACTAATAATATAATTGTAAATCTGATTTATTTTAACTTATACTATACTTTATTTACAATACAAACTTAATTAAAGATATATATAAGAATAACAAAATCAGAATTTACAATTAAATTAAAGTAGAAAAGAAAGAATATTTGTTTTTATTATATACCGAACTGACTCGCCGGTGATAACCACCGGCGACGCGACGCAAGGAACTCCGGCAGCAGCACTAACCACGCACCACAACACTCGAAGACTCGAGCCCACGCACGCACCACTCGTCGCGCCTCACAGCACGCACATCACTCACCACACGTCGCACACTCGCACGACCCTTGCCTCGCACAACCTCGACACCCAGCACTCGACTCGACCCACAACCTCGCCTCGCACCCTCTACTCGCACACCGCACACACAACACGACCCTCGCACGACCCACGACTCGCACAACACCACTCGAAGGCCGACAAAGACTTAGGGGAGGGGAGAAGAGAAGTAGTGCAGGAGAGGAGAAAGAGATGTGACGAGGAGGGAGAAGAAAGTAGTGCAGTAGGAAGAGAGAAAAGAACGCATGAGAGAAGATGAGGAGAGAGAAAATCTTAGGGTAAAAAAAGGATGATTAAAGTACTGAATAGGGTTTTGTTTCTCTTCTTTATTTTATAGCACGTGAAACATATGTTCACTAGGAATTGTTTTCCAAATCAAATTCTTATTTTTGTTTTCTTTATTCTAAAAACAAAACAACACTGCATTATTATTTATTTAGGTATAAAAAGGTAGTTTGTATAATTAAACTATAACTGTAGGTTTATACAAACTATACTTCTCTGAAAATAATACTATTTGTTTAATAAAATACTTTCAACATTATTCTTTATATTTTCTTATTTACAAGAATAACTCCTAAAAATACAGAATATTACAAGTAGTGTTGGTGCGCCCGCACAGGCCCATGAGGTACGCCCGCACCTATGTGGTTCTCCCGCACTGCTCACCTTGGTGCGCCTGCACCATTTATTTCCGTCAAAGATTTGTAAGGTTTCGTGCCTATTAAAACACTAGAATGTTTTATTTCGAGACTATGCTTTATTCTAGTGATTAAAGAGCTTATGAGGGTTCCATATTAGAGAGAAAAACACATTAGTTTTGTCTTAGATTTCGAATTTAGAGATTAAAGTTGTTGATTTTCTACACACTCAAGGTACTTTTTATCAATCTAATTGCAAGATTTTAGTTTTTATTCCTTTTCATTGTTATTCTCTATTCCTCCATATTATAGGTCTTAGAGTTTACGGTTTCATAATTGCTTATTAATATTTCTATTATATTAATCATCTAATAATCATGTTTAGCCCTAGATTAGTTATAAAATTCAGATTTTTGTGCTTAGATTCCATGATTAGTGAGTAGTCTCCTATCTAGGGTTAGGGTGAAAGTATGAATTAGAGTTTGCATGGATTGTTAATGTAATTGTGGTGATTTAATGAGGATTATGCATTGATATTGGTGTTTTGATACCTTATTGATCACATTTATGCTTTGGTATTTTGATTACAAATAATCTTTATTGAATTTTCAACTCTTTATCATCCCCATGCATCAACTTAATTTCTAGGCCAAGATATTGGGTAGAAATTAAGAGGATCCTTTTTATTAGGGGGTTTTCGTACTTATTGGATCTCTTACTCGATTAAGTAAAGATCATTCGAGAGAGGATTTAGTTGATTGATTAAACGATTATTTTTTAGGACCGTTTGAGAGAGGACTCGAGTATTTTAGAGGAAAACTAAACCTTCCATAATTTGTCGCCTTTGAATCACAATTACATTAATGATCATTGTCTAGTTTGATTCATACTAGTAGCCTTAACTCTAGTGTTTTCTCATTGATATTTTAATCCCTTATTTTATTTGCTAGTTTGTTTGATGTTAGTTAGTTGTTAGTTGTCACTAAACCTTTCTAAACCCCCCCCAAAAAAACCCCTTCAATTAGGCAATTTAAACTTGTTAGACTTTGGTTAATCCCAATTTCCCTGTGGATCGACCCTTGACTTGTCTTTACTACGTTCTTACTAATTGCTTGTTAGGTGTTATAAATATTGTTTGAAAAATGATTTTTGGTGCCTTAACGACACATTAAAAATACCTATTATCACATGTAGGCCCCAAGCATGACTATTCTTCCCTAAGTCCCGTCAATCAATTCAATTTCTTTAGTTTCTCCGCCCGGTTGACATACTTCAGCAGGTCTAGTTTGTAATTCTTCACTAGTTGTCTTCTTGTTGTCAGGGATGGATCGGATGCAATTTCTTTTGGTGGACTCATTGTCAAGTTCACTTTATGCTTTCCTCTTCCGACTTATACCCTTCATCATGGTACAATATCAAGATTGGGGTGATTCTTGGCTGCCCTTCACCCTCTCTGGCTGTCCGGCATTAGACATGTACACCCGGTCAGATGGTAGGTGACACCACTGCTTGTACATCATGAATTAGAGGACGGCCAAAGATAGCATTAAAAGCGGTCGGGACTTCCACTATGAGGAACTCGAACAGTAGGTCTTTTTCCTTCTCTTCCTGACCAATCTTGACCGGCAACTTTATGGCCTCCTTTGGTATGACTGAATCTTCGGTGAAACTTGTCACATGATAGTTGACGGGTTTCAAATTTTCGATGCAAATATCATCTTTTTTAAAGTCGTCATGAACATGATATTGGCGGAACCCCCACCATCAACAAGTACTCAGTGGATGATATACACTAGTGGAAAAAACATCATCGGATCCGGTTAAAATCAGGGATACTGATCCGATTTTTCGGCTAGATCAGTTGGGCCGGAGCGGTTGACAAAAGTTATCTGCTCCGGTTGAAAACCGGATCAGTTACTCATTAACTGATCCGGTTTTCACTAAAATCGGACCCGTTATACAGTAAATTGATCCGGCTTTGTTATGAAAACCGATCGGTTATGAGTAACTGATCCGCTTTTCACAACAAAACCAGATCAGTTTTGTGGGGGGTCATGAAATAAATAAATAAAAGCTCGACTTTGAAAGCCAAGCATTCTAAACAACCAAATTACAGCCAAAATATGAAATAAAAAAATAGACAACTTCCAGCAACTTTGAGCCTAATAAATACAATTGCAGTCCATCTCAAAAAAAATTACAAACAACGTTATATCATCAAACATTACAAGCGAAATATATTGAAGAATTCAAAAATGAAAATTACAACAAATAAATTAATCAAATAAAAAATCAGCAACTAAACTATATTACAAGAACCCTAGATCTAAAAATAATAAAAATAAAATCAATAATTTAATCTGAAAACAGAAGAAAAAAACTCAAACCCTAGATCTAACGCGTGAGAGAGAGACTTGTGGGTTGCCTGGTTGCGAGTTGCGACGACGATGGGAGAGAGAAGAAGAGCGAGTGGTTTTTCTAACGCGTTTTGTGCCTTGCCGGTGGATGAGAGAGCAAGGGTTGTTATGGTTCCCCGGCCAACGATGAGATGGTTGTGGTTGCTCTAGCACATTAGGGTGGAGCAGGATCTACGAAGGTTGTACTACATAAATTGAAGAATTGTGGTTGTTCTCACGTGTTGTGGTCGCCGGTTGGGAAAAGCATGGTTGTCGAAGCTTGCACTACAGGATCTATGAAGGTTGTGGTCCAGTAATTTAGAGCGAGAAAGGGTTGAGCAGGTGAGAATGGAGCAGGCAAAACGAGGGAGGCGGAGTTTGTTGGAAGGGAAGAAGGAAGAAGTGATAAAGAGGTTTGAAGTGGTGGCGTGAGAATCAAATAGAGGAGGGAAGTGAGAGGAGGGAGCTTAGGGTTGAAGTGGTGGCTGGGTTGTTGTGAGTATATGGTTTGAGGAGAGAGCTCAGGGTTTGAACTTCTTAGGGTTTAAATGGGGAGGAGAGGGGGGGGGCTTCTTATTTATGCGCGCACTTTGGGCCTTCTTAATTTTTGGGCAGGATCAGTTAACTGATCCGGGCCATGACCCCAACCAGATCAGTTAGTTGATCCGTGAGTTTGTGCATTTAAGGTTTATAAGAATTGGGCAATTTAACCAACCATTAACTAATTCGGGCTATTGAATCGGATCAGTTGACAAAAAGGACCGGGTCCTTTTTGTCAACTGATCTGGTCCAACACCCAACTGGATCATTTAATATACCAAATTTTTTTACGCACAAAAAAACGACTAAACTGATCCGGTCACCCGACGGATCAGTTATGTTGTGTCATTTAAGCTTTTTTCCACTAGTGATAGTTGGCAACGTTCAACGTGATGACGAGAAGGTCGTTATGAGGGAAGATGATGCCTTCCGAGTCTTTTTTGGTGAAGGAAATTGTTGGCATAATGGCGGTTCAGGCCAGTTCTATGTCTCATGAAGGTTGACTTGATGATGGAATTCTTTCAAGCTCACTTTGGCTCTACTAGCGGTTCCCCCGTAAACCGGACTACCAGCTATGACATGTATGACCGTCAACATTTATCGGACTTATGTTTTTCCCTGGGGCTCGACGGCTTGATTCAGGGCTTGATCATGTCGGCATGGATCTTGCCGGCCTGCTTATTTTCTTGACTTGTATTGAAAGCATTATTGTAGGCGTGTTTTTATTTCGCCTACGCGGTGTGAGCGCGTATTATATTTGACTACCCCACTGTAAAGGTTTTATTGAAAATTGTTTTGTATTGAAAGAAGTCGCCAACAATTCTTTTTAGGAAGAATCATAAACCTAATTGGATATGGGAAAACCGTAGGGACAAATTATCCAATGTAGATTTCCCCGTCCTGACTCCATAGATAGTCAAAATGAACCAAAGATTGAGTTCGGGGGTGAGGATACGAATATAGTCATAATGAACCACATTCGCCCAAAGTCGACCTCTACTAAATATCGATTCATTACAGATTTTATGCCAAAGAATAATCATATAACGTTTTAAACACCCTAAAAATATTTAGTCTAAATTGGTTCAGGAAACACATAAAAAGACTAATTTTTAGTGACATGTTATTAGGCAATCAATATTATAGGGAACCTAGCAGGTTGTCCAAATTAATCTGATTAATACTATAGCAGTTCTTTAGGTCTTTGATTAGCAAAAATAACATGTGGGTGACAAAAGCAATAATGTAGGGACAATCATATAATATGCATAGAATGATCAGGCAAGCATATAATAATAATAATAATAATAATAATAATAATAATAATAATAATAATAATAATAATAATAATAATAATAATAATAATAATAATAATAATAATAATAATAAGGATTATTTGATTTTAATAATGCAACCTTTTAGCCATTCGCAACAAATAAGCTAACCTTTTAGTTATTACTAAATAATGTAACTTTTAATAAAAAATTCTCTGAATGGGTAAAAACCTGATGCAACCTGATAAACAGGTTAGCCAAGACACTTGTCACAATTTCATAGGTTAGTTTTTAATTTTTGTTGAATTAAAAAACAAAATTCTTTTTTTTTTCTCTCTTCCCTATCTCCCTCCACCATAACTCTTCCCCACCCCACCCCTTCGACCTTACCCACCGGAAAACCCCCCTCCCCTTAGTCCCCTACCCCAAAATCACCACCTCTTCCCTCCCTCACCCCCGAAAAAATGCAGACCCAAACCCCTCCTCCCTGCCACGATTCTCTCTCCTCTTCTCACTTCCACCCTCCTCCACAACCCCCACCATCACCACCTTCTTAGCTTCTCCCTCTTTTACGAACCACCATCACCACCTTCTTCTCTCTCTTTCACCAAAAAGCTCACTTCATTTGTCATTCGACCATTTTTATCATTTCCCCCATAAAATCATCATTTCCTCTCAATTTCCCAAAACTCTCAATTTCTGATGTTGTCAGCTCTGAGATCGCGCGCAAATTCTCTCTCCTCTTCCTCTCTCCGGCAGCCATGGTTATGGAACCTCAATCACAGTAGCTTCTTCACCACTTTAACCCTCGATAACATGGAAAAACTGAGATTTTGAAGCTTGAAGAAATCGAGAAAGTTCTCACCGAAGTTAGGGCAGATTATGTCAAGATTATTCCAGTTTTCGATCTCTGCGATTTGACCGATCGATTACATGGTTTTTGCCACCGGAAGATCTTCTGGGCATGTTCGCAATATAGCTTAAGCCCTAGTTTTTAAGGTAGTCGATCTATTTCTTGATTTTTTCTTTTTAATTTTGTGAGGTTGAGGGTGAGTTTCGGTGGTTTCGGGGATGGGATGGGATGGGTGGGTTTTGGTGGTTTAAGGGGTGGGGTGGGTGGGTTTTGTGGTTTCGGGGATGGGTTTTGGTGGTTTAAGGGGTGGGGTGGGTGGGTTTTCACTAGTTAAAGGGATGGGGTGGGTTGTTTTGGGGGCTGAGGAAGAGGAAGGGGAAGGGGAAGGGGAAGGAGACGGGTGGGCAGTGGGGTGAGGGAGGAGGGAGTGAGAGAATTAGCTTTTTTTTTTCTACAATTTTTTTTAACCTGTTTCACAGGTTACCAGTCAATCTGACTTGTTGTGGGAATTTTGGTATAAAGGTTGTATTATTTAAGAATAACTAAAATGTTAGCTTATTCGTTGCGAATGGCTAAAAGGTTGCATTATTAAAATCAAATAATCCTAATAATAATAATAATAATAATAATAATAATAATAATAATAATAATAATAATAATAATAATAACATAAAAGAAAGTATAGAAAAAGGGTTAGAATATACAGTAGAGCGATTTTACATTAAAGATCTACATCAGGAAAGAAAATTATTAGTAACTTCAATATAAAAATAATTTATTTAAGGGCCCTCAGGATTATACCGTGGCTTGGGTCTGAGAGATTGACAACCTTCGGGACGAGCAATCGTGAAGCCTGAAAATCTAAATGTCTAAAAGTATGTAGATTGAATGTATTTGTATTTGAAAGTATGAGTTTTTGTAGGGAAGTTTTGTAGTTTGTAGAGAGGTTCGTAAAGTATTCGTCGAGTGTTATGTGAGAAATCCGTTTTTTCATCTGTACGAAAATCAGGCGTATTTATAGGGAAAACAGCAATGCGCCTCACGCGCCTGCTGCACCAGGCGCAGCTGACATGGCAAGCATATGACGCGACATGACCAGTAAAAAGCATACACGTGGTACGCGCTTTGAAAAAGATAAGAAAGAACCCTGCACTTTCCGCAGAGCTGTACGCCAGGCGCACGACACAGTGTGCGGCACAGTGCGTGGCACAGTGTGTGGCACCGTGCCACGTGTCAGGAAAAGCTGCGCCTGACGCAGCATGGTGCGCCAGGCGCAAGGCTGTGCGCCAAGCGCACCAGCCTGGCTTTTGACACGCCTTTGCCAGCCTTTTTTAAAACGCGTTTTAAAAGATTTTATTTTATCCTTTAATTCCGAAATCTGATTTTACGGGATAAAATCTGATTTTGAACTATAAAAAATATATCTTTTGAAAATATTTATTTATTAAAATAAATCAATTAATTGGGCTTTTCAAAGAATTGGGCTCAAAATACAATTAATTATCATGAATAATTAATCGGCCTTTGAAATAGGACTTTAACACTTTTCGAAATGGTTTTGAATGGCTTTTCAGACTGCTCTGCCCTTGGATCGGACCAATTAAGATCACGGTATGTTTCATCATCGGATCCTTAAATGGGGAGACACGATTATGTGTCTACAGAATCCCCCACTTTGACTGAGGTTCAGGAAACCGATAGTCAAAGTATACTGTGTCGGAACAGAGAACGATTCTAAACGCACTGCAATTTAGAACTTATCTATAACTGCAGGTCTCTGCAAAACAAAGTTAGTATGCAGGACAATAACTACAAGCAATCTGATTACCTGCAGGGAAAGATGTTAGTAGATAGGTGCAAACAACTCACATAAGCAAATAATGATGCAAACGATGCAAACTTAGATTCTCTAAGGATGCACAAGACGCTATGCAAGGATTAAGGTTATGCAAAGCTAAAGGATGACACGTCATGCAAGGCCAGGGTTATGCAAGACTAGAATGTATGAAATGCAATGCAAGGTCGGGGTTTTGCAAGGCTGCAATGCAAGGTCAGGATTTTGCAAGGCTAGAAGATGTATATAATGATAGAATGATAGACTGATTAGAAATGGATAGAATGATTTGGAAAATCGTTTTTAGTAAATAATCGGGGTTCGTAAACGAGGTCCGCGGATAACAACTCTTCGGGAATTTGATTTGAACTGGAGGAACCACTACACGTAGGAAGCCCCCACTTTGGGTGAGCTTGTCTTGAATTTGTCATGTACTTGACTTGATATTGAAATGTAGTTGATCTGTCTTGAACGTTGCAAGTTTTCACTGGGGATTGCGCTGGTGATTCTTGTTTGGGAAGTTGATATAGGCAAAGTCAAATATCGCCAGAAACCATGGAATTATCGGAGAGTCCTTCAGGGACAAGGAGAGCTTGGAATTGAAAATAAAAGGTTTGAATTTGTGACTCAAATGAATGTAGGTGGGAAAAGGTTTTAACGAGGCTAGGTGCAGACTCGAGTCTATGTCGGGATCTAGAAAAAGTATGCTCCTAATTTCTAGAAAGTCAAATCATTAGACCATGACTAATTTTTAATTTTATTGAAGCGGTCGGACCTCGAGATGAGGATTCCTACGTATCCTTGCGGAACCATTCGTAGTTCTAGATCTGATTTCTTTTGTTATTTTATCTTTTTTTTTTTTTCCCTAACGTTTGCCTAGGCCGCCCTTTCGGATTTCAACCTAGCGGGCTTGGACATACCTTGAAAAAGGAGTTAAGGAAGGGTTGATGGAAGGTTGAAAGGCTTAAGGATTGAAGCTTTGATGACTGTTTAATTGATTTGGCAAATGTAAGGATCATGGATTTGGATTATATAGGCTAAGCTTTTGATGGGTTGGAGGATTTGACTAAAGGGGTAGAACTTGTGTGCAAGCCCCCTAGCTTGACTTTTTAATTATTTTGCCTTTGGCTTTTTTTTTTTCCTCTTTTTTTCCTGTGCGTTTTCTTTTGCTTTTGCTTTTTTTTTCGCACTTTGATCTTTTTCACTTTTTTTAATTTGCCTGGCATTATTATTTTTTGTAATAAGGCTTGCACACAAGTTTGGTTTAGGGTATTGGAAGGCTTGAAGGATATTTGTGGAACTTTGGTTAAAGTATCATGGAGATGATGGTTTAAAGGATTTAATTTTGGCTAGCAGATAGATGGCTTATGAAAGGCAATGGAAGGGAGAGGGTAATAACTCATGATCCAATGTATGTCCTCTTTTTTATTCTTCTCTTTTTTTTATTTCAGATCTCTTTTTGTTATATAGTCAAGTTCATTAGGTGATTCGGGTTTCATCATTGAACTAGAAGCATAAATAAAATGATGGAAGGCCAATGAAAATGAAATTCTTTTATTAATCAGAAAATAGAACAAGGCTTATTGGAAATAAAAACCTAAATGACATAAACTCGACAAGAAGGGAAATGAAGGAGCTAGGGGAGGGACTCTCCGACTCAACCTAGAAAACTAGCGTTAAATGACTAAGCCCCGGCTTTGTTCAGGTGCTGCCCAAGGGGTTGCTGCTATTGCTGACTTTTGCTGCAGGTGGAATTGGCAATCCACTGTCCTCAACCATATCCTGCAGATGATGCTTCAAAGTCCAGCATTACAATGTCAGATGCCCATTCCCTTGATGGTACTTGCAGTAGGAATTAGGATTCCATCTACTGGATCTCTTCTCCAGAGGAGGGTCCGGAGTAGGGCCAAGAGGTTGAAGTGCTCCCTTTGCATGAAGCCTAGTGAAGGCTTATTCTAGAGACATGACCCAAAGGAGTGAACGTCCTTTGAGGACCTTGATAACCTCTCTTGTCAGTAGTTAGGGCATTTATGTCATTGCTTTTAGAGGTAGAAGGGTTATTATTACCCTTCTTGAAAGAGTTGTTGTTATTAGAACCCTTGTTTTTGTTAGCATGTACCTCTTCTTCAATCAGCAGACCTACCTTATAGAGCTTCGTGAAAGACTCTATGGGTTGGAATTTAATATGGTCCCCATACTTGGGATGCAGGTTACGGATCACCAATCGGACTTGATCCTCTTGGGATGGTCTGTTAGTCATTTGCGCAGCCTTTTCCCTCCATCTGTTAAGGAAGGTGACGAAGTCTTCGTTGGAATTCTGCTTAGTTAATTCCAACTCACGAAGGCCAATGGGAAGCTGAGTATTGTAGATATATTGTTTGTGGAACTCTTCTCCGATGTAGTCTCAATCATTCAGCTTAGCCTTATTCAATGATCTGAACCACTTGGATGGATGTGCATCCAAGGTCAAAGGAAAAACATAAGGAAACAGGTCCTTGCTTATGCTCTTGAGAGCCATAGAGATGGAGAAAGCTCTCAAGTGGTCATCTGGGTATTCGACCCCCTTGCATTTTGGGAGGTCACCCAATGTTACCTTTTTAGGGAGTTTTTCCCTCAGTTCAGGATCAATAATGTCATGGCCATGAGCCTGACCCTCGAGCGCAGGAATTGACTGTATCAATTGCTCGAGTTTTTCAAACCTCAAATCTGTGTTGGTCTTGATTGGTGATGGAGTGTCGCCTTGCTCGTCTTCTTCAGTTACCTTCTCCCTCTTCATTTAGCTTCTCCCTCAGTGCCTTAATCTCTTTGTCTTGTTCCTCAAGACGCGAGTTCATAAGTTGAAGTTGGGCCATAATGGCACTGAGCTGTTCACTATTGTCCCCCATTTCAGATGATGCTTCAAAAGAGTCAGAGGATTCGTCTGAAAATGTGAGGATAAGTTTGACAAGTCTAGGAGTAGGTCGACTTTGTTGCCTCTCTGTCGGACGTTCCCAAGTTATAATCTCACAACCTGTCCTGAACTGGGAATGAAAAATGGAAGGTGAAATGGAAACGGGAAATGATTAGAGATGGGTATGATTATGGTTATGATGGTGAAATGGGCCTAACTATATGCAGATGCAAATGACTGGATTGGGATGGTATGCTAGTTTCACTAGACTTAATGGGTTGCCTTTATGGACTTATGGAATGCTAGCTTCGCTAGACTTAGGAAGGAATTGGCTTCGCCAGACTTAATGATTTTGGAGTTGCTATAGATGTAAGATAAGAGTAGCTTCGCTAAACTTGAAGGGGTGCCGATATGGTCTCACAGGGATGACTAGCTTAGCTAGGTCAAAGGGGTATCGTTATGGTCTTACAGGGATGACTAGCTTAGCTAGGTCAAAGGGGTGTCGTTATGGTCTTACGAGGATGACTAGCTTAGCTAAGTCAAAGGGGTGCCGTTATGGTCTCACAGGGATGACTAGCTTCGCTAGGTCAAAGGGGTGCCGTTATGGTCTTACAGGGATGACTAGCTTAGCTAGGTCAAAGGGGTGCCGTTATGGTCTCACGTGGATGACTAGCTTCGCTAGGTTAAAGGGGTGCCGTTATGGTCTTATAGGGATAACTAGCTTAGCTATGTCAAAGGGGTGCCGTTATGGTCTCACAGGGATGACTAGCTTCGCTAGGTCAAAGGGGTGTCGTTATGGTCTTACAGGGATGACTAGCTTAGCTAGGTCAAAAGGGTGACGTTATGGTCTTATAGGGATGACTAGCTTAGCTAAGTCAATGGGGTGCCGTTATGGTCTTACAAGGATGACTAGCTTAGCTAAGTCAGAGGGGTGCCGTTATGGTCTTATAGAGATGCTAGCTTCGCTAGACTCAATGGTTTGGACTTCGTCCTATATGGATTTGGAATTGGACTGGAGTGACTTTGAAAATGAGTTGGGCCTTATCTGGACCTAATTCTGGACTTAGTCCTATATTGGTTTGAAGTTAGACTTGAAAATGCACATGGGCTTGACATTGGATTGGAATAGAGTTGGATTAGACTTGGACTGGGATTGACATAGACTAGGGTTCACATAAAGATGCAAATGGGCCTAGGTTTTGACGGAGCTTGACTTATATGCGCCTAAGATGGACTCTAATGCTAGCGGGCTTAATGTGGATGCATGGACTCGAATTAGATGAACCCTATATGAATGCAAAATGGACTCTAATGCATATGGGCCTAGAATGAATGCAAGTAAATTGGGTTGAATTGGATTGGATTGGCAAAGGTATTTGGAACGGGCTTAGAATTTTCGAAATTCATTTTTGAAATGAACCCCTTGTTTTATCTTTTGTTAGGAAAAGATGATGGATTAATATTGAAAAATATTTTTTTGAAATGTCGTGGTATTATGATGATTAGTAAATGTTTTCGAAAAAGGTAGAATAGAATATGGCGTAGGACTGATTTTGAAAAATGTAAGTTTTTGAAATTGATGCATATGGAAAGGTAGGATTGACAGGGAAGATTAGTTGAACAGCAGGGAGGAAATGGGAAGAGGTAGACATGCATGACAACTCTAACTCTATAATGACCATTTTTTCTAGATGCACTTTTTAGGACAGACTCGACCTTGCATGAAAAGACTGGTCCTTTTTGAATATGATACTGATGCAAACTTGTTATCTTAGGCTCGAACGAAGGTCAAAAGACCAATAAGCATGGGACGAATAGACTGTGTGCCACACAACTGGTGTGCGCGGCGCGCAGTCTATGCGTCTGGCGCAGGAGTGTTGTGCCTGGCGCAAATTAACGCGTTCGGTGCAATGCTCTGCGGCACGCGTATTGATTAATTGACGAAAGTTCGGGCAAAAACGACGATTTGTTTTAGACGCGATTTGCAATAATTTCGGGCGTAAAGCATATTAGCAGGCAAAAATTGCAATCACACATAAATGCCAGGTAACATGGATGCAAAAGTTCCAACCTAAAGTCCAGTTCTATGTTTGAAACTATTGGTCAGGTTTAGGTTCAGTCTGAAAAAGGGTCCATGACTAAGAGATTGATCCCACTCTTTGTACCCCTGCTTAAAGAGGTGGCCACGTGTAAGACGCACTCCAGTCTCAAGTCAGGAACAAGAGAACAATGCCATGGTTGGGTAGGTTTGCTTATGACTAAGATCCAACACTATCGCTCCAGAAGCTTTTTGGAAGCACAAAGCGCAAACCCCCCGGGGGTGACATCACACATAGAACATGTGCTAATGAGGCAAGGTAGATTGTCCTTATGGTGGCTGAACAATAGCCATGCATATGCAAAACATTATATTATTCTAAGGCATAAAAATAAGAATGAATCGTATTTTTCAAGTTTCACCCACTCATTTAAAAAAATTAATTTTCTAAAATCCTCCCCAATGAAGTCGCCAAATTGTAGGCGTGTTTTTATTTCGCCTACGCGGTGTGAGCGCGTATTATATTTGACTACCCCACTGTAAAGGTTTTATTGAAAATTATTTTGTATTGACAGAAGTTGCCAACAATTCTTTTTAGGAAGAATCATAAACCTAATTGGATATAGGAAAACAGTAGGGACAAATTATCCAATGTAGATTTCCCCGTCCTGACTCCATAGATAGTCAAAATGAACCAAAGATTGAGTTCGGGGGTGAGGATATGAATATAGTCATAATGAACCACATTCGCCCAAAGTTGACCTCCACTAAATATCGATTTATTACAGATTTTATGCCAAAGAATAATCATATAACGTTTTAAACACCCTAATAATATTTAGTCTAAATTGGTTCAGGAAACACATAAAAAGACTAATTTTTAGTGACATGTTATTAGGCAATCAATATTACAGGGAACCTAGCAGGTTGTCCAAATTAATCTGATTAATACTATAGCAGTTCTTTAGGTCTTTGATTAGCAAAAATAACATGTGGGTGACAAAAGCAATAATGTAGGGACAATCATATAATATGCATAGAATGATCAGGCAAGCATATAATATACAAAAGCATGAATAATAATAATAATAATAATAATAATAATAATAATAATAATAATAATAATAATAATAATAATAATAATAATAATAATAATAATAATAATAATAATAATAATAATAATAATAATAATAATAATAATAATAATAACAACAACATAAAAGAAAGTATAGAAAAAGGGTTAGAATATACAGTAGAGCGATTTTACATTAAAGATCTACATCAGGAAAGAAAATTATTAGTAACTTCAATATAAAAATAATTTATTTAAGGACCCTCAGGATTATACCGTGGCTTGGGTCTGAGAGATTGACAACCTTCGGGACGAGCAATCGTGAAGCCTGAAAATCTGAATGTCTAAAAGTATGTAGATTGAATGTATTTGTATTTGAAAGTATGAGTTTTTGTAGGGAAGTTTTGTAGTTTGTAGAGAGGTTCGTAAAGTATTCGTTGAGTGTTATGTGAGAAATCCGTTTTTTCATCTGTACGGAAATCAGGCGTATTTATAGGGAAAACAACACTGCGCCTCACACGCCTGCTGCACCAGGCGCAGCTGACGTGGCAAGCATATGACGCGACATGACCAGTAAAAAGCATACACGTGGTACGCGCTTTGAAAAAGATAAGAAAGAACCCTGCACTTTCCGCAGAGTTGTGCGCCAGGCGCACGACACAGTGTGCGGCACAGTGCGTGGCACAGTGTGTGGCACCGTGCCACGTGTCAGGAAAAGTTGCGCCTGACGCAGCATGGTGCGCCAGGCGCAAGGCTGTGCGCCAAGCGCACCAGCCTGGCTTTTGACACGCCTTTGCCAGCCTTTTTTACAACGCGTTTTAAAAGATTTTATTTTATCCTTTAATTCCGAAATCTGATTTTACGGGATAAAATCTGATTTTAACTATAAAAAATTATATCTTTTTAAAATATTTGTTTATTAAAATAAATCAATTAATTGGGCTTTTCAAAGAATTGGGCTCAAAATACAATCAATTATCATGAATAATTAATTGGGCTTTAAAATAGGACTTTAACACTTTTCGAAATGGTTTTGAATGGCTTTTCAGACTGCTTTGCCCTTGGTTCGGACCAATTAAGACCACGGTATGTTTCATCATCGGAACCTTAAATGGGGAGACACGATTATGTGTCTACAATTACCCTCTCCGAATTAAGTCTTCGAGTCTATTTTTCAAATCCTTGCAATCTTCAGTGATGTGGATGTGATCTTTGTGGAAATCACACCATTTGTTTTTGTCCCTGCCTTTGTGAAACATCTTACGAGGTCTTTGCTACTTATTGTCATCTTTATGCATGGAAATCTAAGCACGTGGTTTGGTTAAGGGTGTATACTAATGGAAAATTAAGTATAAGAACAAGGGATTAAATTATCAATCAACTGAAATAAATAAGTTTAATAAAAGTACTAAAGTACATTGCTAGTTAGGATCAAACAACAAATTAATAAAAAACTAACTCAATTCAATAATTAAGAGTGAGTTCAGAATAGCCTGGGTCAAAGCACGCTGTAGCGCTCTCTTTAGAAAGGATAAGCCCGCACTGCACTAGACAATTTAGAACACCTCCCTCTCCCAAGATTCGACAACCCGTCGGATTCCTTCAGTGACAGTAAAGAAGAATCCCCAAACCAGGGGCGGATTTACTATGGGTTCACTGGGTTCACCTGAACCCAGTGATTTATGGAAAGAAATTGCCCAGTTTTTTTTTTTTAAAATAAAAAATATTTTAGATATTTGATATATACTATATGCGTGCGAAGTAGAACATGAAAGAAGCAAGCGTCGCAGTGGTTTTGTATCATCCACTGGTGCGCGCGGGATGATGTTGAATGTTGAAGGTCTGAGGTTCGAATCCACTGAACACCCTTTCTTTTCTTTTTTTATCCTTCTCTTTTCTTTTATCTAAATTTAAAACATTAACTAAGCCCCATTCTCATTTCTCCCTCAACAACTGAACAAAACACAGGACATTTTGCCCCCAAAAGCCAAAACCCTAACTCCCTAGACCTTAAGCAACGAAGAAGAAGAACTGACCACCGTCTTCCTCACCGGCCACCGTCTACTTCCGTCTTCCCCACTGCGACGGCAGCGACATTTCCGGCGACCGCATCAGCGCATCTAGCCAATTGTTTGAACGGTAAAGCCCAATTCTTCAATTTCAAATATGAATTTCACTATTTCAGATTTTAGTCTTTCATAGTAAATCCTCCATCTGCTTTGTGAATTTTGTGTTGAATGTACTAGTTTCTAGTGTTAGATTTCGTTTTAAATGCTTTAGTACTTATCAGTAGTTGATAAAAGCTTCGGAAAACGTATACAATTCATTTGTTTATCTTGAAATTGTGAAAGTAATGGTGCTGGAGAGTGGCATTTGAAGCCATTCATTCTTTAATATAAGTTGCAATAAGGTGTTTTCCTGTAAGAGATTAATGTGCAAGAAGATGGAAAGATAGGGTGATTTGGGAGTAGTTATTATGTAGCCCCACCTGCATTTGCTAATAGGCTAGGTTATATTTGGCTGTAGGGTCTAAACTCTAATGTATTATAGGCACTAATGGAGATGGTGTATGTCAGAATAACTATGTATATTACTCTGTAATTTGCTTTGGCTTGAAGTGAAATAAATAATTGTTTGGTCTGATGTTCTATCATCATAGGTTTAGAGGACATGGAAGCAATAGATGGTGGGTTAAACTTATTCATATGCGGGCTTGTAGTTGCTTCTTATATGTTCTTATCTAGTAAATATATCTTTTTTAACATTTAAAAGCTGCTCTCTAGATATAAGTTATACTCTGTACTTGACTAGATTTAGGGGTCGTTTGGTTCACTATTTTTGGGATACAAGAAAAGGAATCAATTACATTTAAATGCTTTTTTTTTTTTTTTTTTTTTACCGGCTCCGAACCCATAGGGTTGGAATCCTGGATACGCCACTGCCCCAAACATAGTTGATAACTCTATGCTTAATCGAAAAATAATTAAAATTGAGATTGAAATAGAATATGGTATATGTATGTAGTAGAAAGTAGTACAAGAGTTGTTATAAATGAAGAGAATAAAAATGAAACTGAGTTGTAGAGGATGAATCGTGGCATTCAAGAGAGAGAAAGAAAGTAGAAGACTTTTAAGTATAAGGAACTTTTCTTTTGTTTCCCTTTAGTAAGAAATAAGGAGTACAAAGCTCCTTTTATAACCCAACGAAGGGATGTTGGGCAACGGTCATATAATACCAAATATCGTATAACATAGTCCCACTCTGTCACAACAGATTTTGCATTGAGTTGGACTGATATGAAAACAACCCACAAAAATAGGACCACTAGCCCACTACTCACTCCAAAAGAAAATAAGGAGCAAATAAAAAATGTTTTTGAAAATAATTAACCAATAACATAATAATATAATTTTTAAATCATTTAAAGATATTTCTAACAATCCCCCACATGATTTAAAATTTTCACAATAAAAAAATATTGAATTGAGCATATCGCTAGATTACTGCGTAATAGATGTAGGTAGCTTCCGGGTTTGAACCTACACTTAATATAAATAAGCTTATACTTGAAAGAATCATAGTAGTACTAACATACTTTGAACTCGACTCCTTATATCAAGCTTAGACTTACGATCATGCGCAAGAATCTCGTGTCATGAACATCATTAGGAGGTTGCCTACACCCCCACATTGGCGACCACACCACCACGTCCATCTAGGTGAATCCTCCAAGCATGAATTGTGACCATACAATACCGCAACTATTTTGCCTTCGGACTCCTTAAGAGTTGTAAAACTCAACCTCAATCGTCACATGAAGAGCAATAAGCATAAGAACGGGATACAACCATATATCCAATAAAGATATTTATTTTATAACACAACTTGCTCTTCCAAGTCACCAGATGTACAGTTTGTTCTTATGCCTTACATGAGAAATCATATGCCTAAAAGACTTATGCCTTACCACCAACAGGTGCCTTCTCTTCTCATTATAAGTTTTGCTCTTGGCCTTAGCTATAGCAACTTGACTATCACAGTGAATAGAAATAGGAGGTACATGCTTAGTTAAATATAGGTATATCATTTAATAAAGTTTTAAGTCATTCCGCCTCAGTACAAGCACTATCTAGTGCTATTAACTCGGCCTCCATGGTCGAACAAGATATAATTGTCTGCTTTGCAGACCTCCATGATATGGCACCACCTGCTAATATAAAAACATATCCACTGGTGGACTTAGTTTCCTGCGAATCAGTGATCCAATTAGCATCAGTATAACCTTCAAGCACATTAGGAAAACCAGTGTAGGTAATAGCATAATTCATAGTTCCCTTCAAGTATTAAAACAACCTTTCTAAAGCACTCCAATATGAAGTATTAAGGCTATGAGTGTACCTAGCAAATCTTCCTACCGCATAAGCAATATCGAGTCTAGTATGATTCATAAGATGCAACAAAGACCCAATAATTTGCGAGTATTTATGTTGCAAGACACTTACTCCTTTGTTTTTGGACAAGTTAACAGTAATAAGGCAGGAGATAGGACTAACATCAAAATAATTATATTTACGCAACAATTTATCCACTTAATGAGATTGGGATAAAGATATAGAATTACCATTCTTGGTCACCTTAATACTTAAAATGACATCACTGTGACCAAGATCTTTCGTATCAAAATGAATAGACAATAATTTTTTGTACCAATAATAAACATGAATGTCACTACAATGAATTAAAATATCATCGACATATAAACATAAGATAACACATGTATTATCTATGACTTTAACAAAAACACATTCATCGTGATTAATGTAAAAGCCATTAGAAAGCATAACCTTGTCGAATTTTTCATGTCACTGCATAGGAGCCTGTTTTAGTCCATAACGAGACTTTACAAGCTTACAAACCTTCTTTTCCTCACTGGGCATAATAAAACCTTCCGGCTGATCCATATAAATTTCCTCTTCTAACTCATCATTCAAAAAGACGGTTTCATTCATTTGATGGATGTCTAGCTTGTAAACATAATCAATAGCAATTAGTAAACGAATGGTAGTGATTTTAGAAACAGGTTAATACGTATCAAAGAAATCAACACCAGCTTCTTGTTTGAAACCTTTAGCTACTAGTCTAGCCTTAAATTTGTCTACAGACCCATCCGTCCTTAGTTTCTTCCTAAATATCCATTTGCACCCAATTGTCTTACAACCAGGTGGAGGTCATTTAAAAACCAAGTCTTGTTATACATAAGGGAATTCATCTCATCGGAAACAACATCTTTCCGGAATAAGGCATCAATAGATAACATAGCTTCACCATAAGTTTTAGGCTCATTTTCAAGTAAAAAAGCAAATAAGCGTCTAATGCTTAATAAGATAATTTGGACAATTGGTATAGGATCCTAGTAATTACTTAATAAACAAATCACAAAATTAGTCTTTGTGTGCTTAACAACCCGACTTAGATTAATTTAAGGTACATGAAATCAATATTGTTTGTTTGTTTATGTTCATAAATTTAGACTATAAATCATGCATAATAGAGGCCAACAGTAGGTGTATATGATTCATGATCATATTTGTACCCTTACCTTCCAATTTTTGATTCATTGATCAAATATAAAGTCATGACAGTGAAACCTACATTGGATAAGCTCCTTTTCAATTGTCCCTTTTGGTGTCCCAAATATCCAATTAGGTTTATGAGTCTTCCTTTTAAGACTTGTTGGTGACTTCCTTTTTCAATAAATTTTAAAAACTAAACCCTTTAATGGGGTAGTCAAATTCGTATTCCCACTGCATAGGCTAAAATACGCATAAAACAACAAACAAGAATGTTCAAATAATAGGGAAAGTATTTTAATAATCTATTATTTAATTACTTTTTACTATTATTTTTATTAAAAGAATAAGATTACGGGTTCTTTTTCATACACTAAAGAAATAAATTTTTTAAATAAACATACTCAATTCGTCGTAGAATAGTCTAAACATTTTCCTTTTATATTTGTCCGAAATTAGTTTGAACACTTTCATTTTTGGCATAGCCACACTATTATTATTTTACTTTTCTTACAACCTTTTCCGTATTGTAACTTTATAAATAAAAAATTACCTAAATTTCTTAGGGGTGTTCATAAAAAACCGAAACTGAAAAATCGTACCGAAGAACCGGTCTAAATGGGTGGTAACCGTACCGGTAAAAAAAAGTTTTAACGGTACGGTTACCGGACCAGTAAAAGTAAAGGTTAAACGGTACGGTTATGATTTTTGAGTAAACGGTTAACCGAAAAACCGAAATATTTTTTCCTCTATTTAATTATCTTGAAACTTTTTCCAACAATTACCTTAATTCTAATATTTGTTACTAAGTAACAACAATTTAAGGAAGTATGTGATTATTTGGAAACTTTAGTACTAATATAAAAACTAGAATTAGGAAATGGAGTAAATTCTTAGTGTTATTATGTCTTCCAATGGATTTATTATCCACTTTATAATACATTTTATATTAGAGTATATATAATATTAAAGTACATGCAAAAAAAATAGAAAATATATATTTACATTAAGTAAAATATAATAGTATAACTTGAATGACGGTTAATGGTTAACCGAGAAACCCTACCGAAAAAGGGTTAACCGCTAGGGGGTAACCGGTCTAAACGGTTACGATTATAGTTCGCAAAAAGAGCGAACTGAAACTTTCGGTTACCGAACCGAAATGTTGTTTCGAGACGGTTAACCACCCATGAACACCCCAAAAATTTCTCACTTCTCCAATAAAAAATACACCACCAACTCCTATCACATCTACTGTTTAACAAAATAAAATTTTATAATCCCGCTACCACTTATCACCTTAAACTATATGTCCAAACAATTGTTCAAAGCTTTCTGGGACGGAGGGATTATCTAACTTGTGTATGACACGCGGCACAAGTCTCTTTCCGATGTATATCTAAATATATTAAATGTTGTAGGCGTGCTTTTATTCGCCTACGCGGTGTGACCGCGTATTTGACTAGCTCATTGAAAGGTTTTATTGAAAAACGTTTTAGAAGTCGTCAACAAGTCTTTAAAGGAAGACCCATAAACCTAATTGGATATCTGGAAATCTTAGGGACAACTTAGGGACTTATCTGATGTAGATTTCCCCGTCACGACTCCATAGTTGGTCGTTAAACCAAAAATTGTGTTCGAGGGTGAGGGTACGAAGAAGATCAAGAATCATGTTTGCCCATTGCTGGCCTTTACTTAACACGATTCATAGCAAGTTTTATACAATTGAATAACCAAACAATATTTTCAAGCACCCTAAAAAAGATTAGTCTAGATAGGTTGGTTCATTAAACACATAAATGACTACTTTTTAGTAACATCATTTAGCAATCATATTACTGGATTTCTAGCAGCTGGTTGTCGATATTATCTTATTAGGCGTTAGAACGGTTCTTTAGGCCTTGATTAGTAATAATAACATGAAGGTCATGAAAGCATAAGCATGACAATCATGAAAAATATATACAAAATAAAAGGAATAGAGATTGAGAATGTACAAAATAAAAAAGAACAGTTCATTTAGTACCAGCTATCATGCAGGCTCACAAGAAAGAAGAAAGACCTATTGAAGCACTGAAGAAGTTAGAGCAGGAAGAGTGTGTCTATTGTAACACAAATGTATTAGCATGATAGTAATAATCGGTTTTTTCACCATATATCGATGACAAATTAAAAAATTCACCATATACCCCCAATGTTTCAGATATTCACCATATACCCCTGAGTTTTCGAAAACGTTCACCAAATGCCCTTTTTCCTTTTCCTCCGTTAACTCGTCGTTGCCATTATTTACGACATTGCCATTATTTACGACGCTGCAAGGGTGGGGTAGGTGGAGGTAGTGGTGGTTAGGGTTAGGTTAATTAGGGAATTAGGGTTAGGGGGAGGGAGGGATTAATTAGATTAATAATGGCAAAGTTGTAAATAATGCAAACGGCAAGTTAACGTTAGTTAGAAAAAGGGCATTTGAGGAATGTTTTCGAAAACTTGGGTATATGGTGAATATCTAAAACATTGGGGGTATATGGTGAATTTTTTAATTTGTTAGGAGTATATGGTGAAAAAACCGTTATATCAATTACAACTTCTTTTTTATAGGAAGTAAGATCAATTTGGCAGGTTATGACAGGTTATTGAGTAATTGTATTTACGGCTCATGAACTTTTAGAAGAATAATATGATTGGTGATGATGGCATATGCATACAATATATAGTACAGACCGTTTCACATGATCTAATTATGTTAGTAATTGTTGTATAAACTTTTTATACATTCTGGTTGATTACTCCTGGATCTAAGATTTCTGACACTAGGTTGTACCCTTGCTGAATACCATGCTATGCGCATACTGTAGTCAACAATACAATTTAGGGAGCGCTCCAAAAATCTTTACTAGATTCAAAGACTAGCAACCTTGTTCTTTTCATAAAGGTCTACAACAAAAGTGCAGTGCCTTGTTGTAATACCCCGTATTTTTATACCCGTTGTTAATTATTTATATTAAATTATTTTGTGAAACTAATTCAAAATATTCTTTTATTAAATATATTTTTGTTATTGTTTCCACTAGGGGTGTAAATGAGCCTAGGTGGCCCGCAAACGATTCGAGCTCGGCTCGGTCAAAGCTCGGCTCGAGTTCGGGACCAGCTCGAGACCATAACGAGCCGAACCTGAGCCTCCTTAAGTTCCGCTCGAGAGTTCGTGAGCAAGCTCGAAAATATTTTAGATAGTCTTTATGTAAAAAAGTAATGTCCCACATCGACAAAAAAAAGTAAACACCAACCTTGTTTTCACTATATAATCATATTACCCTTTAAGTCCTTAACTATAATTATTGTTTGATTTGTCTTATTTTATAATGTTGGACAGTCATTAAATATGCAAGACCCAAAAACTTGAACTTAGTATAAAATTTATTATTCTACTATAATTCCATCACTTTAATTATTTGTGTAAACATCTTGGAAAAAATGATAACACTGCTAGCAAACCTTACATATTACATTTGCAGAACACATGGCATGATGGCAATAAGTATTCTCTAACATGCAGCGTTTATTTTGTTGGGTTTTACAAATCCCACATCAGCGAGGAATAAAAGGTAGAACATTGCAGTTGCTTATATAAGGCTGAAGTGCTGAACCAGACAAGCATCACATACACCTCTTTTTGGCTCTTGCTATAGTGCCAATAGTGGAATCTTCGATTGGGATTTTAGAAGTCCCACATTGGAGAGGAAGCAAGAGTAACAAGGTACCTGTGTATTAAAGGGACTTGTATAGGTACGAGTGTAATTTATGATTGTTGGGCCTTATATATTTAATAAGGATCAGCCTGACAGTTATACTTATGAGTTGACAAGATTTCATTGGGCTTTTACTAAATAAAGGCCCGGTGGATGTGAGTTAATTCTTTTAATTTTTGAAATTCAAGTTCACGAGCCGAGCCTCGAGCCGAGCTTGGCTTTGATCTTTTCGAGCTCGAGCCGAGCCTAAATCCTTGAGCTCGTCGAGCTTCGAGCTCAACCATAATTATTCTCGAGCCGAGCCGAGCTTGGACATATTCGGTCTCGGTTCGGCTCGTTAACACCCCCTAGTTTCCACACTTTGAATTTACCATAAAAAGGGTCAAAAACCTAATTCCTAGATTTTACTAGGTTAAATGCCATTAAGTTGCCTAACTATTATAAGGAGAGAGAAAGTAGAAAAAAAAGGAAAAGAAAAGGAAAAAAAGTGCTTATATCTCCTCTAAACCCACGAGCCACCTTCTTCCATTTCTTAAAATTTTGCTTCAATTCTTCATCAATACTACAAAAAAACAAAAAGAAGAGATCATCAACCATTATCACACATCAACCTTGATCCATCGTCTTCATCTTCACTTGGTTAGTGGGTGTTTCAAAGAGGGAAAATCAGGGTTCTTGGACTTACGTTTTGGGGTCGAAAATCGGATCGAAGTGGAGATTTTCGGTTCTTTTCTAGAGCAATTTCACTGCCATTTCCTCCCCTAATCAATTAAGTTCTAACCTTATGTTTTAACTTTGTTTGATTTTTGACTTTGAGGATTTGTTAAATTAGGGTTCTTGAGTAAATTAAATTCGGGGAAATTTATGATATACCAAATTTGTATAATTGATTCATGTTTGATGTTTAATTGTATCTAAGTATCTAAGTATCATATTTCGTGTTTGGCTTGCACAATTATTATTAAGTTGGATTCATGGTAGTTGGCTAGTTTGAAGTATTAGTCCAATACTTCTAGGCTGCATAAGAGCTAACGACGCATTGAAGTCGAGCGTGATACAACATACTCACGTCATCATCATATAAAGACAAAAGATATATGAAAGGAACACAAACATAAATGTCCTTAGTAGCATAAATCAAGGATTAATCCTATAAACAATTTTCCATTCTCATTTGCAATATATTGTGGAATGGCATTATAGCATATTGTAGCTATAATGCAGCTTGTGAGCGTCCAAAACAAAAATATAAGGGTGAAAGCAATAAGCAACGTATTAAAGAGAGGACATCACGAGCAAATACCTTAATTAATGATTGTTAGAATATTTTAATTTCCCAAGCGGCTGCTATATGTGTTGTGGTTGTTAGTGGTTGTCAAGTTGTCTTCCTAGTATTATAATTTTTGTTAAGATCGTAGTTTCGAGTTAGTTGTGGTTATAGCCGAAATGGATGTGGTATATTTGTAAATAATAACGGTGTCAAGGTGTGGGTAAGTTTTAACTAAGTTATGCCATTTATAAGTGAATCACTTGAAGTATAGTCAAGTGACTTATACAATATATATTATTATATTCTAGATTGCTGGTTCGTAAAGGAACTTTTTTGGCTTGAAATTGAGATTCATTAACTCTATGATTGCTGATAAGGTAAGATTTCTTAAGATGCTTGTACAGATGAGTACATAAATTGTTATACATTGTTTTGGAAATTTATATTAAGAATGAGGACGTTTTAGGAAATTTATACGTTGAAATATCAATGGTTCTCGATATATAATATTGAAAGAGTTATGAGATTATTTATGAGATTTATATTAAAAGGAGGAAGTTCTTTATTGTTACCAAATTTAATGAAAATGTGGGGTTGCCGGTAAGCGGTATTCCTCGGGTATGGAAGTATGTCGAGTTAACAGTGTCTTAACCTTTTATTTAGTAGTTGGTAGTATATTGATCAACAGTCTTGCCGTTTGTCTTCCTTCTTGGTACGTTATCAAGTTAGGGGTATGCATACTAGGGATTTTGGTGTTTACCTTATCCAGTGAGCCTAGCTAGCTTATTGGACTTTTAATGCTTCCTACTCACAGGTTACAAAACTGTTATATTGATGTTTTGTTGAGTTATTTATAAAGAAATAAAGAAATATTGAATTTGAGGTTGTTGGAAAGTTATTATTATTATTATATATATATAGGTTACAAAACTGTTATATTAATGTTTTGCTGAGTTATTTATAAAGAAATAAAGAAATATTGAATTTGAGGTTGTTGGAAAGTTATTATATATATATATATAGGATCCACTGAAAACTAACCTTACGCTGAAAACTGAAAACCGGCCTTTTTGCTCATTTTGCAAATTTTTGCTCATTTTATGTTTTTTGCTCATTTCATGTTTTTGCTCATTTTACAAACTTTTGTTTATTTTAAGTTTTTTTCCTCATTTTATATTTTCGCTCATTTTAAGAAACTTTTGCTCATTTTACAAATTTTTGCTCATTTTATGTTTTTTGCTCATTTTATATTTTTGCTCATTTTAAAAACTTTTTGATCATTTTAAGAAACTTTTTGCTCATTTTATGTTGTAGTTTTCAGTTTTCAGCATAAGGAGTGGTTTTCACGTGATCCTATTCCTATATCGGATTAGGGGTAGATTTAGGTTAGTTAATTAGGGTTAGAGGGGAGATTAGGGGTTAATGACTAACGCAGTTTAACGTCGTTAGTCATTAAGGGTAAGTGGATGTATTTTTTGAAAGGTGGGGGGTATATGGTGAATTTGGAAAGTTGAAAGGGTATATGGTGCAAAAAAAAATTGTCAAGGGTATATGGTGAAAAAACCGTATATATATATATATATATATATATATATATATATATATATATATATATATAATTGAGTTAAGGTGAGAATGGTGTTTTATATGAGAAGTGAGAAGAAATACAAGCCTTTAGATGATGGTTCATTTAATGGTCGAGATTGAAAAGTAAAAGAAACTAATTTCCCAAAACAATATGCCATCCTCATTTCTCACGAATTTTTTCCCTATATATTGTCAAAGAGAGATTTAATTCCCAATTTGCGTCAAAGTTAAACTTATTTCCCTCCATACTGTCCACGTAGGATAGCACGTTAGAAAATATTTTTTTTTTCGGCAAAACAAACCGCTAGTTAGAGTAGCGGTTAATCGTTAAACGAAGCTTGAGTGGAACATGCAGGAAACCGCTATCTGCATTAGCGGTTTACTGACATAAACCGTCACTTAAAGTAGCGGTGAACTTCCCTATAAGACTATGAGTTGGTGCTGGCATATAGAGAATGGTGATTGTCCAACTCATTTTGCAGATTCGTCTGATTTACAACCCATATAATGAAGACTCGTCTGATTTACAACCACCATCCAAGCGCAGTAGGTCTGAGTCAAATTTATCAGCATCTTCAAAACACTTTCAAATTTCTTTGAAACTATACTGAACATTCTATAAAAAATACAAACCCAAGTATAAAAAAGGCAGAGAAAAGGGTATAAATAACAACAACAAAAAAAGAAGAGATGATTAAGAGAGAGAGGAGACATACCCAGAAGAGGCAGTGGAGTGTGGAAGTTTAAAAAAGAGAATAAGATGGATCTGTATGAGAAAACCACAAGATTCTAAATTTTCCCACCTGTATTTTCCCAGAAAGATACAGAATAGAGAGTGAGTAAAAGAAACGGCGAAGAAGACGAGAAGATTCTGATGGGTGGATGATGAATGATGATGATAATGGAGCAAGTATAATGAACAGTGGAAAAAAAATTAAAACTTTGATTAAGAGAGAAAATTAGAGTTGGCACTTTTCTTTGCTCAAGGAATTACGAGAGAGAATAAGACCGCTACTCGCTGTAGCGGCTCTTGTTTTGATTTAACCGCTAGTTGAAATAGCGGCTTACTATCATTAACCGCTATTTCGAGTAGCGGTTCCATGAAAGTAAAATAAAAAATTGAATTTTTGGCGTATTGTCGTACGTGGACGGTATGAAGGAAATAAGTTTAACTTTGATGCAAATTGGGAAAAAATTCTCTCTCTCTCCTCATATTCTTTCTCCTTCCTCTCGTTCCTTTCAGTTTATACATAACCTTCTTCATCCTTTTTTTTTTGCGTCAAATTATGTATCTGAAATTCAGTGTTCTTCAACACTCAAAATCAGTTTGAGACACTCATGCAATATGGCAGAAGAAGGTTAGTATTTGGGAAATTTTTCGATTTTTTTTAGAATTTTTCGAGTTTACATCTGAATTTCATTAAGCAACGGATTTGATTCGAAATTGTTGTGATTATATTTAATTAATCGTTCGAATTGTAGATTTTTCCTGTAATTTTTATATACTTTTTGTTGGATTATAATTTTCATGAACAACGAAAATTAAATTCGTTTTATTGGGATAAGGGTTGCTGAATGTTGCGATCTATTCGTTTTATAGAAACGAGAGGAAGCAGAGAAAGATACAATGGCGAAGGAGCTTGCAATTTGGACCGCAATTCACAGACCTTGTTAGTCAAGTTCTTCCAAATTCAGGTTTAACGTTGTTCTTAATTTTTGGATTTAATTGTAAGTAGTGTTCTACAGATGTAATTGCATCACTAATTAGTATCCATCGCATTTTTTAAATTTTTTAGTAGGGAGATGTGGTTACTCATAGCACTGTTATTTCCTATACTATTTCACTTTCATCCTTGTCAAACTTGTCATCCAATCCTATTATATTTTGACCAATTTGTGGAGTGTCTTTGTTTTGATAAATCTGGGGTTGAAGGTAGGAAGACAAGGAGACATCTCGTTTAGCTAGTTTATGACTAATTTGTTGTTGCTTAGGATCATGAAATTGATCCACATAATTTGTCTATTGTTTTTGGAGCTAACAAGGAAGAGTTTATTTTTGGTGATCTCCAAAATGAAGTAGTATATATGAATTTGAGTTGATCGATGCATTATCAACAAACATTACAACAAATTTTTAGTAGTATTCTTGTAACACAAACAAG
This sequence comes from Beta lomatogona, assembly GCA_947646795.1. Classification (NCBI taxonomy): domain Eukaryota; kingdom Viridiplantae; phylum Streptophyta; class Magnoliopsida; order Caryophyllales; family Amaranthaceae; genus Beta; species Beta lomatogona. The sequence continues at coordinate 2,756,328 of CANSNZ010000928.1, read as the reverse complement.
GTAAGAGATGAAGAAAAATAAAAAGAACTTTTATGGAGGGTAGGACTGTCATATGGGTGTGTATAACCTTTGCACAAAGGAGAAATGGGGCATGTTTTGATTTTATGAAGATATATATCCATGTTTGATTTGTGCTTTACTTGCTTAGAATATGTTAGGAGTGACAGTAGAGAGAGGACTTAATTCATGCTTCTGTCTTCAATTGCACTAGATCTCAGCATTAAGATGTTTTTTTTAACAGCAAACTCATCTTTAATTCCTTAAAAACCAGATATTTGGAATCTTTTTTTGACTTGAATTGTTTATATTAGATGCATTGTTATTTTGTTAGATTGTATATATATGTTAGGAACGTGGTGTTGTGTTTTATCCGGCAATTTTTCTACTTTGAAAATTGGTAAGTCTTAGGTAAGGCGGACTTACAATAACTTAATGTAAGACAGTTAAAAGTTGTCTTTATTAGTGAGGAATAACTCCTTGAATTAGAAAAGTTATCCAGGTTTTACTCTAAATTAATGCAAGTGCACCTCATATTAGATTTTGTGATTGGATTGTTGATGTGCTTAAAGTTGATGTCTGGATGTGTTAAGCATTTCAACTGGTGGTGCTTCTGGTTATTCTATGAATGGCTAGAAATGTTGGGGATTCCAGCACTTGTGTTGTAAGCAGGAGCTTGTTTCAGCTTCGAAAAGTGCTCTGGATGGATTTGATGGTTTGAATTTTTAGCCTTTGATTCTACATCTTTGTCATATAAGTGCATTTACCCAACCTTGTCCTTAGAGTATGCACAACTTGCGTTTGTACACACGAGTTCATGAAATCGGCCAATATGCATGCCGTGATGACCATAGTTAGTCGGTGATATATTTTTGGTTTAATTGTTTTGTTGCTGCAGGGAAAAAACGTACTATTAAAAGAAAAGTAGCTGCAAAAGCTGCTAGCATTCACGTAGAAGTATGAGTATGTACAACTAAATGACTCATGCTCGGGCTTGGTTAAGCCTTATTTTTGTGCTTTCATCTATGTGCTTGCAGAATTATTGATCTCTATCTGCTTTATATCATGTTTGAATATTATGAAGCCTATTAGCTCAAATGGACGAGCATTGTGCCATGCACAAGATGTGGGTTCGATTCCCACATAGGTTATGAAATGATAGGCTATTTAGAACCCTAAATATAAAGTAGAAGAATTAACTACAATAACACTCATGTACAATTGTACACAAACTAAACTTGGAAATCGTCACTATATTAACTCAAACTAGTGTCTTTTTTTCTTTGTTTATCACATTATTAGGTCAAAATTAAGAGAAAAATTATATCCTAAAAGCTGAACAAGACCATGTAAATAAGAAGTGCCCGAAGTATATCAAATAATAAGAGAGCCTGTGTGGGAGTCGAATCCACATTTTTGTGTATTTGCATACACAATACTCTACCAGTTGAGCTAATAGGTTATCAAATGACAACCATACCGAGCAAATCAGGGGAATTTGTATCGAGTAAGTGCACGCCATTAGAGATGTTGCCAAGAGTCCCAATGTTCCAAGGAAATTTGGGGATGAGAACATGTGGTATGGAGTGACATATACCAAGCAATGAAGTGCCTGCAGTATGGAGTAACATATATTATAAAATCTAAGGGGATGGATTAGCAACTTCATACTGCTAAACACTACCAAGCACCAACAATATCCATTATAAGAAGCTAACCAACTCAACTATGAGGCATCAATTGACATACTTAACAATCAAGCGTATTTAAAAAGTTAGGTATAACTCTAAAAAAGCATGGCTACAACTCTAAAGAAGTATTGATATAACTCTAGTTAGTTCTTCTTATAACACTAAACAAATGTTGTTATAACTCTAACTAGTAGTTCCTATAATTCTAAGCAAATGTTGGTGTAACTCTAACTAATATTGTTATGACAAATGTGAGAAAGAACAAATATTGAATGCAAAATTGAAAATAATCAGACACAGATTTAACGTGGTTCACCAACGGAGTGTTGGCTACGTCCACGGGCAGGGAGAGAATAATATTATTGATGAGAAGAATAATCAGAATTACAGAGGTGATTAATGAAAAATCGTCACTAAATAAACTAGGTTAAAAAACCTATTTATATGCAAACCCGGAAAATCGCGATCCGCGCTTCATTAAACCACCGCCCGATCGGGTCGGGCGGTAATCGCCAAACCAAAACACGTCGCGGGCCCGATCAGGCGAACACTGCCCGCGTCGTAGTTCGCTACGACGCCCGATGGCATCGGGCGCCCCACTCCCATAGCTCCTGCTTGGTCGCTGCCCCGCCCGATTGGGCGAGCCGACGAAAATGCCTCTGACCAGAACTCAAGGCATAAAATCCTACAAATCTCCACCTTGACTTGAATCCTCTCACAATAAACCAGATAAACAAATAACAGATGCATTGAACACAATGCACAGATTCTCCCTGCAACCAGATTTGCCCCGAAAGACAACCAGAACAGATTTGTCCCTTAAGGACACCAGATTAGCCCCTAAAGACCCCAGACTTGCCCCAAAAGGGCAATCAACAATCACGAACATTGAGCAAGTTCAAACAATGTTCAAACTTACTCTGTGGAACAGGTTTAGTGAACATATCAGCAGGATTATCAGCAGTACCTACTTTCTTCACCTTAACCCTCTTCTCACTCCTTAGAAAATGATATCTCACATCAATGTGCTTAGTCCTTTCATGATAGACTTGATCCTTGGCTAAACATATTGCACTCAAACTGTCACAATACACAATGGCCTGATCGTGATGCAAACCAAGATCACTAACTAGCCCCTTTAACCATATTCCCTCTTTAGCAGCTGCTGTCAATGCCATGTACTCTGCTTCAGTAGTAGTCAAAGTAACTGTAGCCTGCAAAGTTGCCTTCCAACTAACAACAGAGCCACCAAGAGTAAATACATAGCCAGTCATAGACCTCATAATGTCTACATCTCCAGCATAATCAGAATCAGAATAACCAGTAACTAAACACTGAGCATCATTCCCATAAATGAGACCAACATCAGACGTACCTCGAAGGTAACGGAAAATCCTCTTGACTGCCTGCCAATGCTCCTTACCAGGATCACCCATAAACCTACTAACAACACTGACTGCATGTGCAAGATCCGGCCTAGTGCAGACCATAGCATAAATCAGACTCCCTACTGCACTAGCATAAGGAACCCTACTCATATACTCCTTCTCCTCAGCAGACTTGGGTGCAAAAGCAACAGACAAATGATTATTGGAAGCACTTGGAGTATCTATAGGCTTAGCTGTTGACATGCCAAACCTTGACAAAATCTTCTGAATGTAGCCTTTCTGTGACAAGAAAAGCTTCCTCTGATCTCTTTCCCGATAAATCTCCATCCCCAAAATTTTTTTCACAGCACCCAAATCCTTCATCTCAAACTCAGCACTGAGAAGACCCTTCAACCTCTGAATATTAGACTTGGACTTTGCAGCTATAAGCATATCATCTACATACAGGACCAAATAAATCCATGATTCATCATCCAGCTTGTAATGGTACACACAACAATCATACGGACTCCTGTTGTAACCCAATTCAATCATATAGCTGTCAAACCTCTTGTACCACTGCCTAGGAGACTGCTTTAGCCCATACAAGGACTTCTTCAGTCTGCAAACATAGTCTTCTTTATCAGGAACTTGGAACCCATCTGGCTAAGTCATATAAATCTCTTCTTCCAACTCCCCATGTAGAAAAGTTGTTTTCACACCTAGTTGCTCAAGTTCAAGATCCTGATGTGCAACTATTGCTAGTAGCACCCTGATGGAAGTGTGTCTAACCACTGGTGAGAAAATCTCATTATAATCAACTCCTTCCCTTTGAGTGAACCCTCTTGCAACATCCCGAGCTTTATACTTGACTCCCTCAGAAGGTGAGGTCCCTTCCTTCTTCTTGAAAACCCATTTGCAGGTGACAATTTTTCTCTCCTTAGGACGCTTGACTAGCTCCCAAGTCTGATTCTTATCCAGAGACTCCATTTCATCTCCCATAGCAGCGAGCCATTGAGCAGACTCACTACCTGAGACCGCTTCTTTGTATGTGGATGGTTCATGAGTATCTACCTCCACCTCCTCAGCAACCTGCAGTGCATAAGCAACCATGTCCTCAAAACCATACCTCCTTGGAGGTCCCACACCAACTCTTCTAGCTCTATCAAGTGATATACTTGTTCGATGCGCTTCAAATGAGGCAGGTGGATGACTAGATCATTCAGATTCAGTAACACCATGTTGATCTTCTCCACCTTGGTGCTGTAATTCACTCCCATCATAAGTGACTTCCAGCTCCACCTGTTTATCAACATCACTACCAACAGACACTACCATAGACTTCACAATGGGGTTAAGCATAGAATTTTCATCAAATATTACATTTCTGCTAAGTATTACTCGACTCTCAGAAGGTGACCAGATTCTATGGCCCTTAACTCCATTCCCAAAACCCACAAATACACCCTTCTTAGCTCTAGGTTCTAATTTACCCTCACTTACATGATAATAAACAGTAGAACCAAAAACTCTCAACAGAGAATAATCTGCAGGCTTACCAGACCACACCTCATAAGGTGTTTTACAGTCAATACCAGTGTGAGGTCCACGGTTGATCAGATAGCAAGCTGTGCTTACAGCTTCTGCCCAAAATCTTCTAGGTAACCCAGCATTAGAGAGCATGCACCTCGCTCTCTCCAACAATGTCGATTCATGCGTTACGCTACCCCGTTTCTTTGTGGAGTATTCCCGACAGTATGATGGCGTGCAATCCCTTCATTCTTGCAGAACTCATTAAACTCAGACCAACAAAATTTCAGACCATTATCAGTTCGCAGTCTTTTGATCTTCCTTCCAACTTGATTTTCCACTAAAACCTTCGACTGCTTGAAGTTCATGAAAGCCTCATTTTTATGCTTCATCATAATTACCCAAGTCATCCTTGAATAATCATCGATCATCGACACAAAATACCTGTAACCTCCAAGAGACTCAACTCGAGAAGGACCCCAACAATCAGAGTGAATATAATCAAGTGTGCCCTTTGTAGTATGCACAGCATTTGGAAACTTGCTGCGATGAAGCTTCCCAAACACACAATGCTCACGGAACTCTAAGTCCTGCACCTTGTGCCCACACAAAAGATCCCTTTTTGACAGAATTTGCATCCCCCTTTCACCCATATGTCCAAGTCTCCTATGCCATAACTTGGTCATATCCTCCCTGGGAACCTCAGATGATGCAACAGCAGCAGAACCTGTCACAGTAGAACCTTGAAGCAAATACAAGGTATCCTTTTTAATACCTTTCAGAACTACCTTCGAACCCTTGTAGACACTCATAACTCCACATTCACCTTGAAAACTGAAACCTCTACTGTCAAGAAGACTCAAAGATATCAGATTCTTTGTCATCAGTGGAACATGCCTAACTTCGTTCAAGGTACAGAATGTACCATCATGAGTCCTCAATCTTATAGAGCCTATTCCAACTACTTTGCAAAGACATGTTGGCCATAGAAACACTTGCCCCCATCTATCTCGCTCATAAGTTGAAAACCACTCCCGCAGGGGACTAATATGATACGATGCCCCAGAATCAAGAACCCACACATCCCTATAATGTGACTGGTTATTAACAACTAGGGTCAGATCTTCCTCAGAATTACCATCAATTTCTGCCAGAGCAGCAGAACCTTCATTCTTGTCCTGCTGCTTCTTTTTCTTAGGACACTCATTTTTCCAATGCCCCTTCTCTTTACAGTAATTACAAACATCATTAGGTTTAGGACCCTTAGAATTCGAATTTTTATGGTTTGATTTCTTTTTACCGATTTTCCCCGTCCCCTTACCCCCAAAGTGACAACTAATCCGGATGTCCGATTTTACGTACTAGAACCAGGATGCCCGATGACGGACTTCTCTAGTATGAAGAGCGAGATCTTACTTCTTCTAATGACGAGACTATCTTTCCCAACAATAAAAGAATCCACAAAATTCTCATACGATAAAGGCAAAGATACTAACGTAATTAAAGCAAAGATCCTCATCATCTACTTTAACATCAATATTACGAAGATCTAGCAAGATAGTATTCAGTTTATCTAGATGATCCCTCAGAGACATGCCTTCCTGCATACGCAGGCTGAACAGACATTGCTTCAAAAGCAACTTGTTGGTTAGAGATTTCGTCATGTATAAACTCTCTAACTTCAACCACAGACCAGCAGCAGTTTCCTGCTCCGCAACTTCAGTAATTATGTCGTCAGAAAGACATAGCATAATTGTTGAATGCGCCTTCTCCTCCAGAACGGCCATCTCAGCGGTTTCTGAATCCGATGACTTCTTTGCCAACGGTGCCCACAACCCTTGTTGCTTCAGTAAAGCACGCATCTTGATCTGCCACAGACTGAAACTATTTCTCCCAGTAAATTTATCAATTTTTACATTCATCCCATTCATCTTTCTCACCCGGATCGAACACAAAGCTCTTGATACCAATTTGTTATGACAGATGTGAGAAAGAACAAATATTGAATGCAAAATTGAAAATAATCAGACACAGATTTAACGTGGTTCACCAACGTAGTGTTGGCTACGTCCACGGGCAGGGAGAGAATAATATTATTGATGAGAAGTATAATCAGAATTACAGAGGTGATAAATGAAAAATAGTCACTAAATAAACTAGGTTAAAAAACCTATTTATATGCAAACCCGGAAAATCGCGATCCGCGCTTCATTAAACCACCGCTCGATCGGGTCGGGCGGTAATCGCCAAACCAAAACACGTCGATCGGGCGAACACTGCCCGAGTCGTAGTTCGCTACGACGCCCGATGGCATCGGGCGCCCCACTCCCATAGCTCCTGCTTGGTCGCTGCCCCGCCCGATCGGGCGAGCCTGCCCGATCCGGTCGGGCAAGCCGACGAAAATGCCTCTGACCAGAATTCAAGGCATAAAATCCTACAAATATATTCTATAAAATTCTAAATAAGTGTTGGTATAACTGTAGATAAGCATTTTTATAACTCTTGACTACTAATTCCTACAACTCTAGATAAGCATTTTTATAACTCTTGACTACTAATTCCTACAACTCTAAACAAGTATCAACATAACTCTAATTATTAGTTCCTATAACTCTAAATATGTGTGAAAATAACTCCAACTACTACTATAGCTCTAAACAAATGTTGTTATAACTCTAACTCTAAATGTTGGTGTACCTTTAACTAATACACTATAAAATTCTAAACATGTGTTGGCATATAATTACTACTTACTATAACTCCAGATAAGCATTTCTATAACTCTTAAATACTAATCCTAAACTCTAAGCAAGTATTTTTTTTTTTAGGGGATAAACTCTAAACAAGTATTGACACAACTCTAATTATTAGTTCCTATAACTCTAAACACGTACATAACTCTAATTATTACTTCAATATAACTCTAAACAAGTATTGCTAGAACTCTAGAATAATATTGCTATGACTCTAATTAGTTCTTCCTATAACTCTAAACAAACTTTGTTATAACTCTTAAAATGATAAAAGTTCATAATACTCTTTTTTTATCAACACAAAGCAACTCAACATTTAAACTCAAGACCTAGCCTCCCCCTCTCTCTTTCTCTCTCAAACCCTAGCCTCCCCTACCCATTTTTCATCAGTTAGGGGCTGCCATGGATGATTTCATCCATGATAAGCCCCTTTTCCCCTTTTATTTTTAGTTTTTAATTCATTTTCTTGTTTTGTTTAATAAATTAGTCTCTCTTTATGAGATTTTTTCAAACCCTGTTATGGGGTTTTTAGTTTCTGTTTTGGAAATCTCCTTCTCCCCTATGGGAGTTGTGAGTATGGTTTTTTTTGTTTTTAGGTATGAGAAATTGTGCTCATTGGTTAAAGTTCGAGACTCAACATGAAGGTATTAGAATCTCAGATGCGCTCAACATGACTCGGTCAAGAATGTTCTTCCCAAACTACATCATAATGATAGACTTCCTCATCAATAGCTGCTTGATTTAGCAAATACAAGGAGGCTGCACTGTATTGCTCGATCTGGTTCATTGTAGTTCCTTCGTAGACGAATTTGATTTAGCCTTGTTTAATTGTATCTTGTTTTTCCTTAATACCTATTGTAGATGCCGTTTGACCTTCAATTAATGAATTCTCTTTAAAAAAAAAAAGCAACTCAACATTTAGACTACTCAGAGAGGAAGTTCAGCGAGAAAACTGCAATATTGCAATCAAGATGAACCAGAAAATCCAGAAGTAGAAGAAAGAAAGATAAGCAAGTGACCATGAATCCTCTCAAGTAAATACAGTCTAGATGCATCCGTATGATGCGCAAGATACAAGAATTGATTTGGTCAATTCTATGCAAAACAAAACTAGTGATTACGATTACTACCCAGTGGTAATTTCGAATACTACCCACTACCCAGTAGTCTGTACCAATCTCGTTAGAGAATTTCTTATGTGGAAGTGAAAGAAAGCGGTTGGAGTGAATTGTGGTAATGTAAAAATACTCAATTTTGCTTAAATCTTAGCCGTGAATTTAGAAGATCTAAAGGTCCACATTCATTCTCACTTCTCACCTAAATACCATTCTCATGTGATCTTATATATATATATATATATATAGGAAAAATTGATAGGAACAGTTCCAACTATGGGCGTTCCGCCATTTTCAGTCCCAACTAAGGATTATTTCTGAGCGGTCCCAACTATGCATCATTTTTGCCAAAATTGGTCCTAGCAGGTCAATAACCTGCTACAACAGGTAAAATGCATTTTTTCCCTTTTTTTTTTTTGCCACAACCTTTTTCTCACTCCTCCTCCACCTCTTTCTCACTCCTCCCTCCACCTCTTTTTCCCAACCCACCAAAATTTTATGCACCTCAACCCCTCACAAATCATACTCTCCCCTCAAGACCTCGTCAAAATTCAAAAGACCCCATTTTCATCTGCTCAATTCAGTCTCTGAAAGTTCAATTTCATCCCCTCTTGAAGAAACTGATACAATTGAAGATGACCCAACTGCATAAATGAGTTTTCTTGACCCGAAAATCGAACCAGAAATCATAAGAGAATGGGAGCTAGATTTCTGCTCAAGACCCATACTTGATATTAGGGGTAAAAAGATATGGGAACTTGTTGTTTGTGATAGCTCTTTATCTCTCCAATACACTAAGTATTTCCCTTATAATGTCATTAATAGTATCACTTTGAAGAATGCCATTGTTACCATTTGTGATGATTTGGGTGTGTCTCTTCCTGAGGAAATCCGATTTTCAGGTCATTATTTGTGCATGTTTTCTTCAACTTTTAAGTTGTTACATGTGTTTTTTGATCTTTACTGATTTTGGCTTGTATTTTATGTAGGTCTCAGTTGCAGACAATTATAACAAAGGCTTGCAAGGAGCTTGGAATCAAACCTATTCCAAGTAAAAGGATTATTCAGTCTCTCATAATACTGAACCTAATTCGAAAAAAGAAGTGGCAGGGGAACGAGGATGGGTGGCAGGGGAGGGGAGGGGGGACGGTGGCAGGGGGAGGGATGGCAGGGGAGGGGGATGGGATTTCAAAGCTTCCATAGCTGTTTTAATGAAGGAGATAGGACAGAGAAGAAAGAAGAAGGAAACTTACTTAAATTTTTTTTTAAAAAAAATTTACCTGTTAAACAGGTAACCAGTTAACTGGGACCAATTTTGACAAAAATGATGCATAGTTGGGACCGCTCAGAAATAATCCTTAGTTGGGAGTGAAAATAACGGAACGCCCATAGTTGGGACTGTTCCTATCAATTTTTCCATATATATATATATATATATATATATATATATATATATATATGATCTGTACAGCTTTTAAATTAATTTGCAAGATATTCTTATATGTCTTGCTTGCACATTGGATTATTGTCTTTATTAAAGTGTTAAATCTTGCTCAGCCTTTGGCTGATATTACAGTGTTTAATGTGCAGGGAGTTAGCTTTTGGTAGGGTTAGAGTAGAGATGATCATGGGCCGGGCCGGGCTTTGGCCAAAAAAAGTGGCCCGTTTCGGGGAAAAGCCTCGGGCAGGGGGGCCGAAATTCCCGCGCCAAAACCCGCTAATTCGGGCCGGGCAATGCGGGGTTTTCGGGTCGAGCCAAAATTTAGCTGATGATTCAATTTTAAGTCGCCTGTGGCCCATATTTTTGCCCCAAAAATCGGGTAGGATCGGGTCGGGCCCGACCGCGTGTCGTAAATTATTGCCCAAAACCCGCCCACGGGCCAGGTCCATGTTGATCACCTCTAGGTTAAAGAGTGCGTGTAATATCCCGAAGACCTAAACATGCTTAGTTAACTAATTTATTATGATAAGAGATTAAAATTTATTTTAATGTTTACTAATTAGGCCATCAATTGAATAAACTATTTATAAGTCACAAGTATAAACTATTAAGGTAATTTCTTTTTAATGGGGAAGAATATAACTTTAATTAGGTGGTTATGAATTATAATTAGCTGAACAAGTGAATAATTAAAAATCACAATGAAAAGCATCTACAAACTTCTCTTTTAGTACAAAGTATGAATTTAGGAGTAGTTATTTTTGGGTTTAATAATAATAATAATAATAATAATAATAATAATAATAAAAGAAAATAGAAGAAAAAAAAAAGAAAAGGAAAAGAAGAAAGTAGTATCAAAGAGAAACTCAAATTTGACTTTCCTTCTTCTTCCACCTTCTTCTATCTTCTTCCTCTTCATACATGGCAACTCCAAGTGAAATTTTCTTCTCTCCAACCCACTAAGATGCTGCCACAATTACAATCAAGAGAACAATTATCCCACAAATTGTTATCCTCAAATTTATTAAATTTAGAATGACTTCCAAGTTTCTAGAAGTTCATCAATGGCTATAAATAGCCATGTTCATCACCTCATATACCACTCACTCACTTCCAAGCCTCCTCCCTCGTTAGCTCGCCGGAATTTACCTTGTGTTCGCCGGAAACCGCCACACCAAACTCCCCTTCTCCCACGCTCTCTTCTTCTCTCACATTTCCCCTCCTCTCTCGCTGTCCACTGTCGCATGGTGCTGCTGCACCGCCTTCGCGAGCCACCGCCGTCAGAATCCGCTCCAAGTCGCCGCCTCAGCATCCCTGTTACAGCTCGCTGGAGCTCCGACTTCCATCTTCCCTGTGCTGCGTCTTCACATCGTGTATATAGAGGTATAATACGTACCTCTTTTCCCCAAACTTTCTCATATTTGGGTTTGTGTAGTTTTATGGGTCGTTTGGTTCACTATTTTTGGGCTTCAAGAAACGGAATCAATTATCGATTCCCTTTCTTCTTGTTTGGTTCAACCCCTCATCAATCCCTTACCATTACTTGATGGTAATGGATTCCCCCAATTTGTTACCTTCCCCTCCCCCTCAAGTAACAAAATCCATTACTTGAAGGTGATGGTTACCCTTCATTTCTATTTCTTGGCTTGAACCAAACACTCAATAAAGGTAACCATTTTTGTTACCATTCCCCTCCTATATTTGTATTCATTCCCTTTCCATTCCATATCTTGAACCAAACGACCCCTAAGGCTTTAAGCCCAATTATTTCCCATTGTCAATTAGATTAAATTGGGCCTAAAACTAATCTAATTTTCTATTCAGCCACTTTTAGTTTTATTTAAATTTTAACTTGTTGGGTTAATAGAGACTAGATTAATTCAATTAGCTTTAAACTATGCCTCTTAATTAGTTAATTAGTTGGGCTAAACCAATTGTATTTTACTAATGGACCACTAATACTTATAATCTAAAACTTGTGAATCAACATTAGGAACACTTAAGTTTGTATAAATGACTTTATATTAATTTCTAAGTTAATGACAACTATTATAGTATATTAGAGATAACTTTTTAAGTAATTGGATTAATGATAATATTTTCACTCTTTAGTTAAAAATTATGAACCATATTAAAAGTTAGAAATAATAATGTGGTTGTATTGTTGGTTTAGTTAAAGTATATTCATTTAGTAACATGTGCTTATAGTTTGGAATAATGAAAGCCGCATTCATAAGTCATTAAACTTGAGTTGTAAGTCAAGACTATGATTATCATTTACGCCTAAGTATGACATTATGTTTAAAAAGACCTATAAGTAATGACATAAGTACTATAATGAATTAATATAGGAGTGTAAGCATTGACTGACCATTAGAATCTTAATAATGGAAAATTAGAATGAATATAAAGTTTTAACGCTTCCTAAAACACCACCTACCTATGAAAGAATATTTATTTTAGAAAATCCCAAGTCTTAGTTAAATGGTAATGGATCTCGTTATTCAATTCTTGATTAGATTAAAGGAAGGAGTATCACAAGCCTTCCCCCGCTATCAAGTAATTTAACTACGATATCAGGTAACGTCTACTGCTAACTCCCGCACTCCCTTTCAACTATGTTCCATATAATACTTTTATGTAATATATATGCTATATTTATGGTGTGCGGGGTATGAAATGTTTGGCTATGAAAATGATGTTTCTATAAATGGTATGATATTAGGAGAAGTATGATCTATGTATGTTTCTATGAATCATCTGATATGAAGAATCTGCAATGACTTTACTATGGTTTTCGAAAAGTACAAAAAAGGCACAAATATGATAAATAAAAGAAGTTCTAGCAATATAGCAATGAAACGCATTGTCCGCCGTATACCCCCAAAAGGAGTACCGCATTGTTCGGCGTACTTCCGAAAGGAGTACCGCATTGTTCGTCGTACTTCTGAAAAGGGGGTACCGCATCCGAAAGGGATACCGCATTGTTCGTCGTACACCCAGAAGGGGTACCGCATTGGTAGGAGGCGTCCTACAAAACTATATTTGCCAAGTTGCCAGTTGCCAAGTTATAGAATAATGATTATGCTAATGACTGATGTTATAAGATACTCATGATGATGCTCTTTTAATAATATTATGGTTATACAATGGTTTTATAAATGTTTTACGATATTCTCTCCTATCTGATTGCAACTAAAATGAATTGAAATGAATTTACGATGTTAGGGTAGTATGTTATCGAGCCTCGGCTCATGACATTTTGTTTTTCTGTTTTAGGTATGAACGGGGAAGACGAAATGACGTAGCAGTGAGAAGTAGTTTAGTATTTAAGCTTTCATAATCACTTATGGCTATAATATAAGTTAATGTCATACTATGTACAGTAACTAAAGTTGCAACATAAGTTTTATAATAGATATTTATGATTTCTAGTTATAATACGTTCAAGCTTATGAATTCATATTTGCCTTGTGCTTTCCAACTCGGAAAGTACGGCAGTAATGCACCGACAATCTAGGTTCCGCTGCTAATAATTGATTAATTAATCTAATAATTTTGATTAGAAGTCGGGGCGTTACAGTACGCTGGATCTCTTTTAGCTTAATTGACTTTAATAAGACTTCCGTTGTTGTTATTCATTTGACTTTAGAATTCATATTTTGGTTTATAATAATTAATTACTTTCTATCTAGTTGGTCTGTAATAATTATTTAAAACTTATTGTGTATTATTTACAATTAGTACCATTAGCCTTGCGGTTATTATTATTAATTATCGCGGTGTAGCACCTTTGAATTTCCGAGTTTAATTATTATAAGATGCTTTTTGAAGTATCGGAATTTAAGGGTTGTTACACTTGTTATGCCTCATATAGTCATACATTTACTAGTTTTTCTTTTTACAACAAGTATATTAATAGTCCTCTTATCATATAAGACTTTGAAGATTCTTTTTTTTTTTTGTTCTTACTGCAAGATGATGAAGATAATGAATTAGAGTAGCAAGTAGGCATGATGCTTCGGGAAACATGCATGCATGGATAGGGTGATTGGAATTGAATTAAGATTAATTTAGGTTGATTTTGGGAGAAGATTATGATTGGATTTTCATATCAACTATCTATACTTTGAACGTAATAGTATGTTTTCAATTATATCGATGAATAGGGGTGTGCACCAGTCCAGGACCGGACATGACCGGAACCGGCTTGACCGGTGGACCGGAATCCGGGATTTTCTACCGGAAAAATTCCGGTCCGGTTCTGGACCTCTTGGACCGGAATTTTTTTTCTTTAAAAAAAAAAAAACTTTCTTATTTTATTTAAATATATTTATAAATTATATACATTAAAAATTAATAATTTTAATAACAATAATACTAAAAGAATAAATAGTAGGTTTTTAAGTTTATAACTTTTTACCATTTAATTTTTATTTAACATATAAACTTTTTTTTTCCTAAAATAATACCAATTCCGGAATCCTGATCTTCGGCGGACCGGAGAACCGGTTTGTGCACACCCCTATTGATGAATACTACTCTTTGGCTCATTCTTTACAATGGCAGTTGAGTATTTGTACTTAATTATATCTATAATATTATTTTATTTCCTCTTCGTTTATTACGTTTGCAGGTTTTTGTATTATTATTATTATTATTGTATATGTGCCGACAAATTAAAAAATGTTACTATAAGATATGTGAAATAGAAGTGTTACTGTAAAGCTAGCTAATAAAAAGTGTTGCCTAATATCTAATAAAGTTTTACATATGCTGACTTAAAATGATACATAATATCTAATAAAGTGTTACTATAATTCAAGAGATGACATAGAAAGTGTTATTATAAATGAAAAAGTGTTACATACAAAATTATGAGTAACATTATAAAAATGCTACATTAGTTTTAAAAAAGTGTTACGTTAAAGAATTTTGAGCAACACTTGAGAAAGTGAAATATTAGCATTAAAAAGTGTTACGTTGGAGAATAGGTTGCATGGGCAGATGTTTATAATATCTATGAAAAAATTTATTTATTTGTGAAAATGTTTATTAAAATAATTAATACAATTAATTATCATGAATAATTAATTGGTCTTTTCAAAAGAATGGGCTCAAAATAATTAATTTGTGGGCTCAAAAATATAATTAGTTAACAAATAAATAGGCTTTATTGGAAATAATTAATTGAGCTTTAGAATTGGATTTTGAATCTTGAAAATAAATAAATAGGCTTTAAGATTTTAAAAATGGTTTCGGACCTGACTATTAGGATTGCTCTCCCTTGGAACGGACCAATTAAGACCAAGGTACGTATCATCATCGGGTACTCAAATGAGGAGACGCGATTATGTGTCTACAGAGGTACATGGTAATTTTGAAACAATTGGAGGTCTATAATAATGAAAAAAGGTTCAGAATATTTGGTGAAAATTCCGAAAAAAGAAAATTTCAGAAACCACTTTATAAATATCCGTTTTTGTGAGAAAATACTTTATTATAAAAAATTTGGCACAAAACCACTTATTATAATTTTTTTTTGTGAGATAAAATTTGTCATCAGATTCCGATCATTGACTTCCATATTTAGGTGTGTACTCATACGCGTACCGTATGAGTCATGTGACCCATTTAGTGCACCAAGGTCTCTCATTTTTCCCTAGATTATTTGCAATGAAGAGATATAGAGATGCGAAAGATAAGAGAGAGAATAAAATCGGGGAGAAATATGAGAGGAAAAAGAAAGGAATTAGGGGGGTTAATGCATCACGCATCCCTGCAATGTATGCTTGCGAGTTAATGCCTGAAAATAAAATTTAATGATCAGATTTGACGAAAAGTTTCATATCACAAAAAGAGTTGTTTCGTGCTAAAGTGTTTTTATAAGGTGTTTTCTGACAAAACCCTAATCTTCCCTCACGGGGAGGAAGAACATGAAATTCTTTTTCCTTTCTGCATGGATCAGAAGATTGGATCTAGCGGACTGACATTTAAAAAAGGTTGTTTCTAACAAATTTTTAGAAGGAAAAAAAACATGGGCATTGTTTGGTAAAGAGAGGTTTGGGGCAAAATTAGAGGTTTGAACTCATATTGGAGGATTTGACTAGTCAATCCTCTAATTTGAGTGTTTGGTAAAGAGAGGTTTCAATTAGCTGATTGTGCTTAAAAACTCTTTTTGAAAAAGTTAGGGGATGAGCTTTTTGACATTAGAGGTTTGGGAATAAGTGGGCCAATTACATTTATGTCCTAAAGTTGTTGAAAATTACATTAATAAATAATAAAATGTACAACAATAAATTATGCACATGTCCTTTTTGGTCATTTTACATAATTATGTAACAATCAGCTATCAGCTACTTACCAAAAACTTTTATACAAATAGCTAATACAATCAGCTAATACAATTAGCTATCAGCTAATACAAATATACAATCAGCTAACAGCTATCCGCTAATTGCCAAATAGGAACATAGACACTTCGTCCAAAAGAAAGTTGGGCAGTTGGCCAACATACTCTGTAGGCTGTAGGACGAGTATCATGAACAACGAGGCCACGGATTGGACCAACGCCAAATCTTCCAAATTCTTTCCAATTGAAGGCAGCTTTTGTGTCAATTTACCCAAATTTTGCATGATAGTATTCAACTGCAAATGGAAACAATACTCCATTCTTCTTCTTCTTCTTTAATTTACCAATTAATCCCATCTCTTTCCTCTTTTCATCAGCATAAAACTTTCAGAGTTGCCTTCAAAACTGCAAATTCCTCACTTCACACCTCCCTCTCCTGCACCGCCTCTTCAACGGTTAGTCTTCTTCACTTCTTTCTCAATTTATTTATTTTTCTTTCTGTTTTCCTCTTCAAAACAAATTGGAAAAAAATTAAGAGGAAAATGAAAATTAGGGTTTCAATTATGAATTTTTTATGCTTTGTTATATATATTATCATTTGTATGCTTTGATATATATATTGTCAATTGTGACATGAATGGCTATGATCTATGTATTGAAATCAATTTTGATTTCGTATGTGAAATTGAGGTATGAATCGAGAAATTTTTTTCTTTCTTTTTAATTGTGATTTTTTTTAAAAAAATTTGAACTCTAGTAATCTAATTCTCAATGAAAAATCGTTATTATTGTCATTGATTTGTTTGTTCAGTTCATTTGTTAAATAGTTAAAATTCTATATAATTATAAGTTTGTAATTTCGGTTATCTGGTAGGGAGCTCTATGCTCAGCAGGTGATCGGCAGCGGCGAATTAATAGTTTAGAATCTCAATTTTGTTATGATAAAGCTATTCCAGAGCAGATAATTGGTGAACATGTTGGCTTATCGGTAGCTGAGAAAGAAATCGGTGATAAATGCTGCTGTGGTGATTGTCATGCTAAGGGTGCAGTGCTTTGTACAACCTGTGGTGGTTCAGGCTTGTATGTTGACTCCATATTAGAGTGCCAAGGAATAATCGTTAAAGTCCGATGCCTAAGTAAGGTTTTTGTACTTGTTTGTGAGAATTGCTTTATATTAGGACTGCTAGATGCCTTATTGATTGGTGATAATATGATATTATCTTCTGAATTTCCAATGGAACATATGTTATATGAAATGTTTTGTTGATATGTTGGACATAGCTCTCGTTTTGAGAGAGTATCGATCTCATTTGTAGAAGTAGTTGGTCTTGTGGTGTTTTTTTTTATTTTGTTCTCTGTGGATTATGAGTGTAAGACATACCCCATTTGGTACAATTTGCAATGGGAGAAATATAAGAATGTTTTTTTCTAGAACCATGTGGAGTGATTAGTTGCTGGCTAGAACCTTCAGATTCTACCTATTTCACAACTATCACTTGATCATAATATCACCATCATCTTTGAGCGCGTTGCATTGTTCTGATAGCGTACCGAAGATCTTTTAGGCATGGGAGAATGTTTATCCTTTTCGAATCTATGTGTCTAAATCGATGTCAGTTTGTGAAACTTTAATATTGATCAGATTTAGTATCAGAGCATGATTTCTAGATTCTAGCCTTAGAGAAAGGCATTTAGTATGGTCTTGTTCTGAAGGGTTGTGATGTGAGTGCAGACCGCAGATCCATCTTGACCTCATTCTTTGACGTGGATGTTAATTGAATTGCTTTGCTTGTCAAGTATCTTTATTATTTGATGATATTGAGTTTTCGGCTTTCCTGGCTTCTAGAATGAACTATCAAGGAGAACTACCTTCATGTCAATATATAGCGTAATTCAGAGCTTATATTTGCTGTCTGTCAGAATCGAGTCGAGTCTGCTAATTGCTTTATAAATCATGTCTTCTTCCACCCCTACCAACCCCCTCTCCCCCAAATAATAAAAGCGAGAAAAGAAAGAACAAAAATCATCATCTTATCATATCTAACCATTACCTTTGTCCCTCACCCTAAAGAAAAAAAGGGACATTTTGCTGATGAATTGTTTACTACGTAGATTGTGGAGGCACGGGCAACATCCTGTGCTCAGACTGCGGTGGCAGAGGGCACTTATAAGTAGCTGGTTTGTATCTGTTTTTTGTATTATCTGTTTGTTGGGCTATTTTAATCCCCCAAAACATTTGTTGTGACATACTTTGTAGGTAATTGAATGATTATCTTGCTCTCCTCACCCCCCATTCTGCCCTCCTTTTTAGTAATTTTTGTGGAGTTTAATTTTCAAGTGGATCACTTTCAAATAAATTATAGTTTTGTTGTTCATCATCTATCTTTCCAGCTTATTTCTGACTATCATTACTGTAAATATACGAAATACCAGCTTTAAGAAACACCAGTTTTAATCTTTTTATGCAAATTTACAAAAGAAATTCTTGCTGTTTCAGAATCTGATGAGAGTGACATATTTCCATTGATGCCTAGATCTATATTCATCTCTTTTCTGCTTGTTTTTGTGCCTTATGGAAATTCTTGCTCTGTCACATATTATCCATGCATTAATAGTGTGTGAATACTGTGATTTCAAGGGAGAGGGGGGAATTTCTTTCTCTTATAAGGTCACTCTTCACTCCCTTTCTAGATTTTATGAAGAAACCATGCTCATGGTTATTTCGTAAATGAGAATGTAGTGAGAGCTCAATGCTATTGCTCCTACCTCCCAACCAAGAGATTGAAGGTTTGGTTATCATCTTCTTCCCTAACCTCAAGGTTGGGTGTGTTTTTTTTTTTGGGTTAAAATACCAGCATTTGGTCTCCGTGTGACAAAAAAATATTCATCAATTCTGATTCTTTCTTTGATTCTTTTCCGATCGTGATGTATGGATTTGTGGATCTACAAAAAATCATCTTCTTCCCTGACCTTGACTTGTGACTTTCTTCTTTCGTGATGAACTCTTGGCACCACATTTTTGTCTTTGGAGATCGAGGAGAAAGGGGGCCTCGTTCGGTGTATTTGTTGATTAATTTTCTTCGTGACGAATGGGAAATACTCGAAGTAGCTATTTTTGATATCATGCATACTAGTACGGCGTGAGATGCACAAAATTCTGAATATATAATTCAAAATTCTCTTGATTCATCCCCTCGTGAAGAGTTGCCAAATATTTGAAACTTTACCTATACCCATATAAAGGATTAGTGAATCAATTAATTGATAGTAAGTGGGTCGATTTAAAATAAATGAACTGCTAGTGGTAGAACAGCATTCTTGTCAGACATAGCCTTAAATAAATTACAAAACAAATAATTTAGATAACAGGGTTCCTTTCTTGCGCAAGTTGGTTTACAGAAAGATTGTCTTACCTTACTATTTGAAATCAAGAGATCACTTGTAAAGTAGGGTAAACAAAAAGTGGCCCTTTTAATATAAATAGTGCGCTAGTCTTACACTAAATCCGTCCTATTTGAGAATTTATATTCTTTCGCCAAAGTCTCAATTGAGTTAGAAATAAAAGGAGTTGTTGACGCGGTAAATACCAAATTTGGAGTATCTATATATCTATATAAACCTAGAAAAATAAGCCTAGGAGTCATGCCAACATTAGGTTCCGTTCACCTGTCAAGTGCAAATAAATTTTCTGCCACGTGTGCACAACATATTTTTTGGACAAGTGGCAACATAGTTGAATTAGGCGTTGAACTCACATTATAATTGCCGCATAAATCTCACCAAATCATGTCATATCTATCACTGCCAATTTTAAATTTGATTGATTGGTAATTGCATCATTTTAACCGGTTTGATTTAAGTAATTTTGGAAAGTATATAACTACACCACAATCAAATCCCATATCTATGGCAACGTAACTGTTGTAATATGTGTGAGATTTAGCTTTTATTATGGAAAAAGTTTCAACTATACATACACATAGCTACAAAAACGATAGCTACCCGAACGATTAAATGTATGTTTTTACGGAAAATGAAGCGACCATTCATGATCATCATGGAAGATTGACGTGTTACAAGCAAGATTGACATGGAGGGATGCCAAGTGGAATCGGCTAATTTTCTATTTTTTCAAATCCAATTTCAAACTCAAATATATATATATAGATGAATGTACACTTTGTAAATTTTTGAGTATTTTAAATTGAGGATTCATCATATTGTATCATCATCATAATATATTATACTAATAAACAAAGTAAAGAGGAACCAGAGCAGCACTAACAACAAACAACAACTGCAAGGCAGCAGCAGCAACGCCAGCTCACCGGAGCACCGGCTTGCAGCGGCGATGACAGCACCAAGATTATGATACAGCAGTCAGCAGCGACGACTCGCCGCGGCGGCAACTTAGCAGCAACGAAAACAGAGGAGAGAGAAAATGGGGTTCTTAGGGTCTCCACTCTCCACAAAATTTCGAGGGACTATCCATGAAAGAGCAACAAATGGTATAATTTTTGTCTAATTTGGGGATCGAATTAACGACTCAATTATCTTCCGCAATGAAAACACCAAGAGGGAGGAGATAAAAAGATGAGAGAAGTTAGAGGTTTGGGGTTTCAATTTGATAGGTGATGTAGGAAGGAGACAGAAAATAGGGAGTTATATGCGACAAAGTATGGTCTAGCCAACTAAATTCATCAACTGTTGTGGAATAATGGTCTAGCCGTCTAGCAATGGTGAACGGAACAACGAAAAAGAAGAGAGGAGAGAGAAAATTGAAACAAGTACCAGTAGAGCATTTTAATTAGTTTTAGAATATATTTTTTCTCTCCTCACTTGAAGAAGATTCTTACAAATTTCTTGAGTTTTGTTAATGTTAGGTTGCATTTAGGACTTGGTATACAGTACACTCCTCAAGGCTCAAGTCCTCATTATACACCAGAATGCACCTTTTAAATTGCAAGATTAGCTAATGTTATTTTCACATAGGTTATTATTTAGACAAAATAAATCTTTCAGATTATCTCATATAACTAACCATATCTTAGTTGTATATATATCGTACCCACTTAAAGAATAATAGTGAACTTTGCATTATTATTGAATTATTATCAATAATCTTATTTTACAGTTACTAATTGCTGAACTGTAAAATATAAACTATAAAATAATATTCTTTTTTATTTTTTTTGATAGTGGGATTAATATTTATATATTTATGAGAGATGTAAAAAATACATTATATGCACAAATTGTTGTGCTAATCATGTTTTTGGTGTTTCTCATGATTTTATATATAGAAAACATAACTAACACTAAGAATTCACTATATTTACTAACTAGTATTTAGACCCGTGCAAAAATGCACGGGACGTTTTGTGAAGATATGATTTGGACCCGTACGTAATGCACGGGAATTGCTTTGTTTATTAAGTAGTTTTTATTCTAAATTTATCAAATCCATAATTATTAGAAATCATACATTTAAATTAAAGTTGAAAGAATATAAAATGTAAATTATATTTCATAATATATAAAAATCCTGTATTTTAAAGGTTAAAAATCTTATGATCGTGATATATACATTTTTAAATACGTAACTGAGACAAAAAGAACGCATCAAAATGCACGCGAGGTTTTCGTTTTATAAATTTAATATTTTAGGATGTTTCTCCTAAAATCATGGTTTGAATATTAGCTCATGATTTAACAATTTTCTAATCATATCATATATTAAGAATATATTTTAAAATCGGCTTATGACCAGTGAGGTTAATGATGTAGCTAATGTCATGGTGCAACATGTGACCAACTTAAAAAAAACGTTGACCGAAAAAGCATTCGCTCTGCCAATGATATTGCTTCATTCAAAGGCTCAGATAAAATCACAATTCGCACCACTACTATGACTCAATCATGCAACCAATTTGCATCACCCTTCTCTCTTTTATAGTGGATATTATCAGACCAATCAATCAAATAGACCCCGTATGAATATGTTTTTTCTTATATATTACGAAAATTTTCAGAAGATTCTATATAATATATAAAACCCCGTATGGATATGTTTCTTTCATATATATATATATATAATTTTCAGAATATTCTATATAATTCTAAATAGTGTCAATATTCCTAGTATGAAAATCAGTAAGGAACTGAGAGAATAATTGTTTCCAAAATTCTAGAAGATAAAGTAAGTAGAATCTATCCCTTTCATGGCTATTGAAGAATTTATATTCCTTAATTTTTTTGTTTCATCTTCTTTTTACACTATGATTTTTCTAATTGACAATCGCATCTAAAATGTCAGTTTTCTTGGATCCAAAATTAGGGGATAAGTAGATTATCCCTCATATTTTTACCAATTAGTAGTTGTGTTCATTAGCTCTACCGTTACATGGTAAAATAATATATAAGTTTAATGTAAATAATACACTTTTCCATTTTTCTCTCTCCTAACATTAACTCAAGCCAAACAATTCAATGACCATTTATCATTTGAAAAGCTTATAGTCCCAATTTCAATAGTATCCCTATGGAGTATGTATAAAATAATGTACAAATTTCACTTTTCCATTTGTTTTCCCCCTCTTTTGCACCCAAAAAATAAATATTAACTTAGACCCAATAAATTTCACGGTCCTCTTTCATCTACTCTATCCTCATTCATATTTGCATTCATATGAATTTTAAGATTAATATTTTTAACAAAGTACATATTAAAAGAAGTGTTTGAGAAGGTAAATAATAATAATAAAAAATCATATCCACAAATTTACTTTTTGCAAAACTTGGTTGATGTTTTGCCAAAAAAAATACATTGATTTGAGTGCGATTTTTTACTTATGTCTAAGAGGGGAAAATACAAAAGGAAATCAAATAATTGTTACGGATTCCAATATGGTGATGACTCATATATATCAATAGTATGCTATATTGACTTTTTTTAATCCTTGTTTAGATTATTTATTTCAATAATCTGAAAATTTCCTCATTCTAGGTATAAAATTTTATTTATATTCTAATTAGTCATAAAAATTCTAACAAATTAAAATAGCACATGTACTATAAATCTAAATTACAACTGAAGTACAGTATGCTATCATTTATAAGTTATTTATAAATTGAGCTTATTATTTCCTATTAATTTGTAAAACATTTAAAAAAGATAAGTTGTATAACTTCTTCTATAAAGTAAACTTGTTATACTTCCATAGCAATTATATATTTTAAGTACATGAACATTAGATGCAAGTTGTTTAAGATAAAGAAACGATCAAGGTTGCATACGGACCTGTAGTATTACTTGTGGTGTACATATATTCAGTGATCTTGTTGGTGCGCACACTTGAGTATATATGATAAAAACACGGTAACAAAATATTATGTCTTACAACAATATTAGACGATAATATTGGTAAAAACTTTATACATTGGTTACTGTTTGAAAAATAAAGGAAGACATTTGATAAAGATATCACATGTCCTTAATTTTCCATGTTATTATGTCTCGAACAAAAACACAAATAACGTTATTTGTCTTTCAAAAAATACGTTCTTTTTCGTCTTATGGTCAGAGAAGCTTGTTTTCTTATCGAAATAACACTAAGAAAACTTGTTTCTTGAGAAAGTGTGAAACAATCTATAAGGAACATTATATAATAGTAAATAAAAGGATTGTATTACCGTTAGATACATCCACTAAAAGGTTTCTATAAGTTGGTATCATTTTTATAAAATTAATGTCATCATTTTACTTCTTCCTATTGTTAGCATTTCTCCTTCACCTTCCATTTTCAGCCTTTGAACTTCTATATCCATCAACCACCCCAAACCCATTCTATCCAATTCCCTTTAAAAATAACATCATGCGATTCAAATTTAAAACCATTATTAAATTATTAAAATTTGTCTTTAAAAGAATCAGATTACATAATGTCAAACTTAGGAAACAATGCCCATATAAAACCTCAAAAACAATTCTTTCTTCATTGCCTTATTCGATGAACATTCAGTGTTAAGACTTAGGGCCTGTTCTCTTCGGCATAAAACAACTGAAGTGAACTGAACTGAACTGAACTGAATTAAATTATAACTATTAATAGTAATGATTATCATTTAGGAACTGAACTGAACTGAACTAAATTGAACTGAACTGAACTGAACTGAAAATAAGCTGGGGAGCACAGGCCCTTAAGAGGCCTATAAGGGATGTGCATTTTGAAAAAGACGGTCGAATTGAGTACGCTTAAAATTAATTTGTTCCATTGTGAAAATTATTGCAATTTGCTAAATCTGTATTTTTCAAATCTTAATTGTCATTGTATGTGTCTTTTGGCTTATTATTAATGATATATTTCCTTCTCGTAAAAAAAATCTATAGGCCGAATGCCAACCAAATAGATGATATCTTTTTCACTTGATGCATTTAACTATTTACCCCATGTCAAACTAAAAAAAATGTTATCAAACTTGTCATTAAAAAACAAAAAGATGATATCAAAACTCAATTTCACCTAAAAAGTATCGCCTTTGTTCTTCACCTTCTCCCCTAAACTTCGTTCTAAACTCAACATCAAAATGTGAAACAGTACCTCCTTTTTTTTATTTTCTTCTTTGATTGATTTTTCTTCCTTTTAAGAATGTTATTTGTGGGCAAATGATTGCATTTTAGCATAATTAATTATCTTCAAGCAAACCAACCAATCTTCAGGATGAGATTTGGAGACTCAATTATTGTGATGAAGAAGTTTATTTTCAAGAAAATGGAATTAAAGTGATTAATCAAGTTTCAAGTTCCGACATTATATAGGCGTGGATAGAGTTGGGAGGAGAGGGAAAATTGGGAGGAGAGAGGCACAAATACAGTGATGAGAATTGAGGAGCGATAATGTGTGTCATTAGTGGCCAAATGCAATTTAGCTATAAAAAGTGTCTCCATTTCTCAGTAAGTTATATTAGTATACTGAAGATTCATATTTCATTTTTGGTTTATAATTCAAAATAATTACTTCCGGTCACCATTTTTGCGTCCAGTAATATTCACAGTGTTGGCGTTGGCCATAGCCGCTATCACTAACGTGTCTACCGATGTTGTTGCCCTGACTTGATTGGTTGTTGAAGGCTCTCAGGCGAGATGTCATTACTGCTTCTATTCAATTGTTGCTCCTCATTCGGTTAATTTATACAATAAAATGCATTTTAAATATTCTGATTTTAAAAATGTTAGGAAGGAGTAGATTTCATTCTAATTATATCAAATATATGTGTGCTGATTGGGGTTTGAGGCCCGTTAATTGTGGAGTTGATTAAGGCATCATATAATCTGATTATTCTCTCTGCGTTTTTTTTGGAACTGATTTATGAGGTTTATAGCAAGTTACCTTGTGAGGATAAATTGGAGAATGATTTCCAAAAATTTAGCTTGTGTGGCACACGCATACGTCGTTTCTGGAACCGACACATCAGCAAATGTGGACATCGATATTACACGTGGCAGTTAACATGCGACATTCGATTTGGGGACGACATGTGGCCTAGTGTTTATAAGTTTGACACGTAGGCTAATATGACTTAGCTTTATATAGACTAGCACTATATGCACGCGATGCGTGCGACGGTATATTAATATTAACATCAAAAAGTGTTAAAAAGCTAACTTAAGAGTGTAATATTTATGGTGAATATTGATTAGCGCTATGATTTTTTATTTGCATTGCTCTAGTGTAAAGAGTAATGTTTTCCCAAAAAGGACTATGCCGAGGTAGAATATGTTATCTTGTATTTGGTAGATAATTCAACAACTCTCCTTTTAAACAATGATCTAGGTTATGTTTTTAATTTATTTAAAAATACATATATTTTATAGGCATATTTTATGAGTACTACTTCAATTTAATTTCACTGGGTAATTGAGGTTTTTAGGCATACTATGGTGAGTAGTGCTTCAATAAAAAAAATTTATAAATTGATATTATCTAATGATGTTTGTTTATCTCTTTAATTATATATTATCTCAACTGATTGTGAATCCCAAAAAATAAAAAAATGAATATTCTCTAAGTTTCTTAATTCTTTTATGGTTTATTTATGCATGTTATTTGAAATTGTTATTACAACTGAGAGTTTAGATAGTAAGAATCTCTGTAAATCTTTGCTTTTATAAATATTTGAAAATTGATTTAGTCATTAGTTTATAAGTTCAATTGTGAGTTTCCTCTTTTTACACATTTTAAAACTTTCCTTATACCCATATTTGTAGATGAGGAAAGAATTAAGAAAATCTTTCTTTATTATTTTTTGTGAGAGAAAGGGTATATAAGTCTTTTAAAGAGGGGACACCATAGCTCCCCCCTTGGCTTATATAATAGAGATATATAGATTATAGTGTTTATGTTAATACTAGAGTTTCTAGATTATCATATACTTCCTCTAATTGTTGCAACTTAGTAACAAAAATTAGAATCAATATAGTTGTTGGAAAATGTTTCACAATAATTAAATAGAGTATAAATATATTTCGGTATTTCAGTTAACCGTTTACTCAAAAACCATAACCGTAATTTTCAGATTAACCCTTACTTTTATCGGTTCGGTAACCGAAGAAATTTTCAGATTTTGAAATAAAGAATCTAAATAAGGATAGAAAAACAATACATCATACTACTGATATATATGACTATATGAGTCATCACTAGAATTATGGAATTCATATTAGTTATACTTCTGATTTTCTTTTCTATTTCCCACTCTAAGACGCAAGTAAAAATTCGCACTTAAATCAATGTATTTTTTTTCTGGCAAAACATTAACCAAATTTTGCAAAAAGTAAATTTGTGGATATTAAACAAAAAAAAATTGTTTTTTTTTGTTATTTACCTTCTTACACACTTTTTTAATATGTACTTTGTTAAAGATATTAATCTTAAAATTCATACGAATGCAAATGTGAATAAGAAGAAAGGAGATGAAAGAGGACCATGAAATTTGTTGGATCAGAGATAATATTCATTTTTTGGTGCAAAAGAGGAGGCAAAGCTCCAAGTGGGTTAGAGTAAAAAAGAAGTGTTTGTATCGCAATTAAACAAAAAGTGTACATTCCCCTATTACGTTTTTGTCCTTCTTCCAGTTGATGCATCTTTGTTTGTTTCTCCATATAAAGTAGATATTGTTACTAATACAGATTGACAAAAAGAATGCGCATATTTAATTAAGTAGGTGCTACAAATTATTATAAATTTTTTATGTAATAAAAAGTGTATGTATGTGTCTTTTTTTTTTTAGGAAAAGTAACAAATAAACGTTGGGAGACAGAGAGGATTTTCCCAAGCATGTTGGAATTTCGTTCTTTTATTTTAGGAATATGTTAAGATCATGACGAGTCATTGATTCTATGGCCCTTGAATTGATACTATATTAGACAAGACGGTGTGCATCTATCATTAGCTTTGCGTAAATTCTATTATTATATTAATATTAAAATATTAGATGCGTCAATTACAAATATTCGCATGTCAAAATTATTTATGATTGGTCAACGAAAGTTACAACTACTTCAAAATGTATATAAAAAAACCCTTAAGCTAATCATTTCGGATGAGTATTGTGAATCAACAACTTAAAATAGGAAATATTTTAAGTATGTATGCATATCTTGTTAAATTTGGATAATATTAATTAAATTAGAACAATATAACTTATATATTTGTTAATTTTCTTACGATAACTAAGAATGGTTTTATGGGTATGTTATAATTTTTTTCTTCAAATAGGTAATATTACAATGATATTTACAAGTCTTTTTATATTTGAAGAATATTTGTTAAGTGACCCTTTTTAACAAAAAAATTAGTTACATAATTAATTACTCACTTAAATATCTTGATTATAAATACAATGATTATTTATTTTTTCACAATGCTAAAATATTTCCATAACTGGCTTATGTAGATTTCATCAATCAAGAAATTAATTTGCATATATGATGTAATCAATGTATTACTTATTGACTAAAAATATAAAATATCAATAAGAGTATATAATTTATGTACGTGAGTTTAGAGATTCGAGGTTTAAAGATCAACAATTATTTTTGAAAATATAACTTTCCTTTTTCTCAATAATCCATTTACCGGAATAAAAAAAGAATTTATGATATGTTGGTGCGTGAAGGGTCATTTTGCAAATAAAAAAAACTGAAAAAATAACACATTTTCATGTAGGTTGATTTATATGCCACATAGATGCCACATCAGTTTAAGCATTATCATTAAGGAACTATCTAGATCTAAATAAGAGATAAAACCAACAACTATTAAGTTAAATAAAGTTAGCAGGTGATTAAGTGATAAGTTAAACAAGTGTATATTACGAAAATAACATGATGAGACTTTTGTGACAGGTCATTGAAAGTTCTCATTTTTGTGCTGTCACTCCCTTAAATTGTACAATTTGCTATAATTTATGGTGCAAGTAGCGGGGCCTGATGTGTGGTGGTTAGTGGGTGGTCTGATGCAATGTATGGTTGGTGCAAGACAACAAGAGAAAAGGGTTGAGCGGGACCGCAACAAGGGGAAGCGGAAGTGGTTGCATGATTGAGTGCCATTAGTGGTTCGAAATGTATTTTATATGAGCTTTTGAATGAAGTTATGGGTAGAGCGAAAACTTTTTCTATCAACTTTTTTTCAAACAAAAGTTGGTCACATGTTGCACCATGACTAGGGTTCTGCAAAGACCAGGGTATGACCGGAATCTGGACTGGACCAGACCGGAATTTGGACCTGATCGGACCGGATCGAGAAGTACGGTCAGATCCTCGGCCCACACAAAATCCCGATTCCGGGTTTCCGGCTCCTTCCGTTCAAAACCCGGAAAATTCTGGTCCGGACGGTGGACCGGAATTTCTGATTTTTTAGTAAAAAAATATATATATTAAAATAGTTTAAAAGATAGAAAGTTAGAAATTTAAAAACCTACTATTTATTACCATTAGGAATATTGTTATTAAAATTATTAAATTTTAATGTATCTAATTTATAAATATGTTTAAATAAAAAAATTTATTCTTTTTACAAAAATATAGATTATGATTCAACAGGTCAAAACTGGACCAGACCGGAAAAATCCGGTTCACTGGTCCAAAATTTTTTCCCAAATTCCGGTCCAATCGGTTCCGGTTCCTATCCGATCCTAGACTGGTGAACACCCCTAACCATGACATTAGCTACATCAATTTTTAACCTCATGGAGTCATGGGTCATAAGTTGACTGAAAATATATTCTTAATACACGATATGATTATAAAAGGTTTAAATCACGAGCTAATGTTCAAACCACGTTTTTAGGAAAAACATCTTAAAATCTTAAATCTATAAAACAAAAAATTCCCATGCATTTTGATGTGTTTTTTTATTTACGTATTTAAATTTATATATCACGATTGTAAGATTTTTATATATTATGAAATATAATTTTATATTTTATATTATTTGAATTTTAAACGCGTGGATTCTAATAATTATAGAATCCATAAATTATAAAGACAACTATTTAATAAACAGAATAATTTTCATACATTATGCACGGGTCCAAATTATATCTATATAAAACATCCCGTGCATTTTTGCACGGGTTAAAAACTAGTTACGTCATATAAATCTCAAATTTGAGTTACTTATAAATAACCTAATGTTTGGGATTCCCTTCTCATAATGGTCCCAATTTTTGATCAATTCAATACTCCCTCCGTTTCTTTTTAATTTACTCACTTCACTTTGGGGGAGAACCAAGGAAGAAGTACAAAAATATGAGAGAGAAACTGAAAAGGTGGAGAAAGAAACTGAAAAGTGTGAGAGAGAAACTAAAAAGTGGGTTAAAATATTAAAAAGTGAATGACATGGGTGGAAAAAGAGGAGAAAGTAGATGAGACATGTTACCAAGAATAGAAAAAATAACAGTGTGTAGATAAAAAAGAAACAGACCAAAAAGGAAAGTGTGTAGATTAAAAAGAAACGGAGGGAGTAGTTAAAAGAGAAGAGTCACATATGATGCTCTAATTGGTCTGAAAATTTGGTGGGTTGAAATAAGAATAAGTAGCAAAATTTCACTTTTGAATCAATAAAGGATCATGATAAAATAATATGGGAAGGAGACTCACAAACTTGGGATTATTAAGAAATATATAGAACTGTGAATTATATGAGAAAACATCACAAGTTGCTTTTTGTAGTGAGTGATAGAAGATGCCACTAGTATGAGAATAATGCATAACTATTATTACCAAGTTTTCAATGTCGCTCTCTACCTCCCCCCCCCTAAAAAAACAAAAACCCTAGAAAACTCAAAAGCCTTCCGCCGCAGGCTCGCAGGTGGCCGCAGGGGTTGCCGGCGAGCCTGCTTCGTGTTCTTTCTTCGTTCTTCATCGTTGTTTCTCTTGGTTTTTCCGTCGTAGTTTTTCTTCGTCGTCGCAGGGATGTGCGAGTCTCCTTTCCGGAGCTTCGCCCTGGTTACCCTCCCCCTATTAGTTCGTCGGCTTCCCTCTCCCCTGTTGTGTTTGTCAGCCTTCCCTTCCCCCTCCTCTGTTGCGTTCGTGGCCTTCCCTTTCCCCTCCCCCTGTCACGGTCGTCGCGGTGCCCTCAAGGTTTAGGCTTTAGGTTTCCCTTCCCCGCTCCCCGGTTCGAAGTCGGAGTAGTTAGTTTGTAGGTTCCCCTTCCCCGTTCCCCTGCTCTGGTCTTAAGATTTAGAGGTTTAGTGTCCCCTACCCCGTTCTCCCGTTAGTGTTAGTTATTGGCTGTTCGTTTGTTGGTACGTGTTCCCCTTTCCCGTTTCCCTGTTTAGTGTCTTAGAGTGTCTCTCTTCCCCGTTCCCCGTTCCCCGTTCTTGTTCATCGGCTTGGTACTGGGTTGTGTTAGTATGTTTTTTCGTTTGTTTACTCAATCTGCTTGATAATTTTGTTAATTGCTGGAGTTAGTCCTTGTCTTCAAAGTGTTGGGTATGGTTTGTGTGGTTGGTCAAGAACTTTGCTGTTGCTTTATGGTTTTCAGGTTTCATGGTTGGGGTTTGTTTTCTCCGATTTTGAAAATCGAATGATTGTTCGAAATCTAACAATTTGGCTTGGTAATGATCTTATCAATCATTTCCTTGATAAAAGATATCTGAAGGCGGCTCTCCAATTTGTCAATTGGGTTTATAGCTCGTCAACTCAATTGAGCTTCTCTTCAAAGGAGACGCCTGGAATACCTAATCAAAAGGGTATTAAGTCACAAAGGAATGTGACTCTTCCAGGACTCCTGATAGAAAAATCCCCAATGATAGAAGATCATGGGGATTGGTTATGTTGCGAGATCCGCATCTCGCTTGTTCCTTGTTGCATCGGTTGTGAAATCAATCCACTCCTCCCTCTACTTCCATCATGTTTCTGGCGCTTGTCAACCACCATCAGAAGAGCTCCAGCACAGTCATCCAACATCATAGTGTTGCAATTAAAACAATAAAATGATACTTATCTCTTGAAGCGTGAACGAAGAGCAGTTTGACGTGACGTGGATGACCACTGTCCTAAAAGACGATTACGCGCTACCCCGGTGCAGTAGAAAACCAAGCGATCGTCCTCCAGGATTAGCACGACTCCAAGATATGTGTGCACTCACACACCTCGGATGGAGATCAAAAATTTGCCCAAAAGCCAGAGAATATTTTATGGAGAAGTTTTGAAGAGAGTAATTTTCTGTGTGTTTTGACTGAAGAGAATTAGCCCTTAAGTAGGCTTCAAAGAGAAAAACGGAAGGTTGAATATAAGGAATGAGAATCAATTATGCTCCGGAAATCTTGCTAACAACGGTTACAGTATACGCTAATAATGGTAATCCGAGATTCTGGCGATTAACGTCAAAACAAAAGAAGGAAATCTAAAACGGACCGCAGACCCCCAGCCCGCGCCCGCGCTCGCCACGAGCCTGGCGCGCGCGCGTTTGTGGTGCATCCAGCCATCTAACACTCTATCAAACAAGAAGTGTTAAGGAACTCCTATTAATAAACAAGGTGAAGCATAGCTATTTTTCCAATGTGGGACAAGAGCCTTTTATTTTGTTTTTCCACTCCTCACTGTGAGGTTTTTCTTTTAGAGTAATTGTTGAACTTTCAAAAATCCCCCACAGGTTCAACAAGTGAGAAAGTAAAAGGAATGAAAAACTGGCTTTGGGCAAAACAAAACAATTGCATTAGTGTCAATGTCTTGCGACTTGAATTAACACTTACTGCTATTAAGCTAGGATCTATTTCCTATCAAGTGACTTGAGTCTTGAACTTAATAGGGAGGAAAAAATACATCACTTAAAGCACAAAATTGAACATGTGTAATATTCTGATTCTCCGCGAATAATAGTGACGCCTTATACTGGCCATACGTCCAGACCTGGAAGCTCATAGGTGCTTTAGAGAATTAGCCCATGCAATTCTCATAGGAAGCGGCAACACTTGCACACCTACGTAGGTGAATCCCATCAAGTGTGAGCTACATCACACCTCCAAAAGTATGGATGTGGGTTCATTAAGAGCATTGGCTCACCCTAAAGTTCAATTTGTAGCAAGCACATTACATCATAAACATCTAGGGATGGAAAAATTAAAAGTTTGTGCTTCTGAATTTTTCATAATGTCCTCCCTTGAACTCATAGTGAGTAGGATTTTATTAGGTACAATTCATCCAATGGGCCTTAAGCCCAACCCTTCCGATGTTTCCAAAACTAGTTTTCTACACAGGCCTTTGGTTAGCGGATCCGCGATGTTCCTTTTTTATTTAACATAATCCAGTGATATCACTCCATTTGACAACAGATCTTTGATAGCCTTATGCCTCAAACGAATATGTCTCTTTTCCCATTGTAGGCGTGGTTGTTTGCAACAGCTATGGCAGCTTGGGAATCACAGTGGAGAGCAACAGAAGGAGCTGGCTTCCCCCACATTGGAATATTTGCAAGCAGATTTCTCAACCATTCAACCTCATGACCTGCCAATTCAAGAGCAATACATTCTAGTAGACATAGCAGTACAAGATTGCTTGCAAGATTTCCAAGATACAGCTCCTCCCCCTAGGGTGAAAACATAACCACTGGTAGAGTTTACTTCATCGTTGTCAGATACCCAGTTGGCATCACAGAAACCTTCTAGTACTCCTGGACATTTGGGGTAATGTAAACTCCAATCCATGGCACCTTTCAAATACCTGAGCAATCGCCTTAGAGCATCTCAATGATCTTTGTTTGGGTTATGAGTGTACCTGCTTAGTCTACTTACAGAATAAGCAATGTCCGGTCTAGTGTAATTCATAAGAAATATCACAATACCAATGATTTTAGCATATTCAGATTGACAAACTGGATCACCTTTATTTTTCTTTAAGTGGACACTTGGATCATAAGGGGTTCTAACTGGATCGATGTCAAATGAGTCAAACTTTTTCAAAAGTTTTTCAACATAATGAGACTAGCTAAGACATATGCCATTTTGATTTCTTATAATTTTGACTCCCAAAATCACATCTGCCTCACCCAAATCTTTCATTTTAAATTTGGAACTTAGAAAATTCTTTGTCTCATTTACTCGATCAAGACTAATACCAAAAATTAGCCTATCATCCACATAAAGACAAATAATCACACAACCACTTGAATCATGCTTAAAATAAACACAGGAGCCTCCTTCATTGACATGAAACCCATTTCCTGTCATGGTCTTGTCAAACTTGTCATGCCATTGTTTTGGAGCTTGCTTGAGTCCATACAATGACTTGACCAGTTTACAAACTTTGTTTTCTTGACCCGGAATTGCACAACCTTTCGGTTAAACCATATAAATCTCTTCTTCCAGATCCCCATTTAGAAAAGCAGTTTTTACATCCATTTGATGTACAATGAGATCATGGATACAAGCAAGAGCAATTAAGGTCCTAATGGTTGCAATTTTGGTGACGGTGGAGTAAGTAATAAAATAGTCAATTCCCTGTTTTTGAGTAAAACCCCTCACTACTATTCTGGCCTTATACTTGTCAATGGATCCATCAGGTTTCCACTTTTTCTTAAAGATCCATTTACAAGTAATGGGCTTGCAACCTCTAGTCAAGTCAACCAATTCACAAGTGTTATTGTTGAGAATTGATTCTAGTTCACTATTAATTGCTTCTTTCCAAAAGATTGCATCAATTGACCTCATGGCCTCATCATAAGTTTTGGGATCATCTTCCAAAATGAACACTCTTACAAAATTATCGTCAATCAAGAGTGGTTCAGATAAGAAAGCAGTAATGAAATCAGATCCAAAACTATTTTCCTTTCGCGCCCTTTTGCTTCTCCTTGGTTCCAAAACAGAATCATCATTAGTTAAAGAAGAAGCAACAGATAAAACAGGTGCAGTACTAGAGGATGGTAAATCATTACTACAACGAGAAGAATTCAAGAGAAATATATGTTCAAAGAATTCAGCATCCCTTGATTCTACAATAGTACCACCTGCATAAGAATTGTTAGCACCTTTAACAAGGAAACGAAAAGCAACACTTTAATAAGCATATCCAATAAAAATTGAATCAACTGTTTTTGGACCTATTTTGTCTCGCTTGAAGCTAGGAACCACCACTTTCGCTAGACACCCCCACACTTTTAAGTAATTCAGGTTGGATGCTCTACCCTTCCACAATTCATAAGGAATTTTGTCTAGTTTCTTGTCAGGTACTCGATTCAAAACATGACAAGCAGAAAGTATAGCTTCCCCCCACATATTATCAGGAAGTCCATAACTAATAAACATGGCATTCATCATGTTCTTAAGAGTCCTATTCTTTCTTTCAGTAATTCCATTTTGTTCAGGGGTATAGGGGGCAGTCATTTCATGAACTATACCATTCTGCTCACAAAAAGTCTTAAGAGAGTTAGGGTCATATTCTCCACCCCTATCACTCCTAAGTCTCTTGATCTTTCGATCTAGCTGATTTTCTACCTCGGCCTTGTATTTGAGGAACATTTCCTCTGCTTCATCCTTTGACCTAAGAAGATAAATCATAGTAAAACGAGAACAGTCATCAACAAAAGTAATGTAATACCTTTTACCACCACTGCTCTCATGATTTTTAAAATCTCCCAAATCACTATGAACAAGTTCTAGTACTTCGGTTTGCCTATCTATTGATTTAAATGGTTGCTTTGCAAACTTGGCTTCAACACACACTTCGCATTTTGAAAATTCAGTTTTAGAAAAACTCGGAATCAAATTCAAATTTTTAAGTCTTTTGATTGAAGCAATGTTAACATGACCCAATCTAGAATGCCATAAATCAATAGACTCAGCAATATAAGCGGAAGAAGTACTAGCACTTTTATTCATAATTTCAACTTTTGCATCAAGAGTAAATAGCCCCCCATTACAAAACCCCTTCCCTACAAACTCCTCATTACGAGTAAGAGCAAGTCTATCAGAATCAAAAGAGAGTTTGAGTCCAGCTTTCATGAGTAGACTTCCAGAAATTAAGTTCCTGCGCATTTCTGGAACATGCAAAACATTAGTAAGAGTAAGTAATTTTCCAGAAGTAAGAGTTAGAACAATCTTCCCTTTGCCTTGAACAGTGGCAGATGCTGAATTACCCATGAAAACATTTTCACCATCAACCTTACCATAACTTGTGAACATGTCTTTGTTTGTGCAGATGTGCCTGGTTGACCCAGTATCAACAATCCATTCAGCAACATTACCAGCTAAATTCGCTTCTGACACAACTGCAACGATGTTATCAGTAGCTTCAGCAAGGTTGGCTTGATTCTGCTTCTTACTTCTACAGAATTTAGCCTTATGACCAGGTTTCCCACAGTTGTTACAGTTTCCCTTAAACTTGCACTTTTGAACTCCTCCTTGAGGTCTATGAAAATTGTTATAGCCCTTATTTTTCCCAGAATTATTGGGTTCTACCAGATTTGCTTTAGAGGAAACAGGAAAAATAGACTGATCACGAACAACAGACTGACGTCTGTCCTTAATTAGGTTGTCTTCCTCAATCTTAAGGTGACCTATCAGTTCCTCTAAGGTTAGGTATGTCTTATTGTGCATTAGCTGGTTACGAAAGTTTTTCCAAGAAGGAGGCAGTTTTTCAATCAGCACAATAGTAAGGGTAATATCACAAATGCACAGACCCTCGGCAGACATACCAAGACATATATTCTCATAGGCATGGATTTGATCAATTATAGGTTTTTCATCATCAACTTGAAAGCCTAACCACTTACTAACACAATAACGTTTAGTTCCAGCGTCATCAGTTCCATATTTCTTTTCTAAAGCATCCCAAATGGTCTTAGCATGATCAAACAGCATGTAAATATCCAGCAAAGCATTTGACATAAGATGCAGTAGCATACCCTTACAAATTCTATCATCCTTAGCAAATTTGGACTCAAAAGCACCCAACTCAGATTCATCAACAGGTTTAACAACATCATCAAGAACATATGCAACATCAATTTGTTCCAAATAAAAATGCATCCTAACAGCCCAACGTTTGTAATTTTTCCCATTAAGAGGTTCCATTTTAGACATGTCAGGAATCATAAGTTTGGAAGCCATAATCGTCTTTTAGATTGTTGCAATAAAAACAATAAAATGATACTTATCTGTTGAAGCGTGAACGAAGAGCAGTTTGTCGTGACGTGGATGAACACTGTCTTAAAAGACGATTTCGCGCTACCCCGGTGCAGTAGAAAACCAAGCGATCGTCCTCCAGGATTAGCACGACTCCAAGATATGTGTGCACTCACACACCTCGGATGGAGATCAGAGAAATTTGCCCAAAAGCCAGAGAATATTTTATGGAGAAGTTTTGAAGAGAGTAATTTTCTGTGTGTTTTGACTGAAGAGAATCAGCCCTTAAATAGGCTTCAAAGAGAAAAACGGAAGGCTGAATATAAGGAATGAGAATCAATTATGCTCCGGAAATCTTGCTAGCAACGGTTACAGAATACGCTAATAATGGCAATCCGAGATTCTGGCGATTAACGTCAAAACAAAAGAAGGAAATCTAAAACGGACCGCAGACCCCCAGCCTGGCCCGTCGACGCGCGCGCGCGTGTGTGGTCCATCCATCCATCTAGCACTCTATCAAACAAGAAGTGCTAAGGAACTCCTATTAATAAACAAGGTGAAGCATAGCTATTTTTCCAATGTGGGACAAGAGCCTTTTACTTTGTTTTTCCACTCCTCACTTTGAGGTTTTTCTTTTAGAATAATTGTTGAACTTCCAACACATAGTCCTCCAAATCGAGCAGTTTTCTCCTAGTTTACGTTATTTACATTATTGTACTTGTGATGTAAGGGCTAGTAATGCTTAGTTTAGTTTCTTTATTTTTAGTATGGATGTACTATCTTTAGTGTGTAATTCTGTTTTGTAATTAATGCAAATTTTCTCGCTGTAAGAAAAAAAAAAAAGTTTCCAATGTCATTGTGCATTGTCCAACACGGTGATTTCTTTGAGCTATAGCAATGAATGAAACTTCGTATTCATAAAAGTCAAAGTATGAAAAGATAATATAAATATGCTTAGATACTTTTCCTAAGGTTTATTTTGAATTTTCAAGTTGCAATATAATTAGTTACTATGTTTTGATAATGAATATGAGCGGTTGTTTGCCTTGTTATAATTTTTTTTTTGGACAATACGATAGAGCAAGAATCTATTTTCTCCTTTTCTGATAGTAAACATTTCTTAAACGTGGAGAATAAATAAATAAAAGTCATAGTGGTTGCATCAGCAAAGAAAAAGGATTCAAAATGCCAAGTAAAGGACAAATATGAAATTAACATAGTTGATGCCTTGGACGGATGTGAGGTGGTTGGGTATGTTCAATTCTTGGAAACATAGTTTCCTAAATGCAAATGCTTTAAAAAGACCGTATGACATTAAGTTATTGTCAAACGAAAAAGTTATGGTATCTGGGTAATTAGGTATTATGTCTTTAGGTGATAGTTATGGTTTTTCTCTTTTTTTTGTTATGGTCTGTGGGTTAATAGTTATGGTATTTAGGTAATTAATCATTATGGTCTATAGATTGTAGTTATGATTTTTGAGTTAATAGTTACTATTATTTTGGCATAATAACTAAATGATTCTTTTTAGAAGGGTGCAATAACTGATAGACTGGATAATAGTCATGGTATTTGGGTAATTAGTTATTATGTTTTGGATTTTTTGCCAAATGCATCCCTTTAAAGTGGCCACTTTGTTAATTGCAGCCCTTTCATTTCAATTCATTCAATTGCAGCCTCAAATAAACCAAACTCTTTTAAGTTGCAGCCCAAACCCAACCTATTTTCACGCCTTTTGGGATGCAACTTAAAAGAGTTTGGTTTATTTGAGGCTGCAATTGAAGAGATTGAAATGAAAGGAATGCAATTAACAAAGTGACCACTTTAAATGGCTGCATTTGGCAAAAAAAATTATGTTTTTGGGTTTTAGTTATGGTGATATGGTTATTAGTTATGTTTTTCGGTTAATAGTTATGGTTAGTTGTTGTTTACTCCCTCCTTTTCTTTTTAATGGTTACATTCTACCTTTTCACGCTTGCCAATGTAAATGTTTTGAACATTAATATCTCTAATTCTGAATTTGTAAGAATTACAAAAAATTGATATTCCAAAGGTACATATCGAGACGAATCAAACAAAATCTCATATGACTATATTTATTCTTACCCTTAAATCATAAATGATAGTTAAATTGTAATTTATGAATAGTGTCAAAAGTCAAAGTGTAACTATCTCTATTATATAAGCCAAGGGGGTAGCAACGGTGTCCCTCTTGGAATTTACTTAATTGCCCCTCCACAACATAAATATTACATTCCAAATTTCCACATACAACCTCTAGCATTTAATCAAAACCAATTCCACGCATAAACTTGCCAAAAAAATTAAAAATCAATCAAATCTCTATTTAACCCAATCAACTCATATAACGCTCAATCACAAAAACTTGCCAACAAAAAAGATTCAATCAAAAAGATTCATAATCAAGAACTTACCAAGCATTAATACCATAGACAATAACAAAAAAAAATACACAGCATTCTCATTACAGAGACAATTCAAATTCAAACTCAAATAAAACTTTCCTTAACACAAACTCAATTACGAGCACAAACTCCAAACAAAAAAAAAACCATTTATCTTCATATATTGGAGCTTCACGGCATTCTAAAATATGACATTCTCAAATTTGCAGATACTTTACTGTTAATCAGGTTCGCAGTTCGTTATTGAAAATAAAAGTATGGGTAATGTTCTATGTTTAGTAGATCTTAAGAATATGTACTATGTTCGAGTAAGTTTAAACTCAAATTACAGTAAATCTTACGAATATGTGCTGTGTTAGAAATTTGTAAAAAAAAAAAAATATTAAACTCAAATTACAGTTTACTTGCCAACAAAAAAGATTCATAATCAAGAACTTACCAAATATTAATACCACATACAATAACAGAAAAAAATACACGGCATTCTCATTATAGAGACAACTCAAATTCAAAACTCAAATAAATTTTTCCTTAACACAAACTCAATTACAAACACAAACTCCAAACCAAAAAAAACCAGTTATATTCATAGATTGGAGCTTCACGGCATTCTAAAATATGACATTTTCAAATTTGCAGATACTTTACTGTCAATCAGGTATGCAGTTCGTTATTGAAAATAAAAGTATGTGTAATGTTCTATGTTCAGTAAATCTTAAGAATATGTACTATGTTCGAGTAAGTTTAAACTCAAATTGCAGTAGATTTTACGAATATGTGATGTGTTAGAAATTAAAAAAAAAACTCAAATTACAGTTTATTTAAAGTTTGATTCAAATATAGTTGAAATTAAAATTAAAATTACATCAGATATGATCGGAAAAAAAATCAAATTTCATCAAAAATAACTTCAAATTTGTGCCCAGATATTGAAAAAAATTTGAGACAAAATACTGCAACTCGAATTTTTTTTGTTCCCAGATATTAAATAGAATTTGAGAAAAATACTTCAACCCAGATATTAAAATCAAAAATTTGTACCTATAATGAATTTCAGCCCATCAACTCGATATTCTAAAATTCTTATCGACGGC
This sequence comes from Beta lomatogona, assembly GCA_947646795.1. Taxonomy (NCBI): domain Eukaryota; kingdom Viridiplantae; phylum Streptophyta; class Magnoliopsida; order Caryophyllales; family Amaranthaceae; genus Beta; species Beta lomatogona. Next base: position 2,715,937 of record CANSNZ010000928.1, on the reverse strand, counting down.
ATGAAGAGCAGCGCCATGACCGCCAAAGCTAGCTCCAATGATGATGATATCATAATCGAAGATCTCAGGAGAGTGAACTCGGCGACTCGGGATCTGAACTCGGCGAAAAATCACTAAGAAACTCAGTGCTTCTCTTCGAAGTCCACAGAAGCGGAGATTGAGATTGAGAGGTTTAGCTAAGAATGTGGAGAAATCGAGTGTGTGGTTTGATTTGGGGGAAATTGAGGAAGATGATGAAAAGGAGAGAGAGAGAGTGAAGACTGCATTGTTTCAATTGAAGAGAGAGAGAGAGAGAGAGAGAGAGAGAGAGAGAGAGAAATTGCGTGAAATTGAGAGAGATGAGTTTGGGAATTCGGGGAATAGCTAATAATTGAAGAAAGAGAGAGAGAGAGAGAGAGAGAGAGAGAGAGAGAGAGAGGAGATGGGAGAAAGGACTGCATTATTTCTATCTCTTTTTGTCATGCTCCATGGGGCTTTTTAGAGCTTTGACTGATTCTTCATCAAAGAAACCGCTAATTGATTGAAAATTGTTATGCTACATGATAGTTGGTTGACTTAGACTTAGCTTACTACTATAAGCTGGTTCTATAATCTTTTATTGCTTTATATATCTCTTCCTTTGTGCACGCTTATAAAATTATTTGTAGTGTAAACTATATGAAAGCACATATTTGAAGTTGACTGGCTGATGATTGTGCGTGGATTTTCAGGTAAATTAGTTAAAGTCAGCAAAAAATAGTAGTTAGAGATGCAATTTCATTACTTATACTTATTTATTAGAGTGTTTTTAAATACTATTTGTAAGTATTTCAATCTTTCTTATTCACAAAATGGAGGTGAATTTAGATACGAACTTTCTTTTTTTTGTTTGTTTTACTACTGAGTAACACTTATGCCCAAAATGTCGTCGCACACATAGCATGCATAAAAAGCTAGTTTAATAGAAACAGAGGTGGTAACAATTAATTATGGGCTTAACTAATTCGTTTGAAAGATAATCAATTGTTTGCCTCTATAAAGATATCATTTCCTTTCCGTCCAAACCCTTGGCACACATCTATGATCCAACCTTCTCGTCTGTATATATTAAATAAACCTTCCTTAAACATATACTCCATCCGTCCTTTATTAGATTTCCCATTTTTCCAATGCACGTTTCGTATTGTTAATATCTTTAATTACATATTAGTAAAAATTATAGATTTTGATTTTCCTAACGTACACAATGAGACGAATCAAACAAGATACCACATGAATATGATTTTTCTTTTATATTGGAATTTGTTTTGAGGATTTTCTTTACCTATGAATAGTGCCCAAATTAGAAATAATGGGAAATCTCATAAGGAACGGAGGGAGTATTTGCTAATTAATCCTAGATACATTTTTTTGGATGTCCCTTCACAAATTAAACAATGAATACAAAATTGATTCAATAAAAATGTAAAATCACACATTCGATTAGATCTTATGGAGCATATATACATGTGAGACATGATTCAGGGTTAATACTAGAATACATTGTCTTCAAGAGGACTAATTGAATAAGACTTAAATCGGAAACATACATATGTCTCATACACGCAGGAATTGTGAAAAGAGATATATTTTACATCTATGGACATAGAATGTGTCTATTTATCTATCAATCAGCTCGAAATAGGGACAAATTTGAAAAAAGATATTACTTAAGTAGTTTTGAGATATCGCTAATGTCTATAAAAGCGTTAGATGACTTTTCAGGCGGAAGTTACCCTATAGATGCTTTATTCGCGCCTGTCCGATTTTACGTAGAATCAATTCTTCAATATTTCGTTCGTTAACAAAAAACATTTTATTTGTGGCTCAGTTTAAAAAAATGCTTTCTAGTTATTTAAGAGATAAATATAAATACTAGAATCGAGTCAACAAAAGTTGGTTGAAAAGATTCAATGGAATTTGAATCACCATTTAGTAGAATTACTAGGATCTCCAAATCTTCCTTGGTGGAGAATCAAGTCCACGTATTGTTACCAATAAACCAATTTCTATGTGATGGGCCTAGAATGGGGGAAACATACAAATATTTGCATGAGATCATGTATTATGAGGGCTATTAAATTGCTACAGTTCATGATAGTTGCTATTAGTAGTGCTTGGTGGTGGTGGTGGTGGTGATAGTGGTAAAAGTAGTAGTAGTCTGCTTGAAACTAGAATTTTTTTTTCGCAAATATTTCTTACTCAAAACTAAAAAGTATAAATAAAAATGACTTAACTCAAAATCTATGTTACAAATTTCAAGATTACTTGAATCTCACCCAATCTTTTCATGTGTTAATAGGAAATAGGGCAATGTACTATATCCAAAGGAGCATGACTACTTATTCTGCATACTAGAATATTTAATTTTTCGGATATTTCACCATATGCCCCCGACAAATTGGAAAATTCGCTATTGTAGACACCAAATTTCGAACCTCTTCTTCGAATAGAACCCCTTTTTCGGATAAATAAAAGTTTTGAAAAATAAAAATAACAAAATCGTCATGTATCGTGGGGCGCGCGCCCCGGAGCACAAGTTTCATTCCGTCGCACGATTTTCCCCCTTTTTGCGAATTAGTCATACAGTTTCGGCTATGAAGTATAATTTTCGTGGGTCGTAGTCAATAACTACGACCACCGTCTTAATAAAATGATTCATAGGATAATCATGCTCGTCTTTATTAATTTAACAAGTTTTTGTTAATTGTCTTAAGTTAGTCTTTCGGAAAAAAAAAAAAACGAGTCGCGATTAGGCGTCGGGATTTTAGTCGTATCCCAAAACCGGCATTAATCATTTTTCTTGATGGTCAAGTCATTGGATAAAGAATAATAATATATTCTTTATTCACTAAACCCATCCTTTAACCATTAGTTAGAGAATAAGAATTATGAAAAGAAAAATCCGGATTCTTTCCGGAAGAATCGAGTGTGCGCCAAGCACACAATCATGCGCTAGACCCATGATTGTGCGCCTAGCACACAAGCTCACTCTGCGCTAGACGCAGAGCCTTGCGCCTAGCGCAAGGTGCTGTGCCTAGCGCAGCTTCATGTGCTAGGCGCAACACCTTATTCAGTTGGTTTTGCACGTTTTTCAATGCATTTATTTTTACGTATTAGGATGTTTTAGGAAGAATATTTTCTGAAAATATGATTTTACCTCATTTATGAGAAAATCCAAAAAGAATAAGAATATTTGTGTTTCCAAAGAGATTTGATGATGTCATTAGGGTGAGGTCATTAGAGTGATGTCATTAGGGTGATTAAGGATGAAGAAAATCAGATTTTTTGGGTAAAAAATATCTCCTCTTTCATTTCTCTATAAATACCTTCACTTTTTCCACTTCAAAACCAAGTTGAAAAAACACAATTCAACTTCACTCTCATCTTCTCTACTACTCTTCTCCTCCTTAATCTTTCCATCTAAGCAAAATCATAATTAGTAAGTAAAGAAGTTCATCAAAAGAAGAAAAAACACAAAAAGAGTTTAAGTTAGTAATTAAGTGGATTTAGAAACTCACTTAGAAATTAAGAAAATCACAAAAAAGGTAGAAAACTTTGCAAAAAGGAAGTGCATCATTGAGCTAGTAAGGTAAAGTGGAAACTCTTGTTTATTCTTTTGATTATCTTTTTAATCATCTACTAACATTCTCCTTGTTTCCTTCTTATCATTTTTTTTAATCGTTAGAGTGATTTGGGTATGTGGAAGTCCTAATAGGTTCCCAACCTTAAATCACCCCACCTAGAATAGTCACCTCTAATGGGGTGACTCTTAGGATACAATGTGATTATGTGTTTTTCCTTAATCAAGTTGTTATTTATAACCAAAAATGTTTTCATAAAAAAATTCAAGATAAGTTGTGCATAAACATCTCCATAAACAGAAAATGTGATGCTGTAATTATAGTCAGTTTTATTTTCTTATATTATTTCATTTTTTCATCTGCAATACATAATTAGTTCGTAGGATTTAATATTTTTCCTATGAAGTGCAAGATGTTTCCAGAACCTGGGCTTTGGAATTTCTAAAAAACGAATTTTGTGTAAATAAATTAAAAATCATACAAATTTGTTGTGCAAAACTGATTTTGTTCAGTACCACCTAGGATTGTTCAGTCAATAAAATAAAAAAATAAAGTCATTTAGATAAAACTAAAAACATCAAGTTTGAAGAAAACATCAGTAGATTTTCAAAAATATAAAAATCATGTTCATATGAATATATACAATTTTACATCAATTTTACAAAAAAGTTCATGTAAATCACTAAATTCTAGTGTAGTCTTTCAAAGTGTCTAGAATGTTCATACCAAATTTCACTTCAAAATAAGTTCAATAAGTTAGGTTTCAAAGAACAAATTTAATAAAGGTCCTATTTTGACCAGTTTTGACATAAAATTCACCACAATTCAAGTGATCACTAAAAACTTGTGAAATTTTGATAGAACATAAAGAACTCACTGATCTATCCACAGGTGTATCATATGCTCAATTTAACACTTTGTACAGAAAGTTATGATTTTTGTAAGTCTGTACAAAAAAACAAAAAGGCAATCTGGAAAATGAAATAAAGTAAGTAAGTCAACTTTCATAAAAAAAATGTTTTCTTCATATGAAAATGTAAAAAAAAAAAAAAATCATGAAGCTTTAAGTTTCTTATAAAATGACTCATTTTATCATGTAAATAAAAATCAATAAAGAATGTCATAAAAAATAAAAATCAAAGAAGTTAATTAATCTTTAACATTCACAAATTCACAAGTTTATAAATAAACATGAATTCCAAAGCCCATTTAAGGAAATGAAGATCAAGGAGCATCATGTCATGGTGAAGATCAAGATTGAAGATTTGTATAGATCATAGTTTTTGTACATATTGTTGTAATAATAGTTTCTTTGTAAATAATTATTGCATCACTCAATTAATAAAAAAAACATGGAGATGTTTATGCATAATTTTCTTAAATAATTCCACAACTCTTTTTAATAAAATGAGCAACCAATGTTACAAATATTGCATGTTGGGCCAATATATCATAGTATATGAATCAAATGACCCAATCTCAATTAAGAGGAAAAATTGCAAATCTAACTAAGTTAAATTGTATGATGATCCATCTTACATTTTAAAAATGTGTTTTCCATATTCAAATGGATTAATCATATAATTTGACATAATTAGAATTGTAATTATGATCTCCGAATTGATTTTAGGTCGTATCACGTGTCTCACTTTAAATGGCCAAATTCCAATTAGCCAAACACAAATCTCCAAATTCAATCTCAAATTGATCATTTCTCTCCAAATGACTTAATAATCTTTAATTAAGATTATTTCTCAAAATCATAAACGTGATCACTATTAAGGTGTTTATTTCAATCCCCGATTAATCGCTAATTAGAGCGGTTGACACAAACTTCTTTTAATCACTAATTGGAGTGATTACTTTCAAACCCTAATAATCGTTAATTAGGACGATTATTTTCCTCATTTAATCACTAATTAGGGTGATTATCTTAAAACTTGGTTAACCACCGATTATGGTGATTAGCTTAACCTTTCATCATATTTAATCACTAATTAGAGTGATTATCTTAAACCTTAATAATCATCAATTAGGGTGATTATTTCCTAACCTTCATTGTTAATCACTAATCAAGGTGATTATCTTTCCTTGAATAATCACTAATTAGGGTGATTACTTATTTCCTTCCTTATTAATCACTAATTAAGGTGGTTATCTTAATCCTTCATATTTAATCACTAATTAAGGTGATTATCTTAATCTCATTTCAATCACTAATTGGAGTGATTATCTCATTTAAACAGATTTGTTTAATTCCAAAGGAGAGTTATTCATAATCTATTCCCTCCTCTTCTTTCCCTAGTGGAATTGGCCATTTAGGGTGAGACATATGCTCGAACTACGATGGTTTTGATCCATGAGTGGATTCTAATCCCGCAATGATTGGTACGTAGTACAACTTCAGTGCTCAAACCTACCATGTACAAATGATATATTGGTCCTAAATAAAAATGGTTAATGAGTATATGTGCAAATTATGTGATTTTCTTTTTTTTTAATAACCATGATTACTTTAAAATGGAAAATAACGCATTTAGTAAGATCCCGTTCTTTAGAACGGAAGAGGAGACGAGTTCCAGACGTTCGCACCTCTTAACCTAAACCTCGAACCCAATCTCATGGTATGAAAGACCAATTTTCAAAAAAGCCTTATCCATATGAAGTCATCATCGTTTTAAATGATTTTTCTTGAAATTGATTTTAAAATGCTTTATTAAATAAATCTGTCCCTATTCAGATATTAATAGGGTGGCGACTTCCAAGTTTTCTAAAACTCAAAGTCCAATGAGAGTCTTTCGTGGGATTCAGACCGTTAATTAAGATAGTCAAAAATCGGATACCACAACCATATACCCTTAATGTTTCAAATATTCACCATATACCCCTGAGTTTCAAAAAACGTTCACAAAATGCCCTTTTCCTAAACGCCGTTAACTCACCGTTAGCTTTATTTACAAATTTGCCACAATTAACCCCTAAACCTAAAATCTAAACCCGAATCCTAAATAATAAACCTAACCCACCCCTACCTCTAAACCCCACCCTAACCCTAACCCCCTGCCAGCCTATCCCCACCTCCACCCCCCCCCCCTCCTCTCCCCCATCCCCTCCCCCCCCCCGTCGCAGCCTCCTCCCCTCCCCCCGCGCAGCCTCCTCCCCCCCCCGCCGCCGATTTCCCCCTCCCCTCCCCTCCTCCGCCGCAGCCCCCGCCCCTCCCCGCGCGATTTCCCCCTCCCTCCGTCGCAGCGATTTCCCCCGTCGCAACCCCCCGAATCTAGGAAGAATTCGAAACCAATCCCCACCCCTCCCCGTAGAACTCGAAAACCCCTCCGCCGGTTTGAATTGGACTCGATTTCTAGCCTGAATGAATTCTAGGTTGCTCGATTTCCGGCGTGGGTTGGTTCGGTGGGGGGGTGCGGCCGGGGGAGGGGAGGCGGGGGCATGACGGGGGAGGGGAGGGGAGGAGGGGGGGGGGGTGGAGGGGGGGGGGGGAGGGGGGGGGCTGGGCTGGGCTTAGGGTTATGGATTAGAGTTTAGATTTTAGGGTTAGGATTTAGATTAGGGTTAGAGTTAGGGTTAGGGGATATAATTGTGGCAAAATCGTAAATAAAACTAACGGCAAGTTAACATTCGTTAGCAAAAAGGGTACATGGTGCACAATTTTGAAAACTCAGGAGTATATGGTGAATTTCTGAAACATTGAGGGTACATGGTGAATTTTCCAATTTTCGGGGGTATATGGTGAAAAAACCGTTAATTTTTCATTCTTGGTTATACTATTCTTAACAAAATCACATGTCCGATTTATAAAGATCATTTGATTTGCACTCAATAGTTAAAAAAATTCACAACATCGTAAGACAATGTAAAAAATTCACAACCCAGTTTGACAAGTCTCTTTACACCCCAATCCATAAATTAAAATGAGCCACTTAAAAATGAAACCTATGGAAAATCCATCAAAATTGGGCTCAAGACACACCAATTTCAACATTCATCCCATCACAAGCCCATCCATCCCCACTAACAAGTAACATCCTCTTGCCGCAAAAAGCCCTACATAAATCATCACATTCACTTAAAACCTAACCCTATTTTCCTCTTCCATCTCTCTCATTTTCGCCGCTCCGGTACACACACACTCTCTCTCTCTCTCTCTCTCTCTCCCCCTTTCCTACTCTGCAAATTCTCTCTCTCCTAACTTTCATAATCAATATTTTGTGGTATTGTTTGTGAATTTTTGCAGATCAATAGAAGAATCAAAAGAAGCACAAATAAAAAGGCGAGAAAATGAGCCGAGGATCAGCCGTAGGTGGTGCCAAGGGCAAAAAGAAGGGTGCTTCCTTCACCATTGATTGCGCGAAACCTGTCGAAGACAAAATCATGGATATTGCATCACTCGAGAAGTTTCTTCAGGAGAGAATTAAGGTCGGCGGTAAAGCTGGTGCTCTCGGTGATTCTGTTACTGTTACTCGTGAAAAGAACAAGATCACTGTTAACTCTGACAGCAATTTTTCCAAGAGGTAATTTAATTCTCCTTTTTCTTATGATAATTATTTTCATTTTGTGTTATGGGTATTTTTTTTTTTTTGTTTTGGTGTTAAATTATATGATATCTAGGTTTTGTAAGTTTTTAGGGTTTGAGGGCTCTTCAGTGATCTTGGTTTTGGTTCATTACTTTCATTTTGTGTCATGAGTATTTTTTTTTATTAATTGAAATGGTGTTTTGGTGGTAATTTGACATTGAGGTACATTATTGTATATAAAATCGTGAAAAGTTATATTTTTTTATGGTTTTAATAAAGTGATTATAGAGAAATTGTGGTTTGTTTTTGCTAAAATGTTTTGATGTAAGGGTTGATAGGGTTTAGGTGTTCTGAGTGATTATTGTTTTGTTTTTGCTAAAATGATTAGATGTAGGTTTTTTTTTACTGTATTTTGATTTTTTATGTGGATGAGGAATGTTTAGTCTATAAGTATGTGATTTTGTTTCGATATTTTTCGTTGATTAAATTATCGTGTATTAGAGATCCCATATATCAGCTGTATTAATTATACTGTGCTGTAAAGTCTTAAAGTTGTATATTCTTTATCATGCCTTTTTTTATTATCAAATTATTAATTGGTATAGACATATGTTCTTCATGGTTGATTAGGAGTTAATAAACTTGCCTATGAGTGAATTGAAGCGGTTTCTTTTTGTACATTTATTCCATTTGGAAAAGGAATTGGACTATCGGAAGAAGTCATTTTTCTGATGGCTTGTTGTATTTGGGTTGAGTTGGTTGTTGATTTGTCTGGCTTTGGGTCGAAATTGTTTGTTTGGTAGTCCCTGTTCTTTATTTTGATGAATTTTGCAGTTTTAGAGAATACAGCTTCACTTCAGTCTTTTGGATTGAGAAAAACTTTTTTAAGCAATCTAAGAAAATTCTAGATTTGTCTTTTTACTTCCCGGGATTTTTCACTCGTGCAATTTTTTTGTTTTTGCAAATTTCTACTTGACTACTGCTATAAGCTATCTAACATGTTCCCTCACTGAATCTCACTTCTGTTATCGAGCTGATGTACTTTACTTCTAGACTCAATATTAATGGTGACTTATTGTTTTAGTTGAACTTGTGATGCACTTGGAGTTGTGGATGTTTTGATGTGAGGATTTATTCCATACTTGTGGAGTTGTGGATATAGGTGTGTGTTGACTGGTTCTGTTCATTTTAGGGTTCAATTTGTGTTGTGTCAATAATTTTATTCTTTTGTCTTCCATCTCCATTTTCTGTTGTTTCACTTCTAATGCCATATGTATTATTTGACTTACTGTGGTTGCCTGTTTTCCATTCTACTTTTCTTGTTCTGCTGTATTCAAATGTTAAGAAATTTGAAGCAGATTCGTCCAGCCTATAGCATTTTTCCATTTGACTTCTCTTTAATGAATGAGGTTTCTGATTCATCTGGGTTCTGAATCTTCCCCCAGGTACTTGAAGTACTTGACAAAGAAGTACTTGAAGAAGCACAATGTTCGTGACTGGCTTCGTGTTATTGCTTCCAACAAGGATCGCAATGTGTACGAGTTGAGGTACTTCAACATTGCTGAGAATGAGGCCGAGGAGGAAGATTAGATCTTTAGTTTGGGGTTTTGAGCCATGTCGCATTTTGTTTAGTGATATGTTGTCTTTTTTGTTCGATTTAGATTGTAACTGTTTGCCATCTTATCGCTTGAGAGATTTTGCCAAGAAGCATTTTGGTTATTGTTTAAAACTACTAGTTTGCTTTATCTCGCCTTCAGTATTAGTTTCTGAAATGCAAATTATACATTGAAACATCTTCTAATCATATTTCTTTATCCAGACCTTGTGTTCTCCTGGTAATTGTGTTCTCCTGGTATTTGTGTTCAGTGATTTGTAGGTGTTTCAATATCCAGCGTTTTGTGGAACATTGTTTTTAATGATTGGCATTTGTCAACAATTTATTTTTCTTTGGCGTGTTGACAATTTCCAATGGAAATACTCACATTATTTGAACTTAGGCGGAAGCATGAGAAATTTAAATCTACATAAATTCATAGCTAACATTGCAAGGCAATGTGATGTGGAACTTGATGTTCCCAGATGTATATGGATGTTTCTTGATTAAAAGAAACGATTATGGATGTGTTTGTACGGTGTAGATGGGATAGATTCTTGAAGGCAACGACTTCAAGTTTGGTCCAACGGCAACGACTTTGGTCCACTAGTCAAGTTAGTCTATAAACTTTATTTCAAGTATGCTCAGTAATACTCTCAATATTTCTTAATCAATATCAACAATGTCTATTTCTTTTTATTAATGAATTCCACGCATACAATATATAGCACTTAAAAGACAACCTAATGCAACTAGAACTAGGAAAGATAAAAATATACAAACTTAATCATAATCCTACTAGATATGAATCACTTGCGCATCATACTCCTCTTCTTGAAAAAAACTTGTCATCAAGTTTTGATGTAGCCAAGCAATCATCCACGCACGATAACCACGATCCAGAAGGAGAAGTACATATATGTGAAACAGATGTTGAATCCATGATGATGGTGGACGGGTATGACAAAGAACTACATCATGACAGCAAAAATCAGTAAAAAATGCCTCATAATGTTGTACCCCACGCTGCTTAGAAGCTTTCTTCACACATGGAACATCAAAGATCGGACCTTTGGTGGATTTACTAGCTAAAAATGCAATCTTGAAGTCATCTTGATCCAACAATTGAACTATAAAACCGGAATCATCCAAAGATAGCTTATCTTCTTCATCACGAGGGACTGTAAAAATCAAATCTTCATCCTTTGAACAAGATAAAGTTTCAATCTTTTTTTCATCCTCAACCATCGAAAGTGGCTGTTTCTCTTCAGGCGGTTTTGTGTCTAGTTGTTCAACCAAATCCTGGAACTTCGCAAAAACTCTTCACAAACTTCCTGTGAATTCGTGCTAATTTCTCTTCAAGGGTTGGTGGACATATAAGATCTTGTATCGTCTCTTCAAGCCTTTGGTTGGTACCATGTATACATTCATTAATGGAGGTAAAACTTGCTTTAACTTCCTTCATCATGCCTGCCATCATGGCTTGAAACTCTTCTCGAGTAAAAGGAGTCCTCATGATCAAGAAAGTCTTAACAAACCGAATCAAATTAGGAAATTCATAACTTCCTGAAAACGAGACCAAATCTTGTGAAATTTGGACACAATATATCTTTGTATGTTTTAAGATTCCAGTTAAAATTTCGTAGCAAAATTCGTTGTCACGCTGGTAATCTTCGTTTTAATATCGCTGTTCTTGATTCCAGCGATTCTTGCACGCCTTCAAAGAACGATCTCTAAAATATATCAAAACTCCTTGAAACTTCGTTAATTTTTGACACAATAAACTAGACAAGATGTAGTCCAGTTTAGGATCAAAAAACTTCAAAAAATTCGAAGTATGCTGGGAGTTCGAGGCCCCCAAAGTTACTGCAAATTCGGTATGAATTCGGGCAGTAAAAACAACCGTCGCCCTGGGATCTTGGGCAAAGCTCTGATACCACTTGATGTGGAACTTGATGTTCCAGATGTGTATGGATGTTTCTTGATTAAAAGAAACGATTATGGATGTGTTTGTAAGGTGTAGATGGGATAGATTCTTGAAGGCAACGACTTCAAGTTTGGTCCAACGGCAACGACTTTGGTCCACTAGTCAAGTTAGTCTCTAAACTTTATTTCAAGTATGCTCAGCAATACTCTCAATATTTCTTAATCAATATCAACAATGTCTATTTCTTTTTATTAATGAATTCCACGCATACAATATATAGTACTTAAAAGACAACCTAATGCAACTAGAACTAGGAAAGATAAAAATATACAAACTTAATCCTAATCCTACTAGATATGAATCACTTGCGCATCATACTCCTCTTCTTGAAAAAAACTTGTCATCAAGTTTTGATGTAGCCAAGCAATCATCCACGCACGATAACCACGATCCATAAGGAGAAGTACATATATGTGAAACAGATGTTAAATCCATGATGATGGTGGACGGGTATGACAAAGAACTACATCATGACACCAAAATCAGTAAAAAAATGCCTCATAATGTTGTACCCCACGCTGCTTAGAAGCTTTCTTCACACATGGAACAGAAAAGATCGGACCTTTGGTAGATTTACTAGCTAAAGATGCAATCTTGAAGTCATCTTGATCCAACAATTGAACTATAAAACCGGAATCATCCAAAGATAGCTTATCTTCTTCATCACGAGGGACTGTAAAAATCAAATCTTCATCCTTTGAACAAGATAAGGTTTCAATCTTTTTTTCATCCTCAACCATCGAAAGTGGCTGTTTCTCTTCAGGCGGTTTCGTGTCTAGTTGTTCAACCAAATCCTGAAACTTCGCAAAAACTCTTCACAAACTTCCTGTGAATTCGTGCTAATTTCTCTTCAAGGGTTGGTGGACATATAAGATCTTGTATCGTCTTTTCAAGCCTTTGGTTGGTACCATGTATACATTCATTAATGGAGGTAAAACTTGCTTTAACTTCCTTCATCATGCCTGCCATCATGGCTTGAAACTCTTCTCGAGTCAAAGGAGTCCCCATGATCAAGAAAGTCTTAACAAACCGAATCAAATTAGGAAATTCATAACTTCCTGAAAACGAGACCAAATCTTGTGAAATTTGGACACAATATATCTTTGTATGTTTTAAGATTCCAGTTAAAATTTCGTAGCAAAATTCGTTGTCACGCTGGTAATCTTCGTTTTAATATCGCTGTTCTTGATTCCAGCGATTCTTGCACGCCTTCAAAGAACGATCTCTAAAATATATCAAAACTCCTTGAAACTTCGTGAATTTTTGACACAATAAACTAGACAAGATGTAGTCCAGTTTAGGATAAAAAAACTTCAAAAAATTCGAAGTATGCTGGGAGTTCGAGGGCCCCAAAGTTACTGCAAATTTGGTATGAATTCGGGCAGTAAAAACAAGCGTCGCCCTGGGATCTTGGGCAAAGCTCTGATACCACTTGATGTGGAACTTGATGTTCCAGATGTGTATGGATGTTTCTTGATTAAAAGAAACGATTATGGATGTGTTTGTAAGGTGTAGATGGGATAGATTCTTGAAGGCAACGACTTCAAGTTTGGTCCAACGGCAACGACTTTGGTCCACTAGTCAAGTTAGTATCTAAACTTTATTTCAAGTATGCTCAGCAATACTCTCAATATTTTTGTTAATCAATATCAACAATGTCTATTTCTTTTTATTAATGAATTCCACGCATACAATATATAGCACTTAAAAGACAACCTAATGCAACTAGAACTAGGAAAGATAAAAATATACAAACTTAATCCTAATCCTACTAGATATGAATCACTTGCGCATCATACTCCTCTTTTTGAAAAAAACTTGTCATCAAGTTTTGATGTAGCCAAGCAATCATCCACGCACGATAACCACGATCCATAAGGAGAAGTACATATATGTGAAACAGATGTTAAATCCATGATGATGGTGGACGGGTATGACAAAGAACTACATCATGACACCAAAATCAGTAAAAAAATGCCTCATAATGTTGTACCCCACGCTGCTTAGAAGCTTTCTTCACACATGGAACAGAAAAGATCGGACCTTTGGTAGATTTACTAGCTAAAGATGCAATCTTGAAGTCATCTTGATCCAACAATTGAACTATAAAACCGGAATCATCCAAAGATAGCTTATCTTCTTCATCACGAGGGACTGTAAAAATCAAATCTTCATCCTTTGAACAAGATAAGGTTTCAATCTTTTTTTCATCCTCAACCATCGAAAGTGGCTGTTTCTCTTCAGGCGGTTTCGTGTCTAGTTGTTCAACCAAATCCTGAAACTTCGCAAAAACTCTTCACAAACTTCCTGTGAATTCGTGCTAATTTCTCTTCAAGGGTTGGTGGACATATAAGATCTTGTATCGTCTTTTCAAGCCTTTGGTTGGTACCATGTATACATTCATTAATGGAGGTAAAACTTGCTTTAACTTCCTTCATCATGCCTGCCATCATGGCTTGAAACTCTTCTCGAGTCAAAGGAGTCCCCATGATCAAGAAAGTCTTAACAAACCGAATCAAATTAGGAAATTCATAACTTCCTGAAAACGAGACCAAATCTTGTGAAATTTGGACACAATATATCTTTGTATGTTTTAAGATTCCAGTTAAAACTTCGTAGCAAAATTCGTTGTCACGCTGGTAATCTTCGTTTTAATATCGCTGTTCTTGATTCCAGCGATTCTTGCACGCCTTCAAAGAACGATCTCTAAAATATATCAAAACTCCTTGAAACTTCGTGAATTTTTGACACAATAAACTAGACAAGATGTAGTCCAGTTTAGGATAAAAAAACTTCAAAAAATTCGAAGTATGCTGGGAGTTCGAGGGCCCCAAAGTTACTGCAAATTTGGTATGAATTCGGGCAGTAAAAACAAGCGTCGCCCTGGGATCTTGGGCAAAGCTCTGATACCACTTGATGTGGAACTTGATGTTCCAGATGTATATGGATGTTTCTTGATTAAAAGAAACGATTATGGATGTGTTTGTAAGGTGTAGATGGGATAGATTCTTGAAGGCAACGACTTCAAGTTTGGTCCAACGGCAACGACTTTGGTCCACTAGTCAAGTTAGTATCTAAACTTTATTTCAAGTATGCTCAGCAATACTCTCAATATTTTTGTTAATCAATATCAACAATGTCTATTTCTTTTTATTAATGAATTCCACGCATACAATATATAGCACTTAAAAGACAACCTAATGCAACTAGAACTAGGAAAGATAAAAATATACAAACTTAATCCTAATCCTACTAGATATGAATCACTTGCGCATCATACTCCTCTTTTTGAAAAAAACTTGTCATCAAGTTTTGATGTAGCCAAGCAATCATCCACGCACGATAACCACGATCCATAAGGAGAAGTACATATATGTGAAACAGATGTTGAATCCATGATGATGGTGGACGGGTATGACAAAGAACTACATCATGACAGCAAAAATCAGTAAAAAATGCCTCATAATGTTGTACCCCACGCTGCTTAGAAGCTTTCTTCACACATGGAACATCAAAGATCGGACCTTTGGTGGATTTACTAGCTAAAGATGCAATCTTGAAGTCATCTTGATCCAACAATTGAACTATAAAACCGGAATCATCCAAAGATAGCTTATCTTCTTCATCACGAGGGACTGTAAAAATCAAATCTTCATCCTTTGAACAAGATAAAGTTTCAATCTTTTTTTCATCCTCAACCATCGAAAGTGGCTGTTTCTCTTCAGGCGGTTTCGTGTCTAGTTGTTCAACCAAATCCTGGAACTTCGCAAAAACTCTTCACAAACTTCCTGTGAATTCGTGCTAATTTCTCTTCAAGGGTTGGTGGACATATAAGATCTTGTATCGTCTCTTCAAGCCTTTGGTTGGTACCATGTATACATTCATTAATGGAGGTAAAACTTGCTTTAACTTCCTTCATCATGCCTGCCATCATGGCTTGAAACTCTTCTTGAGTAAAAGGAGTCCTCATGATCAAGAAAGTCTTAACAAACCGAATCAAATTAGGAAATTCATAACTTCCTGAAAACGAGACCAAATCTTGTGAAATTTGGACACAATATATCTTTGTATGTTTTAAGATTCCAGTTAAAATTTCGTAGCAAAATTCGTTGTCACGCTGGTAATCTTCGTTTTAATATCGCTGTTCTTGATTCCAGCGATTCTTGCACGCCTTCAAAGAACGATCTCTAAAATATATCAAAACTCCTTGAAACTTCGTTAATTTTTGACACAATAAACTAGACAAGATGTAGTCCAGTGTAGGATCAAAAAACTTCAAAAAATTCGAAGTATGCTGGGAGTTCGAGGCCCCCAAAATTACTGCAAATTCGGTATGAATTCGGGCAGTAAAAACAACCGTCGCCCTGGGATCTTGAGCAAAGCTCTGATACCACTTGATGTGGAACTTGATGTTCCAGATGTATATGGATGTTTCTTGATTAAAAGAAACGATTATGGATGTGTTTGTAAGGTGTAGATGGGATAGATTCTTGAAGGCAACGACTTCAAGTTTGGTCCAACGGCAACGACTTTGGTCCACTAGTCAAGTTAGTCTCTAAACTTTATTTCAAGTATGCTCAGCAATACTCTCAATATTTCTTAATCAATATCAACAATGTCTATTTCTTTTTATTAATGAATTCCACGCATACAATATATAGTACTTAAAAGACAACCTAATGCAACTAGAACTAGGAAAGATAAAAATATACAAACTTAATCCTAATCCTACTAGATATGAATCACTTGCGCATCATACTCCTCTTCTTGAAAAAAACTTGTCATCAAGTTTTGATGTAGCCAAGCAATCATCCACGCACGATAACCACGATCCATAAGGAGAAGTACATATATGTGAAACAGATGTTGAATCCATGATGATGGTGGACGGGTATGACAAAGAACTACATCATGACACCAAAATCAGTAAAAAAATGCCTCATAATGTTGTACCCCACGCTGCTTAGAAGCTTTCTTCACACATGGAACAGAAAAGATCGGACCTTTGGTAGATTTACTAGCTAAAGATGCAATCTTGAAGTCATCTTGATCCAACAATTGAACTATAAAACCGGAATCATCCAAAGATAGCTTATCTTCTTCATCACGAGGGACTGTAAAAATCAAATCTTCATCCTTTGAACAAGATAAGGTTTCAATCTTTTTTTCATCCTCAACCATCGAAAGTGGCTGTTTCTCTTCAGGCGGTTTCGTGTCTAGTTGTTCAACCAAATCCCGAAACTTCGCAAAAACTCTTCACAAACTTCCCGTGAATTCGTGCTAATTTCTCTTCAAGGGTTGGTGGACATATAAGATCTTGTATCGTCTTTTCAAGCCTTTGGTTGGTACCATGTATACATTCATTAATGGAGGTAAAACTTGCTTTAACTTCCTTCATCATGCTCGCCATCATGGCTTGAAACTCTTCTCGAGTCAAAGGAGTCCCCATGATCAAGAAAGTCTTAACAAACCGAATCAAATTAGGAAATTCATAACTTCCTCGAAAACGAGACCAAATCTTGTGAAATTTGGACACAATATATCTTTGTATGTTTTAAGATTCCAGTTAAAATTTCGTAGCAAAATTCGTTGTCACGCTGGTAATCTTCGTTTTAATATCGCTGTTCTTGATTCCAGCGATTCTTGCACGCCTTCAAAGAACGATCTCTAAAATATATCAAAACTCCTTGAAACTTCGTGAATTTTTGACACAATAAACTAGACAAGATGTAGTCCAGTTTAGGATAAAAAACTTCAAAAAATTCGAAGTATGCTGGGAGTTCGAGGGCCCCAAAGTTACTGCAAATTCGGTATGAATTCGGGCAAAGAAAACAAGCGTCGCCCGGGATCTTGGGCAAAGCTCGATACCACTTGATGTGGAACTTGATGTTCCAGATGTATATGGATGTTTCTTGATTAAAAGAAACGATTATGGATGTGTTTGTAAGGTGTAGATGGGATAGATTCTTGAAGGCAACGACTTCAAGTTTGGTCCAACGGCAACGACTTTGGTCCACTAGTCAAGTTAGTATCTAAACTTTATTTCAAGTATGCTCAAGAATACTCTCAATATTTTTGTTAATCAATATCAACAATGTCTATTTCTTTTTATTAATGAATTCCACGCATACAATATATAGCACTTAAAAGACAACCTAATGCAACTAGAACTAGGAAAGATAAAAATATACAAACTTAATCCTAATCCTACTAGATATGAATCACTTGCGCATCATACTCCTCTTCTTGAAAAAAACTTGTCATCAAGTTTTGATGTAGCCAAGCAATCATCCACGCACGATAACCACGATCCATAAGGAGAAGTACATATATGTGAAACAGATGTTGAATCCATGATGATGGTGGACGGGTATGACAAAGAACTACATCATGACAGCAAAAATCAGTAAAAAATGCCTCATAATGTTGTACCCCACGCTGCTTAGAAGCTTTCTTCACACATGGAACATCAAAGATCGGACCTTTGGTGGATTTACTAGCTAAAGATGCAATCTTGAAGTCATCTTGATCCAACAATTGAACTATAAAACCGGAATCATCCAAAGATAGCTTATCTTCTTCATCACGAGGGACTGTAAAAATCAAATCTTCATCCTTTGAACAAGATAAAGTTTCAATCTTTTTTTCATCCTCAACCATCGAAAGTGGCTGTTTCTCTTCGGGCGGTTTCGTGTCTAGTTGTTCAACCAAATCCTCGGAACTTCGCAAAAACTCTTCACAAACTTCCTGTGAATTCGTGCTAATTTCTCTTCAAGGGTTGGTGGACATATAAGATCTTGTATCGTCTCTTCAAGCCTTTGGTTGGTACCATGTATACATTCATTAATGGAGGTAAAACTTGCTTTAACTTCCTTCATCATGCCTGCCATCATGGCTTGAAACTCTTCTCGAGTAAAAGGAGTCCTCATGATCAAGAAAGTCTTAACAAACCGAATCAAATTAGGAAATTCATAACTTCCTGAAAACGAGACCAAATCTTGTGAAATTTGGACACAATATATCTTTGTATGTTTTAAGATTCCAGTTAAAATTTCGTAGCAAAATTCGTTGTCACGCTGGTAATCTTCGTTTTAATATCGCTGTTCTTGATTCCAGCGATTCTTGCACGCCTTCAAAGAACGATCTCTAAAATATATCAAAACTCCTTGAAACTTCGTTAATTTTTGACACAATAAACTAGACAAGATGTAGTCCAGTGTAGGATCAAAAAACTTCAAAAAATTCGAAGTATGCTTGGGAGTTCGAGGCCCCCAAAATTACTGCAAATTCGGTATGAATTCGGGCAAAAAAACAACCGTCGCCCCGGGATCTTGAGCAAAGCTCGATACCACTTGATGTGGAACTTGATGTTCCAGATGTATATGGATGTTTCTTGATTAAAAGAAACGATTATGGATGTGTTTGTAAGGTGTAGATGGGATAGATTCTTGAAGGCAACGACTTCAAGTTTGGTCCAACGGCAACGACTTTGGTCCACTAGTCAAGTTAGTCTCTAAACTTTATTTCAAGTATGCTCAAGAATACTCTCAATATTTCTTAATCAATATCAACAATGTCTATTTCTTTTTATTAATGAATTCCACGCATACAATATATAGTACTTAAAAGACAACCTAATGCAACTAGAACTAGGAAAGATAAAAATATACAAACTTAATCCTAATCCTACTAGATATGAATCACTTGCGCATCATACTCCTCTTCTTGAAAAAAACTTGTCATCAAGTTTTGATGTAGCCAAGCAATCATCCACGCACGATAACCACGATCCATAAGGAGAAGTACATATATGTGAAACAGATGTTGAATCCATGATGATGGTGGACGGGTATGACAAAGAACTACATCATGACACCAAAATCAGTAAAAAAATGCCTCATAATGTTGTACCCCACGCTGCTTAGAAGCTTTCTTCACACATGGAACAGAAAAGATCGGACCTTTGGTAGATTTACTAGCTAAAGATGCAATCTTGAAGTCATCTTGATCCAACAATTGAACTATAAAACCGGAATCATCCAAAGATAGCTTATCTTCTTCATCACGAGGACTTGTAAAAATCAAATCTTCATCCTTTGAACAAGATAAGGTTTCAATCTTTTTTTCATCCTCAACCATCGAAAGTGGCTGTTTCTCTTCAGGCGGTTTCGTGTCTAGTTGTTCAACCAAATCCTGAAACTTCGCAAAAACTCTTCACAAACTTCCTGCGAATTCGTGCTAATTTCTCTTCAAGGGTTGGTGGACATATAAGATCTTGTATCGTCTTTTCAAGCCTTTGGTTGGTACCATGTATACATTCATTAATGGAGGTAAAACTTGCTTTAACTTCCTTCATCATGCCTGCCATCATGGCTTGAAACTCTTCTCGAGTCAAAGGAGTCCCCATGATCAAGAAAGTCTTAACAAACCGAATCAAATTAGGAAATTCATAACTTCCTGAAAACGAGACCAAATCTTGTGAAATTTGGACACAATATATCTTTGTATGTTTTAAGATTCCAGTTAAAATTTCGTAGCAAAATTCGTTGTCACGCTGGTAATCTTCGTTTTAATATCGCTGTTCTTGATTCCAGCGATTCTTGCACGCCTTCAAAGAACGATCTCTAAAATATATCAAAACTCCTTGAAACTTCGTGAATTTTTGACACAATAAACTAGACAAGATGTAGTCCAGTTTAGGATAAAAAACTTCAAAAAATTCGAAGTATGCTGGGAGTTCGAGGGCCCCAAAGTTACTGCAAATTCGGTATGAATTCGGGCAGTAAAAACAAGCGTCGCCCTGGGATCTTGGGCAAAGCTCTGATACCACTTGATGTGGAACTTGATGTTCCAGATGTATATGGATGTTTCTTGATTAAAAGAAACGATTATGGATGTGTTTGTAAGGTGTAGATGGGATAGATTCTTGAAGGCAACGACTTCAAGTTTGGTCCAACGGCAACGACTTTGGTCCACTAGTCAAGTTAGTATCTAAACTTTATTTCAAGTATGCTCAGCAATACTCTCAATATTTTTGTTAATCAATATCAACAATGTCTATTTCTTTTTATTAATGAATTCCACGCATACAATATATAGCACTTAAAAGACAACCTAATGCAACTAGAACTAGGAAAGATAAAAATATACAAACTTAATCCTAATCCTACTAGATATGAATCACTTGCGCATCATACTCCTCTTCTTGAAAAAAACTTGTCATCAAGTTTTGATGTAGCCAAGCAATCATCCACGCACGATAACCACGATCCATATGGAGAAGTACATATATGTGAAACAGATGTTGAATCCATGATGATGGTGGACGGGTATGACAAAGAACTACATCATGACAGCAAAAATCAGTAAAAAATGCCTCATAATGTTGTACCCCACGCTGCTTAGAAGCTTTCTTCACACATGGAACATCAAAGATCGGACCTTTGGTGGATTTACTAGCTAAAGATGCAATCTTGAAGTCATCTTGATCCAACAATTGAACTATAAAACCGGAATCATCCAAAGATAGCTTATCTTCTTCATCACGAGGGACTGTAAAAATCAAATCTTCATCCTTTGAACAAGATAAAGTTTCAATCTTTTTTTCATCCTCAACCATCGAAAGTGGCTGTTTCTCTTCAGGCGGTTTCGTGTCTAGTTGTTCAACCAAATCCTGGAACTTCGCAAAAACTCTTCACAAACTTCCTGTGAATTCGTGCTAATTTCTCTTCAAGGGTTGGTGGACATATAAGATCTTGTATCGTCTCTTCAAGCCTTTGGTTGGTACCATGTATACATTCATTAATGGAGGTAAAACTTGCTTTAACTTCCTTCATCATGCCTGCCATCATGGCTTGAAACTCTTCTCGAGTAAAAGGAGTCCTCATGATCAAGAAAGTCTTAACAAACCGAATCAAATTAGGAAATTCATAACTTCCTGAAAACGAGACCAAATCTTGTGAAATTTGGACACAATATATCTTTGTATGTTTTAAGATTCCAGTTAAAATTTCGTAGCAAAATTCGTTGTCACGCTGGTAATCTTCGTTTTAATATCGCTGTTCTTGATTCCAGCGATTCTTGCACGCCTTCAAAGAACGATCTCTAAAATATATCAAAACTCCTTGAAACTTCGTTAATTTTTGACACAATAAACTAGACAAGATGTAGTCCAGTGTAGGATCAAAAAACTTCAAAAAATTCGAAGTATGCTGGGAGTTCGAGGCCCCCAAAATTACTGCAAATTCGGTATGAATTCGGGCAGTAAAAACAACCGTCGCCCTGGGATCTTGAGCAAAGCTCTGATACCACTTGATGTGGAACTTGATGTTCCAGATGTATATGGATGTTTCTTGATTAAAAGAAACGATTATGGATGTGTTTGTAAGGTGTAGATGGGATAGATTCTTGAAGGCAACGACTTCAAGTTTGGTCCAACGGCAACGACTTTGGTCCACTAGTCAAGTTAGTCTCTAAACTTTATTTCAAGTATGCTCAGCAATACTCTCAATATTTCTTAATCAATATCAACAATGTCTATTTCTTTTTATTAATGAATTCCACGCATACAATATATAGTACTTAAAAGACAACCTAATGCAACTAGAACTAGTAAAGATAAAAATATACAAACTTAATCCTAATCCTACTAGATATGAATGACTTGCGCATCATACTCCTCTTCTTGAAAAAAACTTGTCATCAAGTTTTGATGTAGCCAAGCAATCATCCACGCACGATAACCACGATCCATAAGGAGAAGTACATATATGTGAAACAGATGTTGAATCCATGATGATGGTGGACGGGTATGACAAAGAACTACATCATGACAACAAAAATCAGTAAAAAAATGCCTCATAATGTTGTACCCCACGCTGCTTAGAAGCTTTCTTCACACATGGAACAAAAAAGATCGGACCTTTGGTAGATTTACTAGCTAAAGATGCAATCTTGAAGTCATCTTGATCCAACAATTGAACTATAAAACCGGAATCATCCAAAGATAGCTTATCTTCTTCATCACGAGGGACTGTAAAAATCAAATCTTCATCCTTTGAACAAGATAAGGTTTCAATCTTTTTTTCATCCTCAACCATCGAAAGTTGCTGTTTCTCTTCAGGCGGTTTCGTGTCTAGTTGTTCAACCAAATCCTGAAACTTCGCAAAAACTCTTCACAAACTTCCTGTGAATTCGTGCTAATTTCTCTTCAAGGGTTGGTGGAAATATAAGATCTTGTATCGTTTTTTCAAGCCTTTGGTTGGTACCATGTATACATTCATTAATGGAGGTAAAACTTGCTTTAACTTCCTTCATCATGCCTGCCATCATGGCTTGAAACTCTTCTCGAGTCAAAGGAGTCCCCATGATCAAGAAAGTCTTAAGAAACCGAATCAAATTAGGAAATTCATAACTTCCTGAAAACGAGACCAAATCTTGTGAAATTTGGACACAATATATCTTTGTATGTTTTAAGATTCCAGTTAAAATTTCGTAGCAAAATTCGTTGTCACGCTGGTAATCTTCGTTTTAATATCGCTGTTCTTGATTCCAGCGATTCTTGCACGCCTTCAAAGAACGATCTCTAAAATATATCAAAACTCCTTGAAACTTCGTGAATCTTTGACACAATAAACTAGACAAGATGTAGTCCAGTGTAGGATCAAAAAACTTCAAAAAATTCGAAGTATGCTGGGAGTTCGAGGCCCCCAAAGTTACTGCAAATTCGGTATGAATTCGGGCAGTAAAAACAAGCGTCGCCCTGGGATCTTGGGCAAAGCTCTGATACCACTTGATGTGGAGCTTGATGTTCCAAATGTATATGGATGTTTCTTGATTAAAAGAAACAATTATGGATGCGTTTGTAAGGTGTAGATGGGATAGATTCTTGAAGGCAACGACTTCAAGTTTGGTCCAACGGCAGCGACTTTGGTCCACTAGTCAAGTTAGTCTCTAAACTTTATTTCAAGTATGCTCAGCAATACTCTCAATATTTCTTAATCAATATCAACAATGTCTATTTCTTTTTATTAATGAATTCCACGCACACAATATATAGCACTTAAAAGACAACCTAATGCAACTAGAACTAGGAAAGATAAAAATATTCAAACTTAATCCTAATCCTACTAGATATGAATCACTTGCGCATCATACTCCTCTTCTTGAAAAAAACTTGTCATCAAGTTTTGATGTAGCCAAGCAATCATCCACGCACGATAACCACGATCCATAAGGAGAAGTACATATATGTGAAACAGATGTTGAATCCATGATGATGGTGGACGGGTATGACAAAGAACTACATCATGACAACAAAAATCAGTAAAAAAATGCCTCATAATGTTGTACCCCACGCTGCTTAGAAGCTTTCTTCACACATGGAACAGCAAAGATCGGACCTTTGGTAGATTTACTAGCTAAAGATGCAATCTTGAAGTCATCTTGATCCAACAATTGAACTATAAAACCGGAATCATCCAAAGATAGCTTATCTTATTCATCACGAGGGACTGTAAAAATCAAATCTTCATCCTTTGAACAAGATAAAGTTTCAATATTTGTTTCATCCTCAACCATCGAAAGTGGATGTTTCTCTTCAGGTGGTTTCGTGTCTAGTTGTTCAACCAAATCCTGAAACTTCGCAAAAACTCTTCACAAACTTCCTGTGAATTCGTGCTAATTTCTCTTCAAGGGTTGGTGGACATATAAGATCTTGTATCGTCTCTTCAAGCCTTTGGTTGGTACCATGTATACATTCATTAATGGAGGTAAAACTTGCTTTAACTTCCTTCATCATGCCTGCCATCATGGCTTGAAACTCTTCTCGAGTCAAAGGAGTCCCCATGATCAAGAAAGTCTTAACAAACCGAATCAAATTAGGAAATTCATAACTTCCTGAAAACGAGACCAAATCTTGTGAAATTTGGACACAATATATCTTTGTATGTTTTAAGATTCCAGTTAAAATTTCGTAGCAAAATTCGTTGTCACGCTGGTAATCTTCGTTTTAATATCGCTGTTCTTGATTCCAGCCATTCTTGCACGCCTTCAAAGAACGATCTCTAAAATATATCAAAACTCCTTGAAACTTCGTGAATTTTTGACACAATAAAATAGACAAGATGTATTCCAGTTTAGGATCAAAAAACTTCAAAAAATTCGAAGTATGCTGGGAGTTCGAGGCCCCCAAAGTTACTGCAAATTCGGTATGAATTCGGGCTGTAAAAACAAGCGTCGCCCTGGGATCTTGGGCAAAGCTCTGATACCACTTGATGTGGAACTTGATGTTCCAAATGTATATGGATGTTTCTTGATTAAAAGAAACGATTATGGATGTGTTTGTAAGGTGTAGATGGGATAGATTCTTGAAGGCAACGACTTCAAGTTTGGTCCAACGGCAACGACTTTGGTCCACTAGTCAAGTTAGTCTCTAAACTTTATTTCAAGTATGCTCAGCAATACTCTCAATATTTCTTAATCAATATCAACAATGTCTATTTCTTTTTATTAATGAATTCCACGCATACAATATATAGCACTTAAAAGACAACCTAATGCAACTAGAACTAGGAAAGATAAAAATATACAAACTTAATCCTAATCCTACTAGATATGAATGACTTGCGCATCAAACTCCTCTTCTTGAAAAAAACTTGTCATCAAGTTTTGATGTAGCCAAGCAATCATCCACACACGATAACCACGATCCATAAGGAGAAGTACATATATGTGAAACAGATGTTGAATCCATGATGATGGTGAACGGGTATGACAAAGAACTACATCATGACAACAAAAATCAGTAAAAAAATGCCTCATAATGTTGTACCCCACGCTGCTTAGAAGCTTTCTTCACACATGGAACAGCAATGATCGGACCTTTGGTAGATTTACTAGCTAAAGATGCAATCTTGAAGTCATCTTGATCCAACAATTGAACTATAAAACCGGAATCATCCAAAGATAGCTTATCTTCTTCATCACGAGGGACTGTAAAAATCAAATCTTCATCCTTTGAACAAGATAAAGTTTCAATCTTTTCTTCATCCTCAACCATCGAAAGTGGCTGTTTCTCTTCAGGCGGTTTTGTGTCTAGTTGTTCAACCAAATCCTGAAACTTCGCAAAACTCTTCACAAACTTCCTGTGAATTCGTGCTAATTTCTCTTCAAGGGTTGGTGGACATATAAGATCTTGTATCGTCTCTTCAAGCCTTTGGTTGGTACCATGTATACATTCATTAATGGAGGTAAAACTTGCTTTAACTTCCTTCATCATATCTGCCATCATGGCTTGAAACTCTTCTCGAGTCAAAGGAGTCCCCATGATCAAGAAAGTCTTAACAAACCGACTCAAATTAGGAAATTCATAACTTCCTGAAAACGAGACCAAATCTTGTGAAATTTGGACACAATATATCTTTGTATGTTTTAAGATTCCAGTTAAAATTTCGTAGCAAAATTCGTTGTCACGCTGGTAATCTTCGTTTTAATATCGCTGTTCTTGATTCCAGCGATTCTTGCACGCCTTCAAAGAACGATCTCTAAAATATATCAAAACTCCTTGAAACTTCGTAAATTTTTGACACAATAAACTAGACAAGATGTAGTCCAGTTTAGGATCAAAAATATTCAAAAAATTCAAAGTATGCTGGGAGTTCGAGGCCCCCAAAGTTACTGCAAATTCGGTATGAATTCGGGCAGTAAAAACAAGCGTCGCCCTGGGATCTTGGGCAAAGCTCTGATACCACTTGATGTGGAACTTGATGTTCCAGATGTATATGGATGTTTGTTGATTAAAAGAAACGATTATGGATGTGTTTGTAAGGTGTAGATGGGATAGATTCTTGAAGGCAACGACTTCAAGTTTGGTCCAAAGGCAACGACTTTGGTCCACTAGTCAAGCTAGTCTCTAAACTTTATTTCAAGTATGCTCAGCAATACTCTCAATATTTCTTAATCAATATTTAACAACGTCTATTTCTTTTTATTAATGAATTCCACGAATACAATATATAGTACTTAAAAGACAACCTAATGCAACTAGAACTAGGAAAGATAAAAATATACAAACTTAATCCTAATCCTACTAGATATGAATCACCTACGCATCACAATGCCTAGCCTACATGGTGAAGCAAAACATCGCATTGCATTCATTTCAAAGTGTTTACGATACTGAGTAAATATATCTGTTCAACCGTACATCTCTTGGATATTTTTTTGTAATAAACAATTATGAGCTTTCTTTGCATTTAACTCCAATATGACTAGTAATATATGGTGGGAATTTTTGTTGGACGCCAATACTAATAATTATAATTTACAAGAGGAGTTTTGTGGTACAACTTTCCTCTTATAGTGTTTCTTTTTTTTTTTTCAGGAAAGATAATTGGTTCGAAAATCAAACCCTGCTAGGCTACTAGCCTATAGAACACACCAATTCATAAGGTGGGTACAAGGCTAAATAGCCCATATGACAACAGGCCTAAAAGCCCATCGTCACCACAAGTGAATGCCCCAACATATTGTTGGGATTAGGATTCGAACCCTGGGCAATGCCCTGGAATTCGGAGTAGTACTCCACTGAGATACCACATCTCCCTCAAGTGTTTGGTTGTGCGTAAAACCTTTTTCTTTTTCCAGAAAAATGGTCTTCCCATTTTCCTTTGTTTGGTTTGTGAAGATGGAAAACAATTTTTCAATTAGTGGGGTTTAGTATTTCCAATGGTGAAAAACATTTTCCTTCTCATATCAAGGAAAAACGCATTTTCCTCTATATTGTTCACCTTCCTTCCCAACCCATAATTTTTGTCTTTCTCTTCGTAACTTTTTACGGAAGAACCAAACAATTGAAAACTAAGCTACAATTGTGTATTCCGTTGAAAGATATCTTTCTAATTATATTCCATTGAAAATGTTTTTCGTCCAACTAAATGGAGCTTTAGTGTAGATGAAGTAGTTGTAAAATTTGAAACTTTCAATGTCTAAATATCTCTCTTTATATCTATAAGTATCTCGATCGTTTTCAGGGAAGGTCTTTCCATAATGAAGGGCACTTAAGAATTTTCAGTTATTTCCTTTACAACAAAGTCACAAAAGTGCAATAGAGAACCTGAAATCCGATGCGAACAATCAGTCGAAGGAGCGGAGCTTAGAGCCTTTACTTTTGATTCTATTAGTAAAGTGCACTCACTCTAACGACATACCTTTTGCTGAAGACTCTCTCTATTGGCTACTTGCACGGGCACATCTTCTAACAATGAGGACCTTTATCAAACGATTCACCAGTTATATAACTCTCCTAGTGGATTTGAGCTCAAATTTGATTTTCTTTGCAATGGATAATGACATGAGCATAACACTTGTTCCCAAGTCGACCAATAGTCTCTCTTGTTCCAACTCTCTAATTTTCAAAGGAATGAAAAAAAAAAAATACGGATCTTCAAACTTTTTGGGAACCTTATTTTGAAGAGCTTCACTAACTTCAATCATGAGAGCGATAGTAGATCTCTCTTCAAGCTTAGTCTTGTTGCAAAGGAGTTCATCAAGGAACTTAGCATAAGTAGGCATTTGGTCTATAGTTGAAAAAATGGAATATAAACTTGTAAACCTTTCATTACTTCAAGAAATTTAAGAACTTGCCATTGA
The DNA here is from genome assembly GCA_947646795.1 of Beta lomatogona. Taxonomy (NCBI): domain Eukaryota; kingdom Viridiplantae; phylum Streptophyta; class Magnoliopsida; order Caryophyllales; family Amaranthaceae; genus Beta; species Beta lomatogona. The sequence continues at coordinate 2,687,575 of CANSNZ010000928.1, read as the reverse complement.
ATTGCTTATTTCCTAGTCTTGGAACCGAAGAAGTCTTATTTCTTCATTGAAGGAGGCTTTTTGCTTACTTTCTCGACTTCAAACTCCATTGGATTCTTATTTTCTTCAATATCCTCCACAATCACTTCTTCCAATTCTTTTCTCTACCACTATCAACATTTTTAACTCTCTTTGCAATGTTTAGAATCATCAAGTTCGGGAATCTTAGGAACCTCAAATTGATCCCCATATCTAAAAGTGATGGCCTTAGCTTATTCTTGTATGACCGGTTGGCTAGTAAGCTGGGTAGGAGAGTTAGAGTAGAGATTGCTCACTTGTTGAGCTACTTGGGCAAGTTGCGTGTCTCAATCATTTTGTTGTGAGCATTCATTTGTTGAAAGGAGGTGTTGATCTCACCATGCCTCTAATTTTTTGCATTGGTTTTTGTTGGAATAGGAAGAGTTAGATAGTAGACTCCAAAAAAGATTCTTTGGGTTGAGTTGGTCTGAAGGGGGAGTTAAGGACTTGTTGTTGCATGAGTCCTTGTTGTGGGTTTTAAAATCGAGGAGCTTTGGTAGGGTTGAGATAGTTGGTTGTTGATTTGTTGTTCCATCCACTACTTACATTATATTATTCCACATCCCTTGATTGTTGAAGTTTGAAACCCCCTCGTTTCTTGAATTCGCCCAAGCTACATAGTTTATAGACCCAATGCAATAGGAGTTAACATGGTTAAATCCTTCACAAATCTCACACAAAAGGCTTGAGAAGTACCTTGGCTTAGAGAGGCCAAGTTCACCCTATCAAACTTCTTTGCAAGAGAATAAAGCTTAGCCTGTTATGGTCTATGGCTTCAAGCTCATGTATACCCTTGCTTGAACTTTTTATTGATGTGTTTCTTATTGAATTGCCCTAGAGTAGTGTCTCACCACCTTTTAATTGTAGGCTTAATGTCATAATTTAGTGGAAGCTGAGTGATATATGTCAACCTAGGCCTTGAGAGCAAGGAGGAACACAAAACAAAGAACAAAGAAAACATATTCAGTAATATTTTTTTTGAATTTATTGTTGTTTGTAATTTGATATAATTTAGTAATGTAATTTCTCTTATAATTTAGTTGCGAATTTTGTGAATTTCTTTCGTATCAATATATTACTCCTTTTTTTTTTTGGCAATTTGATACAAGAACACTGTTTTGATGTGTTGCGAGTAGAATATTATTTTATTTCCTTTTTTTGGAATTGGTGAATGTGGCAACTCGCAGTAGGCGTGGCCTGTAGCCAAGAGGGTCGACTTTTTTTTTGACCCAAAATACACCCCAACTGATCCAGTTTTAACGTGAAAATCGGATCAGTTAACCAATAACTGATCCGGTTTTCACATTAAAACCGGACCAGTTAATGGTTAACTAATCCGGTTCAAAACCGGATCAGTAAAATTCCGTGAACCGCTCCGGGACATTTCCGGATCAGATAAGCCCAATTTGACCGGAGCGGTTGTGCTTTTTTCCACTAGTGTCACTTTGGGGGGGAACCAAGGAAATCGTGCAAAAAACAAGGAAGAAGTACAATAAAATAATGTTTTGTTTTGGGAAATATAAAAAAAGCATTAAAATAATGTAGGAGAGATAAAAATAGGGTAGGTGGGAAGGTTTTGGGTGGATTATTAAAATGGGTGGTGGGGTATATGAGGTGGAAAAATGTAAAAAGTTGATGTGATAGGTTACCATATAAGGAAAAAGTAGTAGCGTAACAATTAAAAAAATAGGACTAAGAGGAAAACGAAACAATTAAAAGAAAATGGAGGAAGTACTTGCCAATGAACTAAGATCACGTAAATGGTTCTTGCCAGCAGACTATTTAATGTTAACGATAATGTTTTATGGTTGTATTTCCAAACAATTACCAAAGTAATGTATATGCATGTGCGAAAGATGTTTACGAACCAAAATTGTTTATAGGTTGGAGTAAAGCTACTTAGTTCCATTCAATTTAGGTAATTTTTTTCTCTTTTCTCTATTTTATGTAATTATTTACATATTATGAAGATAGCTTAAGTTCAATTATGACATGGATGCTCCGGAAGGACTATGTTAAAGTGACTCTGTGTAATTTAGAATTTATATGATATTATGTATTATGGGTAATCATTACTATTCTAATTGTGCGTTTTCAAATGTGAGAGACCTTTTTAAAGTTGTTAATTTATTTGTGGGCCCATAACCTACAACTTCAGTTTCATTCCGCTACCAATTATGAGTAATTGTGTTTATGTATTTTCGGGGAGTTATAGAATGGTATCAGTGCCGAAACCCGACCGGAAGTGCGTAACATCGCACTAGTATGATACTTTTGGGAATTTAGATGTTGAGAAACTTAAGGTGAAATTGATGATTATTTCGGTTATTAGAATATAAGAGATGATAATTTGAACTTAGAAGTATGAAAAATTTAATAACCTATAAGTAGTATTGGGATCTTATGTTTGGGATCATAAGATTCGAGGGCGAAACATTTTCTAAGGGGGGAATAATATAATACCCCGATCTTTTAACTCATTTTAATTAGCTAATTTGTTCATTCTATATGTTCATCAGATTAGTTGCATCCTATATTTGTTCCTAAATGATTATGGTTAAGTTTATTTCTTAAAAAAAAAATATTTACTTTAGTTATTTCAAAAGTGATAGTTATTATGGTAATGGTTTACTGATAATATAGTTTATAGTTCTAATATTTCCCTAAAATTGGAAAATTACCATCAACACACTTCATCTTCTTCCTCAAGCTCCTTTCCTTGCTCCCAAGGCTTCTAGAACACCTTACTCCCCAAGCAAACTTCATTATTAAGCCTCCATTAGTTTATGAGTTTTCCTTCCTAAAATCACTATAAATAGTGGGTTAATTTTACCATTTTTCACCCTCTTGGAAATCTGAAAATTACAAACTACTTCATTCGCCCTATAATATAGTTCTCGATTCTTATTTTGCACAGGAATTAAGATAAGTGGAAAAATAAAATGATAAACAATTTATATTATGGGAAAACAATCAATTTTAGGTGAGAGAATGGGAGACTAGTCACTGAAAGAGCATTAAGCGTATGAACAACCACCAACTTTCCAACCCAAATACCACCAACTCAAGGATGTTATTATTGTAATGAAAAATCAATAACACCTTCTTTCAACGCTTCACTCTGAATTTAATGATTGACAAGTAACTAGGAAGATTTTATTAAAGAACCAAACCGGTTCAAAACTTACACAAGGATAACTCTCCTTTCTTGGAGTGTAACTCTCAAAATACAAAACCAACTATCTTTTTTTTTTAACACACACCTCCCCTATTTATAGAACTATGCTTACATAAGAGCTTACATCATTTAAAAGTCTAAAAAAAAGATACATTCAGCCTACATAGAAAACCGAAAAACTGTTGGATGTTTCTTCAAAAATCAGCTTCTAAATGCTATGGGATGAGCTCCATCACGACTTTGGCCAATCAAAACCTCTCCTAGGCTTGAATATTGGTCCAACCAAACAAAGAAATCAGAAATATACTGAAGAAAGCCGGCTGCCCAGACCACCATAAAATTATCGCATGAAAATGTTGTTGCCTGGCATATTCTTGTTGCATGAATGTAGCAACTTTGTTCCTTGTGAAGCAAGCTTATAATTGGACCTCCTTAAGACCCAGGTTACTGTAAATAAAAAATAGTTTTAGGCGGCGTTTGGTTCCCATGGGGTAAAGGGAATAGAATCAAGAAAGGGTTAGAAGAGGAAAGGAAAACAAAACCCTTAGAAGAAAAATGTTGTTTGGATGGGTTTTATTCTTCCACCTCTATTCCTCACATCACTTCCTCCTTCCACCAAACTGGCGCCCTCTCTTCGCTGGCCCCCTATCCTCGACTGCCCCCTCCCTCCGGCTCCAAATACACCCATCTCTGCTGGCCGCTACCTCCCTTTGGCCCGGTAAACAGCCATCCCCATCGGCCGCTCGACTAGATCTAGGTGGATTAGCCCCATCGTAGGTCAGCGTCCTTGCAAATTAAACGGGGTGAGAGGCAGTTTTGGTGCTTCTGAGTTATTTTTGGAACTCAATTTTGGGTTGAATAAACAAAGAAAAATCTAGTTCCAAGGCGTAATGAAATGATTGTGACACGATTTGTTCAGGCAATTTAAGAATAAATGTGGAATAAAAAATGGAAATGGGAATAACATATTGGGACACCCAAAATGGAATACATGAACTATATTATGGGACGAAGGGAGTATAACCACAATCTCCATTAAAACCATCAAATAAAAATCTGAATTTCCATTTATATACCTTTTTCTTATTGAGTATCCTTGAATGACGCCAAATACCAATACTCTTTCTCATCTGATTTTATACAACCGCACTATTTTGGCCCAAAATCTTCTTCTTACAGTCGTAATTTGTGCATACTTCTTTGAAAGTTGTAGCTTTCGAAAAATTATTGAATTTAGACCCAAAATTCACTCGATTAGGAGTTCGAAGCAAGGTTTTTAGGTTTTTAAAATGCTAATCAATTGTGTTTGAATAGACTAGCACATCATCAGTGTAAACTATATATGCAAAAATTTGAATAAGGGTTGAAAATATCGTTTATTATCCTCTGATATTCCGAGGGGGCATTTTTTTAGAGCAAAAGGCATTACGTTCCATTCATACTTGCCAAAAGAAACAGTAAATGTGGTTTTATAACGGTGTGTTGGCTTGATCTGTATTTGCCAAAATCCAAAATTCATATCACATTTTGAAAAAATAAAAGCATGGTGTAGTTTTTACGTAAGATCTTTTTATTGGGTACCGGATAACGAATCCATCTTAAGGAATCATTTAGAGGTTTGTTATTTTGCAGCTGAAGATAGTGATAATCAATACGTTTATGATATGGTAGACACAAAATCGTGTCTCCCTATTTAGTACCCAATGATGAAAAATACCGTTGTCCTACTTGGTCCGGTCCAAAGGAAGAGCAATTGAACGAGCTAAGCTCAAAAGCGTTTCGAAATCATAAAGTCTATTTATCAAATCCAAGCCCAATTTTAAAGCCCAATTAATTATTCATGATAATTAATTGCATTTCTAATAGTTTAATATTAATTAATCTTGATAATTAACTTTTAAAGAAATTTTGAAAATTATATTTTTATTCCTAAAGGCAAGGTTGTCAAATTCGCGATTCTACTTTAAATCAGAAGGGCTTGTCAGAATCGGATCGTAAAATCGTAAGATTCTACGAATTTTGCGGGAATAAGATTCTATGATAAAATATGTAAATTGTTTACCTATTTTTTCAATGGACAACACTAAAAATTCAATTTTATCCGTAATGATATGAGATGAAAAAGGATGCCATCAATGAAATTAAAGTTGAACAAAAATACAAACACAATAGTTGTCTTTAATAAAAAAAAGTGCTGTGACTTCTACAAGGTTGGCCCAGATTATGTAGATGGAATAAGCCCACGAACGTCTCAATAGAATGAAATAAAATAGTCCCACTAAAGAGTACAATATGTTGTGAATAAACGAGTAAAGTCCACGTGTTTCTTCATCTCAACTCATCACTTTCTTCCTCAAGAAATCTATCCCACTTTATTCACCTTCCATATTAAAAATAGCCCCTCATCATCTTCATGCATGTCCACTATCTATCTCCTCCAACAAATACAATCTCATAAACAAAGGAAATTCCAACTCCAACTCCCACCCTACATTAATCCTGCCACCTCGAGTCACCACTGCCAGTACACCCATGTCAACGTTTATGACACCGCCGGAGTTCCCTTCGAGGCGTACTCGAGAGGTGGACCCATCAACACCACCTGAGATTCCGCAAATTTCGACGACTCCGAATGAGTTCATCATCCCCAATGAACCAGAAATTAAACCGCATGTTCCACCTCCGGACCCAATATCGAATCTGCCAGGCCCTGATCTTCTGGAACCGCCCATTCCGTCGCCTCCGGGACCTGAAAAACCAAAGAAGAACTGAAGAAGAACCGAAAGAGAGAGAGAAAGAATACCCATTTTTTCTAATACCCAGCTACAAGATTCAGTAAAATGGGCCAAAAACAGAATCGGTAAAATCGATTAAAAATCATAATTTTAACGATTTTACCGATTTTGACCGATTCTACATGCGATTTTCTTTAAAAGCGATTCTACGTGCGATTTTAACAACCTTGCCTAAAGGTAGCTGATTTTGATTTCAAATTAAAACATATATTTAAAACGATAAAAAAACGTCGAGATTAACATTGCGTCTAACGCAGTATATTGCGCGCACGCAACATCTATGCAGTACACAAATTGCAAAAACGCAAAGCCAAAGTGCGAGAAGCAAAGGCCGTGTGCTTAGCGCACATGTTGTTCATCTAGCGCACAATCTGTGCATCTGGCGCACTGTTTTGTTTTATCGCTTCGCTTCGTTTTTGGTTTCCTTTGCCTATAAATAGCTGTGATTTCTTCGGACGTTTTGAATACTTTTTCTCTACGACGTCATCACTTCCTAATACACTTACAACATATAATCAAACACATTCATAAATTCAAACTTCATCCAAGCTTCAAGATTGCTCTTCCTACAGATGGTTACATAAGACCCAGACGACAAAGATATATGAACTGAGGGTCAATTCCAATTTAATTTCTTTTTTACTAACAATTTACTTGTCATTATTCCTAATCTCTATTCTTTTTATTTCTTTACATTACATTATCCATATTCATATGCATGCTGTATGATTTAATGCTTTCATTACCGCACATGTTTATTATTGCTAATCAAGACCTAAAGAACTATTCTAACGCCTAATAAGATAGAAAACTTGTTAGGAACCTAGTAATTGGATTGCATAATAACATGTCACCTATAAATTAGTCTTTTATGTGTTTAGTGAACCAATTTATACTAATTATTAGATTCCGTTAACATATTGCTTGGTTGTTTAATTACATAAAACTCGCACATGAATCAATATTAAGTAGAGGCCATCAATGTGCGAATTTGATTCCTGATCATATTAGTACCTTCACCCCGAACTCAATTTTTGGTTCAATGATCATTCATGGAGTCATGACGGGGGAATCTACATTAGATAATTCCCTAAGTTGTCCCTACTATTTCTCAATATCCAATTAGGTTTATGAGTCTTCCTTTAAAGACTTGTTGGCATCATCAAAACGTTTTCAATAAAACTCTTTACAATGAGGTAGTTAAATATGTGCTCATATTGCTTAGGCAATAAAAATTTACCTACAATATGGCGACTTCATTGGGGAAGATATTAAAAAATCATTTTTTTTAAATGAGTAGGTGAAACTCGAAAAATACGATTCCTACTTGTTTTATGCCTTTGAATAACATTACAGTTTTGCATATACATGGCTATTTATGTGGGCCATTATAAGGACACTCGTCCTTGCCTCACTAACGCATGTTCTATGCGTGAGGCCACCCTCGGGAGGTTTGCACTTTGTCCCTCCAAAAAGCTTCCTGATCAAAAGTGTTGGACCTTAGTCATAAGTAAACCTACCCAACCATGGCATTATTCTTGATAATTAATTTTTAAAGGATATTTTAAAAATCAGATTTTTATTCCTAAATATATAGCCGATTTCAGATTTCAAAGGATAAATTTCATCAAGAATAATCTGAAAACGATAAAAAACGACCAGATTAACATTGCGTTTGACGCAGAATATTGCACGCGAGAAACATCAATGCCGTACACAATTTTCAAAAAAGCAAAGCCAGTGCATGAGACGCACAGGCTGTGCGTCTGGCGCACAGTTTGGCTTTATCTCTTCGCTTCGTTTTCAGTTTCCTTTGCCTATAAATAGCTGGGAATACTTCGAACATTTTGAGTACTTTTTCCCTACGACTTCATCACTTCCTAATACACCTACAACATATAATCAAACACATTCATACATTCAAATTTTATTGAAGCTTCAAGATTGTTCTTCCTGCAGATTGTACAAAAGACTCAGGCGACGAAGGTATAATTCCTGAGGGTCAATTCCAATTAATTCCTCTTTTACAAACAATTTACTTGTCATGATTTAGATCTTAAAGGAATTAACGTTCTATTGTACATTCTTCTCTAATCTCTATTCTTTTTATTTCTTTACATTACATTATCCATATTCATATGCATGTTGTATGATTAATTGCTTTCATCACTGCACATGTTAATTATTGCCAATCAAGACCTAAAGAACTGGTCTAACGCCTAATAAGATGATTGGACAACTCATTAGGAACCCAATAATTTGATTGGACAATAACATGTCACCTAAAAATTAGTCTTTCATGCATTTAATGAACCAACATAGACTAATTATTAGATTGTAGTAACATATTGCTTGGTTGTTTAATTACATAAAAGTCACACATAAATCGGTATTAATTAGAGGACATCAATGACGAATTTGATTCGTGATCATATTCGTACCTCACCCCCGAATTCAATTTTTGGTTCAATGACCATTCATGGAGTCATGACGAGGAAATCTACATTGGATAAGTCCCTAAGTTGTCCCTACTATTTTCCAATATCCAATTAGGTTTATGAGTCTTCCTTTAAAGACTTGTTGGCGGCTTCAAAACTTTTTCAACAAAACCCTTTACAATGAGGTAGTCAAATACGAGCTCACACCACGTAGGCAATAAAAACACACCTACAGATACTATTAATGGCTCATGAATTATGGTTATTTGATTTATGGGTGTGTTGTTCGGAAATATGAATATATGTAAGTTTTAGAAGTGAATGGTTCCGATGGCTTGGAGTTATAAATTGGACTGGTAAATTAATGGGCAAGTTACAGGTGGAGATACTATGGTTACGACATATGTAAAGGAACAAAGTGGTCGAATGTAAATGCTATGTCCAAAATATGTATTTGCCAATAAACTAACTTCACGTAAATGGTCCTTGCCAGCAAACTATTCAATGTCAACGATAATGTTTTCTGATAGTATTTCCAAAGAATTATCAAAGTAATTTAATATATGTATGAGTGTGAAAGATGTCTATGAACTAAAACCACTTTTATGAGTTGGAGTAAGGTACTGAATTTTCCACTCACTTTAGGTTATTTTTCTGTATTTTTCCTTTTGTCTAGTTCAGTTATGACATGTATGCTCCTGAGTCCTGATGGACTATGTTGAAGTGACTTTATAATTTGGGATTTATATGATATTATGTATATGGGTAATCATTACTATTCTCATTGAGCATTTGTAAGAGATCATTTTAAGGCTATTATTTTATTTGTGGGCTCATAAATCGTAGCTTATGTTTTGTTTCCGCTGTCAATTATTAGTAATGGTGTTCATGTACTTCTCGTGCGTTACACCCACCTAGAGAGGGTTACAAGCAGCCTCAAAGTTTGAAGAAGGTTTAGTAAGATCATAATAATGAGCAATCAAAGCTTCGAAAAAAGTAGGTAAAGAAGAAAAAGAAACAAGATTGCACGAATGTGAAGAATATGATGTGTTGCAAATATAATCTTGCAACCAAACAAGAGTTTTATGTGGCATAGTGGTTTGTCTACTAATGGACAAAGGTGGAGAAGAAGAAGGAACTATAGTGGTTTGAAGGAATATAATGAGAAATAGGAATAGGAGAGGTAGCAGGGTAAAGAGGTGAAGAAGGAGGATTAGAAGTAGAAGAAGTGTTTGGAGAAGCAGGAGGTGAAAGAGTAGGAGAGACGATTTCAAAAGGATCATAAAAGATATGATCATTGTTGACATCAGGGAGGAAGAACTGAAAAGGAGAGTTGGTAATAGTACAGGAAGTAAAGTGAAAAGGGATGTGTTGTTCATGAAAAACAACACCCTAGATACATGAATTTTCTGTGTAGCAAGATTATAAACTTTATAGAATTGGTAGTGGAGGAAGCAATGTGAAAAGGGAAGTATTGTTCATGGAAAACAACTTGCCTAGATACATGGATTTTGTTTGTATCAAGATTATACACTTTATATGCCTTCTGATCTGGTGGATAACCTATGAATACTTAGGAATAAGCTCTTGGATCAAGCTTAGTTCTCCCTATTTTAGAGGTGGAGACATAACATAAGCTGTTAAAAACTCTAAAATGAGAAATGTTAGGTGCAACATGGTAGAATTTTTTATATGGGAAACATTGTTGAGCACAGAAAGAAGCATCCTATTGATAATATGAGTAGCTCTGAGAACACATTCACCGCATAAGGAAATAGGAAGCTGTTACTGAAAGTAAAGAACTCTAGTACATTCAAAAAGGTGTTTGTGCTTTCTCTCAACAAGGCCATTTTGTTAAGGAGTGTCAGGACAACTCTTCTGATATATAATACCCTTTGAAACATAAAAGTCAACATATATCCCTCACATAATTCCTTGGCATTGTCACGTTTGATCGTGGTAACAATTCACGAGAACTAAATTTCCACATAGGCCACAATCAAGATAGGAACGTCATCAGACTTGTATTTAAGAAAATGAACCAAAGTGTATCTAGTGAAGTAGTCAACTATTGTGAGAAAGAATTTGCAACTAGCCATAGTAGAATGTTTATAAGCTCTCCAAATATCAATGTGTAGCAATTGAAAGGGTTTGTCACTAGTAGAAGAGCTAACAGGAAAATTAAGATAGCAACATGAGCATAAGTATTATTTATGTGCATAGTAGCAGAAGTCACATCAAGAAAAGCATTAGAGCAAGTAACAGAACAAGGAGACTGACTACAAGAGCTAGCCAACATATCATCAAAGTAAAGGCCATTTTGAAGTTTTCAGATTGCTGTTTGGAGCATATACAATGGGGCTCTCCAACTAACTCTCCACGGAGAGAGAAAATGGAGAGCTACCTCGTACCCAATAATAGGGTTCTTGAGTGTATCTCCAAAGAGACACTTTGGAGGAGATACTATTTGGGAAAAATGGGAAATGGCTCTTCATTACCCCAACCAATCAATTGGTGGCACGTGGCACAAAGGAATGAGTTTCATTAATGACATGGAGACAATTATCTAATGAAAAATGAATGAAGAGCTCTTTAAAGAGCTATATTGTTGTTGGGTGTTTTTTTAGATATAGTTTTTGAGAGTAGCTTGAAGAGAGAGAATGTTGTAGAGTTCATTGGAGAGCCATTATCATTTTACATGCTCTAATTAGGGAAGGGCCTTGTAGGAGACAAAAATCATGTGTTAACTTCATTGTACAAGACATGTCAACACATAGCTTGGGCACATATATCAAGTTAAATTGAAATCCAGGAACATAGAGACCATGCTCCACAATAATAAGATCCTTCAGTTTCATTGTGCTAATATGAGTGATTAGAATTTTGTTCGATCAGGAATAGTAATATGATTGTTGTGAGAACTAGTGATCAACTTGTATTTATAGAATAAAGAAAGATCATAACATATATGATATGAAGCTCCACTGTCAATAATCCAACCTGGATTAAGTAAATCCTTCAAGCACAAGTGCAAGTGTGCAACAACCAACTTACCAAACCACTGTTTGCATTATTATATTTTTTTAAGTTTGAAAATGTTCCAAAATTTAGATTTTTCCAAGATAATTCAAGTGAAACCAATGCCGATTTTTTTTCTTAAAACGAACGTATACTAAGTAAAAATATGAAATCCTAAATTTATATAAATCGGAAATATAACAATTATAATTGATTTTACAAATATTGGTCAAAATCATTTATTTCATAATTTGCACAAAACAATTATTTAGAAGTTTATATTTTTTGGTTTATTACAAAGCTAAGGAACAATGACTGGTACACGCATATTGAGGAAAGAGAGAGAGAGTGAATCTGGCGAATGAGGCACAATAAAAGAGATGAAAAATTTGGGGGGACTGAGTGCTTAATAAAAAAGTGATGGCAAATAATGAATAAGCCTATAGTTGGGATAAAACTTAGTTGAACCATTGGGTAGATTACCCACTACTAAGAGAATTTGATGCAAGGTGAAATTCAACTTAACATTAACAATTTTTGTTTAATGATCTATTAAGAGTGGGTAATCTACTCAGCAGGTAGATGTAGTTATTTCCCCATATTTGTAGGCTTTGTCTCTCCTAGTAGGACTGTGAAAGAAGGAACTCATAATGAAATTAGAAAACATAATTGTCATCAAATTTAATGAGTCTAAGAAAGAGCATTATGACAATTAAAGCACATACCATATTATATGAACTAAGAATTAATAACTAGTAAACTTAAAACTTTTACACCTCTATAGTTCAAACTTTTAATTCATAAAAAATATTCAAGCTTAAAGAATTCTCATAATCAATGTGTTACTATAATACAAAACAAACTTTTATTAATTAAAATATAGTTATAAATTTCTAAATATATGAGGAAGTACACCAAGTAGAATAATTGAAGATAAGTTCTAATAAATCAAATTAAATTACATTCTTAGTAAAACTATTATGTATAGTGATATATACTTTTCCTTTGATTTTATTAGTTGCAACGGTTTTGACTTTCACGTTGCGAAAAGCACAACTTTGACATCAATATTTCGAATAATCTATTTTACTGAAAGCTATAAAAATTTGATATTTTGCAGATATACTTTAAGATAAATCCACCATAGTTGTGAAAAAGTTCCGATGAAGGTGTCTCTAAAGTTCTTCATACTTTTCATTTGAGTCCGCTTACAAAAGATATTTCTACTTTTACTTTATTCCCTATTTGGTAAAAAAATAATCCTGTTTTACCCTACTCTAGCGTCTTGTTGTACCTATGTAATTCTACACTCCCTCACAACCATATTTTCTCTCTTTTTGCCTTAAATTATGTTGCTATTGTAAATAGTAACATATTTAGAGAACAAATAGAAACTATAAAAAAGTCAAAATGTTGTAACTAAAAACAGAGAAGATATATTTAGGCTGTTTTAAAATAAATAAAACGTTAATTTGTTTAGGAAAAAAATCACATCAATAATCCCAACTATGGGATTCTTCCATAATTAAACCCAACTAAGGATTATTCTAGTATAATCCAAACTATGAGGTGCATCTTCCTAAAATGATCCCAGTTGACTGGTGACTTACTAAACAGGTTAATTTTCTATTTTTTCTTGTTATATAAAAATAAAATTATCACATCCTTTCTTCCTCTTCCTCTCTTTTTTCTTCTGTAACACAACCTCCATCACCTAACCACCACGGCACCACCGGGCCGAAACCACTCGGACCGCAAATGCCGACAGTCACAAGACCCTGCTTCGCTGCCCGAAGTTCTTGAATTGACTTGATTAGCAAATAACATCCATGGTCGAAAAAGTGCAATGGTTCCCACACCAACAACCATCAAACTTAATATTAAGGTAACTAATTTGTAGAATTCCCAAGAGGAAAAAGCAAAAATAACCAGACACACTATGGGAAAGGAAACCATTGCACTTTTTAGCAAATAACCAGACACGATGAGAAGGGAAACCCCCTCTTTCAAGATTGGTGGTATCCTTCTCCTCCCGCCGCTTCCCAATGTTCCCACTGTCCTCCTTCTACCTCCCACTGACCGTTGCTCCTCCATACAAGTACCAGAGCAGTGATCTCCCTCCTTCCAACAGTCGTACAACTTGGCGTAGCCTCACTAGCAGCTTCACAACCACTCATCCCACTCCCTCCTTCCGACCTGCCGTTGTGGTTGTAGACTTGCAGCCATTCTTCCCACTCCCTCCTTCTGACTCAGAACTTGAAAGCTCCTCCAAATGAATCATTTACAAATGAAGGAGTATGTAATCTATGTATGAGATACGTCATTCACAAATGATATATAATTTGTTGTATATCAATTCATAAGTCGAGTAGTTAAACCAAAACAAATAAGATAGGATAGTGAATATCTTTCTTTTTAATTTACTGTAGTTTTCTTTTAGTTTGTTTTGGTTTGTTGTTTTTTTGTTTTTCTTAGATAAATTGTTTCTTTGTTTTGTTCCCCTACTGTTTCTTTCTTGTTTATGTTTATGTTTCTGTTTCTCGGGTCTTTTGCCCTGTTATCCACCAAAAACAAAAAGAAAATCGCAGTTAATATGCATTATGCAATGGAAGGGAAACCATATTAAAAAAAAAGGGAAATTCCCAATGGTAGCCATGAGTTATGACTTTTTCTCTTTGGTAGCCAAACTTAATTTCAATTCTCAATGGTAACCCCGTATTTGTGGTTATACTTGAGAAAGTGGTATTATTAACTATTTTTCATTATATACAATTGCTAGAAGGGTTGTTTTCAAACTAAATAAGTAATTTAGAGTATAAATGGACATAACTTTCCTTTAAAAACCGTATTCTCATTCATCTCTTTCTAAATAGAGGAATGAAATAGGTTTCTGATGAGAGAAAAAGGAAAATTAGTTTTTTCTAAGGGAACTTGTGTCATTCTAGTCTAAAGAACCTTAAATAGTTTCTAACACCCTTTCTCCAATTTTTTTTTTGAAAGTAAAATTAATTCATTAATAAAAGAGTCATACTACATCTACAATAAAAATCAGAAATAACAAATACATAACAATTTTGAACAAATAAAATTCAGAATTTGCAAAACCACGATCATTGTGTAGTAGATCTAACAATTCTGCATACCTTTTTCCACATCGCTGTTTGATACAACCTTCAACGAGGGGGTCTTTCGATATGCTGTAGTTTTGAAATTGAATTGAATCTGATGCCATTGATTGTAATTGTAGATCTGAAATCCGCTTCAACACCGCATAATTCTTCATCAACGAACCAAAATTACGATAATTCATCTAGAAACAAAGGAGTAAACTAGAGTCTCTCCCAAGGAGAAGAGAAAAAACCCTTTCTTTCAAGGGAGAAATGATCCTCTCTTTAAAGGAGGAAGTATTATTTAAACAAGAACGAACATGAACAAAGTTAAACAACAATGAAAATTAAAATTAAATTGGGGCTATCCACCGATAAAATCGATGGAGGCCCCTTTGAAATTCACTAATGGAGGCTAGGGTTTAGGAGAGAGAGGGAAAGAAGGGAGAGAAGGGAAAAAAATTATCCCTTTCACCAACTTTGTATAACAACAAATGGCTATTAATATCACTTTCTCAAGTATAACCATATATACGGGGTTACTATTGAGAATTAAAATTAAGTTTGGTTACCACAGAGAAAAAGCCAGAGCTCGAGGTTACCATTGAGAATTTCCCTAAAAAAAAGAAAAAGCTTGATATAATGGATAGGATTATCCGGTTATCCGATCTGATACAATAGGAGGGAAGAAGAATAAGAGAAAAGAGAGAGTGTCGGTGGTGGTGGTCACGTAGGTGTCAATGGTGTCTGGTAGGTATGAAAGGAAATAGAAAGAGATGTGAAGATCTTATATTAAAAGAAATTATAAAAAATGAATCAGATTGTGCCATGTAAGCAAGTTAACCTGCTAAATAGGTTATAATAGGTAATTGATCAATTTGGGAAGACAACTCATATAGTTTGGATTATATTAGAATAATCCTTAGTTGGGATTAATTCTGAAATAGTGCCCATAGTTGGCAGTGGCGGATCCAGGATTCGTACCACGTGGGTTCAAAATTATTCGAAGATCGGATATTTAGGTACGAGATCGGATATTCAGATTTCAAATTCTAATAAAAATACAAATAAAATAATCCAATACATATATTAAAGTGTCAAAATACAAAAAATGGAGACAAATTTGGCTAAAGAAAATTACATAAAGTATACAACGAGTATTCATACAATGTGGAAATAAATTAAGTAATTAACAAAGGGTGGATTAAGCAATTAAGTGTAAGATTTGTAAACACCAAATAAGTAGTTCTTTAATACTCCGAAACATTATTTGCAATCAAGTGTAAGATTTGTACTTCTTTAAAATATAAATAGTATTTTCCTATAATTTTACGTATGTATAATACCAGTAAAAGTCATTAATCGTTTAATTTATGTGTTGAGAAGTGAATATGTTTATATAATACAAGTAAAGGTTAAAAAAACTTCCCCTAAATAAAAGATTAAAAAAATTAATATTTATATATAGTGAATCAACCTGTTATACTTTTAACGACTTATTTTACTTTGAGTTTAAATTGTTAATTGCTTGAGCATAGGAAATTGGAAGATACATGTCAAAAAAAAAAGATATTGGAAGACAGTGAGAAATGAGTTAGATTCATGAAATCATGACTACTGATTAGGTACTTCAGCAAGTAGAAACTAAAAAAGGTGAGCTAACTAGAAAAATTAAAGAAAAAAGGATAAAAAGAAAGAAATAGAAAACCCAACAACAACGCATTCTAACGGGATTCAAACTAACAACTGCATGCACATGTAAGGATATCTACCGCTGAGCCAACCTACGTTTACAATAAGGTAAATCCATATTTTTTATATGACAACTTCTTATTTTTTTTCCAGCTCTTTTACCAGTTTTTTGTGCGGATCTGCGTGGGTTCAGTTGAACCCATTAAACCCACGCTAGATCCGCCACTGATAGTTGGAATTATTGATGTGAATTTTTCCTTTTTATTTAAAATTTACTTTTCTCTCTTTATTTTGCTCTATTTATCTCTCTCTCTTCTCATCTCCTTAATCCCCTTGTCTCCTCTATATATTTCATTGAAGTGTCTTAGAAGAGACCAAATACTTATAAAAAAACTTATTCTTTAGAGCATGTACAATGGGGCTCTCCAACTAGCTCTCCAAGGAGAGAGAAAATGGAGAGACACCTTTTACCCAACAATAGGGCTCTTGGGTGTGTCTTGGGTGTCTCTCCATGGAAACACTTTGCAAAGTAGCTCTTGGGGGAGATACCTTTTGGGTTGAAGGAGAGATAACTCTCCAATGTGTGGGGCCCACATACTATTGCAATTACTTAAGTTTTCTTTTCTTCTTGCAACCATTTAATGATATTTTTTATAAAACTAAAAAAAAACATGGTAAGAATTACTATCCCAACAACTATAATTTTTCTTTATCTATAAAATGAGCCTAATATTGGATATATTTCATACACAAAATCTACTATCTTTATTTAATTTATGAAATTAAATATTAGCATTCAAAATTAATTTTTTTTAAAAAAAAAATTCCACATCACATAAATTATGAAAAAGATAATTTTTTTTTGTAATTATTTTTAATTTACATGAATAACTTTATTTATATTACTTTGATTATAGTATAAAATGAAGTTCATTTATTGATATGGGGACCACAAAACAATGAAAAGTTGAATGGAGAGCTCTTTAAAGAGTTTTATTGTTGTTGGGTGTTTTTAAACATATTTCTTGAGAGTAGCTTGAAGAGAGAGAATAGATGAGAGAGAATAGAGAGCTAGTTGAAAAGCCATGTACTATTATACATTGCTCTTAGAAAGGGTAGAACTGTAGAAAGATACACATGAGACATAGCACATAGCACATAGCAGGGAAGAAACAAGGGGGCACAAGAACCCCCCAGCTCCATGTCCAGAGTCTGAGACCCAAGTCTCTGAAAACAACCACTATTAGAGCAACTTCAATGGTAGAGCAAAATGAAAATTGGCTTAGAGTGCCACATATATTTTTCTAGCTAACTTCACTTTAAGCCAAAACTTCCCCAATGGTTAGCCAATATGAGTAGGTCCCACTTGAAGTAAGATAGTTTTTTTTTAGAGAAGAGTATATAAATTGTTCACCAAAATTCCCACATGGGCCCACAACTTTAAATTTCAAGAAATTTGGCCATTGAAATACACGGCTAAAGAAATGAAATTTCAGCTACACACTCCAATGATTGAGCTAATTGCTTAATTTTTTATTTATTTGCTAGCAAGTCCCTAATGTTCACCATTGGAGTTGCTCTTAGGAGTTAGGACCAACCATTATTTCAATAGCAAAGTATTTTGTCTTGTTTACCGCAACCTTGAATAAAAAAAATACTCCTACTATTAACAAGTCAGTCTTCCACGTGCTATAGTCCTGGGAACTCTACCCCAGGCCCACGCTCCCCCTCCCCCCCCCCTCTTCAATTCTCTCTCCTCGCCGTAATCACTCCATTTCCCCTCCTTCAATTCTCCCCCATTTTCTCTCTCATTCTCATTCTCTCTCCCTTCCCTTTTCTCTTACATGGCAGTCGACGACGACATCTCTGGCGACGGAATCTTCTGCACAGACCACCCATTTCGCTCCGCTACCTCTCCCGGCGGCGGGATCTGCGCCTTTTGCCTCCAAGAAAAGCTCGGCAAGCTCGTCTCCTCTTCTTCCTCCTCTTTCTTCGTTCCCTCCTCTTTGTCTTCCTCCCCTTCCTTCAGATCTGATACCAACACTTGTTCCAATACCAATAATGTCGCAGTTGCTACCACCAACGGAAACGGCAAAGCCCGTCAATATAATCATTATCGTAATCACCAGGAGTTACTAGTAGGAGTTGAAAGCGCAAGCTCTTCTAGTGCCGGGTATCAACATCATCATCATCATAGAAGGGCCCGCATACCTTTTCTCCTCACTCAAAAGAAGAAGAAATTATCTCCTGCTGCTGTTTCTTCTTCTTCTACTACAACTACACTTCTCAAAAGGAGTAAATCTACTGCTACTTTTACCACTGGTAATTTCAGCCCTAGAAGAAAGGGTTTTTGGTCTTTTCTCCGCCTCTCTAACAACACCTCCAATAAAAAACCACCTTCCCCAAAACCAGGCCCACCAGATATTGTTACTACCTCGTCAACCATGCCGGAAACAACGACGGCTCCTCCTCCTCCGCCTCCGGCTGTGGCGGTTGTTGTGGTTGATGGGATTGATGATAGCCCCAACAGTAGCGGGACCAATGCGGCGTCGTTTGGACGGAAAGTGTCGAGATCTAGATCTGTAGGGTGTGGCAGCAGGAGTTTTTCAGGGGATTTTTTCGAGAGGATTTCAACGGGGTTTGGTGACTGTACACTTCGGCGCGTGGAATCACACCGCGAAGGAAGTAAACACCGACACTCAACCTCACGCGCTTCCGGTGATACTATTCGAGACAAAGTTCGTTGTGGTGGTCTCTTTGGTGGCTTTATTATAACCTCATCGTCTTCTTCAACTTCTTCTTCGTCCTCTTATTGGCCTGCTGATGGAAGACCCAATGGGCCCACTGCAACTCCTGGAGCTGGGCCGTTGGTCCATGGTAGGAGTAGGAGTTGGGGGTGGGCTTTTGCCAGCCCAATGAGAGCTTTTGCTAAGCCTACTACTACTACTACTATGGTCACAAGTGATGGGAAGAGAGACTTGGGTGGTAAGACCGACTTAAGTAAGAACAGCAATGGAACAACTAATTTGGCTGCCATTCCTTCTTTGCTATCTGTAAGAGGTTAATAAAATTGATAGTATTTTTATTTTCTTTGAAAAAATCTGGTCCATTTTAGAGTTTATATTATTAGCTTGTTCAATTCTTCATTTTCTCTCTATAAAAATATATGTTTAATGATGTGTATTATTACTATGTTTATGGGGTCTGATGATATTTTGTTAGTTTCTGAGAATGAAGTTTATATTGTGAACACCTTTTTTAGGGGTTGATCTTAGTTTATTTCCCTCTTTTCTTTATTTTAGTTTTGATTTTTGCTGTTGGGTGGTCTCATATCCAATAGTTTTATGAATGATGATGATGATGATATGCTTTATCAAACATAATCTAGATCTGAAATTTTGTACATGATTTGGATGTTTGTACTGTGTTGTTAAACTTATCATTACACCACAAAGATACTAGTTTAGATCGTACACTTTTGCATTTATTTTTTTTGATGGGGAAATGGTTGAAAACTGTTGGCTGGTGCCATATAGGATTAACAACGGTTTTGACTATAGAAATTTTAAGGATTTACAGCGGTTTTATAAGATATATTATTGGGGTCGAGATCAAGAAATGGTTTAATATTGACATTGAGAAGCATATGAAGAAATATGGATGGAGATGACATCCTTGTTTCATAGTCATTTCTGAGACTCAAAGGTTTAAAGAATTTCTAGTGTCTTTTCGAAATATTTATGTTGTGAAAAACGAAAATTTGTGTTCTTAAGAAAAAAGGAAAACCCTCTACAGGAAGCCAAAACAAATATTTCCTCCCTTCCAAATTAAATGCAACAGTTTCTAAAAACGGCAATTTCAAATTAAATGCAACATTTTACTTCTTTCTATTCTTGGTAAAGATTTTGAGTGTGAAATTACGAATATACCTTGTTAACTTAGTCACATGCCCTTACTTTTTCAGTGGTCCCACTTTCTCTCTCCTTATTAACTTAGTCACATGCCCTTACTTTTTCTTAATCTCACCCTAAGAAATTTTGTCTAGGAGAATGTGTCATCCAAATTGTTGCATTTAATTTGGAACGGAGGAAGTACTCTACTTGTTTGCATTCCAACCCAATAACTTAAATGTTTTTGGTGCAAATGTAAGCACTTAAAACAGGATTTCATGCATATACATTCAAGGATCACATAATAGTTAAGAATTAACCTTTGACGCGTGATTTCCACAAAGCTCTTCCAGATCCGGAAATAGAACCGCAATTGAGATTCCTCTACTAGGTCCACGAATCCAGATCAACGCTCCATCAATGCTAGTTGGAAGGAAGAGGGACTCTTCTATTTCTTGGAGCAGTATTACGTAGCTTTGAAAGAGAGAGAAAAGAGGAGAGGGAAAATAATAAGAGAATAAACTGACTTTTTTTTATTTTCTCACCCCACACCTAATTATAGGAACTAATTAGGTTAGGAGTCCTCTCATTTTCTTTCTCCTTGGCCGGCCACCCCTAGAGTCCTACATGGGCTCTAGGTCATTCTTTTATTGATCCGGATTGTGTAAGTGTGACCTTGTAGGATCCATCTAATTGGGATTCGGGTTTGTTATTTACTAAACCTAAAGTTCTATAGCATCCTCTAGCAAGACGTATAGACGACCCAATTTAATGAATTTATTATCTCCATAATATGATCCACGTTATATTTAGTAATTGCATTAGAGTCAAGGACACAATTCCTTCAGCAAAAATATGGTTCCACACATTGAATTAAAGGAGTAAGATTTTCCAGAATTCAAGGATATATCTTAGTGAAAATAAAAGGCTAAATGTTATTGGTCACTATGAAAATCATGTTACAAAATGGAGTATGATAAGAGAGTTAATCAAAGAGTTGAGGGGCGAATCTGTGTTTGACCACCTACAATGTTCCTACGAGGAAAGAGAATTCATCAGAAGAAGAGGTGTTAGTCTTTTATCTAATATACTATCATGCATTGTTATGGCCATATGGGTGAAAAGAAAATATCAAATTGATACTTAAAATTCTTCAAATTGATATTTATATTTGTACCATTTTGTTGCTTATTTTTTTTAGGGGCATTTTGCAGTTTTTATGGTTTCAATTGAAAGACATAATATTACGTACTCCCTCTCCGTTTTTTATTAGATGTTACACTTGATTTTGGAGGAGAACCAATGAAATTGGGCAAAAAACAAGGAAGAAGTACAAGAAAAAGAATGTTTGGTTTTTGGAAATGCAAAAGAAGTATTAAAATAATGTATAATAGAGAAAAATAGGGTAAGTGGAGGGTTTTAGCTTTTTAGGTGGATAGATAAAATAGGTGGTAGAGTATATATAATATGAGGAAGAAAAGTGTATAAAGTTGATATATAAAAATTACCATATATGGAAAAAGTGAAAGTGTAATAATTAAATGAAAATAACTAAAAAAGGAAAGCGTAACAATAAAAAAAAGGAAAAATTAATTTAATCAGTCCCAACTATCACCCCCCTGACAAAAACAGTCCCAACTTCAATTTAATATTAATTAGTTCCAACTTTAAAGGGTGATTTACAATAGTGGTCCAGGTTAACCAGCAACTTGTATAAGAGGTTAAAAATGTTTATTTTTTTTTTATTTTTACCTTTTTTTTTTTTTTTGCTGTTTTAATTTTCTTATCTTCTATCTCCTCCCTCCTCCTCTTCCCTTTCCCCTGCCACCCCACCGCCACACATGCCCTTCCCCCGTCACACATGCCCCTCCCCTGCCACTCCAAAACCCCCTCCCCGCCTACCTCCCCCCCCGCCCGCATCCCCTCCCTGCCACACATCCCCTTTCCCTCCCACCCCACCCCAAAACACCCCCTCCCCTATTCGCGTTGTTTTGTGTCCATAAAACCTCTGTTCGAGCTCCTGTTGCTCCAATGGTGGACCCACTTTCGTGCGACGGCGAGGATGACGGTTATAACAGTGTGGATTCGGGTTGAGAAGAAGTTTACGGTGAAGGTCCGTTCACGGTTCGTGTCGGAGTTTCGGTGGGGTGTGGTTGTGATTGAATTGGGGTTCATTGAGGGAGTTTGGATTTTGGAGAGAGAAAATAGTGAGTGAATGAGTGATGAAAAATTGATAATGGTTGTTGATGGAAGCTTTTGTAGTACGCAAATAAGAAGGGGCGAGGATGAAGTTTTAATTGTTTACGGTTGTTGGTGGGTGGGTGGGTGGGTGGGTGGGTGGGTGGGGTGGGGTAGTGCACCTATAGGATTAGCTAGTAGGCTGGTTAATAGTACGGTAGAGTTGCATACTAGCTCACAGCGAGTATTGGGCATGACCGCATTTCTTCACTTGGGTTTAGGAGGGGCGAGCTCGCAGCAGTACTGGGCATGACCACATTTCTTCACTTGGGTTTGGGAGGGGCGGTAGGCAGGGGAGGATGTGGAGAAGGAGTGGCAGGGCAGGGGACGGAGGAGAGGGTGGAGTGGTGGTAGTGGGGTGGAAGGGGAGGGGGTTGGGTGGCAGGGGAGAGGAGGGGTAGGGAGCAGTGAAGGGAGGAGGGTGTAAGGAGGGAGGAAAGAGGATGAAGAAGATAGAAAAGAATAGCAATATTTACCTGCTACAGCAGGTAAGAAACCTGCTAGGACTATCATTGTAAAACACCTCTAAAGTTGGGACTGAATAATATTAAATTGAAGTTGGGACTGTTTTTATCAGGGTGCCTATAGTTGGGACTGATTAAATCAATTTTTCCTAAAAAAAATAGATGGAGTATTTGATTAGTAATAAATTTAAGAGCTTCCTACTTGTAAAACTTAAAATATAATCAAACAAAACTGTTAGCTTGTTAATGTATTAGCTAAACATCCCTGAAAAAATGTATTAGCTAATCAAATAAGCTCATACTGATCAGTTTTTATTACTAGTAAAAACTTTGCCAAAATACGGTCAGATGTAGTATGATTTCATAAAAGTAGAAAATCATTCCCAGATGTAGGGTAGAGTATCCTTGGCAAAAATTTCTGCTAACGTCTAACCTGAACCCACATTGTTTGGTATTCCATTATGCAACTTGAAAAAGTGAAGTCATTATATCCAGTAGTTGGATTTCCCACCCTTTTCAGAGAGTTTTTTAGGCAGTTAGGTTTGGGTCATCATAGTTAACTTTGCACATTTTTAGATTTTAGTGGATTGGAAGTAGGCTGGCTAAAAGATGCCCACTTTAGTATCTTGGTGATTTGACTAAAGGATAAAGAATTGGAGTTCCTTTTTAGGGTCTCAAGCTTTTTAGTGCTTCCTTGGAGGAGTCCAGGTAGTTTGTGCTTCACTAGTCACTACCATCCTTTTATAATTGGTCATTACTTGACTTACAAAGTTGAAATTTATCTTTCTACCCAAATTCGATTGTATATGATTCAAGTTTATTTATATAAAGAAAAACAGACGGGGAGTACTAAAACAAATAGTTGGTCTTGTAAGAAACCGCATACTTTTAATTTAAAGTTAGGTACGATCCAAGCCCAATATTAAGAAGAGAACTTACGAGCTTTTTGAATATAGTGACTAGTTTAATCTATTTAGGAACCAGTTTAATCTATTCATTAATCACATTCTTTAATCGCTATACTGACTAGTTTAATCCATTTGGTAAGATTGTAGTTTTTTTTTTTTTTTTTTTTTTTTTTTTTTTTTTTTTTATAATTGTCTGCTGTAATTCGAGACTGAAAGGGAAACAAAGGAGGAGAGAAGGGACGACTAGATTGGTGCAAGATGTCTAGGAATAGTGTTGGGTTAGAGCGGGATGGAATGCGCTTGTTAGGAGAATGTATGCTTGAGTTAGTCTAATTTTAAGTCAAAATTAGACCACCTATTATAATAATTAGTGTAAAACAAAATAATTTTAGCTATCTGTCGCTTTTGCATTGATTTGCACATATATCATATTCATAATGAAATTGCCGAATGTCAACGCGGTATTGATTTGCCACGTCACGGTCATGCCATGTCATATATATCCTAAAATCAAATAAGAAGGAAAATCTTTAATTATATATTAATTACTTACCGAGCTTGTTTAGAATAAAAAAACATATTTTATAGTATGCTGAAAAAAATTGGAATTAGGTGATTGACCCAACTAAAACTAAAAAAACTTTTCCCTTTTTAAATTGCCCAATCTTCTCCTAACATTATATTGTCTTAATTTCTTCTTGAAGTAAATAGTCTATATGACACCAACTATAACTCTTTTAGGTAGAACTACTAGATTTAAATTCTATTGAGAAAACTCTCATATCACCATGTTTAGCCTACATAAGTTGCATAAACATATTACTTATACAACATCTTTTGTTAACAACAGTATAAAAATCAAAAGGAACATTTTAATATACTTCATCCGTATCAAATAAGATGATACACTTTCCTAAACTGGGTATTTCAAATAAGATGCTATACTTTTTTTCTTTCCTAATATGGTAAGTTTTTACTAATTAAATTACTATAGTACTCTTATAATATTAATCTACAACAATCTACCTTAACCTAATTGTTTAGTCTCCTTGGCTGGCAAGTAAACTATTATCCCTCAAGATGTTCTTCAATGGGGACTTGTGCAACGATGTCCTAGACAGATAAATCTGATCCTCAGCTCCGTTCTCAAACATGCAAAAAAGGGACCCACTTTGGAGGTTTGGGTGGTGGTTCCCCCTCCGAAGCTTAAGTCAGGTATCAGGAGTGAAAAGGAAAAGTAGAGATAGAGAGAGAAAGTGATAGAGAATTTCTCCAGAGTAAGGGCACACTGTTCAATGAATTACCTTTCTCCTGATTTTAAGGGGAGTATTTATAGAGTTTGGGATCTAATTGCTGGCCTTTGAGGTCACCCTAATTTAGGGGCACCTGATTGGCTAGGCAATCAGAACCTGACACGTGGCAAGCAATAATTGGGTGGTAAACATCAACTAATCATATGCAGTCGTTTTTTGGGATTTGGGCATTGAATATTCTTTCAGGCCAAAAGGTGGGCTTTTACTCTTCTCCCAGTTAAACTCAGAGTTTAAGCCTCTTTTTTACTCCTTTGGGGACACGTCGACGCCCTGGATGATTCCACGTGTCTCTGACGGAGCCGTTGATTATTTAGGCCACAACACTAATATTATTAGATTAATAATCACAATTACTAAATCCTAATATCTACGCCTCAACCACCCTCTCTCTCTCTCCTCAAACCTCCATCAACACACCGGAAAACCACCCAACATTAAACCCACCACCTCCTCTCCTCTATCTTCACCAACATTCAACCGCCACAACTACCGTCTACCACAACTGCCACAACCACCAACCGCCTACCACAACCTCCACCACCATTAGCCGCCTAGCACAAGCCCCACCAGTAGCACACCCACCACCGTTGATCTCCTTCGTTATTTCTCCTTCATTCTCCTTCTTTTTCTCTCCTTCGTTTTCACTTAGAGCGACATCGATTCTCTCTCCTCGAAGCTCGACCGCATTAGTAAAAATTGCGAGAACTTGCTTTGCAGCGGAGTTCTACACCAAGACGACGTCGTTGCGGTGGCGCAGCCGGCGGCGAGGGAGGCGGTTAGGGTTGAGGTTAGGAATTTGCTGACTCGGCTTCAGATAGGAACAAAAGAGGCGAATAACTCGGCAATGGACTCGTTGTTAAGGTTGCTTGTTGAGGATGATAAAAATGTGCTGATTGCGGTTGCACAGGGGATTATTCTTGTGCTTGTGTGTTCACTCGACTCGACTTCGGTGGAGATGAGAGAGAAAATTGTTGTCGCCATTCCTAGTGTTTCGACGGTTGATTCCGGTAAGCATGTGTTAATTATTGAGGGTTTGTTGTTGTAGAATCAATTGATTAGAGTGATTGAATTAGGAAGTGGTTTTGCTAAGGAGAAAGCTTGTGTTGCACTTCAGGCGTTGAGTTCTTCTAAGGAGAATGCTAGAGCTATTGGATTTGGTTGTGGATTCGAATGGTGGTACTTATGGTGACTGGGTGGGTTGTCATGGTTCTGATGGTGGCGGGTTGGTGCTGGTGGTGTTGTGTTTGGTTCAGGTAGTGGCAAGGTGGTGCTTGTGGTGGCGGGGTAGTAGCTGCTGGCGGTGGCAAGGTGGTGCTGGTGGATCCCAGGTGTTGGTGGAATGGATTAGTTGTGTTATTAATTAATTTAATTATACACTAAGAAAAATTGCCTCGTTGTCCGTAATTCAAAAAGTGTAGCATCTTATTTGATACGGAGGAAGTACATGTTTTGTGCCTAAATAAACAACGTTTACATCAATTTTGTAAAACAAACAACAGTGTAGTAGTGCAAATTATAACAAGTATACAAATACCAAGGACCTTTGGGTCCGATGGTTTGACTTTTGATCTCCCACATGGGTGACCAAGGTTCAAATCTTGGTGGAAGTAAAATTTCAATATTGTTGGGAGGGGGGGGTTGGGGTGCTTGTTGGGCCTCTGGGTTAGTTTCTTGTGCGAGGGCAGCCAGAGGAAAGATTCTTCTTACCATGAGTTCTCGAAAAGGGGCAAAAAAAAAAAAAAACAAATATACAGATTCGTGCATCGCATCAAAGCCATATTAAGAAGTTAAAAAATGTTTCTGCCAAGAAACTAGTCAAATGAGTTAATTGTGTTTAGAGAGGTTAAAATCCCGAGTTGGAGTATAATCCCGAGTCTTGTCAACCGAGGACCTGCAAAACAAAGAAAACTAGCCCGGGGGTGTTCCCGGGAAAGCCCCTCCGACGCTCAAGTCAGTTGAGATTGAGGTAGAGAGAGAAAGTGTACAGTTCTAGAGAGAGATGCTCTGGTTTTGTTAGGTGAGAATTCAATACCTGTTCAGTGATTGGACTGGCTGCTTTTATAGTGTTGGGGATTCCCCAGACAGGAAACCCTATTGGGGAGCATCCATGTTTGTGGGAAAGTTGTCTCCCTTTTATGGCAAAGTTGCTTTCAGTCTAAAAAGACTGATGGGCTCCTTGGGAGCATATATATCAGATTCTTTAGATGGGCTTTGCATAACCTTGTTGGACCAGATCAGGGGTCCAAACAATTAGCCCCACGCCAAGTAACCGGAGTGAGATCCTCGACTTTCAGTGCGGTTGATTGGCGGAAAAATTGTTTCTGCCGATATTCCGTGAATGATATCTTGAGTTAGCGATATGGCGCTAGGATTAACCAAGCACGGGGGTCTGAGCCCCAATCCAATCCCGAGGTGATGTCTACTTCCCCGAGGTGGTGCTGGTCAGACTTAAGCTATGGCGCTCATTCCATCAGACGAGCCCCAACTTGGTACCCGGACCTGGGCTTCAGACAGACCCCGAGAAGGTCCCATCCAATCCAGTCCCGAGGTAATGCCTACTTCCCCGAGGTGGTGCTGGTCAGGCTTAAGCTATGGCGCTCCTCCCGTCAGACGACCCCCGACTCGGTACCCGGGCCTGGGCTTCAGACAGACCCCGAGAAGGTCCCATTGCTCTGGCCAGTCGTTTACCGACCCGGGGTGAGCGCAAACCCCGACTCGGTTTGGCATTGCTTAGTTGCCCAGGAGAATCCCGGGTGTGCCATTCTTTGCGCCCCTGAAGCCCCGACTGGGTACGAAACTTGATTCAGTTATGAGCTTCAGACCAACTCCTAAGAGTCCCGTGCATATTGGTAGATGACCCCGACCCGAGAGCATGCATGCCCTGAGTACGAATCCGGACTTGGTCGTCGCTGCTGTGGTGCTTAGGCTGACCCCGAGAATGCTCCTCTTTCCTCGAATGATTCCCGTCTCGGGAATATTAATCAAGACCGAGCTCTAGACGAATCTCGAGAACGTCGGTGACTCTCGACCCGCGTTGAATGCCAATCCTGACTCGATCGAAGCCGTCTTGATGTCACAGGCCGAGTTGGGTAGGGACTAACTCGGGGGCTAATAATCATTAATTCCCCTAGGATCCCGAGTTGGTTATGTGGCTCAGTGTTAATAAGCATTCCCCTAGGATCCCGAGTTGGTTATGTGGCTCAGTGTTGAGCCCCCTGGCTAACCCGAGGTGGGTATGGACCAACTCGGGGGCTAACGAGCCTTTACATAAAATCCCGAGGTGGGTGTTGAGGTACTTGGCCATTCTTTGGCTGAGTATTGAGCCCCCTAGCAATGCCGAGAAGGGTGATGCACCAACTCGGGGGCTAATGAGCCCTTCCATGGGGATCCCGAGTTGGGTGTTGAGGTACTTAGCTATCCTTTGGCTAAGTGCTGAGCCCCTGGCAATGCCGAGAAGGGTGATTCACCAACTCGGGGGCTAATGAGCCCTTCCTATGAGGATCCCGAGTTGGATGTTGAGGTACTTAGCCATTCTTTGGCTAAGTATTGAGCCCCCTGGCAATGCCGAGAAGGGTGCTGTACCAACTCGGGGGCTAAGGAGCCCTTCCTATGGGGATCCCGAGTTGGGTGTTGAAGTACTTAGCTATCCTTTGGCTAAGTATTGAGCCCCCTGGCAATGCCGAGAAGGGTGATGCACCAACTCGGGGGCTAATGAGCCCTTCCTATGAGGATCCCGAGTTGGGTGTTGAGGTACTTAGCCATTCTTTGGCTAAGTATTGAGCCCCATGGCAATGCCGAGAAGGGTGATGCACCAACTCAGGGGCTAATGAGCCCTTCCTATGAGGATCCCGAGTTGGGTGTTGAGGTACTTAGCCATTCTTTGGCTAAGTATTGAGCCCCCTGGCAATGCCTAGAAGGGTGATGCACCAACTCGGGGGCTAATGAGCCCTTCCATGGGGATCCCGAGTTGGGTGTTGAGGTACTTAGCTATCCTTTGGCTAAGTGCTGAGCCCCTGGCAATGCCGAGAAGGGTGATGCACCAACTCGGGGGCTAATGAGCCCTTCCTAGTTGGATGTTGAGGTACTTAGCCATTCTTTGGCTAAGTATTGAGCCCCCTGGCAATACCGAGAAGGGTGCTGTACCAACTCGGGGGCTAAGGAGCCCTTCCATGGGGATCCCGAGTTGGGTGTTGAGGTACTTAGCCATTCTTTGGCTAAGTATTGAGCCCCCTGGCAATGCCGAGAAGGGTGATGCACCAACTCGGGGGCTAATGAGCCCTTCCTATGGGGATCCCGAGTTGGGTGTTGAGGTACTTAGCTATCCTTTGGCTAAGTATTGAGCCCCCTGGCAATGCCGAGAAGGGTGATGCACCAACTCGGGGGCTAATGAGCCCTTCCTATGAGGATCCCGAGTTGGGTGTTGAGGTACTTAGCCATTCTTTGGCTAAGTATTGAGCCCCCTGGCAATGCCGAGAAGGGTGATGCACCAACTCGGGGGCTAATGAGC
This sequence comes from Beta lomatogona, assembly GCA_947646795.1. Classification (NCBI taxonomy): domain Eukaryota; kingdom Viridiplantae; phylum Streptophyta; class Magnoliopsida; order Caryophyllales; family Amaranthaceae; genus Beta; species Beta lomatogona. Next base: position 2,657,970 of record CANSNZ010000928.1, on the reverse strand, counting down.
CCTTCCTATGAGGATCCCGAGTTGGGTGTTGAGGTACTTAGCCATTCTTTGGCTAAGTATTGAGCCCCCTGGCAATGCCTAGAAGGGTGATGCACCAACTCGAGGGCTAATGAGCCCTTCCTATGAGGATCCCGAGTTGGGTGTTGAGGTACTTAGCCATTCTTTGGCTAAGTATTGAGCCCCCTGGCAATGCCGAGAAGGGTGATGCACCAACTCGGGGGCTAATGAGCCCTTCCTATGGGGATCCCGAGTTGGGTGTTGAGGTACTTAGCTATCCTTTGGCTAAGTGCTGAGCCCCTGTCAATGCCGAGAAGGGTGATGCACCAACTCGGGGGCTAAGGAGCCCTTCCATGGGGATCCCGAGTTGGTCATGAGGTGACTTTGAGCAATGAGCTAGCTTCTAGTCAAACTTTCCTATGTTTGACCGTTTGACCGTTGACTTTCCTAATTTAGTGCGTTCACTCTAATTTGGGCCTTTTGACTCAAAGTTTGATCCTTGGGCTTTTTACTGAAGGCCCAAGTGTAAAGGGCCCGTCAAGGAGGCCCTGAGGTTGTCGTGGTGCGGACAGGGAGAGGGATGTATATAGAGGAGGAAGAGAGTGATTTTTCCGTAATTCCAATCATTTGCATATTTCCTCAATCTCTCTCTTCTTTCTCTCTCTAAATTTCTCCATAGCTGGTTCCAGCCCCGAGTCCGTGGGTACCCGTGCCTGTTACATTCCCGAGACCAAGAATTCCCGAGAAGGCACGCTCTTCCTCTGTATTTCCTTGTTTGATTTTTGAAATAGACGTCCATATGATGGATCCCGAGTTTGATCCAAATGTCCCCGCTTCTCCTAAACTCTCGGAAGAGATACGTGGGGTTGACGGATTCCTGGTTAGCACCCGAGTCCCGTGTGAGGATCCATTAGCCATTCCCGAGGCAGTTCCTTTACCCAGCCCCTCAGATTCATTAAGCGAGGAGGATGAGGGGATAGTTCCAGGCCCTTGGGATGTTTCCATAGCCCATAGACCATGTAGCACTAGTTACCTTGACCGACTCCTTTCTGATGGGGTTGTTACGGTGTCTGAGGGGGATGAAGAAGAGGCCCCGACTACTTCAGGTTAGGAATATCCACCGCTAGATCCCGAGGGTGGTCCTCATAGTTATTACCCCGAGGCCACATTCTTGAAATACATGGAGAGAAACGCCAAGTATGTGGCGACCAAATTTTGGATCCAAGACCCGTTCTTTGTGATTCGAGCCAAGCATACCGACTCGGTGATGACCCCTCCGGTAGGATGCGTGTCGGTATACCACCAAAGCATGCAGATGGGTCTTAGATTTCCTCTGCACCCCTTCATCAAGGAGCTTCTTAATGCCTACCAACTAACGCTGACAAGTCTTCTGCCCAACAGTTGGTTAACGATAAACGGCTTTATTTCAATTTGTGACCTCCTCGGTGTTGCCCCGAGTATGCGTTTGTGGCGCAATGTTTTTATTTTGATGTTAGGGCCCGCTGACCGTCACGGCCCCGGGTGGTTCCGCTTCCAATGTCGAGCGGGCTACAAAGTTGTCCGTGACGCACCTTCGAACCAAAAAGGGTTCAGACGGATGTTCTATCATGTTTATACTTGTGGTGAGTGGGGAATTCCCATCCTTCCACCCGAGGAGGGGCCTCGCTTTAGGCTTAATCAGACGGTCCCCGAGATGTCCCGGGAAGAGGCGGTGGTGGGAATATACCTTTCCACGACCCCGAGGACGTTGACAGGAGCCCTGACCTATGTGCCTCAGAACTGGCTACCGACCCGCCATGAAGTGCGAAATGAGATGTTCTTGGCATCGGCGGGCTTGAGTTGTAGCTGTGACAAGGGTAATTCCCTTTCATCACATGCATGTGTTTAACTTTATTGCTAAAGTTTTGACATTCTTTTTATTTCAGCTCTTGCCCGACACCGACTTCACCCTGTGATGGCGGAGAGGTATGTCGACAGTGCTGCCTTGGCGGCTAAGCTTCTGGATGAGCTTGATGCTGAAACCATGTCCATCCCGCCACCTCCGAAGGTAGCTTTGAACGATAGCTTGTAGTTTATACCTTAAATTTTGTGCTGACCTCTTCTTTTTCAGGATACCGACCCGAAGAGGGCCAAGAAACCTCAAGCTCGTTCCCGCAAGCTGAAAGGGGACACCGAGAAGGCTCAGGCATTGGAGAAGGCCGCTGCATCCAAGGCCTCGGATAAGGCTACCTCGGGTGTTTCAACGGGGAGCAAGAGAAAACCCGAGGGTCAGGACGAAGACGAGCTCCAAGTCCTTGATGATCTTCCCCCCAAGCGACCCCGAGTTGATGATTTGGACATTCCTTTCACTGACATCACGAAATCTCAAAAACTGGCGAGGGTGAGGAATGCTGTCGATGCGATCTATACAGATGCCGATGATAAGGCCCTTCTGGCCTTAGGTCAGGGGGAAGTTAATGCTCTTTACGAGTCTTGGCTCGAGGTATGTTCTTTTTTTTTTTTTTGAACTTGTGTTATTCCACTTATGTCGACTTGTATTGATTTTCTCTTTGTGCAGACTTCAATCCGGATGACCTCGGTTATCAACCACCGAGTCCAATTTGAGGCGGGCCTTAGTGCTTTGAACAAGAAGGTTGAGGCCCTGACCAAGAAGGTCTCGGATCAAGAGGCCGAGATTGTTAAGCTCAATACCGAGCTGGATGGGCAAAAAGATACCTTTGAGCAAGCTCGAAAAGCGGTAAATGGGATGACCACGCTGAGGGAGGCCAACAAGCAGGTGAAGGCTGACCTCGACGCTGTCACTATCGAGCGTAACACCGCTCAAAAGAGCATCGAAGATCTTAAAGTCCAGCTGGCCGAGGCGGCAAAGAAGGCTAAGAGCTCGAAGCATAAACTGCAGAAGGCTCGTTCTAAGCTCGAGAAGGTGCAAACCGAATTTTTGCAGGAGTGGAAGAGGTCCCCCGAGGGCTTGGCCTTCCTGGGGAAGATGGCCACCAACTCCTATCGCCTGGCTGTTCGAGAGACGAAGGAACGTCTTAAGGGGATTCTCGTTGGTCCAGACTCTTCACTGAACTGGGACGACGTCGAAGCTGAGTTCGACCGTCGCATTGCTGAGGAACAGGAGGCGTCCCATGCTCGTCTTACTCCTGAGATCCCCCCTGCTATTTCTCAACCAGCTGTTATTGCTCAGGCTTCTGCAACCGCTGAGGTTACCCCGAGCTCTGTGGATCCCGCGGCTGATACTGTTGACCCCGAGGGTCTCTGTTCCGGCAAGGATTCAGACGGGGATGGTGCTGGTAGTACCGACAGTTCTCCTGATAAGACTCTGGCGGTTTAGTTTTGTTTCAGTTCATGTTTTTGACTTTTGAGGCTCTTGAGAGTTATGTTCCCGAGGCCTTTAGTTTGTACTATTTGAACTTAATGAAATGGAGTTGCTTTGTGCTTGTGGTATCTCTGAATGTAATTTGCAATTTATAATGCAACTGCGATTTTGATTTTCAATTTCCCGAGTTCAATTTTGTTAGATGCAACTGTTATGATCCCCATGTTTTCTTTCATTCATATTCCTGAGACTGTCAACTATGGGGTACAACTTACTGCCCCGAGTTGTGTCTTAACAAAATGAACTGTAGGCTCAAGTGTGGCCAAGTTCCCGAAATCCCGCCAACTCTAATAGGGTATAAATGGTTGCCCCGAGTTGTGGTTTACAAAATGAAGCACAAGTGTGGCCTAGGTTTAAATGCAATATTTCTTCAGATTATCAGCATTCCAAGGTCGGGCCAGTGGTGTGCCTTCAGGTGACTCGAGTCGGTATGTTCCAGGCTTGATTACTTCAGTGACCTTGTAAGGCCCATCCCACTTGGGCCCTAGCTTGCCTTTCAAGTGTGTCAACCCTGTGGCTTCGACCTTCCTGACCACCCAATCACCTACATGCATTGGCCTAGCCTTCACCCTGAGGTTGAATTGTCTGGTTACCCTTTGCTTGTTGCGGATTGACTTGAGTAGCGCATTACCCCGAGATTCAGGCAGTAGGTCTAGCTCGACTTTCTTCTCTTCTTCGTTCTTGTCATGCTCGTAGAAGGTCATCCTTGGAGAAGGTATCCCGACCTCGACTGGAAGAACAGCGTCACTTCCATATACTAAGCTGAAGGGCGAGTGGCCTGTTGCTTCTTTCACTGTTGTTCTTGCTGACCGGAGCGCACCCGGGAGATCGTCGACCCATGACCCCTTTGCTCCTTCCAATGATTTCTTAATCCCATTCAGCACGACCTTGTTCGCGGCCTCAGCTTGGCCGTTGGTCTGGGGTCGGGATACGGCTGAAAACCGTGTTTGAATCCCGAATCTGGAACAATAATCCCGGGTTGGCCCGCTGTTAAATTGTCTCCCGTTGTCTGATATGAGGGTCCTTGGGATCCCGAAACGGGTGATGATGTTCCTCCAGATGAAGTTTTGCACTTGTTTGTCTGTTATTGAAGCCAGTGGTTCAGCCTCGACCCATTTGGTGAAGTAGTCGATGGCCACTAGGAGGAACCTTCTTTGCCCCGAGGCTGCTGGGAATGGGCCTATTAGGTCCATCCCCCACTTATCGAATGGTAATACGGCTTTATGGCAGTCAGGGGATTTGTGGGAGCCCGAGGGATATCTCCATGGATTTGGCAGTTGGGGCATTTCTTCACCAATTCCCGAGCATCAGCTTTCAGTGTGGGCCAGTAGTACCCGGCTCTCAGAGCTTTCCCGGCAATGGTTCTTGCCCCTTGATGGCTGCTGCACGCGCCCTCATGAATTTCCCGAAGGATGTAATTGCCCTCAAATGGCGTAACACACTTCAGTAGTGGATGAGTGTAGGATTTTTTGTAGAGGATCCCCTCATGCAAGACGAACCAACCTGTCTTCTTCTTAATAGCCTCAGCCTCTTTCTCTCCCGAGGGTAGTATGCCATCTCTGAGGAAGCTTGTGATTTCCCCCATCCATGTATCGGTTCTGTCCAAGGCGTGGATCTGGGGGGAATTAATGCTTGGCTGCTGTAGAACCTCCCAGATGATGGTTCGAGGGGTCAGTCCATCCGCAGAGCTTGCCATACGGGCCATCTACTCGCAACTCCCACGACTCCCTCTCTTCTAGGTCAAGGGGTCGGGAGCTGCATTCGCTGATGAAATCCGCCAATGCTTGTGCCTTGATTGCTCTTCGGGGCTCATACTCCAACCCGAAGTCTGCCAATTGGTCTGCCCACTCGGTCATCCGAGTTGAGTGGTTTCTGCTTTCGATTACTTTCCTGATGGGTTGTCCGGTTAGGACTTTGATCGGGTGTGCCTGAAAATATGGCTTCAATTTCCTACTTGCCATGACCAGCGCAAACACCATCTTCTCAATCTGACTGTATCTTGCTTCTGCTCCTCTGTAAGCGTGGCTGATGAAGTATATTGGGTGTTGAGTTCCCTCTCTTTCAGCCACGAGTACCGCACTGAGAGCGTATTCTGATACCGAGAGGTATATATTGAGAGTTTCTCCCGGCAAGGGTGATATGAGTTTGGGCAGCGTCGCTAAGTGTTGTTTCAGCTGTTGAAATGCTTGTTCAGCCTCGTCGTCCCAATCAAACTCCTTCCTCTTCAGCGTTCTGAAGAACAACAAGCTCTTGTCAGCCGAGCGGGACAAGAAGCGTCCCAGCGCTGCTAGGCACCCTGTTAGCCTTTGAACTTCTCTCACATTCCTTGGTGATGACATGTTTAACACTGCGTTGATCTTGTCGGGGTTGGCCTCGATCCCTCTTTCATCTACCAAGAACCCGAGGCATTTCCCCCCTCTGACCCCGAATACGCACTTCTTAGGATTTAACTTCATGCCATGACGTCGTAGGGTGTTCAGCGTTTCTGCCAAGTCCCCGACGTGATCAATTGCTTTTCTGCTCTTGACGATCATATCGTCTACGTAGACCTCAATGTTCCTCTCGAGTTGCTCCTCAAAGACCTTGTTGATGGTTCGTTGATAAGTAGCCCATGCGTTCTTGAGCCCGAAGGGCATCATCTTGTAGCAGTACACGCCTTGGGCTGTAATGAATGCTGTATGTACTCGGTCTTTTTCCGCCATCGGGATCTGGTGGTATCCCGCGTTGGCATCCATGAAGCTGAGCAACTCGTGACCGGCCGTTGAGTCGACCAGCCTATCAATCTTAGGCAGAGGATGATTGTCTTTGGGGCATGCTTTGTTTAAGTCAGTGAAGTCGACGCACATGCGCCATGCTCCGTTGGCTTTTTTAACAAGAACAACATTGGCCAACCATTCGGTGTATTGGCATTCTTCAATGATACCCGCCTCTAGCGGTTTCCCCGACCTCTTCGCTGCCGCGTTTCTCTCGGGCCCTTGATGCCTGAGCTTCTGCTTGATGGGGCGGAATCCCTCCTTGATGTTTAATTCATGGGATGCGAAATTGGGATCCAGCCCTTGCATGTCAGAGGCGGAGTAGGCAAACACGTCCTTGTATTCTCGCAAGGTGTTAATCAGTTTTTCCCTGATCTCGGGACCGAGGTTTTTGCCAATCCTTACCCCATGCCCGAGATCTTCATCGAGTGTTATCTCCTCATCCTCCTCGACCGGCTGGGGTCGTTCGTATAGCTTTGGATTATCTGAAAGGTAGACCCCGAGACCAGTGGGGGTCTCCGCGGGTTCATCCCTCTTTCTCTTCCTTGGTCTTTCTTCTGAGGTTGTTGTTTTGAAACTGTTCGTGTAACACTCCCGGGCTGTCTGCTGATCACCAAATATTTTCCCGACTTGACCTTCGTCTGTTTCATATTGCAAAAGTAGCTGGTATACCGAGATGGCTGCCTTTATCTTGTTCATAGTGGGCCTGCCCATGATGGCATTATAAGGAAGTGGGGTGTCAACCACCAGGAAGTCGACCGGTAGGCTTCTTCCCTTACCTCTTTCCCCGAGTCTCACAGCCAACTTTACAAACCCGAGGGGGTACACGGATGCTCCCCCGAAGCCTATCGGCCGGGCGACCGGGTCGGGTTTACGTCCTTCTCGGTGTATTTCAGCTTCTGTAAGCATTCTAACGTGATGATGTCTGCTGATGAACCGTTGTCGACCAATATCCTCTTGACCCTTGAGTTGGCAATTTTCATTTCGATGACGAGGGGATCGTCATGGGGGGTATGAATGTGCCGGTCAGGCTCCCCGAATGTCATGACAGGACACCCCGCCTGTGTTGGCTCAATTTCCAAAACTTGATGTTTTATGGCGTGCAGGTGAGCCTTGCGGGCTCGGCTGGTTAAGCCTCCCGAGGCATGTCCCCCTGCTATTACCCCGACATAACCATCGGTGTTGTCGCTGTCATTCTTTCCTTCCTTCTCCTTCCCTTTCTCTTCCCGAGAGTGCTTGATATATCTGTTCAGCTTCCCTTGATCAGCCAAGTGATCCAAGGCCTTCTTCAACTCCCGACAGTCTTTAGTGGTGTGCCCACACTCTCGGTGATATTCACACCACAGTCGCTGATCCCTTCTTTCCTTTGAGGTCCTTATAGGGGGAGGGATGGGCAATACCGACTTGTGCTTTAGATCTAAATAGATCTCACGTCGATTTTGGTTGAAGCGGGGGTCGTTTCCATTATCTGCAGTCCTCGGGAGGAGTTGCTGGTTGCTCTTACTACTCTTGTTGGATTCCCGGTAAGGGGCTTCTTCCTTTCTTTTCTTTGACTTCTCTACAACAGGTTTGCAGATGTTCGAGGCCTGAATGAATTTCTGGGCCCGACTCATGGCCTCAGTGAATGTGGTGACTTCATTCTCAGCCAAGGACCATCTGAACTTACCTGGCCAGAGTCCCGACATCAAGGCAGTGAAGGCTACCCCGTCTTGAAGGTCAGAGATCTTGAGGGATTCCTCATTGAAGCGTTTAATGTAGTCGGCCAGGCTTTCGTGCTCCTGTTGCTTGATGGACATCAAAAGAATGCTTGTCTTTTTATTTCGACGCCCGGCAATGAAATGTTGGTGGAATAATGCTTCTAACACTGAAAAGATCGTGATGATGCCGGGGGAGAGTCCCGAAAACCAGCTAAGTGCTAGGCCCTTAAGGGTAGTCGGGAAGTAACGGCACCATGCCGCCTCACACCCTGTTTGCACACTCATCTGGGCTTTATAGGCAGCCATGTGATCGTCGGGGTCGCTATTTCCCGAGTACTGCTCGATCTGGGGGACCTTGACCTTACTTGGGTTAGGGACCTCCATGATTTCCCGACTGAAGGGCGTCATGAAGTTTAATACCCCCCTGTTGACCAAGACGGGACTTTTATTTCGTGGAGGGCCCGAGTCTCCTTCCTCTTCCGTCCTGGTCTTCTTGGACCCGAGGGGGGACCCTTCCCTCCCCCGTCTAGGGGTCCTGGATTGGGCTTGCTCCTCTTGGCGAGCCTTCTCCTGATTGGCTCTCCTTTTGTCATTAAGTAAGTTCCGAGCGTCTTGCTCCGCCCGACGCCTACGATTATCTTCGATGATTCGTCGGGCATCTGAGTATGGTGTCCTACGGGAGTTGGCCTGTCGGGGCCTTTCTCCTCCCACTCGTTGCCCGTCCCGGTTAGGGACGTGAGTGTTTGGATCAGCCCAGGGTTGCGGCTCCCCTTGGGTCAACTCTCGGGGTATCCCCTGGTTTAGTTGGGGGATTCCCGCTATGAGCTCTCGGAAGCCGCGTTGCATGTTTGCATTCAACTGCTGAGCTATTCTTTCTATGTCTGCCATGGTGATGGGGGTTTGATCAGCATGGTATTGCTCTGGGGGTCCGGTTTGCTCTTCGTTACGAGGAGTAGATCCCTCATCGTCGATGGCGAGTGACTCGACCCGCACGTTGGGTTGCTGGGATCGGATCGGGGTCGGTTGCGAAGGTACTGAGGCTCGGGTTGTTTTCCTTCGGGGTGCCATGTTACTCTCGGTACGTAGCTTTGAGATGTGTCTATCCCCACAGACGGCGCCAAACTGTTTCTGCCTAGAAACTAGTCAAATGAGTTAATTGTGTTTAGAGAGGTTAAAATCCCGAGTTGGAGTATAATCCCGAGTCTTGTCAACCGAGGACCTGCAAAACAAAGAAAACTAGCCCGGGGGTGTTCCCGGGAAAGCCCCTCCGACGCTCAAGTCAGTTGAGATTGAGGTAGAGAGAGAAAGTGTACAGTTCTAGAGAGAGATGCTCTGGTTTTGTTAGGTGAGAATTCAATACCTGTTCATTGATTGGACTGGCTGCTTTTATAGTGTTGGGGATTCCCCAGACAGGAAACCCTATTGGGGAGCATCCATGTTTGTGGGAAAGTTGTCTCCCTTTTATGGCAAAGTTGCTTTCAGTCTAAAAAGACTGATGGGCTCCTTGGGAGCATATATATCAGATTCTTTAGATGGGCTTTGCATAACCTTGTTGGACCAGATCAGGGGTCCAAACAATATACAATGCAGATCTCTTTGACCCCAGATTCAGAAACCCCACTTCACAACTAAGCCGATCAATTTGTACAGGTATCTATCCTATATACTTCTTACAGACACAAAAAAAAGTATTCGTCCATACACTATCTGAAACTATGAAAGAATGATCATCATCAGCTATAAGCCTCTAATGAATTGAACATTAGGACTTAGGAGATGTTTGGTTCAAATATAGGAATGAAAAAGTTATGGAATCAAGTAGAAGAAAGAAATGGACAAATGGTGACAATAATTGTTATTTTTATTGGATGTTTGGTTTAACAATAATGAAAAGGAATTACTTGTAAGTTGTAAGGGATTCCCTTTCTTCTTGTTGGTAGACAAGTTTGATAACAAGGAATCAAGCTTTCTACTTTAGCTAATTATGTTACAACTAGAGAATAACAAAAGCTTAATGCATTAGTTAATGATATTTTTTCTTTGTTTCACACGAGACAAAACATGATGTAGAAATCTCGTAAGCCTTTTTTTAAAGGGTCCTTTGCTACTATAAACTACTATTCTATAATCAGCCACCATCAACTATTATATGATCAAAAGTGTGATGGTCAAAGCAAAAGCATAAGAGCGTATACAGTTTCTAAATTAAGTAATATAAGTCTTATATTAGCTCTACTTTTTTCTTGAGAAGATCAATCATATATTGCCTTTTCATGTTCATTGGAGCTTGATAAAATATGTGAAGCTTGTGTTCTTCCGCCATTAAAATCGTGGCCACTTCCAAATCCCTAAAGCCCAAAGGTATAACATAGCTTATATAGAAGATCAAATTTTAAGGTTGAAAGGGAGCCTTTTTGTGTTTTTTTTTTTTAGATTTGATCGCCAGGTTGAGAGGGGGTTTGCTCGAGAGCTATCTTATCTCCCATTAATTCTGGGATCAAACCTTTAGGAAATTCGAAAAGGTAGTAGACCGGGGGGGGATTATTAAAATATATCTTACCAATTAATTAATTTATTGTATAAAACTAAAAGTTCTATATTTTGGTGAAGCTTCAACTAAATATTGTAACGAACCGCCATGTGCATATATTATTGAGAAAGAAATTGTTTATTGGAATAATAAATGGTAAACTAGAATAAACTTAGCTTGAACGATGTCATGGCGTGAACTAACACGACCCTCAAGTTGAATTTACTCCGTTATGAACACACGACCTATCGGTAATCAACCTCCAGGTATACACTATGACTATATCTCCGGTGTAGTACTAAGAAATAGTTTGACCACACTCTTGAGTGTTGCCCAAAGATCGAGAGAAAATGTGTTTAATAAATTATGTAAAGAAGAATCTATTATACAATGTATTTATGGAATCCGGAGCGTAGAACTACAACTTATAATAAAAGATACCACACCCACACCCACATTTGCACCCACACCCGCACCCGCACCCGCAAACATGTAGTGCCACTCGCCCAAGCCCGTCTTGGCCAGCCCGCGTGTAGTGACTATTTAGTTTCTTCCTTCTAGCTTTCTGACAAAGTTTAAAGGAGCTTTGACCCATATAAAGAAAGAAACTCTTATATTTATCAACGTTTTTATGAACATTATAAATATATTTTAATATTCTAAAGTATGTTTATAATTGTTTTAACATTCTAATCAAAAGAATTCTTCAAATTTGACTATTTTAAAGTCTAAAGAATTTAAAATGAAGTATTGACTTTATTTTTAAGTAAAATTTTTAATTATCAAACATCAAGATCTATTTATTAGTAAAAAAACCTTTAATGACATAAACGTACTGATCCGGTTCTCCCAAAACCAGATCATTCAATTAAATTTTTGTTGGGTGCAAATTTTTGGGCCAACAAACTGATGTGGTTTAGAGGATAACCAGATGAATATTCGATTGGTGACATAGCCCCAAAATCCTCCTCCACTTGGCGACTAACCTTGGATTATCCACACGACTAGCACGTGGTAGCAGGATTGATCTAGTACCATTTGTAACACTTGACCCATACGGAATCTAGCCTATTGTCACAAATGCACATCCAGGGCCAAGAACTATCCTCAATAACCAACACAAGTTCTGCTGTCGCATTTTGTCCTCACTCATACGCACCCTAAGAAACTTCCTAGGAGGTCATCCATCCCAAGACTACTCCCACCCAAGTACGCTTGATTATGGAGTTGATAAGAGGTTTTTAGTGTGTCGTTAAGGCACCAAAAATCGCTTTTCAAACAATATTTATAAAACCTAACGAGCAATTACCAAGAACATAGTAAAGGCAAGTCAAGGGTCGATCCACAGGGAAATTGGAATTAATCAAAGTCAATTAAGTCTAAATTACCTAATTGAAGGGTTTTTGGGGTTTTAAAAAGGTTTGGTGACAACTACGACTAGATAATATCAAGCACTAGCAAATAACACGAGATGAAAAATTATAGGAAGACACTAGAGTTAAGGTTACTAGTATGGATCAAAGCGGACAACGATTATTAATGCAATTGTGATTCAAAGGCAACGATTGCGCAAGGTTTAGTTTTCCTCTAAAATACTCGAGTCCTCTCTCGAATGGTCCTCGAGAATGATCGCTTAATCAATCAACTAAATCCTCTCTCCAATGGTCTTTAGTCAATTGATTAAGAGATCCAATGAATTTGGAAAACCCCTAATATAGGATCCCCTTAATTTCTACCCAATATCTTGGCCTAGAAATTAAGTTGATTCATGGAGATGATAAAAGAGTTCATAATTCAATTAAAAACATTTGAAATCAAAATACCAAAGCACAAATGTGATCAATATCTATCCTAAGGCCTCAAAACACCAAGATCAATGCATAAACGTCTTTAAATCATCACAATCTCATTAACAATACATTTAAACTCTAATCCATACTTTCACCCTATCTAGATAGGGAGCTACTCACTAATCATGGATTCTAAGCAATAAAACATGAAATCTACAATTAATCTAGGGTAAACATGATTAAGAGATAATTAATCTAATTGAAATAACAATTATGAAACTATAATAAAGTAGATCTAATAAAAGGGAAGAACAAATAATAGCAATGAAAAGAGATAATAAAAACTGAAACTTTGAAACTAATTGAATTAATATACCTTCAATGTTGTAGCAATCACAAACTATGATCTAGAATTCTCAAATCTTGATCAAAAACTAAGTGTTTTTCTCTCTAAAGTAAGCCCTAATAATCTCTTTAAACTCTAAAAATAATGCATAAGTTCCAAAAACTAAACTCCCCTGTTATAAGGCAAGCCTCGTCTTTTTTCTTCGCGGATTCGAATGGTGCGACCATTCCTTCTGCCCCAAAACTGACATCAAGCGTTGAACGGTGCGGGCGCACCATTGTTTGGTGCGGCCGCACCCTCCTTTTTAATATGGTCGGACAGTTAAATTTAAAACGAGCATAACTCTTTCGTTTTAGATCCAAATCAAGCTTATGACCTGTCGTTGGAAAGCTATCGAAACAAGCTTTCACCTCCAACTGGAATTACCTTCATCTGATTTGTGGTTTGAAAGTTATGTTCATTTGAAGTGACCTATAAAAGATACTATTGTGCAATGTACTCCTTTGTGCAAGCGGACATGTGCCATAGTGTGAGCGCACCATTTATCAACGTGTGCTATTTTCATTGCTTTCTTTGCCGACTCTATAACTCGTAGCCATCTTAGTTGGTTCCACCTATATTGTGAACATGGCAAAACAGGGTGAAAGCAAATGTACTAGAAATTCGGTTAAAAATGACTGAAAATCTAGCAAAAAGTTACTATGATCAAGAATGATCAAGTGAATGAAATAGAAGGGGAAAGGGAGAAGAAAGAGGGAAGAAAGGGGAGAAAGAGGATCAAAATGAGCTAAAAAGGAGTCCATAAAGTGCGTTATAAATGCACTTATCAGGAGTAACTATGAAAATAAATCCCTAAAAGAAAGATGCATCTTGTTGAAATGAGTAGCCTGCTAAATTCCTTTAAAGCAATCATGAGGGGTATTACATGAACTTAGACATGAAAGGACCAGAAACGACTCTAATGCGACCTGAATGAGACAGATCGAACTTGACCCGACCAAAAATAGCTCGACTAGCATCAACCCGAACTATACCATCAACTATGATTCCATACTATATAGTAAACGAAATTAAATTTTTTGTTATTTTAATACGCTGTAAAGTACTTTAATATGATTTGCTTTTTGTTAATTGTAAATATTGACTTAAAGTATTTTATTTTGTTATAATTTTATTTTTTTGATGATATATACTTAATTTAAATATTGACTTGGCCTGAAACAGATCTGACTCGATCCAACCTAGTTACATAGACACTAAAAAAACCTGGTCCGAATTAGACACAATCAGACCCGAAACTGACGTGATAATAAGAAGACCAAAAACAAACCCAAGACGAAGTTACCTTACCTATATATATATATATATATATATATATATATATTGACTCGAACAACCCATTTGCCACCTATAAATATAATGGCTAATATTTTTTAGTTTTGTTTTTTAATGTATACTTGGTTTGTTCTCAGTCCCCTTTTGATTTAAGGTTCTAGAAGATATTCCAAACGAAATCACCCCATGCAGGGGCGGATCTAGCGTGGGTTCAGCTGAACCCACAAAATTTTGGAAAAAAAATAAGGAAAAATCTGGAAAAAGAAGAAGGTAAAACCAAGTAAACGCGCTAGAATTACGATAGATTGTGAACGGCTCAGGGGTCGCGTGTGAAATATAAGAGCATTGGTCCAGCCCGTCACGAGTTCGAGGCTTGTTCCTAATATTTTGACACTGCTTTTCTTTTTTTTCCCCAGCAATTCAGACTTACTTAGCAAATATTTTAGACCCTTTCTCTAATTCTCTCTCCTCTCTTCTCACAAACCAAAAACCTAGGTTTCAACTTTCAGAAGTTCGTACTCGCTCGACGACGCCATTGACATTCCATTACTTCTTCCGTTCTTCACCCGTTAATCGATTGACTAGCTCGCCTCTCGCACTCTGGCAGGCGGCCCGCGGCAGACTCGTAGTCACCCAACTGGTTCCTCTTCTTCTTTGTAGGAGGCGTATTGTCGAATTTAGGTAATTTCTTTGCTTAAGCTTTCATTTGCCAATTTATTTAGTAATCAAGTAATGCTTGGATAGTTGGTTATTTACAAATTGAATTATTGGAATGGTTGGATGAATTGAAATTATTGATTGCCATGAGATTAATTGAGACTTTCAAATTTGTTGGGTGAATTTGCTTATTGTTATTGTCTTATTGAAGTTTAATTTGTGTTTTTAGGTAATGTTTAATTGGTTGTTGAAGTTTATTTTGTTTAATTTAATTATTCATCATTAGACATTAGAGTATAATTTAGTGATGCCAAATTGTCAATTGCCAATAAAGTAGTTTAATGATAGTTTAGTCACCTTTCTTGAGAGAGATCTTTTTGCTCGAGTTAGGGATGATGATGTATTAGAATGCTTTCAAAGTATAAAAACTCATAGAACGATTTTTTAGTTTATTTCTTGTAATTAAGAAGTTATTCCCGTATTTATCAGTTGTAATTCCGAACTTGAATTGATATTGGTCTTTTTTTTTTTTTTGATTTAACATCTCATCTATCTGAACCCAAGTGGGTGAATTCCTGGATCCGCCACTGATCCCATGGGAGGAGAACATCGATTCTCGTATTTGTTGAGGGATTAAAGGGAAGGTATAAGTCACCACACGAGCACGCCGACCGGATAGGGTTCGGGCGAGGGTATGTGGCACAGTGCGGTTGGGGTTGTGGAATTTTTTTATATCCGCTCCATAATTTTTGGCTGTTGCCTACATATATAAGAGCCTTGCAGTATTCTTGTTGATATACATATAAACATCTTCTCCTCAATTGTTAAACACTCACTTTGATCTAAGCATTGTTTATTAGTGTTCTCAAACTGTTCCTTTGTACTACACCGGAGTGACAACGGTTGTGTATCCATGGAGGTTGGTTGCCAAGAGACTATGTGTACAAAACAGAAAAAATTTAACTTTAGGACAGTGTTCATTCACGGCATAACTATTCAGATAAGTTTGTTAAGATTGTTCTACCAGTTTTCTTGGGTCAAATTGGAGTTGATTAATGTCTGTTTTTTTTATGTTGCTCCCGAAAATTTTATTAGTTAATTTGATAAGGATAATAAGACTTATTGTGGGATATTATTGTATTATATGACTGCTGCTCTTTATATGATTTTTAGTAAGTCGAAAAATGCTAAGGATATTTGCGATGATTTACAGATTAAGTATGGTACAGATGATTCTGGGACTAAGAAGTATGCTTGTAGTCGTTAGTTGAAGTTTAGTATGTCTGATGATAAATCATTTCTTGACCAAGTCCATGCGTACAAACATTTGTGTGTTGATATTATTGTTGAGGGTATGAAAATATGTGAACTTTTTCAAGCCAACTGTCTCATTGAAAAATTACCCAAATCTTGGGAAACCTATGCCCATTCCACGAAACACAAACAAAAGTTTTCACCCTTCAAGAGCTTGTCTCCCGCATCACAAAACTGAATCCAAGCCAAGGGGAAATCTACTGACCATTCTTCCTCTTCTTCCAATCTTGTTGAATCTAAGAATGAAGGAAAATAACCACAAGGGTCCTAATTATTTTCATCGCACGAGATAAAATACTGATAATTTCAAAATAAATGGTTGTATAATGGAAATTACTTTGTATGCGATAAATATGGACATGCTGCAAAAGATTGCTGGCAAAGGAGCACTTATGGAAATCGTTATGGAAATAAACCAAAGGACAAACAAAGCACAAGCCAACCTTGTTGAAAATGTGATTATTGTTGTAGTGTTCGAGGTGAAGTTGATAAGAAATTTGACTGAATAGGTGCTGGATGCTGAAGCAACTCGCCACATTTGTTCGAGCAAGGAGATGTTCTAGGACTATGACAAAGTTTCAAAAGGCGAATGTGTCTTCATGGGCAACTCAAGTACTGTGAGTGTACTTGGTAAAAGAAAGGGTTTTATGAAGTTAACTTCTAGAAAAATCATTCCTTTGCAGAAAGTTTCTTATGTGCCCGATATTCCCGGAAACCTCATTTCTGGTTCTCTTTTAAACAACGCTAGAATCAGCTTACTTTTGAATCTGATAAACTTGTACTAACCCGAAATGATGATTTTGTTGGTAAGGGATTTTGTAAAATGGGTTTTTTACTTGATGTTGTAACTGATAATAAAACTTCTAGTGCTTCTGTTTATATTGCTGATTTTGTTTTTTTATGGCATTCTAGACTAGATCATGTGAATGTTTGATATGGCAAAAAACTTAAATACCTTAATCTCATTCCTAACTTTAGCAAAACGTCCTTTGATAAATGTAAAGTATGTGTAAGAGCTAAGCGTCCTAAGAAACAATTTAAAGTATGTGTAAGAGCTAAGCGTCTTAAGAAACAATTTAGCAAAAGTGTTGCTTGTTCCTCCACCTTACTTGATATGGGTTATAGTGACTTAGGTGACATTAAAAATTCCATGATGAGGCAAAGATAGCGTTATTATATTACTTTTGTGGATGACTTTTCTCGGTTTACTAAGATATTGTTGAGCTCAAAAGATGAGGCTAAAGAAAAATTCTTATTTATAGAGCCGAAGTTCATAATAAATTAGAACTTAAGAAAAGAGGTTGAGATCAGTAGGGGTGAAGAATATAATAGAGTTTCCATTAAAAATTTTGTGAGTCCAATGGGATCATTCATGAGGTTACAACTCCTTATACCCTTGAACGAAATGGAATAGGTGAGCGGAAAATAGATCTCTTAAGGATATGATGAGTGCAATTCTTATTAGTTCGGGTATGCAAATTAACATGTTGGTTAAGGTCATTCTTTCTACTTGTTATGTGCTTAACCATGTTTATAAGAAGTTACATAAACCCCCTATGAATAATGGAAAGGTTTCAAGCCTATTTTAGTGTTACCTCAAAGGGCGGGAGTGTTTGGGAAAAATAGGCCTTCCGGACTTTTAAAGGACCAAGATTGGACCTAAAAATGTGGATGATATTTTCATTGGTTATGTTTCTTTTAGTGCTGCATATAAACTTTTTTTTAAGGATGCATTTTGTTTTTATTCATACCAAGTCTTTTTGCGCAGGCCATGATACAATATGGGTTGATTTATTTCTCCACCTATTCAAATAAGTCGTAAAACTTCCATTTTCACCTTGTTTAATTAAGAACCTCGAGCTGATAGGCTGTCGTCGAGCCTAGTAAAGATATACCTAACTCGGTCTCTCTAATTAAATAGAAAAGGCAAGCAAGGGTCGAATTCACAGAGAGGCAAGATTAAACACCAATAAGATAAACTTCAATAAACTAAGTTAGGAAAATCGTGATTGGAATTTGGGTTTTTTTTTAATGCAATGAAATGATTAACAAGAAAGATAACTAAATTAAACAATAAAAAACTGTTTACGATAATATTAGGAGGACTAGGGAGCCAACTCCAACTCAAGAACATGTAACAAGATGACAAATTAAACCCCTTAGCTAAAACCCCTATTTTCATGCAAGTTTAGCTAAGTGAGCATATATGGAACCAACTCTTCAATTTCATCTTTCAATCCATCGAAGTGACTAGTACTTAAGCCTCTATGGGGGCCAACCACATAAACTAACAATAAAAACCCCTATTGCTCATTTAAATCCATTAGAAAAAATAAGCCCCCAAGTAGAATGAAGAATTCATAACATTTATGAGGATTTCACCTCATACCCTAGAAAAGAGACTACTTACTCTCTTCATGAGATTCACAACACAAAATAAATGGTTCAATGGCATAGATGAGGTATGAATAGTAGAAGTATCAAGTCAAAACCAATAGCAAAAGCATGAACACCAAGTATTAAAAGCTAGCAATAAAGTAATAGAGAGAAGAGACAAGTGAGATAAAGGATTATACTAGAAATTTCAAATCTTCATGAACATCCAATTTTAAACTTCAAATTCCCAAATATTCTCTTCCAAAAGCTTTCCAAAACTACTTGATAAGAGTAAAATAATCCTTACGCTTAAACAAAGTGGCTAGATTAAAAGTTGATGTCCTAAAACGACTAAAAAGAGGGTATTTATATCCCTTATAGTTCCGCCAAAAAAAATATGGAAATCGCGAAAAATCATAAAGGAGCGCTCGCTCCATATGGCCTGGAGTGCCAGCTCCATTCATAAGTTTGCCAGAGTTGGGTGTAGGGGAACTGACCGGAGCGCCCGTTTCGTATCTTCTGGAGAAACCGCTCCATATAAATATTCCATCTTCAGGAGCTATTCTCTCGTTGAAAATGAACGGGGAGCCCGCTCCATATAAAGGGTAGACTCTCGAGTAGAATAAATGCTTATTGCTGCGGTCTTTAAGTGGCCTATTGCGGCGGTTTTGACCGCGCAACAATTAACGGCGCAGCAATAGGTAATTAATCTGTTGCTGCGGTTTAAAACCGCAGCAATATTAATACATATTGCTGCGGTTTTGACAAAAAACCGCAGCAATATTTCCTGTTTATTATTATTTAAAACAAACATATTGCTGCTGTTTCTGAGACCAGCAGCAATATGGATATTTTTATTATAAAAATGAGGTATATTGCTGCGGTTTCTCTGACAAACCGCAGCAATATCCTTTTTTTATAATCAAAAATATATAAATATTGCTGCGGTTTCTCTGACAAACCGCAGCAATATCCTTTTTTTATAATGAATAATAAGTGAACAAAAAACTTACTTCATCGAAATCCTCCGAACTAGAATATAAAATGAGTACGTCAAAAATGTTGCGCATGACAAAATAACCGCACTCCGTGCCTCCTTGTTGTTGTGGGCACTTTAACGAAAGTTTTAAGAAAATGAGTAAATTTATCGTATAATGAGAATGACATAACATATGCTTTTAATTGAATAAAATAAGTCTATTATACCTTAACACATTTCCAACTAAGCTTGTTGTGACGAACTTCGTTGCAGCTCATCCGAAACCTCCTAAAAGCACTACATAAAACAAAATCAAATGATCAGTTACACTTTATTTGCTTTATATTATAATTTAAATTCATTTAAAATATATCAAAGTGATCAACTTACGCTATCATAGGAGGTGTAATCTTTAACTTCCGCTCCTTGTGATAGCTAGCGGAATCAAAGACGTAAATAATCCCAAGCATGGGACGTATGACCAGGAGCATCCAATGACGGCTATTGCAAGATTGAACAATAATAATTACTTAGAAAATTCACATGTCATGCAAAAATCAATATTTGTAAAACTATTAAGATATAATATTACTCTTGAAAGATTGGCGCGAAGATGATACTAGCACCAGCAACGACGGATCCAGTCAAAGCACACTCAATGTAAGTCGTTAGATTCTCC
The DNA here is from genome assembly GCA_947646795.1 of Beta lomatogona. Lineage (NCBI taxonomy): Eukaryota > Viridiplantae > Streptophyta > Magnoliopsida > Caryophyllales > Amaranthaceae > Beta > Beta lomatogona. Next base: position 2,638,135 of record CANSNZ010000928.1, on the reverse strand, counting down.
AAAGAATGCACATCCGCGGTACTCTCCGGGCACATCCAACAAACTCGAACAGCATCCCCAAATCCATCCAAGTCAGACTGTATTGCCCTAAAAAAAATAGATAAACATAAATTTTATGTGGAAAATACAACTATCATACAATGAAATGTAAAAAAAAATCATAACTTTAATTATTGTTACCTCATGTACACTTGGATAATAGAAATATTAAGCATCTCCCCTTTCAAGAACTGAGCAATATCCTCCTTGGTCAGATAAGCGGTGGCATCTTCTGTATAATGGAATAATGAGCTCGGCAAGGTTACACCAACAGTATCATCGTCTACGACGGCAAGGGCAAGCGTATCTGCTAACTCCTTACAGTCTTCAGTGAGTGATTCCAAGAACGATACATCATCAACTACTGGACTATAACGAGTAGCCGAACCGGCTGAAAGCTGCTGGCTAGGACATCTAACAGCCTCCCCCGAAATCCCCTTTTGTTTTTTAGGTGTCGGTGTAACCTAATAATAATTTTTGAGAGCGCGCATAAGATTATGTAATTTTTACATTTAATCCTATTATTTGAACAAAAATGGATAAAATTTGAACAATTACCTCATTACCTAATATTTGCACTAAATTTTTTGGCCATTGCACCCACGTACCCAAAGCAGTTTCCGTAGTGTCGATTTCATATGCAGGGACGGGGACAGGTAGTGGCCAATGACCATACTTCTCTACAAAACGATGAATTTTCACTCGAAGGTGATCATTCATCATTCTAGACCCATGAACTGTAGTGGTCTCATCAAAAGCATAAGAATGTGCATCTGCCACTAGACAAGTCTTTCCACTAGTTGGATCTATCAAATACAATCGACAGGGAGTCTCGTCCTAACAATAACATAAAGTTCTTAATATATAAGATAATTATTTGTATAAAGCACATGTATATATGATAATTATTTGTATAAAGCACATGTATATATGATATTTATTTGTATAAAGCACATGTATATATGATCCTTATTTGTATAAAGCACATGTATATATGATCCTTATTTGTATAAAGCACATGTATATATGATAAATATATGTACCTAGCTGAGTGGGCTATGAAGTAGATGGCCCAGCAGATGGTGAAGCAGCTGATGGAACAAATGGAGGAAAAGGTAGCTGTGTAGGCTGAAAAGTAGCTGGACCAGAAGATGCTGAAGCAGGTGATGGAACAAATGGAGGAAAAGGTAGCCGAGTGGGCTGAAAAGCACTGGCCCGGAAGATACCGAAGGCGGTGATGGAACAAATGGCGAAAAAGGTAGCCGAGTGGGCTGAAAAGCAACTGGCCCAGTAGATGGTGAAGCAGCTGATGGAACAAATGGTGGAGTAGGTAGCTGAGTGGGCTGTGAAAGCGCCACATTCTGCATATATGTGGCAATGTCAGTTCTCCACCTTTCAGCCATTTTCTGCATGAATGCTTCCTCTTGTTCCTGACTCGAGCTCCAATAGTTCCTAGGAGGTGGAAGACCAAAAGCCTTCCTATAGCCAACATTGTAGCCTCCAAAACCATAACAACGACCCGAGTGATCTGGCTTCTCTCCAAGAGCCATAAACAGGGCGTCTTTGTTACGTACCGGAGTGAACTCACCCTTGGCTTGCTTCTCCTTGTACTCCAACTGCCAAAAAACAAGTTCCAAATAACAAAAATGTATTTAATAAATAAAAAACGTATACATGTCAAACTAAAAGTTATATATAGTGATATACATACGTATTTGTCACCGCAATCTTTGTTTCCTCACTTGGAATAAATCGATGTTTGGTGACTGGATCCTTCTTATGCATCGCGCACCACCAGTCATCACCCCGAGTAACATGAGAGGACACCGAGGAGGATGGTGTACTAGATGACGATCCTGCAGAATCAAAACTAGGTGGAGAAAAGTTCTCCTGCTTCCACAACTCTCTAGCATCCCCATAGTTCCTTTGCCCTAAGTGGTGATGATGTGTATTCTTTTTTGCACTCTCGAGCGCCTTTTCTCGCTTTTTCTGCAATAAAAAACACATTAAGTTAGTAGAATATAATTTAATTTAATAAAACACATTAAGTTATTAGAATATAATTTAACTTACTACAGCCTCATCTGACGTCATAGCCTCCTTGAAGGTAAGCCAATCCTCCGTCTTGATGTGCTTGTATACATCTGGCGGAGTATCACCTAGCTTCTCCTTCTTTGATCTGACTCTGGTCATGGTGATCCAACCAGATACCAATTTGCTCTTGAAATCCCTCCATCTGGAGTTCACAGCAGTCAAGTAATGCCTCTTATAGCTTATCTCGTCCGGAAGGTGAAACATATTCTGTTTTCCATCATAAACAAATAAATAAGCACGTTAGATCAACAATAGAACAATAAATCTCAAAATTGTAAATGAAACAAATCTTACCATAGTGTCTGTCCACATCAAATCCAACAAGGCAGGAGAAATGTTTTTCCATTTCCAATTGATGTTAAGCTCGCGCATAGAAAGACCGACCCAAATACCATACTTGGATCTCCACGTGCCTAATAGAAAAAACAATTACAAAATACAAACATTAAATCCTAAGCATGGTAAATTATAACTATCTTACAATCAATAATTACCTGTTGGTCTCCCCAATTCATCAAACTGTAAGAACATATCTTCTGTGTTGTGGAGATTCATCGTGGGACCTCTTTTACTCTTTTTAGCTGCCTTTGTCTTCCCACCTGACTTCTTCCCCCTCCCTTGTGCACCATAATATGCAGTGGTCTGACGAGGATCTAAGAATCAAAATAAGGAAACTATGAATTAGAGAACGAACAAATAAATGACATATTCAATATTACAATAATCGCGAACCTGAGGGGGGTGGCTGACGTGGATCAGATGTCACCTCAATGTCAAGTAAAGCATTTCTATCGGCTTCTACTTCCATTCTTTCCATCCAAGCATCAAACGCATCTGCAAGCACGATCGCTGTCCTCCCCCCGACGGCCTCCTTTTCCGGGTGAAATGGTGCATCGGAATCCGATGACCGATCGCTCGAACCGTCACTAGCCATATCTCGTAACATATACATAGAAACAACAAAAAGTGTTAACAAAATTTAAAACAATATATATCAACACATTATTGTAATGAAATCTATTATAAGTACATCAATTTAGTATTCAAATTACTCATATAGAACATTTTTTACCTTTAATTTTGGTCAATAGGTTGCTCGATGACCGTTATACCCTCCCCGGTGATCCACTCGCATGTAACTATTTTCAGTATCATACACATCCATCATATCATCACTTGGGATTGAGAAAGGGGGAATATCATCAAACTTATCATATTCTTCTTCATCGTCAACATCACCAACTCCTAAAATTCGCCTTTTACTATTAACAACAATGCACCACTGAGTGTCTACAGGATCAAATACATAAAACACTTGTTTTGCTTGTGATGCGAGGATAAAAGGTTCTTCAGTGTCACGCAGACGACTCATATCGACTAGAGTAAAACCACACTCATCCTTTCGCAAACCACGTCTATTATCCGCCCACTTGCATTGAAAAATAGGCATAGTGAAGTCACAATAATCGAGCTCCCATATTTCCTGAATGATCCCATAATATGATTGTGTAGCATCAATCGGAGTTTTATCCTTTGCACTCGCATACTCCCTAGATGATGCAACCATTGAACCCCCACAATTCTGTACCACCTTTGATTTCTTGTCTTGACGTTCAGTGTAAAAGGTAAATCCATTGATATCATACCCCTCATACGATTTAAAACTGTCACGTGGACCGTATGCCAACCACTTAATTGTATCGGGTACATGATGGTCGTTTGCAGACAATTCACCAATTACTTTATTATGGAATCAATCAATGAAAGACCTGTTATGCTCATTCATCAACGCCCTCTCCCCTTTTGACGGGTTTTTGTGGCGCAATTCACGCATATGTTTCTCTAAGTATGGATTAACTTTAGTAACATGGTGCAACACGAAAAGATGAGCTTTATTCAACTCACTCAATGAAGGCGAAATATGTCGCATTCCGACACCACCCTTGCCTTCTAACCTTCCCTCGTGTCTGGACTTTGGAAGGCCTATCGTCACAGCCTTAGCAAAATGAGAAGAACAATATCCTCCAACCTCTTCGGCAATTGTTCCTTGAATACAACTCGCCTCTGGTCTTGCTGGGTTCCTCACTTTCTTTTTCAAAGAACCCATATGTCTCTCAAAAGGGTATGCCCATCTTAAAAACACAGGACCACACAGTTTAATCTCTCTTACCAAATGAAGGACTAAGTGAGCCATAATGTCAAAAAAAGAAGGTGGAAAATACATCTCAAATTGACAAAGTGTTATCACCACCTCATTTTGCAAAGCATCCAACTTATCAGGGTCAAGAACCTTGTTGCATATGGTATTGAAAAATGAACACAACCTCGTGATGGCAAGCCTGACATGTTTTGGAAGAATCCCGCGTATTGCAATCGGCAAAAACACTTGCATCAACACATGACAGTCATGGGACTTCAGCCCAATTAATTTCAGATCACTCAAAGAAACAAGTCTTCTCATGTTAGATGAGTATCCAGTGGGAACCTTAATACCGTATAAACACTCACGAACAATCGTTTCTCTTGCCTAGACAATGTATAACAAGTGGGAGGCAAATATGTTGTTGTTCCCTTTCCTTTCTTAGTTTTTTCCTTAATCTTTGGCCATAAATTAGGCCGAATCTTCAATTTCTCCATATCTCTGCGAACTTTCGGACCATCCTTAGTTTTTCCCGGCATATTCAACAGTACCAATAATTGCATCACAAACATTTTTTTCAATGTGCATTACATCGAGACAATGTCTAACTGGTAAGTATTTCCAATAAGGAAGTCTCCAGAATATAGACTCTTTTTTTCCAAATGACACCATCGTCTTCCGAAGGTTTAACCCCATTACCAAATATTGTGCCCATCCCCTTAACACGATTATAAACTTCTTTTCCGGTCAACGGTCTAGGAGCTGGAGCATTTTCAACTAACCCGTTAAATGGTGCTTTTTTCTTTCGATATGGATGAGAATTATGTAGGAATTGCCTATTAATGATATAGACATGTTTCCCACAATGTGGCAAATGTGTAGCCTCCATATCATTCTCACAAATGGGACATGCCTTTTTTCCTTTGACCTTATACCCCGACAAATTGCCATAAGCAGGATAATCATTTATAGTACAGAATAGCATAGCACGAAGCCTGAAATCTTCATTGGAATACGCATCAAATACCATAACACCTTCGTCCCACATCTTTTTGAGATCTTCGATGAGAGGTGCAAGATATATGTATATATCATTTCCCGGCTGTTTAGGCCCAGAAATTAAGAGAGACAACATAATATACTTCCGCTTCATGCACAACCATGGAGGAAGATTGTATATCACTAACAGAACAGGCCAAGTACTATGTTGACTACTCAAAGTACCGTAAGGGTTCATTCCGTCCGTACACAATGCAAGTCTCAAGTTCCTAACTTCCTGACCAAATTCCCGATATCTGGAATCTATAGCCTTCCATTGAGGAGAATCTGCTGGATGCCTAAGCATCCCATCTTTCTTTCTCCGATCAGCATGCCATCTTAGGTTCTTTGCATCTTCTTTGATAGAAAATAGCCTCCTAAACCTTGGCACAATTGGAAGATACCACAACACTTTCGCAGAAGGACCCGTATTGCCCGGCCCAGGCTCAACCCCATCCGGCAATTTATAGCGGGACTTACCACACCTCGGACATTCATAAAGGTCTGCATTCTCATTTCGATACAACACGCAATCATTCGGACATGCATCAATCCGCTCATATTCTAAACCCAAAGGACACATTAATTTTTTGGCATAGTAGGTGGATTTTGGTAATAAATTACCCTCAGGAGACATATCTTATAAAGCTTCTAAGAGTTCTGTGAATCCTACATCAGTCAAATTATGTTTCGCTTTGATGTTGAAAAGGGTTAAAACCCCACTCAATTGAGTGTATTTTGTACACCCTGGATTAAGGGGTTTCCCAACAGCTTCAGACAAACTGTCAAACACTCGTGACCGCTCTTTAAAATGGTCACGTGCCCCTTCCAACATCTCACCTAATCGATCATCACCAAACTCTTCCTCCTCAGTGTCACTATTATCTCCGTGATCATTTTCATTACCTACAACATCATCACCTTCTATCCTAACATGATCTTAAATCACAAATTCATTCTCTGCCCCAACATTCAACATATCAATCTCTAATGAGTTACTAGTGCCATCATCAACAATAACCCTATTCTGAGTATACTTTCCCTTCTCACCATGCCATAACCAAATATAATACTCAGCTCTAAATCCTCGACGAATAATATGATCTCTTATTAACCTAATATCAGAAATCGTATTCACATTGTAGCAATCAACACATGGACAATATATCTCATCCTCGCAAGTAAGTTGTTGATGCTCTACAGCACGTTTACAAAAGTCATTCACACCTTGTACGAACTCCAACGTATTCCGCTTTCCATACATCCAACTTCGATCCATTTCTAAAAACCCCCACACATATATACATCCATTAAAACTTATTATCAATTGAAAAATTCACATAAATATAACACAACAAACTAATATTCAATGCATGCTTCCACTGGGTCCTTATCACTCCAACCTAACCCATTCTTAAACGTCCAATCCCACTAGTGAATGCATGTATCATCTTTGATTCTAAGTAAAATTCGGCAGCAATTTCCCTTCGTTCTCCAAGTACACGATGAAGATAATTGCTTATCTTATATGCACCCGGAGAACAAATTAGGGAAATGATTAACCGTATTTCACTTAGAATCAAAGAATCAACACACATTCACTACCTAAGTGAGATGTGACGTTTAAGAACAGTCCCAAAACGGGGACTATTCAAGACTTACTCCTAATGAGTAAATCTTGAACGGGTATCTAGGCATTATGATGTACATAAAAAAATCGCATTCAAGCGATTCCAAGTCATCACCAAACAACAAATACCAAACCATTCCTTAGATTTCCCTTCCTCTCCCATTGGTGAGTCTATAAATATGAAGGCATTGCAAAAAAAACAATCGCATTATACATACAAACAATCGCATTTAAGCGATTTCAAGTCATAACCAAACAACAAATACCAAACCATTCCTTAGATTTCCCTTCCTCTCCCATTGGTGAGTCTATTAATATGAAGGCATTGTAAAAATAAGCCCATTATATATATCACTTCAAACAATTCACCACACTTATGCAAAAACAATCCCGTATAACATTCTAGGGCATACAAAAACTTAAGCAAAATCATCACAAATTTAGTTTTTAATCCTTAAATCTCATAAGTAATCATATATATATATATATATATTATATTGAGCATTTTAACTACAATTTAAGCCAATTTTTTTTATAAATGAAAAAAGACAATTGAAAATTAATAAGAATTAATGAAAAACTAACCGTATGACATGGGGAAGGTGGCCCTAGCGGCTGTGAACGGAGTAGAGGAGCGCAAAACCGGCTGAAAACCGCACCAAAAGAAGGCCGAAAACCGAACAAAAGAAGGCCGAAAGAAACCGCACCAAAGAGGGACGAAAACACGGCCAAAAACCGCACCAAAAAGGCCGAAAACCGCCGGAAAAAAGAGTTAGGTAACCCTTGTCGCCGGAAACCGAAACCTTGTTGCCGGAAAATGAAACCTTATCGCCGGAAATTTGAAGATGGTGAGAGAGTGTGAGAGTAGAGAGAGAGAGAGTGTGAGAGAGTGCGAATAGAGAGAGAGAAAGTAGAGAAACAGTGAAGCCAAAAAAAAACCGTGTTTTAGATCCAGATTACGGGGGATATTGCTGCGGTTTTGTCAGAAACCGCAGCAATATATTAAAATAATATTTTTTTTAAATTATTGTAATATATTGTTGCGGTTTCTGACAAAAACCGCAGCAATATATTAAAATAATATATTTTTAACATTATTTTAATATATTGCTGCGGTTTCTGAAAGCGACCGCAGCAATATATTTCAGGAATAAAATGTTACACTTTTTTGAAAAAATCCGTTGGATATATATTGCTGCTGTTTTCTCTAGAAAACGCAGCAATATGGTTGGTCAAATGGTCAACTATTTGGCCAAAGCTTACTGTTGCAACCATATTGCTGCGATTTTTAATAAAAACCGCAGCAATATATTTATTTTATAATTTACCTTTTTTTTTTCGTTATATATTGCTGCGTACGGGTAAAGCCACAGCAATATCACCGCAGCAATAAGCATTAATTCTACTAGTAGTCACCCAACTGGTTCCTCTTCTTCTTTGTAGGAGGCGTATTGTCGAATTTAGGTAATTTCTTTGCTTAAGCTTTCATTTGCCAATTTATTTAGTAATCAAGTAATGCTTGGATAGTTGGTTATTTACAAATTGAATTATTGGAATGGTTGGATGAATTGAAATTATTGATTGCCATGAGATTAATTGAGACTTTCAAATTTGTTGGGTGAATTTGCTTATTGTTATTGTCTTATTGAAGTTTAATTTGTGTTTTTAGGTAATGTTTAATTGGTTGTTGAAGTTTATTTTGTTTAATTTAATTATTCATCATTAGACATTAGAGTATAATTTAGTGATGCCAAATTGTCAATTGCCAATAAAGTAGTTTAATGATAGTTTAGTCACCTTTCTTGAGAGAGATCTTTTTGCTCGAGTTAGGGATGATGATGTATTAGAATGCTTTCAAAGTATAAAAACTCATAGAACGATTTTTTTAGTTTATTTCTTGTAATTAAGAAGTTATTCCCGTATTTATCAGTTGTAATTCCGAACTTGAATTGATATTGGTCTTTTTTTTTTTTTTTTTTGGTTTTACATCTCATCTATCTGAGCCCAAGTGGGTGAAATCCTGGATCCGCCACTGATCCCGTGGGAGGAGAACATCGATTCTCGTATTTGTTGAGGGATTAAAGGGAAGGTACAAGTCACCACACGAGCACGCCGACCAGATAGGGTTCGGGCGAGGGTATGTGGCACAGTGCGGTTGGAGTTGTGGAATTTTTTTATATCCGCTCCATAATTTTTGGCTGTTGCCTACATATATAAGAGCCTTGCAGTATTCTTGTTGATATACATATAAACATCTTCTCCTCAATTGTTAAACACTCACTTTGATCTGGGCATTGTTTATTTGTGTTCTCAAACTGTTCCTTTGTACTACACCGGAGTGACAACGGTTGTGTATCCATGGAGGTTGGTTGCCAAGAGACTATGTGTACAAAACAGAAAAAATTTAACTTTAGGGTAGTGTTCATTCACGGCATAACTATTCAGATAAGTTTGTTAAGATTGTTCTACCAGTTTTCTTGGGTCAAATTGGAGTTGATTAATGTCTGTTTTTTTTATGTTGCTCCCGGAAATTTTATTAGTTAATTTGATAAGGATAATAAGACTTATTGTGGGATATTATTGTATTATATGACTGCTGCTCTTTATATGATTTTTAGTAAGTCGAAAAATGCTAAGGATATTTGCGATGATTTACAGATTAAGTATGGTACATATGATTCTGGGACTAAGAAGTATGCTTGTAGTCGTTAGTTGAAGTTTAGTATGTCTGATGATAAATCATTTCTTGACCAAGTCCAAGCGTACAAACATTTGTGTGTTGATATTATTGTTGAGGGTATGAAAATATGTGAACTTTTTCAAGCCAACTGTCTCATTGAAAAATTACCCAAATCTTGGGAAACCTATGCCCATTCCACGAAACACAAACAAAAGTTTTCACCCTTCAAGAGCTTGTCTCCCGCATCACAAAACTGAATCCAGGCCAAGGGGAAATCTACTGACCATTCTTTCTCTTCTTCCAATCTTGTTGAATCTAAGAATGAAAGAAAATAACCACAAGGGTCCTAATTATTTTCATCGCACGAGATAAAATACTGATAATTTCAAAATAAATGGCTGTATAATGGAAATTACTTTGTATGCGATAAATATGGACATGCAAAAGATTGCTGGCAAAGGAGCACTTATGGAAATCGTTATGGAAATAAACCAAAGGACAAACAAAGCACAAGCCAACCTTGCTGAAAATGTTATTATTGTTGTAGTGTTCGAGGTGAAGTTGATAAGAAATTTGACTGAATAGGTGCTGGATGCTGAAGCAACTCGCCACATTTGTTCGAGCAAGGAGATGTTCTAGGACTATGACAAAGTTTCAAAAGGCGAATGTGTCTTCATGGGCAACTCAAGTACTGTGAGTGTACTTGGTAAAAGAAAGGGTTTTATGAAGTTAACTTCTAGAAAAATCATTGCTTTGCAGAAAGTTTCTTATGTGCCCGATATTCCCGGAAACCTCATTTCTGGTTCTCTTTTAAACAACGCTAGAATCAACTTACTTTTGAATCTGATAAACTTGTACTAACCCGAAATGATGATTTTGTTGGTAAGGGATTTTGTAAAATGGGTTTTTTACTTGATGTTGTAACTGATAATAAAACTTCTAGTGCTTCTGTTTATATTGCTGATTTTGTTTTTTTATGGCATTCTAGACTAGATCATGTGAATGTTTGATATGGCAAAAAACTTAAATACCTTAATCTCATTCCTAACTTTAGCAAAACGTCCTTTGATAAATGTAAAGTATGTGTAAGAGCTAAGCGTCCTAAGAAACAATTTAAAGTATGTGTAAGAGCTAAGCGTCTTAAGAAACAATTTAGCAAAAGTGTTGCTTGTTCCTCCACCTTACTTGATATGGGTTATAGTGACTTAGGTGACATTAAAAATTCCATGATGAGGGAAAGATAGCGTTATTATATTACTTTTGTGGATGACTTTTCTCGGTTTACTAAGATATTGTTGAGCTCAAAAGATGAGGCTAAAGAAAAATTCTTATTTATAGAGCCGAAGTTCATAATAAATTAGAACTTAAGAAAAAGAGGTTGAGATCAGTAGGGGTGAAGAATATAATAGAGTTTCCATTAAAAATTTTGTGAGTCCAATGGGATCATTCATGAGGTTACAACTCCTTATACCCTTGAACGAAATGGAATAGGTGAGCGGAAAATAGATCTCTTAAGGATATGATGAGTGCAATTCTTATTAGTTCGGGTATGCAAATTAACATGTTGGTTGAGGTCATTCTTTCTACTTGTTATGTGCTTAACCATGTTTATAAGAAGCTACATAAACCCCCTATGAATAATGGGAAGGTTTCAAGCCTATTTTAGGTTACCTCAAAGGGCGGGAGTGTTTGGGAAAAATAGGCCTTCCGGACTTTTAAAGGACCAAGATTGGACCTAAAAATGTGGATGATATTTTCATTGGTTATGTTTCTTTTAGTGCTGCATATAAACTTTTTTTTAAGGATGCATTTTGTTTTTATTCATACCAAGTCTTTTTGTGCAGGCCATGATACAATATGGGTTGATTTCTTTCTCCACCTATTCAAATAAGTCGTAAAACTTCCATTTTCACCTTGTTTAATTAAGAACCTCGAGCTGATAGGCTGTCGTCGAGCCTAGTAAAGATATACCTAACTCGGTCTCTCTAATTAAATAGAAAAGGCAAGCAAGGGTCGAATTCACAGAGAGGCAAGATTAAACACCAATAAGATAAAGTTCAATAAACTAAGTTAGGAAAATCGTGATTGGAATTTGGGTTTTTTTTTAATGCAATGAAATGATTAACAAGAAAGATAACTAAATTAAACAATAAAAAACTGTTTACGATAATATTAGGAGGACTAGGGAGCCAACTCCAACTCAAGAACATGTAACAAGATGACAAATTAAACCCCTTAGCTAAAACCCCTATTTTCATGCAAGTTTAGCTAAGTGAACATATATGGAACCAACTCTTCAATTTCATCTTTCAATCCATCGAAGTGACTAGTACTTAAGCCTCTATGGGGGCCAACCACATAAACTAACAATAAAAACCCCTATTGCTCATTTAAATCCATTAGAAAAAATAAGCCCCCAAGTAGAATGAAGAATTCATAACATTTATGAGGATTTCACCTCATACCCTAGAAAAGAGACTACTTACTCTCTTCATGAGATTCACAACACAAAATAAATGGTTTAATGGCATAGATGAGGTATGAATAGTAGAAGTATCAAGCCAAAACCAATAGCAAAAGCATGAACACCAAGTATTAAAAGCTAGCAATAAAGTAATAGAGAGAAGAGACAAGTGAGATAAAGGATTATACTAGAAATTTCAAATCTTCATCAACATCCAATTTTAAACTTCAAATTCCCAAATATTCTCTTCCAAAAGCTTCCCAAAACTACTTGATAAGAGTAAAATAATCCTTACGCTTAAACAAAGTGGCTAGATTAAAAGTTGATGTCCTAAAACGACTAAAAAGAGGGTATTTATATCCCTTATAGTTCCGCCAAAAAAAATATGGAAATCGCGAAAAATCATAAAGGAGCGCTCGCTCCATATGGCCTGGAGTGCCAGCTCCATTCATAAGTTTGCCAGAGTTGGGTGTAGGGGAACTGACTGGAGCGCCCGTTTCGTATCTTCTGGAGAAACCGCTCCATATAAAAATTCCATCTTCAGGAGCTATTCTCTCGTTGAAAATGAACGGGGAGCCCGCTCCATATAAAGGGTAGACTCTCCTCTTAGGCTCTCAAATGACTTCTCTAAATGGGCTAGGGACGTAGGCTCTTCCTTGAATTCGACTTTCTAAGATCTTTCTCTCTTGATTCTTCTGTGACGCACTTAATATACCTGCAAGAAGAAGGGAATCAAAACATGGAGTAAAATAGGGCCCATATATAGGGAATAATGCCTAAAACCCAAAACTCATCATAGAAAAAGCCCTAAGTAGAAGTGTTAGCAAAATGGAGGGAAATCAAATGAAAATAAAGAAATATGCACAAAAATATGGTGGGAAATAGGAAACTAATTGAGTTAGAAACTCACTTATCAAACTGCCCCAAGCTAATCACTTGCTTGTCCTCAAGCAAAGATGCAATGATCCCATATTAAACTAAAGGCTATAGGAACAAGAATTCAAGGGAGAATATACACAACCAACAAATCAAACCTCAAAACAATTTTCCAAAACAAATATAGCAAGCCGATTTTCATGAGCAAGCAAGGTGTGGCCTCAACAATCGTTCGAACTCTTGTAATAGCGTTAAAGATCTTCTCTAAAGTCCACAAAATTCAAAGGCCCTCCTAATAGAATAAAAATCATCATCCAAAACACCTTACTACCCTATTACACACAAAGGGTTCCCCGAAGCTAAACATTTTTATTGAAAATAACAAATTTTCCCTCTTTTTTTTAGCTAATGGAATAAGTGATAGTGGGTCAAGCCCTAGCTTTCTCCATGCAGTCCGATTACCGATGAGATAGTCATGTTTCTGAGGCATGAAACAGAGTACACAGCATAATAAAGAACAATTATTGTAATTCAAAGTAAGATTTTTTAAGATCCTAACAAAGATCCAAACCATAAGTTCAACAAAATCAATCAAACAAACGACAAAAAATGCTAGAATTAGAGTAAATTAAATCAATAACAAAAGAAACTCAAGCGATTGCAAGACTACAACAATTTCAAACCCTAAATCCACGAAAATCATCGAAAAAATAGCAAAATCGGGTAAAAACTTAAAATTAAAAGAGAGGAGAGAGAAAATACCTCAGCAGCGAGGTAAACCGGAGCTTCGACATCGACATTATCAGCAGTAATGGTTGCGCGACAAAAACGAAAGGAGGAAGAGGAGAGTGAGGGTGAGAGAAATAAACGGCGGCGAGCAGAGGAGACGATAACATCGGCGGCGAGCAGAGAGAAGAGTGATGCTCCGACGAACAAATTCAGACAGCAGCCGAGGTCGGGGAGAGAGAGAGCGTCACGGATGTGAGTGAAAGTCTGACAGAGAGAGAGGGGCGAGGTGTAAAGTGAGAGAGGGAGAGAGAGAGGCGGTTCAACTAAGTTAAGTAGGGTGAGAATGTTATAACGGGGAAATTCGCCAAAATTATTTAAAAAAAGAGAACCTTTATTGATAAAGGGATGCGGTTTTTAGCTTAACTGCAGCCCTTTAGTTCCCAGCTTATTTTTTTTTTCGCGGGTGGATTAAGGGCTGCATTTTTCAAATAACCGCAGCCCTTTGCTTTTTTTCTTAGTGATTGTTGGTTTTATGGTCTCCTACCTTCTTCATATATGCTTTTCACACCTTTGTTAAGGGATTATAGGGAAGGAACTAGTACCAAACACGCGTGCGCCGCTGGGCCAGGCTCGAGCGATGGCGGTGGCGTTGTTGGGGTTCTGGTATTTTTATATCAGCTTCGTAATTTTTGGCAGAAAATCAGCATTCACATCCTCACAATTTCGTAAGTGTTACCTAATATCTTTACAAACTTGAGGGCATTAATGATTCTTTCCTTCATTAATATTTTTGTTAACTCTTGATTTGAGCCCTTATTTTGCCCTGCCGTTTTTTTTATATTTTGGTAGTTCACTATATAAGAGCCTTGCCAATCTTCTTCTGGATACGCAGAAGAACATCTTCTCTTGAACTGTTAAACACTCCATCGGATCTTGTGAGCATTGTTCATATGTTTTTTTCGAAACTGTTCCTCTTTACTACACCGGAATGACAGTGGTCATGTATCCCTGGAAGTTAGTTGCCAAGAAACCGTGTGTATGTAACGGGGTAAATTCAACTTTCGGGCAATGTTTATTCACGCAACGACAATTCAGATAAGTTTGTTCAGATTGTTCTACCAGTTTTAAATCCTACAATTGAGTATATAGAAGGAGCGTATCCAAATTCACAACATAAGTTTCATGATTTCCAGGGTTCCTCTTAGAGCGACTTTGGTAGCATATGGAATGATAAGAGAGAAATGAGGTGGATCATAATCAATCCGGATTTTTCTCCTACTTCTGACTCTTGTAGGAAGTAGGAACAACATTAATCACATGATCAGAGTCCATTACTGTTCCTCCCATAGTGGACACAATCAAGCCTAATTAACTTTGATGGTTCCTCTAATAATTTGTAAATGGCCGCGAGTACCCTTCTCTCTCATATCATTTAGGGATGGTGTTTCGGGCAAATCTAATACAATTTGGGTTTCTCTACTAATTGTGGGGACAGTTTCCCTTCATAATGGTTTACTTATGGCCCAGGAGAATTTCATTTCCTTTGGCTTATATGTAAAAGCTTGGCTTGGACTAAGCCTAATCTCACTATATCAAAAGGGCAAATAAAAGGTGTTTCTGCCAAGAAACTGTCAAAGATGAGTGTAGTGTTGAGTCTTGCAATCTCGAGGAAGGCCTCCAACAATCCTGCAAAATACAATTAAAAACTAGCCTGGGGGTATTCCCGGGAAAGCCTCTCCTACGCTCAAGTTACATGTAAATTAAGGTAAAGAGAGAAAGTGAGTAAATATTGAGAGAGATACTCTCGTTTTTGTAGATGAGAATTGAATACCTTCTAATTGATGAGACATCCCCTATTTATAGAGGATGGGACTTCCAATAAATGAGGGTATTTGAGTCAGCTCCAGGTGGTGGAGGATTGTTGCCTCAAGAGGTAGGGGTAGTCTAGTAATTACGCCATAGATGAGCCGATCTATGAAATGGGCACAAACAATTAGCCCCACGCCAAATAATCGGAGTAAAAATCGCCATTTTCAGTGCGGTTATTTGGCGGAAAAAAATTATCACATTTTTACCGAGGTCGAGCGGGACCCACGAATTCTCATGGGGGGGTTTGATGCCGGGTCGTAGTTGAGAAAGTTTTCTAGGCCAAGGGGGGGGGGTTGAACTATGCCTTTAATTAACTACCTGACGCTAGGATTAACGCCCCCAATTTACAACGGGGGGTGCCCTTGTGCACTAGTCGAGCCGAGGGTAATGTAGGCGTGGATTTTTCATTCCTTTAACGCTATGAGGCGGTGTGAGCACGTTAATTTGACTACCCATTGTTAAGGTTTTATTAAAAATATGTTTTGAAGTCTCCAATAATTTTTTAGAGGAAGAATCATAAACCTAATTGGATATTGAAATTGAAGGAACATCTTAGGGACTTATCAAATGTATATTTCCCCTTCATGACTCCATAGATGGTCAGGAACCAAAAATTGAGTTCGGGGGTGAGGGTACTGTAGGCGTGTTTTTATTTCACCTAAGCGATGTGAGCGCGTATTAGATTTGACTACCCCACTGTAAAGATTTTATTGAAAATTGTTTTGTATTGAAAGAAGTAGCCAACAATTCTTTTTAGGAAGAATCATAACCTAATTGGATATGGGAAAACGTAGGGACAAATTATCCAATGTAGATTTCCCCGTCCTGACTCCATAGATGGTCAAAATGAACCAAATATTGAATTCAGGGGTGAGGGTACAAATATAGTAATAATGAACCACATTCGCCCAAAGTTGGCCTCTACTAAATATCGATTCATTGCAGAATTTATGCCAAAGAATAATCAAATAATGTTTTAAGCACCCTAAAAATATTTAGTCTAAGTTGGTTCAGGAAACACATAAAAAGACTAATTTCTAGTGACATGTTATTAGGCAATCAATATTACAGGGAACCTAGCAGGTTGTTCAAATTAATCTGATTAATGTTAGAACAATTCTTTAGGTCTTGTTTAACAATAATAACATGTGGGTGATAATAATCATGCAGGACAATCATATAATATACATATAATAATCAGGCAAGCATATAATTATGTATGAAAATAAATAAAAATAAGAAAAGAAAATATTGTAGGGAGTTAGTATAATATACAATACTTACAGTCGCATGAATTTATTAACAATCTACATCATGAATAGAATGTTAGTAACTTCAAGAAAATAATAAAAATAAATAAGGAAATAAATAAAGAAAGATTGTTAATTTAATTGACCCTCAGAAATTATGCCACCGTCCGGGGTCGTTGATTTGTACGGATCTTGGAAAATTGAATGTCGAACAAGGCTTAAAAAATTGTATCTTGTGTTATGTTGCGTCGTATAATGTTGTTGTCGATGAATAGTTTATAGCAGCATTAGTGTAAGGGTAGGTATTAGGCGTGAGATTGAAAATTAAGATGTAGTACATGTGTGTTAGGCGTAAGTATTTGGGTAGCAGGGGTGATGTGGCGTATGAAGGTGATGATGAATATTAGATGGGGTGGAGTGGCGCAAGGAGGATAGAGAGATCAGGTGACGATGAATTAAACTAGTAGGCTTAGGGAATTTGTGAGGATGGCCAAGTAATATGATGAATCGGTGGTAGGGAGATTTTGTGATATGTGTATTGTGGTATTGTTGCCGTGGAATTATGAGAGATGTTGGGAGAATTTTATAGTGAAGGTAGGTTTAGGTAGTTGTATTGTAATATGTTTTGAAAAGATAGAAAGTCTCTAAAATATTTTTATCATAAAAGATTTTAGAAAAGAGTTAGATAAAAGATATTTAAACACAGTTTGGGAAAAGATTATTTTTGTAAAAGATATCTTTTATTAATAAAACTAATCAATATAATTAATTAATTCTATTAATTAAATTGGGCTAGAAAAGGGATTTTATAAATTGGGTTTTCATAAAAACTATTTTTAAAATGTTTTCAAAGATGGGCTTTTTGAAAGGTACTCTAAAACGTTTTAGGAAATGGGCTTAATAAAACTAGTTATAAAAAAGGTTTTCGAAAATGGGTTAATAAAAAGAGTTAGAAAATGGTTTTGGGCTTAAAACATTTTATTTTAGACTCATTCTTTATTCTTTCCTCGATCCGGACCAATTGGAGCATGGTATTAGTCATCATAGGGTTGGATTGAATGAAGGTGTATGGGATGGGCTTAGAATTTTCGAAATTCATTTTTGAAAGGAACCCCTGTTTTATCTTTTGTTAGGAAAAGATGATGGATTAATTTTGAAAAATATTTTTTTTGAAATGTCGTGGTATGATGATGATTAGTAAATGTTTTCGAACAAGGTAGAATAGAATATGGTGTAGGATTGATTTTGAAAAATTGTTAGTTTTTGAAATTGATTGAATATGGTAAGGTAGGATTGACAGGGAAGATTAGTTGAATAACAGGGAGAAGATGGGAAGAGGTAGACATGCATGACAACTCTAACTCTACAATGACCCTTTAGATGCATTGTTTTTTAGGACAGATTCGATCTTACATGAAAAGACTGACCCTTTTTTTTGAATATTATACTGACGCAAACTTGTTATCTTAGACTCGAACAAAGGTTAAAAGATCAACAAGCATGGGACGATTAGGCTGCGTGCCACGCAACTGGTGCGCACGGCGCAGAGCCTATGCTTCTGGCGCGGGTGCATTGCGCCAGGCACAACTTAATGCGTTTGGCGCAATGCTCTGCGGCACGCGTATTGATAAATTGACGAAGGTTCGGGCGAAAACGGCGATTTGTTTTAGACGCAATTTGCAATAATTTCGGGTGTAAAGCATATTAGCAGGCAAAAATTGCAATCATACATGAATGTCATGTAACATGGATGCAAAAGTTCCCACCTAAAGTCCAGTTCTATGTTTGAAACTATTGGTCAGGTTTAGGTTCAGTGTGAAAGGGTCCATGACTAAGAGATTGATCCCACGCTTCGTACCCCTGCTTAAAGAGGTGGTCACGTGTAAGACGCACTCCAGTCTAAAGTCAGGAACAAAAGAACAATGCCATGGTTGGGTAGGTTTGCTTATAACTAAGATCCAACACTATCGCTCAGGAAGCTTTTTGGAAGGACAAAGCGCAAACCCCCCGGGGGTGACCTCACACATAGAACATGTGCTAATGAGGCAAGGTAGATTGTCCTTATGGTGGCTGAACAATAGCCATGCATATGCAAAACTTTATATTATTCAAAGGCATAAAAATAAGAATGAATCGTATTTTTCAAGTTTCACCCACTCATTAAAATTTTTTTTTTTTAAAATCCTCCCCAGTGGAGTCGCCAAATTGTAGGCATGTTTTTATTTCGCCTACGCGGTGTGAACGCGTATTAGATTTGACTACCCCACTGTAAAGATTTTATTGAAAATTGTTTTGTATTGAAAGAAGTCGCCAACAATTCTTTTTAGGAAGAATCAAAACCTAATTGGATATGGGAAAATGTAGGGACAAATTATCCAATGTAGATTTTCCCGTCCTGACTCCATAGATGGTCAAAATGAACCAAAGATTGAGTTCGGGGGTGAGGGTACGAATATAGTCATAATGAACCACATTCGTCCAAAGTTGGCCTCTACTAACTATCGATTCATTGCAGAATTTATGCCAAAGAATAATCAAATAATGTTTTAAGCACCCTAAAAATATTTAGTCTAAGTTGTTTCAGGAAACACATAAAAAGACTAATTTTTAGTGACATGTTATTAGGCAATCAATATTACAGGGAACCTAGCAGGTTGTTCAAATTAATCTGATTAATGTTAGAACAATTCTTTAGGTCTTATTTAACAATAATAACATGTGGGTGATAAAAAATCATGCAGGACAATCATATAATATACATATAATAATCAGGCAAGCATATAATTATGTATGAAAATAAATAAAAATAAGAAAAGAAAATAATGCAGAGAGTTAGTATAATATACAATACTTACAGTCGCACGAATTTGTTAACAATCTACATTATGAATAGAATGTTAGTAACTTCAAGAAATTAATATAAATAAATAAGGAAAAATTGTAAAAAATAATCCCAAGTTTTAGGTGTCTTCCCATATTAATCCCAAGTTTAAATTATTTTTGAATAATCTGAAGTTTGGGAGTCATCTTCCCATATTGGTCCAAAAGACCTATAATCGTTTGAACTAATTTTAAAAAGTTGATAAGACACCATTTTATTTAAAAAAATCACATCTAATCGCCTTCATCACCACTCCACTATTAAAATGAAAGGCAAACGGAAATGTTTCACGCGGCGTATTGACCTTTAAAACGAGTTCTAAACCGACTTTTTTCACTAGAGACCAATAAGGGAAGACTACTAACAAACTTGAGATTATTTAAAAATAATCCAAAGTTGGGATTAATTTGGGAAGATGGCCAAAACTTGGGATTATTTTTGACAATTTTTCCAATAAATAAAGAAATAAATAAAGAAAGATTGTTAATTTAATTGACCCTCAAAAATCATACCACCGTCCGGGGTCGTTGATTTGTATGGATCTTGGAAAATTGAATGTCGAACAAGGCTTAAAAAATTGTATCTTGTGTTATGTTGCGTCGTATAATGTTGTTGTCGATGAATAGTTTATAGCAGCATTAGTGTAAGGGTAGGTATTAGGCGTGAGATTGAAAATTAAGATGTAGTATATGTGTGTTAGGCGTAAGTATTTGGGTAGCAGGGGTGATGTGGCGTATGAAGGTGATGATGAATATTAGATGGGGTGGAGTGGCGCAAGGAGGATAGAGAGATCAGGTGACGATGAATTAAACTAGTAGGTTTAGGGAATTTGTGAGGATGGCCGAGTAATATGATGAATCGGTGGTAGGGAGATTTTGTGATATGTGTATTGTGGTATTGTTGCCGTGGAATTATGAGAGATGTTGGGAGAATTTTATAGTTAAGGTAAGTTTAGGTAGTTGTATTGTAATAGGTTTTGAAAAGATAGAAAGTCTCTAAAATATTTTTATCATAAAAGATTTTAGAAAAGAGTTAGATAAAAGATATTTAATATTAGTTTGGGAAAAGATTATTTCTGTAAAAGATATCTTTTAGTAATAAAACTAATCAATATAATTAATTAATTCTATTAACTAAGTTGGGCTAGAAAAGGGATTTTATAAATTGGGTTTTCATAAAAACTAATTTTAAAGGTTTTCAAAGATGGGCTTTTTGAAAGGTACTCTAAAACGTTTTAGGAAATGGGCTTAATAAAACTAGTTATAAAAAAGGTTTTGGGAAACGGGTTAATAAAAAGAGTTAGAAAATAGTTTTGGGCTTAAAACATTTTATTTTAGACTCGTTCTTTATTCTTTCTTCGATCCGGACCAATTGGAGCAGGGTATTAGTCATCATAGGGTACTAAATGGGGAGACACGATTTATGTGTCTACAGGTACAATATAGTCAGGAACTATATTGTCCATTGCTGGCCTCTACTAAATACCGATTCACAACAGTTTTTATGCAAAAGAATAATCAAATAACGTTTTAAGCACCCTAAAAATAATTAATCTAGGTTGGTTCAAGAAACACACAAAAAGACTAATTATTTAGTGACAAGTTATTATGCAATCATATTACAAGGTTCCTAGCAGGTTGTCCATGTTATCTGAATTAGTTAGAGCATTTATTTAGGTCTTGATTAACAATAAATACAAGGTGATAAATATTGCAATCAGGCATGAAAAATAGGATGTTCATAAAAATAAATAGAAATATGAAAATAAAATACTGCAAGGTGTTAGCATAATATATACAATACTTACAGTCGCAGGGACGAGTTAACAATCTACATCATGAATAGAATGTTAGTAACTTCAAGAAAATAATAAACAATAAATAAAGAGATAAAGTAGTTAATTTAGTTGACCCCCAGAAATACAGATCTTGGAAAATTGAATTATTGAACGAATCTGAAAACAAATACTATGTGTTTTGTAAAATGTCGCGTTATATTTATTAGGCGCGGGGCGTGTATTTTTTGTGAGTATAGGTGAAATAGAATTATTAGGATGATGAGGATGATGAATCGTGGATGAATATTGAAGGATGATGATTTTGGTGAGCTGATGCGTGGCAGTATGATGATGAAGAGTGATTAGTATTAGGTAGCATTAGAAGGTGTAGGTGTAAGATGATGGTGGATTGATGATCATGCGTGTGATGATGAAAAGGAAGCAGGGGGTGGGTGGAGAGGCGCAAGGAAGATCGAGAGATCAGGTGGTGATGTATTGAAGTAATGGGCTTCGGGATTTTGAGAGATGAGTGTTAGTTGGTGAGATTTGTTTGAGGGAGATGCTGCCATGAAATATTATCAGGTGAGGAGAGTTATTATATAGTTTTAGGTAGGTATTTGTATTGTAATAGGTTTTCGAAAAATAGTAGGTCTCTAAAAGATTTAATTCTTACAAAAATTCTAGAAAATAGTTAGACAAAAGATATTTAAAAACACTTTGGAAAAAGATTATTTTTATAAAAGATATTTTTATTAATAAAACTAATCAATAAAATTAATTAAGTCTATTAATTAAATTGGGCTAGAAAAGGGATTTCATAAAAATTGGGCTTTCATAAAACTATTTTTAAAAGGCTTTTTTAAACATGGCTATTAAAAGTTATTTTAAAACGTTTGAGGAAGTTGGCTTAGTAAAACTAATTATAAAAAGGATTTTCGAAAATGACTTAATAAAAATGGATTTGGGCTTAAAACATTTTATTTTAGACTCGTTCTTTATTCTTTCCTTGATCCGGACCAATTGGAGCAGGGTATTGGTCATCATAGGGTACTAAATGGGGAGACACGATTATGTGTCTACAGAAGCCCCCACTTTGACTGAGGGTTGTAAAACCGAAAGTCAAAGTATACATGTCGGGACAGATAATGATTCTAGATGCTCTGCAATCCAAAATAACTCTTTTGCGCCGATACCTGCAAAATAAGCAAAAGCTTCAGGAACAGACATGTGTGAAACATATTTGCCAAATAATTGTAAATTTGCAAAAATGAAATGATATGTGGAGATAGTATCATGAGCTATTCTGGTCTGGCTCATGTCGGGGTAGAGCTGTTATGGTCCCGCTCTAGGGTATTGATGGGGTAGAGCTTTTATGGTCTCGCTCCAGGGTATTTATGATGTATAAAGCTATTATGGTTCCGCTCCATGGTATTGATGATGGTCCGCAGACCCGACGATTGTCTGCCGCCTTTCTGATTGATAATGGTCCGCAGACCTAACGGTTGTCTTCCGCTATTGTTGTGTTGATACATGTTAAATGCAATGAACAAGCATGCAAACAGAAAGGAGTAACTTCCGAAAAGTTCATTCGCTTAAAAACGAGAAAGAAATGTATAACTTACGAAAAAGTTCATTCGCTTAAAGCGAGGAAGAAAAGCATAACTTATGAGAAGTTCATTCGCTTAAAAGTGAGGAAGAAAAGAACAACTTACAAAAAGTTTATTCGCATGAAAGGGATTATTCGAGGTAGATTGATTTGGGTTAAAAGCAATTGGTATAGGAATAAGTTGCGAAAAGTTCATTCGCTCAAAGCGAGAAGGAATAACTTACGAAAAGTTCATTCGCTCAACAGCAAGAAATATAACTTACGAAAAGTTCATTCGCTATAAAACGAGAAATATAACTTACGAAAAGATATAACTTACGAAAAGTTCATTCGCTAAAAAGCGAGAGATATAACTTGCGAAAAGTTCATTCGCTAAAAAGAGAGAAATATAACTTGGGAAAAGTTCATTCGCTAAAAAGCGAGATATGATAACTTGCGAAAAGTTGATTTGCTAAAAAGCGAGAAATATAACTTGCGAAAAGTTCATTCGCTAAAAAGCGAGAAAGATAACTTGTGAAAAGTTCATTCGCTAAAAAGCGAGAAGGGATAGGACATACTAATGACCTAAACTATGAGGATATAGTGTAAGTGTGCAACTGCGTGACACTAAATTGCAGAACGTGTATAATATGTGTGTGTATGTGTGACTCGATGATTGATGCTAGGATCCTATGGCTAAGGATGAAGGATGCATGCAACGATTGACATAGTGTTTGTATAATGCGAGATGCAAATGCAGAGATATGACACTAATGCAGATGATATGATATGATGCTTTGTTGTTCCTCTAAGCTCAATTTTTTGTTTAAAAATCTGTTTTTTTTTTTTTTTTTTTGAAAGTGGAGAAATGGGAAGCCCCCAAGGATGATCCATGTAGGTCATGATCGATTCGAAATGCATTATAGTTGTTACAGGCCTAAGTAAGCCCATAAAACAGTTATAATCTCGTATGGGTCTCGAGCCCATAATTTTTTGTATGGAATCATAATGAAATCCTAATCAATGGAGCCTAATGATCTTCAATGCAGCCAATGGATTATATTTTCGATTTGGAGTACGTTATAGAACGAGCTTTTATAGCGCTTGAGTTGAATATACTTCGAGGTTTGTATATCAAGGGCCTAAGTGAGCCCATAAAGTAGGTACAATCTTGTATCAGTGTGGGTTTTGGAACCCAAGATTTCATGTATGTACTCGTAATGAAGTCCTTATTAAAATAGGCCTAGACTTGGAGCCTATGATTTTTTGTGTGGACCAGTGATGAAGCTCCCCGTAAGATGGAGTTAAAGAAGTATTCAGCTTGATTGCTTGATTTTGAAGATATCTCGTCACGCTTAATGGAAGTTTCGACCAAAGATTCCATATAGGGTTCCTAAGGTGAGAAGACAAGAAAGGCCAAAGAAAGAAACACTTGAAAGATGAGGCGCAGTCATAGCACTGAGTGTTGAAAGGTTATGCTAAGGTAGGCTTAGAAGCGATAATGTGGCTGAGAAAACGGCAAGGGATAAGAACTAGAAGAGAACGGAGCCATAATGAATTGACTCACACAATAAGGTAGGTTAATGATGCAATTTCAAATCCAAGTCTAGTTCTAAGGGTAGGGATGAGCATTGAAAATTCATGATTTTTGTGCGATCGCGCTTTTCTCATGGGCCTAGGCAAGCCTTAAAAAATATGTTTTGAATTAAAATGGTTGGGCCTCAAAAAAGGTTGCCTACGTATCCATGATGGTATCAGGCCAGTCGTAGCTCTTAATATTTTAATCGGTGGCCTAGCATTTTGCTTTGGAGCCATTTGCAATGAATTAGGCATTGAATTAAATATTGATTTGGAAGAGGTATTTAGCAAGGGGGATGTTGATGTAGGTTTGGTTTGGTTTAAAGTGGTCGGACCTCAGGTTGAGGTTTCCTACGTATCTTTAGCAGAATCTGACCATTCGTAGTTCAGGGCAAGTGAATGAGAAGGTGCCCTGACTTTTGCCCAAGTCGCCCTTATGGGTTTTCGACCTAGCGGGCTTTGGTTTGTCTTTTGTGGCTTATTGGGATGCAAGGTGCATGGTTGTTAAGAAGGTTTATTACAGAGATTTGCTTTGACTTGTAATGGTTTAGAATCGAAGGTTGAAGGTTTTGAAGGAAATACCTTTGACAAAGCTATTGATGGGCTTATTTGCATTACTTCTCTTTTTTTTATATATATTGTGCACTTTTTGTATCATTTTTGCATTTGCTTTTTTTTTTTCTTGTTTGTTGCTCTTTTTTTTAATTGCCCTTTACATTGAATATCTGTCAAATGTACTTCCCATGAGGTAGGTTAAAGGGAGAGGGGTGTTATGCATTTAGGTTGAAATGGAGGAATATTTGTGGGGAAGGGGAGGAATGCCTCTTTTATATATGCCAGTTGTTCATTGCCTTTATTAGAATAGTCATGAGAATTAGAAATTCATTTATTATAAGGCGACAATCGTGATTTCCATTAATGCTCATTAGTGCAAGGTAAGAGAGTAAATAAAGAAACACTCATTTTTATTTGAAAATCATGAGTACATGCAATAAAAAGGGAAATCCTATATCAGACTGGGAAAAAAAAAGAGATGAAACAGAAAATGAAATCCTAAGTCTAGACTCCTACGTCACGTGACAAGTGATCTTAAACCTGAGGCCTTTTTGTAGTAGGAGAAATTGAAAGTCTCCCATCATCGATCATGTCCTGAATAAGGCCTTGCAATGGGTAGCAATTGTGAGTCTTATGTCCATAGCCTCTATGGTACTTGCAATAAGCATCTTTGTCACAATTTGGCCTCCTTTTATCTTCGTTTGGATCTGGAGTAGGCCCAAGAGGGGAAAGTGCGCCTTTTGTGCGAAGGCGGTCAAAAGCTGTTCCATAACTTATACCCAGTGAGGTATATTCTCTCTTGCGTGTTCTTCGAGGTCTGGTAGGAGCATCTATGACATTAATGGCATTATTCTTGTTGTTGTGGGCGTTTTTCAGTAAATCATCCTCAATTTGCACGCCTATATCATACAACATTGTAAAACTTGTGATAACTAAATACTTGAGATGGTTTTTGTATTCAGGCAACAAGTTGGCGATGAAGATGCGAATTAGGTCTTTTTCAGGAGGCTTGGAGACCATGTAAGAGGACTTCTCTCGCAACCTGTTGAGATATGTAGTAAAGCCTTCATTATTTTCCTGTTTCACTACTTCCAATTCCCGTAGTGAGGTTTGGATTACAGCATTATGTTCATATTGTTTCATTAACTCCCTGGTAATGTCGCTCCAAGTTTTAATATGCTTGGGATCCAGTGAATAGTACACTACTACATTTTTCAATAAAGGCAACAGTTGAAAAGACTCTAATGCAACGACACTTGGTAAGCCGTTGCAATAGATCAAGCTATTGCAACGAATTTTTAGTACCGTTACAGTAGGGTACTTAATGCAACGGCTACTTAGACTTTGTGCACAAGAATTATATCAATTGCAACGGTATATAAAATGTCGTTGCATTGCACTAGGTAGTCTACCGTTGCAATAGATTCATTTTTATCACTAATGAAGTAATATCATAGCAGCGGGAACATTCTCTTCGAAATTTTGGTGAAATTCTTAAATTTGATTTCTCCCCTCCCAAAACTTCAAAAACGAAATTGTTAAGAAAAGCCACCTCCCCCCGCCTTCCCACTCTCTCACTATTTTCCATCATTCCCCTATCTGATTCTCTCGCATCTCTCATTCTCAAATCTTTACCTCCATATTCTACATCTCCCTTGGGAGTTTGTCAAATTCGCGATGCCCAATTCAAATCCGCGATGCGCAGTTGAAGATTCTCGAGCGTCGCCGCAATTCGAATCTCGAATAAGGTAAAATTCGAATTCCTAGGTCGTCTTTCTTTAGAAATTCTGTTACCCTCTTTGAATTTGATTGAACCCTTCTGTGATTGATGGAAACTCGGGGCTTAGGGTTGATGGGGAGAATTCTTGGGTTGATGATAATTCAAGGTAAAACCCATCTTTTCCCAGATTTGAACCCCTTCGATTTTCATTTTTTGTAATTACGTTTTCGTGCGCTGTCTGATTTTAGGGTTTCTGTTATTTCAACTTGTTGATATGTGTTTTGATGTTTTATTTTCCTCGCATTTGTTTGTTCTATATCTGCTTTTTTTTAATTTTTATATTTTTGGAATGAATGAGATGAATAACTAGAAAAAGAAAGCGATAAAAATTAGGAATTTTCTGAAATTTTTGCTGGTGAGAGGTATATATAGCACTTTTACACATTGATGAATAATTATATTAGTATTGATGAGATTTTTTGCCATTGGTATAGACATTTTCTAATCTGAAATATCTAATGTGACATTTGTATGCATGTTTTACAATCTGTGATGAACTACTAACTAATCTTCGTTGGTTCTTACTATATAGATTGCTTATTAACATATCACCATGCTGTAGAAGACTTCTAAATTACTCAAATAGCTTGGTATTTATCGTGCCCGCCATTAATGTAGTGTTCTTGCTCTCTTTCTATGATGGTGATTGCAACTAGTGATGCTTAACTTTGAGTAGCTATTATGTAATATATAACCTCTACGCATATTGATACTCTTGTTAATTGATGAACTAAGTTTGAGTTGTAATAATATTCTTATGTTCCATGTTCAATTTACTGCATCACTAGTTATTATATTATTTGAAATCCCACGATGCAATTAACTTGATATTGGTCATTGATAAGTTTATTAGACCTGGAGAGAGATACAGATTGGATTATTGACACATGAATTATCATGGCTTTGTGGTTTGTCTACTGATTGGTTTATCTAAGTACTTGTTGTGCACCAGCTAGAATTTGTCATGCTGCAACTGTCGCATAGTCATTTCTTTATTGCCTCCCGTTGTGTGCTGCTATTTGGTACATGGTTATGTGATGCAAATATTAACAGCTAGTTTGGGTACACAAAGTGGAAGGATAAAGGAAATGAAGGGGAGAAGAAAAAGGGGGAAAGGAGGGGGAGATCAGAACCACCTATTACATAGTTGAATAACATTTTATGGAATAAATATGCTCAAATTTTAGAAAAATTCTTAAAATTCTGACATTAATCTGGAATCTAAATTATGAACATAAGACATTTTGCTATAATTATTTTTATCTCAACTCTATTTTTTTATTTCTAAATTAAGAGTTTCACACTATTACAATGTTTAAATTTTTAGGTGAACAATGAGCCAAATGGAGGAGATCAAATGTAGATATCTCACTTCTTAGACGGCAAGCACTTGTCAAATGAGGTATTATTCTCTCACTTCTCTCAGTAACTAGACATAATTGTGTTGCAAATAGTTATTACGTTGATTCTAGATTTCTAAATCACTCATAAGGTTGATATGGTTGCTAATAATGTGTGTTGGGTTCCACGTATGTTTCTGACATCGTTTGGCCATATATAAGCAAGAGTGAAACTACATAGACTAAAACCATCAGGATATGAAAAGAGACAGGACATGTTTCCTGTTTCTCATAAGGCTTAGTGCCATCATAAGATGCAGACTAATCACAAAAAAGGGCTAAACAATTAGTAGAGAATTTTACATTAATAATGAATCATGTACCTAAAATCAGTAATTTTGCAAGCACATAGAAGAGATAGATGAAAGCACACAAAAAAGGCTTAAACAAGCTCGAGTTTGAGTTGTTTAATTGCACGTACTCATGGAGCACCATATATAAACTTGTAGCAAGCACATTAAAAAGGACAGGAATATTTTCCTATTTGTCTACCAACACACTCACTCTACATGCTATTCTATCACCCAAACAACAGTCTACTTCTCCTCACGCCAACTCTCATATAACTCTAACTGTCCTTCTTTTTTTTTCTTCTTTCTCTCTCTTTCTTACACATTTATATTTGGGGCTCCATTCAATGAAAATGAGCAAAATATGATTGACAAATGTGATCTCTAAATCTATATCAACATTCAGCAAACATTCTATCTCAATCAAGTCTTAATTTCATCATAAACTCAACATTTTATCATGCAAAAAGATCAGTACTTTACATCTTTTTTTTATCAATAGTTTTATATGCTCAAAATTAAATCTCCTTTCTAGAAAATTGTCTCAACTTTCTCAGGGAAACATAGAAAGTTGATCAAACTAGAAAAGAAAAGAACCAGGTACTTAAATGAGATCTAGTGCAAGTGAATACAAAAGCATGAATTAAGTGCTCTCTCTACTGTCGAACCAGGTACCTTGAAGCTTCTGTTGCTCGCTTACATAATCAGGATCCAGTTGCAAGAAAGTGTAATAATAGTTGAAAAAGGCTATTAGTATGATCTTTGTTGGAATGTAGAAAGAACCTGCAAAAGAATTCTCTATTTAGGTTAAGATGTTTCAAATAAATAAACAAGCTCTAGCTTCTTGTATCCCCCTCAAACGCTTTATAACTCCATTTTCGATTTTAATTGCTAAATATAGTGTTCTCTAACTATTTATAGTTTTTGAATTTATTAGGTGAACAATGAGCCAATGGAGGAGATCAAACATGGATGTCTTACTATATACGCTATTGGTGGCCGGATCTAGCTAGCTATATTTTGTAATATGGTGCTTGCAGGCAGCATTTAGAAGGAAATTAGGGATGTATATGCTAGAAATATCTTGTGGTACATCAAACAATCATTTAGTTTTGTTTGATTTAATACATTTCGTTTATATTAGTAAGAATTTAGTCATGATTGTACTATTATAAATTCATTAGTTTAATACAAACACAACAACTTTTTTGATCAGCTTTTGGAGCGCCTTTTAATCTTTTGTCACAAATATATACATGTGTATATATATATTATCGACTGTACAATAGCTTGGAGTAATAGGCATTGCAATAGTTTGGAGTAATAGAAGTTGTCAACCGGCGTTGCAATAGCGTTTGCTAATGGGTGTTGCAATAGCTTTTGCTAATGGGCGTTGCAATAGCCTAACAGTCGCATGATCTACATGAAACCAATGACTCACATAGCCGTTGCATAAAAGATTGGTCTAGAGCAACGATTCATCAATCCGTTGCAATAGTCCCATAAGTCGTTGCAGTAGGCCTATTGCAATGCCTCCAAATGCAACGGTTCAAAACCGTTGCAATAGGTCTACTGCAACGACTTTTGGGCCTATTGCAACGGTTTTTGTGTGTTGCCTTTGCCCTTTAATGTAGTAGTGGTACCAGATTTGGCAGATTGGGTCCAACGACATCGGGAACACCAATTGGGTAAAGTTCAGGGTCAACCGATTTGATGATCGTGGTTGCACGGAAGTTCCTTAAATGATACTTTGGATTATCAGTTGGTTTAAATTTAGGGATGTCAGTTATAGGGAACTCTTCAGGAAGTTTCCCTTTCCATTTGGTGTTATCAATGGGCTCAAAATAGGAATTTGCGTTGGTTACCCTATGAACAACACTCTCCATTGTCTTGTTGAATCCAGGAGACTCACCAGACTCGATCTTCTCAAGCCTTATAGCTATTTCTTCCATCATGCTGGACCGCTTAGTTAAAGCTGTAGACATTTCAGCAAGTTGTTGCTCGTTATTCGATGGACTGCCCATTTCAATGTCGCTTGATTTCTACATAGATCATCAAAGGAGATTTTGAGATAGAATGATGATGGAGAGAGAGAAGTGGAATGAAAGAATGTATGTTTGTTTAAAAGTTGAGCTTTTAGGAACAAATCTGAATATCCTAAATAAATGATGATTTTTTTTTATTTTTTTATGCACCTAGACCTAATGCATGTATGTATGACTCTTTTGGATGCACCTAGACCTAATGCATGTATGAATGACTCAATCTATGCGTTCGAACCTGTAAAGGCTGCCTACATATCCCAAAAGAGGGAATCAGATCGCTTGTAGTTCGGGACTACTGATGCGGAATGCAGGAAATGAAATGGAGAGTATAGATGTACTGAGACTCCTATATGCCTATGAACTCTAGTTATGCATGTAGTGTATGAACGATGGACTATGCAATGCAAAAGGATTCTAGTATGAATGCAGTCCTAATTGATATGAAATTCCAATGACTTGAGAATCCTAAACTTGATAGACTTTTAATGATGTTAGAATTCTAGATTTGACAAACTTTCAAGGATGTTAGATTCCTAATATGCATGAAACTCTAGTGGACCTAGACTCCTAAAATGAATGGAATTCAACTGGCTTTAGACTCCTAATATGGGCGGAACTCTAATGGATTTGAAACTCCTAAGACGAACGAATTTTAATGGATTTAGACTCCTAAGATGGATATAATTCTAATGATTTTAGACTCCTATTATGGGTGGAACTCTAATGGATTCAGACTCCTAAGATGGACGGAATTCTAAGGGTTTTAGACTCCTATTATGCATGGACTTTCTATGGACTATAGACTTCTAAGATGGATGGGACTCAAACGAATGAAGACTCCTAACATGGACAGAGTTAGACGGGGTTAAGAACTCTAAATGGAGTGAAACTGGATGAACCTAGACATATGAGCTAAATGGACTTCTAATGAAGTTAGAATTCCTAAGTTGATGAGACTTTTACAACAAGATGGACACTAAGAAGAATCCTAAATGGTATGCACATAAAGGATGGATAATATACATGAAAAGATAGGATAGAGAAAAAGGATGAATTTTTGAAAAAAGATATGTGATAGGAAAAAAGATGGAGGTTTTTTTTAACAAAAAAAAGGTGGAGATGGCACTTTTGAAGTAGATAGGAGATTGAAGATGGGATGAAATTTTAAAAAAGATATGAGAATAATTTTTTCAAGAAAAAAAAATATTGGGATAAATTTTCAAAAAAATGGGAGATCATTTAAAAAAAAAATGGGAGATATAGTTTGGTAAAGGATGGGGATAGAATTTTCGAAATAGATAGGAGATTATAGATTTAAATTATTTTTTTTATTTTTGTTTGGATTTTATTTTATTTTTTTAAAAAAGAAAAAGATGGAGATATTTTATTTTTAAGATAGATTTTTGAATGAAAAAAATGGGATGAAGTTTAATGGAATTATCCGGCGAATACGACATTGAACCTACTTCTATCGAGTATACACATCAACTAACAATGATGCGCTAAAATCGAAGCAGTGAAGAAATACAATTTCGTCAGATGCAATTCAAAGCGTTGATGCGAACTGCTGCGCTGGGCGCGACATTGGGCGTGAAACGCAACACTGGAGCGTAGGACATCTGATGCACGCGTAGGACGCAACTTACTGCGTGGCACGCAGTCTAGCGCGCCGCGCGCAGCTGCAGCGTACCTTGGTTTTTCATTTCTTGATCGTGAGACTTCGTTTGATAATATTCGACTCGAAACATTGATGACACAAAACAATTTAAGCCACGCACGCACAAATATGCACAAATAGGATGATAGTATGCAAAGTTCCACCCTAAAGTCAAGTTCTACGTTTCAACTATGGTTAGGTTTTGGTTAAGGCTGAAAAGGGTCCATGACTAAGAGATTGATCCCACGCTTCGTACCTTTGCTTAAAAAGGTGGCCACGTGTAAGACGCACTCCAGTTCTCAAGTCAGGAACAAGAGAACAATGCCATGGTTGGGTAGGTTTGCTTATGACTAAGATCCAGCACTATCGCTCAGGAAGCTTTTTGGAAGGACAAAACGCAAACCCCCCGGGGTGACCTCACACATAGAACATGTGCTAATGAGGCAAGGTAGATTGTCCTTATGGTGGCTGAACAATAGCCATGCATATGCAAAACAATATATTATTCAAAGGCATAAAAGAATAATGAATCATATTTTTCAAGTTTCACCCACTCATTTAAATTTTTTTTTTTTAAAATCCTCCCCAGTGAAGTCGTCAAATTGTAGGCGTGGATTTTTCATTCCTTTAACACCTACACGCGGTGTGAGCGCGTTTATTTGACTACCCATTGTTAAGGTTTTATTAAAAATATGTTTTGAAGTCGCCAACAATTCTTTAGAGGAAGAATCATAAACCTAATTGGATATTGAAACTGAAGGGACATCTTAGGGACTTATCCAATGTAGATTTCCCCTTCATGGCTCCATAGATGGTCAGGAACCAAAAATTGAGTTCGTGGGTGAGGGTACAATATAGTCAGGAAATATATTGCCCATTGCTGGCCTCTACTAAATACCGATTCACAACAGATTTTATGCAAAAGAATAATCAAATAACGTTTTAAGCACCCTAAAAATAATTAATCTAGGTTGGTTTAAGAAACACACAAAAAGACTAATTATTTAGTGACAAGTTATTATGCAATCATATTACAAGGTTCCTAGCAGGTTGTCCATGTTATATTAATTAGTTAGCACAATTATTTAGGTCTTAATTAACAATAAATACAAGGTGATAAATATTACAATCAGGCATGAAAAATAATATGTTCATAAAAATAAATAAAAATATGAAAATACAATACTACAGGGAGTTGGTATAATATATATAAGGAAAAATTGATAGGAACAGTCATAACTATGGGCGTTCCGCCATTTTCAGTCCCAACTAAGGATTATTTCTGAGCGGTCCCAACTATATATTATTTTTGCCAAAATTGGTCCCAACTGGCTGGTTACCTGTTTAACAGGTTAAAGTCAGTTTCCTTCTTCCTTTTTCTCTCTCCTATCACCTCCTTCCTCTGCCACCCCTCCCTCTCCCACCCTCGAAATCCCATTCCCCCTCCCCTGCCACCCTTCCCCCTCCCCAGCCACCCCTGAAATCCCCTCCCCTGCCACCCATCCCCTTCATTCTCCATTGGACCAACTATACTTACAGTTGCAGGGACGAGTTAACAATCTACATCATGAATAGAATGTTAGTAACTTCAAGAACATAATAAAAAATAAATAAAGAAATAAAGTTAGTTAATTTAGTTGACCCTCAGAAATTATACCACCGTCCGGGCTCATTGATTTGTACGGATCTTGGAAAATTGAATTATTGAACGAATCTTAAAACAGATTTGTGTTTTGTAAAACGTCGCGTTATACGTATTAGGCGCGGGGAATGTAGTTTTTGTGAGTACAGGTGAGATAGAATTATTAGGATGATGATGATGATGAATCGTGGATGAATATTGAAGGATGATGATTTTGGTGCGCTGATGCGTGGCAATATGATGATGAAGAGTGATTGGTATTAGGTAGCATTAGAGGGTGTAGATGTGAGATGATGGTGGATTGATGATCATGCGTGTGATGATGAAAAGGAAGCAGGGGGTGGAGTAGCGCAAGGAAGATCGAGAGATCAGGTGGTGATGTATTGAAGTAATGGGCTTCGGGAATTTGTGAGGTGAGTTGGTCGTGTAATTGTGTTGTTTGGCCGCGGGTTTTTAAGAGATGAGTGTTAGTTGGTGAGATTTGTTTGAGGGAGATGCTGCCGTGAAATATTATCAGGTGAGAAGAGTTATTAGATAGTTTTAGGTAGGTAGTTGTATTGTAATAGGTTTCCGAAAATTAGTAGGTCTGTCTAAAAGATTTACTTCTTAAAAAGATTTTCGAAAATAGTAAGACAAAAGATATTTAAAAACACTTTTGAAAAAAATTATTTTTGTAAAAGATATTTTTATTAACAAAACCAATCAATAAAATTAATTAAATTGGGTTAGAAAAGGGGTTTCATAAAATTGGGCTTTCATAAAACTATTTTTAAATTTTTTTTCAAACATGACTATTAAAAAGTTATTTTAAAACGTTTTAGGAAGTGGGCTTAGTAAAACTAATTATAAAAAGGGTTTTCGGAAATGACTTAATCAAAAATGGATTTGGGCTTAAAACATTTTATTTTATACTCGTTCTTTATTCTTTCCTTGATCCGGACCAATTGGAGCAGGGTATTGGCCATCATAGGGTACTAAATGGGGAGACACGATTATGTGTCTACATGTAGCGTCGTAGGCTGACCGAGGGGCTACTATGGGCCAAAAAAGGAACATCCAAGTCGAAGTGCTCCAAGTCCGGAGTGCACACGGTTCACCGGGGATGGTTCATCTCCTGCAAGCCGAGGGGCTATTTCTCGAGGCGAGGGAATCTCGTGCCCGGCGTGTTTTGCAGCGACTGGCGCATCGAACGCACCTCACCCGAGGTGGTTCGACTCCCGCAGGTCTAGGGGTTCCTTCTCGAGTCGAGGGGTTCTCGAATCCTGTGTGGACGCCTGATCCACCAAGCCCCGACCGAGTCGACTCTCAGACTAGGGGGGTCACGTCTGATCCACCAATGCCCTCATCAATGTTTGAAGTGGAGACTAAGGCGGGTCTTTGGTTTGAGGGACTCACTCCCGACCAAGGTCAGGGCATGGGGCTAGCCTCGTACGTTGCCCGACCGAGGGGGTGTTGTATGTTCACCGGGGGGATCACGTAGAGCCGTGGGAGCATTTTCGTGTTTAGGCACTTAGCAGACTGAGTGGGTTGCAGATGCGCATGGCGCACGATTTGCGTGCAGCACATGGTCTTAAGCGTGGGAAGCAGACACGCGCACCAGACGTGATCTTGTGCGCAAAAAAATGCACCTCACCCAAGGTGCTACATCACCTACAGGCCGAGGGACTCCTGCCCGAGCCGAGGAGGTCTTGTATCCGAGAAAGTCCTCGGGGCCGAGGGAAGTGTTGTTGCTACTCGAAGGGCTCATGTGGGCCAAGGAGAAATCTCTCGTTATGGTGATCGCTTTGAGCAAGCCAAGGACTCAACTTTGCACATGGTCAAGGCCGTTGTGCATGTTCGAGGCACTTGCAATAACCTTTTCGAGGGCGGTGCTCACCAAGAGTTGTCACGTGCTGACAAAACCAAAAAGCGTATTGGCCAAGGAGCTGGCATAGACCGAGGCACTTGGCGCACTGGCCGAGGATCTTGCGACAAGAGTCGTTGGATGCATTGGATTTTTTGGTCTCCGGGTCGAAGCATATAGCAGGTCGAGTCAGTCACTCCCAATGTGAGGGGGTTTCGAACACGAAGGGATCCCAAATTCGAGAAGGTCCTTGAGGCTGAAGGGGGTGATCTTGTGCGATGGTCGAGCTGAGCGGTGGACCAGTAGTTGCTCGAGCAGCTCAAGTGTGCCCAGGGGGTTATGCTCAAGGGGCTCCTTGACCGAGTTGGTTCGTAGACGAAGTGATTCGTCCCGGGGCCGAGGGACGTCACGCCCGACCCAAGTTAGGTTCCAATAATGTATACTTAGGCTAAGTGAGTGGGGCACTCTTTTCATGACCGAGGAGGTGCCGATGGAGAAGTTTTTCAATTCGGGAGGGCTAATGAGTCTCATGTTTCCCGAGTAGGTCTCACGACGCTACTTGGATACCGAGTAGGTACCAATTACCGATACTTAGCCGTTTATTAGCTAAGTTAACAGGACGCTTCTCTTATGACCGAGTAGGTGCCATCAAGTGATAATTAACCATTTTTTGGCTAACTGAGTAGAGCACTCCTCATGACCGAGGAAATGCCAATGGATTAGTTCTCGACTCGGGAGGGCTAGTGAGCCTCCTGTTCCCCGGGGAAGTTCATTTGTTTGGACTTAGCTATTTTCGCTAAGTGATGGGGTATTCCTGTCGTGTCCATGGAGGTGCCCCGAATGATGTGCTCGACTCGGGCGGGGGGGATATGCCCCATGATAGAGTGAGGTGGTTCATTTTTTTGCACTTAGCTATTTTCGCTAAGTGACAGGGTACTCCTGGCATGGCCATGGAGGTACCGCGAAAGATGTGCTCGACTCGGAGGGATAATGATCCATATGCTCCCCGAGGAGATTCAATTGTTTGTACTTAGCTATTTTCGCTATGTGATAGGGTTCTTCTGGCATGGCCGAGGAGGTACCACGGAAGATGTGCTCGACTCAGAGGGCTAATGAGCCACATGCTTTCCGAGGACGGAGGTTCTTATATTTGTTTGCAGTTTTTAGCTATTTTTGCTAAGTGATAGGGTACTCTCCTAGCATAGACGAGGATGTACCGCGTAAGATGTGCTCGATTCAGAGGGCTAATAAGCCCCATGCTTCCCAAGGAGATTCATTTGTTTGCACTTAGCTATTTTCGCTAAGTGATAGGATACTCCTGGCATGGCCGAGGACGTACCGCAGAAGAGGTGCTCGACTTAGAGGGCTAATGAGCCCCACGATTTCCGAGGATAAAGGTTCATTTGTTTGTAGTACTTAGCGGTGTGAGCGTGTATCTAACTACCACATTGCAAAGGTTTTGTATTGAAAATATTTTGAAGTCGCCAACAAGTCTTTAAAGGAAAACTCATAAACCTAATTGGATATTGGGAAATCGTAGGGACAAATTAGGGACTTATCCAATTTAGATTTCCCCGTCCTGACTGGCTGACTTTGTAGATGGTCAATGAACCATAGATTGAGTTCGGGGGTGAGGGTACGAACACGGTCATAATGAACCACATTCGCCCATTGTTGGCCTCTACTAAATATCGATTCATGTCAATTTTTATGCAATAGAATAACCAAATAATATATTCATATACCCTAAAAATAATTTAGTCTAGGTTGGTTAAGGAAACACATAAAAGACTATTTTTTTAGTGATATGTTATTATGCAATCCAAATTTCGGGGAAGCTAACAGGTTGTCCAAATTACCTGATTAATGTTAGAACAATTCATTAGGTCTTGATTAACAAAAATAACATATGTGGTGATAAAAGCATTAGATAGGACAATCAGGCATGCATATGATAAAATATATAAATAAATTAAAAAGGAAGAAGATTAGAATGTACAATAGAACAATTTTATATTAAAGATCTACATCATGAAAGAAACAGATAGTAATATAGTAATATAAAAATAATAAATTGATTCAAGGACCCTCAGGATAATACCGTGGCTTGGGTCTGAGAGATTGACAACCTCGGGACGAGCAATCGTGAAGCCTGAAGATCTGAACTTGTATGTATGTCTGAAAATATGTGTTTGATAGTATGAGTTTTGTAGAGACAATTCGTAAGGTATTCGTAATGTAAAAGTCGAGTGTCAATTTCTAATTTCTAATTTTTCTGATTTTGGACAAAATCCAAAAAGTCTCTCTCTAGTTTTTCTCTCTAGGGTTTGAGTGTTTAGTCTTGGGAATCGATTTTCCACAGTCTCGTAATGCGAGTCTGTAATCCTTCCTGGGGATTTTGTCGGTTATGATGGCCGACTAAATTGTTTCAAAGTGCTCGAATTCGCGGATAACTGAAGTTGAGAAGGAAACTATTATTGTAGCCGACGATGTCAGAGAACACAAAAATCCTAATATTAATCTTGCAGTAGTAGGGAAAGTTATGACTATTAGGCCTTATAATTTTGAGGTTTTCAAGCGTACGCTGCACCAAATCTGGTACATCTCAAAGCATGCTCTTGTTTGTCCGATTGAAAACAATCTATTTGTGGTCCAGTTTGCAAATGCTCACGATAGGGCAAAGGTTTTGGAGGGACATCCATGGACTTTTGATCAACATCTTGTGATGATGAATGACATAGATGGTAGTGCTCAACCCTCAGACATAGCTCTAACTCACTGCCCCTTCTGGATCAGACTATATAATCTCCCTATGGATAGTAGAACGGAGGACCATATCAGGCGGATTGGGAGTAGTTTCGGGGAAGTTCTTGAAGTTGAATCGGAGGGAGTTTTGTGGGACAAATCATCCAGGATAAAGGTTGATCTGAATATCACTAAACCTTTATGTCATATTAGGAGAATTCGGAATTCAAAGGGCAATGTGGTGACGATAGATGTGAAATATAAGCGTCTCCCCAACTACTGTTACGCTTGTGGTATAATTCAGCATATAGAGCGAGATTGCTTATGTGTTCCGGAGGATGAACGTGTCGATGACACACAATGGGGTGCATGGCTGCGTGCCTTTCCAAGGAAGGGACGTCTTAAGCTTCAGGAGGAGATGAAGAATTTTTTGTCATGTTCCAAAAGCCTCATGTTCAGTGACAATAGCAAGGATCCCTCGAACATCATCCTTCGTGCCAATCCCAGCGTGGCCAGCGTTGACACCCAAGTTGTTTATGAAACTTCGACGGATGAAGTAATCCAACACATTCAACCAAAGATGCAGCAAGCTGCCCAAGCGAGTATGGTTCCGAATATTTCTACCCCGGTATGTCATGCTCAAACTCTAACTTTTTCTGCTGGGTGTGTTGATAAAAATGAGAGTGGAAAGAAGTTAAAATTTTTGAAGAAATCTGGGGGGAAAAAGGCGTCCAAGGGAGGCAGGTTGGTGGGGTGGAGCCTGCTTCCTCACCTACTATATCCCCTAGAGAAAAACGAAAACTTGATGACAAGATGATAGTAGATGATGAACATGATGTTTCGGTTTGTGGTAGTAAGAAAATTCATTTGTTGTATGATGGGATTGTGGGCAGTGGAGTCACTATTGTCGAGGCGAAGGTTGGCGAGGTCCAACCTCGCCCTTCATTATGAATCTTTTCTGCTGGAACTGTCGGGGCTTGGGCAAACCCCAGGTAGTTCGTATGCTTCGTCAATGGAGCAATGTATATAGCCTTGATTTGCTCTTTATTTCTGAAACTATGATTGGTGGGGGTGCGGTGCATAATTTGAAGTCAACACTTGGTTTTAACAATGTGATCTATGTTGATATCGTAGGTAATTCGGGTGGTCTGTGTCTTTTTTGGAGAGTGATAAGGTGAATTTTTCTCTTGTTTCTTATTCTCGCAATCATATTTGTGGGGATATAGTAGATGAGAAGAATGTGGTTTGACGTTTTGTTGGGATTCATGGTTGGCCGGAGGCTTCTCAAAAACATAAAACCTGGGACCTTATGCGTTCATTATGTGCTTTCTAGGGTCCGATTTTGTTCGGGGGTGATTTCAATGAAGTGCTATGCTCTAGTGAAATTGAAGGTGGTGCGGAAGGGGAGACGAGGGCTATGCTCGACTTTAGGGAGTTAATGGAGGAAAAGGAGCTGAGAGACTTGGGTTTTGTTGGTTCGTGGTATACATGGGAGAGGGGAAAAGAGCCTCACACTCGTATTCGCGAACGGTTGGATCGCTTTGTTGCCAATGCTCAATGGATGGAGATGTTTGGTAATGCGGGTGTTGAACATATCACCCGCTTTAAGTCTGACCATACCCCCTTGTGCTGCATCCCAAAGGCATGCATACTAGGCGAAGGAAAAAACAAAAATGTCTCCACTTTGAAACCGTATGGTTACTTGACCCAGAATGTGAAAGTGTATTTGGCGCAGCAAGGGAATCAAATGGGGATCGAGGGCTGGTGGACAGGATTAAATGTGTGGCAGGTGATCTTGAGGGCTGGAGTAAGACAAAATTCTCAAACTTTGAGAAGAAAATTGGGAGATTGAGAAACGTTTGAGAGAGGTGCAGCAGGGTTAATGTTTGGAGGATTTTGAGTTGAATGTGTCTTTGCAAAAGGAGCTTGATGATTTACTTGAAAAGAAAGAAGCGTACTGGTATTTGAGATCTCGAGTTGCAGAACTTCGAGATGGGGACAAAAATACTACGAGTATGTACTTCCATCATAAAGCTTCTCAATGCAGGCAACACAACTATATTCATGGGTTATTCGACAAGGAGAGTCAGTGGAGAGAGGAGGTGGAGGAAGTGGAGAATATTATCAGTGACTATTATGGTACTTTATTTTCTACTAGCCACCCGTCTCAGGCTAACATAGATGAATTACTCAGTGCCATGGTTCCAGTGGTTACCAATGAGATGAATGATGCCCTCACTAGGCCGTGTTCGAAAGATGAGGTCTGGTTTGCTTTAAACCAAATGCACCCATGTAAAGCACTAGGCCCCGACGGTATGCATGCTTTCTTTTTCAGACATTTTGGCATATTATTGGTGATGATGTTACTGCTGTTGTTTTGAGTATTTTTCATGGTACGAGACCTCCGGATAGCATTAACCCAACTATGGTGGCACTGATCCCAAAGGTGCGTTCTCCGACTTAGGTGCCTGAATTCCATCCTATAAGCCTCTGCAATGTTGTCTCTAAGCTGGTATCTAAGGTTATAGCAAATAGATTGAAGCTATTACTTCCTGATATTGTGTCTGAGAACAAGAGTGCCTTCGTCCCTAGGTGCCAGATCACAGACAACGCTCTTATTGCCCTTGAAATTTTTCATTCCATGAAGCATAGATTTCGGGGGAGGAGAGGTACTGTTGCTATGAAACTGGATATATATGACTAAGGTGTATGTGAGATTTGAGTGGGACTTTCTCAGGTATCTGTTGCTGAAGTTATGGTTTGCAGATAAGTGGGTTCAGTTGATCATTGATTGTATCTCTTCCTTGCGCTACTCTTTTGTAGTTAATGGAAGTATTTGTGGTTCAGTTACCCCTCTAGGGGTCTTCACCAGGGTGATCCGATCTCCCCCTATCTATTCATATTGGTTGTTGATGCTCTTTCCTCCCTTCTTAATAAAGCAGTGAGGGAAAATCAGATTCATGGTGTGAAAGCAAGTCGGAATGGTCTCGATATTTCTCATTTAATGTTTGCTTATGACATTTTGCTTTTTGCTAGAGCTAACCGACATGAATGCGCAACTATAGTTGATATTCTCAACAAATATGAAGCCGCATCTAGTCAGAAGATTAATATTCAAAAGTTGGAAGTTTCCTTTAGCAAAGGAGTTTTTGCTTTGCAGAAGCAGGAGTTGATTGATTTTTTGGCTATGAGTCAGGTTGATAGACATCCGAAGTTTTTGGGAGTCCCTACTCTTGCTGGTAGATCAAAGAAGGTGATGTTTAATGAGATGAAAGATCGCATTTGGAAGAAACTATAGGGTTGGAATGAAAACTTGCTCTCTCGGGCCAAAATGTAAGTGTTATTGAATGCAGTGGTTCAAGTTATTCCTACTTATCTTATGGGGGATTATAAAATTCCTATACGAGTGATCCAATCCATTCACTCAGCCATGGCTCGGTTTTGGTGGGGTCAAAAGGGTGCAGAGAGGAATATACATTGGAAAAGTTGGGATTCCCTATGCATACCAAAGTGTATGGGTGGGCTGGGTTTTCGTGATCTTGGGGTTTTTAATGAAGCTCCTTTGGGCCGTCAAGCTTGGAGATTGATTCACTTACCCTCCTCCCTCTTGGCTCGAGTTATAAAGGCGAAGTATTACCCTCACTCCTCTTTTCTTGTCTCTTCTCTAGCCCCCGTGGGTAGCTATTCGTGGAAAAGCTTATGGGGGTCAAAATCTCTTGTGAAGGAAGGTTTGTTGTTGAGTGTTGGGGATGGTGAGAAGATTAAGGTATGGGAAGATCCACGAGTTTGTAATATAGAGAGCAGATTCTTGGCGGGTGCCGGGAATTGATAGAGTTTGGGATTTGAAAGATGTGGGGAGGCGTGAATGGCGGGCAGATTTTATCATTGCTCATTTTGGTGAAAATGATGCAAAGGCCATCTTAGCTATTCCTATCAGTGAAAAGCTACCGGAGGATACATTGACTTGGGCGTTCTCTAAAGACGGGCGATATTCTGTTAAGACGACATATATGCTCGAAAAATTCGGAAATCTAGATACTTTCCACCAAGCTTGGGTGAGAATTTGGAGCTTGAACGTGTCTCCCAAGGTACGTCATTTCTATGGAGGTTGTATACTGCAACTCCCCCAGTTCGTGCTCTTTTGAAATTCCGTCACTTGTTAGACGAGGATGTGTGTCCTTTATTCAATGTTGCGCCTGAGACTATGAATCAAGCACTGTTTACTTGTATGCACGTGAGAGAAGCGTGGGAGATTGCTGGTTTCCATGATGTTGTTCACATCAAATTATATGCAAATGCTGAAGGTGATGGAAAGTTGGAGGGATTTAAATGATGACACGTTAGCTGGGTTGAGTAATGTGGCGTGGATGCTGTGGTACCGTAGAAATTAGGTGGTTTTCACGGAGAGAGTGATAGAGAAT
This sequence comes from Beta lomatogona, assembly GCA_947646795.1. Lineage (NCBI taxonomy): Eukaryota > Viridiplantae > Streptophyta > Magnoliopsida > Caryophyllales > Amaranthaceae > Beta > Beta lomatogona. The sequence goes on along the minus strand of CANSNZ010000928.1, from coordinate 2,595,127 downwards.
CGGGCTGTGGTTGATCATGCGATGAAGGTGAGGGCTGATTTCGTGGCCTACAACCAGAAAATTTATGGGGCTGTGCACCGTAGCCTGAACAGCAGCCCCAGGCAGTGGCTCAATCCTCATGCAGGGGTGGTGAAGGTGAACTCTGATGCGGCAGTGGGGAGGATGGCTGGGTGGGGCTAGGGGTTGTGACACGGGACGATCAAGGGAGTGTCTTATGATCCGCCTGTAGACGGGTTCGAGCATGGTGGTCGGTGGAGATAGCGGAATGGAAGGCGTTGTGTATGGCGGTCAAGCTAGCACTTGACCACAACCACTCTCATGTCATCTTTGAAACAGATTGCCAATCCTTGGTTTCCCAGTTATCTAAGGGAGCTATTTATTTTTCTGATTTAGATTCAATTCTTGAAGATGTAATGTCTCTTACTAGCGGTTTTAATTTTGTTGCTTGGTCTCATGTGCGAAGGGACGGGAATGTTGTGGTCTACCACCTTGCTAGACTTGTGCCTTTTGGCACTGAGGGGGGAATGTCATGTCCCCTCTGAGATTGAGTCGTATGTACTTATGGACTTAATGTCCCTACCTTAATATGACCTGCTACTTTCCCCTCAAAAAAAAAAATGTAAAAGTCGAGTGTTAAGTGTTGAAAAAACGGTCCTAAAACCCTACGGAGATCAAGACCTATTTATAGGGAAAAGGAAACTATGCTTCACGCGCCAGCTGCGCCTGTGTGACGCACAATCACACGTGTCAGGCGCAAATTAGCGTGCCTGACGCGGCATGACTAATAAAATGCGTACACATGGTACGCTCTTTTGAAAAAGATAGAAAAGATAGGTTGCATGTCGCACATAGTGTGCGCTAGGCGCAGGACTTTGTGTGACATATAGGTCTACGTGTCAGTCCCATGCGCTTGACGCACTACGGCGCGCTCGACGAGGGCCTGCGCGTCGTCTTGCTTTTGATACGTTTTGACAGCTTTTTGATGAAAACGCGTTTTGACTATTTTCTTTTATCTTTTAACTCCGGAAATCTGATTTTACGGGATAAAATCCGATTTTAATTATATCTTTGAAAATATTTATTTTATTAAAATAAAACAGTTAATTAACAATAAATAATTAAATGGGCTTTTCAAAGAGTTGGGCTCGAAATACAATACGATTTTGGATAATCAAAATACGCTTTAACACTTTTAAAATAGGTTTGGCTTTTTGGACTACTCAGCCCTTGGGTCGAACCAATTAAGACCGCGGTATGTTTCATCATTAGGCCCTTAAATGGGGAGACATGATTGCATGTCTACAGAAGCCCCCACTTTGACTGAGGTTCAGTAAATCGATAGTTAAAGTATACGGTGCCGGGACGAAGAACAATTCTAAACGCTCTACAGTTTAGAACTGATCTGTATACGCCGGTCTCTGCAAAACAAAGTTAGTATGCAGGACAATATTTAAAAGCAATCTGATTACCTAGAGGAGAATATGTTAGCAGATAGGTGCAAACAACTCAGACAAAGCACAAATGCAAACTTAGACTCTTTAAGGAAGCATAACACGCTATGCAAGGATTAAGGTTATGCAAAGCTAAGAATATGACACATCGTGCAAGGTCAGGGTTATGCAAGACTAGGATGTACCAAAGAAGGTCAGGGTTTTGCAAAGTTAGAAGATCTGGATATGTAGAATGATGGAATAATCAGATATAGATAGACTGATTTCAAAAACTGTTTTTAGTAAATAATCAGGGTCCATAAACGAGGTCCACAGATTACAACTTTTTGGGAGTTTGCTTTTATTTGGAGGAACCACCACATATATAGGAAGTTCCCACTTTGGGTAAGCTTGTCTTAAATTAGGCTTGAGCCCTGATTGAAATGTAGTTGATCTGTCTTGAGCATTCAGAGTTCTTTGCTGGGGATTCTTCTTTGAGGAGTTGATACAGGCAAAGTCAAATATCGCCAGAAACCATGGAATTATCGGAGAGTCCTTCGGGAAAAATAAGAGTTTGGATTGAAAAATAAAAAATTTAAATTTGGGACTTAAAAAGATGTAGGTAGGAAAAGGATTTGACGTAGCTAGGTTCAGACTCAAGTCTATATCAGGATCTAGAAAGACTATCATCCTGAATTCTAAAAAGTCAAATCATTAGACCTTGATTAATTTATTCATTAAAGCGGTCGGACCTGAGATACGGATTCCTACGTATCCTTGCGGATCGTACTTCTAGATCTTTTTTTTTTTGTGCCCTAAGTTTTACCTTGGCCGCCCGTTCGGGTTTTCAACCTAGCGGGCTTGGACATACCTTGAAAAATGAGTTAGGGTCGAATATGAAAAGTTGAAAGGTTTAAGACTTGAGGTTTTGATGAAGGTTTAGTTAAATAGGCTAAGATAAGGATCATGGATTTGGATTATTGAGTTAAGGTTTGATGGATTGAAGGATTTGAATGAGGGGTTGAACTTGTGTCCAAGCCCCCTAGTTTGGCTTTTATTTCTTTGCCTTTGGCTTTTTCTTTTTTCATTTTTTATTTATTCACTTTTCTTATTTTACATGGCATTGTTTTTTATGTAGTAAGGCTTGCACACGTATTTTTGGTTTAGGATATTGGAAGGCTTGAAGCTTATTTTGTGGAGCTTTGATTTTGACGGGATTATTTGGCTAATGATCATGGAGGATGATGGTTTAAGGGATTTTTTTATTTTTATTGGTTTGCATGGATGAGGATGGTTTATGAAGGTTAATGGAAGGATGGAAGAGAGAGGGAAATAACTCATAATCTAAAGTATGTCCATCATTTTTCATTTTTCTCCTTTTTTATTTTCATATTTCTTTATTAGTCAAGATCATTAGGTGATTTAAGTTTCATCACTGAATTGGAAGCATAAAATATGGTGAAAGGCCAATGAAAATGGAAATAAAATGAAATGAAAATGGAAAGACTATAATAGATGAAGTCCTGTAGTGACATAGACTCGATGGAAAAGGACATAAGTACGTAAAAGCCCGAGACAAGTGGTTTGAATTGTGGGATGAAACCCTTTACAAGAAGTCATTCAATCGTCCTCTCCTCAGGTGTATCACCAGGGAAGACGGACAAGAAGTGATGAAGGAACTCCATGAAGGAGCTTGTGCATCCCACATTGGGGGAAGAGCATTGGGGGAAATGGCTCTAAGGATTAGGTATTACTGGCCTACCTTAAAGGAAGATGCTCTTGCCTATGCAAAGAAGTGCGGCTGTTGTCAGAAACACGGAAATATGCATCGGAAGTCGTCCAACTACTTAACTCCCATCTTATTCCAAGGTCCTTTTGCCAAATGGGGCATGGACATTATGGGACCCTTCCCTGTAGCCGCTGGACAAAAGAAGTTTGTAATCGTAGCTGTGGACTACTTCAATAAATGGATAGAGGTTGAAGCCATGCGGGGTATAACAATGAATGATGTCAAGGGCTTTATTTGGAAAAGCATAATAACTCGATTTGGCATGCCGCAGTCCATCGTCTTCGATAATGGTCGACAGTTTGAAACGCATAAGCTGAAAGATTGGTTGGCAGAAAGGGAAATCAAAGCCCACTTTGCTGCAGTCGCCCACCCACAAGCCAATGGGCAAGTAGAGTCGTTCAACAAAATTCTATCGAAGGGCATCAAGAAAAAGCTGGACAACGCCAAGGGCCTATGGGTGGAAGAATTACAGCTGGTGTTATGGTCCATCAGAACCACGGCTAAAAACTCTACAGGAGAGACACCCTTCATGTTGGTCTATGGTACTGAAGCTGTCTTGCCCATTGAGATTGAAGAACCCACCCTGAGAGTCATGTTGTACACAGAGGAAGCCCTGCATTATGCACGGCCTTAAACCAGGTACCTACTAAATATGCAACTGTACAAGCTGAGAATGGCTCGGGACTTTAACAAGATAGTCGCTAGACGACCACTCAAGGTAGGGGATTTGGTTCTACGGAAAATGGAGGTTGTTGGACGAGCTAAGGAGTTGGGGAAGCTGACACCAAATTGGGAAGGAACCTAACTGATCGTCCAGGAAGTGCGAAACGGAACATTACGTCTCCAAGACATGGACGGACGGCCAATACAGCGCACCTGGAACTCCGACACTTTGAAGAAGTACGACGTTTGACCGCCAAGAATGCTACAAGTAGTTTGTAATCTCAAACAAGTGCCATGGCACAAACAAGAGAAACATGAATTGTATACATGTATCTTGACACTTAGTCAAGCAAAATTCATATAATACAATTTTTGCTTCCTCCTCATATACATTTTCCTCTATGTTTTACTAAATCGTTCACTTTGGGGCATTTTCACCACCAGTTAGTCTAGTGGTCTAAAAGTGACATTAACTTAGACAAAATTACAAAGAACAATAAAACATCCAAAGTAAAAGATAGACAATGAACTTCAAAACAGGGAATACCCATTTCTCTGACGAACATCACTCCCTCAAAGAGACCGGCCAAAGTGTAGTAAACCTAAAGGGTGCATCACACATATGGCCAACCAATTGACAAAAATCTCTAGTAAGAGAAATGCTAGGGTCTCTATAAGGGAAGCTGCCCAGAAGTAAGCAAGCCTTAGTAAAGGAATCTTACTCTCAAATGCAAGGACAACTAAGTAGTAAAGGCCCTAGTAAGGGTTCATTACTTCAAGACGAGCGTTGCTTCCTCAAGGAATCCGGCCAAACCATGGTTCGTCCATAAACAGCAATATATAAATTGCCTACAAATATCTAAGCTCGTCCTAAACGCAAGAGCTCACGTTGGCTCGGCCAATGTTGGCCGCTCTCCTTCTTGGTGCAAAGCTCGTCCAGAATACAAGGATGAGCTAAGCCCAAGAAGGGGGGGGACAGCTAAAACCTTGGAATCTATAGGACGAGTCAAGTTTGAGGGGCGAGCAAAAATTATACTTAGCTTCTTTAAGGAAAGTATGGAGATCGTCCAAAGACAAGGATGAGATTCACCCTTTCCTTAACTAAGCTAGAAGGCCGTTCGAAAATCAGGACGAGCCACAATTATACTTGGCTTCTTTGAGGAAAGTCTGGAGATCGTCCAAAGACAAGGATGAGATTCACCCTTTCCTTAACTAAGCTAGAAGGCCGTCCGAAAATCAGGTCGAGCCACAATTATACTTAGCTTCTTTGAGAAAAGTCTGAAGATCGTCCAAAGACAAGGACGAGGCTCATCCTTAACTAAGTTCCAAGAACGTGCAGAGATAAGGGCGAGCCACATTTTTACTTGCCTTTTTTGAGGAAAGATGAAAACCGTCCAAAGTAGGATGAAATTCACCCTTCCCTTAACCAAGCCTTAAGACCGTCCAAAAACAAGGACGACACTCACTCGAAAATAGGACGAGCTTTATCTGTACTTGCATTAATGTACGAAAAATTATGAAGATTGTCCAAAGGTAAAGGCAGGTTGCATCTATTGCTAAATTAATTTGCAAAGAAGTACAATAAAAACAAGGACAATAATGGGCAAAAAATCATTTCATTATATACTCGTCATAGATGATTACAACTTAGTCTAAAGCGAAAAGAAGAAAGTGACTAAACTACAACGGCAAACAAACCAAGAAACTTAGGTAAATAAGCCTAAATCTGGGCACTTCACTCAGCACCAGTTCCTTGGTCGTCCGAAGGAGACTCTTCCTCGTCAGCCACCTCTTCATCTGAGTCCAAGAATTTAGGAGGCCCTTAAGCGGTAACCATCGTACGGTAGACGCACTCCTGAAATTCCAGACGCTGTACAAAGCTGAGGACTTCATCAGGTTCGGCCAGCATTTCAAAAGCCTTGACGGCCCAGTCTTTGGACGTCTGAATGACCTGCTGAAGGCCTTCCTTAGAGTCATCAAAGGCCTGGACCGCTTCCTTGGTTAGACGAGCATTCTTCGCCCTTAGAAGGATATTTTCCTTCCAGAGTTGAACAGCGGCCAAGAGGGCGGTATCTCTCTCGCCTTTCAACTCGGCTGAGACGGTGTCCAAGGCCAATTTCAATTGGTTTTGTTCCTTGTACAGCTTGTTGATGGCGACAAGATAGTTTTTGTTGCTGGCCTCCAGCTTGGCTGACCTTTTCTCCCAGGCTTCCATTGATTGGCGATGGAGAGTCTCCGCCAGTTGGATGTCGTGCATGGCCTTGTCGCCAGCCGTCGTAGCTTGATGGACGAGTTACTTATTTTCTTTCCTTAGCTCTCTCGCCCATTCCTCAGTTAAAATACTGCGAGCCAGAAGCTGGAACAATGAAGATCAAGCAAGTCATTAGACGAATTGAAAAGTAAAAAGAAAATTGTACAACTACAAAAACAATAGCGGCAACAAACTTTACCTCGGCAGCAAGTTGTGACATGTAACCAACAAGCCCATCTGATGCTCCCCTTAGACCCTTTATGTAGGATTCAGGGTACCACTTGAACAGCTCCTGCTTAAGCCGTTCACGCTCAGCCTTCGGCATCCTGGCAAAGGTGGCAGAAGCCTCCTCGTCTAAGTCTACCGTGGGAGAAGCCGAGGCAGAAGTAGGGCCTTTGCCCTTATCTGAAAGAGGGGGGGAGTCAGTTCTCTTGATAGGAATGATCACTGCTTGTCTGTTGGATGGACTCATTGAATGTCCACCGACCCGCAGCGTCCTACATATGTTAGGATAATACGACTCACCCGAAGATAGAGGAGTTGCTCTAATAGATTGTGGCGCTGAAGGTTGGTTTATCTTCAGTAGCGTTACTGGCTCAGGGACCACCAACGCCAGAGTAGAGTCTGGCCGGACCTCAGATTTGCCAATTTTGTCCGACTGATCAACCGGAACAGAGTCCAGCTCTTTCTCTTCCGCAGCCGAGGCATTGGTGGACGACTCCTCCTTTAAAACTTTGTCCTTCGGAGGACGGATAGTCTTCCCCTCGGCCTCTTTGCCGGCTGGAGTAGTCTTCTCCGTTTTCTTTTTTGTGAAGCCCTTAGGCTTTTTGGTCGGCTGCTGGTCCCCAGTCGCTGCCGGTCTACTCTTCTTAGAAGAAGAAGATCTCCCCGGTGGGGCTTTGTTAGTTGGGGCACTTTTCTGCAAAATCAACAAGTCAGGAACATGATCGTCTAAAGACCGAATGGCTACAATAAGTTATTGATCCCCAGACGAGGATGGTTCAACGAAGGAAGCCGTCTAAGAATGGACGCCTTCCCTCCTCGAGTGACCCTTGTCTAGGATCAAGCATTTACCTTGGGCGGACTAGCTAGGCCCCCGTCCAAGGCCCTTACAAAACCCAGACGAGGATGGTTCAAAGAAGGAAGCCGTCCAAACATGGACGCCTTCCCTCCTCGAGTGACCCTCGTCCGGGATCAAGCATTTACCTTGTGCGGACCAGTCAGGCCCCCGTCGAAGGCAAGTATAATCCCCGGACGAGGATGGTTCACAGAAGGTAGCCGTCCAAGCATGGACGCTCTCCTTCATGGAGCGACCCTCGTCCAAGATTAGGATCACCTTAGGCGGACAAGACTGGGTCTCGACCAAGGCGTGTATATTTTCAAGACAAGGATAGTTCATTGAAGTAAGTCGTCCGACTATAGACGCCTTCCTCGAGTTACCCTCGTCCAAAAAAAAAAATTATATATATTACCTGAGTTTCAGCCCTCTTTTCTGCGCTGGACTTGGCATACTCCTTCAACAAGTTATCGGTGAACTTGGACATGTTGATATCTCCCGTCCAAGACCTTTTGAGGAGTGCTCTGGGTGTATTTACAAAAAAGAAATAAAGGCTTAGTCAAACACACCTTCTGGACGGGGCAATATATTTACTTAGTTTTGAAGATATACCTCTATCCTCGGCCAACCGCAAGTTAGCGGCGACCAAGAAGTTATCATCATAGAACATCTCTTTGAAGGGGATCCAGTTAGTTGGCCCTTTAAAGAATGTATTGTCTGGTCTGGAATACTCCTTTATTTTGAAGTATTCCACGACTTCCTCGTCATACTTGTCCTCTAGATCCAGAAAGGACTTCCCTCGCCCACTATGCATAACAGCCCGGTTATAAAAACGGTAGCCCTCAGTGACGTGGTCGTTGGCCGCTTTAAGAAAGATGAAGTCGGCTCTCCAGTCGTGCATCTTCGAAGGTTTGCCCCACGCGGTAAGGAAGCCGGGGCGGTTGGAGATACTGAGCCAAGTTCCGTCCATTGCCCCTGGAACCTTGGATGCGTAGTGAATATGGGTAAAAGCCGGGAGAGAAAGAGCCAAGCCGCGCAGCTCGCAGACGGCTATGAAGGTCAAAATATTGTACCAGGCATTAGGCGCCAATTGATTGTGGCCGATGCTATAATGCCTAAGCACTTGTTCTACAAACTCATGAAGGGGAAATATCAACCCCGCGTCCAAGGCTAGCTTGCAGATGGCAAAGTCCTTCCTGGGAGCACTCAGAATTGTAGCCTCTTTATTGGGTATGACGAAGGAGAAGCCCGGCATGGGCATATAGGTGGACAAGTAGCTGGGATGAGGGCCTATTATCTCTAGCCATTTACGATTAACTAAGATAAAGGCAGGGTCAGAAAGAGAACCTAAGCGTCTTCTAATTTCCGACGAAGTGGTAGAGGGATCGTCCGATTCTTCAGCCGAGCCAGAATCACTCTCTATATTACCTTCGCTGGCTTCTTCCATGTCGATGTCCCTACCCGACGGACTGACCTCGGGGTTTATTTCGCAATTCTCCTCAGCACTGTTATCAGGGGAAGTAGGCCAAGCCAAAGGCTGAGCACTTTGGGTCTCTCTCGTTTCATCTGGAACTCGTCCAGTCGATTCTTCCATTTCAGAGCTATAAGATGGGAGAATTATTCTTCGTCTTAGACGGGCAGTTTGCTTGACGCGCGCCAGATTACCTTGCATAGGTAAAGACTGGGTCGTCTGACTTTGCCGGCAAAAACCATAAAAAATACATATTCGGCGAGAACAGGCCCAACTTTAGAATGCGCCGAAGAAGAAATACTATCGGTTCTAGGGTCAAGGCTAACTCTTGATCGGTCAGGATTATTTGACGAAGAAGAGGAATTCATTTTATTGATTTTCTAAGAAAAAATAAAGAATAAAGAAAAATAAAAAAAAGAAGAAAGAAAAGATACCTGACGGAACGCTTGGACGATTCGGTGAAGAAAACGGAGATTGGACGAACACTCTCTCTCTGTAGAAAAAATGCAGAGCCTCTCTCTCTAGAAAATTTCTCTCAAGGTGTGAAATGATTAAATGAAGACAAACAAAGCATATATATAGGGGGGTGAAAAACCTGCTGAGCCGGTTAAAAGTTTACCGGGGACGATTAAAACGGTCGAATATGACCGGTAAGGCCCGAAAAATGGCCCGTCTTTGCCTCTTTTTGAATTTGAGGTAACTTCCTCTGGTAAAAGGGCCTTAACCGTCGTATGGGCCAACAATAAAAACCCTTTTAGAGGCAAACGTTGTAGCCTAAAATATCAATGGCTCTATTTGAGACATATGGCTCCATCTGGACCGTACACGTGTCCCACCAGAAGAAATACAGAAAGATGGTTTAACCATTGGGTCTTGCTCAGATAGGAGAAGAAGGCTCACTTTCTGGCCCAAAGGTTAATCAGAACCCAAATCCCTAAAATGGCTGTTGGTGATTGGTTGATGATCCACCTCCAACCATAGCCTGCCAAGTGTCGTGGTTTGATTGCCTAGCCAATCAGGTGCCTTTATTCTAAGGTACCATGAAAAGGCAGCAATCATATCACAACCACTATAAATACCCCAGAAATCAGGAGAAAGGTAATTCAATGCAAACAGTGTAAACTTATTATGTGGAAATACTCTCTCACTTTCTCTTTCTATCTCTACTTTTTCCTTCAAACTCCTGATTCTTGACTTAAGCTTCGGAGGGGGAACCACCACCCAACACTCCAGGGTGGGTCCCTTTTTTGCAGGTTCGGGAACGAAGCTCAGGTTCGGACTGGCCAGATTCAGACATCGTTGCACAAGTCTCCAAGTGAAGAACATTTTAGGGAAACTAGTTTACTTGCCGGACAAGGAAACTATACAATTATTATTATTATTATTATTATTATTATTATTATTATTATTATTATTATTATTATTATTATTATTATTATTATTATCATCATCATCTCAACTACTACTACTACTATTGTTATTATTATTATTATTATTATTATTATTATTATTATTATTATTATTATTATTATTATTATTATTATTATTATTATTATTATTATTGTTATTTTAATTATTATTATTATTATTATTATTATTATTATTATTATTATTATTATTATTATTATTATTATTAGTATTATTTGTATTTTACTATTAGTACTACTATTTACTAGTACATTTGTTCAAAAGAATTTTATTATTATCGTTATTGTACTAATTAATTATTAATATTGGTAATTATTATTAATGTCGTTGCTATTTTTATAAATGTTATTGATATCTCTATTTCAAGCTATTTGTGTTCAAAGAAGAATGTTTTTTTTGGCATTTGTACGTGTTCTTTTTTATATTTGTTCTAATTAACAATTTTGATCTGCGATGTTCTTTTTGATGTTGTACATGTAAAGAACATGACAATAGTATAAGATGTTGTACATGTAAAGAACATGACAATAGTATATGATGTTACTAGTTTATATAAAACATGAGTAGCATGGGATACCTAATGGTGTTGGCATCACCTTCAAATTTTCCCCTAGGATTTCAACTTATCTTTAAAAACAAAGTTTATATAGAACAGGTTAATGATATAAGAATAATATTTAACAATTTTATTCAAGATCATATGATTATATATATTTATATGTTTATTTATAATAAAAAAAAAGAACAATGGATTGGTATAACAAAGAACATGTTGTTAGTTAAATCCAAACATAATGTCAGCAATATACAAACAACATCTATTTTTTATTTTTAGAGTGTGTTCTTTAAATAGATTTTGTATGTTCTTTCAATATATATATTTTTTATTATCATTATATGTTCTTTTCATTACTACCTAAATTCTTATTATAAACGAACCTTAGACATGAACAATATGTTCTTTTCACCATGAACAATATGTTTTTTTACCTAAAATATGTGTTCTTTTATTATTATTATTATTATTATTATTATTATTATTATTATTATTATTATTATTATTATTATTATTACTACTACTACTACTACTATTATTATTATTATTATTGTTATTATTATTATTATTATTATTATTATTACTATTATTATTACTATTAATATTGTTATTATTATCATTATTATTGTTAATATTATTATTATTATTATTATTATTATTATTATTATTATTATTAAAAGTTGTGCATAGTTTAAAATCATAGTCATAGTAATACTTGTAATGAAATACAAAGTAATAATAATGTTAGTAATAATATGTTTATAAAAGATAAGTTTAGATTAGATCAGATAAGTTCAAATCAGATCAGATAAGTTCGTTCAGATTAGATCAGATAAGTTCAAATCAGATCAGATAACTTCAAATCATATATCAGATTAGTAAAAATAAGTTCATATCAGATCAGGTTAGAAATAATAAGTTAAGATCATATCAGATCAGTAAAATAAGCTAAAGTAAACATAGCCTAACACAATCAATTTTGCCCCGCAACCCCCTCTCATCCCCAACACCAGCAGCCGTAACCTCCCCCCAGCTAGAAATCATATCTCTTTTCTTCTCCCTCCTTTCTCTTCTTCTTCCTCCTCCTGCTCAGTCTTCATAGTTTTTTGGAACTATTCATGGAAATGAACCAAAATTTCGGTTCCTCATTCTAATCTTGTTTTAGGCAAATTTCACACAAGGATCAATTTGCGCAGAGTGGGGGTTGACAATTTAACTTGCAATACGAACAAAAGGTAAATACACAAAGTAAATTGCAAATAATAGTAAAGAACACAAGACAAATTTTACGTGAAAACCCTTGGAAAAGAGGGAAAAACCATAGAAGGATGGTATCCTGTCAATTCAATATACAACAGTTTGCTTTTGAGTTACAGGAGAGTAATTGAACTAGAGAGATAGTAGTCAGTGAGATGTGTTACAAGGTGAGCCTTTTAGCTCTATTTATAGTACAAAGAATAGCCGTTAATTGCCTTTGTTGTTGTTGGCCTCATATTCTATTTTGAGGGGATCTTTTGGAGATCTTCAGCAAGGGTGGTTATTATTCGCACCACTTCCTACTCAATTTAACGCCATCTCCTAAGTTGTAGGAGGTCTTCAACTGATTCGCCAAGTCATCAATTTTAACTTCCTTTGCTTGCGCAATTGCCTGTTGCCATGTGGATATGCAAACTAGCACTTCTTCTTAGAGCTGTCAATTTGGTTAATGAACTGTTGGTTGAACTGAACAAACTGAAATTTGAACTGAATTAAACTGAACTGGGGAGTAACTGTAACTGAAATAAACTAAAAAGTACTGAACTGAAACTGAAATAAACTGTAAAAGAAAAACCAAAACTGAACTGCAACTGAACTAAAACAAACTGTAACTGAAAATAACTGTGAAAAACTAAAAAGTTGATCGATCAACTGAATTGAACTTAACTGAATTAACTGAACTGATTCAAACTGAAGCTGAAACTAAACTGAACTGAAACTGATTTCAACTGAAATTGTTTTAAACTGTGTTTTAAACACCCAAACCGAATTCACATATTTCTAAAATTCATGATAGTACTCCCATTCACATACAAATTTTATTATGATAATTTTTTATTATTACTTGAATTTATGATATACTCCCTCCGTTTCTTTTTAATGGTTACACTATGAGTTATGACACTATTCACAAGTTTATATTTGACTATCATTTGTGATTAATAGGTTAGGAAAAATATAGTTATGTGTGATCTTGTATAATTCGGCTCAATAAGTACTTTTAGAATATCAACTTTTTATAATTTTTACAAATACAAATTTAGTTCAGACATTTACATTGGCAAGCGTGAATAGGTAAAATGTAACTATTAAAAAAAGGGGAGGAAGCATAACTTAATTTCTTGATAATTTTCAACTATTTCAAGTTCACTTATATTACACTCCAAACCAAATTTACATTTTACCCAACTTTCAGGTCAAGCTCGAGAGGATAAAATCCAAGCTCGGCTCATATACTTAGAATTTTTAAATATTAAACAAAAAGGTTATCATAACCTTTCAATCATCAGGCTTTTTATAAAAGTATAGCCTAACAAAAATTTGCTCAATTGTTAAGCTAGGCCCAACTTCCTAGTTTTTCACCGTGTCTGTATGCCTTTTTATTACAATACATTCACCTCTCCCCTTGTTTCCGCTTCGATGTGGGATTGGAAATCTCCACAATACAGTTTGGCATAGGTGCATAGCTAACGGAGGAATTTAGGAATCATAAGCTGTAAGTTCTAACTTTGTTTTTTATTTAATTTTTTTTGCAATATGTAAAATATGTAATTAATGTAGCTACCAATCTGCCATAGTACCATGTGTCTTAATTTCTTCAAAGGTCTACATATATATATACAATTCACATAGTGATTGAATTAGTTAAGTGAAGGCAAATTTTATATAAACAAATGAAGGAATTTATAAATAGTCCAATAATGTAAAATAGGACAAATCAATTAAGAAGTATTGAGAAAGGATAATAAGATTTTATAGAGAAAATAAGGTTGTTGTTTACATTCTATATCCATGCAGGACATTAATATTGTACATAAAAATTACCCAGATTCGAGCTTGTTCACGAATTTTCAAGGTGAACTTAAGTAGGCTCAGGCTTGGCTCATTTAGGTCTCGAGGCGGTCTCAAACTTAAGTCGAACCCTCTCGAGCCGAGCTCGAATAGTTTGCGAACCATCCTGTCTCATTAACACCCCTAAATATATTAATTTATGACAGTTATAGCTTTATTTCATGATACATTGATAATATCAAATCCATCAAACTTTTACAAAGTCTGAGATATAACTTTACTTCTGTTATAAATTTGTTTCTTTATAACTACTAACACCATATTACTTACTATAAATTTTAAGTAACTCTTGGCACTTCTTAATTATAAGTTTAAGCTTAATCAATGTTCACTTGGAAGGATCATTGCTATTTTCAATTACCTTATTAGCTTACATTGATACATTATATAATCCAGTATCACCTTGTTTATGTTCAATTATCTAGATATATGAGTTTCAAAATACATGTAACTTATAAACGATTAACTAAAAGAGTGTTCTTATCTTGATTTAGGTTTTCAATTCACATTGATACAATAATCTAATAATTCGATACTAACTTGTTTCACTTTAATATTATGTTTCGGATTCAAAATGGATCGGAGCACTGTTATCTTCAATTATCTTACCGGCTTATATTGATATATTCACTTAGTCTAATATCAATGTCTTTCAGTTTGGCTTAGATGTATGAGTCAAAAAAATGATTATAACTTGTTAACAATTAATTTAAATGGAGTATTCTTATCTTGATTTAGCTTGTCGATTTACATTGATACATTGATTTGATAATCTAATATCAATTTGTTTCACTCCAATATTATGTTTTAAAATCAAAATGGATACAACTTAATCTTACTTTAAATGGAGCATAGTTATTTTCAATTACTTTACCGACTTGCGTTGATACATTCATCTAATCTAATATCAATTTCTTTTAGTTTGGCTAAGATGTATGAGTTTCAGATTGAAGGTAACTTGTTGACGATTAACTTAAACGGAATATTGTTATCTTGATTTAACTTATCGATTCACATAGTTACCTTGATTTGATCCAATATTAACTTATTTTACGTCGATTATATGTTTTCAGTTTTCAAATGCATATAGCTTACTGAGTAGTATATTTATATTAATCCATTGATCTAATATAGTTATAGTAAGACATTGATCTAATCGGCTTTTTTTAAAATGTCTAACTCGTTTTATGAGGAAGTTTGTAGGAATTATACTGGTATGAGACGTCCTTCTTAACCAAACATGATGTGATTCGCATACAACTAAAAGTCTGAATATCGACTTATATAAAATTGTCTTATTTCGAAGCCGGACTACACTTATTTGCCACGTAAATATTAACCGAACCCGGGAAAGCATTTGGCCAAAACCCGACACGAAGTTCCATTTGTCTCGAACAAATACAAGAACGTGACTAGCTTCTACTCGAACCGATGCGATTATTATCGAACTTATGTGATTTTCGTCAATAACTGAAATAAACTGAAAGAAAACTGAAAATAACTGCAATGTGTTTTAACTGTTATGGATTCAACTGTTGGTTGGTTTAACTGTTCTGATAAAAACTGATTTAAACTACAACTGAACTGAACTGGAATGGAAAGAAAAATAACTGAATAAAACTAAACTGAAAAGTTTATTAACTGAACTGAACTGTTAATAATTTTAACTGTTGTAAACTGAACTGACATGAATTGAACTGTTTGGATATAACCATAACTGAACTGTCGAACTGAATTGACACCTCTACTTCCTCTGCCATTTATTTGCTGCCACGTGGATGAGAAATCATCCCCTAACAGTTCCACCCTGGTGGAACTGAAATTTTGGTTAGATCTATGCTAAAAAAATCTTAAAGTTTTATATTTTCAAGGAAAAAAAACTAAAAATAAAATACATAATATCTATAAAATTGCAAGAGGTGTTTAGTAAATACGGAAATAAATAAAATCACCCTTTTTTTATTCTAATGTAAGAGAGCTTAGCTGAGGCATCTTCCAGTCTTGCATCGATCATATTAATTGCTGAGACTAAAACGTGCTAATGATCCGCTTAATATATATTTGATCATGTGTATGACACGTCACACAACTAACTTGGTGTAATGGATTTTAGTTTTCAAATCTACTATCTCAGAGACTGGGTGTAAATTATCACATATTTCCGACCAAGTCAGAGATATTGCATCTCATATATTTTTTGATTTACAACTTATAGAAGCCTGCAGGTCGTCACGAGTCACGACTCATCGTTAAGCCACCACGGGTGTCGCTGGGCAGTGGGCACTAAGGTATCATTGCTACTATAGAGGTGCCATGTGATGCTAGGCCAACACTCCCCTATAAAGAAGATTATTTTGCTAAGCATTGAAAAACCAGTGAATACTCACTTTGTAGTAACAAAATAATGGGTCATGCTGAGGACCGAACGAGCTTCAAATGGGACAAAACTTTGAGGTCTGCCATATTTCAAGCCAACAAAGATAATGGTCGAGACGGTTCTCTCAGATGAAGTCCAAAAGTACAAGATCCTGCACAGCAGTAGCGACAATGCTTTTCGGAGGACTCCGAGAAAGTATACTACCATACCCGGTATGGGACAACTTTTCCCATACCATTTACTTGATATGATTAGATGTAGCCCATATATGATTTAATAGCTAACTGATATGATAAGACAGTTAAGATATGATATAAGATTTCAACTAACAAGCCCTCCAAAAAAAAATATGAAAAAAAAAAATTTATAATTTTTTAATATTACTTTTGTCATAAAAATTACATAAATGCCATGGTATTGGCCCATACCGGGTATGGGAATATCATTGCTCGAGGACTCCTGCATATTCTTCAGGAAGCTTCTAGCTTTAGCCCATCATTGTACAAATTTGTAGGAGTTAACACGGATCATATATCCTATCCAAACCCGAACCTAAAGTGACACAGACTACTTGAATGATCTGAACCCAACTCGAGCCAGAAAGGATAAATTAACCCAAATCAAAAATGACAAAACAACCACGTTGACCAGATGGCCCGATTTAAATATGACCCAACCAGAATCCAACTCACACACCCTAATTGGCACACCCTAAAAGGGCAAAGATTAATTTCTGTGTAAAAAGCAGGATATAGAAAGGTATTCTTGCTCTTTTTCATTGATATGCCGCTAGTAAATGCTCTCTGCAACGTACTCAGCTACAACTTTAACATGAAAATCTTTCTTAGCAAACAATTTTTTAACCTTAATTTCTTACTGTCTCTACTGCAACGACAGAAAGTATGTTAGCTTGAAACACGACAGATTTTGGTACATAACTGACAAATACAAGCTGTGAATCGTGATCCAGCTTAAGGAAAGATACATGAGCCAACACCATGTACAACAGAGAATGCAGTATAGTATTAATCAGAGAATGCTTCCACAGGAATTGGCTTCCTAAATCATTGCAATCATTTCCTAACTGCTGCGCTTCGTTTTTCAACATTAAAACTAACGTCTATGAGATCTGTTATACCAGCAGTTATTTTTTCACCTGGTTTTACAGGGCCAACACCTTCTGGGGTGCCTGCACAGAGCAATTTCAGATGATGTTTCACATGTTTACTAGTTCATGAATTTTCAAGCAAAGTAAGGGGGTGGGGAGGATACAAGAGATGCTTCTATAAGTTCTATGTATTTGTAGATTCACTATTCTTTTACCCTACAATATAGCATCAGGTTTATTTTACTGAAGCGAATTTTTATAGTTTGGGACTTGGGAGTTCTTAGAAGTGTGGTTGCCACATCAAATTATTTAGATTATTACAAAAAATAAGTATTTCATAGATAGTGAAAATTGCAACATGATGAAAGATGAATAAAAAAATGATGCCCTCCACGAGTACAGGATTCTACGTCGAATATATTATCATATCTCTCAATCTCCTTTCTTTAGACACTTACCATCCCTGTTTTACGGGTCCGAGATTAGCAAGGATGGGGCCAAAGCAACAGCTCCCAGTCAATAGGACAAGAAAAATGCTGTTAACAACTAATTCATGACAGAGATGTGCAATGGAGGAAAGTCTGCAGTTTGGATCTTCAAGGGAAACAACAATGTAGAAAATAAGCTTAATGTACATGCAATACCTGTAAGTATCACGTCTCCTTCTAGAAGTGTGATGAAAGAACTTATATGGCTGATTAGGAATGGGATCGTGAATATCATATCTTTTGTTGATCCCTTCTGCTTTATTTCTCCATCAACCTTTTATCCATAAAGTGGCTTAGATATTTATTGAATAATCATAGAGAAGGCTTGCATAGAATTAAAGTTCACTAAAAGAAAATATACGAGAAAGTTGATTTGGTGAACCAACCTTTAGCCACAGCTCCAAGTTGTGAGGATCAGGCACAGCAGATTTCGGAATCTGCAGATATTGACAAACGAAGACAATTCCAGCCATATTCTGTCCTGATTAGTTATGAAATTTGATAGGACAAGAACAAAAGATATAGTAAACATCACATCTTACCATGTCACTGATGGGTGTAAAGGTATCCTGTCCTTTAGCCAATAGCCACGGAAGGCCTGCAGCCTTAATAGATGAATGCAAATAAACATGAATATGAATTGTCTGAGAACATCTACATTCAATAAAAAACCCTTGTTTCCAACATTAAGAATTTTTGTACTAAACATCTGTGATCTGTTAGAACATACCACTAAGAGGAATTTGTATTCTACACAAAAAAAAAAAAAAAGAAAACAAATGAGACATTTATCTTGGAAGACTCTGTGCTATGCCAACATTCAAATGTTAGTTCCACTCCTTATCTGCTACATTAAGGAATTAGGGATTAGGAATTAGAATCAGTCATTTGCATTTAGATGATGAATAGATCTTCTTCATTAGAGGAGATCTATATTCTGCACAGCATCTACAGTTAACAAAATGAGATGTATCTCATCTGCACTCTAATCTTAATAAAAATTGTATAGATCCTCTTCATTAGAGTGCATCTACTTAGTTGATGTGCATCACTCAAACTGAGACTTTAACAATAAGATACAAAGATGAGGAAACTTCATGCGACCAGTATTCGTACAAGGCTAACATTTTAACAGCTGCTTTGGAGGATAAGATAGTTGATATAATTGCCATCAACATAGACTATAAGAATTATGCAAGGGAAGTTGGAAATTGCTTAGTTCCGTGCACAAGTCACTAGAATACTAATCACATAAATTTTCTATTCTGATAGAGAGAAGTCAGCAAACCCAAACCTTATCTTCGGAATGGAAACCACATCACTTTTTTTATTCTTTTTGGAGTAGGATTCAGTTATCCTTTCAAGTATAGTTTGTTGTCTCCGATCAAAATGTAGTATTAGGCTAAATTTATCAACCAGTGATGTAATAGTTCTACACAAGCTGAGGACGTAAACAAAAATTGCTTTAAAAGGCAAGAAAGCTGGTAAAAATGGTGCTATCTGCTCACAACATTGTCTCCAAGGATAATGTAGCAACGTTCAACTAGACTGAGTCTAACAACTCATTGTACAAGTTCTTACTATTTGAGGTGGCCCAGCCCTGTAATCTTTTGTCATTAACATCAAAACTTACAAGATACTCAAAATGGAGCATAAGCATTTCGATACCCCGTGGTTCATTTACAGGGATTTCCCAGCTGCGTAAACTTTTATCTTTAACATCAAGTCATTATCATCAATATGGACAAAATCATCAAAATGGAGCAAGTATCAGCTGAACTCCCATATCTTATGGTTCATTTATGTCAGAGACATAAAATTGGCACTTTTAGACTACTTCCAATGAAATTGTTGGTTGTACAGCAAACCTAATCATATAAAAAGACAAACACAGGAAATCAAGCTAGGAAAAACTTTTTCATCAACAAAATTGAATAATTACTATAATTCCTCGTAAATGTGAAAAAAGCAGCATTTTCCACGAATACATGCGGAAGGAACTTAGCCGCTCTTTTGAAATAGTGTACATAAACGATTAGAGGTTCACTTCTTCAATCCAAATCCCGTTCCTCCTCATAATGGAACAAAGAGCAAAAAAAGAAAAAGATACAAAGTCACACACCAATACTGGCATATCATACATATCTTCACAACTTGAACCGTTTAATTTAAAACACTGAAGCCAAGATAAGAATGTCTCTATATGAGGAAGTGAACCAAGATTAGTATGTTTCCAAAATAGGAAGTGAACTGGCATTTGCGAAAGTGACATGTATATGTGTTAAGAAGAGAGCTTTTCCATTTTATCCTACCAGGTTGCAACTTAAATGAATCAGCTTACTTATTTTGTTGTTTTGGTTGTAACACATGAACATACAAAGGTTGAACAGCGAGATAATACTACCATTCCCCACTCTGCAACCAAATAAATGAAGAAGGTCTAAAGACTCAAAACACCTTCCCCCCAAACCAAAAAAAATTTATAAGACCCTTAGCTAGAAGCTGAATGGGTTATGAGAGGCAATAGGAAGCGATTCACCTTAATTGATGCTTGGAGTTCCCTTGCTGTCATATCGAGTCCCAAAGCATAACCTGAAAGCCAAGATTATAGCAATAATTTTTCTTTCTAAACCAACAACATTGTGCAAGGTCATTATGCAAAACCCAAAAGAATTCAGGGGAAGCAGAAACAGCGCTAAACAAATCAGATGCCATATTTAGCAACACCAGAATAAATTCCTCGGTAAACATAGTCACGACCCTAAACGCTTAATTGGTTACAAGGTTAGAAGACACATCCTAGTCCCTAGAGCATGTTTAGTTGAGAGATTACAGGCTCTTGGTAACGAAATGAAAGTGTATCCGTTTCTATGGATAGTTGTCTTTCAGTTTTATCAATCTGCTTTTTGAAGATATTTGGATCTCTTTATCTGTTCCCCTCGTCCACTCGGAGGTATCAAAATTTGTTACATGGGGAAACAAGAGAAGACCCCCAACCTATAAAATCCTCTATTGTTATTCAACAATTGTGTTCTGCAACCCCCTCCAACACCACTACCACCTTGAGCAGCATCCATGATCCTTCACAATTTACACATTATCCATGGAGTAATTTATAAAGAGAGAGTTTAACCAAATTTAGGACTTCCTTCATGCCATGTAAAATTACAATCCATCACATACTGTAACTAATGGACCAAATTCACAGGAGACATTAAGCCAATTTAGACCAAATTTCATGGATTAAGCCCATGGGAGTGTGATGTGTAAGCAAGCATGGATTATTGTTCATGGAGGTTTTTGGAAGTTGTTGAAGATTTTTGGAAGAGTTCTAGTTCTGTTAGGACTCATAGTAGAGTTATAGGCTTGTTAGAACGCTACATATCCTAGAATTTAATTGTTACTAGGTCTTTTGTAAAGAGTTCAAGTTATACTGGAACTCTTAGAGTCATATAAGTCTTTTAGAAGTAGAATTCTTGTAGGATTAGAAGTCTAATCATGATTGAAGTCTAATCATGTTAGAAGTCTAATCATAGTAGACGTCTAACCATATTAGAAGTCTAATGGTGTTAGAACTCTAAGGATCTTATGGAGTCTTATTTAATTAGGAGTATAATAGATAAGAATTAGTTTTTCCTACGTTAATTAGATTACGGGTCCATTTAAATTTTTTTATAAACCGTATTTATCTTTATCTTTTGACACGGTAAGTTTATGTTTTATCTTTATCTTTTTATGTTTTTGATTCCTAGTTTCTTTAGGAATATAAGCCTATTTATAGGCTACGATTATTATTGAATAAATGAAGATTTGTGATTGAGTATAGACTTTTAGACATTTTGATGAGCTTTAGCTATCAGAGGTTTAGAGTTTTAAACCAAACACACAACCAAGACTTCTATAGGAGATTGTGCCGCAACCACAAAATCCAACCTTGAACCGCGACTTTAAGATATTAATCTAACCTTTTTAATTGTTTTTCGTTCCATAAATTAGAAACACCAAAAATAGCGTTCTTTCCTACCCAGTTATTCCTAAATTCGATCCGTGATTGTGTTTTTCCCCAAAAAATTTTACCCGTCCTTATTGACAAGGAGAAGTAGCATAGTGCTCTACTGCTCTTATCATGGGTTCAATTTGCATCCGATGGTCACGAGAATTTCCACTAACTTTTACATGGATGAAGTTTTACTACAAATCTCGGAAAATTTGTGGATGAATTTTTTTCAAAGAAGGGGAGAATGATGCGGAAGCGAAACGTCTAATAAAGATTAACTAATATATTAGTCTTTTAGTTTTTTGGGCTCTGAATATTTTACAGATTAGAATAAAAATTGGTATTTTGGTACAGTTGGATAGATATATAACAGGTCTTGCGTGAAGTTGCTGCTACTTGTTCTAAGTGATAATGTGACATTAAGTTGAAAGTTAATTTGTCTTTTTGTCAATTATGGACAATGATGAGAGAAAGTTGTTTTTTGTCATTTAGTGTTACATAGATTGCACTGCAGCAGAGTTTTATCCTTCGTTTGAGATGAAGCATGAAGGTTGAAGCGGGCAATAAGTCAATGATTGGAAATAGAGTTGATTTTCGTCCTCTACCTAAATAGTTTCGCAAATCGAGGTTTAGAGAGTTAAACCAAACACACAACCGAGACTTTTGTGGGGGATTGTGCCGCGACCACAAAATCCAATCTTGAACCGTGACTTCAAGGAATTAATCTATCTTTTTTGTTGTTTTTCAATCCAAAAGTTAAAAACACCAAAAATACCGTTCTTTCCTACCTAGATCCACATCAGCATGAAATTTTTCAACGTACTTGATGAATCATAACATTACGATGCACAAATTTTTTCATTTTGCATAACCAAAATCAGCAACACTCTGCACGAGAGAGAAGGAACAGCCAACTCCAAAGCAAGAAACAAAAAACTACAGAAAGCACTAGAATGGAAGGATTAAGGATGAGGAAAGAGAAAATCTTTGGAGCAAGAGCAATAAGAGGGTGTTGAGAACTTGCATGAAGAAAAAGAGGGTGCGAAGAACTGGGATGAAGGTTGGATTTTTTGGTTGAACCAAAAACATTTTTTTGGAAAAGGTTTTAGATGACATTCAGTCCTTCCCGCTCCCTTATATAGTCCATTTCCGTTTCTTTTTTGGGGACTAAAACAAACATGCTCCTGATCGACAATCTGAGTTGTTCAGGATATTCATGGCAACACTTTTAAGGAATGTGCTTACAAGAAAAATCACATTAGACAGGAGAGAAATCTCCTGCTGGCAGAATCTCTATGCCATTCAAGAAACTTAAAAATACTCATACTTTACTGTACATAATTAGAATCTCCCTTTAAGTGAAGGTCAAGCCTTTTACTAATTCTCCCACTTTACACATTGATCGCTTGTTTGAGTCCTCACAAGGATATATGGAAATGGGGCGGGGTCAAAGGCTGGGGAGGGGGGAGGTGGGAAGGGAGAACGGTTCTAAACCTATAGCTTGGACCCATAAGAGGCAGCCCATGGCCCCACACAATGCCAAATCTAACCTTCTTCCAAATATCATATAAAATAGATAGGATCTCAAACACTTAGCATAATGCCAAAAATAAACATAGCATACTCCTCACTTATGGGTATGACTTGATCAAGATGTACCCTTATAAAACAAAATGGATGCAGTGCATTTCTATATGATTTTTTTTGAGATATCCATGAATAAATGAAACTTTCATTGTGTTAAAAAGTTTTGAAGATCGCTTAATTTCTAGTGTGGCTTATTGCTCTTTCCTTGTGATTATTTAGCTTTAGGAAATTGTTTTACAGGAACAACCTCTGTAACTTCAGTCTTCAACCTCCAGGTTGCTTCTTCACATTATACTATTATAGTAATGTAACTCCGCCACATCTTTTTTTCATTTTCTCTTTCATGTTGTGCTGAATCATCTGTTCTTGTATGACCAATGAGGAACTTCCACTCTCCAGGAACTCTGGACCATTCTCTTGAGGTTAAACAATGACCAGTAGCTGGTCAATCTGCCACATATATACTTTAAAGCCTAGCAGCATTTAACCATCAACATGAAAAGATGTATGGAGTTTAAACGTCTTTAGCCAGCCCCTAAAACAGTTATTCTAAGGAAAAAAACTTATCCTTATTTTTCTCCATTTCATATTTGTCCTGGAAAAGGAAACTTGAGAACACATCACCACATGCAGCAAGAACAACCAGCACTTTCGAGTTATGAAGCCTCACCAAAGGGGCCATTTAGTAGGTCCAAATGTGGCATACTGGTACTCGTTCTTACCCCCAAAATAGTCAATGACTACTGCAGAAGCTTTACCCATAGGATGAAAATAGTGAAGCATACGGCCCTATGACATGACACCTTATCTACCCAACTCGACTCACAAAGTAACAAAACAGGAAAAGTGGATCATCCCCCACTCCAGTAAGGAAGTGTAAACATGTGTATCCGCTCTCACCCAAATTTGCTTAATATTGCTCTGCTATAATAAAAGATTTCATCTCAAGTAATCACAATTTCGATGCCTGTCTCACAGTTTGGAGTATGAAAATTGTCGGAATGCTAATAACCATTTTCTGCAAACCCATTCTAATAGGTATCTGAACCTAAGAATACAAAGTACTATTGCAGAAAACAGTAACATAAGCCACAAATTGCAAAGTGAACATCACTCTCAAAGCTGGATCTTTCAATCGCACTTCATCACAAGCTCCCAATATAATCAACTAACTCAGTCTCACTAAGCCAAGGCTGCTGCTTGCCTTCAAGGGACGAAGTGAGCAATAAAGAAAGGTATCAACAACGTTGTAAGTTAAACAGATTGTGCATATCTCATCAATGCTACACAGAATCCTACTTCTGCAAGCACTAAAATTAATGGACATCTAAGGAAATACTTCAAGAAGCAAAGAGCTAAGCTCTAATGATGTAAAAATTATAAAGATCCCAAGTCAACCATCCTCATGTTTATAATATAAGAAAGTGGGATTTGCTTTTGGTTTAAGTCGAGTTGGTGGTTCATCTCCGAGAGAAAAATGACAGTCAAATGGCATTTTCGTAATTAAAATGACACTAATATAACAATCATACTTCCTCCACCCCGTATTATAGTGCTCGTATTCCTTTTTAGGTATCCCAAACAGTTGTTCCTTTTATTTTTAATTCCACATTTTTCCTTGATTGGCCTATAAAAACCATGCTACCATCATTTATTTGCTCTTTAGAATTAATATTTTTTCTTTATTTATTCAACCCAAAGATTGAATTAGTTATACATTGAATGTTCTTTCGCCCAATATTCTCAATTCTCCATTCTCTCTCCTAAAACTAGTTTTTCTCCACAACATTAATTGTTTAGCAATTCATATTCCCTTTACAGTTGAAGGTATGAGATACAAGCATTATATTATGCGACAGAGCGAATAGTATATTTATATGCAATTGTAGTTTCAAAATATACAGTTGGAGATATGAGATACATTTTGTTACCTTGGATTCTCGTTTAATTCTAATCTACTTTTATAATACTGGACACTGTCAGCAAATAAATTACATCAATCCCAAATCATGTCACAAAAATAACTCAAATTCATCAACCCACTACACACACAAAAAAAAAAAAAACATACCAACTAATCAAAGTGCACCCAAAGTCAGTAAAAACAGCAACAATCACACACTTAAATGCAATAAAATCAACATAAAAATAATAAAGGAGAGTGGGAGACCTGCAATGTAATCCATAGCAGATGATTGTGGAACATCGCGAGCTTTCTTTCCAATAACTACACCAAGCTCAGTTTCATAATGAAGGTGCTCCATTGAAGCTGGGATTTCAATAGTTCCTCCATTTGCTAAGTACGATGATGTTGGTTTCAAGAAAAGTACGGGCTCCTATTTCATCAACGCAGCAAAATATGAAATATCATTATTGAGAGAATAAAATAGAGAGAGATCAGATAAAGGGAGGAGAGAGAAAATGAGGAACCTTGGGAATTGGGTTGCCAAGCTCTTTAGCGTGGTTGGCGTAGTTACGACCAACGCAGATTATCTTCGTCCCGATTTCCGTTATTAGTTTCGACATTTTTTTCTTTCTGGTTTTTTCTGCTGTCTTTTGAGACTTTTTTTTTTTTTTAAAGGAAACTGGAAAATGGATGCCTATACTCTGCGTTTTCAAGATCCAAGAAATCACGGCCCCACCGGTAGTCAATTGGGAAATTCCTACTAAAGGGTGATTTCTCGGTTTCTCCTCACCTAAAAGAAATCATGTATGAACTGAACTTACCTGAATTGAGCTGAACTGAATTTATTAGATTTGATTGGACCTGATTCAATATATTGGACCTGGTTGAATCTGATTGGAACTTATTGACCTGATTTGACCTGATTGGAAGTTATTAGAACTCTACTAGACCTGATTGTAAAACCTTATTTGACAAAAAAATTTGATGAGTAACATAAATATTATCCTTCAAAATTTATTATGACATAATAATTATTAAAATTTACGGTTTTTTTCACCAAATACCCCCGACAAATTAAAAAATTCACCATATACCCTCAATGTTCCAAAAATTCACTATATACCCTTGAGTTTTCGAAAACGTTCACAAAATGCCCTTTTTATAACTTCCGTTAACTCACCGTTAGCTTTATTTACGATTTTGTCATTATTAACCCTAAATCCTAATTCTAATCTAACCTTAACCCTAATCTAACCCTAACCCTAACCCTAATCCTAAACCCTTACCCTTACCCTAACCCTAACCCTAATCCTAAACCCTTACCCTTACCCTAACCCTAACACCACCCCTCCCCTAACCCCCTGCCCCCCCACCCCTTCCCCTCCACCCCCACCCAGCCCCCACCCCTCCCCCTCCCCTCCAACATCGCAAAGACCCCATCCCCTTCCCTCCACCGCCGCAGCCCACCACCCCCTCGCCCTCGCCAAGATCTTCGCTCCCCGGATCTTCGTCCACACCCACCCCCACCCTTCCACCGCCACAGCCTTCCCATCCCCCTCCCTTCCAATGCCGCAGCCACCACCCCCTCCCCTCTCGCTAAGATCTTCGCCGCCTAGATCTTCGTCCACGCCCACCCCCCACCCCCCCCCCGCCCGCAACCCCCATTTTCGCAATCTCTCTCTCTCTCCTCTGTTTTTCCCAAATCCCAAATTCGGAGACGAAGAAGATCGATTTTCGCAGCGCCAAATCCCAAATTCAGCCGCAACCCCCATTTTCGCAGCCCTCCCCGTCGATTTTTCTCTCTCCTCTTTTCTTCACTTCGTCGGTTCCAACTCTTTCGGTTTAGAGTTAGATTTTGGGCGTCGATTTCGACGGGGTTCCGGGGCGTCGGGGGTGGGGTTCTCGCGACGGGGTGGGGGGAGGAGGTGGGGGCTGCTGGGTGAGGGAGGGGGTGGGGCTACTGGGGTGGTGGGAGGGTAGGGGAGGGGGTGATGGGAAGGTTAGGGTTTAGGGTTTAGGGTTTGGGTGGATTTGGGTTTGGGTGGAGTTAGGGTTTACATTTTAGGGTTAGGGCTTAATGATGGCAAAATAGTAAATAAACTTAACGGAAGTTAGAAAAAGGCCATTTTGTGAACGTTTCCGAAAACTCAAGGGTATATGGTGAATTCTTGGAACATTGAGGGTATATGGTGAATTTTTTAATTTATCGGGGGTATTTGGTAAAAAAACCGTAAAATTTATCCTTCGAAAAAATAGTAATTATTAATTATCTCTTATAATTAACATTTTAACAAAATAAAATACTATTTATATGCTTGCCTATAGACAAGTAGACAACTTTCACCACTAATATATCTAATAGTCTTGCTTTGATTATATAAAGCACTAGTAGGAAAGCAATTGATAACATTTATATCTTTCATTATTATTAGTAACGAAAATACGTTATCTCTAGTTATTTAAAGACCAATTGCAAAATATTATAATTATGATGATTATTATTGTTAACCTTATTTGACCATGATTATAATATTTTTTTTATTAATAACATAATCACCTACTAGTAACATGAATAATAAAATAGTAGATAATAATGCAAATATAATACGGATTTTCCATCAAGTACCCCTGAGTTTTACGAATATTCACCGGGTATCCTCGCAGTTTCCAAAATGCACAAGGTGCCCTTGAGGTTTTGAAAAATCATCAGAATACCCTTAATGACTAAAGGTCGTCAACTCCGTTAGTTATTATGGCTAAATCAACCCATAACTAACCTAATTAATACTAATTAATCCTACAATTTTTTCACCATATACCCCTAACAATTTTTTTTTGCACCATATAACCTTGTGAGTTTTCATATTCAAGTACCATATACCCTCCACTTTTCAAAAAATACATCCATTTGCCCTTAATGACTAACGGTGTTAATATTCGTTAGTCATTAACCCCTAATCCCCCTCTAACCCTAATTAGCTACCCTAAACCCTAACCCCCTATAGCCCTAACCTTAACCCTAATCCTAACCCTAACTTCTAATCTAATACCCTAACTCTAACCACCCACCAACCACCCCACCCCAACCCCCCACCACCCCCAACCCCTACCAACCACGAAGCCCTCCTCCCCCCCTCCCCCCCCCGCGGCCCCCGCACCCCTCCCTCCCCCCCGCACCCCCACGGCCCCCCTTCCCTCCTCCTCGCCCGACCGAACCCGTTAGTCATTAATGGATGTTAGAGTTAGGGTATTAGATTAGGGGTTAGGACTAGAGGGGGTTAGGGTTTAGGGTAGTTAATTAGGGTTAGGGGGGATCGGATTAGGGGTTAATGACTAACGGATGTTAATGCCGTTAGTCATTAAAGGCAAGTGGATGTATTTTTTGAAAAGTGGAGGGTATATGGTGAATTTGAAAACTAGGAAGGTTATATGGTGCAAAAAAAAATTTATCGGGGTATATTGTAAAAAAATCGTTAATCCTAATTAAACCTAATTAACTCTAATTAAACCTCATTAACCTTAGTTAATTATATCTCCACCCCCTCCTCACCTACCAGCCACCCCTACCACCGCCGAAAACCGCCCCCTCCCCTTCCCCACCGCTGAAAACCGCCCCTCCCCTTCCCCACCGTCAAAAAACGTCTCCCTCCCCTTCCCTAGAGCCGAAAACCTCCCCCAACCCCGAAAACCTCCCCCCTCCCCTTCCCCGACCCCGAAAACCTCCCCCCTCCTTTTCCTCCAGCCCCGAAAACAGCTTTTACAAGCTGGGGAAGGGGAGATGGGAGGTTTTCGGGGCTGGGGAAGGGGAGGGGGAGGTTTTCGAGGCTGGGGGAGGGGAGGGGAGAGGTTTTCGGCGGTGGTAAGGGTGGCTGGTAGGTGAGGAGGGGGTCAGCTGAACCTGATTGGAACTTATAGGACCTGATTGGAACTTATTATACCTTTACTAAACCTAATTGGAAAACCTTATTTGTCAAAAAATTAGATGAGTAATAACATAAATATTATCCCTCAAAATTTATTATGATGTAATAATTATTAAAATTTATCTTTCGAAAAAATAGTAATTATTAATTATCTCTTATGATTAACATTTTAACAAAACAAAATACTACTTATATGCTTTCCTATAGACAACTTTTACCACTAATATATCTAATAGTCTTGCTTTAATTTCATAAAGCACTAGAAGGCATGCAAATGATAACATTTATATCTTTCATTGTTATTAGTAACGAAAACATGTTATCTCTAGTTATTTAAAGACGAATTGCAAAATATTATAATTATGATCGATGATTATTATTGTTAACCTTATTTGATCATGATTATAATTTTTTTAAAAATAATAACATAATCAACTAATAGTAATATGAATAATAAAATAGTATATAATAATACAAATATAATACTATATAATCATAATGGTACATTAATTAAATTTTTTAATAATAACATAATCATCTAATAGTAATATGAATAATAAATAATAGACAATAATACAAATATAACATTATATAATTATAGTAGTACTTTAATTAAAATTTAAATTTAAAATTATTGATCATTAGTTATATGGATCTTATTGGAACTTATTAGACCTGATTAGACCTGATTGGACCTCATTGAAATTTATTGCACCTGATTCAAATTTATTGGACCTTATTATTTCAATAGGAACACTACAAGAGGGGGGGTGAATTGTATGTGTAGAAATAAACGTACTTTTTGCGGAATTATAAAACTAAAACAATAAAACAAGCTAAAGGAACACAAGGGATTTTTACGAGGAAACCCTTCTTGGGCCTAACAAGAAGAAACAACCCTGGACCACTAGAAATTTTAAACTTAACTCTTTTACTAATTAATTAGGCCAAACAACTCTGTTACAACCTAACTTTACTCCTGGACCACAACTTGAGTTCCTAAACTCAAGTTCCTGAACAACTGTTCCTCTCAACTTCACTCGAAGTTATCTCACTTTAACTTGCTTCACTCAAATCTTCTCTCATACATGACTTCACTCAAAATCCACTAGTAGAAAAATGATAATTTGCGTCACCCTATTTGCGTCGCACAAAAGAAAGACTGACGCAAATGTGCGGGAACAGATGATTTGCGTCGGACTGTCTAGAGCACGCGACGCAAATAACCATAAAAAGAAGATTTGCGTCGGACGGCATAGAGCACGCGACGCAGATGATCCAACCAAGTGCGTCGCACGTGCCCATGTGTGCGATGCAAATACTATTTGCGTCGGACGTTGACAAATATTCGACGCAGATGATAAAAAGCCCAGGATTTTTGGATCCTTCAACGTGCGTCGGATTGTCTCGAGTGTGCGACGCAGATGGCACTTAGTAAGTTGTGGGCCATGATTTGCGTCGGATGGGCCACTAGACACGACGCAAATCATGGGCTTCCCATATATGTAATATGCGAGTTTAGGGTTTCATCTCAAACTCCTCATACTGTCATACAGCCGTTCTCTCTCTCTCTCCTCAAACACTTCATCTCTCTCACCTCAAACGCTTCATCTCTCTCTCACCTACCTTCATCTCTCGCATCTCATCTCTCTCTCACCTACCTTCATCTCGAATCTAAACAACGAAAATTTCGGTGTTCGCCTGCGAGTTCATCGATCTACAATTCCGACGAGAATTAACGAGTGCCGCCAATCTCCTTCTCTTTTCCTTCCGCCGGAGTTTCGCCTCCCCCACGCTGCTCAGAGCCTTTGCTTTGGCCGCTCGTCGCTGCTTTGCTTCTCCCTTTCTCTTCGTTCGTTGTCCTTCATCGCTGCTTCGCCGCCAACCGCCGTTGGTGCTGGTTGTTGTGCTCGTCCCTGCTGCCAAATTTATTTCATCTGATTTGGAATTCGAAAATCTCTGCAACATCGCCAGTTCTTCAGTTTTCCAGAAGCTTATCGATTTTTAGGTATTTTATTATGAATTTCTTTTTTTTGCCATATTTATGTTTATTTTTGAAATAAAAAAATTGAACCTATCAAAAATGAAATTTCTTGTATTTTTTCAGTTTTTAAATGCTGGTGAAGATTGACGAACACATCGTCGGTGAAGATTGAAGGTGTTGACGGTGTGGACATGAATTTTTAGGGTTCTTTTTGTGTTAGATCTGATTTTTTTCTTCTGGGTTCAATTTTTTCATTTCGTTTTATTGTATTTCATTCTTAATATTCATAGATTCTGTAATTAGTGCTTCTATTTCAAATATTATTTGTTCTTTTGTATTTTGTTCTTTTGCAATTCGTTCATTTGAATGCCATATTTGCAAGCTATTTGGTGTGATGAATTGTTGGGAAATTTTTTTTTTTAATGAAAATCGCAGCATTTGCGTCGCATGTGGCTCCATGTGCGACGCAAATGAGTCTGGTCTGGGCTTGCTAGGCTACTGTTGGGGCATTGGCATGTCTCCCATCTGCGTCGCATGTTGAGCTATGTGCGACGCAGATGATTAATCATCTGCGTCGCACATAGCTCAACATGCGACGCAGATGGGAGACACAAATGGCCATGGTATGCATGGGCGGTGCGTTATGTGCGTCGCACGTTGATCAAAGTCCGACGCAAATAGCCAACCATCTGCGTCGGATATGGTCCGACGCAGATCTAGTATCCTTATCTGCGACGAGACCTGTGCCGTCGGACCAATGTCCGACGCAAATGGTGGTCTCAAGTCCGACGCAAATCGTTAATTTTGTACTAGTGATCCCTTGTAACACCCCTAGGTGTGCAGGAGCCCATTAGTAGATATTGTCCTCTTTGGGCCCTAGCCCGCAGGGATTTGCTTTGGTGCAGAACCAAAGTCCTACCCAAAAGGCCTATTCTAGGTTGAGGTGTCCACCTCTATATAAAGAAGGTTTCGTTCTTCTCAACTTCCGATTTGGGATAGCCAAGATCTTAGGCATCTTCTCCTCTCCTTTAAAGAGCCTGTGTCCCCGTAGGCACTACAGGACACCGGAATGGGCCCTGACTCTGATACCAGTTTTGTAACACCCCAAAATCCATATAAGTCTAAACTGCGTTGCATCGACTTTGGGAGTGTTACCGCCGCGGTGAAACGCAAGGCTTATTAAAATAAAACATTTACTTACTCTTTATTATGTATGAAAACTAAATTGCAGCGGAAATAAAATGTTAACATAACTACAACTCGGGAATCATCATTGACCCCTTTTATTCAAACCATTAACTAAGTAGATTATAATAATTCTATAAGTTCAACAAAAACATTTAAAAGTTTATAAACTAAAGAATGTTCCCCGTATGCCCTTTCTCATACAGCAACATCAGCATACCTAATCTGCTCCCCATTGAAGTATCAATGGTTCATCACAGGTCAACAAACAAACACAAATAACAAACAATCAGCTATGCTAAGTACGTACATAATCAGTTAAATAAAGCACTAAGCATACTCAGAATAGTAATAACAGTTCCTAAACATGATACTACAAAACATTAAATTCCGTTTTTACAGTTTTTAGCATCGAACGGGCACCATCATCTTTCTAGAATCATACGGGATACTTAATCCTTAATAGACAACTCGGTCTATTAGATGGAATGTAATTACGGTTTCGTTCCGTTCCACTTCCATCACCTTAGTATGCATACCCCCAAGATCGTACGGAACCTTCCGCCTACTTGAGTTATCAAAATTTATAAGGACACTACTATCGTTACAGTAGGCCTGCGTAGGAGTGTAGAACAAGTCCCACACTCCCCCCATTGTTCATTACTTGTAAGGATTCCAACTACAAGTTTATTGCCAAAGATCCTTCTTAGTGGTATTCATTCATACAACATAAGCATATAATCACTTAATTTTCCTTCTTAGGTTATAGTCTTTAGTTTAGGCAACCTCTTGTAACATCCTTGCTACACAATAATTCATAGAATTCCAATCCAAATCTCATTTCATGCTTGTGATACGATAGAATTTCACATACCAATAATAATTCATTCCAACTCACAAGTCATACAACAAGGAAATACATACATTTTTCCAATTGATTTCATGTTACCAAACAATCTCATCAACCACAATTAACAACAGTTCCCTATCATGATTCTAGGTTCCAATATAACAATCATAACGAACAGCCTAAACATGATACTAATGTACGAACTGAACTAGTACGCGTACGTACCTTGTAACGGAGAATCTTCGCTGACTACTTAAAACATCCCGCTTATGAAATTGGGACCTAATCGAATAGTGAAAGTATTTCAGTACTAAGTCCTTGATAATATGAAATAAAATCAGCTTATCTACTATATAAAAATATGATGTTTTGAATATTAAAAATACCCAATCTAGTTGCTTTAAACTTTCTTTACATAACTTTATTGAACTAGCATATTTAGGGACTAATAATAAGATGTAAATCTGATTTTTTTTTTTGTTAACTTACATTATACTTGTTCATAATAATAAAACTTAAACAACTATATATAAGTATTATGAAAATCATAATTAAGAAATAAAATTATCATAAGAACTAGAACATAATTATAAATCTAATTTTTATACCTCATTCTTATACTTTATTTATTATACAAACTTAATCCAAGATATACATAAAACTTATAAAAATCAGAATTTACAAATTAACTAAAGTAGAAAAGAAGGGATTTTTTTTATACCGAAGTGCCTCGTCGGCGACAATTACCGGCGACGGAATTCCGGCAGCAACACTAGCCTCGACGCACCGCACGCCGCTCGATCTTTGCACACAACGCACAACACTCGCGTCGCGCAACACAACCCTCGCACAACACACAACTATGCTAGTCGCACAACACTCAACTCGCACCCTCGACCGCAGCAGCGACTCCCTCGACTCGTCGCTCGATCGCACACCCACACAGCCTTGCACAGATTCGCTCGGCCCAAAAATCCACTTGACAACAGCCAAGCCCCGACTCGCACGACCTTGCTCGCATACTCGTCGAAACCCTCGCTCGCATACTCGTCAACACCCTCGCTCGCATACTCGTCGACACCCTCGCTCGACTCGACAGCACACACAGCCCAACACACACGCTCGTCGAAGACAGGGGAGGAGGGAAGAAAAGTAGAGCGGGAGAGATGAAGGAAAAGTGACAAGGGAGAAGAAGAGAGGAGAGAGAAAAGTTTGGGGGTAAAAGAAAACGACTGACTTAGTAAAAGGTATAGGGTTTTATTTTCTTTTTCCTTTTTCTTATTTATAGCATGGTAAACCTAGGTTCAGAAGGATTTGTTTCCAACTCAAAATCAGATTTCTTATTTTATTTATTTCGAAAATAAAACCAAACCAAACTATAATATAATTAGGTACAAAGTAGGTTGTATATTTAAATTATAATTGTAGGCTTACCTAAAACTATATTTTTTTTTCTGTAAATAACATTAAAATACTTTCAACTTTATTCTTTATATACTTATTTATAAAAGAATAACTCCCAAAAATACGGAGTATTACAGTAAGAAGGCAAAGGAATGAACGACTTATAAGAGAATGAAGGTATCGACACTTTAATAAGTTAAACTCACTTAATTAATCACTTATTAAGACACAATTTGGAACTTTATTAGACATATGTATTTATAGTAGTCATCAAGTAAAACGTGGGATTAAAACATGTGATAGTGGTTAAACCATTTTCCTATGATGTTCCTCAACAAGAGGAACATGTTCCATTATCCACCCATGAACCCCACGTTCTCTTTGAACGTGTATACAAGATTAATACTACTTCCTACAATCTAGCATTTACTTGTGCAACAATCTTAAATCTAATTTTTAATTAAAAAATATTTTAATTAATAAAACCAAAATGAAATCCTTTTTATCAATCTATATATATATATATATATATATATATATATATATATATATATATATATAACCCAAAGCAAACAATTGCCATGCTGCCACATGTTCTCCCCCCTCCCAAGCAATTGACATAAATTAAACAATAAAAATGTGTGTGTTAATAAGATTCGAACCCACAACCCCTCATTTGAGATACGAATACTCTAACCAATTAATCTACAAGCTCACATTGATTTTTTATTGTAAGTAGAAGTAATTATGCTTATTAAGTTGACACACAAATTCGACTCCTACATTAATTGACCTATCAAGTAAATAAGTAAATGAGTAATATGTTGATATATCCTCGTGTTACAAGTTATATTACTTATCAAGTTTTCGTTTACTATAATAGTGATAATAAAACATCAAATCAACTTTGTTGCATTATAAAAATCTCTAATGGGCCCACCAAACGTTAATTTATGCTTAGCATTATACAAATAAAAAAACAAAGTATTACCTATCTGAAGGAGAAATTTGATAAAAATATATTGTAGTTGATTTCAATCAATTATAGGTATGAACGAAAATGGAACGTGTATTTATGACTTGAAAAATGATATTATAAACTTTGTTGTGTCGAATCAACTAATATGAAAGACCGATCCATTGTATGATATGATTTTGTGCACGAGTAACTACTTGTCTTAAATATTAAATCACTTATAAACTTATATAGGAGTGATCTATTTAATATATAAAAGTTACCCTTTAGACCTGAGTAACCTTTTGTCTTAAACGGTTCACTTTTACTTATATACAAGTGACCCATTTAAGGTAAACAACTATTCTTTGTTTAAAAATGAATCATTTTAACTTAAAAGGGTGACCCATTTTGCGAAAACTGAATGATATCACAATAAATTCATTATGAACCCGATACTCAATACTAATTGAAAGTTATGAAGCATTGGTGGTCGTAAAGTGTAATCTAAATGTATTGCTGATATGGGGGCATGTAATTCAATTAATTTCATAAAAAGATAATAAACAAATGATGACTCAGGGCTTTGCCGGGGAAACAACTAGTAATATCTTTAAAAGACTTTCTTTTTAAAATAGAAAAGGATTTTTATTTTCAAACAAAGATAAAATCTTTTCATTAAAAAGATTTTCCTTAAAATCAAATTTTAACCAAATAAAAAACAGTTTCCTATATTTTAGTTAGCCTTTAATAACTCAACCAACACAATATAACCGTTGCACCATATAATACATTTATAGTTCCTTTAATTTCTTTAGTTCCTTTAACTTAACTTAACAGTACCAGTACGTCTTCCTTTCAAAGGAATAGACAAAGATTCTCTTTTTAAGTTGCCATTGTTCCCTACCATAACTTACTCGTTCATTACATGGGAACTAAAAATAAAAGCCTCGCTTTGATTCTTTTGCTACAATGCATCTCCAGTATCAGTTCCTTGAGCATCTTCACTTAGTCTTGAAAATCCAAACTTCACTTCTTCCTTAGACTTAGGATTCTCTTTGCTCAATGCAGTGATACCTTGCAAATTCCATTCACTTAACAACTTATTAGTTTATAACTTAGTTTGTATCTTTGTCCCTTTGTCATCATCAAAACTAGGGTTCAACAATTTTTCCCTTTTTGATGATGACAACAAAGTTACAAATTAAGGAAGATAAAACAACAAATACAATAAGAGAATGAAATATAATAGTAATCATTTATCTTTTTAATTAAGGTTAGATTAAGGATTTAATTTTTTAATTTGAAAATTTTCAACTTAGTTTGTTCTTAGTATCTTTTCTCCCTTTTTCATCATAAAAAAGATCGAACTCTTGGTGATTTTGGGAAGACTAATTTTTGCAAGACCTTAAAACCATAAACAAGCACCAAAATTTGGTTAAGTTAGTAATCAAAGGTTTGACTTACTCAAACATCAATCACATAATAATAGCCATTCCAAGTAAAAATTTATGCAATTAGATAAAAAACAAAGACAAACAGCAAATACATATTTTTATAGCACTTGTTCCAAAAGGGTACAAAAAGGAAAAAGAAAGAAAAGATAACAAAGGAAACAAAAGTTAAGAGTTTATGTTCCTTTAAGAGAAACAAGAACTTAGACATTAGGAGAGGGAAGGGAGTTGTGTTCCTCAACTACTTCTTCTTCAACCACTTCCTCCAGTTTCTTCATCACCTCCTCATGATGACCATCCACTTGCTGCTTCAAAGAGTTCATTGCTTGAACCATTTTCTCCATATTCTTTTGTTTCTCAATAACCGTATCACTAAGGACCTTTATTAATCCCAACATCTTATCATTTTTACTATCTAAGGTCCATTGAAGATAGTTGTAGAATTTGATCATGTGTTGAGCACTTATTACAAAACACTTTGCATGTAATTTGCATTGGGTTCTCGTTTGACTCTTGTTGGTTTGTACTTGGATATTTGCATTTTCCTACCTAACTTGATTTCTAGCAGCATGATCACTTGAATAATGGTTGATGCTACTGTTTCTGGATGACAACAATACCTTATTTGCAATTATTCTACCTTTGAGAAATTTTTTAATGATGCCAAAAGTGGAAAAATGGTTGTAGTTGAAGAACGTAACTCTTGTTTAGATTGAGTTTGTCTTAGTTTAGTTTGTTTGTCTTAGTTATAATTTTTTGTTTTATTTTAGGAAACAATTGAAATAATTGATTGTTTCATCCTTTTGAGTCTCGTGTCAAGTAAGCTGATCATTTAATGAGTTACATTATACAAACTTGTTAGTTGCAGAAAACTTCAAAGGGTTATCATCATAACAAAAGGGGGAATACGTTGAGTTCCTTGAGTTTTGAATGATGACAAACAGCTGCAGGAAATAGTTGTTCTTACAGGTGTTTATGAGCTGTTAGGAAACAATTAAGATACTAATTGTTCCTTATGGTATACTAAAACAGTCAACTATTATTTATTATGCTATGTTGTTACTTGTGTGGCAAATAGGTTCATTCCAAGACTTAAAGCTAAGAAGGCTATTCGAAGAATGTTTGAAGAATATCAAGTGTTGATTTTTTTATTCAAGGGAAGTTTCAAGGATTAAAGTATATGAAGATTGTATAGTTACTTTTATTTGCTTATCTTAGGTCTTCATGTAATGATTGCGTGTAACATTTTAGTG
Source organism: Beta lomatogona (assembly GCA_947646795.1). Taxonomy (NCBI): domain Eukaryota; kingdom Viridiplantae; phylum Streptophyta; class Magnoliopsida; order Caryophyllales; family Amaranthaceae; genus Beta; species Beta lomatogona. Next base: position 2,556,903 of record CANSNZ010000928.1, on the reverse strand, counting down.
GAATTGCTTGTGTTGTTCTTAATGTGAAACATTAGGGTTTTGAATATAGGAACCAGTTAGTTGTATATTCTAAACACTACCGAACAAGGTAACAAGTATGGGCGCTAGTTACTTTGTTGAGTGATTGAGCTGGCTGATTTAAAAAGATTTTCAGAAAAAATATTTTTAAAGATACTTCCTATTAAAAAGATTGTCAGCATTGAGTGATCTTCATTCAGCATTTTTAATTTGGGATATTATCTCAGATGACCCTGACTTATAGGCCTTTTTATCAAATAACCCCAATATTTTCACCCTTATCTCGGATAACCCTAAACTTGTATTTTGTCGTTAAACTTGACGGAATAGTTAACGGCGTTAAATATTTAAAAACAAAAATAATTACTGCTTTTTTAAAATTAAAAAAAAGTCAAACTCATCTCTTTCTCTCTCTTTTTCTTCAGTTTTCACTCTTCACAAGCACTCATTTAATGGAGATGGGAGATCTGGAACTGCAAGAATTCAACAACTTCGAAGATGAATGTTTCTATGCATTACTTTCCATCCTATTTCCCACAATATAAGATCTACCAACAAACATATCAACCACTCCAAATCACAGCAATGAAAAGAATTTTAGATAAAAAATGACAAAATTTCAGTTGAAAAAATACCCAGAAGTCAAATGAACAAATTTCATTTTTATAGAGCTGACCCAATTTGTATATTACAAAAAAAAGGAAAAAATCGGTACAATCAAGATCTTGAGAAGCCATAGTTTTTCTTCCTCCGCCAAATTTGTTTATTGTTCTTTCTCTAGCAGCTGGAAAGATTTCACGGCAAGTTTAGCTGGTCTATTAGCCAGATCCACAAGAGCTCTTGTGTCTGAGACAAAAAAAACATACACCAATGAGAATTTTAAACTTCATTGACAAGTTTCAAAGGATGAAGACATGACAAGGGGGTGAAGAACAAGAGAGGGGATGGAGACCACAATGTTTTTGGTGGCGGCGAAGGTTGAGCAAAATCAATTTGGGGCTATTCAAGATTGTGAGAATTCGAACAAATTGAATAAAAAAAAAATCGAACAATAACCCATAAGGAATCAAACATTTTCAAACACAAATCACTCAACTGGTTATGGTTGTGAGAAAATGCCCACATTTGATGAAAATGGTGGATTTTCTCTCTCCTCGGACTGCTTTTTGTGCGAGTATTGAAGGAACTGGTAGTTGATTTATTGTTCAATTTGCAAGAATGTAGCTGAAATTTTATCTGGATTTGGAGAGAGAGAAGGGATGAAGACATGCTAGGGGATGAAGAACATAAAAGAGAGGATGAAGAACACAAAATGTTTGTTGTTTTTTTTAATTAAAAAAATAGGTTTTTAATTATAAATGTCAAAATAGTTAACGCCATAGAACATTCCGTCAAGTTTAATGACAAATTACAAGTTTATGGTTATCCGGAATAGGGGTGAAAATGTGGGGGTTATTCGGAAAAAAGGCCTATATGTGAGGGTTATCTGAGATAATATCCTTTTAATGTCCCACCTTAAAATGTGAGGATATCTTGGATAATATCTTATCTTTCAAGTAAGATATTACTCAAGATATACTTTTCTTAATTCAAGATTTTCCTATCTTTTAGGTATCTTGATCAAGGGCACGTTTTATGGTTGGACTTTAGCCTATAAAATACTAAGTAAGGTTTCTAAATCATTCTTGACGCTCTCCATAATTTTATTGAGCATATTTGAGAGCTTTTCACAGAGAGAACAACTGAGCAGTTTCCTAAAATAGAGTGTGCATTCCTTAAATATTAAAATATTCTTTATTTGTTTTGTAAGAAAGCGTGTTTAAGAGGTTAGAGATTGGGTAGCGTTCATGAGTGCATTCGCGTGTGCTTGTGAGGTCAAGTGCAAAATAGCACACTTGAGTAAGTGTAGGATAAGTTGTTTCTCTAGAGTAAGAGAAACATGTGTGAGAATTTTTCTTATTACTCTGATGAAAGTCTAGATTATACTTAAAAGGGGGAGTGAATTGGGTGTAAAAGTAGATTGATACTTTTTCAATTTGATGTGTTAATGAAAATAAGACCAATAATAGAACTGATCTATGGCAGCGGAATAAATGATCAACACACAGATTTGACGAGCTTCGGCTTATATATAAGAATGGATTAGCATGGATTCTCGAAAAACAATAATGATCTCTTTACATGTTTGGGCAGGATGAAGGAGCAGCCACATCTTATTCATCTTCTTTGAGGAGAAATGTCTTGTTCGTAATTTATCATTTTAAACACAAAGTCTTGCATGTTTATACTGATGAAGTATAAGGCCCAATCTCATAGGCCTTAGTGTATTCAGCCCATACTTCGCTTGTAGTGTCGAGATTGACTTTTCGATTGAGTCAACAATTGATCCTATTTTTGAGCATTCTCTTTGTCTCTAGCTACAAGCCCAGTGACAAATCCTAACTTCCTTTTAGAGGCCAAGCTAATTTCCATGGATCTTTTCTATCGTCTGTAATTAGCTGCTCCATGTAGTTTTTCAATGGAAATAGAATTTGGTCCATTGCACTTTGATCATGATAAGAATTAATATATACCTATTATCGATACTGAGTTTTTTTTAGGGTATACTAAGGTTGCTTTAATAAAATTAGTATATGTTGGCATAAATTTTAGATATTCATTTGTTTCTTCGCTTGCTTTGAATCAGTGAATGGTTATTTCATTATAAGTTTGCTTAAAATGTCTCGTAGTTAGGGATGACAATGGATAAAAAATGGACTTGATCCTAGTGGATCTAGATCTAGATCCATATATAAATGAATCCCGATCCAACATAGATACACTGGATCCAGAAAATGTCAGATCCAGATCCATTGGATCTACAAATCCACGATTTTAATCTGGATCCACATAAATTCTTCTTTTACTTGAAAGAAATAGAACACTTAAAAAATTGTTATTATAAACAGATTTATCAAATCACTTAGTTCATTTTACACCAAGAACATTAACAAGACTATTTTAATTATCACAAAAATATATTATCATTTAACTATACATAATGTTGATATATTTCACAATATAAAACGGATCCACATATCGAATTTGGATCTCAAAAATGAGATTTGGATCCAGATCTACCCAACATACCTTGGATCTAGATCCGACCTAGATCCATTGGATCCAAAATTTGAAAGATCCACATCATATAAAACGGATTTGGATTCATGAATCTAGAGCAGGTCTATGATCCATTGCCATCCCCACTCCCAATTGCTTCCTTCTTGTTTTACTTATCACAATTTTATTTTCAAGTTCACTAATGCAACCAAATCAAGTCAATTTTGGATTATGTGATATAAGAGTAATGCCAAAAATGATGCAATACTGATTTCATAACCCGAAATGGAAAACTGGGTATGGAGCTTCCATGCGATCAGGATATTGTGGTAATTCGACCAAAATCCCTAAGGTGAAGTTGTTTCCTTCTCTTTACTTAGCTTCTATGCTCGACTTTGACTTTAAGGTAGAGAAGTGAAGATTCTCTCTTATAAGACAGGCAATAGACTTTATTTATATGCCAAAACAAATAACTTTTCGTCATAATAAAAATATTTTAGTCAATTTAGACAAGTTTTTCATCAACAACAATAAAATTTAATCAGGAAAAATAATTTTCAAAAGTGCTTGAGAGTATCATGGCTATCAAAGCAACTACAAGCAAGGTGCTGAATCCATGACACATTGAAAACATTTGGAGAAGAAACATAAAAAGAACTTGTTCTCTAATCTTAAGATGTATGCCTACACTTTCTTCTTGCATAGATGTGAAACAAACTTATAGTAGTACTAGATAGAAGAGATGCACTACAAGCTAGTCTTAGAAGTTGACAACCAACAAACAGCCTTAGAGTCAGACCCCATATATTTCACTGATATCATTTCTATAATCACATCTTTGCACTCCTACTTTTCTCAATTGAAAGGGATTGTAAAAATTTTGCATCACCCGGCCAACTTTGATAACCATCTGCTGTGAAAGCTCCATGTCTACTTTGGTGGCATGACCTGAATGATTTGATCAACATATCAAGACATACTTATTCCTTCACAATCAACAAATGAAGGTGCAAGTGCACAGGCATTACGATGCTATTATTCCGGAACTTTTTGATAAATAACAAATCTTGAAGAACATCTTTCTATCAATGAACTTGGCAAATGCAGTTCTTACCGCTGGCGAAGATTTGATGGTTTCTCTCTTGACAGGAGCTCCCCTGCAGCAACACTCCCTTTCTCTGCTATCTTTCCCTATCAAGAGACAAGGAGCATTTGCAATATGAATACAACAATTCAGGTAACCTTTTTGTGGCAAAGACTTATAGTTTGTTTGGATAGGGGAATTCGGAGGCAAATGGAGAGAAAGGAAAGCGTATGATTCATTTCTCTTGTTTCGATATGATAGGAAGGGAAGGGAAGGGAAGGCAAGGGAATTGGAAAAGTTCGTTTTCCTTTCACTCTAAATAAAATAAATCTTTTTGATGTTGGAACAATTTGAAAGAAAATGCAAGTTCATTCTTCTCCCCCTTCCCTTTCCTTCCCTCCCCTACCTTTCCCTCTGTGATTCTCAGATCACGCCGAAATTCCTTAGGAAGTATCTTTTTCCTTCTTTCTTGTTTCATTCTCGTTGTTTATAGATCACTCACCATGTCTTCACTAGACATGGTGAGTGATCTAAGTGAATGCACAAATACTAAGTAGATGAACTCAGAACACTCACCATGTCTTCACCAGAAATTTGATTGCCGAAAGCGGCATCTTTCTCCGAATCCGGCTTTCTTTGCTCATTCATCAGAGAAATCGCACATCTACAGGTGTAAAACAGCAAAAAACCTCCAAGTGAGACCACCCCAAGAAATTCCAAAATGATCAGGAATCCTAGAGCTGTGGTACAACAAGCTTGTGTTAAAAACTACACAAGAATAACCATTTAACTCTGAAACATTAAGGCCTAGTTATATTCCCAACGCACAGAAAGATAAAAGGAAATGGAAGATGTAAGGCATTAATCACTACACAAGTAGGTCACTCTCAAGTAAAAGACACACACACACACACACTCATTAATGACATCCTTTGATCTGGGTGGATTTGCATTGATGCTTCTGCCATGCTCAACTAAAATATATTTATTTCAAGAAGTTCTGTTTGTTTCGCTTTCTTAATCATTTATTATTTATTATCATTGTGTGAAACATGTTTCGATTTAAAACCCTGGATCAGTGGTTAGTTCAGTCAAGGAACTATGTGATGGTTAAATCACTCAGTGAAGTTGCTGAATAGCAAATAAGAGATAGAACATCTGAACAGCTATACTCATTTTGCATGCAATTCTTAACCATAGATTTCTTTTGAAATGGAGAACTTGAGTAACATAGATTATGGAAACAAATTTACAAAATACGCAAACAGAGCACTCTACAGAAGCAGTCATGTGATACATACCATGTGTTGCCCCAGAATTCAGTGGCCTTCTTTTGATAAGATTAACATTAACCTCCGCAAGAAGAGGCTTTGATATATTTTCTGCACAATCAGGAAAACATCCGTAGTTTCCCATGTCATTTATCACTATTGTTAATATAGCAGCATATTCTGTATCCTGTGTAAGAAAATGTAGTCAGATTCATAATATTGATGTCACCCAACATATATGCATGCATTCAAAATACTAAATGTGTAGGTCAGTACAAGCAAAGGATAGAATTCCACAATGATCAAAATCAAAACTACCAGAAAAAATTATGGAAGTAATGATCAAACTGGATGAGAATATGAAAGCTTAAGAAATATGCACTCATTACTACTTTAGTGAACGTGTAAAGAAGTCCTCATGCACAAAGTCGATCATTGAACTACAGGCTGGAAGCTATTAAGCTCTGATTCTAATTTATTACACCCAAGACTGGCCACTTATGTCAGTTTTAGTCTTATCTTAAATAGTGTGGAAAGAGTGAAGTCCCAATTGTAAAAAAGACGAACAATCATGATCCCTGACACTTGAGTTTTAGGACTTATGAGCATCTTTCTCATGATTTCTGTTAAACATGATTACGTACTTGAACTTCTAACAGCACATCTTGTTTTTGAATGACAATTAGCCTCATCAGGGGATAAGGCTTATACAAGTTCACCTTCTGCTATATATCATCTATATCATTAAGTCTAATAAGTTCTACCAAGTAATCCCTTTCTGAGAATTGAACATATGGCAAAGACAACAAGAATGCCAACAAATTATACCTACTTACATGATATATTAATTGTTTTAGTATATTATTGCAGTCATCAACTGTTGCCTGAAACCTCAAACCTCTTGCCTTGACCACTAAGTGATCTGATATAGTGACAAAAGTCTGAAGCGGCTGCCATTGGTAACTATTCTTTAGCTTCAGCTCTGTGGTATTTACAAGTGCCACAGGTAGGATGGCTTCTAAAATTCCAGAAGTTACTTCCATGGAAAAGATAATCAGAAAGCTGGACTTGTTCCCTGCATAATTACTAGCAGGGATATCATTAGTTGTTTATCCCTTTTAAATAAGAAAATAATATAAGAGAAAAGCAAATAATAAACTTCATATCTCTGATTTTAAACATTCATGACATGAAAATATGTACAGCATCTATCATTGCTTACTACAATTTCTAATCTGGCACTCTCGACAACTTCAATTTTCAATTCCATAACAATATATCTGGGATTCGCAACTTAATTTTTCCCTTCGTAACCAAGGAAAAAGCTGCAGCGACGAAAACCAAGTAAAAACAGTTCAAGTTGTAAACTAATCATAACATGCATAGTGGAGTGAAGGTCCTTCCTAGCTTCAAGTCAAAGCAGATGCATGCCAGGCTCTCACTTTCTTCCTAAGCCAATCAGGCAGATTTCATTGCAGCATGTGATATAAGTGAACTCTAATTTAGCCAGGACCCGAGCATGTAAAGTGGCACATCAGACGACAAGTTTGATTGAAACGCCTTTGGACAGAAAATTTGCTAACGACGCACAATGCTTTTTGTGATAGGCAACATCAGAAATGTATGAGAATTGTGTCCAGCTAAGTGGATGTGCCTTGGCGTACACTCAAAAGCATGGTCACCCAGCCATTACTAGGAAAAGTGTGATACTACTGAAGCTAATGTGTGTGTGCTCAATGGTAACAGCAATGAGCAATGAACGTTTATCGGATGGATGAAGTCTTTTAATATAGCTGCCAGGAAATCCTTTCTGTATCAATAACAAACTTCTCCCATTGATGGACCAAAAACGAACTTCATCAAAGTCCTCATGGTCAGAGCCTTGTTTCATCTTCTAGATGTTCTTGGTTCTTATGCTAAAAGATTTAAGAAACAGAAAGATGACGTTGAACCTGTGGAAGGTTGTGAAAGATATATGATATCTCATACAGATGTAAGTGCTAAAGGTATTGTGTTGATGTTAATTGTTATCTTATCTACATATAGCACCTTCTCACTCCCCTCATTGTTAGAGTTAGAAACTACACAAAAGTTCATTTAATTATTAAACAAAACTAGTATAAACTCATTAATAGGGTATTTAAAGTCTTTCAAACCTAAGCTTATACCTTCCTCAGGCAACCAGGCACCAGCCAAATACCACAAACCAAAACAAGTGATAATTAGACTTGAGAAAACACTATGCCCTTCTTAGCAGGAATATCATTGGTTGTGTAAAAAGTATGAAAAGTGATAAAGGAAGTATTATTCATTAATCATAAATGTTAATTTCTTTTATATTTTGCCAATGATCATAGGATATTAATTAGGCATGATTGTGTAAAATAAGGGGTTCAATTGAAAATGTTGCTAGCACTAGCAGCTAAAGTTGAACTTGTAGTTCAAATTTCTTCATTGGATTACCTCGAAACTCTTCATGACGAGTCATGATTTTCCTCTAGGTGTTCCCACTGATGAGAGATGTCCAGTATTCCACTCATCTAAATTCTCATACCAGGATCTCCTTTCCCTAATTTGTCTCACTATAGGATGAACCCTAAAGAGTGAGTAGAATTGAAAAGGGTCATCTAGGACTTTCGGACAAAGATTGATACAACATAGTTTTATGTCCTTGTGATGTTCACGCTCTTTTTGAAGGATATCCATTAATACTATAGCCATTAACAAGATTGTTGTGCTATATTTATTATTTCCAGTAATCCATGCCTAGGCTAGATGATATACTTAGGTATTAGATATCATGGCAGCATTGCATGGATGGTTTAAGTCGTGGGTTAACTATTGCATAACTGATGCTTAGCAACTCCTAGCTTGTTCCAGAGTTTTACTCTACTGTTCTATCATCATAAGTTAAAGCAACCACCGTCCTAATCCGACTGTCAAAGTTCCAAGTTATAGATGTACCTGGAAAGTAAAGCAGATCTGGGTCTCCAATCTCAAACCTACTCGTTTTCTCGTAGATCACTGATCCACCGTCTTCATTCTCCTCCAAGATTATGTGTTCAGGGGTGATTATAAAAGGAGGATCATTGACAGGTTCAATAAAAATTGTGACATTCAAATCAGTAACTCCATTTTTGTTCCTTGCCTCCACTTTGATTGTGTCCTCACCATAAAAGTTTTCATCCCTAGTGAACGCAAAAAAAAAAGTATGGCTTACATAAGCAGCAAAATCCACCAAAACCAACCAAAGACAGTAGGTGAAGGAAAGAGAAGGAAAATCAGATTCAACAATAAAAAATTTTGAAGAAGAGAGATTGTATATTATATTAACTACTAAGAATACAACTAAACAGATAGAAATATACATTATTAATTCAAAATGGATCGTACGAATTGAGTATAATATCAACTATGATCTTCAACAAGTTGTCTAGCCTCAACCTTTTCTAGTAGCGGAAACAGGATGATTCCGTACTTATTAGCACCAATTGTTCAATGTTTCTTGAACAGAACAAATTTCAAATCAAATACAAGATTCATATGTCATGGAACTGCTTATGTTCAGGTCTCATGCACTTAATTAAGATATAAGTAGAGTATAAATAGCAAAAAGTTCATTTCGATGCAAAAAGTTCTGACTTCTTTAAACAGTTCCTCCGAATCAGAGCTATATCATACATCAGTCTAAACTCTAAACTATAAAGGGATAAACTCGTGAACTCATTTTAATATATGATTTAGCAAAACAGTTATTTTCACATCAGAACTTGATAAAATTTAAGTCAAATAATCTTATTCTCGAGACCATTGTGGTGAACGGAAACAATTTATGAATTGCCAAATGGTTGAAATTCAGAAACATTTGGGAAAATGGGCATCCACACAGATTCATAGTTAAACACAAATAAATAATGTATAGAGCAACTGGATCCATTTACCCAAGATACTGCAATGACTGAAGAACCATATTGAGTACTTCCACATGGCCAGACAGAACCAATGCCTTAGCTTTCTCACCATATCTACTAACAGACAATCCACTCCAAATTGGTTCCCAGAATTGCATCATCATCGAGGAAAGCGAAACTGTCCCAGAGTTTGCACTTAATGTTACAGAGATGTTTTCCAGTGAATCAGGATATACGATCTCAATACCATGGAATCCACTGCCATAGCAAAGAGCCAATCAGTTTCCTGACAACTCAGGTGAACTATGTAACTAAAAATAATCTTCTCATAATTTCCAATGAAGCATTACCCAAATTTTGGACACACGACGTCTTCAGTGCCCCTCAGTGAAGTAGGCAAAGAAAAAAACTGAGGTGGGATGCTAAGTACCGCAATGAATACGAAAGCAGTAGCAGAATTTCCATTAAGGTCACATATTGTGTATGAGAAAGAATCATTTCCATAAAATCCTTTGTGTGGCGTATATCTGAAAAGGAGTCCACTCTGCAGCACCGATCCACAAAGTGGCTGCCATATTATTAAAGCAAGATATAAGGGCACTTGAGAAACTCACCAGGAAAAAACATGTTCTCGGTTCTACAAATACAGTGGTACTTTAAGAATACACCAAACGAAAAAACACAGAACTTTTGAGTAGAAGTTTTTTGTAACTGACAAATTTTGCGCTTGTTCTTATATATTCCCTTTACTACCTTTGGAATGAATAACTTTGATCATTTTCATCAAGATAGACTGAAACTTTAGAGAACTTATAAATTAGTATGTGCCAATTTTCATGATATGCTGCATCAGTTCCTTACTTGTGATGACTGCAATGTACATACATTACACACCCATACTACACTTGCAGAAAGCTTAAGCGAAGAGAAAGCCACATATTGCTCACAGCAGACAGTACCAGAAGCTCATTCAAATATAAACATACATTGGAAAATGCAATAACTGTAGTGTTTTCACCAGCAAAGTAATCATTTTCAAGAACATTGAAAGAAATTGATTCGTCCTCCCATACAGATATTGAGTCATCACGAGCTTTAGGAAAATAATCACCTGCGAGACAGGATAATAATAGATGTGAAGTACTAAGAAGTTGTTTCACCAATTAGAGACATACTCCAAACAGATATAATCAACATTATTGGGAAAGTAAATATGAACAGAAACCATACAATAGAACTTTTATAGATTATTAATCTCTGATGAATGAATGAATCTACTAAATCATGTTAGTTACAGTTTGTCATTCTTTCCTTACTGAAAATGTGAACTCATTTGACAGTTATCCGTCACCATAAGAATTTCTATCTCTTACCTTTCTTTTTCTTTTTTGGAAAAAAGATGTTGATCACAAGGCTGGGAAGTCTAAAACTATCCAATTCCAAAGAACCAAGAGAAAGAGGACTAAAAGCCAATAATTAGGGGAAGATTGGAAGAATAAGGCTTTCAAGTTAAAATGTCACTTTGACTATCAAGTCTAAACATTCCAAGAAATATAAATATCACACACATGAGATAGTATAAGCAGAAAACCTTTTGTCCTTTTAGATACATATGCAGCCAGACAAGCAACCCAAAAGTTCTTCAAGAATGTGAACAGGACACCTAATTAACTCATATTTTACAGGCTCTAACTGTGTTTTGCAAATTCACGGAAACAAGGGAACGGAAAATTAGTTGATAAAGAAAGATGACTTTGTTGAGGCCAGTCATTTTAAATCAACAAGCGAACGTAGTTGACCATGAAAGATATGCAATGTTACAAGACATCAACTGTTGAATAATTAACAAAGAAAAACCATATAATAAAACTTCTTAATTTGACAAGTTAATTTCTAGTTACTGATAATAATAACTATATCTTTTTAATAATGCTCTTTGTCAGGTAACTTGGGAAAAATATATGGGGAACCTTGCTTGAGATTCTCTAATTAGTATAGCATCTCAATGAAGTATACTTGTAAAAGATTTATGTTTATTTTTCAAATAAATAACAATAACAAGAACCCCAGTATTGATCATTTGATCCACAGTTGGCGAGGTACCTGAACGCCTTAACCGGTTTAGAATAGCAGAGAAGTCTTTAGACATGGAAATAGGATATCTTAGTAACTTTGAACAATATAAAGGTCATGATAAAGAGACGCGAGAAGAAGACAACTTGAGATAAATCCTGGAGTTAACTGCACTTACTGTTGTATACATTGACCCCGAACGGACAAGGTAAGAACTTGTTTCCATTAAATGTTGCACATAGTTCAAAGGTGCCGGTGTCATTAATCTGATATTGTCCTGTATATGACCCATTGTTGTTGTCCACAAACATCCAGGTTACAAAGTCAGAGTGGTTTATGGAACCAATCTCCATTTTTAGCTTCGATTGCTGCGACAAAACTGGATTGAAAAATGAATCCATAAGCTGAATGACGACCTCGTTCTTCACTAACTTCTGTACTTTGGGTTCATATTTCACGACGCTTGACAATGACATATTAACCTCACCTGTTACATGTCCCAAAAATTAGTTAACGTGGTGCGAGAGCAAATTCAATGAAGAAAAACAAGGGATGATATCTAAACTAACAGCAAAACTATCATAAGTCTTACAAAACAGTTCTATTTATAGATTCATACAGCCTACAGGCTACCTTGAGATTAAGATAATTAACCATACTAGAATAATATTTGAGTGTAACAGACCACGAGCAACATGACTCTTATATCTGTAGACTATTAGCAACATGATGCTTTGAGGAGACACTGACTAAATGGATTATGTCGATAAAGATTATAAGGTTTTCTCAGCAGCAGTGTAAGGCTGAATTGCTTTGTAATGGTGAAGACTCGTTACACAGATCAGTTATATGCAACGCTCACCAAATTTTAATCCACACATGCAAGTTATTATGTGGTTGAGTAACTAATACAGGCCATAAAAAAGAAAGGCATTCACTGGAAAATATAAAGGTATACAGTCAACAGACAGAAACCATGCATTCACACAGTGGACTAGCGATATCTATTCAGCAGTAATGGTCGAGCGAATGATCAGAAGGTACAAGGCTGACTCTAAATTATACAATAATTATCAAATTCTATAATTGTTGTGCAATTTGTGTCTTATATATAGTTTGATGACACTTCCACATTATTCTAAGTTTTCATAAACTACCAAAAATGAACATTCTCAATTTCTCACAAGGGAGAGATCGTTTAGAAGTCCAAAATAATTGATGCCTTGTGATAAAATGTTACACCTACTTAAATTGCAAATATGTCATCTGAAATAATTTTTTTAATCTGATTGCTAGTTAAGCTACAGGTTAAATTTCTTCTCCCTATCTTCCTAAACTTGACAAAATTCTATGAAGCATATAGCTTGTCATGAAGGATTAGTTTTGTTTATTTTCCATTTTGTATAGAAACCAGTGTAGTTAATTTACCTTTCACAGGAACAAGACCATACTCTCTTTGCTATCTTGTAAAGAGAACTTTGTGTTTTCATCAATAGTTTAATCACATATTCAGTTGTCATGGTATTATAAGCTCTAGGAAAAGCTACTATACTGGAAATCAAGCTACTCCGGCTACTTTTCCTTTTCCTTTTTCTCTTTTTATTGATTCACTCATACGTTTTTCTAGGCTTTCTCGATCTGGCAGTTGTAAAGATTACAGAACAATAGTTTCTAATGCAGACTCATATGATCTCACAAAGAATGCGATTCATGGAAAATACAGAGCTTCCAAGTACCTGATTTCACTTCCTTCTTCAGCAACTGAGCTCCATTTAATGGAATATTTCCACACAAAACAAGAATTCCATAGGGTCCACTCTTTTCAGGTGTATATAGTATACCATATGCGTGTGCCACAACTTGCTCGGTACCTATAGACTTCATAGGCAAAAGATTGTCATTAGTCTCTCAATAGGTGGAGTTTGGATAAGAGGAAGACTATGTAATGGTATGAAGAAATTTGAAGAATGTGGTTCATACACTATTGCTGTGGTCAATTGATGGACTAAGAGAATCTTCAGCGTGACTCACAGCATTATGTGTCAAGTGCTGCACAGACCTACTCCCTGTGTTATTAGTGCATATGACCCTTGATCAGTCCAATAGCAAGAACTAAAGAATAAAGAGTTTCAAAGATCATTCAGGTGACAGTACCATTTAACTCCTCAAGAGGATAGATTTTAGGCAACACCATATATGAGTCTGTTATCCATGCAATTTGTACTTGAAGCATTCTCATTTCAACTGGACAGGGATATTGATATGCATCTATTAGATGAACTGAAAATCTTGCTTCTTGTCCAGCAACTGTAATGTTCAAACCAGATCCATTGATGATGCTTTTGGAGCCATCGCAGTTATCTATTCATATAACATATAGAAGTCATATAATAGACTCAGTGAGCACAAATTGAGCAGAAAGATACATGCACTGCGTATATAACTCCATAATCAATCTAACTACATGCACTGTGAATGGAGTTCCTTTTCTAGTTGCTGAGCTATGCTCACAACAAGGGACTGCCCGTGCTTCTGAACAGAAAAGGGCGAAAACTACCATATTGCAGGTCATAGGAGAGGCAACAGGTGACATGACAGATGAGATGGAAGCTTTCAGAAAAGAAGAAAGAGTAAACAACTGAACCAATTTATGTCAGTAGACTTACCAATAGAAACAATAAATTCATAAGGCGTATTGGAGATGCTTGTGTTATGCTTTGCATCATATACTGTGAGTAGAAAGTTTCCCGGCTCCAGAGCAGTGAATGAAAGTAATTGGATTCCTGGGGAAGATAATCTGAAATTGAGATCTGGTACAGGTATGGATAATTTTGTACTCTTCTCAACAATCTCTGCGTCAAATGAATATAAATCTGAAACTAGGTTTCCATAAATATCCAGCTGATAAATGAACATTTCCATTTGAGATTGATACTGTGCTATGTTTGTGTCGTACTTCCACTTTCCTACACACTTGGAGACATGAATTGGTCCTGTTCAAAATTTAGCTCATTAAATTGTAAATGTCAAAACCAAATGCAACGGAAAGGATCTACATCTACTCTAACTCATTAGAAAGTTCTAGCCATTGATAACAGTAACATGAGAAACAAGAAGAAATGTGCTTAACAACGATGTAGGTTAGTTTGCAATTAGTGACACCAAAGTACAGGCCATCAAGGAGCTTCTAGTGTCCAAGTAACAATATCTGTTATCTTTTACGAAAGGTAAGAAATATATTGAAAAAAAAAAAAAAGCACAGCACAGGGAATGTTTTGACACGCAGAAACAGCAATATCCCTACTCTCCCTAGAGTGGCCTCCAAGAGGAGACACTTGACTTAGGCTCTCTTATTGAGATATTAACAAAGTTGCACCTTCAAAAAGCCTGTATTACAGCAGAACATCACTTTTCAGATAGCAGCAAGTAGTATATACCTGGATGCACTATAAAGGGGAGGGGAGATCCTCGCAAAGTTTCATTGCGCCTTTGTACATGCAGCAAAAGATCTCCAGCTGATGAAGCAATGAACTCAATCTGAAGATAACCATAATTATTCCAACCCAGGCAGGTAACAGTGAGACTATTGGCAGCAGAATTGTTTGTGAAGGATTCAGAAACATTAAAGATATATGAACTTAATTCTGCATGTGTTGAAGGAATAGTATTCCCAAAGGCATCTTTCGGAAGTATCAGAGCCATAGCCCTTGTCCCAGCCACAAATTCATTCACGTTATCCATCCATGATACAATAGAAACAGCTGGATGCATTGCCCCTTCATCAACAACAATAATAAGTGTCAATGGCACATCCCAAAAATAAAAAACAAGGAACACAAATTTCTAAGTCTCATTTCAAGCAATACCATTAAACCTCTATTATGTAAGCTAACTCTTGAAGACTTTGGTGTCCACGTAAAAAACTAAAATACCCTCTCACAAGATGATTACATTACATTAATTTTAAAAAAATGCAAACAGTATTTGATCAATGGATTTCGCTACATATGAACGTGATTATTTAATGTTTGCTAAATAGAAATGACGTCAAAATTTTCTTTTAAGGAACTTTTTGAACAACTTCTCTTACCAATTATTTGAGGTTATTAATTAGTTGTAATAATACAATTTTGCTTTCTATTGTGCATATAAGACAAGTTTACAGATTAAGATAAGGCAGTTCCCGAGTGGTATATTATGTTCACATGCTCATCAACATTAGTCTCCAAAACATACCAGGATTAACAAAGAAATGAAGGGAAGAGTCGAGCACCGTGAAACGATCATCTACAATAAGGACATTAAACACCCCAACAAGAATAGGAACAAAGGAAATAGTCCAATAGTTAAGATCATCTCCAAAATTCAAAGACAACCCAGAAATAAAAGTGCTATTTCCAGCTTTTTCATTTACAGAAATTGTTGGGTTAAAAGAAAAATTATAAGAATGGGGATCAAAAGTGCCAAGAATTTTAATTTTTATGGTTGCTGTATCGCCTGCAATATATGTGTCTTTGTCTTCCAGCCAACTAAACACGAAAGCCGGCTTCGACTCATCACCTGCAAATAGTAAGCAAAACATGGGTATCGTCTATTGCAGAAATCATACTATTTTCAGTTTTTATTAATGAAATTGAAATTAAAGATACACAAGTACTTGGGTCAGCGAGAATTGAACCAAAGGCAGCGAAAAGAAGTAGGAAGCCATGAATGAGAGCTTGAACTATCATGATGAGAGAAAACCAGAGTTTGAGTAGGCGAGAGAAAGAGATCAATATTGATCTCAGTTTTAACGGTTATTGAAGAAAGAGCAAATATTTTTGGCGGGTAAGTTTTTGATAACTGATAACTGTCTTTAGGGGGATTATGATAAGATTACCATCGTACCCTTGTTTTACATAATAAGTAGTTATTTGCCAAATCTATTATAGCTCTTCAGGATTTTGGTGTCCACTTAACATACCTATTTGATGTCCATTACAATACATGATTTTATAACTTATTAAGGCTCTGTTTTTTTGGACTGAATTAATAAAAATTCAATTCAATTCAGGCAAATTCAGTTCAGTTCAATTTTGTTCAGACAAATTCAATTCAGTTCAATTTAGTTCAGACAAATTCAGTTCAGTTCAATTCAGACAAATTTAATTCGGTTCAATTCAGTTCAATTAGTTTCCTCTCACAATTTTCATTCATTAGTTTAGACAAATTCAGTCTAGTTCAGTTGAATTCAGTCCAAAAGAACATAGCATAACATGATTGCATATCTGAATCTAGTTTTAGATTAATAGGAGACTGAAGGAGGCAGACTTACCCGGCTATTTCCCAGTCAAGGCAGTCATTGTCTGGCTATGTGTGGTTGGGTGGTTCGCTGCCGCGGTGTGGCGGTGGTGTTGGCAGTAGGTCCTATAGAGAGGCATCCCTGGCGGCAGCGTGATGTGGAGCTTGGTGGCTTTTCAGTGAACTGATTGTGCCGTTTGGGAGTGTCGAGACACTGGAGAAAGAAGCTGTGAAGGCTTGATTTGTGACTTGTGAATAATGCAGCACGGGGACCATATTGCCTTTGGTGTTTGAGCCGCACCAAGTTGAGAAACTCATGGCAACAGACCGTCGAAGTCTAAAAGAGACTCTAACAACACCACCAGCCACCCCCCCCACACAAAAAAATGAATTGGGCCCACAACAAAAAAAACTGAAGAAAGAGAAAAAAAATGATATATGTAGTAGAGTTAGTATTGCATCATTTGCAATCTGTAATTGCCTTGTGGTGGCCTTTGGGTACACCACCACCCCATCGAAGAAGAATATTTGGAACACCCTTTTTGGTCGAATAATCCTCAAAATACTTTTCAAACATTTCGTCTATATCTATATTGTAACTAATTTCTTCTTCATGATCGTCAGTTGGACGTATAATGAACTTAGAGGCGACTATATTTTTAGATTAAATTTGCAAAGAATAGATACTTGCAAGTTGCAATTATACTTCAAAAATTATAGTTGGTTTGACCCTTATTTTATTTTATTTTTTGATTAGGAAAGATAATTGGTCTGAAGACCAACCCCTGCTAGGCTATTGCAGAGCACACCAGCTTAGAGGCTAAGTACAAGGCTAAACAACCCAAAAGACAACAGGCTTAAAGGCCCACTTGCCACCACAAGTGAATTCCGAAGCATATTGTTGGGTCGATGAGGATTCGAACCCCGGGCATGTCCTGGAATTTGGAGTGGTACTTCACTGAGCTATCACCACTACCTGGTTGATTTGACCCTTATATAGACTTACAAACATTTGGCCGCTTGAAGACATAAAATATTTTATGCAACAAATGTTGACAAGTGGTGCGTATGTGGTTGGGGAGTATTTTTACATTGGATGCCCAATAAAGCGATTTGCTATTTGACGCCCTAATATTTCTTACTAACGCCCTAAATACAGTATTTTTATACTGCATATTTATACCTCCATTTCTTTTCTTTCTTCCCTTCCCCTTTCCCTACCACCATTGGAGCTGCCACCACCACCACCACGAATCCACCATCACGCCACCACCACCACCACCACCACTTGATGGCATGTACGAATTAGATCATCATGTTCATCAGGAAAAGCAACATATGTAGCATGAGAGGAATAATAAAACCCTTGGTTTTGAAACAAATCACCTCCAGCAAGTGCAGGAACAATGCTCACAACTTGCAGTAAAGTAGACCTATGCTCACTAGCAACTTTGACATCTGTATTCATATGCTGTAGAAGTTTCAACAAATCCCAGGTATTAAAGTAGCCATTGTTGAAACCTTCAACGTGCATTACTCCGACAAAACCCCCCAAAACTACCTAAAATTCAAGATTTGTTGGCATGTACAATACCTGAGGGTCCAAATGAAACAATCACAATTAACACCCAGATTGAGATAATTACATAAATCTTGTACAATATATGACTGAATTTTTTTTAAAAATAAAAATAAAAAAAGGAGGCGTCCACCGTGGACGCCCCACCACTGATGGAGGCCTCATTGGCAGGCGCCTCACCCTGTTTGGTGGAGCGCCTGCCATGGACGCCTCCTTTTTAAAAAAAAAAAAATAGAGAGGCATCCACCATGGACGCCCCAGCACTGGTGGAAGTGTACTTGTTAGGCGCCTCACCCTGTGGTGGAGCGCCTGCCATTATGGGCGCCTCCTTTTTTTTTTTTTTTAAATCAAAAAATCAGTGGAGAGAAGAAGGGTGGTGAAGGTTAATGAGGCTTTGATGGCGTTGTTTAAGCTTGATTCTGTTCAAGGTTTTGATTATGGAGTTTCGTAAGGCAGTGATTCGTAAGGCGATTATGTTGCAGGAATTGATTGATTCCGCCATTGATGATGGTATCGAGGAGAGAGATTCTGAGGAAATTGCTGATGAAAATGATGATTTTTTAAGTTCATTAATGGTGATGGTGGTGGCAGCAGTGATGGTAAGGAAAGGGGAAAGGAAAGGGAGAAAGAGAGAAAAGAAATGGAAAATGAAAAAAAAATAAAAGTATACATATACAGTATAAATATACTATATTTAGGGCGTTAGTAGGTAATTTTAGGGCGTTGTTTAGCAAGTGAGCCAATAAATGACCTACATGAACCAAAAAATGTTAAAGTTTTCTAGAGAGAGAAAGAGAAAAAAAAAGAATAAAAGCCCCCAAATGAAGCCTCACTGTCCATCTTGCCCAAGCTTCCTCAAAGCAAATCCCCAATTGTTCCTGCATATTGGATCTCCTCAACCTTTCTTTTCCCCTCATATCTGCAGATCTCTTCGACTTCCTTTAGTAGATCTAATCCCCACTAAAGACAACCCACAAACAACAAACCTAATCATGAATTTTCTTGGGCTCAATCCCAATTAAGCCTCTTTCCTTGTTTCCCAAGGCGAATTAAAGGCCCATTTTCAGCCGTCTTTGCAAACCAGTTCTGTCTGGTTGTTGTTTTCGAGAGTTCGAGTGAAGATGTTTCACATTCTTTTGGAGTTAAGCACCCTTAACTATGATAGTAGCTATTATCACGCCCCTACTTACGTGTTTCTACAAATTAAATTGATTACTGCAACTTTTTAATGAGCAAGTCGTAGGTCCAACCGTCTCATACTAATTTATGGTGAGACTTTAAAAAGTTTACCCATAGAAGTAACAAGTTGGCCCTAAATAAACAGAAGATCTATGGTTTTTCTCATACCAATTATTTGAGGTTATTAGTTGTAATAATACAATTTTGCTTTCTATTGTGCATATAAGACTAGTTTACAGATTAAAATAAGGCAGTTCCCGAGCGGTATATTATGTTCACATGCTCATCAACATTAGTCTCCAAAACTTACCAGGATTAACAAAGAAATGAAGGGAAGAGTCGAGCACCGCGAAACGATAATCTACAATAAGGACATTAAACACCCCAACAAGAATAGGAACAAAGGAAATAGTCCAATAGTTAAGATCATCTCCAAAATTCAGAGACAACCCAGAAATAAAAGTGCTATTTCCAGCTTTTTCATTTACATAAACTGTTGGGTTAAAAGAAAAATTATAAGAATGGGGATCAAAAGTGCCAAGAATTTTAATTTTTATGGTTGCTGTATCGCCTGCAATATATGTGTCTTTGTCTTTATTGGGTTTATATTGTATAGCTAATAGTTTGTTTTGTATAGCCTTTGTATTATCATGGGCCAAGGCCTCATAAGTATGTATATAAGCTGTAATTTCAGCATTAGTAAATAACATAAAATCATTAACACCTAACCTAAATTATCATGGTATCAAAGCCACACACCTAAGCCTCTCGTTTTTCACTTGTCGCTTTGCCCAACACCACCAGCGTGGTTGTTCACTTGTCGCTGCATGATGATGGAAGACGGGAAACTTGATATTCATTCACCATATTACTTAGGTTCCGGTGATCAACCCGGTAATCTTATTTCTCATGTCACCCTCAAAGGTGATAATTATGTGGCTTGGACAAGAGCCATGATCTTGTCCCTTAAGGCTCGCCGGAAATACGGATTCGTCGACGGCACTATTTCAAAACCCACGGCTGCCCAGAATCTTCTTCATTGGGAGACCGTGAATTCTATGGTGGTATCTTGGATCTTGCGTAGCTTAGATCCCAAACTTGCCTCCTCTATCCCGTTCTATGATGATGCTAAGAGTTTATGGACATATCTTGAACAGCGTTTTTGCGTCCTGAATGGACCTCGCCTGCAGCAACTTCGGGCCACCATAGTCGACTGTAAACAGTCCACATCCATGACAATTGAGGATTATTTTAATCACTTGACTGGATTATATGATGAACTACATCGCCTTAAACCGTTACGTTCTTGCTCTTGTGGCAAGTGTGCCTGTGATGTTACCGCCAAACTTGCCGTGGATCGAGATGAAGAAATTCTTCATCAGTTTTTAATTGGACTTGATGATGATGCCTATGGTACTGTTCGTACCAACTTGCTGTCCCAAACTCCTCCGGCGGATCTCACTCGAGCTTACCAAGCTCTCCTCCAAGAGGAGCGTTCTCGTGCAATTGCTCGTGGCAAGGCTGCCCACACCGAGACTCATGCCTTCGCTCTTCAGGCTGATTCTCGCAAGCTTCCTCGTCAGGACAAACGCAACCTTACCTGCACATATTGCAAGCGTCGCGGTCACGATCGTGAGTCTTGTTTTAAACTCAACGGGGCCCCTGCTTGGTGGCTTGAGAAATACGGTGGCTCGGGTTCTACGTCTTCTACTGCTGTCCTTGGGGCCACCAACGCTGCTGCCAGTGTCCCTCGTTCTCGTCCTGCCGAGGCTGCTGCCACTGTCAAGGCTCATGCCATCACCGAACCTACTGCCCAAGCCATGGGGGCTGCTGCACCTGTTTCGACTTCTCTCACTCAAGAGCAGGTTCACCTTCTTTTGAATATGCTTAATAATGACAAGGTCTCCAGTGACCGTATGGCGGGTAAGTCTTCTTGTCTGCTTTGGATTCTTGATTCCGGAGCCTCTCATCATGTCACCGGTAATGCCTCTTGTCTCTCTCATGTGCAAACTATCACTGGATGTCCCGTGGGCCTTCCTAATGGCTCACGTGCTGTTGCCACTCTTGCGGGCCGTGTCTCTCTTCCTGGGGATATTATTCTTCATCATGTTCTTTATGTACCTCAGCTTACCTGCAATTTAATATCGGTTTCGCAACTCATTGATGAATCTCTTTGTATTGTTCGTTTCACTGACTCTTTATGTGCTATTCAGGACCAACGTTCGGGGACCCTGATTGGAGTAGGTGAACGTCGTGATGGACTCTATTATTTCCGCAGCATTCCGACTGTCAATGCAGTGTCTGTTCTGGGATTGACAGAGTTTGAGTTATGGCATCGCAGATTGGGTCATCCCTCTGATCGTGTTGTCAAGTTAGTTCCTGCTATTCGTTCTAGTACTAGTCCGAAAAAGTTGCATAAAGCTTGTGTTACTTGTCCTCAAGCTAAACAAACTAGGGATAGTTTTCCTATTAGTGATCATAATGCTAGTCGTCTCTTTGAATTGATTCACTGTGACTTATGGGGGCCCTATTCTACGCCTTCTACTTGTGATGCAGTTTATTTTTTGACTTTGGTGGATGATTATTCTAGAGCTGTTTGGGTGTATTTGCTAAGAAATAAAACTGAAGTTTATCAGGTGTTTCGCAATTTTTTGTCTATGGTTGAGCGTCAATTTGATAAACTTGTGAAAATTGTACGTAGTGACAACGGCACTGAGTTCAATTGTATGCTTGATTATTTTGTCTCATGTGGCATTTTATTTCAAACCTCTTGTGTTGGTACTCCCCAACAAAATGGTCGTGTTGAGCGTAAGCATCGACACATTTTAAATGTTGCTCGTGCCTTGATGTTTCAAGCCCATCTTCTCGTTACTTTTTGGGGTGAATGTGTTCTCACCGCTTGTGCACTTGATAAATCGCACTCCGTCGGCTTATTACAAAATCGCACTCCCTATGAGGTCTTATATGGTGTTGAACCTGATTTTGATGCATTACGTATTTTTGGTTGCTTGTGTTTTGCTCATAACCAAAAAGCTAAGGGAAATAAATTTGCTCCTCGAAGTCGTCGTTGTGTGTTTATGGGCTATTCTACAGGTAAGAAGGGGTGGAAGTTGTATGATTTGGATCAAGGTGTTTTTTTTGTGTCTCGGGATGTGCGCTTTCATGAAAATGAATTTCCATTTGCTTCCCTTGCTCCCATGAGTTCTGATGCTCCTGCTGAACCATTTGGGGTGGATACGGAATTTTTGGATGATTTAGAGTCCATTTTAGACGCTGCAGGGGGGCCCGTGCCAGAGCCCACTTCTATCGCTCAACCCGCGCCCACCTCCCCTCATGGATCTTCAGTTGTGGGCCGCGAGTTGGAGCCCGCTGTTTCTCCTGCCCGCGCGCTGGATACTGAGCCTAGTTCTTCATCATCTCCTCCTGAGCCCAGTACTACACTCCCTTCAGATGGGCCCAGCACTGCTACTGGGTCTTCAGAGTCCAGCGACTCTCTTGCCTCTTCTTCTGGGCCTCTGGTTACTCTTGGTCGTGGTCAAAGGGTCAAGCGTCCATCCACTCTCCTTCGCGACTTTGTCACGAACTCGGTCCGGAATTTGAGTCCATCACCTCCATCACCTTCCTCCACTGGCTCCCCAGGTACTCCTTACCCCTTAGCACATTTTGTGTCTTGTGATAAATTTTCTATGCGCCACCGTATTTTTCTTGCAGCTGTTTCTGAGGCTGTTGAACCCCGTAATTTTACGGAAGCTATGAAAACTTCTGGTTGGCGGGCCGCTATGCAACAGGAGATTAGTGCTCTTGAGGACAACGACACTTGGGTTATGGAACCTCTTCCCCCAGGGAAAAAGGCTCTTGGTTGCAAATGGGTTTACAAAATTAAACATCATTCTGATGGGACCGTTGAACGTCTCAAAGCTCGCCTTGTCATTTTTGGCAATCATCAGGTCGAAGGTATTGATTACACTGAAACATTTGCTCCTGTTGCCAAAATGGTCACTGTTCGTGCCTTCTTAGCTATTGCTGCAGCTAAGCATTGGGAGCTTCATCAAATGGATGTCCACAACGCCTTTCTTCATGGCGATTTGGATGAGGAAGTTTTTATGCGTCCTCCACCAGGTTTCGTCCCTCCTCGCCCTGGCTTTGTTTGTCGGTTGAAAAAGTCTCTCTATGGTCTGCGTCAGGCCCCTAGGTGTTGGTTTTCGAAGCTTGCCACTTCCTTACTGTCCTATGGCTTCTCTCAGTCTTACTCGGATTATTCGCTCTTCACTTTGACCGGTGGTTACGTGCGGCTTTTACGTGCTTGTCTATGTTGATGACTTGATTATCTCGGGTAATGACTCAGTTGCTATCACCACTTTTAAAGCCTATTTGAGCTCCTATTTTCATATGAAAGATTTGGGCGTGCTTAAGTATTTTCTTGGCATCGAGGTTGCTCGTAGTTCCGATGGCATTTTTCTGTGTCAACGGAAATATACATTGGATATTATCACCGAGACTGGCCTCCTAGGGGCTAAACCTGCTGCGTTTCCTATTGAGCAGAATCATACTCTTGCTCTTGCTTCCCGTGACTTTCTTCCTGATCCGGAACCATATCGGCGTCTGGTGGGCCGTCTCATTTATCTCTCTTTCACCCGTCTTGACTTGGCCTATGTCGTGCACATCCTAGCACAATTCATGCAGCATCCCCGGCTTGATCATTGGGATGCGGCCCTTCGTGTTGTTCGTTACTTGAAGGGTAGTCCTGGTCAGGGTATTCTTCTCAGTGCAGACTGTGATCTTTCTCTCTCTGGTTGGTGTGACTCGGATTGGGCTAGTTGCCCTCTTACTCGACGTTCTCTCACTGGCTGGCTAGTGTTTCTTGGTGCTTCCCCTATCTCCTGGAAGACCAAGAAGCAACATACTGTTTCTCGTTCTTCCGCTGAGGCCGAGTATCGATCTCTTGCTGATGTTACCTCTGAGCTCAAGTGGCTCAAAGCTTTACTTGATGGGCTCGGTGTTCACCAACCCAAAGCCATGCGCTTGTTTTGTGACAGCAAGTCTGCTCTCTACATTGCTCAAAATCCCGTGTTTCATGAGCGTACGAAACACATTGAGGTTGATTGTCACTACGTTCGTGATGCGATTCAGGCTGGTCTTATCGCCCCTTCACATGTTTCTACCGTTGAGCAGCTTGCTGATATCTTCACTAAGGCCCTTGGCAAGAAACAGTTTTTGTATCTCCTTCGCAAGTTGGGCATTTGTGATCCGCATGCTCCAACTTGAGGGGGGGGGGGTATTGGGTTTATATTGTATAGCTAATAGTTTGTTTTGTATAGCCTTTGTATTATCATGGGCCAAGGCCTCATAAGTATGTATATAAGCTGTAATTTCAGCATTAGTAAATAACATAAAATCATTAACACCTAACCTAAATTATCAGTCTTCCAGCCAACTAAACACGAAAGCCGGCTTCGACTCATCACCTGCAAATAGTAAGCAAAACAAGGGTATCATCTATTGCAGAAATCATACTGTTTTCAGTTTTTATTGATAAAATTGAAATTAAAGATACACAAGTACTTGGGTCAGCGAGAATTGAACCAAATGCGGCGAAAAGAAGTAGGAAGCCATGAATGAGAGCTTGAACTATCATGATGAGAGAAAACCAGAGTTTGAGTAGGCGAGAGAAAGAGATCAATATTGATCTCAGTTTTAACGGTTATTGAAGAAAGAGCAAATATTTTTGGCGGGTAAGTTTTTGATAACTGATAACTGTCTTTCGGGGGGTTATGATAAGATTACCATTGTACCCTTGTTTTACATAGTAAGTAGTTATTAGCCAAATCTATTATAGCTCTTCAGGATTTTGGTGTCCACTTAACATACCTATTTGGTGTCCATTATAATACATGATTTTATAACTTATTAAGGCTTTGTTCTTTTGGACTGAATTAATAAAAATTCAATTCATTTCAGGCAAATTCAGTTCAATTTTGTTCACACAAATTCAGTTCAGTTCAATTTAGTTCAGACAAATTCAGCTCAGTTCAATTCAGACAAATTTAGTTCGGTTTAATTCAGTTCAATTAGTTTCCTCTCACAGTTTTCATTCATTTCAGTTCAGACAAATTCAGTCTAGTTCAGTTGAATTCAGTCCAAAAGAACATAGCATAACTTGATTGCATATCTGAATCTAGTTGTAGATTAATAGGAGACTGAAGGAGGCAGACTTACCCGGCTATTTCCCAGTCAAGGCAGTCATTGTCTGGCTATGTGTGGGTGGGTGGTTCGGTGTCGCGACGTGGCGGTGGTGTTGGCAGTAGGTCCTGTAGAGAGGCATCCCTGGCGGCAGCGTGATGTGGAGCTTGGTGGCTTTTCAGTGGACTGATTGTGCCGTTTTGGAGTGTCGAGACACTGGAGAAAGAAGCTGTGAAGGTTTGATTTGTGACTTGTGAATAATGCAGCATGGGGACCATATTGGCTTTGGTGTTTGGGCCGCACCAAGTTGAGAAACTCATGGCAACAGACTGTCGAAGTCCAAAAGAGACTCTAACAACACCACCAGCCAACCCCCCCCCCAAAAAAAAAAATGAAGTGGGCCCACAACAAAAAAAACTGAAGAAAGAGAAAAAAAAATTGATATATGTAGTAGGAGTTAGTATTGCATCATTTGCAATTTGTAATTGCCTTGTGGTGGCCTTTGGGTACACCACCACCCCATCGAAGAAGAATATTTGGAACACCCTTTTTGGTCGAATAATCCTCAAAATACTTTTCAAACATTTCGTCTATATGTATATTGTAACTGATTTCTTCTTCATGATCGTCAATTGGACGTATAATAACTTTAGAGGCGACTATATTTTTAGATTAAATTTGCAAGAATAGATACTTGCAAGTTGCAATTGTACTTCAAAAATTGTAGTTGGTTTGACCCTTATTTTATTTTATTTTTTGATTAGGAAAGATAATTGGTCTGAAGACCAACCCCTGCTAGGCTATTGCAGGGCACACCAGCTTAGAGGCTGAGTACAAGGCTAAACAACCCAAAAGACAACAGGCTTAAAGGTCCACTTGCCACCACAAGTGAATTCCGCAGCATATTGTTGGGTCGATGAGGATTCGAACCCCGGGTATGTCCTGGAATTTAGAGTGGTACTCCACTGAGCTATCACCACTACCTGGTTGATTTGACCCTGACTTACAAACATTATTTTTTAGCCACTTGAAGACATAAAATATTTTATCCAACAAATGTTGACAAGTGGTGCGTATGTGGTTGGGGAGTATTTTTACATTGGATGCCCAATAAAGGGATTTGCTATTTGACGCCCTAATATTTCTTACTAACGCCCTAAATACAGTATTTTTATACTGCATATTTATACCTCCATTTCTTTTCTTTCTTCCCTTCCCCTTTCCCTACCACCACTGGAGCCACCACCACCACCACCACCACTAATCCACCATCACGCCCCACCACCACCACCACTTGATGGCATGTACGAATTAGATCATCATGTTCATCAGGAGGAGCAACATATGTAGCATGAGAGGAATCGGAAACCTTCAAATAAAACCCTTGGTTTTCAAACCAATCACCACCAGCAAGGGCGGGAACAATGCTCACAACTTGCAGTAAAGAAGACCCATGCTCACCAGCAACTTTAACATTTGTATTCATATGTTGTAGAAGTTTCAACAAAATCCCAGGTATTAAAGTAGCCATTGTTGAAACCTTCAATAATGTGCATTACTCGACAAAACCCCCCCAAAACTACCTAAAATTCAAGATTTGATGGCATGTACAATACCTGAGTGTCCAAATGAAACAATCACAATTAACACCCAGATTGATATAATTACATAAATCTTGTACAATATATGACTGAAATTTTTTAAAAATAAAAATAAAAAAGGAGGCGCCTGCCATGGACGCCTCCTTTTTTTTAAAAAAAATAGAGAGGCGTCCACCATGGACGCCATACCACCGGTGGAAGTGTACTTCTCAGGTGCCTCACCCTGTGGTCCAGCTCCTGCCATTATGGGCAGCTCCTTTTTTTTTTTAAATCAAAAAATCAGAGGAGAGAAGAAGGGTGGTGAAGGTTAATGAGGCTTTGATGGCGTTGTTTAAGCTTGATTCCGTTCAAGGTTTTGATTATGGAGTTTCATAAGGCAGTGATTCATAAGACGATTATGTTGCAGGAATTGATTGATTCCGCCATTGATGATGGTATGGAGGAGATTGATTCTGAGGAAATTGCTGATGAAAATGGTGATTTTTTAAGTTCATTAATGGTGATGGTGGTGGCAGTAGTGATGGTAGGGAAAGGGGAAAGGAAAGGGAGAAAGAGAGAAAAGAAATGGAAAATGAAAAAAAAATAAAAGTATACATATAGAGTATAAATATACTATATTTAGGGCGTTAGTAGGTAATTTTAGGGCGTTGTTTAGCAACTGAGCCAATAAATGACCTACATGAACCAAAAGATGTTAAAGTTTTCTAGAGAGAGAAAGAGAAAGAGAAAAAAAAAAGAAAAAAAAAGCCCCCAAATGAAGCCTAACTGTCCATCTTGCCCAAGCTACCTCAAAGCAAATCCCCAATTGTTCCTGCAAATTGGATCTCCTCAACCTTTCTTTTCCCCTCATATCGGCAGATCTCTTCGACTTCCTTCAGTAGATCTAATCCCCACAAAAGACAACCCACAAACAACAAACCTAATCATGAATTTTCTTGGGCTCAATCCCAATTAAGCCTCTTTCCTTGTTTCCCAAGGCGAATTCAAGGCCTTTTTTCAGCCGTCTTTGCAAACCAGTTCTGTCTGGGTGTTGTTTTCGAGAGTTCGAGTGAAGACGTTTCACATTCTTTTGGAGTTAAGCACCCTTAGCTATGATAATAGTTATTATCACGCCCCTTCTTACGTGTTTCTACAAATTAATCTAATTAATTTGCCCAATCAACTATGTTGCACCACTTTCTCTCTCCTGCCAAGCAATGATGAATTTTGTCCGGCTAATCCAGAGAAGTTCCTTCTTTCCTTCCCCCTCAATTATGTTTTTATTTTACTTTGCATGCGTCTTTATTTGGCTATTAATGGCTTGTCTGCTTCTCCCCCCTCTAATTTTCTTTCTTGTTTATGCACTGCATCCCCTCCCCTCGTTCACTGCTTCTCTCCCCCTTCGTTTCACTTGCCTTGGGCAAAGGTTTTAGCCACCTATTTATACCCTCTCAGACACTTGGGTTTTTCCCACACCCATTCTCTCTTAACTGCTCTGATTCACCTATCTCTTTTCTTTCCATCTCTCATTGAGTCATTCACGTCTGACCTCCCCCCCGGTCCTAACTATGCCGAACTCCTTAAGTCCTATTGCGCTACTCATCCATTTCCCCTGACTCTAATCGGACCAATATCGATGCAACTACCACTTTGGATCACTGTGTTGCTTACCAGGATACCAACCAATCCCCTCCTTCACCAAATTTAGGTGGTTACAGTCACGGTGCACCTCCCCTTACCCCTGAACCAAGGCACTCAAGTGCTCATGTCCCAAACGTTCCAGCTTTAGCTACCCCAACTGTAAGTGTCCAAGCCCCCCACCCTTGACAAAACTCTCCTCTCTGACTACCGTAATACCTGCCTTTTCGGTCGTGTGTGGGGAGAACCCATTCTCACTACTGCGGTTATTACTAGACTTCATCGAGACTGGGACTTCATCTTAGGGGAAGTGTCTCTCAGGTACCTAGCCAATGGCTGGTTCCTAATCCGGTTCTTTAACCCCCCTAGATAAGGAGGAAGTTTGGAATAGGAGACCTTGGTTTGTCCAAGGTCTCAATTTTGTGTTGATTCCTTGGATGTCTAGGTTCAAGCCTTTCTTTACTTCTATCACCCATGTCAAAGCACAATTTGCGCATGTTTGCATCAACATAAACATTACTAAACCTGTCCCAAGTTCCCTCACTGTCTACTCTGAAAATTATTCAACTGAGTTCTTCCTATCCTACGAGGGGGTGCATGAAGTTTGCCCTCTCTGTGGCGGCAAAGGCCATGTCCTTGCCCACTGCCCTCAAAAACCGATACCTTGCCTAGACTTAGTGGTTTCCCAACTTCAGGCCAACACCCTAGACCAACCCCCATCCTCCACTGCTAATCAGGACCCCAAATGGATTATGGTCAAGCATCAAAGGTGTGGTAAACCACGCCCCCCGAGGTTTCATGCGAAATGGCCGACCCCACCATCGAAGGTTCCCTCCCTAGAACTATGTCCACACTTTCGACTCCTTCCTCCAAATGCTGACCCTGATTCCTTATCCCCCTCTGCAATACCCTCATTGCTCCTCCCCGCTCACCACAAATAACCCACCCCTTCCCGTTACTAATGCTTTCGACTCCCTTGCTGAGTTTCAAATTGTAACACCCCGTATTTTTATACCCGTTTAGTAATTATATATGCTATTTTAAATTATAAAAAAATATTGTTTTATTAAAAATATTTTATTTCCCTCATGTTGACTTTACATCAAAAGAAGTCAAAAACTAATTCCTAGATTTACTAGGTTTACTGCCTAATACCTATCACTATATTACTAGTATAAAGAGAGAGAGAAAAAAAAGAGAAGAAAACTAAAGAAAAGAAAAGGAGTGTATCTACAGATTTCTAACTCCCCAAAACCCACGACCCCTATCTCCTTCCTTTGTCAACTTTTGCCTCCATCACCATTAAAGCTACTGACTTCCTTATCAACCATCATCACTACAATTTTTGTTCATCTTTCTTCAATATTTTCTCAGTTTTTGTGGGTATTTCGAAGAGAGAGAATTGGTTTTATACTTGTGATTTTTCGGGTTGTAAGTCAGATCGAATCAAGAAGCTTGTCGGGTCCTCTTTAGAGTAATTTCACCTTCATTAATCCACCTTAATCAAGTAAGTTATAATCCTAAGTCTAATTCGTATTTGGTTGATTTTTCGAATTTGGGGATTTTGTTATATTAGGGTTCTTGAGTAAATTGAATTGGGGAAAATTTCTATTATGCGAAATTTACATGATTGGTTCATGTTTGATGGTTAATATGATTTAGTTAGCATATTTTGAGTTTAATTTGCTGATTATTAGTTTCAAGATTCACTCTAAAATTATTGTTATATGTGGATTGTTTGTCTAGTCGAAAATTATAGTATAATACTATAGTTATTGGGTCAATGAAATATATCAGAAATTAGCATTAGTGTATGTAGTATACTGATAATTAAGTGTGGGTTTACTATTGCGGTGTTTTAGTTTGAGTAGTTAAGTTTAGACATGAAACATGCTTTGTCTCCATGTTAATATGATTTTGCTCATACCTATATTGCAGTTTGGGAACTAATTTCAACTCTGTATTATTTTCCTTATGGTCGTGAGGTTAATGGTAGTGTCATTGTTAAAATTCATACTTGGCAAGTGTTGTGGCCTGCTGATGCTACTGCCACGTTACTAAAGTATTATGAAATGCTTGACTAAAGCTAAGATATTCACAAGAATAGTTTGAAGGGAATTGTTACTTAACTTAGTTGCACAATCAATATGTCTTATGGCTCAAGTTTAATTCCTTTATGTATATGAGATACTCCAACTTTATATTTTGACGTGAAATATATTATACGAAAGTATGGTATGAATGTTGTTGCCCTGGACTGTGTAGAGTCGAGTCAGCTCTAGGTACACCGTATTTTACTTATACTATGTTATTATATTGTAGATCACGGGTTTGTAGAGGAACCTTTTTGACTTGAAATTTGAGATTCATTGACTGTTATTGCTGATAAGGTAAGATTTCTTACTTTGCTTGTACAGATGAGTTCAAAAATATTTTCACATTGTTTGGAAATTTATTTTAACAATGAGATTGTTTTATGAAGTTTATACTTTGAGATTTAAATTATTCTCGATATTTATATCGAAAGAGGTTATGAGATTATTTATAAGATTTATATTAAAAGGAGGAAGTTCCTCAATGTTACCAAGTTTAATTAAATTGTGGGGTTGCCGGTAAGCGGTATTCCTCGAGTAGGAAAGTATGTTGAGTTAACAGTGTCTCAATCGTTTATTTAGTAGTTGGGAGTATATTGATCAATACTCTTGCCATTTGTCTTCCTTCTTGGTACGTTATCAAGTTAGGGGTATGCATACTAGGGACTTTGCCTAGCTAGCTCATTGGATTTTTATTACTTCCTACTCACAGATTACAAAAAGTTATATTTTAAAGTTTTATAGAATGGTTCAGAAAGAAAGAAAGGTTGGATCTGATGTTGTTAGAAAATTAATATATTATATATAATCTGTACAGCTTTTAAATGAATTTGTAAGATATTCCTATATATCTTACCTGCACATTGAGTAGTTTTGTTTTATTATAGTATGAAATCTTGCTCAGCCTTTGGCTGATACTACAGTGTTTAATGTGCAGGTACCTGAAGATAGTTAGCTTTTGGTTGGGTTAAAGAGTGTGTTGGATCTCTTTTAGCATAATAGATATTGATAAGACTTCCGCTGTTATTTATTTGACTTTAGAATTTACATTCTGGTTTGTAATAATTAATTACTCTCTATCTAATTAGTCTGAAATAATTATTTAAAATTTATTGTATATTATTTTAGTTAGAACCATTAGCCTTGCGGTTATTATTATTAATTATCGCGGCGTAGCACCTTTGGATTTTCGAGTTTATTTATTATAAGATGTTTTTAGAGTTATTGGAAATTTAGGGTTGTTACAGTTGGTATTCAGAGCTTTAGGTTACTAAGATTTCTTTAAGATGACCTAAAACAAGAATAGGCAAATACATTATTAAAGTTGAAAAGCCGTTGTGAGGAAGTGATATGGAAAGAGAAGGAATTATATTATTACTATGTGTTGATGATATATATATACTTCATATTTCATTTGGTTGCTTGATTTATTGGAGTTTAGAAACTAGTAAAATTATAAACTATGTGAGTTCTTGCATTTTATTTATTATTTGGTAAAGGTGAATAATTTTTGGGTTATCTTTGTTTCTATTGTGCTTTTAAGATGATGCGTAGACACGTGTGTGCTCGAAACTCAAGTTCGAATCGTATGATGCGTGAGATAGCTCAATCCACTCGAGCCTTAACTAATGCTATGGAGAAATTTGTTGAGGCTTAAGCTGCTGCCCTTAATACTCCTGTTACTCCTGTTTCTGGCAATGTTAGTTCCAAAACTGCTGTGATTTCTAAGGCAATTGACCAGAAGAAACCTTCTTCTTTTGATGGTAAGGGTGATCCTACCAAGATGGAAAACTGGATTAGAGAATTTGACAAAATCTTTACCACTCTCCAAGTCCCTGATGAGATGAGGGTTGATGCTGCTGCCTATTATCTGGTTGAGGATGCTGATATTTGGTGGACTCACAATAAGTTTGATCTGACTACTAAGGTGACTGTGGATGAGGAAGGAGAAGAGCTCATGGAGGAGAGAGAGTTTGGTTGGACTGAGTTCAAGAAGGCGATCCGTGATGAGTTCTTTCTAGCCCATATGAGGAAGAGGAAGAGGAAGAGGACGGAGTTTAATGATCTCGTGCAGGGAGATATGTCTGTTCATGAGTTCTATGTGAAATTTCAGGAGTTGGCTCGTTTTGCTAAGGGGTTAGTTCCTAATGAGCAGGAGAGAGCGGTGAAATTCGAGGAGAAGTTAGACCCCGATCTTCATTCTAGGAAGGGAGCTGGTGAGTATACTACAGTGAAGGAGGTGTACATTCGTGCTTGTAATGCTGAGAGGATTGAGGAGAAGAGGCAAGCTGCAAAGAAGTTGAAATCCACTCCAGCAGGGTCTACTCAAGCGACAGAAAAGGGTGATACATCTGGTTCCACTGGTTACAACAAAGGTAGAGGGGGTTTCACTAAAAACCGAAACTCTGGGAACCGTGATTCTGGTGGTAATTACAACAAGGGAGGTTTGAGTCAGCAGTATTCTAAGGACAATCAGAATTCCACTCCTTCCCGTAGCCAGCCCCAAGTTCAGAACCAGAGGACTGATCGGATTTTCTATTGCAAGCGTTGTAGTGAGAACCACCCTGGCGAGGATTGTGATGGTAATTTGGTGGAGTGTAATCACTGTGGGAGGAAGGGGCATCGTGCTTATGAATGCTTTACTAACCCAAGATCGAGGAACTTCAGGCCTGAGATGAGTTCGAGGAATGGGGCACAAGCAGATAAGAGATCCCAGAATGGAAACAACAGTCGTCCTGCTCCTTCTACTCCAGGGAATGCTGCACCTAATCGCAATGGAGGGACTGCTAATGCTACTCAGGCACACAGAGGTGATGTGAGGAGGAACACTGGGCAGGTTCATGTGATGAACCAGACTGAGGCAAACACTAAGGGCAACGTGGTCACCGGTACTTTTTCTATTCATTCGATGTCTGTTTATGTGCTATTTGATTCTGGTGCTTCCCATTCTTTTGTGTCTGAACCTCTTGTGAAAAAGTTAGGGTTAGAGAACTCTAGAACTTGTGATGTAGACATCTCTACTCCTTCTGGTGTGATCATAACTTGTAATAATTTGTATCCAGATGTCCCTATTATGTGTGGTAGTACCACCCTAGTAGCTGATTTGATAGCTTTTCCCTTGCATGATTTTGATGTAATTCTAGGGATGGATTGGCTTAGTAAGCATAAAGCCAAGATAGATTGTGAGAAACAAAAGGTGTCTGTAGTTGGTCCTAGTGGAGTCCATGAGTTTTATAGAGGGTCTTCTTTGAAAATCATTTCTGCTTTGACTTTGAAATCCTATTTGAGGAAGGGTTGTCCTATGTACTTGTGCCATGTTCACGTCACTAGTAAGGAAGAGCCACGTGTTGAAGATGTTCGAATTGCTAATGAGTTTGTAGATGTTTTTCCTGATGATATTCCCGGCATGCCTCCGAGACGTGATGTTGAGTTTAGTGTTGACTTGATGCCTAGAACAGGACCTATTTCTAAGCCTCCTTACAGAATGGCGCCTGTTGAAATGAAAGAGCTTAAGGCTCAGTTAGAAGAGTTGCTTGATAAGGGGTACATTCGACCTAGTGTATCTCCATGGGGTGCTCCTGTTTTGTTTGTAAAAAAGAAGGATGGGAGTCTCCGTCTGTGTATTGATTACAGAGAGCTCAACAATGTTACAGTGAAAAACAAGTACCCCTTGCCAAGAATAGATGATTTGTTCGATCAGTTGGTGGGAGCTGGAGTTTTCTCTAAGATTGATCTGAGATTTGGATACCATCAACTCCGTATTGCAGAGAATGATATTCCTAAGACGGCTTTCAGAACTCGCTATGGGCACTATGAGTTTGCTGTTATGCCCTTTGGGTTGACTAATGCTCCAGCTGTGTTCATGGACTTGATGAATCGAGTCTTCAGGCCGTACCTGGATAAGTTTGTGGTGGTGTTCATAGATGATATACTGATTTATTCAAAGGATGCCAGTGAACATGAAGAGCATCTTCGCACTGTTCTGCAGGTCCTGAGGGAGAATAAGTTGTATGCTAAGTTCTCCAAGTGTGAATTCTGGCTAGAGAAAGTTGCCTTTCTTGGTCATATCATTTCTAGAGAGGGCGTCTCAGTTGACCCAGCAAAGATCCAAGCTGTTTCTGAATGGCCTACTCCAAAGAGTGTGACCGAGATTCGCAGTTTCCATGGCTTGGCGGGTTATTATAGGAGGTTTGTGAAGAACTTATCGAAAATAGCTCGGCCGTTGACTGCATTGATGAGGAAGGATACTAAGTATCATTGGGATGATGATTGTGAGAAGGCATTTCAGATTTTGAAGGAGCGTCTCACCACAGCTCCTGTGTTAACTTTACCTGACGGAAACCTTGAGTACGAAGTGTTCACGGATGCTTCGAAGAATGGTCTTGGTTGTGTGCTTATGCAGGATAAAAAAGGTTGTTGCTTACGCTTCTAGGCAACTGAAGAACCATGAGTTGAACTATCCGACGCATGATCTAGAATTGGCAGCTGTTGTTTTTGCACTCAAGATCTGGCGTCATTATCTACTTGGCACATCATTCAAGATATTTTCGGACCACAAGAGTCTGAAATACATCTTCACTCAGAGAGAGCTGAACATGAGACAGAGGAGATGGTTAGAACTGATCAAGGATTATGATATGGAGATTCATTACCATGAGGGTAAGGCCAATGTTGTTGCAGATGCACTTAGTAGGAAATCCTCTCACTGTTTGCAAACCATGCGTTCGAGGAATCGTCTTCGAGAGGAGTTTCAGAATCTTGATGTGGAGATAGTGTGTAACACCCCGAAATTTCGCTCCTAAATTTTCGTGTTATTTTACCCTTCATTATTATTTTCCGTTAAAATTAGAATATTTTACTTCTTGAAAATATTATATCTTATGTTATTTGTTTTTCAACTTTTAAAATGTTATATTTATATTATTTATTTGATGAGAAATTATATATTTTCTAGTATTTAGAAATGCGCGTTTGAGCTAGTATCTTTATTTACTCGATTTTTGTCGCATTCTGGACCGTTTGCGTAACGAAATTTAGTCCGCCTCTTTTACTAAAGTGCTGCTCAAAATTTCTGGTAAAGGAGGGAAAAACTTGAAGGGTTTTAATCAATTTTTAACCTCTTGTAACCCCCAATTCATTACCCAACTTAAACTCCATCCTTTAAGCTTTGTAACCCCTTTTTTAACTCCACTTTGCTGCTGGAAGCAATCAGGAAGAAAAAGAAACGTGCTTCACAACTCTTCTTCTTCTCTCTTTCGCATTTTCGGCCATTTCTGCACACCCATTTTGTTTGCATCGTATCTCCTTCATTTCTCATCGGAATTGGACGTGTGAGTAGTCAAAATCCATCTACTCGGAAAGATCTTGCTCGTGGTATAATTTGTTTTTGAATAGAGGGCAATACGCGACTGCAGTTTCATTTTCAATCAAACGGGTCACCCGGTTTGTTTTCCTGTCGCACCATCACGAATTTGATCATCGCTGATGATCTAACCGTAGGATCTTCTTCAAATTTGGGCAACATGTTGAGGACATCTGGACCTTCATTGTGACCAGAGAGATTTGGCATCCGAGTTTTGGACCATCGGGAATCGTGGTCGGAATAGAGCAATATGTAATGGGAATGCATGCAATTGGAGGTCTTCAAAGGTAACTAGCGGTCTTCCTAGATCGATTAGTATTTGTATAGGGATTATACTAGTATTAATAGTTAAGTTGGGTTAGTATCATTTTAAGAATTGGGTCGTTGGGTGGGAATGATTGTATGATTATATATGTTATGTTTTCATCGGTTTCGTGAGTTACACAATCATTTATTTCTTGTGATTTGTGTTGTTGTTATGATGTTTAGCCATGATTTTTATTTTATGTTTAGAATGCTATCCAAAGTTGTTTTGCGCAAAATTTCATGATCATTATATGAGTCCATGATTAGCTTGATAAATATTGTTATCTTAGTTTATGAGAGATTTTGTTGATGTATCTTGTGTATAAAGCATGAACCTATTGAGTCTGAGTATGTCACTGTAGTTGGAGGAATTAATGGTTGCTTATGGCTTTGTTGGGGTCAAGGTTTTTGTGTTGCCGTGTTCTCGCGCTGCTGCCTAGCTGACTGGCAGTAGCTTTTGTTGTTGCGGGTTCGCTTCTCATTATTAGACTGCTCATGTGTTCTTGTTGTGGTGCATTAGCGTGAAGAAGATTTTTATTTATTATTTGTTGTATGTTTTGTTTGCTGCACTTTGTGGGCTTGATTTGTTGTATGTTTTGTTTGCTGCACTTTGTGGGCTTGAATAGAGTTCCATTCACTACTAATATCTCTCTTCACTTGTGTGCTTAGTTGCTTACGTGATGCATGAAATGAGTTTTTGTACTTTTTTTTGTTAGTTTTGCCGTAGTTCTATATTATTTGGTTTTATTGCAGCTTTAGCTAGATTTATCTATCTTTTCTTCTTTTCGGTTTTTTTGTCTTTGTTGTATGATATAAGTCGTGGTCGCGTGAAGTGCATGTTATGGTTTGTTTATGATTTTGATTATCTTGTTGTAGTTCTGAATTTAAATGTATGACTAAGTTACAGCAATTATTATGGTTATATCTTTATGAGTTAGTTTTCATAGCATGAATGATTTATTATCATGATGAAATTATTGGTATTTTGAAGATAATATTATTATTATTGTTGTTATTTTTATTATTATTATTATTATTATTATTATTATTATTATTATTATTATTATTATTATTATTATTATTATTATTATTATTATTATTATTATTATTATTATTATTATTATTATTATTATTATTATTATTATTATTATTATTATTATTATTATTATGAGAAGAATGTTATTTTGAATTGACATTCTTGGGTTGCGATCCTAGATTTCTGCTGATTTGGTGTAAGGCCTTAAGGGCGTCCGTGTAATTTGATGATTGAGTATTATTTTATTATTATTGTTTGAGAGCAAGATTATCCGGAGGGACGTAATCCCGAGGTGAAGAACATGCAAACCATAGGACGTAATCCTAGGTATACCTTGGTTTTGTTGTCGTCGGAGAGGTCGGTGGGGACGTAATCCTACACCGCATCGGGAGTATGGCCATTCTTAGACATAGGCAGTAGGGAACGTAACCCATAGGCTGTCTGGAGGTTGTCTCACATTACCATAGGAAGTGGGTTGTCCACTAGCGTTCAGCTCTCTCTCTCAAACTAATTATATTATTTTTATTACTTTAAAACTTTGATGGTTTATGGTATTGATACTTGAGTTTATATATATAAGTTATGTTGTATTATCTTTGTTTAAGTATTTTATTTGGTTATCTGAAGTTTACTATTGAGATGTTTTTGTGTGACTTAATTATTAAGGCTTTTATAACTCTTATATGGATCCTAGTTGGGCTGGGAGAGCTGTTAGTTACTCCCCACTGATTGTGGATGTTTGTTGATATATTTTGCAGGTGATTATTTCGTATTATGGGCATTGAGTGAAAGACTATTTAGGAATTTTGAGAAATTCTTATTTTATTTTATATTTACTATATATATTGGGTTTATGAGGTTGTTTTGCCTCTTTGTGGATATTTTGGATTATATTAATTGGGTTTTATTTTTATTTATTTTAATTTTAACCTTTGATTAGAGTGGCATTTCCGTCAGGTGATATTTCCGCTATCGCCATTTCTTTAATAAAATGTTCTATTTTTCTTATATCATGTTTATAAAATGACGGAGTGTTACATAGTGCAATTGGGAGCTCAACTTAACTCTCTTATGATTCAGTCCACTTTGTATGATGAGATAAAAAAAGCACAAGTACAGGATCAGTTCTTGAAGGACAAGCAAGCTAATGAGCCTGTTAATTTCACAGTGGTTGAGGATGGTAGCGTGAGATTTAAGGGGAGATGGTGTGTTCCTAATGTTCCTGAGTTGAAGGAAAAAATCTTAGAAGAAGCTCATTCAGCACAGTATTCAGTTCATCCTAGAGGGGATAAGATGTACAAGGATCTCAAGCAGACTTTTTGGTGGCCGCATATGAAGACTGATGTTGCTAAGTATGTATCGAGATGCTTGACTTGTCAGAAGGTCAAGAGTGAGCACAAGAGGCCTCAGGGGATGATTCAGCCTTTAGAGGTTCCTACATGGAAATGGGACTCGATCTCAATGGATTTTGTTTGTGGACTTCCGAGAACACCAAAGGGGAATAATATGATTTGGGTTATTGTGGATCGTCTTACCAAGTCTGCTCATTTTGTTCCCATGAAGGATACTTGGAAGCATGAGCGATTGGCTACTGCTTACAGAGAGCATGTGATTAGACTTCATGGTGTTCCGAGCGATATTGTTTCAGATAGGGATCGCAGATTCTTGTCTAACTTTTGGCAGAAGCTTCAAGAAGCTTTGGGGATTAAATTGAAGACGAGTACAGCTTTTCATCCTGCACAGATGGCCAGACGGAGCGCACTATTCAAACATTGGAGGATATGTTGAGGGCTTGTGCCTTAGAGTTTCAGGGCTCTTGGGAGGATAAGCTTGATTTGATAGAGTTCTCATATAATAACAACTACCATTCTACCATTCATATGACACCATTTGAAGCTTTGTATGGTCGGCGTTGTCGTACTCCTTTGTGTTAGAGTAACACCATTTGAAGCTTTGTATGGTCGGCGAGTCTGTTGTGATTGGTCCAGAGATGATTCAGGCGACTGTTGAGCAGGTAAAGCTCATCCAGCAGAAAATGAAGGCGGAACAAGATTGACAGAAGAGCTATGGTGATCAGCATCGTCTCCATGAGGAGTTTCAGGTGGGAGAGAAGGTGCTGCTTAGAGTTTCTCCTATGAAAGGAGTGATGAGATTTGGGAAGAAGGGCAAGTTGAGCCCTAAGTTCATTGGCCCGTATGAGATTCTGGAGAGAATAGGAGAGGTGGCTTACAGATTGGCGTTGCCGCCAGGCGTTGATCGTGCGCATAACGTGTTCCATGTTTCTCAGTTGCGGCGATACATTAGTGACCCTTCGCATGTACTACAGCCAGGGTCTCTCCAGTTAGATGATAACATGACTTATGAGGAGTTTCCAGTTCCGATTCTAGATCACAAAGTCCGAAAGACTCGAAAAGGGGAGACAAAGATTGTGAAGGTGCTGTGGTCAAACCACAACTCAGAAGAGTCTACTTGGGAAGCTGAGGATGCTATGCGTCTTAAGTATCCCCATCTCTTCACCCAGGTAAATTTTTAGTTATGAGGACGTAACTCCCTTTTTAAGGGGGGTAGAATTCATACTAATTTTGTGCATGTGTAATTGAAAGTTTCTTATGAAGCTTTGATGTGTTTTATGTCTGCTTGTTATAGTATGAACATTCCTATAATAGTAGAGAGTTTGTGATTGTTTTTTTTTTGTGTTAAATTTATCTATGAGAAATATGAAATACAAGTTGAGTTTTTATACTTCAAGTGATAGTAGTTAGCTAACGTATAGAGTAACGAGTTGTTTTCAGAAACAAGAGTATAAGTTTGTTTAGTTGAGTAAACAAGAGTATAAGTTTGTTTAGTTGAGTAATACTTTAAGTTTCGGGACGAAACTTATTTTAAAGGGGGTAGATTGTAACACCCCGTATTTTTATACCCGTTTAGTAATTATATATGCTATTTTAGTTTATAAAAAAATATTATTTTATTAAAAATATTTTATTTCCCTCATGTTGACTTTACATCAAAAGAAGTCAAAAACTAATTCCTAGATTTACTAGGTTTACTACCTAATACCTATCACTATATTACTAGTATAAAGAGAGAGAAAAAAAAAGAGAAGAAAACTAAAGAAAAGAAAAGGAGTGTATCTACTGATTTCTAACTCCCCAAAACCCACGACCCCTATCTCCTTCCTTTGTCAACTTTTGCCTCCATCACCATTAAAGCTAGTAACTTCCTTATCAACCATCATCACTACAATCTTTCTTCAATATTTTCTCAGTTTTTGTGGGTATTTCGAAGAGAGAGAATTGGTTTTATACTTGTGATTTTTCGGGTTGTATGTCAGATCGAATCAAGAAGCTTGTCGGGTCCTCTTTAGAGTAATTTCACCTTCATTAATCCACCTTAATCAAGTAAGTTATAATCCTAAGTCTAATTCGTATTTGGTTGATTTTTCGAATTTGGGGATTTTGTTATATTAGGGTTCTTGAGTAAATTGAATTGGGAAAAATTTTATATTATGCGAAATTTACATGATTGGTTCATGTTTGATTGTTAATATGATTTAGTTAGCATATTTTGAGTTTAATTTGCTGATTATTAGTTTCAAGATTCACTCTAAAATTATTGTTATATGTGGATTGTTTGTCCTGCCGAAAATTATAGTATAATACTATAGTTATTGGGTCAATGAAATATATCAGAAATTAGCATTAGTGTATGTAGTATACTGATAATTAAGTGTGGGTTTACTATTGCGGTGTTTTAGTTCGAGTAGTTAAGTTTAGACATGAAACATGCTTTGTCTCCATGTTAATATGATTTTGCTCATACCTATATTGCAGTTTGGGCACTAATTTCAACTCTGTATTATTTTCCTTATGGTCGTGAGGTTAATCGTAGTGTCATTGTTAAAATTCATACTTGGCAAGTGTTGTGGGCTGCTGATGCTACTGCCACGTTACTAAAGTATTATGAAATGCTTGACTAAAGTTAAGATATTCACAAGAATAGTTTGAAGGGAATTGTTACTTAACTTAGTTGCACAATCAATACGTCTTATGTCTCAAGTTTAATTCCTTTATGTATATGAGATACTCCAACTTTATATTTTGACGTGAAATATATTATACCAAAGTATGGTATGAATGCTGTTGCCCTGGACTGTGTAGAGTCGAGTTAGCAATAGGTACACCATATGTTACTTATACTATGTTATTATATTGTAGATCACGGGTTTGTAGAGGAACCTTTTTGACTTGAAATTTGCGATTCATTGACTGTTATTGCTGATAAGGTAAGATTCCTTACTTTGCTTGTACAGATGAGTTCAGAAATATTTTCACATTGTTTGGAAATTTATTTTAACAGTGAGATTGTTTTATGAAGTTTATACTTTGGGATTTAAATTATTCTCGATATTTGTATCGAAAGAGGTTATGAGATTATTTATAAGATTTATATTAAAAGGAGGAAGTTCCTCAATGTTACCAAGTTTAATTAAACTGTGGGGTTGCCGGTAAGCGGTATTCCTCGAGTATGGAAGTATGTTGAGTTAACAGTGTCTCAACCGTTTATTTAGTAGTTGGGAGTATATTGATCAATACTCTTGCCATTTGTCTTCCTTCTTGGTACGTTATCAAGTTAGGGGTATGCATACTAGGGACTTTGGTGTTTACCTTATCTAGTGAGCCTAGCTAGCTCATTGGATTTTTATTACTTCCTACTCACAGATTAAGAAAAGTTATATTTGAAAGTTTTACAGAATGGTTCAGAAAGAAAGAAAGGTTGGATCTGATGTTGTTAGAAAATTAATATATTATATATAATCTGTACAGGTTTTAAATGAATTTGTAAGATATTTCTATATATCTTATCTGCACATTGAGTAGTTTTGTTTTATTATAGTATGAAATCTTGCTCAGCCTTTGGCTGATACTACAGTGTTTAATGTGCAGGTACCTGAAGATAGTTAACTTTTGGTTGGGTTAAAGAGTGCGTTGGATCTCTTTTAGCTTAATAGATATTAATAAGACTTCCGCTGTTATTTATTTGACTTTAGAATTTACAATCTGGTTTGTAATAATTAATTACTCTCTATCTAATTGGTCTGTAATAATTATTGAAAATTTATTGTCTATTATTTTAGTTAGAACCATTAGCCTTGCGGTTATTATTATTAATTATCGTGGCGTAGCACCTTTGGATTTTCGAGTTTATTTATTATAAGATGTTTTTAGAGTTATTGGAAATTCAGGGTTGTTACACAAATCTTCTCTGATAATCAGATTCAACTTAACCCTCCAACTGCCACAAACCTAATGCTTCCTGCTCCTCACACTCCTCGCTCTGTCGATAACGTGGAAGATGATCTCGATGATGATTACATCGCAACCCTAGGGGTCATCCATCACAACCCAAATGT
This sequence comes from Beta lomatogona, assembly GCA_947646795.1. Lineage (NCBI taxonomy): Eukaryota > Viridiplantae > Streptophyta > Magnoliopsida > Caryophyllales > Amaranthaceae > Beta > Beta lomatogona. Next base: position 2,513,801 of record CANSNZ010000928.1, on the reverse strand, counting down.
CACCCTAGATGCATAAATGACAGAAATTCTCTCTTCATGTGGCAGCCCTAATACTGAATAAGACTACGCCACCAAAGACGGGTTAAAGCGTCGCAAAAGAGTGGAATTTGAAGATTCCTCTCTCACTTACAATCCAAGTCCATGATTGCAAATGTTGTTTGTTTAATTTCTATTTCTATGATGAGTTTATGTTGTTTAACTTGTTTAATTACTAGTCAAGTTTTTCCCTAATTTTCTATTACTTTACAAGGGTTAAAACTTGCTTCCCCCCCTCCCAATTTTCTCCAATGTACCCCAAATTTTCCCTCTCCTAGACCTCACGGTCTCTATAGGCCCCCCCTCCCCTTCTATATATACGGTTTATCTTCGCAATGTATGTTCTATCCTTCAAGTTAATGAAGTGTCTTCGTTCCCTATGTACTGCTACCTCCTTTCATCTTTTTTAGTATCACTTTGTTACTTAAAACAAGTTTTTTAAGCTCTTATTTTACTTATGTATCTGTGGTTTTTTGGTTCATGCGGCTTCTCCATCTGTATCAACTTAGATACCTATGCAGGCAGCGCAACTTCAACTACTGCACATTGCTATTGATGGCCCTTGCACAAGACCATTCTACTATCCCCTTCCCCTACTTTGGGCTGTTTATGGAGCCTTTGCTTAATTATCTTTTTTTATTGTAATGCATGATACTATCACTATCTTTTTGTCTGCTTGGGTCTTTGCACCCCATTTCGAACCGGATGTTATAATCCGCTATGGTACTTGGCCACACATTAGGCAGCACTTCAAAGTTTATGTTTTATAATGAGAGTTATAAGTTGGAACATTCAAGGAGGCAAGAAACTCGAAGCTCTATTGCCGAACTTGTTTTCCTAGGAAACAAATTCAAACCAGACATCATGTTTATCTTAGAAACTATGACATCTAGAGAAAATAGCAATAAAATACTTAAAGCTCTACACTTCGATCACAAGGTCATCATTGACCCCATCAATCATTGTGGAGGGTTATGGATCCTTTGGAACAATAATAACATCGATTTAACTTCTTACTCTACAACTCAAAGATGTACTCATTTGAATATTATTGTTTTCAAACCCACAAGGCAACATATCAATCACCGGCCTCTATGGCCCTGCTCAAGAGCAACACAAGCAAGAATTTTGGGATTACCTCCAAAATTTCTTACTTTCCTGTAACTTGCCATGGCTAGCTATTGGCGATTTTAATGAAATGCTATCTTGTAACGATAAAATTGGTGATAGGCCTCCTCTGTCCACTCAATTTTTTAGGCTAACAAATCTTCTACTTAACACCCAAGCAATCGATATTCCGTGCTTACAGAATACCTTCTCGTGGAAAAAAATGATCCACAACCACTTAATTTATGAACGAACCGAAAGAGCTATTGCAAGTGTCTCTTTCAATGATTTATTCCGCAAATGCCAACTCTCTTATGGCACCTTCACAGTTTCAGATCATGCATCAATTTTTTTTTACACAAACTCCATACCAAGTGCTAAAGCACCCATGTTCATATTCCAATCTCACTGGTCGATTGAGCAAGAAGCTCTTCATATTGTCAAAAACGATGGGCCAAATCCTAAAAAGGGTCCAGATTCTTTCGAGTTCAATCCAAATTAGCACAGATGAAAACATCCATCAAATCATGGGCAGCGAAAAAATACCATCACAACAATAACAAACTAACAGAAAATGGGATTCAAATCAATGACATCGAACGAAAATTATGGTCCCAACCATACAATAGTATCATATATCAGCATATAAACCATTTAATACGTCAAAGAGAAACACTACTCCTTTTCGGTCAACATAATTGGGGCACCTCCTCCAGAAAAAAATGGCTCTCTCAAGGTGATCGAAATACAAGATATTTCCACTTCAAAATGAGGAAACAAATGGCAAATACCACCATCTTCTGTTTCAAAAATGATTTGGATCAATGGGTCGATTCCCCCTCTCAAATCGCATACCTTCTAGTCCATTCCTTTAAGCACCGTTTAACCTCTTGTAACCCCCAACAAAGAACTCTGGGCCTCTCTTTCATAACCCAATCATTTCGCCCACAGACGCAACTCTTCTTACTTCACCTTTCACAGAAGATGACATCAAATCCGTTTTCTTTGATATGAACCCGCATAAAGCCCCCGACTCAGACGGTTTCGGCCGTAAATTCTTTCAAGCATACTGGCCCATTATAGGCAAGGATATTTGTATCGACATCCATAATTTTTTCCACCATGGCAAATTACCACCGTCTCTAAACCACACTATTACAGCACTCATTCCGAAAAATTGCACCCAGAAACCCCAAATCACTTCAGACCAATTAGTCTAATCAATACAATTTACAAAGGTATCTCCAAACTGCTTGTAAGCAGACTCTGCCCCATTCTAAAAAACACTATTAGTCCGCTCCAAAATGCCTTTACCCCTGACTGTTCTATTCATGCATGATAACATCCTAATAGCACAAGAAATTTTAAACATCTTCAAAAATTCAACAAGCAAAGTAGGTTGGTGCGCTTTAAAGCTTGATATGGAAAAAGCTTATGATCAAATTGAATGGGATTTTCTATGGGCCACTCTCAACTCCCTAGGTTTTCCCCCGCAATCGATTCAATGGGTGAACCAATGTGTCACCAATATATCTTATTCTCTCAAAATTAATGGTTCCACCACAGAGTGGTTCAAGCCCTCAAGGGGTCTTAGACAAGGGGATCCCCTTTCGCCTTACCTCTTCATCCTTTGTATGGATGTCCTAATTAAGCAACTTACAATGGCTAGTGCTAAACCCAATTCGGGCATTGGTTTCAAAATGTGCCCTTGAGGCTCAATCATTCCCTGCTTAATGTTTGCAGACGATAGTCTTATATTCTGTAAAGCCACTTCAATGGCTTGCAGAAACCTGAAAAAAGTACTAGAAGACTTATGTCTCCAATCTAGATAATTAATCAACTTTCATAAATCAGCTCTTGTCCTCTCAGACAAAATTTTGAATGCACGAAAGGCTAGTTTTGAAATGGCTGTCTAGGGCGGTATTTAGGAGTCTTTTTCTCCTCCTACGCCCCAACAAAACAAGACCATAGCCACATTCTTACTAAATCACTTCAAAGAATCCAACATTGGGAATCCGGATTCCTTTTTAAAGCGGGTCGTCATGCACTAATACAATCAAATCTCGAAGCTTTACCGGCTTATACTTGTTCCTCCTCTCTCTTATCAACAAATCTTTGTAAAAACCTAGACCTTATCCACCGCAAATTTTTTTGGCGACAAAATAAAGATAAAGAGGCACTACCTCTAATTGCATGGAATACTATTTGTACTCCTAAATCCCTAGGAGGCTTAGGCCTACCCAGGACCCTACCCCTGAATAAAGCCTTTTTGGCTAAGCTAGGATGGAACATCTTAAACCAAAATAATCAAAGTCTTTGGGCCTCTCTTATCCGAGAGCGCTACCTCACGGATAAATTATTCTTCGACTACAAAGCAAAGTATAAAGACTCTACCATCTGGAAAAATATCTTAGCCCAACGTGACCTTCAACGTAAAAGGCATAAGATGGCAAATAGGAAACGATAACGATATTCTATTCTGGCTAGACAATTGGATCTGCCAAAACAACTTGTTAACCTTGCTCAATATTCCTATTAGTTCCATCGACGCTAACTTGAAAATGGCTAATTTCATCACCCCAGAACATTCCTGGGACTTGAGTTCACTCACGTCCCTCCCGCCCCCCCAATCTTGTTGAAAAAATTAAAGGAATTCCGTTACCAGTTAACAACATCCACGACACCCCTATTTGGGGCCCCTCTACAAATGGCCTATTCACGGTCAAATCTGCCACCTGGCTAGCCCACAACCTCCCGAACACCCCCCTTGGCCTCTTAGGTGGATTTGAAAGCTCGATATCCCGCCCAAAATCCAAATGTTTCTTTTGGCAAATCTGCCACAATAGTATTGGAGTACACTCAAATTCTATACTCTAGGAAAATTATACTAATCGACTCTTGCCCTTTGTGTAATTCTTACCAGGAAACAATGGATCATCTTTTCCACAAATTGTTCAATCTCTGCTACGATGTGGCACATGCGGCAAACGCAAGAATGGTGCCAACCTCAGCTCCCATTCATAACAATGCATGATTTTCTACAAAAAAATCAACAAAACATAAACCTCTCCAAAATAATCTTCCTTTTTTGGAGCATTTGGAAAGAACGCAATGCTCTCATTTTCAACAATGACAATATGGTGCCCGCATCGCACCCTTCATCGAGCTCATTTTGCTCACAATGAATGGTCCCACCGCCTTCACATTCACTCAAGGTATGTTTCAGGTCCTCCCTTAGCTGGAGCTCAACCCCCTCCTTTCTCCCCGGTTACCTCTCTCAACCCCCTCCTTTCTCTCCACCTTCCTACCACAAACTCAACTTCGATGGCTCCGTCCGTCACTCCAGTGCAGCAACAGGCATCATCATCAGAAACCACCTCGGTCAGGTTTCCAAAGCCACGACGTTCAATCTCGGCACGGCTAGTGTCACTATGGCCGAAGCTTTTGCCCTACACTCCGGCATCAAGTTAGCCAATCAACTTCAGATTTCCAACTTTCTCATCAAAGGAGACAATCTTCTGGTTAATAATGCTCTCAATGGTGTTTGGCAGCCCCCTTGGAAAATTGCTAAAATTATTTAAGACTGCAAACTCCTCTTATCAAGTTTTAACTCTTGGAAAGCAACACATATTTGTCGAGAAGCTAATGAAGCGGCTGATTGGATAGCAAACGTCGGTCACCTAGTTAGCACAGTTTATGATGTAATTCCTTGTAATAATTCTTCCCTTTCATCTATTCTTGTATCCGACACATTAGGTACTCCCCTCGTGCAGAGGGTAGCCTAATGTTTTTCTTCTTACCATAAAAATAAATAAATAAATGACCTACATAAGGTACAATTATGGTTGGGGGATGACATTGCATCAAGGGATGCCAACTAAATGACTTACATAATGTACAATTATGGTTGGGAGATGACATTACATTGAGGGCATGTAGTAATTAAATTTAAATATGGAGTACGTAAATAAAGGGCTATGCATTGATCCCATTTGCTTTTATTTACAAAATGACTTAGAAGATTACAAACCCATGTAGTATTGATATCTTGATGAGATTATGTGTAAAAAGGCTATTAGTTGCATCCAAGCTAAGGTTGTTTCAAGCTAAATCTTTTGAGTTAAAATATTAGCTTAACTAGTCATGACGTTAGACATAATTTCTAAGGCTATAAGAATTAGGAGTGATTTTGTGTGTTTAATAAGTAATATCTCATTATCTGCTATGTTATTTTGGAGCTATGATTTTATGGAGGATTATGTATGATGGCTCTTGGAGGTTAAATTAAGACGACACTTAAGGAGTAAAGGAAAGGAATAGCGTATAAGGTGATCTTATTTGTCCAGCAAATATGTGTATGCTCGTATACGCATGTTATATGTAACTTTTATATGTGCTCGAATATGTGAATATGACTATGTGATGCTAAGTATATAGCTTAATGTAATTATGTAAATGACTTGATGAATGCTCATGTACGTTATGAATAGTCATGTTTATGAATATGTTAATGAATTATGGTTATATAATATATGGATGATTTGGAATTATGAATATATGATGTCTTATAAGTTACGATAATAAAATGGATGGTTCTGCTGGCTTGGAGTTATGAACTAAACTGGTAAATGGGCAAATACAGGTGGAGGAATTCAGTTCACAACATACGAAAAGGATTAAAGTGCGTCGAATGTTATGTTTTAAGAAGGACGAAAGTTATGCTCTATCCAAAACTTGTGCTTGCCAATGAACTATGATCACGTAAATGGTCCTTGCCAGCAAACTATTCAATGCTGACGATAATGTTTTCTGATAATATTACCAAAGTGATATAATGTATGCTTGTCTATGAAAAATGTTTACGAACTAATTTTCTGTATTATCGATAATTATTATTATGAGCATTTGTATATTTAATAGACCATTTTAAGCTATTATTTTAGTTATGGGCCCATAACCCACATGATTAAGTTCAGATTATTCTGCCAGTTAAGGTTATGATTTTCCAGGGCGTTACAAGTACCATGAGCATCCAGTTGGTAGATGGTGAACTCGTGTTTACCATGAGAATGGTAGACACGGGTCAAAACGCAACCCAAATGAACATAAAACGCGCTTTCATTAATTGAACCGCGAAGCCAATGAACATCTTTAAATTTTCAATGAACACTGAAAAACAGAAACCCTATTTTTTGAATTCATTACTTTCATTTTCCCACACAAATTTTCAGAGACTTTCTCTCTCTTCGTCCCAAATCCTCCCAACATCTCTCTAACTTCTCATTAACCTATCTTCAACCGCGAAGCCAATGAACATCTTTAAATTTTCAATGAACACCGAAAAACAGAAACCCTATTTTTTGAATTCATTACTTTCATTTTCCCACATAAATTTTTAGAGACTTTCTATCTCTTCTTCCCAAATCCTCCCAACATCTCTCTAACTTCTCTCTAACCTATCTCATCAAACTCTTCAAATTCTTCATTATTCTTGCAAAATTTTTCTTACATGAAGATGAAAACAACGAGTTGCAAAGCGAAATCGACAATATAAGGTATTAGATCTATGCATTTGATAGGAAAAAATGAACATTTTTTTACATTTTGCACTTTCATTTCTTATTTTTTTCCTCTTTTTTGGTGAAGATCTTGATGGTGGTTTGTTAAAAAATGAAAACAACCTTGCAATTGATGTCCCAATGAACGAAGGAGAGAGCCCAATGAATGAAGGGGGTGAACGATTTCGACATCAGGAAAAAAAAGGCAGCAAAAACCAGGTAATGTTTCATTGTACTGTATATATATGTTTGTTGTATGATTATAATGTACTCATTGAATCTGCATTGGTCATATGTTTATTATATGTTTTTTCAGAACTTAAGTACATTTGTTCATATGTTCATTTTGTGTTTGACACATATTAATCGCATTAATAACATAAATTATGGCATATGTTCATTGTCCTCTTAGCATATGTTTGCTGAAACACATGTTGGTCAGATGTTCGTTGCATTTCAGTATATGTTTATTATATGTTTTTTCAGAACTTAAGTACATTTGTTCATATGTTCATTTTGTGTTTGACACATATTAATCGCATTAATAACATAAATTATGGCATATGTTCATTGTCCTCTTAGCATATGTTTGCTGAAACACATGTTGGTCAGATGTTCGTTGCATTTCAGTCATATGTTCATTATGTGTTTGTAACATATTCAATAAAATGATATGAGTTAATAATGGGTTAATTATCATATATTTGTCTACAAATGTTTAATATTTGTTCAAATGTTCTTTGTATGATTATATGATGTTTATTGTACTATTTACAAGTACAATGTGCACATTTTAAGCCAATGTTCATTGTATTACTAACATGTATTCACTAAAATCATTTTAGTCATTTGGTCATATATTTATTGTGTGTCTAGGAGCATGTTCAATGTATTATTAAAATATGTTCATTGTATGTTTGAAAGATTATGTTCATTGTATTATAAACTTGAAGAATTTTGTTTTAACTACTGCTCATTTCTTTCTTGTAGCAGTTCAATTCGACTAGTTCATACAACTAATGCTATGTTACGGTGTCGAAATCTCACAAATCAAATCAATCGGGAACGGGAGGAAGCTCAGAAGCAAAAATATATTCTTAATGAACTCAATAGTGTTTAGTTAGCAATAAATGTTCTTTTGTAAGACTCTGGTGTTCATATGGGACATACTGTATTATTTTGGTTATATTTCTACCTTTGGATACATACTATATTTTGAATTTACAATCTTTTGTAATTACTTATTTTTTAATAATTATATAAATATTCAGTTTGATTATTCATTATAGATAGTATGTTGTTCATTGCATAATCGTATTTGTACATTACAAAGAATAATAATGACAACATAAATATTCATTACAATGAACATATAAGTAATTTGAAAGAACATTTTGAAGAACTTGGATGAACAACCTAGCAATTTGAATCAATAATAGTAGGTTGAATAAAGTGAAAATGAATAATAGTAAATTTGAAACGTATTTTGAAATTTGAAATTTGAAAATTAGCGGCAATTTTGAATTTTGAAAATTTGTAAACCTTCTGAATTTTGGAATAAGTCGAAAATGTTCAATCCAAAATTGCAATTGTTCATTCAACAAAAAGAATGTGTTTATTACACTAAAATTTTCATTAATGTTCATTCCAAAATTGCAAATATTTAATAAACAATAGCTTGTGTTCATTGTACTACAATGTTCATTGGAATAAACTAGATGTTTATTGGTTTGCAAAGCACATGGGGTGAAAAAGGTGAGGAAAGAGAAATTGAGGTGGGTCCCACAAATGTTTAATGCAAAATTGCAAATTTTCATTGGAATAATAAAACGATATCGTTTCAACCGTGTCTACCATTCTCATGGTAGACTCGTGTCTACCATCTAATTTGCGATGAGCATCTTCAATACAAGGGAACCCAATTCCACTTCCAGCCTCCTTGCTGCACCTCCCACCTCTTCTGAGGGCTTCACCTGATCACCACCTTGGTCATTGGGATTATCTGCACACCTATCCCATGTGAGGCTTTCCCTTTGACTCTTGGGTGAAAACACCTCCTGATTTGGCACTAACCCTTTCATTTCGGACTGGATTAGGCAACCTTTCAACTTTTTAGGTTGGTTCCCGCACAACATTTAAGGGTACGGTGTATGTTTATGGGACCTCAAAGTTTTTTCATAGCATCAATGGTGGCTTGAATCACTGGTGAGAATGGAACAGGCCTAGATGTCACAACCGTGGTTACTCTTACATTACTCGATTGAGTTTTGCTCACATTTGGATTGGCACTATTTTCAACTTTTTGTGAATCACTCTGCTGTGGAGATTGTGGTTTTTACCGGCGACCCAGCGGATTCAGGCGACGGCTAGCTTAAGATCTAAGCTATCGCTCGACTTACCATGGAGAGAAAACCCTTTCCTTCAAATTCTTACCATGGATGTACATCCAAAATAAAGAAAATTAATAATATATTTTTTTATATACAAAATTTATCTGTCTTTATGAAGATCAATTCCTACATCATGAAAATAAAATTGTGAAGAAAATAATTAATTAGAATTGACCCTCACGAATTCTACCTTTGTTGCATAGGTCTGATTGTATGGACGTTGAAAGAATCGATCATTAGCCTTGAAAAGGTGAGAACTTGAATGACTTGAATGAAGATTCAAAGAAGGAAGAATGAATATTCTTCTATTTGAATGTGTTTTAATATATGAATGTAGTTTAGATGTGCTTGCCTTTAGTTTGAATGTGTTTTAGAGAGAGTTTTTAGTGTTTTTATGTATTGTATTATGTTGTAAGTCTGTGACAAAATACGAAGTAAAACAATCCTATATATATATATGAGAAATAGGCTAAGGGTTCCGAAAACGAACGTCGAGGAAGAAAAGGAGAAAATTGCGCTCCATACAAGATCCTTCGCTCCATGCAGGAACCCTGGTGCTTGACACATTGTCCAACCTTTTTCAGTCAGAGGTTTATAGAGTTAAACCAAACACACATCCGAGACTTGTCTAGGAGATTGGGTCGCGGCCATAAAGTCCAACCTTGAACTGCAGCTTCAAGGAATTAATTTATCCTTTATTGTTTTTCATTACATTATAGAAAATATACAAAAAATAGCATTCTTTCCCATCCAGATTCACATAAATTGGTATTAGAACCATAGGTATTTATTCCTCAATTCGACCCTTGATGGTGTTTTCCTTAAATATTTTCCGCCGTCCTTACTGATGAAAAGTAAAATAGTGCTCTCATCATGGGTTCAATTTGCATTGCGTGGTCACAAGAATTTCCACTGGCTTTTACATGCATGGATGAAATTTTTCTGCAGGTTATGCAAAATTTGTGGACGAACTTTTGAAATAAGGGGAGAATGATGCAGAAGCAAAGCATCTAGTAAAGATTAATTATTTATTAGTCTTAATTTTTTGGGCTCCAATTAATTTACATATTGGATAACACAAGATCCGCAGAGCTAACAGATACTATCATAAAGTCATAATAGCTTAATGATTACTTCTTCCGAATTCCGATAGGCACTTGGTGCATACAGCATACATGTTGCTGCTTTTATTCAGTATCATATACAGGTGAATGTATATCTACAACTGGAGATACTACATTCTGGTGACCATTAGATAAAGATAATCCGCCAGAACTCACAAATGCAATCTATTTTACATACAGGAATTGATGATCATCTTGTATGCAACAAGAGTAACTCCGGATTTTCAATAAATGATTTCCACTCGTTGCAAAATCTTGCTACTGTTGCTCCATCTAGAACTCTATGATCAGCACCAATATTTACCTGAGAATCAATCTAAAATATCAGAAACCACAGAAAATTTAAGCTCTGGATAGCAATGGAATACAACATATTCAACTTAGGATGAGATATTATGATCATTGGATAATGTTTCATCCCATTTATAACTGCACTTATTTTCAATTAAACAGACATTCATCTGGGTTCCTCATTTTAAACAGATATATGTAGAGCACCTCAGCAATTTTGGCTTACAAGCAAAAACTTGTCGAACATGATGTTCCAATCTCACTCAGCCAATTAATTCAAGCATTATGACTTCTCCAAAGGATCAGAAGGCAGCACATACAACCAGAGAACTTACTTAGAAGAATCTATTTTAACTACCATCATGGTAAAAGAAAATTGAGGATCACTACTCTTTAACTGCATACCAACAGTATCTCCCCATACGACAATTCCTGTCAAACAATAGTTCCAAAAATATCCCACAAGGAAGCGTGCTACTCTCAGTAAATCTCCCAAATTATTCCCAATTCCCGAACCCCAGTCTAGTTGAGCAGATGTACATACAATCTGAATCTACCACATCAATTATATGTATATGCAGTCAAGAATATTGGGAAAATTTCCATCGTGTAAACATTACAAAATAAAGTTTGTTCTCAGTGAAGAGAAAGATTCAGATCAGTAAAGTATACTCACATTCATCAGTGGCGCAGAATACACAGTCCCATCATCTGTGATTTGTGGGACATTCTGAATTCTACCAATTGCAATAATTGCTGCTTCAGGTAGATTAATTAGAGGAGAACCAAACTTTCCACCAATTGCTCCAATGTTACTCAGCGTTATTGTTCCACCAGATATATCATCATGACTAAGTTTATTCTCAATCGCCAATTGCAGTAGTCTTGAAATTTCCTTTGTTATCTAGAAAACATAAACGTGAAGCCTAAATAATCAACGACACAGTTTATATGGAAACGAAGCAATTGGAAAGTTACATCTCCAATAACAAGAAACAAAGAACTAACTATAGCATTAGAAGAATCAGGACATTCATCTAAATCATTTTTCCACTTCAAACATCAAGATTCTACGCCTTGAGATGCATAACAAAGCAAAGATGCTATTCGCAATGACATAAGATAATTTTTGATGGCTAAGAAGATTTACCTTTACTCATAGTCATAGTTAAAACAGATTTTAAAGGAAATATATTGTCATTTAAGTCCTTCCCTATGAGTTACAATTTTACTAACAAATGCTTAGATCGAGGGAGAGAAGAATATTCCTAGGACCTTAACGAACCTTCAAGAAGTTCTTGCATCCATTGGCCCAATTACTAATAAATGACACCGTTCATATATGTTATCCAGACACGGCCAAGAGTGTCGAGTAATGTACATCTCAGAGTGTGATATGGGTACACGCCAAGGCTCAAAAATCTTGGACACAGATTTTGGACAAAGCACCACTGTCCTAAAAATTGACACGTGTGTGGAGACATGCCATTCATGAAACATATTTCTGATTATTAAAGACTCTTACAAATTGGCTTCGACCAATACAGATACATACACAAACATTCACATACAGTTCTTGTTTGATAAATGTTCTTTCAACCTCAATCGTGAGCATATAGCGCATAACTTTCCCTTCTGTCTCCCTCTTCTTTTTTTCTCTAGCACAAAATGCCGCAACTAATTCCTGCTAGAGAATTAGGCCACCCTCCTCCATAAACCCCAAACATAATCCCATCTCATAAGATGATCGTCTAGCTCCTCATCAATCCCAAGCCACTGGATACCTCTAATGAGCCTCCTAGATACACCCATTAGAAACTTAAAAAAGGGAAAGGACATGAAAAAGATGATTTGAAAGGCACGTTGAATCAGAATCACACTACCTTTCCAGCCACCTAGCTACACCTGCCAACCTGCCAGAAGCTTATAAAGGAAAAGGTAAAAACAAAGGAAGGTTAGAAAGACAGGTCTTGAGAATCATACAACCTTGTAAGGAAAAGACAGGTCATAGGCCGTCCTAACTAACAATGAAAGACACGCGGTAGATTGTCAACCCCAAACCCAACTCCACCTAAGTACAAAGCCCTTATTCTCCATCACTTAATCCAAAAAGTTCCTACATACTCTGTCATAAGATTGATCGAAGTTGCCCTTGAAAAACGAAACTGAACTGCCCACTTCTACAAAACTCGCCAATAACCTCATCAACTACCAAAGAAGCATCAAAGTTGGTCTAACCCCTACCCCCGCCCCCCCTACTAAAAGTACTCGGTTGTCAGAAAATGTACTAACCAAGACCTAACTTAAACAGTTAGAGAGAACCTTAGCCAAAATCTTATTAACACTTGTGAGAAAACATATGGGCCTAAAATATTTACCTTTAACCAATCTAATGAATTCAGAGCTCTTCTAAATAGACAGTGATGGGAAGGTAATACGCTGAGGTATGTCAGGGGCATCGAGGATAAAAACTTGTGTAAGTAAAGACATTTTTGAACCCATTAATGATGGGAATCACGAAACTCAAATCGGGAAAGCTTCGAACCGTCATCACAATACGGTAAACAGATTCAGAAGGAAAATTAAATAGAACAAAAGGATTAGCAAGAAATGACGGTCTTAACTTCCATTGCACACTTGGATTTAAAAATGTTTTTAAAAAAAAGGAACACCAAAAAAAGAGAAAGTTCCAGAGCTTGGCAGCTCATCAAAGGAACTCAGTCACTTCACCTCGATAAAAGGAATAGCAAGACAACTAGACAAGACATTTACCTCCAATATAGATAGAGATTGAACCTTCTTGATATTAGGTACAACCAAACCATGGGGAGTAGCCATGGCAATACCGATATTATGGGAGCCTGTAGAACAACAACAAAATTATTAAAATAGTAGATTGATATCGAAGTCCAGGAGGCCAACAACTTAGTAATAAAAAAACACATATTAGAGTAAGTGGCAAACTGAGAAAATGAGAAGGAATAGGAGTATATCCGTTTCCACCCCACTATTTAGCTCATAAAAGTTTACATGCATCTAAAATATTCTACAGTCTTATAGTCCTGGAATAAAGCTAAAGCACATATAGAATTACATGTATTCTAAAAATGCTGGTGAAACAGATCACATTCTTTGAGAAATCTCCAAGACTTACACTCAGCCTTGTATATGATAATCTAATCCCCCATTATTTTCGGGATTCTTTGTCGATCTTAATGAATAATTAAGAAATGGTCTTCAAGAAAACTCATTCTATTTGCACTTTTGCAGCTTTTGATATATAAGAACAAATAAATCTATCTCTCTGATGAATTATTTTTCTTCCCTTAGGTTACCAAGATACATTTTCATGATATCAATTGATTTTTGTGCAAATCAGTGTGTTAAAAAAAAAAACATTAAAACTGTACTCACAAATAAGTCAAAATTTTTCATCTCTCCAATAAAAGTTAATCCCACACACTAAACACCAGAAACTAGTTAAATTTAGATTTCATACAGTCTAGGTATAATCAGGATTTCAGGAACATAAACTAGTGCCAAGATGAAGATTAATATAATGAAGGTGGTTCAAATTTGCAGAGGAAACAATTTGCAATTTCTTGTACAAACCTTTCAAAACAATCTCATGCATATCCTCATTGAAGCAACTATTTAAAAGTGGATATTTGTTCAATGCCATTGATAGTGATTTGACCAAAACCGGAAGAAAAGTGTGCTTTATACTAGGATCAGAGTTTTTATTCTGAAAAGATGCTTTGAGTTCTGCAAGTGCCCCACAGCGAATTTCTTCAACATAATGGAAATGTGGAACTCTGGCAGCCATTGTCATGGACTTGACCATCGCACGTTGGAATCCCCTGAAGCAGAAAACAGTTTACTTTCAGAACAACTGAACAATTACATTCCTGACAAAACAAAGGATCTTCCTTTGATATTGTTATCAACAAATGCAAGTGAGAACTTATAAGAAATAGATGATGTTAAACTCCATTACTTAGCTGTGGTCAGGAGAAAAAGGAAGATTGTTCTCAAACATTTCAGAACATCTTTGCAAAATATAGTTTAAGTGATAGGTCTTCAAAAAGTATGGATACTGGTAAGGTAATACGGTACTAAACATTCTCCAATATGTATCCAGTAGAAGGATAGGAATTTGCCAAAGATGATACACATTTGCGATGCATATTTCCCCAAAGCCCCCTTTCCCTCCCTGTGAACTGATGTTCTAGGCGTTGAAAGGATTACAAGTTGTGCACCAAAACAAGTACCAAGCGTTGGCTTCCGGCATCACAGTAGACTACAATGCAGCTCAAACAGTATCCACAGTTCCAGACTAGACAACAGAACTGAAAACATTAGGGTAGTAGTGACAAATGCCCTTATTGCTAGAATGTATCTCCTTAACATGACAAGATTACAGCACAAAAATAAAGCAGGATACATATTATTGCTAGTCGCCACTCAGCTTTTCCTGTGAAAACATATTCAGGCACGTATTGGAACACCAAAGTGACCAGTTATATCTTAATTAGAATTGTAACGTGCGAGAATATACGGTTGCAGAAATATTCAAGAATGGAAGGGGTTTAGAGCACTATTGATTGTGTTTCAAAAGCAAACTTCTTTCCAACAAAATAAGGAAATACCTAAGCATCTGAGAGGGGAGAGAAATAACACAAGGAGTATATCTGGTGTCCAAAAATTCCAGGTATTGCATATCAAACATTACCTTAGCTTTAAAGTTTTGTCTTCATACAGTGAACTATCAACTACTGATCTGTCAGAGCAATATGTAGAGGGCTCAGTGTCAGCATCTTTGCCACTGACATAATTTAAAATGTCTTCTTTCAAAATCCTTCCATCTTTACCACTTCCTTCAATATCGCTTAAGTCAATTCCATGTTGTTTGGCTAGGTTACGAACTGCTGGTGAACACAGTATGCCACTCAACCTATTTTCATCTGTAAACAGAACTTGACAACTTGACTCAACTTGTTTACTCGAATCAACTAACTTGGGTTCAGAGGAACCATCAGTTACAGTTGAAGGAGAAAATTCTTCAGTAGCCAATCTCAGAAGAGTTTCTCCAACCTGCTAACCAGAAACCTACAGTCAAGAAGAGGGCAAATAGCAAAACCAAACATTGAAAGAAAAAGAACAGGAAATACTTTTGTAATTCCATTATCTTGTATAAAATTCAGAACGTCTCAAAAACACAATAGCAGAGAAAGCATGTTGATCTTGGAGATAAATCTTTTTGAATTTTTTTTTTTTTTCTTATGGGTCGGGGGGGCTGGGGATGCGGCTGGGGCTGGGGATGGGGCTGGGGCTGGGGCTGGGGCTGGGACTGGGGCTGGGGCTGGGACTGGGGCTGGGGCTGGGGCTGGGACTGGGGCTGGGGCTGGGGCTGGGGCTGGGGCTGGGGCTGGGGCTGGGGCTGGGGCTGGGGAGAAAATACAAGAGCTTCATTTCACTAGTTGAGGGTGCATCTACATTCAGTGGTAGGGAGTTACTAACTTTCAAGTAAAGCTTACTTTTTGGTTTTTCGACTTTTAATATATTTTTGGCCATTCATTCAAGGAATGCATAGCAGATGAGGGAGTGCCACAGCAGTTTTATGCAATAAGAAATATTATCTTGGATACAATTGACATAATTACTTAGTGGCTGTTTTATGACATTTCTTTAAGCTGCAAATTCTTGCTGAATTAAGCATCCACAATGTGGCTCACATACAAAGCCTTCATTAGATGAACGATATAGAATCAGAAATGGATTAATAAAATAAGTGACCTCTGATAAGGCTTGGATGGTTTAGGTAATCAAGAATACCACATTCGGGGATTACAAAGAGAAAAATAGGCCCAACTGCGCCTGACTGGAGTTTAACAGAGGCGGTTCAGCTAGAAATCACCAAGGACATGACTAATAACATTGAGAACACTCCAAACATCTATTGCAGACTTAGCATATGGTGTTTTTTTCACACTGTTTCTATTATTTGAACAAGTGATAAGAGAGACATATTAGAATAACACAAAGTGGAGTGTCACCCATGAACAAATTCACAGAAGACCGGCAAATGAAAAATATTCATGCCCTCAAACTATTAAGGAGCAATTTATCTATAAAATCAAGAATAATCAAGTATCTGTCAGATTTAAAACTTTGCTTGGGCTATACAAAAGCCTGAGAAAAGGAATATAAAACCTTGACGAGGGGAGGCTATGCCCTCAAAGATCCGTTGGCTTCTTTCCTTCCAAGTGTACCACCAAATTGCCAACGGTACCAGCTTCTACCGTTCACAGGCAACATCTCTTCATCCTTCTTTTCCAAACTACGATGGCATCTTTCACATAACAAGGGTGCAGCCAGCTCAAACAGGGCTGAATATAAGTCCCAAAGGGACAGAACCCAAGGACACAAGAGTATAAAGTAATTAACAGACTCTTCCTCCTTACGACAGAATACAATAATTTGCAATGCAAAATTTCCTTCTCTTGAAAACATCCATTACTGGTATCGTCCCTTTGACAGCCTCCCAAGTAAAGAAACGAGCTTTAGTAGGAGCTATCAATATCCAATTAATAGTGGGAAAACCTAGAGATAGTAGATTCATTTCAAAGAGATTACAAAAGCTCTTTTTGCACAAGTCATAACATTTTTAGACCTGCCAGCAGCAAGTTTATCTCTCAATGCTGTAATTGATTGAACTTGACGGAACTATAATTACTGTCAATTTCCAGTGGAGTCATAGATCCACTACTCTTTGACTTTCGGATTCTAATGGACTAAATCCAAATGGCTTACTAAAATGTTTGCACTTCTTTCATTGTGAACCAGCAGATGCCCATTTCCTATCATATCAGCGGTTAGTTGGGAGTTGGAACGGCCTCTCTATCCTCACACCAGCATGTCTGCATAAATACAGCCCAGCCCCCTTAGAGAGTAGATGGTGGTTCTTTGACACTCTCTTTTCTTTTTTTCTTTTTTTTTGTGAATAAAGACATCAATACGTAAACTAACAAGAAAGCATACTTGCTGGTCGGAAATGTCGTCTATTGGCACCCATTCTAGTAAAGCTATAGTATACATTTAACCACGTACCTTTACAATGTCACCTGGAGCATGAAGGATATGTGAGATCTTTCCCCTGTATCGGCTCGTAATTTCTATGGTAGCTTTGTCACTTTGGACCTCACAAAGTGGTTGAAATTCTTCGACTTCGTCGCCCTGCAAATAGAATTACTCAGCAGCAGAGTGATTAATCAAACAACTAACATCACCATACAACCATGTAACAATTTAACAGCACAACCATCCTCTCCACAAATAGGCTGCTGACTTAATAACTAGAAACCTGAGAAACACACATACTATAAGCACAAACATGAAATGTGCTTAATTTACTATATTTTCTAAATGTATGAGATATTACACAGTCTACACCAAGATACAATTGTACATGCATGATGCATGCACACCGACATGCATGTAAGACTTGGAAACAGAAGAATAAATTATCCTTTTATAGTTTATACACTAATTGGAAATTGGGAACAAAGTCATTTTAGATTAGTTATAGCGGAAACAGCATAAAATGTGGCCACTAATCATCTAAGAGGCAAATACAGAAAGGCTAGGTCAATTGACAATGCTACATTAGGTTATGGTGAAGTGGCTGGTCGGTGTGGATGGACAAGGAGTAGTGAAGAGGATTTTGGAATCTCCATATGTCGCATTTATGCAAAATTTCTGTGCGCGACTGTTGTGAGTCATGTTCATGATTCTCTTGAATTAGTGATCCTTGAAGAATGTTGACAACAGCCCAAGATATATGAAACTCAGAGCAGTGCCAGATTTATATGAACTAAAGCTGTAACTAGTGGTGTAAGCGGACTGCGAAAAGTCCAGAGTCCAATCCAGTCCAGTCCAAATTTATCGGACTGGAATGGACTCAAAAATTATTGGACTGGACTCGGACTCAAATTTTCGAGTCCAAATATTTTCGGACTGGATTTGGACTCACCCCTTTGCAGTCTAATAAGTCCAGTCCAAAAATATTTTTGTATATAATATATATTTAACATTTATATATATATATATATATATATTTAATATTTATATATATAACATAAAAGATGTTTGTGACTTATTTTATGAAATGGATATAATAAGCTTAATTTTTCAAATTCAATTATGAAAAAACATTGTGAATCATTGAATTTAAACCGCGGAAAGAAAAATATAATAATCGGACTGGACTGGATTCGGACTCAAGAAATAATTATCGGACTGGACTGGACTGGACTCAAAAAATATTTGGATCGGACTTGGCTCAATTTCTCGAGTCCAAAAAACTTTGGACTGGATTTGGATTTGACAAAGTCCAATCCAGTCCAATCCACTTACACCCCTAGCTGTAACATGAAGCACTGCTTAAAGTTTGATAACAAACAGAAAATTTATAATAGAAGAATTAAAGAACCTCAACATAATTTCTAATACTCACTTATGTAAACAACACAAAGAAGTTGCCAAAATTGTAAATTTATTGCAGAAGGTTCAAGCAGACCTCCATACGTCATATTTGACTTTACTCCTAGGTTTCTAGTGATCTCCAGCTTCTCTTGTTCTACTCAAAAGCATCATTTATTTCGCAGCATTACAGCTTCTTCATTACATTATAAGACTTCTCCATTACACTTCTCCCATATATGGGATTTTTCTGCTCATGCTCTTCATTGTTTCATGTTCTTGCTTATTTCCCCTAGAGTTTACAAAAGCTCGGATTTTTGCATGAGAACTTGTTAAAGCTAACCCTTTCTTTTCGGGGGGAAAAGACAAGAAGTTAGCTCCAAAGTTGAAAATTTTTCAATACAGAGATTAAAAGTTGCAAGAAAATTGGCCCAAGCTAGAAACCACTGCTGGATTCATTGCAAATATGAGTACTATATCAGTTTATATTGAAGAAACAACTTATCGTCAAAAAGTAACATCCACTAGTTGTTTGGAGCCCCAACACTAATATTAATTTTGTGTAAATAATGTTCATTTTCAAGAATACTCTTTTTTGCATCTACCACTGAGGGACAGATCATATTATTTTCTCATGCTAGTAGATGATAGTAGGTTAAGAAATTATGAAAGAACCACCCTTTATGTCAAAAGTAGGCCCCAAGCATTTTCGAAGAGAAAAGATCAAAACAGAAAGCTCACTCTCTAGCGCTTGAAGAGAGAGCAACTTAACTGCATGTGTGAGATGCCTTGGTCATTACCACTTAAGCCTATGCAGAAGCTCAATTTTATCATCTATTTACCTTTAGTCCTCCACGTCCCATGCATGAGATGGCTTGGGCATAAGGGGTGTTTTCCCCTTAACTTCATTTCAACTTGAGAGACAGAAACTAATCTGCTCAGCTGTTGAGTGTTGCGGTCTTTTTTTATTCTTGGAAGGTCACTAGTTAGGTAAGACAACAAAGCATGGATTTTCATGGGGTGAAAGTCAAGTTTATTAAATTTAGTTGTGCTTAAGGGGAGCTGTTGTCTTGTGCTCACTGTATATTGCAGTAAATAAATGGTAAATTGGGGTGTGCATAATGATGGCATGAAACAATCATCAAACATGTTTCACAAAGAAAGCAGTTCAATGACGTTTACAAATAGCATTGATCAATTTTGAGTTAAGAAGGCAATAATTAAGGTTTTGTGCTATATGCAGGAGAAAATCAGTGTTTACATAACTTCTTTAATAACAATTTTATCCTAATAGTATTAATTTATATATAACCAATCAAATACAATCATCAATAATTATTCGCTATGAGGTTTCTCAATTCCCAATCCTTTATAAATTATTTAAGGGATAGATAACTCGCCTATTCATTATAAAAGTCCTTGCATCACAATAGAAAATGAGTGAACTACTTTCATTAGATAATTTTCAATTGGGTTTTCCTATGTTGTGGCCTACGGCTTTTAGTTTACTACATCATGTCCCCGATGTTTCATATTAATACACAGCGCCTCCTAAAATAAAATGTATAAGTGCTTCTCTTGTCATTAACTCGCCTTATGTGGCAACCAATAAAAGGGTTTAACTTTTCTGACAAAAAATTTCCCCCATATCAACACCATTTTTAAGTCCTGAACTGTTATCAACAGAAAAAAGGCCAAACGACTAAGATGAGATACCTCAGATGAGAGGAGAAATCATGTTGTTGAAGGACAAAGTTAGAGGAGCTGCTTTATATATAAAGAATCTAGTGACATTGTGTATTTGTGTCATGGTCCGAGTGTTTGTACCTGAAACTTAAATGTAGGTTGAAGAAAATAGGACTCACAGGGATGAGTCAGTACTCAATACACAGCAGCAGAATATTCCAAAAGGACTACAGCAGCTTATAAGTGCAAAAATTCATTTTTGCCTCCATGTGTCGACTTACTGGAAAAGCTAATGGCTCCCTAATGGTAAGAAAGACGGACCATGTTTTCCAAAGTACAAGAGTTCAGGAACATCATATCAACATACATTGCTTACGACTATCAGTTGTTCATTAAATCAATCTCAAGTTCTCACCTCCTGCACAAACCACTTCAGCAGCTCACATTCAGCAATACCTTCACCTGTCTGTGCTAGAGGTACATCCACCATCCCACCCGATGTATGCTCAACAGCAGCATGAGTTGTGAAGCGAGAAACATTGAAGAAATAGTGCAGACTCGGCTAGCATACATAAATAAAGAAAAAGAGAAAGTGAGCCGGCAGTATGTTCCTCAGTGTCGATAAAGTAGACAACTACAAATAAGAATCTCCATCAAGTAACCAACCAATAATCTCCAATGGTCTCTCACTACAAGTAGAACGATAATATAAGAACGCCACAGCCAAAGATCCTACTAAATAAGAGTCTCAGATCCTACAACTGCCCACCCAAACAACAACCCCCCCCCCAAAACCAAGTTTGAATTACAGAATCATATTAACATTCACTCACAGCGGAAACAACTTTTTCGATCCCTGACTGATAATAAAAGAACACCACAGCCAAAGATCCTAGTAAATGAGAGTGTCTCAGATCCTACAAATTAAATAAAATTCAGCGTCTCCCCACCGCTCTGCCCACCCAAACAACCCTCCCTCCACCAAGTTATGAATTACAGAATTGTATTAACATTCACTCGCAGCGGAAACAACTTTAAATACAATCCCCGACCTGCGGGTTATGGGCTCACAACATAGCGATTGTAAGGAAAACCTTGAACAACATAATTGTATCAACTACATACCCAAAATTATACAATCAAAACATAATAAGAAACATTCTCAACTAAATATCAATTCATATAATACAATCCGAAACATGATCTCGCTTCTAACAAAAAAAAAAAAAAAAAAGCACCAAAATCATCCCCATTCTAAGAATTATAACCATAAATTCAGAAAACAGTAATCAACATGAAAGAAACAAGATCATGCACTCAAATTAAACAGTAAAAATTGCAAAAACAAACAACCAAGCTAAAAAAGAGCTGGAAACTAACTTGATCATTTGGCTTAATTATTCTAGAAAATGCCGCCTGAGTAAAACGACGTCGGAGCTGACAAACAACAGGCGACGACACAGGAAGAGTAGAATAGTAAGAATAAAGCCATGGAAGGCCGGAATTGAGAGACTTCTTCCGCCATAATTGTCGAATTGAGATCATTGTTTTAGTTTAGGGCAATGTACTAGAAACCTTCTTCGAAGTAGAAATGGTGTGAATTTTAGCATTTTATGGTAATAAATATATAGACGTCAAATGTACGTTAGAGGTTGAATTGGATTAGATTGGACAGATGATTTGGTGAACGCTACCTAAATTTAATTTGTTATTGTGATCAAGATCTTTATATGATTATATGCTATATTTTGGGAGTTTTTGTATTTGACAATGTTTTTCAGTTTCATGTTTATCTTGGTAAACCACGTCATTGTCGACTCAGTGTTCGACTTTTTCCGTGATTCTTCAGATCACGTTCACCTCACATGAAAATTGTTTCGGATTTTCGCTAACATATTACTCCCTCTGCAATTTTTTTTTTATATATATAGGCCCTCTGCTTTTTTTTACTTGCTACATTTTCCTTAAATTTTTTTTTACTTGCTATATTGTTTGAACTTTCCTTAGGAGACTTAGCTCACCAAAAAGTAATAATTTTTTATTATGTTTCGTACTTTTCCAAGCAATTAAATATTTTTTTATATTATTTTTCCCTTCAAGAAGTAAGGTTCCCCCACCTCATTTAATGCTAAAGGAGCCAAAAATTACAACCAAAAAAGATTGAAAGGAACATCTCCTAAAAATTAGTGAAAACGACAATATAGCAAGTAAAAAGAATCAGAGGGAGTATAAGTTATGGTTGTTACGATTCTGAAATATGATCAACATTGAGTCCACCGAAATATTAGCAGGTTTTGGGCATTTGTTTAGGAGAAAGGAAGTGGATGGACAAGTGTTTTTTTTTTTTTGACAAAGTATAAATAAAAGACAAAAACTACCCACTTTCTTTTCTTGCTTTAACAGCAAGCAAGTGGGCTCTATGAACCTTACCTCTACTAACATGCATTACATTAAAACTAATTAAGTTATCTAATAAGCTTCTAGCATCAATTAGAATTTTATGAATTGTAGTAGGAGTTTTTTCAGGTGAGCAAAGACCAGTTATTATTGTTATGCAGTCCGCCCAAATTTCCAGCTTCCTCATGTTCAGTTGTAGCGCTTGCTTTAAACTTAGAAGAAGTGCTTTAGCTTCCGTTTGCAAGCTTGACATTGCTTGAATGCTTTCACCACCACACTTTACCTCTATTCCATTTTCCAATAGCACCCAACCATAAGCAGCTTTTCAAGATTTTTGTTCATCTATCTCTTCTTCCTTCCAAGCCCCAACCACTATCAAGCACCAATTTGACGCATTCTCTGTCCAATTTTGCAGTATTTCGTCCCTTTCTCCATCTTCGGCTTAGCTGGATCTGTGCATATCTTCTTATCTATTCTCTCAACTTCTTCGTAGCTGGTCCTCCATCTTCTCTTCCAAACATTTAATCTGCTCCATGGTAAATTTTAGTTGTATTGTACTATTCTCCTGGAATATTATCTTGTTCCTACTAATCCAAATATTCCATAGTATTATAATGAATTCTGCAACTAACTCCTCTGCATTTTGATCCATGTTCATGAAAAACCAAAGCCATTGCCTCGACCACTTGGCTATGCTGCAATCTTGCGGGTTGTTTGCTATGATTTCCATATTTGACGATTTCCATATATGCATTGAAATATCGCAGTCTTTGAAAATATGAGTATTAGATTTCTCATGACTCACACACAATGGGCAAGGTCTCTCACTTAGGATTTTCCTTTTCCTAAGGTTTACTCCGGTGGCTAACGCACCATGAAATAGCTTCCAATAGAAAAACTTCCATTTTGGCTAAATTTTTTGTTTCCAGAATTTAAAACTCTTACTACCCTGATCATCTAACTCTTGACAAGTCCAATACCTTGACTTGACTGCATATTGACCATTCTTGGTGTGAAGCCATGTTATTTCCTCAGCCTCTTCCGTATCAGGAATGTGCGTTGCAATAATGTTCTTATTTGTTTGTTGGTCAAACCAAACTTGTAACTTTGCTTCATCCCATTGCTTATATTCCCGTCAACAGTTCCTTTACCCATTTGGGACGGTCTAATCGAAAATTCATTGAGTTTTCTTTGAAACATACCTTGGCTTGTGAGTTTGTCCAGTTGTCTTCCAAGATTTGTGTTGTTTTCCCATCCCCTATCACTCTGCCCACTCCTTTGGACAACACCATGACAGATTTCATGATACTCTTACTTCCCCAAGTGCAAACTTTTGGGATGTGGCCTTTCAAACTTTTACCAAACCAATTTCTAGAGTATTTAGCTTTGAAGACTTTACTAATTAGTAGACTTTGCTTGGTTTCCGTGAGCCACGCTTGCTTAAATAGTAGAGCCTTATTAAAGGAGTGGAGGTTCCTAAGCCCCAAGCCCTCACACGAATTGTGCTTATCTAGAAGTGACCTTTTCCTCCAATAGATCGGTTTTCTATCATGGCTCGAGGCCCACCAGAATTTCAAAAGAATTGCGGAAACTGGTTGCAGTGTGTGTTTTGGAAATCGAAAAATTGCCATAGTATGGGAGGCATAGGCTATGAGTATGCTGTTGATCAAAATAAGTTTCCCAACTTGATTCAAGTTCTTGAATTTCTAAGACGTAACGGTGTTAGTAACCTTGGTGGGAAGACTTTTGAAATCATTCATAGAACGACCATCCACATCTATCGGGCAACCTAAGTAAGATCCTAGTTTTTCTTTATTTTTTAGGCCTAACCTTTTGCTAAGCAGTCTAATGAACTTCGGAGGAGTATTCCTACTGAAGACTTTGAAGGACTTTTGAGTATTCACCATTTCTCCTGAGAGATTGCAAAACTGATCTAGAGCTTTCTTTAGGTTCCAACAATTATCCATAGTACCTTTCATGAAGAAAAGCGCATCATCCGCAAAGAACATGTGAGAAACCCGTGGAGCATTTCTCACTATTTTAAGCCTCCTAATGATACATTCCTGCTGTTTTTGGAGTAGGTTTCTGGACAACGATTCCATGCACAAGATGAAAATATAAGGTGAAAGTGGATCATCCTGCATTAGACCTACCTTAGGAGCAATTTCCCCTGAAGGTTCCCCATTGACTAAGATCGAGTATGAAACTGTAGTTAAACACTATGAAAGTCCTATTCTCTTAAGGACCTTTTCCACAAAAGCCCAACTAATGTGGTCATACGCTTTATATAAATCAAGATTGAGGATAAAAGAGTAGTGCGCATCTTTCTTCTTCCTACGTTTTATGTAATTCAACATCTCATGTGCAAGTACACAATTATTATTGATCGATCATCCTGGAATAAAAGCACTCTGAAAGTCTCCTATGAGGTATTGCATTAAAGATTGTAGCCTTTTCAGTAAGCATTTCGAAATTAACTTGTAAGAAGTGTTACACTAGCTAATATAGGACGAAATTGACTTACTTGTTCTGGTCTCTCTGTCTTTGGAATAAGAGAAATGAAAGTTTGATTTGTTTCCTTCAGCATGTAGCCCCCTTCCAAAAAAGTTTAGTGTAGCTTGGCAAAAATCCTCGCCAACAATGTCCCATTTCTTTTGTATAAGAGAAGGGGAGATTCCATCTAGGCCCAGGGATTTATTTGGTTTCATGCTGAACATGGCATTTTTGACTTCTTCTTTGGTGAATGGGCTATTAAGGGAGGTTATTTGATCACTCGAGAAACTCGACATTGCCTCTAGCCATTTGTCCATATCAGCTTCAAGTGTTGGGCCTATTTCAGCTGAATTGCCATTGAAGAGTTCCGAAAAGAAATCAGTGAATTGCTTTTGGATTTGAATTGGGTCTGAGATCCAGTCATCATTGGGCCCCTTGATTGCCCTTATGCTGTTGTGAGCTTGCCTGGCTTCGGTGCATTTATAGAAAAAAGTCGTCGGTTGGTCCCCCAGCTGGTCCCATTTGGTACGGGCCCTTTGTTTCTAATAATCCAGTTGTAAGTCCGTGTTGGCCCATATTCTTTTCCTTGAGCTATATTCATCTCTTTGGTTTGTTGTTTCAATTAAGTCCTTTTGGCCCACCATAAGCTCTTGATTTATATGGGCCCAATCTATCTCATTTTCTTTTTTAAACTTCAAGCACCACTCTTTACATCCTTTGTTAACTTCTCCCAATCTTCTTTGGAGTTTATACAAAGCTGAGCCCAAGTGATTATTCTCCCATCCCTTAGCAATAATTTCCTCAATTTCTTGATATTCCAGGCACCAATTTTCAATTCTACATGGTCTTCTTTTTTTTTTTGCACACACTGGATGACAGTCTAAAATAATGGGTCCATGATCCGAAATGAAAATTGGGAAGTTGATAAGAATGGCTTCAGGGAATGAGACTCTCTATGAGTCATTGCAATATGCTCTGTCCAATCTTTCAAAAATTGCTTCTTTATCCTGTGTGTTATTTGTCCATGTGAATGGCACCCCATGGTGTGGTACATCCATTAAATTACAATCAACTTTCCATGTTGAAAATTGATGTGCTCTTGGTATGATACTATTTCCTCCAATTTTTTAGGAGGGAGATTCTAACTGATTAAAATCCCCTGGTATCACCAATTTCCCCTGGTGTGACCAAATAAAAGCTCTTAAAGTATCCCACACTTGGCTCCTATCAGCTACAATAGGAGCACCATACACACACACAAGATAATAAAGTTCATTACATTCATCACTTACATTACAACAAACATAATTTTTAGAAATGAAAAGGATTGTGACAACTATTTTAGGAGACCAACACAAAAATAGACCTCCGGAGATGTCAGTGGAGTCATCACCCGTCCAATTCACATGACCTAACTTACTAGCAAGAGGTTCTAACAAAGCTGCCATACATTTAGTTTTTGATAAACAAAAAAAAGAAAATCTAAAGCTTCATTGCTGACTAGCCATTTTAGGAATGGAAAAGTAGGGGAGTCAGCAGATTTTAGGCCCCTACAATTCCAAGCACAAGCCGTCATATTCCCTCATATGACTGCTTTGGGCCAGTCATCATCACCCTTCTAGTTGCACTTGAGTCGTCAGAGCTTGCATACTCCCCATCACCATCACTGAGTCCAAACTTTAGTTTCATTTTTCCCCGGAAGCTTTTTTGCGTTTTGCATCTCTTGATTAACGAACTCCCATTTTCAGATGTCTCCACCAAGGATTCTTCAGAGTGAACTGTGGCCCCCAAGTTACGGCGCTTTTTTCCTTTTGATGGCTCCTTCGCTACCACAAATTTTTCCTAGAAAATTTTCACCCAACCACCTATCCCACGAGTTTTCTTTAGGTATTTTTCTCTAGTTTTCCTTTCCTTCCTGATGATGTTCACAGACTTTTTCACCTTTTCCAGGCGCTTCCCCACAATTGGTAGTTGACTTAGTGAAGAATCAGAGGTGTGACTTGTCATACGCTGCTCATCTAGTTCCATTTTATCATTATCAAGCTGACCCAATTCCGAGCCCGTTGAATAATAAACATCATCAAGGCTCAGCCCATGAGTATGAATGGGCCCAAAAATTTTCGTCCCTTCCTAGATGTTTTCTTTCTCATTTTCATCCTATTTTGGCTCTGTGGGCTCAAATGTCTCATGACTTGGGCTTGGAATTTTTGGTTCAGGAGGAGTTATGGTATGGGCTTGATTTTTGATGGGTAGTAGCATGAGATGGGTGTTTAATTTCGGTAGGTCAGGGAATGAGAATGAGTCAGTGGAGCTATCACTTGAGTCCACCAACATTTCAGTTGGGCCTGAATTGATTATGTTTGAGGTTAGGAGATGGATTTGTTCAACAGGGCTAAGGAGGTCAAATTTTTGGGATGGTGGAATAAAGGGGTCTTGGAGTGTATTGGCTGGAACTATAAGGCGATCCGAACTCAACAAAGTGATCCATTCATTTCCATCAATGTAAATAGCCACCTCAGCCTCATGATTAGACATTGTAGAAGAGGTCAAAGTTTTTTTTTACCTAAACTGGTTAGAAGATACGGAGGAAGTGGTGGAAAGTGATAGTTCAGGGTATAAAATAGAGAAAGAGTGGAGTTGTTATTTAATAACTGACATTCAAGAGCATTGCCATAAGTAGTTGGGGAGGTGAATAAATGCATCTTACCGTAGGGAAATGCTGACATACAAACTCCATTTATAGTAAAGGAAGGAAGAAGGCTCTTATGCTCTACTTTACCGGATATAGTGAACTTATTATGGTATATACCCTTAACTTCTACTGAGCAGGGAGAAAGTAAGCCAAGAGAAACATTCCTCATTAATGAACTCAAAGGAACTAGAGTGGAAGTCCAACCTTGCTTTTTTATGTCCCCCCTTTCCTTACCCCTTGACCCCTCAAAGCCTCCTAATTAATTTTTCTTGAGCCTCACAGCACTGACATGTTCATGTATGATTTTAATACAGTTTGAATGAAGACCAAAGGGTGAAAGCTTTGAAACAATACTTGCATAACTTACTTGACTTTTATGGTCCTTCATTGAATGAACTGATCGGAGCGATATGGCCATGACACTCGCCGGAGAAGGATTTTTCTCACCATTTCCTTGACTTTCATATCGTTTTCAAAGCTTTGCCCGGGGACATGGTGCTTGGTTCTCATGAGCCCACGATTCCCTTCTGAGAACGACGCATTACGCTTCAATCCTTGGCCCCTGTTGACGCTAGAATTGCCATTTGTGGAGCTGCTTGTTGTTTGTGTTTTTGTTCTTGACTTTTGGTTAGAATTCGTTCCAATGACTAGATTGCCTGGATGAGTAAATTGTCTTCTCTCCCATAGCGGTGTTCGGCTTTCATTTGGATCATCATCACTCGAGGAGTATGATTGGAGTCTCCTCTTTTTGTGAGAGCATGGGTCTGGGATTTTGGTTGCCTTACGCTTGGGTCTCCCATTTTGGGACGATTGATAAGAGGAATCTGACAAAGAAGAGAAGAAAGGGATTTCATCTGAGTGCCATTCCGTCAAGTCAAGATGGGATGATCGGAAAATTTCTATTCTTCGCAACCTTTTAACTTTATTCGTATAGCACGGGGTGAGAGGGTGCTGAACCATGAGGTTCTCATGGTGGACACAAACTTCTCTCATGCGCCTCCCAAAGTTCCTTTGGGCTTCATCCAGTGAGATTCTACAAAAACTAGTCTTGTGCCCTAGCTTTCCACATTGTTTGCAAAAGTTGAAAATTCCCTCATACCTAAAATCAACCCATTGAAAATGGCCAATTTGGTATTCATAAAAGTAACCTGGGATGAGAGGCTTATCAAGTTCAACTTAAACTTTTGCCTTCAAAAACTCTTTCGGTCTATCTTGAACAAAGGCATTGTCAAAAGTGATCACTCTCCCAATCTTTTCCCATGCTCTACGCGCCACATGAGGGTGATTAGATGTAAGCGGGATACCTTCCACTCTAATCCAAAGTGGTGCAATTGAGAAGTCGAAGCTTCGGATGGAGGCTCCGGGGAACCAGCATTTGAAAATGAGAAGCGCACCTTGAAAGCATGCACTATGTTTTGCCAACAGGTTATCACGATCATCCTCGTGAGTGCAATAGAAAAAGAAAAGTTTTCCGACTTTTTCTACTTTGATTTCTTTGTTTGTTATCCAGCATGTTGAAATCGATTGCTGGTTTGGTTTGTTGAAAAGTCCCTATTGTCTTTGAATTTCCCTATTACAACCATAGGGAAGACCACTCCAGAGGGGAGCATATCACCGAATTCGGATTTTACTTTTGGACCCATTTTTTCAAAAAATTCCACTAAAGGCATCCTCCACATCAGGATAAGGGTAACTCATTGAGGTTTAAATTACTAAAGATATGGCCAAAAGAAGAGGAGAGAAGATTAAGAAGAGGAGAGGTATTTTTGAGAGAGGGAGGAAGAGTAGGTTGAGAAGAGGAGAGAGAAAAGAGAGAATTTCTTAGAGAGAGGAATTCTAGTTCTCTAGAGAGATATTTATGAAGGAAAGGTGTTAGTTT
Organism: Beta lomatogona; assembly: GCA_947646795.1. Taxonomy (NCBI): domain Eukaryota; kingdom Viridiplantae; phylum Streptophyta; class Magnoliopsida; order Caryophyllales; family Amaranthaceae; genus Beta; species Beta lomatogona. The sequence continues at coordinate 2,483,667 of CANSNZ010000928.1, read as the reverse complement.
TTAATGTTTGGTTAAAAAAAACAAATTTAAATTAAAGAAATGGAAGGAATTGAAAGGAAAGCCTCCTTAATAAACTCACTTTCCTTTATTCCCAAAAGTGGGGGAATTTAGGTGGAAAGAGAAAATCTAAACCAAACATGGGAAGTTAATTTTTTTTTTCCTTTCTCTTCATTTCTTTTCTCTTCCCTTCTCTTCCTTTCTCTTCTCTTTCTTTCCTTTACGAAAAATGAACCAAACAAGCTATATGTCAGGTCGTGATTTGGGATCAATCTGATTTTTGGGCAAAATAGATGGGTTAGAGCAATCCAAATCTGGAAATTTAAGCTAAGTTTTGGCTCGGTTAGAAAAATGGCTAGAAAGCCGACTTGGCCCAGCCTGAATTAGTGGGTATTGACGCAAAAAAGTTGGTTTGAGGCCTTGGCCGAAACAAAACTCTTTTTTCGGGCAGAGCCCGGCTCGACCCTGCCCATGATCACCTCTAGTTTTTGATTTCGAACAAAACAAATTGTTGGGAACACACATACATTATAAAGGATGAGGATGTCACGGGTACAATTAGAGCTAATCATGTGCGGGATAGCCCGCTATTCGGCGCGCAAATTTGGATAGGTTTGGATAGCTTTTTTTAAAAAAAAAATTGAAAATTTGGACGGGCTTAACGGGCGGGTAACGACAATAAAAAATACCCGACGGACAAGCCCGCCCGGCCTGTTAACTTTTAATATTTTTTTTTTCATAAATATATTAAATACTACTACCATTACAATTTACTACTATTTGACATATAATAAAGCATAACTTAAGTTCTATTATTTTGAATGTTCATCTGGTTATATTTCAAATTTTAATTCCACTCTTATGTCTTCCCTTTCACTTTCTTCAAAATCTTCTTTCATAACATTACATAATTTTTTAACATTAATTTTCATTTCCTTAAGAGCTTCATTTTTTCTCTTGAGATGTGTATAAGTTTCGCTTATTAGACAATTATGTCGCATTCTTTTCCCCCTAAAAAAGGTCTTTTGAAGCCTACTCGCAGGGGCCCGTCTACTAAAGCGAGCAGGCTTTGTGATTTCCGACTCGTTGGACAAATTTTTTTGAGTAAGCCTGGTTTGTATCCTATCCAAGCCCACTCATAATCAGCTCTATACAATGAGCATACATATTATAATATATATTTTATAACAATCCCCATTCGATGTACAGTGCCCCAAAATACGCTTGGGATGTTGTCTGGTTAAAAAATTTACCAGGAAAACAAAACCATGGTTAAGGATTAGATATAGTAAATGAATTGGCTAATGATTAGATATTGACACATATAACATCAATAACTAATAAATAACAATTTGTAACACCATTCAACAACTTATTTGTAAAAACATGTTCCATGAGAAGTGTTGAAACTAATGTACAAAAGTACAATTGTACCTTAACTCTCTATATTTACCCATACGTAAAGCTATCTTAAAAAAGGAGAAGAAAAAATTAATAAAAAAAAAAAGAATATTACACTATTTTTTCAATTAATCCACTTTTTTAATGTCAATGAAAGTGAGAACGCTTCAGATAAATTGGTAATTATATCTAATTGCATGCAACTAATTTTATCTCGAACTATGTGAAATTTATATTTCACTTTAATTACATGGGATGACGGGGAACTTACCTTAACCAATAACTAGTTATTGATTTTATATGTGTCAATATCTAATTGCATGCAACTAATTTTATCTCGAACTATGTGAAATTTATATTTTACTTCAATTACATGAGATGACCGGAAATATCCCTTAGCCCAAAAGTAGTTATTGGTATTATATTTGTCTTAGAGACGATAAAAATGGATATAGCTATAGAAAACGCGTCAAAATTTCATTTCCTTCAATAACCTACTTCTTTTATGTTTCTGGCTGATTTTGATGCCTAAGAAGAGGATCTTGTGTTGCCCCTCCCTCAACTGATGCTTGCAAGGAAGGCCTGTGTGAACCTTTATGATTTCTGTATATGCAATACACAATAAGTTGTAGGAAAAATTGACATGAATAATCCCAACTTTCACCAGTCTTCTAAAAATAATCCCAACTTTGGATTATTTTAGAATAATCCCAACTTTATGGGGTACCTTCTCAAAGTAATCCGAACTTTTAATTGTCTATATATTATAGACCTAAACTGGATTAGTGTAGGCAAGAAAAGTGATAGTTTGGTTTATTATGAGAAGCTCCCCTCAAAAGTTAGGATTATTCTGGATTAATCCAAAGTTGGGATTATTTTGAGAAGAAAGGTGAAAGTTGGGATTATTCATGTCAATTTTTCCTAAGTTGTATTGCCCCAAACAAAAACCCTATCCCGTTTGGTACCTGTACATAGCCATCATTAGACTTTATACAAACTAATTATTTTTTGGGTAAAAACTGAAAATGGAAAATTGAAGGAAAATTTGGAGGAAAAGCTTAGACATGAAAGTACGAATTTACCCCGAGGAAATAGTCATGCACAAGAATCGCATAAACTGTCCAAACACCTCCTGTCACGAAGAGGACAAATGATAGACCAAAGGGCATGTATTCTACACTCTTGGTTGTTATCACTGTTTCCTGAATATGCATTTAAAGAAGACTATTATTAGAATGTTAAAAAAATAATTTTAACACATCAAATTTATTCGAAACTGATTAGCAGTAAGCAAGATATTGATTTTGTTTCAGTATATATAAACATTTGAAACATTAACATAAACTGTCATGCAGTATCTAGAAACATATTTAACTAAATTAGTGGTTGTTTGATATACATGGAAATTTAATTCCCATGAGAAGTTTCATTTCCTATGAACTTATGAATTATTTCCCTTATGTAATGCCTAAGATATGACCTTAATTTATTTGGTTGACATCAAGGAATTTGCACTTCCCATTAATTGATGTAGGAATTCTGAATGACCAGGGGGGTAGGTGGATAAATTCCCACGTTTTAGTAGGAATTTCAATTTTCTAACGAATTTTCATTGCCCCCATTTTTTCTCACTTCCTATCAACCAAACAACTACCCAAATTAGAAAATCATGGAATTTCTATTACCTACATAATTTTCTACTTTCTCTATCCCATAAAGATCTGAACACTTGTTGAGACACGTAGTTTAAGGTGATAAGTTGTAGTATGGTTATCAAGTGTTATTTTATTTAAAAAGTATATGTGATAGGAGTTGGTGGGGTATTTTTTATTAGAGGAGAGAAATAGTTGGGTAACTTTTTATTGATAAAAGGTAGAGTGTGGGCCAAAGATGTGTAAAAGAAATAATATATTAATGGTGGGACCATGCCATAGAAAAAATGTTCAAACTAATTTGAGACAAAAATAAAAGGAAAGTGTTGAGACTATTTTGGGACAGAGGTGGTATATACCAAACAACCAACAAGACCTTTATTCCAAATTTATTAAGCAACATAAGATATATTTGATGCCTATTACAATAGGGGTGTCGACTCGGGTATCCAACTCAATTACAAGTCAAATAATTTTGGATGTTGAGTCATTTTTCGACATCACTTGGTTCAGGTCGAGTTTGATAATTTTGAATCAGATTCAGTTCAAGTTTTGGAATTTTAGTTGGTCAATTAGTATCAGGTTCGAGTCAACCTAGTTCAAACTTATATCATTTAGTTTCAAGGAGTAGATAGATTTTTTATAGGGCCATTCTTGGTATCGGGTTAATTGTAGATTGGGTCATCTTTCTTGTCCATTGAAATTTAGATTGGGTCTAAATCGGTTCTCACTATGTTCATATAAGGCCATTAATTAATGAAAGAAAAGTTGTTGAAAACCACGTTCGTTTTAAATGTCGGTTTTTATAAGTAACCACCAATAAAAGTTTTTGGCATGAAACTACCTTTTATGAATATTTTTTGTTGAGATGAAACCAGACATTGTATTTTGGGCATTTACTTCCATTCTAAGTCATTGACTCACATGCACACCTCATGTGACCCACTTATAACTTTACCCCTTAATTTTCTTCCTTTCTCCTATAGATTTTTCAAGAGGAAGAGGTTGAGTGAAAGTTCTTCGGGGGAATTAAATATGGGGGAAAGGAAAGAAATTGGGGGATTGAGTGCGTCATGTGAGGTCCACGTGCGAGTCAATACCTGAAAATGACATCTTACGACCGAAATTCGACGATATATAATAATTTATAAATGGTGGTTGTAGACACATAATCGTGTCTCCCCATTTAGTACCCTATGATGACCAATACCCCGCTCCAATTGGTCCGGATCGAGGAAAGAATAAAGAACGAGTCTAAAATAAAATGTTTTAAGCCCAAAACCATATCTAACCCTTTTTATTTTCGAAAACCCTTTTTATAAATAGTTTTACTAAACCCATTTCCTAAAACGTTTTAAAATAACTTTTAAAAGGCCCATTTTCAAAAACCTTTTAGAAATAGTTTTTATGAAAGCCCAATTTATAAAACCCATTTCCTAACCCAATTTAATTAATAGAATTAATTAATTTTATTAATTAGTTTTATTAATAAAAAGTATGTTTTATAAATGTCTCTTACTAACTATTTTCTAAAATATTTTTTCATAAAAATCTTTTCTAAAACCTATTATCTTTTAAAAACCTATTGCATCTCAACTACCTAAATCTACCTACACTATATAACTCATCTCCCTCATTCACACTCAGATTTCACGGCTCTCCCTCATAATCACTCGACACAAACCAATCTCCCTACTCATAATCTCACCGCCTGATATTACGTACTCCCTAATAATCATCCATTCAACTCCAATACAACATCATCACTCCTCGTCTAATCCCTCATACAGCCACGCTTACCTTGATCCTTTCATTAATCTACACTCCACCTTATCACTCCACACCACCAAATATTATCATTCATTAATCATCACCAAAAATCCTCGTTGACCCATCATCCACAGTTCATCATCATTGTTATCTCATCATCATCGCAGCCTAAACACATTCACTTGCAACACGAACCAGATATATTCTTGGTACTATTACATGCAGCATAAAACAATAAACAAACATATACCGCAGCCCACGCGAACATATTTATTTGGTTTGACGCAACCTATAACACAAGACACTATTTCGATCCAAAATCCGTACAAATCAACGACCCCGGACTGTGGTATAATTTCCGAGGGTCAACTAAATTAAGTAACTTTATTTGCTTTCGTTCTTTATTTTTTATTATTTTCTTGAAGTTACTAACATTCTATTCGTGATGTAGATTATTAACGTACTCCTGCGCCGTAAGTATTGTACATATTATAGTAATTCCCTGCAATATTTTATTTTCTTATTTTTATTCATTTTCATGAACATATTATTTTTTATGTGCCTTATTGCAATATTTATCACCTTGTATTTATTGCTAAACAATACCTAAAGAATTGTTCTAACTAATTCAGATAATTTGGACAACCTGCTAGGAACCTAGTAATCTGATTGTTAAATCACTTGTCACTAAAAAAATAGTCTTTTATGTGTTTCCTGAACCAACTTAGACTAAATATTTTTAGGGCGCTTAAAACATTATTTGATTATTCTTTGGCATAAAATCTGTTGTGAATCGATATTTAGTAGAGGCCAGCAATGGGCAACATGGAACCTGATTGTGTTTTACCCTCACCCCCGAACTCAATTTTTGGTTCCTGACTGTTTTGTCCTCTACTTGTCCAACAAGTAAGGAAAAATTGACAAGAGCAGGCCTAACTATGACCACCCTTCCATAAAAGATCCCAACTTTCGATTATTCCACATTAGTCTCAACTTTGGGGGGTGTTTTACATTAATGGTCCTAGTAGGTCATCTAACCTGCTATAACAGGTAATCCTTTGAAACCACCACCCTTGCCACCTCTGCCACCCTCTCCCCTGCACTGCCACCCCCTCCCCCGCCATCGTAACTCCTCCACTACCCCACCACTCCATCCCGTGCCCTCGAAACCTCATCCCCCGCCCCGCCACCCCCTCCCCACCCTCAAAACCTCCTCTAGTTCCCCCACCACCCCCTCCACGTAATAAACTCCCTCAAAAACTAAAATCCCTTCACATCTCCTCCCTCTTAAGGATTCCGCCATTACAACTCTTCATCTTCATCAAATTCATTCTCCAATTCCAGCAAAATCGCATTTGATTTGCGACTTGAAGAAAAAAAAACAATAACCCAATGAACAGGCCACTCAATCTGCATTCCAACTTCTTTTCTTCTCTCAAACAGGTAAATTTTTCTCTCTTCGTCTTTGCATTCATTATTTATAACACATAATTAGTAATTCTGGTTAATAATCATTTCATTATACAAAAAAAACCCAGGTTGAGAAAAGGTTGAAACTTGAAGACAACATCACTTTCCTAGAAATCTCTTTCTTCTGCTCCTACATAATCTCTCTCTTCTCCAATATACCTTCATAATTCTACTCAATTTCATCACCATAATAATACTAATCAATGCTCAAATCCTGAAGATAGTGAAACCCCATGTGAATTCCTCTCAAATTCCTTGGATTTCTCACCAACCCAGGAAGAAAAAACTTGTGGCATGATCCCCCGAACGCTAAGGACCTTGATTCGAGGTAATGGATTGTTGGGTTTGTGCATGAAGTTATTCAGATAAAACCGAACGGGACCTCAATTGAGCTTGAATATTCCGAATTCAATCCATTTTGACCCATGTGTATGTTGTCGCTGCTTTCGAAGAGAGGGGATGAGGGCCAAGGAGTTTGGTGATTCGTCAGTGTCTGGGTGATTCGGCGGTGGTGCTTGGGTGGTGTCAAAGAGGAAAGAGGAAGCCTGAAGACTGAGTTTGTCGGTGAGATGAAGACGGTGGGTCTGGGAAGGAAGAGGAGGGGGTTGTGGGTGTTTCAGGGGCAGGGGAGGGGGGCTGGGGTTGTGGGGTGGCAGGGCGGGGGTGGTAGGGAGGGGGAAGAGGATTTGGTGGCAGGGGAGGAGAGAGAAAGACTGAAAAAGGAAGAAGGAAAGGGGTTTTTTTTTTTTTTTTTTTTTTTTTTTTAGCTAAGCGAGGTCACCCTTCTACTTGGACCATTTTTGTAAAAGACCCCTTAAAGTTGGGACTGGTGTGGAATAATCGAAAGTAGGGATCTATTATGGAAGGGTGGCCATAGTTGGGCCTGCTCTTGTCAATTTTTCCAATATTTTTAGGGCGCTTAAAACATTATTTGATTATTCTTTGGCATAAAATCTGTTGTGAATCGATATTTAGTAGAGGCCAGCAATGGGCAACATGGAACCTGATTGTGTTTTACCCTCACCCCCGAACTCAATTTTTGGTTCCTGACTGTTTTGTCCTCTACTTGTCCAACAAGTAAGCTGTAGGCTGAGCTTTCTTGTCTAGCAAGTAAAAGAGTATCCCTTAGATGTTCTTCAGTTGGAGACTTGTGCAACAATGCCTGAGTCAGCTTGGTCTTGGCCTGGGCTTCGTTCCCGAACCTGCAAAAAGGGACCCATCCTGGAGGTTTGGGTGGTGGTTCCCCCTCCGAAGCTTAAGTCAGATATCAGGAGTGGTAAGAGAAAGTAGAGATAGAGAGAGAAAGTGAGAGAGTATTTTATCAGAGTAACTTTGCACTGTTTGCATTCAATGCCATTTTCTCCTGATTTCTGGGGTATTTATAGTGATAGCAAGATGACAGCTATCCTTAAAATCTGCCCTACAATAGTGGCCTCTGATTGGCTGAGGAATCAGATCATGACACGTGGCAGGCCATGATTTGTGAGGGTTTATTAACCACTCTCATGCAGCCACCTAATAGTGCTGGGTTCTGACTATTGGGCTAGAAAATTAATCTTTTAACCCAACTGAGTATAGCCCAGAGATTAAGCCTTCTTTCTATATTAACTAGGGGAAGACACGTGTGCGGCCCTGATGAGCCCAAGTGTCTTTAAAGGAGCCGTAGATGTTAGGCTACAACATTTGCCCCTAAAAGGGCTTTCACTGTTCGGCCCATCTGACGGTTAAGGCCCTTTTATCCAAGGTAGTTTTTTTTCAAAAATGAAGGAAATGACGCTCCCTTTTCCTGAGTTTTACCGGTCATAACCGACCGTTACACTCTCTTCTTCGGTCATTCCTGACCGGTTCCACAAGTTTCTTACCCCCCTATAAATAACCTTGGTGTGAGAACATTTAATCATTTCACACTTTGAACGAATTTTTCTAGAGAGAGAAGCTCTGCAAATTTTTCTAGAGAGAGAGAGAGATCGTCCAGCCTCAGCTTTCTTCACCGAATAGTCCATGCGTTTTAGTAGGTATCTTTTCTTTGTTCTCTTCATTCTTCTTTATTCTTTATTTTTTCTTAGAAAATCAATAAAATGGAATCTTCTTCCTCAAATAATCTTAGCCGACCAAGAACTTGTCTTGACCCTAGAACCGATACTTCTTCTTCGGCACATTCTAGAGTTGGGCCTCTTCTGGCCGATTATATATTTTTTTATTCTTTTGGCCGAGAAAGTCAGACGACCCAGTCTTTACCTGTGCAGGGTAATCTGGCGCGCGTCAAGCAAACGGTCCGTCTAAGACGAAAGGTAATAATCCCGTCAAATAGTTTAGATATGGAGGAATCTACTGGATGGGTGCCCGATGAGGCAAGAGAGGTTCAAAGTGCTGAGGCTTTGGGCGGGCCTCCTTCCTCTGACCATAACTTAGAAGACTCCGAAATAAACCCTGAGGCCAGTCCTTCTGGCAGGGACGTCAATATGGAGGAAACCGTCGAAGGGAATAACGGCAGTGAATCTGATGCTGTCGAAGAGTCAGACGAGGCCTCCACTACCTCGTCGGAGATTAGAAGACGCTTAGGTCCCCTTTCTAACCCTGGTTTCATTCTAGTTAATCGCAAATGGTTAGAGAAAATAGGACCAGACCCTAGTTATCTCTCGTCCTATATGCCCATGCCAGGCTTCTCCTTCGTCATCCCAAATAAGGACGCGACGATACTGAGCGCCCCAAAGAAGCACTTCGCCGTCTACAAACTGGCCCTGGACGCGGGATTAAGGTTCCCTCTCCACAAATTCATAGAACAAGTACTGAATTACTACAACATCGGCCACAATCAACTGACTCCAAACGCTTGGCACAACGTCTTGACGTTCATTGCCGTCTGTGAGCTGCGCGGCCTAGCTCTTTCCATTCTAGCCTTTACTCATATCCACTATGCAGCTAAGGTACCTGGAGCCGTGGACGGGGCATGGCTCAGCATCTGTAACCGTCCAGGCTTCATGACGGCTTGGGGCAAGCCGTCAAAGATGCACGACTGGAAAGCTGACTTTGTTTTCTTACGGGGGGCCAACGACTACGCCACCGAGGGCTATTGAGTTTATAATCGGTCCTTCACGAATACAAGGTGGAAACAGTCTTGGCTGGATTTGGAGGACAGCTTCGACGAAGAGGTGGTGGAGTACTTCAGAATAAAGGAGTACTCCAGGCCCGGCCAACGATCTTTTAAGGGACCAACTAACTGCATACCCTTTAAAGAAATGTTTTACTATGATGATTTCTTGGTCGCCGCCAACTTGCGGTTGGCCGAAGACAGAGGTATATCTTCAGATTCTCTAAGTATAGCTTCTTCGTCCATGGCCCATCGGACTAACCATCTTTCATTTCTCTATTGCAGACTCGGCCAGAAAGCGTTTCAAGGCTTCTTGGACGGGTGATATCAGTATGTCTAAATTTACGGACAATTTGTGGAAGGAATATGCCAAGAGCAGCGCCGAGAAAAGGGCTGAAACACTGGTATGAATTTTTTTTTTTTTTTTTTTTTGCATATATCCCTTGGGCGAGAATCATCCGAAGAAGGAAACCGTCCAGGTATGGATGTCCACCTTTGGGATATTCTCGTCTAAGATAGTGAAACACTTTCTCTGGACGAGAATCACCCGAAGAAGGAAGGCGTCCATTCTTGGACGGCCACCTTCTTTGGGCCATTCTTGTCCGAGATGCCGAACGCTTTTGGACGAGTACCATTGAGACTCGTCCAAGTGGTTGCACCTTTTCTTGGACGAGGGTAACTTGAAGAAGAAAAACGTCCATGCTTGGACGGGCACCTTCTTTGGGTTATTCTCGTCTGAGGTTTTTTGAATGCCTCTGGACGAGTATCCTTTGGACTCGTCCAAGTCATTGCACCTTTTCTTGGACGAGGGTAACTTGAAGAAGGAAAACGTCCATGCTTGGACGGGCACCTTCTTTGGGTTATTCTCGTCTGAGGTTTTTTGATACCTCTGGACGAGTATCCTTTGGACTCGTCCAAGTCTTTGCCCCTTTTCTTGGACGAGGGTAACTTGAAGAAGGAAAACGTCCATGCTTGGACGGGCACCTTCTTTAGGTTATTCTCGTCTGGGGTTTTTTGAATGCGTCTGGACGAGTATCCTTTGGACTCGTCCAAGTCGTTGCACCTTTTCTTGGACGAGGGTAACTTGAAGAAGGAAAACGTCCATGCTTGGACGGGCACCTTATTTGGGTTATTCTCGTCTGAGGTTTTTTGATACCTCTGGACGAGTATCCTTTGGACTCGTCCAAGTCGTTGCCCCTTTTCTTGGACGAGGGTAACTTGAAGAAGGAAAACGTCCGTGCTTCGACGGGCACCTTCTTTGGGCAATGCTCGTCTGAAAGGTTTTAACTTCTGAAACTGGACGAGTTCCTCCTATGTATCAGTTTCGTCTGCATTCGGAAATTTTTTCGGACGAGGTTCCCTTAGGAATGGAGGTTGTTCATTATAGGACGCTTCCTTCTTTGGGTGACTTTCGTCTGAAGCCTTGTAATTTTTCTTAGAACTTTTGCCATTTGGACGAACAGTATGATAACTTGTTTATTTTTTGCAGAAAAATGCTCCTACAAACAAACTTCCTCATGGGAAGTCGTCCTCGTCCAAAAAGAGGCCTACCTCGGTAGCGGACCAACCTCCAGCGAAAAAGCCTAAGGGCTTTACAAGGAAGAGGGCAGAGAAGACGGCCCCTGCTGGTGAAGCTGGGGAGAAAAACATGCCTCCTCTAAAGGGCAAGGCCCTGAAAAAGGAGCCTTCAGCTGCCGCCCCTACTGAGGGGGAAAAGTGTGCGGATCCTGCTGGTCCGTTGGACGTTCTGCCGGCAAACTCTGATGAGATCAACCCAGAGTCGACCGTGGCTTTGGTTATTCCAGAATCGGAGATGGCTGCTGAGAATTATCCGGGCTTCAGCGGCTTGGTGGCTAAGCTGGTGTCGCAGATGCCGCTAGCTGTTAGGGCGGCCTCCATCTCGTCTTGTGAGTCGTATTATCCAAATATAGTTAGGACGGTGCGGGTCGACGGACGATCCATGACTCTCCCCCTCTTTCAGATAAGGGCAAAGGCCCAGCTCTACCCTCAGCTCCTCCCACCATAGACTCGGACGAAGAGTCTTCCCCTGCTTTTGCCAAAATGTCCAAGGGAGAAAAGGATCGGCTTAAGCAGGAACTCTTCAAATGCTACCCTGAATCCTATACCAAAGGGTTAAGGGGAGCATCTGCCGGGCATGTAGGCATCATGTCCCAGCTTGCTGCTGAGGTATAATTTTCTGCCGGTTTTGTTTTATACTTGTAAAATTAGTGTTTGTAAATCGTCTAATGACTTGTTTTATTTTCATTATTCCAGCTTTTTGCTCGCAGCATGCTTACTGAAGAGTGGGCCAGAGAGCTGAGAAAGGAGAATAAGCAGCACGTCCACCTGGCTACAACGGCAGGCCACAAGGCCATCCATGACATTGAGATGGCTAACACCCTTCATCGTCAATTCTGGAGGCTTTGGAGAAGAGATCAGCTCTCCTTGAATCAGAAAACAAGAATTATCTTGTTACCATCAACGATCTGTACAAGGAGCTAGACCGTCTGAAGATGATTATTAATGCTGTCTCTGCTGATATGAAGGGTGAGAGAGATGTTGCTCTTCTTGCCGCCGTTGAACTGAGAAGGGAGAACATTCTCCTAAGAGCGAAGACTGCCCGTCTGGAAAGGTAGGCGGCCAAGGCCTTTAACGATGCCAAGGAAGGATTGGCTCAAGTCGTCGAAACGTCTAAGGACTGGGCCGTCAAGGCCTTTGAGATGCTGGCGGAAGCTGATGAGGTCCCCAGATTCGTACGTCGTCTGGAGTATCAACAGAGTGTCCATCGTGCTATGGTATGTGCCGAGGAACCTCCGGAGTTTTTGGACTCCGACGACGAAGCTGCAGCTGAGGAGGAGAACTCTGAAGACGACGAAGAAACTCGTGCTGAAGATGAAGCCTAGTTTTAGGTTTGTTTTTCTAAGTTTCTTGGCTTGTCTGCCGCTGTAACCTTAGCTCTTCAGTCTTAAGTTGTAAATTTTTTTGCCAATGATATATGTGAAAGACTTTTTGCCAATTGCTTGTCTTTCCCCCCCTTTTCTTTTATTAAAATTTTGACCAAGTATCAAATTAGCCTCATACAGATGTTGGCTTTTAGACGACCTGTACCTGAATAACGTACTTGAATTTAGACGATCATAAGTCTATTCAAAATGCATCCAAGCACAAGAAGAGACTCGTCCTGAATTCTGGACGGTTTATGTAGTTCAAATAGAGTAATCCTGTCAACCCTGATTTCTGCCCATGGACGGTCGAGGGTCTATGGACGATTTGTAAAACACATCCTGGAGAAATTACCATTCTTGTCTTTGGACGATGGTGAATCTTTCGAAAAAGTATCTAAGTACTTAGTGACATTCGTCTTGAAACTTTGGATGGTTTGCAAAATAGATATAGTTAAAAATTGCCATCCTTGTCATTGGACGATTGTGAATTTTTCGAATAAGTATTTTAAGTACTTAGTGACATTCGTCCTGGAACTTTAGATGGTCTTCACATTCAGACGAGTCTTGCCTCAAGTGGGAAAGCGGCCTACTCATATGGCTTTGTGGACTAACCACGGTTCAGCCGTTTTCCTCGAGTTGGTAACACTCGTCCTGCAGTATTTATTGCTTGGTTCATCCTTATTTTCTGGACAACCTTCCCTCTTTTAGCTCGTCCTACAGGCTTGTCTTATCCCCCCCTTCTTGGGCTAGGCTCAACCATATATAGTGGAGAAGCCATAGTCCAAGAAGGAGAGCAACTAATCATTGGCCAAGCCTGCAGAAATCTCTAAGGACGAGCTCTAGATACATGGTATGACCATGTCTTAGCCGCCTTCCTTGAGGGAACAACACTCGTCCGGAAGAAGTGATCCCTTACTAGGGTCTTTACTACTTAGCTGTCCATGTAGGTGAAAGTAAGTATCCTTTACTAAGGGCTTATTTCTAGTCAGCCTTCTCTTAGAGACCTTGACGTTTCCCTTACTAGAGACTTTGTCAATTTAAATGCCATTTATGTATTGTCAACCTTTAGGTTGTTATACTTTTGGCCGGTCTCCTCGAGGGAGTGATGTTCGGCATTGAAGTGAGTATTTTGGACGCTCTATTGTTTTTTGTTCCAAGTTATTGTCTCTTTTAGACTAGTAACTGATTTAATGCCCCAAAGAGAACTAACTTGGTGGGAATAAACAAAGGCGATTATAAATTAGGAATTGTATTATATGAATTTTGCTTGACTAAATGCCAAGGTACATGTATACAATTCTTTTTTCTAGCATGTGCCGTGGCACTTTGGAATTACTACAAGCTACCAGCTAGATTCCTGACGATGAATTGAGTTAGACGTGGTACTTCTTCAGGTTATGTGAGTTCCAAGTGCGCTGTATAGCTCGTCCATCCAGATCTTGGAGACGAAAAGTTCCACTGCACACCTGCTGGATAATCAGATAAGGTCCTTCCCAATTTGGTGTTAGCTTCCCCATCTCTTTAGCTCGTCCAACCGCCTCCATCTTTCTTAGGACCAAATCCCCCACCTTGAGTGGTCGTCTAGCGACTCTCTTGTTAAAGTTCCGAGCCATTCGCAGCTTGTACAATTGTATTCTTAGCAAGGCATTGCCCCTGACTTCTGGTACTTGGTCCAAAGCCGTGCGCAATGCTGCCCAGTTGGCGTCTTCTGTGTACAACATAACTCGCAGGGTGGGTTCTTCGATTTCAATGGGCAAGACGGCTTTAGTGCCATAAACTAACATGAAGGGTGTCTCCCCTGTAGAATTTTAGGCAGTTGTTCTGATGGACCATAACACTAGCTGTAGTTCTTCAACCCATTGTCCCTTGGCATTATCCAACTTTCTTTTGATTCCATTAGATAGAATCTTGTTGAAGGACTCCACTTGCCCATTGGCCTGTGGGTGGGCGACGGCAGCGAAGTGAGTCTTGATTTCTCGTTCTGCCAACCAATTTTTCAGTTTAGGTGTTTCAAACTGCGGGCCATTATCGAAGACGATGGACTGTGGCATGCCAAAACGAGTTATAATGTTTTTCCAAATGAAGCCCTTGACGTCGTTTGTTGTTATACCTCGCATGGCTTCAGCCTCTATCCATTTAGTGAAGTAGTCCACAACCACTATCACAAACTTCTTTTGCCTAGCGGCCACAGGGAAAGGTCCTAGAATATCCATGCCCCATTTGGCAAAAGGCAGAGGGAACAAGATAGGAGTTAGGTAGTTGGACGGCTTCTGATGCAAATTTTCGTGCTTTTGACAACTGTCGCACTTTTTTGCATAGACGAGGGCATCTTCCTTCAAGGTAGGCCAGTAATATCCCGTCCTTAAAGCCTTTTCTCCCAATGCTCTTCCCCCAATGTGAGATGCACAAGCTCCTTCATGGAGTTCCTTCAGGACCTCTAAACCTTATTCCCTGGTGATGCATTTGAGGAGAGGACGATTGAATGACCTCTTGTAAAGTGTCTCATCCCATAACTCAAACCACTTGTCTCTAACCTTCACATACTTAGCCTCTACAGGGTCAGAAGGCAATCGTCCCGTCCTCTTGTATTCTATGATAGGCTCCATCCAGACTGCTCCTCGGCTAAGAAACATAATTTGCTCTTGGTCAATGCTCTTTTTGGGATTGACTTCCCAAAATACTGTTCTTGGCACATCACCTTCAGCCGAGCTGGCCAATTTAGAGAGAGCATCTGCTTGATGATTTTCTGACCTTGGCACTTGGTCGAGAACAAATCGTTTCAAAGGCTCAATCTCATCCTTGATCAGACGCATATATTTGCTCATCGATGCTTCTTTACATTCAAAATCCCCACTGACTTGACTGACGACCAAGAGCGAGTCCGATTTTGCCTCAATTTCCAGAGCTCCTGCCGCTTTACACATTTTGATTCCAGCTAGAAGTGCTTCATATTCAGCTTCGTTATTGGACGCTTGGAATTGGAACCTTAGCGCATATTCAAACTTGTCTCCCTCTGGAGATTGGCAGATGATTCCTGCCCCACATCCATTGACAGTGGACGACCCATCAACCATGAGCGTCCAATGCTTCCTTCCTTCAGCTGGATCAGATATTGGCTCTATGGTTGGCCGAGAAAGTTCAACGATAAAGTCTGCCAAGGCTTGCCCCTTAATGGCTTTCCTTGGCTCAAATGATATATCGAACATGTTAAGCTCAACAACCCATTTTAGCATTCGTCCGGAAGCTTCCATCTTTTAGAGGTTGGTCAGTATAGTCGAGTATGCTGTGCGCCAAGAAATAGGGTCTTAACTTTCAGCTGGCCATGACGAGGGCTAATCCAAACTTCTCAACTAGAGTGTACCTATTTTCCGCATCCTTGAGCACATGACTCACAAAGTATATGGGGACTTGGACGGACTCTCTTTTAGCCAGTAGGACGACACTCACAGCCTGAGTGGACACGACCAGGTATACAAACAGTTTCTCCCCCTCTGCTGGACTGACCAATCTAGGCAGCTGCCGAAGGTGATCTTTGACTTGCTGAAGGGCTTGCTCTGCCTCTGCTGTCCATTCAAACTTGGCCTTTTTCTTGATTGTAGCGAAGAAGTGATGGCACTTGTCACCTGACTTGGACAAGAAACGTCCAAGGGCAGCCAAGCAACCCGTCAGTCGCTGGACTTCCTTTATCTTTGACGGGGATTTCATGTCTAAAATGGCTTGGATCTTCTCTGGGTTGGCTTCTATTCCCCTCTGATCTACCAAGAAACCTAAGAACTTCCCAGACAAGACTCCAAATACACATTTGCGGGGGTTCAATTTTAACTTGTATTTCCTGAGAGTCTCGAAAGTCTCTCTCAAATCACTAACATGGCCTTCCACTTGCTGACTCTTGACTCTCATATCATCAATATAGGCCTCCATGTTTCTTCCCAACTGTGGCTGAAAGACGGTATTGATCAATCTTTGAAAGGTGGCCGGAGCATTGCGTAGGCCAAATGGCATCCTCAACCAGCCATACAGTCCCTTCTCAGTAATGAAGGACGTTTTGTCCTGATCCTCTGACCTCATGGGGATTTGATGAAAACCCGAATAGGCGTCCATGAAGCTTAGCAAAGCATGGCCGGCCGTGGAGTCTACCAGACGATCCAACTTAGGCAAAGGGAAACTGTCCTTTAGACAAGCCTTGTTGAGATCAGTATAGTCCACACACATCCTCCAAGTGCCATTAGGCTTTGGCACCATGACCACATTTGCTATCCATTTTGGATAATAAGTTTCTCTGATGAACTTTGACTCCAATAACTTCTTAACTTCTTGGTCAACCGCCCGATTTCTGGCCGGTCCCAAATGCCTTTTCTTCTGATGGACAGGTTTTAAATTTGGATCAACATTCAGTCTGTGGACGGCTATCTCTGGATCAATTTCAGGCATTTCTTCAACACAATAAGCGAACACGTCTTGAAATTCTTTCAGCAAGCTAATTAGAAGACCTCTCAAACCATAACTGAGTGAAGACCCAATCTTGAGGGTTCTTTCTGGACGAGCTTCATCCAACAATACCTCTTCAGGAGCTTCCACAGGCTCTGGACGTTCTAAAGCCAGTCCCATGATGGCCATCACCTCTTCAGACGAGGGAGACTCTTCCTTTATGGGCTCAAACTTTCTTTTCTTGCTGGGAAGATGCTCAGACGTTTTCCTTGAGGGGGCAATTGGCGTCTGAGGACTCTCAATAGCCATCCTAGGCTCCTTTACTTTTTCGGACGCCTTCCTTTCTCCAGCCACCTTCGTCTTATCTTTCCCATTTTCAGACGTTTTCCGTTCTCCACCTATCTTCGTCTGATCTTCATTGCATGCTTTCCATGATGACGGCTTGAGGGTGGTTAGGTAGCATTCCCTAGCCGCCTGCTGGTCTCCATACAAGGAGCCAATCTTGCCATCATCACACTCATACTTCATAAGCATTAGATGAGTTACTATTACAGCTTTAACATGATTCAAAGTTGGTCGTCCGAATATGACATTGTATGCTGTCAAATCTCGGACAACCAAGAACTTGATGAACAAAGTTCTTGAGGCGTCCTTCTCACCAACTCGGACGGGCAACGTGACTGTTCCCATGGGATGGATGACTTCTCCCCCAAACCCTATGATGGGATGATGGACTGGGACCAAGTCTTTTTCATCAAATTTCAATCTGGACAAGCAGTCAGCACTAATGATGTCCGTCGAGCTTCCAGTGTCGAACAAAATTATTCTTACTCTCAAGTTTGCTATTTTCATTTCTACAACCAAAGGGTCATCATGGGGGGTCCTCAATTTGCCCCGGTCCTGCTCACTAACCACCACTTTTGGGAAAGGCTCGGCCTTGGACGGATTAGTCAACAAGACTTGGCCGAGTTCCCTGAGGTAGTTTTTGTGCCTTCTATTGGTTGGCCCTCCGGCAGCAAATCCTCCTAAAATAACCAGGACTACATCCTCGTCAGTGCTATCATTCTCCTTTTTCTTGCTCTGACGATCGTCTCTCCTCTGAAACTTCTTTCCCCCTTGGGGTAAGTATGAATTCATCTTTCCTTTTCGGGCTAGATCTTCCAAAGCCCTCTTAAGGAGCTTACATTCATTGGTTTCACGACCGCAATCCTTGTGAAAATGACAATACTTGCTCTTGTCCCTATTCCTATAAGGAGTCTTCATCTCAGCCGGAGCCTTCAGCTCATATTGGTCCTTTATCTCCATGAGAATGGAGTATTGGTCCTTGCTGAATTCGATGGGGTTGGATGAAGAAGGCTCAGATTCTTTCCTCTTGTTTCTTCCTCCCGGACGAAGTAGTGGTAGAGGTTATAGCCCAAGTCTCGGCCTTTTTGGGGTTGCTGTTCTTCAGCGGAGCAACCTCTTCAGGCTTCTTGGACTCGGGATGCTTTGCCTCCGCACATACTTCAGTGGCATGTATAAAGGCTTCAGCTTCCTTTAAAGCCTCAGCAAGAGTATTGATCTTCTTCTTCACAAGGTCAAACTTAAAACTTCCTGGCCTCAGACCCCTTATAAAGGCGTCAAAAGCCACACCAGCATTGAGGTCTTGAATTTGAAGGGCTTCCAGATTGAATCTCTTAACAAAACTCCTAACAGCTTCTTTTGGTCCTTGGACGACCTTGCCCAAGTGCATGCTTGTCTTTTGCTCTTGACGATTTGCAACGAAATGACTAGTAAATAAGATACTGAGTTCGGTGAAATTGTTGACAGAATTGGGGGGTAGATTATTGAACCACTTCTGAGCTACACCGTTCAAGGTAGCCGGGAAATTCTTACACCAAGTGGCATCGTCTACTCCTTGGACGTACATCTGATGCTTATAAGCAGACAGGTGATCAGCAGGATCAGTTGTTCCATCAAAAGGCACAATGGTTGGGAGTTTTACCTTTGGGAAGGGGGGCGCCTCCATGATCCTGGCCGAGAATGGAGTAGGCCAATTGATCCGGAGGGCTCCCAGTTGTCCCTCGATGGGTATGAACTCCTTGCGATATTCCTTCAACACTGGATTAGATGAAGTGTTTGCGGGTACTGGTCGCTTATAGACCATTGGTTGAACCACCGTCCTCTCTTGTCTCGGACGAACCATCGAAGGACCCAGACTTCTTCCTTCTGTTCTAGAGGGCATCCTTAAAGGGGGGTCCCTCAAATACGGGGTAGAGCCAGTAGCCGACCGTTGCAAAGTTGCAGCCCTCTTTGCCTCTAGGTAATCCCTGGCGTCGGTTTCCATTCGATTTCCACTAGGACGAGCTTGATCTAGAGTCCTCACCACCAGATTCCAGTCCATCTTCCTTCGCTGATCACTATCCTCAGGCTGCTTTCCTCTTGCTGTCCTCTTAGAGGATTCTCGACGAACAGTCGACTAGGACCTGGACGATTTTCTTGGGAACGTCCCCTAGGAGGAGCTTGATTGTTGACGGGCGGCTCGGGGGTTATGATGGAAGAACAGCATGTTGCTCCTAATCTGTTCCTGGACGACTGCTGCCATTTTAGTCTGAAAGTCATTCAGGACGTTGTCTAGATGGGCAGCCGTCACGGGACGTTCAAGATTTTGCTGAATGACCAGCTGTTGGCTTGGTCCGGGAACATGGACGATGGTTGGAGGTCTATCCCTTCCTCTAGGCGGTCTCTCGTGCTCAACTGTGTCTTCTACATGAACCTGAAGACTTCGGTTTCTGGCAATGTTGGATGATTGACAATCAGTCATTGCTGCGTCTCCCCACAGACGACGCCAAATGTTTTGTCCTCTACTTGTCCAATAAGTAAGCTGTAGGCTGAGCTTTCTTGTCTAGCAAGTAAAAGAGTATCCCTTAGATGTTCTTCAGTTGGAGACTTGTGCAACAATGCCTGAGTCAGCTTGGTCTTGGCCTGGGCTTCGTTCCCGAACCTGCAAAAAGGGACCCACCCTGGAGGTTTGGGTGGTGGTTCCCCCTCCGAAGCTTAAGTCAGATATCAGGATTGGTAAGAGAAAGTAGAGATAGAGAGAGAAAGTGAGAGAGTATTTTATCAGAGTAACTTTGCACTGTTTGCATTCAATGCCTTTTCTCCTGATTTCTGGGGTATTTATAGTGATAGCAAGATGACAGCTATCCTTAAAATCTGCCCTACAATAGTGGCCTCTGATTGGCTGAGGAATCAGATCATGACACGTGGCAGACCATGATTTGTGAGGGTTTATTAACCACTCTCATGCAGCCACCTCACAGTGCTGGGTTCTGACTGTTGGGCCAGAAAATTAATCTTTTAAGCCAACTGAGTATAGCCCAGAGATTAAGCCTTCTTTCTATATTAACTAGGGGAGGACACGTGTGCGGCCCTGATGAGCCCAAGTGTTTTTAAAGGAGTCGTAGATGTTAGGCTACAACACTGACCATCTATGGAGTCATGATGGGGAAATCTACATTGGATAAGTCCCTAAGACGTCCCTTCCGTTTTAATATCCAATTAGGTTTATGATTCTTCCTTTAAAGAATTGTTGGCGACTTCAAAATATATTTTTAATAAAACCTTAACAATGGGGTAGTCAAATCAACGCGCTCACATCGCGTGTAGGCATTAAAGGAATAAAAATCCACGCCTACAATTTGGCGACTCCACTGGGGAGGATTTTAAAAAATTAATTTTTTTTAATGAGTGGGTGACACTTGAAAAATACAATTCATTCTTATTTTATGCCTTTGAATAATATACTGTTTTGCATATGCATGGCTATTGTTCAGCCACCATAAGGACAATCTACCTTGCCTCATTAGCACATGTTCTATGTGTGAGGTCACCCCCGGGGGATTTGCGCTTTGTCTTTCCAGAAAGCTTCCTGACCGATAGTGTTGGATCTTAGTCATAAGCAGATCTACCGAACCATGGCATTGTTCTCTTGTTCCCGACTTGAGAGCTGGAGTGCGTCTTACACGTGGCCACCTTTTTAAGCAAAGGTACGAAGCGTGGGATCAATCTCTTAGTCATGGAACCTTTTTAGCCTTAACCTAAACCTGACCATAGTTGAAACATAGAACTTGACTTTTAGGTTGGAACTTTGCATATTATTATTCTACTTGTGCATCTTTATGTGTTAGTGCTTTTAATTGCTTAGAATTATACACATTTCGAGTCGAATGTTGTCAAACGAATTTATGCGTTACAAAATGGTAAAATCGAAGTCTGTCGGAGCTGTGAGCTGCGCATTTGGATTGCGTCCAGTGACACCGAACTGCGTCCCACGCTAGAGGATTGCGCGATGCACAACTGCTGGCTTCTTGCTTTTGATATTATGCGTACTCGGTTTCAGCATTACTTGTTAAGATTAGTGTCCAACTTTGTCCACATCTTCTAATTTTCAAAAACTCATTTTAAATATATCTCATATCTTAAAAAAAAATATCCTTCTCAAAAAATACTTTCAATCTCTAATCTCCTATCTATTTCGAAAATTCTATCCTCATCCTTTTTTCGAAAAAATATATTTTTCTTTTGAAATCCATCCCCATCTTTTTCAAGATATATCACCTATCTTTTTTCGAAAATTTATTCTCCTATCTTTTTTAAAATTTCATCCCATCTTCGATCTCTTATCTACTTCAAAATTTCTATCTCCACCTTTTTCTTTCAAAAAAAAAAATCTCCATTTTTTTTAATCTCATATCTTTTTCAAAAATTCATCCTTTCTTGTATATTATCCATCTTTTCATGTGTACATCATTTAGGAATCCTTTTAGTGTCCATCTTGTTGTAAAAGTCTCATCCACCTAGGAATTATAACTCCATTAAAAGTCCATCTAGCTCATATGTCTAGGTTCATCCAGTTTCACTCCATTTAGAGTTCTTAATCCCGTCAAACTCTGTCAATGTTAGGAGTCTTCATTCGCTTGAGTCCTATCCACCTCAAAAATCTATAATCCATAAAAAGTACATGCATAGTAGGAGTCTAAAATCGTTAGGACTTTGTCCATCTTAGGAGTCTAAATCAATTAGAATTTCGTTCATCTTAGGAGTCTCGAATCCATTAGCGTTCTATCCATCTTAGGAGTCTAAAACCAGTTTCATTTTAGGAGTCTAGGTCCACTAGAGTTTCATGCATATTAGGAGTCTAGCATCCTTGAAAGTCCGTCGAATCTAGAATTCTAACGTCATTAGAAGTCTATCAAGTCTAGGATTATGAAGTCATTAGAATTTCATATCAATTAGGACTGCATTCATACTAGAATTCATTTGCATTGCGTAGTCCATCATTCATACACTTCATGCATAACTAGAGTTATTAGACATTTAGGAGTCTCATTGCATCCATACTCTCCATTTCATTTCATGCATTCCGCATTTAGTAGTTCTGAACTACAAGCGATCTGATTCCCTATTTTGGTATATTTTACAGGTACATACGCATAGATTGAGTCACTCATACATGCATTAAGTCTAGGTGCATCCAAAAGAGTCATGCATACATGCGTTAGGTCTAGGTGCATTCAGGAAAAAAAACATCATTCATTTAGGATATTCAGATTTGTTCCTGAAAGCTCAACTTTTAAACAAACATACATTCTTTCATTCCATTTCTCTCTCTCCATCATCACTCCATTTTTAATCTCCCGGTGGATGATCCATTACAGGAAACATACAATATGACAAACACATTTCAAGAATAAGTCGGTGAGTTGAAGGGTATGCTAGTAGATCTTATAGCACGTGTTGGCAGACTAGAGGCAAAGTACATGGTTCTTCAAGAGAATTGTAGTGTAGATTACGAGGCACTAGATAGCTTCGATACAATGGTAGATGACCCACAAAGGATCAATGAACTTAACAACATCATACCATATAGCTCAATTCTCAGGCCTTCTGTAACAGCCCGCACATCCAAGCTGCTAACTAATCACACTTAATATACACAAAACACAATCAACACTTAACAAACCTCGAATTTACATTTATTCGCAGCAGAAACAAAACCTGTAAAAACGATCCTGGATCTGTGGGTCAGGGGCCCACAAAAGAACAACTTGAAAGCCAAATAACAAATTACGAATACTTCCAAACAAGGCATATAACTATAACCTCAGCCCACCATTTCATAACATAAAAATCTTCTTCTTGTTCAATAATCATACTCCAAGTCCTCGACATCAACCCTGAAAAATCACTAACAATGGACTCTGCCCCCACCAGGACAGGTTCCAAGAACAAAATCAGAAAAACTGAGTACACACACTGTCCAACCAGAAATTCATTTTTGTGGCTTAAAATATAGTTGTGCGGTTTATTACTCATCAAGTGGAACAACCCCAAAATTCAAAATACTTAAAATCAAATAGTTAGAAATGTTTTTATTACGACACCAGCAACCCCTAACTAGAAAGTCTGATAAAGAGTACTCATACATCTACTACAGATAATAAGTTTCTTGCCATAAGGACAAAGTTCACAACAGTTGAATACGTAAGCTCATCCCAAAACCTCATTTGTGGTGGCTTAAGACCATTCATATACAATTCATGCTAGAATTCAGTATGCTTCACCAGTAAGGTGCTTGCATAAAATTTCAGGATTTCTATCCTTGCACAATCGCATTAAAGTAAGAATTTTTATCATGAAGATCACCACTTAGATCATTCAAAACCCTTTTGGGTCTATAACATTTGATTTATTTGGGTAAAGCGAACACGAATAGAGAGGGGTTCCTTACTTAAGAGACCGACTGTCTCCAAACTAATGGAGGTCGTCACCCACCGTTTGAATAATTATGCTTGCAAGCCTTAACCAGGACATGTCCCATTTTTAATATCTGCTGGACTTCACCCACCCAGCGAATCCTGTAACAGCACGCACATCCAAGCTGCTAACTAATCACACTTAAGATACACAAAACACAATCAACACTTAACAAACCTCGAATTTACATTTATTCGCAGCGGAAACAAATCCTGTAAAAACGATCCTGGATCTGTGGGTCAGGGGCCCACAACAGAACAACTTGAAAACCAAATAACAAATTGCGAATACTTCCAAACAAGGCATCTAACTATAACCTCAGCCCACCATTTCATAACATAAAAAATCTTCTTCTTGTTCAATAATCATACTCCAAGTCTTCGACATCAACTGTAACAGCCCGCACTTCCTAGCAGCTAACTAATCACACTTAAGATACACAAAGCACAACTAACACTTAACAAACCTCGAATTTACATTTATTCGCAGCGGAAACAAAACCTAAAAAAAACGATCCTGTATTTGTAGGTCAAGGGCCCACAACAGAACAACTTGAAAACCAAATAACAAATTACGAATACTTCCAAACAAGGCATCTATTTATAACTTCAGCCCACCATTTCATAACATAAAAATCTTCTTCTTGATCAATAATCACATTCCAAGTCCTCGACATCAATCCTGCAAAATCACTAACAATGGACTCTGCCCCCACCAGGACAGGTTCCAAGAACAAAATCAGAAAAACTGAGTACACACACTGTCCAACCAGAAAATTCATTTTAGTGGCTTAAAATATAGTTGTGCGGCTTATTACTCATCAAGTGGAACAACTCCAAAATTCAAAATACTTAAAATCAAATAGTTTGAAATGTTTTTATTACGACACCAGAAATCCGTAACTAGAAAGTCAGATAAAGAGTGCTCATACATCTATTACAGATAATAAGTTTCTTGCCATAAGGACAAAGTTCAACAACAGTTGAATACATAAGCTCATCCCAAAATCTCATTTTTGGTGACTTAAGACCATTCATGCTAGAATTCAGTATGCTTCACCAAGTAGGGTGCTTTCTTAAAATTTCAGGATTACTATCCTTGCACAATCGCATTAAAGAAAGAACTTATATCATGAAGATCACCACTTAGATCATTCAAAACACTTTAGGTCTATAGCGTTTGATTACTTGGGTAAAGCGAACACGAATAGAGAGGGCCCCTTACACAAGGAACCGACTGTCTCTAAGCAAATGGAGGTCGTCACCCCACCGTTTTAAATATTTATGCTTGCAAGCCTTAACCAGGACATGTCCCATTTTTAATATCTGCTGGACTTCACCCACACAGCGAGGGTTCGGAAGGAGATCACCCATCCTCCAAGGGTTGTTGTTCATACCGTACCTTATTTGGTATCGGCCTTTACCCACTTGTATCCATAGTTTATTTACATAAATAGTTTAAATGCACAGTTTATCAATACCACACTTGTTCCAAAGAAAACATATTCATCCATGGAGAGGAAAAGAATCACACTACTGTAGTATCGGTAATCATTGCAAGACTTGAATCTTCTTTTGAAATCTTTTGTTTTACGTTAACAAATTCACATATTAGTTAGGTATAAAGATATAAGGAAATAATCGATTCTTTACTGTTTGTAAAAGTCATATAGGCACTTAGTGGGCTCATTTAAACTTTATTAAAAGGGTTGAGTTAACTTGAACAAGTGGAACTTTTGTCAACATAATTGCAGCAAAAACACTGAACCTAAAATGAACATAACTTCCTGCTTGGTACTTCGAATTAGGAATTTCCAAAACTTAACCTCAAGCACTTTTAGATCATGACTACTCAAAGGAGCAATACCCGCTCTATAACACATATTGAGCAACTCGCTCCACAAATGTTGTTTACTTTCCCCATAAAACAATAACTATATCATAATCCTTATTTTCTCAATAACACAAATTTATATTTTTCCAAACTTATACTCTTGTTCTCCATTCGTATCGCGTATTCTATTCGAGAGTGTATCAACGACTAAAACTTCCGACCGTAAATTAATATAAAACAAAACAGAGTTGAAATGTAATTAACATATCCAAAATACCTGAAAAATAATCTTATTATAACACAAACTCGAATCTCAAAATAATCTTACTTACCTCAAATATTTTTAAAGGAAGTAATGTACATAAAACGTATTCGAAATCAAGTGTCTTTCCGCAGTCGAACCCATAACATAATCAAAACGTAAAATATGTTTTTCAAAGACTTATAAGATAATTAACTATTATCGGGACCCAATTCTAAGCTCATACATATACCTGTAATATTTTACTTGTAGACTATAAGGTATTCTCTAACACGTTTTGGCAATTCCCTTCATCATATTAGTTTCTCTTTGTACTTGGACTTCCGTCTTTAACTTATAACATCTAAACTATAGCATTCCAAAATTCTCATATTATGAATTTCCCTTTAAAGGTTTTCTTATCCCCAATACATGAACTCTTATTTCCATAATATAACCTTATTTCATTATCATAAATCATCTACAATTACTATGGCAAGTCAAAATATCTCACTCCATGTTTCCGTGTTATAATTGAATATTCTATGATGCAATTTTCCATCTGAACTTTAGTATTTCCCAATACTCAAACTCATTGTCCTGATCCCTCTTAAATTTATAATTCACAACCATACGTCCCCATGTATTTGTACTGAAAGCTCATATTAGTCTTAACACCATACGCTTAGTATTGTCATTATATAATTTTAATTACCATGCCCTCTATTATCTAGATTTATATTCTTTTTTCCAACTTCCATTTATATAATCTTACTCATCCAATAGAAGAAATTATGCTCCAAACTCTTTTACTTGACCCCTTTGCGGATATGATCTTTTATTACATAAGTATTGTAAATTATATCTATCTAATCGATACTCTTCTACACCACCATCAAGATATGGATCCTTTATTTCACTGATACGATATTCATATTTCAAATCCTACACATACTCTGAACTCACAAACCTCTCGTAACAACTCCATTAACTCATAAATTAATATTTGGCCTTTGAAATTCACATCCAGATTTACTATTCCCTAACTATCTAATCTACGTCCACCACATAACATCTTCATTTTTAGCTAGAACCTCCCAGCAATTATTTCGTCCTTCAATTATGACATCACAAATCTTCATTCTTATATAACCAAGCCCCATATTATTTCTGGAGATATTTTCGGGTGATACCATTCAGCCTTGTGTATACGCCATAAGTAAATCTTGAGATATTTGACTACGTACTTCTAATAATATCCTCAAAGCTACAATTGTATTTCTTAAACAAAACTTCACAAGTACCCATCTCACACCAAACTCATTCTAACTTGGATTCCAACTCCATATAACATAATTCATCAATGATATCCTGTAAAGATATAACTTGTTTCACTAGACTTACGTGTTTTCGAACTTAAATCTGAAAATAATGTGCATTAAATTGACCCAAATTTGAGAGACTTTTTCTATGAGAACTTCTTCATAAAAATTTAAGTAGGAGCAAAGATCCTCTTCGTCATTAGTAGAACTAGAAAAACCTGATTTATAATTTCACGAATCCATATTTGCTCATACCTCAAAATCATAATTTTCAAAGTTCATGATCATATATATTCAAAATCTCAAACCATAATAAAGAGTCTTTTATACTTTTAGAATTCCATATAAAACTTATATCGCAAATATTTTGACAATTGTCTTATACCTGAAATTATAACTCAACATCTTTGCTCAAAATTCCTTTATTTCCCTCTGAAACTTTCAAATATAACTATAGTTTAGATCGAAAGCGAGTTCATAAAGATATCGAATCGACGTTCCGGCTTAGTTCGTAAAACAGAGTACTTGTTGTAAAACCAACTTATATAGTTCGATATGCTAAAGATCCTTGCTTTAATTCTCATAGCTACACTTTCATATAAAAAATCAACTTACTAGGCATAAGAAAATCTATTATAAATTCGATGTGGAAAACATGTAGATTTAATAATAACACACATTTATATTCTTGAAGGATTCAACTACCTCCAATCAGTTCTCCATAATCAAGATTTCACTCATAGCTTAAAACCAGATATGTAGTCAACAACTCTTGTAAACACACAAATAACACTTTGAATAATTCTGTATCTATATAAAAGGCTTATTAAGCTCAACATATGAAATCACATGAAACACGGATATAGGTTCGAAGGTGGAAGGACATGTGTGTACCTTGAGACGATTCCCAATAATTCGACATTTTGGATCACCAACTATAGCTCGAACTTCAGAAATTATCTCCATATACATACTCCAACAACGACCTCAACACAATAACAATAATTAATAAACTCCTCACTACATGAGAAATTAATCTAAATAACCTTTCTTAATACAACCTACTATAATGATCGAATTAAATCCCATAAGTAGGAATTAATGAAACCAATTCCATAACTCCTAATTTCACTTCGCAATAACTTCAATCAAACCTATTACCAATACTAACAATCACTAACAAATTATATTAACTCACATTATAATCTATAAACCCAGGCCATAACTAGCTCCAATTACTCCAATAATAATAACAACTACTCTAAATTTGATCTCAAATACTATGGCAAATAACCCCACAAGTACACTTAGTGAAATCTGATTTCCATTTTGCAAATCAAAGACAAGTTTGCATAGCAAAATTAGTTTAGCCTCTTAACTTAAGCAAGATTAGCCACACATAAATCAAACCAAGCGACTCACTTAACAAATCAGTTTTAGGCTCAACTTTATGCTAATTAACATGGGTTATACTTATACTTATGGCTTGCATTCTAAGCATGAACTCAGAATTTTAAGAGGAAAACAAAGAGTAGCTTTTACCTCTGCTTTAAGAGCAGGGAAGAATCGAGCATAAGGGGGAGGGCACTGAACTCCGGCAAGGCCGGCAAACCATGGCGACGGCGGCAGAAGACTGGTGGTGCTGTGGATCTGGCGACGTGAGCGGCGTTTGTCGAGCAACAAGGCTCCGACCAGCAGCATCAAGCGAGAAGAGAGAGAAAGACGTGAGCAGGGGACGATAACACTGACAACAAAACAACAACAGCAGCGGCACCAAGGCGGCAGCCGCACAGGGGAGGGCTAGCTGAGCTCCGGTGAACTTGAGGCTCCGGCGAGAAGGCAGGCGAACAGAGGAGGGAGTTCGAACAGAGAGGAGAGAGAGAGCATTTGGGGTTTCTCACATGAAGAGAGAGAAAATTGGGGTTTGGGGTTTTACAGTTTGTGTTTTCTTTGGGAGTGAGAAATAACAAAAAGGGAATGGGTAAGGATGGATTTTGTTTCATTGACCGACAAAAATAACAAAGGGGGGATTTGATGGTTCTAAACAGAAATCGACTTTGATTTTCCTATCTGGCTAAACACCACTCAACTAATTGAAAAACCCAACATAAAAAAAAGGTAATAATAACTTCATAAAATTAAATAAACAATTATATTACAAACACGACAAATAAAATTCATACTCCACAACTTGAATAAAATAAAATTTTTTTTTTTCGAAACATAATTAGCTTAATAAATAAAATCAGCATTTAATAAACGCTCTTAAAAATAGGGCTATTACACTCTACCACCCTTAAAATAATTTCGTCCTCGAAATTTGAAAACGTAAAACTTTAGATCATTTCAAAACAAACAGATCACATAAAACATATTTAACGAAAATTAATCAAATCAACTCTTATTGAACTCCAACACCTCGGAAGACCAATTGCTTCCGCGAAATCACTAATCTTGAATCCAAATTCTCCAAAATTCCTAATAAAACTCAATTTCCCTCAATTTATCAATTATACTATCAAGCTAAAATTTCAATATAACTTCCACTTTCTCAAACATCAATTGTCATACTCAACCTTCAATTTCTCAATTTCTATTCCTCGATTCTTAACTAGCTAAAAACCCAAATCAATTTCAAACAATTCCAAAAATCTTTCTTGACCTCATATGCCATGATATGAAGATCACGACAACCCTAAAACAACCATGTGAAACTTTTGTCAAGGTATCGCTAATCATTGCAAGACTTGAATCTTCTTTTGAAATCTTTTGTTTTACGTTAACAATTTCACATATTAGTTAGGTATAAAGATAAGGAACTAATCAATTCTTTACTGTTTGTAAAAGTCATTTAGGCACTTAGTGGGCTCATTTAAACTTTATTAAAGGGTTAGTTAACTTGAACATGTGAAACTTTTGTCAAGATAATTGCAACAAAAACATTCAACTTAAAATGAACATAACTTCCTGCTCGGTACTTCGAATTAGGAATTTCCAAAACTTAACCTCAAGCACTTTTAGATCATGACTACTCAAAGGAGCAATACCCGCTCTATAACACATATTGAGCAACTCGCTCCACAAATGTTGCTTACTTTCCCCATAAAACAATAACTATATCATAATCCTTATTTTCTCAATAACACAAATTTATATTTTTCAAAACTTATACTCTTGTTCTCAATTCGTATCGCGTATTCTATTCGAAATTGTATCAACGACTAAAACTTCCGACCGTAAATTAATATAAAACAAAACAGAGTTGAAATGTAATTAACATATCCAAAATACCTGAAAATAATCTTATTATAACACAAACACGAATCTCAAAATAATATTACTTACCTCAAATATTTTTAAAGGAAGTAATATACATAAAACGTATTCGAAATCAAGTGTCTTTCCGCAGTCGAACCCAATACATATTCAAAATGTAAAATATGTTTCTCAAAGACTTATAAGATAATTAACTATTATCGAGACCCAATTCTAAGCTCGTACAATTAACCTGTAATATTTTACTTGTAGACTATAAGGTATCCTCTAACACGTTTTGGCAATTCCCTTCATCATAATAGTTTCTCTTTGTACTTGGACTTCCGTCTTTAACTTATAACATCTAAACTATAGCATTCCAAAATTCTCATGTTATGAATTTCCCTTTAAAGGTTTTCTTATCCCCAATACATGAACTCTTATTTCCATAATATAACCTTATTTCATTATCATAAATCACCTACAATTTCTATGGCAAGTCAAAATATCTCACTCCATGTTTCCATGTTATAATTGAATATTCTATGATGCAATTTTCCATCTGAACTTTAGTATTTCCCAATACTCAAACTCATTGTCCTGATCCCTCTTAAATTTATAATTCACAACCATACGTCCCCATGTATTTGTACTGAAAGCTCATATTTGTCTTAACACCATACGCTTAGTATTGTCATTATATAATTTTAATTACCATGCCCTCTATTATCTAGATTTATATTCTTTTTTCCAACTTCCATTTATATAATCTAACTCATCCAATAGAAGAAATTATGCTCCAAACTCTTTTACTTGACCCCTTTGCGGATATGATCTTTTATTACATAAGTATTGTAAATTATATCTATCTAATCGATACTCTTCTACACCACCATCAAGATATGGATCCTTTATTTCACTGATACGATATTCATATTTCAAATCCTACACATACTCTGAACTCACAAACCTCTCGTAACAACTCCATTAACTCATAAATTAATATTTGACCTTTGAAATTCACATCCAGATTTACTATTCCCTAACTATCTAATCTACGTCCACCACATAACATCGTCATTCTTAGCTAGAACCTCCCAGCAATTATTTCGTCCTTCAATTATGACATCACAAACCGTCATTCTTATATAACCAAGCCCCATATTATTTCTGGAGATATTTTCGGGTGATATCATTCAGCCTTGTTTATACGCCATATGAAAATCTTGAGATAGTTGCCTACTTCTAATAATACCCTCAAAGTGACAATTGTATTTCTCAAACAGAACTTCACAAGTACTCATCTCACACCAAACTCATTCTAACTTAGATTCCAACTCCATAAAACATAATTCATCTATGATATTCCATACAGATATAACTTGTTTTACAAGACTCAATACTTACGTGTTTCCGAACTTAAATCCGAAAATAATGTTCATTAAATTGACCCAAATTTGAGAGACTTTTTCTATGAGAAATTCTTCATATAAAATTAAATAGGAGTAAATATCCTCTTCGTCATTATTAGAACCAGAAAAACTTGATTTATAATTTCACGAATCCAATATTTGCTCATAACTCAAAATCATAAGTTTTAAAGTTCTTGATCGTATATATTCAAAATCTCAAACCATAATAAAGAGTCTTTTATATTTTTAGAATTCCATATAAAACTTATATCGCAAGTATTTGACAATTGTCTTAAGCTCGAACAATTAACTCGTAATATTTTACTTGTAGACTATAAGATATCCTCCAACACGTTTTGGTAATTCCCTTCATCGTAACAATTTCTCTTTGTACTTGGACTTTCGTCTTTAACTTATAGCATTTAAACTATAGTATTCCAAAATTCTCGTGATATGAATTTTCCCTTTAGAGGTTTTCTTATCCCTAATACATGAACTCTCATTGCCAGAATATAACCTTATTACATTATCATAGTTCACCTACAATTACTATGGCAAGTCAAAATATCTCACTCCATATTTCCATTTCTATAAACTTACTCATCCAATAGAAGAAATTATGCTCCAAACACCTTTACTTGACCCC
Source organism: Beta lomatogona (assembly GCA_947646795.1). Classification (NCBI taxonomy): domain Eukaryota; kingdom Viridiplantae; phylum Streptophyta; class Magnoliopsida; order Caryophyllales; family Amaranthaceae; genus Beta; species Beta lomatogona. The sequence goes on along the minus strand of CANSNZ010000928.1, from coordinate 2,451,406 downwards.
TTTGCGGATATGATCTATTATTACATAAGTACTGTAAATTATATCTCTCTAATCGATACTCCTCTAAATCACCACCAAGATATGGATCCTTTATTTCACTGATACGACACTCTTATCTCAATTCCTACTCCTCAATATTTAATATCTCCTATCTCTAATACTTATTTTGGCTACACATCCTCTGAACTCATAAACCTCTCGTAACAACTCCATTAACCCCATAAATCAATATTTGACCTTTGAAATTCACACACAAGTCACTATTCTCTAACTGTCTAATCTAAATCCATCGCATAACATCTTCATTTCTTAGTTAGAGCCTCCCAACAATTACTTTGTCCTTCAATTATGACATCATAGACCGTCATTCTTATATAATCGAGCTCCATAGTATTTTCGGAGATACCTTCGTGTGATATCAATCAACCTTGTTTATACGCCATATGAAAATCTTAGGATAGTTGCCTACTTCAAATAATACCCTCAAAGTGACAATTCTATTTCTTAAACAGAACTTCACAAGTACTCATCTCACACCAAACTCATTCTAACTTAGATTCCAACTCCATAAAACATAATTCATCTATGATATTCCATACAGATATAACTTGTTTTACAAGACTCAATACTTACGTGTTTCCGAACTTAAATCCGAAAATAATGTTCATTAAATTGACCCAAATTTGAGAGACTTTTTCTATGAGAAATTCTTCATATAAAATTAAATAGGAGTAAATATCCTCTTCGTCATTATTAGAACCAGAAAAACTTGATTTATAATTTCACGAATCCAATATTTGCTCATAACTCAAAATCATAAGTTTTAAAGTTCTTGATCGTATATATTCAAAATCTCAAACCATAATAAAGAGTTTTTTATATTTTTAGAATTCCATATAAAACTTATATCGCAAGTATTTGACAATTGTCTTATACCAGAAATTATAACTCAACATCATTTCTCAAAATTCCTTTATTTCCCTCTGAAACTTTCCAATATAACTATAGTTTAGATCGAAAGCGAGTTCATAAAGATATCGAATCGACGTTCCGGCTTAGCTCGTAAAACGGAGTACTTGTAAAACCAACTCATACAGTTCGATATAATACATATCCTTGCTTTAATTCTCATAGCTACACTTTCATAAAAAAAAAATCAACTTACTAGGCATAAATTTATTATAAATTCGATGTGGAAAACATGTGGATTTAATAATAACACACATTTATATTCTTGAAGGATTCAACTACCTCAAATCAGTTCTTCATAATCGCGATTTCACTCAATAAAACTCATTACATATTTAGCTTTCGCTCATAGCTTAAAACCAGATATTTAGTCAACAACTCTTGTAAACACACAAATAACACTTTGAATAATTCTGTATTTATATAAAAGGCTTATTAAGCTCAACATATAAAATCAGATGAAACACGGATATAGGTTCGAAGGTGGAAGGACATGTGTGTACCTTAAAACGATTTCCAATAATTCGACATTCTGGATCACCAGCTATAGCTCGAACTTCAGAAATTATCTCCATATACATACTCCAACAACGACCTCAAAACAATAACAATAATTAATAAACTCCTCACTACATGAGAAACTAATCTAAATAACCTTTCTTAATACAACCTACTATAATGATCGAATTAAATCCCACAAGTAGGAATTTATGGAACCAATTCCATAACTCCTAATTTCACTTCGCAATAACTTCAATCAAACCTATTACCAATACTAACAATCACTAACAATATATATTAACTCACATTAGAATCTATAAACCCATTACTAGCCCCAATTACTCCAATAATAATAACAACTATTCTGAATTTAATCTCAAATACTATGGCAAATAACCCCACAAGTAAACTTAGTGAAATCTGATATCCACTTTGCAGATCAAAAACAAGTTTGCATGCATAGCAAAATCAGTTTAGCCGCTTAACTTAAGCAAGATTAGCCACACATAAATCAAACCAAGCGACTCACTTAACAAATCAGTTTTAGGCTCAACTTTATACTAATTAACATGGGTTACTCTTGGGTTTGGGGATTGAATTGATAAATTCCAACATCAAACTAACTTAAATCAAGAGGAATGAATTACCTCTGCTCTAAGGAGCAGGGATGAACGGAGGAGACAGGGGGTCCGACGAGCTCCGGCGAAGTAACTGAGCACCGACGCAGGTGCAGTGCTGGCGGCAGGGAGGCAGCGGCGTCGTCGGTGGAGCAGCAGTTGAATACATAAGCTCATCCCAAAACCTCATTTTTGGTGGCTTAGGACCATTCATGTACAATTCATGCTAGAATTAAACGCTTCACAATTAAGGTGCTTTCTTAAAATTTCAGGATTACTATCCTTGCACAAACGCAAAGTAAGAATTTTTATCATGAAGATCACCACTTAGATCATTCAAAACCCTTTGGGTCTATAGCATTTAATTTATTTGGGTAAAGCGAACACGAATAGAGAGGGGTTCCTTACTTAAGAAACCGACTATCTCTAAACTAATGGAGGTCGTCACCCCACCATTTGAATAATTATGCTTGCAAGCCTTAACCAGGACATGTCCCATTTTTTTAATATCTGCTGGACTTCACCCACCCAGCGAGGGTTCGGAAGGAGATCACCCATCCTCCAAGGGTTGTTGTTCATACTGTACCTTATTTGGTATCGGCCTTTACCCACTTGTATCCATAGTTTATTTACATAAATAGTTTAAATGCACAGTTTATCGATACGACTTGTATTCGTAGTTTATTTGCATAAATAGCTTAAATGTACAGTTTATCAATACCACACATAGTCCAAGAAAACATATTCATCCATGGAGAGGAAAAAGAATAACATCTACTATAGTATCGCTAATCATTGCAAGACTTGAATCTTCTTCCGAAATCTTTTGTTTTACGTTAACAATTTCATATTAGTAAGGTATAAAGATATAAGGAAATAATCAATTATTTATTGCTTGTAAAAGTCATATAGGCACTCAGTGGACTCATTTAAACTTTATTAAAGGGTTGAGTTAACTTGAACATGTGAAACTTTCGTCAGAAAAATTCCAGCACAACAGTGAATTTAAAATGAGCATATCTTTCTGGTAAGTATTCCAAATCGGGAAACTCCAAAGCCTAACCTCAGGAATTTTTCGTTACGAACATTTTCTCGTGAAACAGGAAAGGGCTAAAAATCAAGTTTCGTGGGCCTAAAGTGTGATTTACAGTAACAGGTCATACCAAAACCGGAAATAATGTTTATCAATTTGCCCCATAAAACAATAACTAAAATCATAATACTTATTTTCTCAATAACACAAACTTATACTCTTGTTCTCAATTCGTATCGCATATTCAATTCCAAAGTGTAACAACGACTTAAACTTTCATCCGTAAATTAAAATAAAATAAAACAGAGTTGAAATGAAATTAACATATCCAAAATACCTTAACCTCAATAATCTTATTATAATACGAACTCAAATCTCAAAATAATCTTACTTACCTCAAATATTTTCTTTTTAAAAGGAAGTAATATATAAATTCGATGTGGAAAACATGTGGATTTAATAATAACACACATTTATATTCTTGAAGGATTCAACTACCTCCAATCAGTTCTCCATAATCAAGATTTCACTCATAGCTTAAAACCAGATATGTAGTCAACAACTCTTGTAAACACACAAATAACACTTTGAATAACTCTGTATCTATATAAAAGGCTTATTAAGCTCAACATATGAAATCACATGAAACACGGATATAGGTTCGAAGGTGGAAGGACATGTGTGTACCTTGAGACGATTCCCAATAATTCGACATTTTGGATCACCAACTATAGCTCGAACTTCAGAAATTATGTATGGGCCCACCAATATAACATTCTTTAGAAGAAATACTTCATACATAGCTATCTGATCCGAACCTCAAAATATAATACAATCAAATACCACAAAGAAGATATTCTCAATAAGACATCTAATAATAACTTTAATCTACAATTTACAACGCAATCATCTTCTCGCTCATTTAACATATTCGAAGTCCTCGATACTACACCTGCAAAACTCTGCCCCCACCAGGACATGTTCCAAGAACAAAATCAGAAAAACTGAGTACACACCGTTCAACCAGAAATCCATTTCAGTGGCTTAAAACATATTTGTACCATTTATCACTTTCCATAAGATCATTAATTGTATTCAAATAGCTCAATATCGAGATAGCAAAGTATACACATTAGAATCTATAAACCCATTACTAGCCCCAATTACTCCAATAATAATAACAACTATTCTGAATTTAATCTCAAATACTATGGCAAATAACCCCACAAGTAAACTTAGTGAAATCTGATTTCCACTTTGCAGATCAAAAACAAGTTTGCATGCATAGCAAAATCAGTTTAGCCTCTTAACTTAAGCAAGATTAGCCACACATAAATCAAACCAAGCGGCTCACTTAACAAATTAGTTTTAGGCTCAACTTTATACTAATTAACATGGATTACTCTTGGGTTTGGGGATTGAATTGATAAATTCCAACATCAAACTAACCTAAATCAAGAGGAATGAATTACCTCTGCTCTAAGGAGCAGGGACGAACGGAGGAGACAGGGGGTCTGACGAGCTCCGGCGAAGTAACTGAGCACCGACGCAGGTGCAGTGCTGGCGGCAGGGAGGCAGCGGCGTCGTCGGTGGAGATGCAGCGGTGGTATCAGAGCATGGTTGTTTTAGGGTTGTCATGATCTTCATATCATGGCATATGAGGTCAAGAAAGATTTTTGGAATTGTTTGAAATTGATTTGGGTTTTTAGTTAGTTAAGAATCGATGAATAGAAATTGAGAAATTGAAGGTTGAGTATGAGAATTGAAGTTTGAGAAAGTGGAAGTTATATTGAGATTTTAGCTTGATATTATAATTGATGAATTGAGGGAAATTGAGTTTTATTAGGAATTTTAGAGAATTTGGATTCAAGATTAGTGATTATATTTTTGCGGAAGCAATTGATCTTCCGAGGTGTTGGAGTTTAATAAGAGTTTATTTGATTAATTTTCGTTAAATATTTTTTATGTGATCTGTTTGTTTTCAAATGATCTAAAGTTTTACGTTTTCAAATTTCGAGGACGAAATTATTTTAAGGGTGGTAGAGTGTAATAGCCTATTTTTAAGAGCGTTTATTAAATGCTGATTTTATTTATTAAGCTAATTATGTTTTGAGAAATCTTATTTTATTTAAGTTGTGGAGTATGAATTTTATTTGTCGTGTTTGTAATATAATTATTATTTAATTTTATGAAGTTATTATTACTTTTTTTTTGTGTTGGGTTTTTCAATTAGTTGAATGGTGTTTAGCCAGATAGGAAAATCAAAGTCGGTTTCTGTTTAGAACCAACAAACCCCCCCTTTGTTATTTTTGTCGGTCAATGAAACAAAACCCATCCTTACCCATTCCCCTTTTGTTATTTTCTCACTCCCAAAGAAAACCCAACCTTGAAACCCCAAACCCCAATTTTTTCTCTCTTCCTGTGAGAAACCCTAAAAACTAAAAACCTTGAAACCCTCTTCCTCTCCTCTCCGGTGCTCTTTCTCTCTTGCCTTGTAGCTTGCCGGAGCTTCATCTCGTCCCGCCGACGCTGCTGCCGCCTTACCTTCGTCCTCCCCGGCACGCGTTTTCTCTCTCCTCTATGTGGAGCTCATGTTAGTGTCCGCGGTTGTTGTGTTTCTGCACCCGTTATTCTGTTCGGTGGTGGTTCCACCTTTGCTGGGATGCTGTTGTCGACGATGTTGTTGTTGTCGTGAGTCTGAAGTTGCCGGAGCTCCTCCATCCGAGTTTCCCCTGTTTCTCCTCTTGTCGCCGGCGTTGCTATCGTCGATGGGTTCGTGCTTTTCTCTCTCGTTTTCTTGTTGTTGTGTGGTTGTCGTTGCTTTCTTGTGTGTTGGGTTGTTGTTCTTGCTGGTATTATTGTTGTTGTAGCTGTTTCTTATTGTGGTGAGGGTGGTTTGGTGTGTGGTAAATTGTCAAACCTTGTAATCTGATTTCTTATTTGTTTTGGGAAAAGTTCGTCTATTTTAATTTTGAAATCAGATTTAAGCTAGTTAAAAACATCATTTGTATTTGTCTTTGATTAGTTTGATTTCAAGAAAGTTTAGTTCGTTTCTGATGTTAGTTAGTGTTGTTTGAAAAGCCTACTGATTTTGATTAGGTGCTACATGTTGTTTAGTGAATGATTTATTTATTTCTATTATAGTTAAGAGGTATTATTGGACAGTCGTTGATGTTGTGAGGGTGGTCCTAATCTTAGAACTGGGAATTTGTTATGATTATTGTAGTTTGTAGTTAAGTTAGCAGTTGTAGGATTTGTTTCAATAATTCCTACTTGTGGGATTTAATTCGATCATTATAGTAGGTTGTATTAAGAAAGGTTATTTAGATTAGTTTCTCATGTAGTGAGGAGTTTATTAATTATTGTTATTGTTTGGAGGTCGTTGTTGGAGTGTGTATATGGAGATAATTTCTGAAGTTCGAGTTATAGTTGGTGATCCAGAATGTCGAATTATTGGGAATCATCTCAAGGTACACACATGTCCTTCCACCTTCGAACCTATATCCGTGTTTCATGTGATTTCATATGTTGAGCTTAATAAGCCTTTTATATAAATTCAGAATTATTCAAAGTGTTATTTGTGTGTTTACAAGAGTTGTTGACTACATATCTGGTTTTAAGCTATGAGCGAAAGCTAAATATGTAATGAGTTTTATTGAGTGAAATCTTGATTATGGAGAACTGATTGGAGGTAGTTGAATCCTTCAAGAATATAAATGCGTGTTATTATTATGTCTACATGTTTTCCACATCGAATTTATAATAAATTTTCTTATGCCTAGTAAGTTGATTTTTTTTTTATATGAAAGTGTAGCTATGAGAATTAAAGCAAGGATATGTATTATATCGAACTATATGAGTTGGTTTTACAACAAGTACTCCGTTTTACGAACTAAGCCGGAACGTCGATTCGATATCTTTATGAACTCGCTTTCGATCTAAACTATAGTTATATTTGAAAGTTTCAGAGGGAAATAAAGGAATTTTGAGCAAAGATGTTGAGTTATAATTTCAGGTATAAGACAATTGTCAAAATATTTGCGATATAAGTTTTATATGGAATTCTAAAAGTATATAAGACTCTTTATTATGGTTTGAGATTTTGAATATATACGATCAAGAACTTTGAAACTTATGATTTTGAGTTATGAGCAAATATTGGATTCGTGAAATTATAAATCAAGTTTTTCTAGTTCTAATAATGACGAAGAGGATATTTACTCCTACTAAAATTTTTATGAAGAAGTTCTCATAGAAAAAAATCTCTCAAATTTGGGTCGATTTAATGAACATTATTTTCGGATTTAAGTTCGGAAACACGTAAGTCTAGTGAAACAAGTTATATCTTTACAGGATATCATTGATGAATTATGTTATATGGAGTTGGAATCAAAATTAGAATGAGTTTGGTGTGAGATGGGTACTTGTGAAGTTTTGTTTAAGAAATACAATTGTCGTTTTGAGGGTATTATTAGAAGTAGGCAACTACCCTAAGATTTAGTTATGACGTATAAACAAGGTTGAATGGTATCACCC